>OZ007592.1:176445523-177711148 GCA_963931845.1 Maratus michaelseni | reverse complement strand
ATTCCAAATTGAAATTTCGCGTTTTTTAAGACCAAAATTCTACGTTCTTATATATATAAGCGTTATTATTTAGAAAAATAAAGTGGAAAACTTTCTGTGCCGACCCTGTGAGTTCGTCTGATTTTTTGAGACAGTTTGTCATAAGAACACGGCGGCCCAACCTCCAGTTTCCCCACCATCGACTGCACTTGTCAAAGAAAATGTCCACGGCAATCGCTGCTTCCATAGAAGCTTGTTTTCGCAGAAAATGTTATATGCACAATTATGTGCTAAAGTTCATTTTTCATGTATTGTGTAGAAAATGGTGTGTTTTAGATAAACCATTACTACTATCTTTACCTTTGACAAGTCTTAAGTCGTTGACAAGTACTTATACCATCCGCCGTGTCTTCGACTTGATTTCCTAATCCACCCACGGGTTCCCGCCAAAATGCCCTTCTGTTAACTTAACATTAAAAGCCAAAGTTCCATGCCCCGGGAATCCTCCTGCATTTCATGGTTTTGTACCCTCATGCTGACAAAAACTGGTGTATGACAAATGAATGCTTTGTAAACCGCATTCTCAAAATGAATGAAAAATTAAATGAAATCCGCAGACGAAGAAAAATAATATACATTTAGAAAACTACATATAAATTTATAGCTGCAGAATTTAAAAATCAATTAATAACATATTTTTAGAAATTAATGTAACGGACAAACATAAAACATATTAACTTGAATAGGGAATATGCGGAAGTTATTAAAGTTTGGATTTCTGGGAAAAATCGCCTTTTACTGAACCTAATCTATATTATACATTTATTCATTGAGTTAAAAATAGAAAAGGTTATCCGAATACACGTGTATAGGACTATAAAATTTCGTTGAAAATTCACGATTTCGAATGCTACGTTACAAAAAAGACATTCTTGGCCAAACGGGAAATGACAATTCTTTTAATATTAAAGTTGTATGAAGATTTTATAAGTTATTTATCAGCCTAGACAATTTCACGATCATTTTTTAAATATGATGTCAGAATGTGCTTGTACGGAGCATTCTTGTCATAGCCAGTCTGGTCGAAAGTTAACAGATGCGAATGGTTAGGAATATCAAGCTGACAAATTCTGCATTTTACCAGGCTACGCGTAACTTCAGAAGTACTCAGGGCACAGAAAATATCTTTTTATTCCAAATTGAAATTTCGCGTTTTTTAAGACCAAAATTCTACGTTCTTATATATATAAACATTATTATTTAGAAAAGTAAAGTGGAAAACTTTCTGTGCCGACCCTGTGAGTTCGTCTGATTTTTTGAGACAGTTTTTCATAAGAACACGGCGGCCCAACCTCCAGTTTCCCCACCATCGACTGCACTTGTCAAAGAAAATGTCCACGGCAATCGCTGCATCCATAGAAGCTTGTTTTCGCAGAAAATGTTATATACACAATTATGTGCTAAAATTCATTTTTCATGTATTGTGTAGAAAATGGTGTGTTTTAGATAAACCATTACTACTATCTTTACCTTTGACAAGTCTTAAGTCGTTGACAAGTACTTATACCATCCGCCGTGTCTTCGACTTGATTTCCTAATCCACCCACGGGTTCCCGCCAAAATGCCCTTCTGTTAACTTAACATGAAAAGCCAAAGTTCCATGCACCGGGAATCCACCTCCATTCCATGGTTTTGTACTCTCATGCTGACAAAAACTGGTGTATGACATATGAATGCTTTGTAAACCGCATTCTTAAAATGAATGAAAAATTAAATGAAATCCGCAGACTTAGAAATATACTATACATTTAGAAAACTACATATAAATTTATAGCTGCAGAATTTAAAAATCAATTAATAAGATATTTTGAGAAATTACTGTAACGGACAAACAAAATATAATAACTTGAATAGGGAATATGCGGAAGTTATTAAAGTTTGGATTTCTGGGAAAAATAGCCTTTTACTGAACCTAATCTATATTATACATTTATTCATTGGGTTAAAAATAGAAAAGGTTATCCGAATACACGTGTATAGGACTATAAAATTTCGTTGAAAATTCACGATTTCGAATGCTACGTTACAAAAAAGACATTCTTGGCCAAACGGGAAATGACAATTCTTTTAATATTAAAGTTGTATGAAGATTTTATAAGTTATTTATCAGCCTAGACAATTTCACGATCATTTTTTAAATATGATGTCAGAATGTGCTTGTAGCGAGCATTCTTGTCATAGCCAGTCTGGTCGAAAGTTAACAGATGTGAATGGTAAGGAAAATCAAGCTGACAAATTCTGCATTTTACCAGGGTACGCGTAACTTCAGAAGTACTCAGGGCACAGAAAATATCTTTTTATTCCAAATTGAAATTTCGCGTTTTTTAAGACCAAAATTCTACGTTCTTATATATATAAGCGTTATTATTTAGAAAAATAAAGTGGAAAACTTTCTGTGCCGACCCTGTGAGTTCGTCTGATTTTTTGAGACAGTTTTTCATAAGAACACGGCGGCCCAACCTCCAGTTTCCCCACCATCGACTGCACTTGTCAAAGAAAATGTCCACGGCAATCGCTGCATCCATAGAAGCTTGTTTTCGCAGAAAATGTTATATACACAATTATGTGCTAAAATTCATTTTTCATGTATTGTGTAGAAAATGGTGTGTTTTAGATAAACCATTACTACTATCTTTACCTTTGACAAGTCTTAAGTCGTTGACAAGTACTTATACCATCCGCCGTGTCTTCGACTTGATTTCCTAATCCACCCACGGGTTCCCGCCAAAATGCCCTTCTGTTAACTTAACATGAAAAGCCAAAGTTCCATGCACCGGGAATCCACCTCCATTGCATGGTTTTGTACTCTCATGCTGACAAAAACTGGTGTATGACATATGAATGCTTTGTAAACCGCATTCTTAAAATGAATGAAAAATTAAATGAAATCCGCAGACTTAGAAAAATACTATACATTTAGAAAACTACATATAAATTTATAGCTGCAGAATTTAAAAATCAATTAATAAGATATTTTGAGAAATTACTGTAACGGACAAACAAAATATAATAACTTGAATAGGGAATATGCGGAAGTTATTAAAGTTTGGATTTCTGGGAAAAATAGCCTTTTACTGAACCTAATCTATATTATACATTTATTCATTGGGTTAAAAATAGAAAAGGTTATCCGAATACACGTGTATAGGACTATAAAATTTCGTTGAAAATTCACGATTTCGAATGCTACGTTACAAAAAAGACATTCTTGGCCAAACGGGAAATGACAATTCTTTTAATATTAAAGTTGTATGAAGATTTTATAAGTTATTTATCAGCCTAGACAATTTCACGATCATTTTTTAAATATGATGTCAGAATGTGCTTGTAGCGAGCATTCTTGTCATAGCCAGTCTGGTCGAAAGTTAACAGATGTGAATGGTAAGGAAAATCAAGCTGACAAATTCTGCATTTTACCAGGGTACGCGTAACTTCAGAAGTACTCAGGGCACAGAAAATATCTTTTTATTCCAAATTGAAATTTCGCGTTTTTTAAGACCAAAATTCTACGTTCTTATATATATAAGCGTTATTATTTAGAAAAATAAAGTGGAAAACTTTCTGTGCCGACCCTGTGAGTTCGTCTGATTTTTTGAGACAGTTTTTCATAAGAACACGGCGGCCCAACCTCCAGTTTCCCCACCATCGACTGCACTTGTCAAAGAAAATGTCCACGGCAATCGCTGCATCCATAGAAGCTTGTTTTCGCAGAAAATGTTATATACACAATTATGTGCTAAAATTCATTTTTCAGGTATTGTGTAGAAAATGGTGTGTTTTAGATAAACCATTACTACTATCTTTACCTTTGACAAGTCTTAAGTCGTTGACAAGTACTTATACCATCCGCCGTGTCTTCGACTTGATTTCCTAATCCACCCACGGGTTCCCGCCAAAATGCCCTTCTGTTAACTTAACATGAAAAGCCAAAGTTCCATGCACCGGGAATCCACCTCCATTGCATGGTTTTGTACTCTCATGCTGACAAAAACTGGTGTATGACATATGAATGCTTTGTAAACCGCATTCTTAAAATGAATGAAAAATTAAATGAAATCCGCAGACTTAGAAAAATACTATACATTTAGAAAACTACATATAAATTTATAGCTGCAGAATTTAAAAATCAATTAATAAGATATTTTGAGAAATTACTGTAACGGACAAACAAAATATAATAACTTGAATAGGGAATATGCGGAAGTTATTAAAGTTTGGATTTCTGGGAAAAATAGCCTTTTACTGAACCTAATCTATATTATACATTTATTCATTGGGTTAAAAATAGAAAAGGTTATCCGAATACACGTGTATAGGACTATAAAATTTCGTTGAAAATTCACGATTTCGAATGCTACGTTACAAAAAAGACATTCTTGGCCAAACGGGAAATGACAATTCTTTTAATATTAAAGTTGTATGAAGATTTTATAAGTTATTTATCAGCCTAGACAATTTCACGATCATTTTTTAAATATGATGTCAGAATGTGCTTGTACGGAGCATTCTTGTCATAGCCAGTCTGGTCGAAAGTTAACAGATGCGAATGGTTAGGAATATCAAGCTGACAAATTCTGCATTTTACCAGGGTACGCGTAACTTCAGAAGTACTCAGGGCACAGAAAATATCTTTTTATTCCAAATTGAAATTTCGCGTTTTTTAAGACCAAAATTCTACGTTCTTATATATATAAACATTATTATTTAGAAAAGTAAAGTGGAAAACTTTCTGTGCCGACCCTGTGAGTTCATTTGATTTTTTGAGACAGTTTTTCATAAGAACACGGCGGCCCAACCTCCAGTTTCCCCACCATCGACTGCACTTGTCAAAGAAAATGTCCACGGCAATCGCTGCATCCATAGAAGCTTGTTTTCGCAGAAAATGTTATATACACAATTATGTGCTAAAATTCATTTTTCATGTATTGTGTAGAAAATGGTGTGTTTTAGATAAACCATTACTACTATCTTTACCTTTGACAAGTCTTAAGTCGTTGACAAGTACTTATACCATCCGCCGTGTCTTCGACTTGATTTCCTAATCCACCCACGGGTTCCCGCCAAAATGCCCTTCTGTTAACTTAACATGAAAAGCCAAAGTTCCATGCACCGGGAATCCACCTCCATTGCATGGTTTTGTACTCTCATGCTGACAAAAACTGGTGTATGACATATGAATGCTTTGTAAACCGCATTCTTAAAATGAATGAAAAATTAAATGAAATCCGCAGACTTAGAAAAATACTATACATTTAGAAAACTACATATAAATTTATAGCTGCAGAATTTAAAAATCAATTAATAAGATATTTTGAGAAATTACTGTAACGGACAAACATAAAACATATTAACTTGAATAGGGAATATGCGGAAGTTATTAAAGTTTGGATTTCTGGGAAAAATCGCCTTTTACTGAACCTAATCTATATTATACATTTAATCATTGGGTTAAAAATAGAAAAGGTTATCCGAATACACGTGTATAGGACTATAAAATTTCGTTGAAAATTCACGATTTCGAATGCTACGTTACAAAAAAGACATTCTTGGCCAAACGGGAAATGACAATTCTTTTAATATTAAAGTTGTATGAAGATTTTATAAGTTATTTATCAGCCTAGACAATTTCACGATCATTTTTTAAATATGATGTCAGAATGTGCTTGTACGGAGCATTCTTGTCATAGCCAGTCTGGTCGAAAGTTAACAGATGCGAATGGTTAGGAATATCAAGCTGACAAATTCTGCATTTTACCAGGGTACGCGTAACTTCAGAAGTACTCAGGGCACAGAAAATATCTTTTTATTCCAAATTGAAATTTCGCGTTTTTTAAGACCAAAATTCTACGTTCTTATATATATAAACATTATTATTTAGAAAAATAAAGTGGAAAACTTTCTGTGCCGACCCTGTGAGTTCGTCTGATTTTTTGAGACAGTTTTTCATAAGAACACGGCGGCCCAACCTCCAGTTTCCCCACCATCGACTGCACTTGTCAAAGAAAATGTCCACGGCAATCGCTGCATCCATAGAAGCTTGTTTTCGCAGAAAATGTTATATACACAATTATGTGCTAAAATTCATTTTTCAGGTATTGTGTAGAAAATGGTGTGTTTTAGATAAACCATTACTACTATCTTTACCTTTGACAAGTCTTAAGTCGTTGACAAGTACTTATACCATCCGCCGTGTCTTCGACTTGATTTCCTAATCCACCCACGGGTTCCCGCCAAAATGCCCTTCTGTTAACTTAACATGAAAAGCCAAAGTTCCATGCACCGGGAATCCACCTCCATTGCATGGTTTTGTACTCTCATGCTGACAAAAACTGGTGTATGACATATGAATGCTTTGTAAACCGCATTCTTAAAATGAATGAAAAATTAAATGAAATCCGCAGACTTAGAAAAATACTATACATTTAGAAAACTACATATAAATTTATAGCTGCAGAATTTAAAAATCAATTAATAAGATATTTTGAGAAATTACTGTAACGGACAAACAAAATATAATAACTTGAATAGGGAATATGCGGAAGTTATTAAAGTTTGGATTTCTGGGAAAAATAGCCTTTTACTGAACCTAATCTATATTATACATTTATTCATTGGGTTAAAAATAGAAAAGGTTATCCGAATACACGTGTATAGGACTATAAAATTTCGTTGAAAATTCACGATTTCGAATGCTACGTTACAAAAAAGACATTCTTGGCCAAACGGGAAATGACAATTCTTTTAATATTAAAGTTGTATGAAGATTTTATAAGTTATTTATCAGCCTAGACAATTTCACGATCATTTTTTAAATATGATGTCAGAATGTGCTTGTACGGAGCATTCTTGTCATAGCCAGTCTGGTCGAAAGTTAACAGATGCGAATGGTTAGGAATATCAAGCTGACAAATTCTGCATTTTACCAGGGTACGCGTAACTTCAGAAGTACTCAGGGCACAGAAAATATCTTTTTATTCCAAATTGAAATTTCGCGTTTTTTAAGACCAAAATTCTACGTTCTTATATATATAAACATTATTATTTAGAAAAGTAAAGTGGAAAACTTTCTGTGCCGACCCTGTGAGTTCATTTGATTTTTTGAGACAGTTTTTCATAAGAACACGGCGGCCCAACCTCCAGTTTCCCCACCATCGACTGCACTTGTCAAAGAAAATGTCCACGGCAATCGCTGCATCCATAGAAGCTTGTTTTCGCAGAAAATGTTATATACACAATTATGTGCTAAAATTCATTTTTCATGTATTGTGTAGAAAATGGTGTGTTTTAGATAAACCATTACTACTATCTTTACCTTTGACAAGTCTTAAGTCGTTGACAAGTACTTATACCATCCGCCGTGTCTTCGACTTGATTTCCTAATCCACCCACGGGTTCCCGCCAAAATGCCCTTCTGTTAACTTAACATGAAAAGCCAAAGTTCCATGCACCGGGAATCCACCTCCATTGCATGGTTTTGTACTCTCATGCTGACAAAAACTGGTGTATGACATATGAATGCTTTGTAAACCGCATTCTTAAAATGAATGAAAAATTAAATGAAATCCGCAGACTTAGAAAAATACTATACATTTAGAAAACTACATATAAATTTATAGCTGCAGAATTTAAAAATCAATTAATAAGATATTTTGAGAAATTACTGTAACGGACAAACATAAAACATATTAACTTGAATAGGGAATATGCGGAAGTTATTAAAGTTTGGATTTCTGGGAAAAATCGCCTTTTACTGAACCTAATCTATATTATACATTTAATCATTGGGTTAAAAATAGAAAAGGTTATCCGAATACACGTGTATAGGACTATAAAATTTCGTTGAAAATTCACGATTTCGAATGCTACGTTACAAAAAAGACATTCTTGGCCAAACGGGAAATGACAATTCTTTTAATATTAAAGTTGTATGAAGATTTTATAAGTTATTTATCAGCCTAGACAATTTCACGATCATTTTTTAAATATGATGTCAGAATGTGCTTGTACGGAGCATTCTTGTCATAGCCAGTCTGGTCGAAAGTTAACAGATGCGAATGGTTAGGAATATCAAGCTGACAAATTCTGCATTTTACCAGGGTACGCGTAACTTCAGAAGTACTCAGGGCACAGAAAATATCTTTTTATTCCAAATTGAAATTTCGCGTTTTTTAAGACCAAAATTCTACGTTCTTATATATATAAACATTATTATTTAGAAAAGTAAAGTGGAAAACTTTCTGTGCCGACCCTGTGAGTTCGTCTGATTTTTTGAGACAGTTTTTCATAAGAACACGGCGGCCCAACCTCCAGTTTCCCCACCATCGACTGCACTTGTCAAAGAAAATGTCCACGGCAATCGCTGCATCCATAGAAGCTTGTTTTCGCAGAAAATGTTATATACACAATTATGTGCTAAAATTCATTTTTCATGTATTGTGTAGAAAATGGTGTGTTTTAGATAAACCATTACTACTATCTTTACCTTTGACAAGTCTTAAGTCGTTGACAAGTACTTATACCATCCGCCGTGTCTTCGACTTGATTTCCTAATCCACCCACGGGTTCCCGCCAAAATGCCCTTCTGTTAACTTAACATGAAAAGCCAAAGTTCCATGCACCGGGAATCCACCACCATTGCATGGTTTTGTACTCTCATGCTGACAAAAACTGGTGTATGACATATGAATGCTTTGTAAACCGCATTCTTAAAATGAATGAAAAATTAAATGAAATCCGCAGACTTAGAAAAATACTATACATTTAGAAAACTACATATAAATTTATAGCTGCAGAATTTAAAAATCAATTAATAAGATATTTTGAGAAATTACTGTAACGGACAAACATAAAACATATTAACTTGAATAGGGAATATGCGGAAGTTATTAAAGTTTGGATTTCTGGGAAAAATCGCCTTTTACTGAACCTAATCTATATTATACATTTATTCATTGGGTTAAAAATAGAAAAGGTTATCCGAATACACGTGTATAGGACTATAAAATTTCGTTGAAAATTCACGATTTCGAATGCTACGTTACAAAAAAGACATTCTTGGCCAAACGGGAAATGACAATTCTTTTAATATTAAAGTTGTATGAAGATTTTATAAGTTATTTATCAGCCTAGACAATTTCACGATCATTTTTTAAATATGATGTCAGAATGTGCTTGTACGGAGCATTCTTGTCATAGCCAGTCTGGTCGAAAGTTAACAGATGCGAATGGTTAGGAATATCAAGCTGACAAATTCTGCATTTTACCAGGGTACGCGTAACTTCAGAAGTACTCAGGGCACAGAAAATATCTTTTTATTCCAAATTGAAATTTCGCGTTTTTTAAGACCAAAATTCTACGTTCTTATATATATAAACATTATTATTTAGAAAAGTAAAGTGGAAAACTTTCTGTGCCGACCCTGTGAGTTCGTCTGATTTTTTGAGACAGTTTTTCATAAGAACACGGCGGCCCAACCTCCAGTTTCCCCACCATCGACTGCACTTGTCAAAGAAAATGTCCACGGCAATCGCTGCATCCATAGAAGCTTGTTTTCGCAGAAAATGTTATATACACAATTATGTGCTAAAATTCATTTTTCATGTATTGTGTAGAAAATGGTGTGTTTTAGATAAACCATTACTACTATCTTTACCTTTGACAAGTCTTAAGTCGTTGACAAGTACTTATACCATCCGCCGTGTCTTCGACTTGATTTCCTAATCCACCCACGGGTTCCCGCCAAAATGCCCTTCTGTTAACTTAACATGAAAAGCCAAAGTTCCATGCACCGGGAATCCACCTCCATTGCATGGTTTTGTACTCTCATGCTGACAAAAACTGGTGTATGACAAATGAATGCTTTGTAAACCGCATTCTCAAAATGAATGAAAAATTAAATGAAATCCGCAGACGAAGAAAAATAATATACATTTAGAAAACTACATATAAATTTATAGCTGCAGAATTTAAAAATCAATTAATAACATATTTTTAGAAATTAATGTAACGGACAAACATAAAACATATTAACTTGAATAGGGAATATGCGGAAGTTATTAAAGTTTGGATTTCTGGGAAAAATCGCCTTTTACTGAACCTAATCTATATTATACATTTATTCATTGAGTTAAAAATAGAAAAGGTTATCCGAATACACGTGTATAGGACTATAAAATTTCGTTGAAAATTCACGATTTCGAATGCTACGTTACAAAAAAGACATTCTTGGCCAAACGGGAAATGACAATTCTTTTAATATTAAAGTTGTATGAAGATTTTATAAGTTATTTATCAGCCTAGACAATTTCACGATCATTTTTTAAATATGATGTCAGAATGTGCTTGTACGGAGCATTCTTGTCATAGCCAGTCTGGTCGAAAGTTAACAGATGCGAATGGTTAGGAATATCAAGCTGACAAATTCTGCATTTTACCAGGCTACGCGTAACTTCAGAAGTACTCAGGGCACAGAAAATATCTTTTTATTCCAAATTGAAATTTCGCGTTTTTTAAGACCAAAATTCTACGTTCTTATATATATAAACATTATTATTTAGAAAAGTAAAGTGGAAAACTTTCTGTGCCGACCCTGTGAGTTCGTCTGATTTTTTGAGACAGTTTTTCATAAGAACACGGCGGCCCAACCTCCAGTTTCCCCACCATCGACTGCACTTGTCAAAGAAAATGTCCACGGCAATCGCTGCATCCATAGAAGCTTGTTTTCGCAGAAAATGTTATATACACAATTATGTGCTAAAATTCATTTTTCATGTATTGTGTAGAAAATGGTGTGTTTTAGATAAACCATTACTACTATCTTTACCTTTGACAAGTCTTAAGTCGTTGACAAGTACTTATACCATCCGCCGTGTCTTCGACTTGATTTCCTAATCCACCCACGGGTTCCCGCCAAAATGCCCTTCTGTTAACTTAACATGAAAAGCCAAAGTTCCATGCACCGGGAATCCACCTCCATTGCATGGTTTTGTACTCTCATGCTGACAAAAACTGGTGTATGACATATGAATGCTTTGTAAACCGCATTCTTAAAATGAATGAAAAATTAAATGAAATCCGCAGACTTAGAAAAATACTATACATTTAGAAAACTACATATAAATTTATAGCTGCAGAATTTAAAAATCAATTAATAAGATATCTTGAGAAATTACTGTAACGGACAAACAAAATATAATAACTTGAATAGGGAATATGCGGAAGTTATTAAAGTTTGGATTTCTGGGAAAAATAGCCTTTTACTGAACCTAATCTATATTATACATTTATTCATTGGGTTAAAAATAGAAAAGGTTATCCGAATACACGTGTATAGGACTATAAAATTTCGTTGAAAATTCACGATTTCGAATGCTACGTTACAAAAAAGACATTCTTGGCCAAACGGGAAATGACAATTCTTTTAATATTAAAGTTGTATGAAGATTTTATAAGTTATTTATCAGCCTAGACAATTTCACGATCATTTTTTAAATATGATGTCAGAATGTGCTTGTACGGAGCATTCTTGTCATAGCCAGTCTGGTCGAAAGTTAATAGATGCGAATGGTTAGGAATATCAAGCTGACAAATTCTGCATTTTACCAGGGTACGCGTAACTTCAGAAGTACTCAGGGCACAGAAAATATCTTTTTATTCCAAATTGAAATTTCGCGTTTTTTAAGACCAAAATTCTACGTTCTTATATATATAAACATTATTATTTAGAAAAGTAAAGTGGAAAACTTTCTGTGCCGACCCTGTGAGTTCGTCTGATTTTTTGAGACAGTTTTTCATAAGAACACGGCGGCCCAACCTCCAGTTTCCCCACCATCGACTGCACTTGTCAAAGAAAATGTCCACGGCAATCGCTGCATCCATAGAAGCTTGTTTTCGCAGAAAATGTTATATACACAATTATGTGCTAAAATTCATTTTTCATGTATTGTGTAGAAAATGGTGTGTTTTAGATAAACCATTACTACTATCTTTACCTTTGACAAGTCTTAAGTCGTTGACAAGTACTTATACCATCCGCCGTGTCTTCGACTTGATTTCCTAATCCACCCACGGGTTCCCGCCAAAATGCCCTTCTGTTAACTTAACATGAAAAGCCAAAGTTCCATGCACCGGGAATCCACCTCCATTGCATGGTTTTGTACTCTCATGCTGACAAAAACTGGTGTATGACATATGAATGCTTTGTAAACCGCATTCTTAAAATGAATGAAAAATTAAATGAAATCCGCAGACTTAGAAAAATACTATACATTTAGAAAACTACATATAAATTTATAGCTGCAGAATTTAAAAATCAATTAATAAGATATTTTGAGAAATTACTGTAACGGACAAACAAAATATAATAACTTGAATAGGGAATATGCGGAAGTTATTAAAGTTTGGATTTCTGGGAAAAATAGCCTTTTACTGAACCTAATCTATATTATACATTTATTCATTGGGTTAAAAATAGAAAAGGTTATCCGAATACACGTGTATAGGACTATAAAATTTCGTTGCAAATTCACGATTTCGAATGCTACGTTACAAAAAAGACATTCTTGGCCAAACGGGAAATGACAATTCTTTTAATATTAAAGTTGTATGAAGATTTTATAAGTTATTTATCAGCCTAGACAATTTCACGATCATTTTTTAAATATGATGTCAGAATGTGCTTGTACGGAGCATTCTTGTCATAGCCAGTCTGGTCGAAAGTTAACAGATGCGAATGGTTAGGAATATCAAGCTGACAAATTCTGCATTTTACCAGGGTACGCGTAACTTCAGAAGTACTCAGGGCACAGAAAATATCTTTTTATTCCAAATTGAAATTTCGCGTTTTTTAAGACCAAAATTCTACGTTCTTATATATATAAACATTATTATTTAGAAAAGTAAAGTGGAAAACTTTCTGTGCCGACCCTGTGAGTTCGTCTGATTTTTTGAGACAGTTTTTCATAAGAACACGGCGGCCCAACCTCCAGTTTCCCCACCATCGACTGCACTTGTCAAAGAAAATGTCCACGGCAATCGCTGCATCCATAGAAGCTTGTTTTCGCAGAAAATGTTATATACACAATTATGTGCTAAAATTCATTTTTCATGTATTGTGTAGAAAATGGTGTGTTTTAGATAAACCATTACTACTATCTTTACCTTTGACAAGTCTTAAGTCGTTGACAAGTACTTATACCATCCGCCGTGTCTTCGACTTGATTTCCTAATCCACCCACGGGTTCCCGCCAAAATGCCCTTCTGTTAACTTAACATGAAAAGCCAAAGTTCCATGCACCGGGAATCCACCTCCATTGCATGGTTTTGTACTCTCATGCTGACAAAAACTGGTGTATGACATATGAATGCTTTGTAAACCGCATTCTTAAAATGAATGAAAAATTAAATGAAATCCGCAGACTTAGAAAAATACTATACATTTAGAAAACTACATATAAATTTATAGCTGCAGAATTTAAAAATCAATTAATAAGATATTTTGAGAAATTACTGTAACGGACAAACATAAAACATATTAACTTGAATAGGGAATATGCGGAAGTTATTAAAGTTTGGATTTCTGGGAAAAATCGCCTTTTACTGAACCTAATCTATATTATACATTTAATCATTGGGTTAAAAATAGAAAAGGTTATCCGAATACACGTGTATAGGACTATAAAATTTCGTTGAAAATTCACGATTTCGAATGCTACGTTACAAAAAAGACATTCTTGGCCAAACGGGAAATGACAATTCTTTTAATATTAAAGTTGTATGAAGATTTTATAAGTTATTTATCAGCCTAGACAATTTCACGATCATTTTTTAAATATGATGTCAGAATGTGCTTGTACGGAGCATTCTTGTCATAGCCAGTCTGGTCGAAAGTTAACAGATGCGAATGGTTAGGAATATCAAGCTGACAAATTCTGCATTTTACCAGGGTACGCGTAACTTCAGAAGTACTCAGGGCACAGAAAATATCTTTTTATTCCAAATTGAAATTTCGCGTTTTTTAAGACCAAAATTCTACGTTCTTATATATATAAACATTATTATTTAGAAAAGTAAAGTGGAAAACTTTCTGTGCCGACCCTGTGAGTTCGTCTGATTTTTTGAGACAGTTTTTCATAAGAACACGGCGGCCCAACCTCCAGTTTCCCCACCATCGACTGCACTTGTCAAAGAAAATGTCCACGGCAATCGCTGCATCCATAGAAGCTTGTTTTCGCAGAAAATGTTATATACACAATTATGTGCTAAAATTCATTTTTCATGTATTGTGTAGAAAATGGTGTGTTTTAGATAAACCATTACTACTATCTTTACCTTTGACAAGTCTTAAGTCGTTGACAAGTACTTATACCATCCGCCGTGTCTTCGACTTGATTTCCTAATCCACCCACGGGTTCCCGCCAAAATGCCCTTCTGTTAACTTAACATGAAAAGCCAAAGTTCCATGCACCGGGAATCCACCACCATTGCATGGTTTTGTACTCTCATGCTGACAAAAACTGGTGTATGACATATGAATGCTTTGTAAACCGCATTCTTAAAATGAATGAAAAATTAAATGAAATCCGCAGACTTAGAAAAATACTATACATTTAGAAAACTACATATAAATTTATAGCTGCAGAATTTAAAAATCAATTAATAAGATATTTTGAGAAATTACTGTAACGGACAAACATAAAACATATTAACTTGAATAGGGAATATGCGGAAGTTATTAAAGTTTGGATTTCTGGGAAAAATCGCCTTTTACTGAACCTAATCTATATTATACATTTATTCATTGGGTTAAAAATAGAAAAGGTTATCCGAATACACGTGTATAGGACTATAAAATTTCGTTGAAAATTCACGATTTCGAATGCTACGTTACAAAAAAGACATTCTTGGCCAAACGGGAAATGACAATTCTTTTAATATTAAAGTTGTATGAAGATTTTATAAGTTATTTATCAGCCTAGACAATTTCACGATCATTTTTTAAATATGATGTCAGAATGTGCTTGTACGGAGCATTCTTGTCATAGCCAGTCTGGTCGAAAGTTAACAGATGCGAATGGTTAGGAATATCAAGCTGACAAATTCTGCATTTTACCAGGGTACGCGTAACTTCAGAAGTACTCAGGGCACAGAAAATATCTTTTTATTCCAAATTGAAATTTCGCGTTTTTTAAGACCAAAATTCTACGTTCTTATATATATAAACATTATTATTTAGAAAAGTAAAGTGGAAAACTTTCTGTGCCGACCCTGTGAGTTCGTCTGATTTTTTGAGACAGTTTTTCATAAGAACACGGCGGCCCAACCTCCAGTTTCCCCACCATCGACTGCACTTGTCAAAGAAAATGTCCACGGCAATCGCTGCATCCATAGAAGCTTGTTTTCGCAGAAAATGTTATATACACAATTATGTGCTAAAATTCATTTTTCATGTATTGTGTAGAAAATGGTGTGTTTTAGATAAACCATTACTACTATCTTTACCTTTGACAAGTCTTAAGTCGTTGACAAGTACTTATACCATCCGCCGTGTCTTCGACTTGATTTCCTAATCCACCCACGGGTTCCCGCCAAAATGCCCTTCTGTTAACTTAACATGAAAAGCCAAAGTTCCATGCACCGGGAATCCACCTCCATTGCATGGTTTTGTACTCTCATGCTGACAAAAACTGGTGTATGACAAATGAATGCTTTGTAAACCGCATTCTCAAAATGAATGAAAAATTAAATGAAATCCGCAGACGAAGAAAAATAATATACATTTAGAAAACTACATATAAATTTATAGCTGCAGAATTTAAAAATCAATTAATAACATATTTTTAGAAATTAATGTAACGGACAAACATAAAACATATTAACTTGAATAGGGAATATGCGGAAGTTATTAAAGTTTGGATTTCTGGGAAAAATCGCCTTTTACTGAACCTAATCTATATTATACATTTATTCATTGAGTTAAAAATAGAAAAGGTTATCCGAATACACGTGTATAGGACTATAAAATTTCGTTGAAAATTCACGATTTCGAATGCTACGTTACAAAAAAGACATTCTTGGCCAAACGGGAAATGACAATTCTTTTAATATTAAAGTTGTATGAAGATTTTATAAGTTATTTATCAGCCTAGACAATTTCACGATCATTTTTTAAATATGATGTCAGAATGTGCTTGTACGGAGCATTCTTGTCATAGCCAGTCTGGTCGAAAGTTAACAGATGCGAATGGTTAGGAATATCAAGCTGACAAATTCTGCATTTTACCAGGCTACGCGTAACTTCAGAAGTACTCAGGGCACAGAAAATATCTTTTTATTCCAAATTGAAATTTCGCGTTTATTAAGACCAAAATTCTACGTTCTTATATATATAAACATTATTATTTAGAAAAGTAAAGTGGAAAACTTTCTGTGCCGACCCTGTGAGTTCGTCTGATTTTTTGAGACAGTTTTTCATAAGAACACGGCGGCCCAACCTCCAGTTTCCCCACCATCGACTGCACTTGTCAAAGAAAATGTCCACGGCAATCGCTGCATCCATAGAAGCTTGTTTTCGCAGAAAATGTTATATACACAATTATGTGCTAAAATTCATTTTTCATGTATTGTGTAGAAAATGGTGTGTTTTAGATAAACCATTACTACTATCTTTACCTTTGACAAGTCTTAAGTCGTTGACAAGTACTTATACCATCCGCCGTGTCTTCGACTTGATTTCCTAATCCACCCACGGGTTCCCGCCAAAATGCCCTTCTGTTAACTTAACATGAAAAGCCAAAGTTCCATGCACCGGGAATCCACCTCCATTGCATGGTTTTGTACTCTCATGCTGACAAAAACTGGTGTATGACATATGAATGCTTTGTAAACCGCATTCTTAAAATGAATGAAAAATTAAATGAAATCCGCAGACTTAGAAAAATACTATACGTTTAGAAAACTACATATAAATTTATAGCTGCAGAATTTAAAAATCAATTAATAAGATATTTTGAGAAATTACTGTAACGGACAAACAAAATATAATAACTTGAATAGGGAATATGCGGAAGTTATTAAAGTTTGGATTTCTGGGAAAAATCGCCTTTTACTGAACCTAATCTATATTATACATTTATTCATTGGGTTAAAAATAGAAAAGGTTATCCGAATACACGTGTATAGGACTATAAAATTTCGTTGAAAATTCACGATTTCGAATGCTACGTTACAAAAAAGACATTCTTGGCCAAACGGGAAATGACAATTCTTTTAATATTAAAGTTGTATGAAGATTTTATAAGTTATTTATCAGCCTAGACAATTTCACGATCATTTTTTAAATATGATGTCAGAATGTGCTTGTAGCGAGCATTCTTGTCATAGCCAGTCTGGTCGAAAGTTAACAGATGTGAATGGTAAGGAAAATCAAGCTGACAAATTCTGCATTTTACCAGGGTACGCGTAACTTCAGAAGTACTCAGGGCACAGAAAATATCTTTTTATTCCAAATTGAAATTTCGCGTTTTTTAAGACCAAAATTCTACGTTCTTATATATATAAGCGTTATTATTTAGAAAAATAAAGTGGAAAACTTTCTGTGCCGACCCTGTGAGTTCGTCTGATTTTTTGAGACAGTTTTTCATAAGAACACGGCGGCCCAACCTCCAGTTTCCCCACCATCGACTGCACTTGTCAAAGAAAATGTCCACGGCAATCGCTGCATCCATAGAAGCTTGTTTTCGCAGAAAATGTTATATACACAATTATGTGCTAAAATTCATTTTTCATGTATTGTGTAGAAAATGGTGTGTTTTAGATAAACCATTACTACTATCTTTACCTTTGACAAGTCTTAAGTCGTTGACAAGTACTTATACCATCCGCCGTGTCTTCGACTTGATTTCCTAATCCACCCACGGGTTCCCGCCAAAATGCCCTTCTGTTAACTTAACATTAAAAGCCAAAGTTCCATGCCCCGGGAATCCTCCTGCATTTCATGGTTTTGTACTCTCATGCTGACAAAAACTGGTGTATGACAAATGAATGCTTTGTAAACCGCATTCTCAAAATGAATGAAAAATTAAATGAAATCCGCAGACGAAGAAAAATAATATACATTTAGAAAACTACATATAAATTTATAGCTGCAGAATTTAAAAATCAATTAATAACATATTTTTAGAAATTAATGTAACGGACAAACATAAAACATATTAACTTGAATAGGGAATATGCGGAAGTTATTAAAGTTTGGATTTCTGGGAAAAATCGCCTTTTACTGAACCTAATCTATATTATACATTTATTCATTGGGTTAAAAATAGAAAAGGTTATCCGAATACACGTGTATAGGACTATAAAATTTCGTTGAAAATTCACGATTTCGAATGCTACGTTACAAAAAAGACATTCTTGGCCAAACGGGAAATGACAATTCTTTTAATATTAAAGTTGTATGAAGATTTTATAAGTTATTTATCAGCCTAGACAATTTCACGATCATTTTTTAAATATGATGTCAGAATGTGCTTGTACGGAGCATTCTTGTCATAGCCAGTCTGATCGAAAGTTAACAGATGCGAATGGTTAGGAATATCAAGCTGACAAATTCTGCATTTTACCAGGGTACGTGTAACTTCAGAAGTACTCAGGGCACAGAAAATATCTTTTTATTCCAAATTGAAATTTCGCGTTTTTTAAGACCAAAATTCTACGTTCTTATATATATAAACATTATTATTTAGAAAAGTAAAGTGGAAAACTTTCTGTGCCGACCCTGTGAGTTCGTCTGATTTTTTGAGACAGTTTTTCATAAGAACACGGCGGCCCAACCTCCAGTTTCCCCACCATCGACTGCACTTGTCAAAGAAAATGTCCACGGCAATCGCTGCATCCATAGAAGCTTGTTTTCGCAGAAAATGTTATATACACAATTATGTGCTAAAATTCATTTTTCATGTATTGTGTAGAAAATGGTGTGTTTTAGATAAACCATTACTACTATCTTTACCTTTGACAAGTCTTAAGTCGTTGACAAGTACTTATACCATCCGCCGTGTCTTCGACTTGATTTCCTAATCCACCCACGGGTTCCCGCCAAAATGCCCTTCTGTTAACTTAACATGAAAAGCCAAAGTTCCATGCACCGGGAATCCACCTCCATTGCATGGTTTTGTACTCTCATGCTGACAAAAACTGGTGTATGACATATGAATGCTTTGTAAACCGCATTCTTAAAATGAATGAAAAATTAAATGAAATCCGCAGACTTAGAAAAATACTATACATTTAGAAAACTACATATAAATTTATAGCTGCAGAATTTAAAAATCAATTAATAAGATATTTTGAGAAATTACTGTAACGGACAAACAAAATATAATAACTTGAATAGGGAATATGCGGAAGTTATTAAAGTTTGGATTTCTGGGAAAAATAGCCTTTTACTGAACCTAATCTATATTATACATTTATTCATTGGGTTAAAAATAGAAAAGGTTATCCGAATACACGTGTATAGGACTATAAAATTTCGTTGAAAATTCACGATTTCGAATGCTACGTTACAAAAAAGACATTCTTGGCCAAACGGGAAATGACAATTCTTTTAATATTAAAGTTGTATGAAGATTTTATAAGTTATTTATCAGCCTAGACAATTTCACGATCATTTTTTAAATATGATGTCAGAATGTGCTTGTACGGAGCATTCTTGTCATAGCCAGTCTGGTCGAAAGTTAACAGATGCGAATGGTTAGGAATATCAAGCTGACAAATTCTGCATTTTACCAGGGTACGCGTAACTTCAGAAGTACTCAGGGCACAGAAAATATCTTTTTATTCCAAATTGAAATTTCGCGTTTTTTAAGACCAAAATTCTACGTTCTTATATATATAAACATTATTATTTAGAAAAGTAAAGTGGAAAACTTTCTGTGCCGACCCTGTGAGTTCGTCTGATTTTTTGAGACAGTTTTTCATAAGAACACGGCGGCCCAACCTCCAGTTTCCCCACCATCGACTGCACTTGTCAAAGAAAATGTCCACGGCAATCGCTGCATCCATAGAAGCTTGTTTTCGCAGAAAATGTTATATACACAATTATGTGCTAAAATTCATTTTTCATGTATTGTGTAGAAAATGGTGTGTTTTAGATAAACCATTACTACTATCTTTACCTTTGACAAGTCTTAAGTCGTTGACAAGTACTTATACCATCCGCCGTGTCTTCGACTTGATTTCCTAATCCACCCACGGGTTCCCGCCAAAATGCCCTTCTGTTAACTTAACATGAAAAGCCAAAGTTCCATGCACCGGGAATCCACCACCATTGCATGGTTTTGTACTCTCATGCTGACAAAAACTGGTGTATGACAAATGAATGCTTTGTAAACCGCATTCTCAAAATGAATGAAAAATTAGATGAAATCCGCAGACGAAGAAAAATAATATACATTTAGAAAACTACATATAAATTTATAGCTGCAGAATTTAAAAATCAATTAATAACATATTTTTAGAAATTAATGTAACGGACAAACATAAAACATATTAACTTGAATAGGGAATATGCGGAAGTTATTAAAGTTTGGATTTCTGGGAAAAATCGCCTTTTACTGAACCTAATCTATATTATACATTTATTCATTGAGTTAAAAATAGAAAAGGTTATCCGAATACACGTGTATAGGACTATAAAATTTCGTTGAAAATTCACGATTTCGAATGCTACGTTACAAAAAAGACATTCTTGGCCAAACGGGAAATGACAATTCTTTTAATATTAAAGTTGTATGAAGATTTTATAAGTTATTTATCAGCCTAGACAATTTCACGATCATTTTTTAAATATGATGTCAGAATGTGCTTGTACGGAGCATTCTTGTCATAGCCAGTCTGGTCGAAAGTTAACAGATGCGAATGGTTAGGAATATCAAGCTGACAAATTCTGCATTTTACCAGGCTACGCGTAACTTCAGAAGTACTCAGGGCACAGAAAATATCTTTTTATTCCAAATTGAAATTTCGCGTTTATTAAGACCAAAATTCTACGTTCTTATATATATAAACATTATTATTTAGAAAAGTAAAGTGGAAAACTTTCTGTGCCGACCCTGTGAGTTCGTCTGATTTTTTGAGACAGTTTTTCATAAGAACACGGCGGCCCAACCTCCAGTTTCCCCACCATCGACTGCACTTGTCAAAGAAAATGTCCACGGCAATCGCTGCATCCATAGAAGCTTGTTTTCGCAGAAAATGTTATATACACAATTATGTGCTAAAATTCATTTTTCATGTATTGTGTAGAAAATGGTGTGTTTTAGATAAACCATTACTACTATCTTTACCTTTGACAAGTCTTAAGTCGTTGACAAGTACTTATACCATCCGCCGTGTCTTCGACTTGATTTCCTAATCCACCCACGGGTTCCCGCCAAAATGCCCTTCTGTTAACTTAACATGAAAAGCCAAAGTTCCATGCACCGGGAATCCACCTCCATTGCATGGTTTTGTACTCTCATGCTGACAAAAACTGGTGTATGACATATGAATGCTTTGTAAACCGCATTCTTAAAATGAATGAAAAATTAAATGAAATCCGCAGACTTAGAAAAATACTATACGTTTAGAAAACTACATATAAATTTATAGCTGCAGAATTTAAAAATCAATTAATAAGATATTTTGAGAAATTACTGTAACGGACAAACAAAATATAATAACTTGAATAGGGAATATGCGGAAGTTATTAAAGTTTGGATTTCTGGGAAAAATCGCCTTTTACTGAACCTAATCTATATTATACATTTATTCATTGGGTTAAAAATAGAAAAGGTTATCCGAATACACGTGTATAGGACTATAAAATTTCGTTGAAAATTCACGATTTCGAATGCTACGTTACAAAAAAGACATTCTTGGCCAAACGGGAAATGACAATTCTTTTAATATTAAAGTTGTATGAAGATTTTATAAGTTATTTATCAGCCTAGACAATTTCACGATCATTTTTTAAATATGATGTCAGAATGTGCTTGTAGCGAGCATTCTTGTCATAGCCAGTCTGGTCGAAAGTTAACAGATGTGAATGGTAAGGAAAATCAAGCTGACAAATTCTGCATTTTACCAGGGTACGCGTAACTTCAGAAGTACTCAGGGCACAGAAAATATCTTTTTATTCCAAATTGAAATTTCGCGTTTTTTAAGACCAAAATTCTACGTTCTTATATATATAAGCGTTATTATTTAGAAAAATAAAGTGGAAAACTTTCTGTGCCGACCCTGTGAGTTCGTCTGATTTTTTGAGACAGTTTTTCATAAGAACACGGCGGCCCAACCTCCAGTTTCCCCACCATCGACTGCACTTGTCAAAGAAAATGTCCACGGCAATCGCTGCATCCATAGAAGCTTGTTTTCGCAGAAAATGTTATATACACAATTATGTGCTAAAATTCATTTTTCATGTATTGTGTAGAAAATGGTGTGTTTTAGATAAACCATTACTACTATCTTTACCTTTGACAAGTCTTAAGTCGTTGACAAGTACTTATACCATCCGCCGTGTCTTCGACTTGATTTCCTAATCCACCCACGGGTTCCCGCCAAAATGCCCTTCTGTTAACTTAACATTAAAAGCCAAAGTTCCATGCCCCGGGAATCCTCCTGCATTTCATGGTTTTGTACTCTCATGCTGACAAAAACTGGTGTATGACAAATGAATGCTTTGTAAACCGCATTCTCAAAATGAATGAAAAATTAAATGAAATCCGCAGACGAAGAAAAATAATATACATTTAGAAAACTACATATAAATTTATAGCTGCAGAATTTAAAAATCAATTAATAACATATTTTTAGAAATTAATGTAACGGACAAACATAAAACATATTAACTTGAATAGGGAATATGCGGAAGTTATTAAAGTTTGGATTTCTGGGAAAAATCGCCTTTTACTGAACCTAATCTATATTATACATTTATTCATTGAGTTAAAAATAGAAAAGGTTATCCGAATACACGTGTATAGGACTATAAAATTTCGTTGAAAATTCACGATTTCGAATGCTACGTTACAAAAAAGACATTCTTGGCCAAACGGGAAATGACAATTCTTTTAATATTAAAGTTGTATGAAGATTTTATAAGTTATTTATCAGCCTAGACAATTTCACGATCATTTTTTAAATATGATGTCAGAATGTGCTTGTACGGAGCATTCTTGTCATAGCCAGTCTGGTCGAAAGTTAACAGATGCGAATGGTTAGGAATATCAAGCTGACAAATTCTGCATTTTACCAGGCTACGCGTAACTTCAGAAGTACTCAGGGCACAGAAAATATCTTTTTATTCCAAATTGAAATTTCGCGTTTATTAAGACCAAAATTCTACGTTCTTATATATATAAGCGTTATTATTTAGAAAAATAAAGTGGAAAACTTTCTGTGCCGACCCTGTGAGTTCGTCTGATTTTTTGAGACAGTTTTTCATAAGAACACGGCGGCCCAACCTCCAGTTTCCCCACCATCGACTGCACTTGTCAAAGAAAATGTCCACGGCAATCGCTGCATCCATAGAAGCTTGTTTTCGCAGAAAATGTTATATACACAATTATGTGCTAAAATTCATTTTTCATGTATTGTGTAGAAAATGGTGTGTTTTAGATAAACCATTACTACTATCTTTACCTTTGACAAGTCTTAAGTCGTTGACAAGTACTTATACCATCCGCCGTGTCTTCGACTTGATTTCCTAATCCACCCACGGGTTCCCGCCAAAATGCCCTTCTGTTAACTTAACATGAAAAGCCAAAGTTCCATGCACCGGGAATCCACCTCCATTGCATGGTTTTGTACTCTCATGCTGACAAAAACTGGTGTATGACATATGAATGCTTTGTAAACCGCATTCTTAAAATGAATGAAAAATTAAATGAAATCCGCAGACTTAGAAAAATACTATACGTTTAGAAAACTACATATAAATTTATAGCTGCAGAATTTAAAAATCAATTAATAAGATATTTTGAGAAATTACTGTAACGGACAAACAAAATATAATAACTTGAATAGGGAATATGCGGAAGTTATTAAAGTTTGGATTTCTGGGAAAAATCGCCTTTTACTGAACCTAATCTATATTATACATTTATTCATTGGGTTAAAAATAGAAAAGGTTATCCGAATACACGTGTATAGGACTATAAAATTTCGTTGAAAATTCACGATTTCGAATGCTACGTTACAAAAAAGACATTCTTGGCCAAACGGGAAATGACAATTCTTTTAATATTAAAGTTGTATGAAGATTTTATAAGTTATTTATCAGCCTAGACAATTTCACGATCATTTTTTAAATATGATGTCAGAATGTGCTTGTAGCGAGCATTCTTGTCATAGCCAGTCTGGTCGAAAGTTAACAGATGTGAATGGTAAGGAAAATCAAGCTGACAAATTCTGCATTTTACCAGGGTACGCGTAACTTCAGAAGTACTCAGGGCACAGAAAATATCTTTTTATTCCAAATTGAAATTTCGCGTTTTTTAAGACCAAAATTCTACGTTCTTATATATATAAGCGTTATTATTTAGAAAAATAAAGTGGAAAACTTTCTGTGCCGACCCTGTGAGTTCGTCTGATTTTTTGAGACAGTTTTTCATAAGAACACGGCGGCCCAACCTCCAGTTTCCCCACCATCGACTGCACTTGTCAAAGAAAATGTCCACGGCAATCGCTGCATCCATAGAAGCTTGTTTTCGCAGAAAATGTTATATACACAATTATGTGCTAAAATTCATTTTTCATGTATTGTGTAGAAAATGGTGTGTTTTAGATAAACCATTACTACTATCTTTACCTTTGACAAGTCTTAAGTCGTTGACAAGTACTTATACCATCCGCCGTGTCTTCGACTTGATTTCCTAATCCACCCACGGGTTCCCGCCAAAATGCCCTTCTGTTAACTTAACATTAAAAGCCAAAGTTCCATGCCCCGGGAATCCTCCTGCATTTCATGGTTTTGTACTCTCATGCTGACAAAAACTGGTGTATGACAAATGAATGCTTTGTAAACCGCATTCTCAAAATGAATGAAAAATTAAATGAAATCCGCAGACGAAGAAAAATAATATACATTTAGAAAACTACATATAAATTTATAGCTGCAGAATTTAAAAATCAATTAATAACATATTTTTAGAAATTAATGTAACGGACAAACATAAAACATATTAACTTGAATAGGGAATATGCGGAAGTTATTAAAGTTTGGATTTCTGGGAAAAATCGCCTTTTACTGAACCTAATCTATATTATACATTTATTCATTGGGTTAAAAATAGAAAAGGTTATCCGAATACACGTGTATAGGACTATAAAATTTCGTTGAAAATTCACGATTTCGAATGCTACGTTACAAAAAAGACATTCTTGGCCAAACGGGAAATGACAATTCTTTTAATATTAAAGTTGTATGAAGATTTTATAAGTTATTTATCAGCCTAGACAATTTCACGATCATTTTTTAAATATGATGTCAGAATGTGCTTGTACGGAGCATTCTTGTCATAGCCAGTCTGATCGAAAGTTAACAGATGCGAATGGTTAGGAATATCAAGCTGACAAATTCTGCATTTTACCAGGGTACGTGTAACTTCAGAAGTACTCAGGGCACAGAAAATATCTTTTTATTCCAAATTGAAATTTCGCGTTTTTTAAGACCAAAATTCTACGTTCTTATATATATAAACATTATTATTTAGAAAAGTAAAGTGGAAAACTTTCTGTGCCGACCCTGTGAGTTCGTCTGATTTTTTGAGACAGTTTTTCATAAGAACACGGCGGCCCAACCTCCAGTTTCCCCACCATCGACTGCACTTGTCAAAGAAAATGTCCACGGCAATCGCTGCATCC
This sequence comes from Maratus michaelseni, assembly GCA_963931845.1. Lineage (NCBI taxonomy): Eukaryota > Metazoa > Arthropoda > Arachnida > Araneae > Salticidae > Maratus > Maratus michaelseni. Next base: position 177,685,204 of record OZ007592.1, on the reverse strand, counting down.
ATAGAAGCTTGTTTTCGCAGAAAATGTTATATACACAATTATGTGCTAAAATTCATTTTTCATGTATTGTGTAGAAAATGGTGTGTTTTAGATAAACCATTACTACTATCTTTACCTTTGACAAGTCTTAAGTCGTTGACAAGTACTTATACCATCCGCCGTGTCTTCGACTTGATTTCCTAATCCACCCACGGGTTCCCGCCAAAATGCCCTTCTGTTAACTTAACATGAAAAGCCAAAGTTCCATGCACCGGGAATCCACCTCCATTGCATGGTTTTGTACTCTCATGCTGACAAAAACTGGTGTATGACATATGAATGCTTTGTAAACCGCATTCTTAAAATGAATGAAAAATTAAATGAAATCCGCAGACTTAGAAAAATACTATACATTTAGAAAACTACATATAAATTTATAGCTGCAGAATTTAAAAATCAATTAATAAGATATTTTGAGAAATTACTGTAACGGACAAACAAAATATAATAACTTGAATAGGGAATATGCGGAAGTTATTAAAGTTTGGATTTCTGGGAAAAATAGCCTTTTACTGAACCTAATCTATATTATACATTTATTCATTGGGTTAAAAATAGAAAAGGTTATCCGAATACACGTGTATAGGACTATAAAATTTCGTTGAAAATTCACGATTTCGAATGCTACGTTACAAAAAAGACATTCTTGGCCAAACGGGAAATGACAATTCTTTTAATATTAAAGTTGTATGAAGATTTTATAAGTTATTTATCAGCCTAGACAATTTCACGATCATTTTTTAAATATGATGTCAGAATGTGCTTGTACGGAGCATTCTTGTCATAGCCAGTCTGGTCGAAAGTTAACAGATGCGAATGGTTAGGAATATCAAGCTGACAAATTCTGCATTTTACCAGGGTACGCGTAACTTCAGAAGTACTCAGGGCACAGAAAATATCTTTTTATTCCAAATTGAAATTTCGCGTTTTTTAAGACCAAAATTCTACGTTCTTATATATATAAACATTATTATTTAGAAAAGTAAAGTGGAAAACTTTCTGTGCCGACCCTGTGAGTTCGTCTGATTTTTTGAGACAGTTTTTCATAAGAACACGGCGGCCCAACCTCCAGTTTCCCCACCATCGACTGCACTTGTCAAAGAAAATGTCCACGGCAATCGCTGCATCCATAGAAGCTTGTTTTCGCAGAAAATGTTATATACACAATTATGTGCTAAAATTCATTTTTCATGTATTGTGTAGAAAATGGTGTGTTTTAGATAAACCATTACTACTATCTTTACCTTTGACAAGTCTTAAGTCGTTGACAAGTACTTATACCATCCGCCGTGTCTTCGACTTGATTTCCTAATCCACCCACGGGTTCCCGCCAAAATGCCCTTCTGTTAACTTAACATGAAAAGCCAAAGTTCCATGCACCGGGAATCCACCTCCATTGCATGGTTTTGTACTCTCATGCTGACAAAAACTGGTGTATGACATATGAATGCTTTGTAAACCGCATTCTTAAAATGAATGAAAAATTAAATGAAATCCGCAGACTTAGAAAAATACTATACATTTAGAAAACTACATATAAATTTATAGCTGCAGAATTTAAAAATCAATTAATAAGATATTTTGAGAAATTACTGTAACGGACAAACATAAAACATATTAACTTGAATAGGGAATATGCGGAAGTTATTAAAGTTTGGATTTCTGGGAAAAATCGCCTTTTACTGAACCTAATCTATATTATACATTTAATCATTGGGTTAAAAATAGAAAAGGTTATCCGAATACACGTGTATAGGACTATAAAATTTCGTTGAAAATTCACGATTTCGAATGCTACGTTACAAAAAAGACATTCTTGGCCAAACGGGAAATGTCAATTCTTTTAATATTAAAGTTGTATGAAGATTTTATAAGTTATTTATCAGCCTAGACAATTTCACGATCATTTTTTAAATATGATGTCAGAATGTGCTTGTACGGAGCATTCTTGTCATAGCCAGTCTGGTCGAAAGTTAACAGATGCGAATGGTTAGGAATATCAAGCTGACAAATTCTGCATTTTACCAGGGTACGCGTAACTTCAGAAGTACTCAGGGCACAGAAAATATCTTTTTATTCCAAATTGAAATTTCGCGTTTTTTAAGACCAAAATTCTACGTTCTTATATATATAAACATTATTATTTAGAAAAGTAAAGTGGAAAACTTTCTGTGCCGACCCTGTGAGTTCGTCTGATTTTTTGAGACAGTTTTTCATAAGAACACGGCGGCCCAACCTCCAGTTTCCCCACCATCGACTGCACTTGTCAAAGAAAATGTCCACGGCAATCGCTGCATCCATAGAAGCTTGTTTTCGCAGAAAATGTTATATACACAATTATGTGCTAAAATTCATTTTTCATGTATTGTGTAGAAAATGGTGTGTTTTAGATAAACCATTACTACTATCTTTACCTTTGACAAGTCTTAAGTCGTTGACAAGTACTTATACCATCCGCCGTGTCTTCGACTTGATTTCCTAATCCACCCACGGGTTCCCGCCAAAATGCCCTTCTGTTAACTTAACATGAAAAGCCAAAGTTCCATGCACCGGGAATCCACCACCATTGCATGGTTTTGTACTCTCATGCTGACAAAAACTGGTGTATGACATATGAATGCTTTGTAAACCGCATTCTTAAAATGAATGAAAAATTAAATGAAATCCGCAGACTTAGAAAAATACTATACATTTAGAAAACTACATATAAATTTATAGCTGCAGAATTTAAAAATCAATTAATAAGATATTTTGAGAAATTACTGTAACGGACAAACATAAAACATATTAACTTGAATAGGGAATATGCGGAAGTTATTAAAGTTTGGATTTCTGGGAAAAATCGCCTTTTACTGAACCTAATCTATATTATACATTTATTCATTGGGTTAAAAATAGAAAAGGTTATCCGAATACACGTGTATAGGACTATAAAATTTCGTTGAAAATTCACGATTTCGAATGCTACGTTACAAAAAAGACATTCTTGGCCAAACGGGAAATGACAATTCTTTTAATATTAAAGTTGTATGAAGATTTTATAAGTTATTTATCAGCCTAGACAATTTCACGATCATTTTTTAAATATGATGTCAGAATGTGCTTGTACGGAGCATTCTTGTCATAGCCAGTCTGGTCGAAAGTTAACAGATGCGAATGGTTAGGAATATCAAGCTGACAAATTCTGCATTTTACCAGGGTACGCGTAACTTCAGAAGTACTCCGGGCACAGAAAATATCTTTTTATTCCAAATTGAAATTTCGCGTTTTTTAAGACCAAAATTCTACGTTCTTATATATATAAACATTATTATTTAGAAAAGTAAAGTGGAAAACTTTCTGTGCCGACCCTGTGAGTTCGTCTGATTTTTTGAGACAGTTTTTCATAAGAACACGGCGGCCCAACCTCCAGTTTCCCCACAATCGACTGCACTTGTCAAAGAAAATGTCCACGTCAATCGCTGCATCCATAGAAGCTTGTTTTCGCAGAAAATGTTATATACACAATTATGTGCTAAAATTCATTTTTCATGTATTGTGTAGAAAATGGTGTGTTTTAGATAAACCATTACTACTATCTTTACCTTTGACAAGTCTTAAGTCGTTGACAAGTACTTATACCATCCGCCGTGTCTTCGACTTGATTTCCTAATCCACCCACGGGTTCCCGCCAAAATGCCCTTCTGTTAACTTAACATGAAAAGCCAAAGTTCCATGCACCGGGAATCCACCTCCATTGCATGGTTTTGTACTCTCATGCTGACAAAAACTGGTGTATGACATATGAATGCTTTGTAAACCGCATTCTTAAAATGAATGAAAAATTAAATGAAATCCGCAGACTTAGAAAAATACTATACATTTAGAAAACTACATATAAATTTATAGCTGCAGAATTTAAAAATCAATTAATAAGATATTTTGAGATATTACTGTAACGGACAAACATAAAACATATTAACTTGAATAGGGAATATGCGGAAGTTATTAAAGTTTGGATTTCTCGGAAAAATCGCCTTTTACTGAACCTAATCTATATTATACATTTATTCATTGGGTTAAAAATAGAAAAGGTTATCCGAATACACGTGTATAGGACTATAAAATTTCGTTGAAAATTCACGATTTCGAATGCTACGTTACAAAAAAGACATTCTTGGCCAAACGGGAAATGACAATTCTTTTAATATTAAAGTTGTATGAAGATTTTATAAGTTATTTATCAGCCTAGACAATTTCACGATCATTTTTTAAATATGATGTCAGAATGTGCTTGTACGGAGCATTCTTGTCATAGCCAGTCTGGTCGAAAGTTAACAGATGCGAATGGTTAGGAATATCAAGCTGACAAATTCTGCATTTTACCAGGGTACGCGTAACTTCAGAAGTACTCAGGGCACAGAAAATATCTTTTTATTCCAAATTGAAATTTCGCGTTTTTTAAGACCAAAATTCTACGTTCTTATATATATAAGCGTTATTATTTAGAAAAATAAAGTGGAAAACTTTCTGTGCCGACCCTGTGAGTTCGTCTGATTTTTTGAGACAGTTTGTCATAAGAACACGGCGGCCCAACCTCCAGTTTCCCCACCATCGACTGCACTTGTCAAAGAAAATGTCCACGGCAATCGCTGCTTCCATAGAAGCTTGTTTTCGCAGAAAATGTTATATGCACAATTATGTGCTAAAGTTCATTTTTCATGTATTGTGTAGAAAATGGTGTGTTTTAGATAAACCATTACTACTATCTTTACCTTTGACAAGTCTTAAGTCGTTGACAAGTACTTATACCATCCGCCGTGTCTTCGACTTGATTTCCTAATCCACCCACGGGTTCCCGCCAAAATGCCCTTCTGTTAACTTAACATGAAAAGCCAAAGTTCCATGCACCGGGAATCCACCTCCATTGCATGGTTTTGTACTCTCATGCTGACAAAAACTGGTGTATGACATATGAATGCTTTGTAAACCGCATTCTTAAAATGAATGAAAAATTAAATGAAATCCGCAGACTTAGAAAAATACTATACATTTAGAAAACTACATATAAATTTATAGCTGCAGAATTTAAAAATCAATTAATAAGATATTTTGAGAAATTACTGTAACGGACAAACAAAATATAATAACTTGAATAGGGAATATGCGGAAGTTATTAAAGTTTGGATTTCTGGGAAAAATCCTCTTTTACTGAACCTAATCTATATTATACATTTATTCATTGGGTTAAAAATAGAAAAGGTTATCCGAATACACGTGTATAGGACTATAAAATTTCGTTGAAAATTCACGATTTCGAATGCTACGTTACAAAAAAGACATTCTTGGCCAAACGGGAAATGACAATTCTTTTAATATTAAAGTTGTATGAAGATTTTATAAGTTATTTATCAGCCTAGACAATTTCACGATCATTTTTTAAATATGATGTCAGAATGTGCTTGTACGGAGCATTCTTGTCATAGCCAGTCTGGTCGAAAGTTAACAGATGCGAATGGTTAGGAATATCAAGCTGACAAATTCTGCATTTTACCAGGGTACGCGTAACTTCAGAAGTACTCAGGGCACAGAAAATATCTTTTTATTCCAAATTGAAATTTCGCGTTTTTTAAGACCAAAATTCTACGTTCTTATATATATAAACATTATTATTTAGAAAAGTAAAGTGGAAAACTTTCTGTGCCGACCCTGTGAGTTCGTCTGATTTTTTGAGACAGTTTTTCATAAGAACACGGCGGCCCAACCTCCAGTTTCCCCACCATCGACTGCACTTGTCAAAGAAAATGTCCACGGCAATCGCTGCATCCATAGAAGCTTGTTTTCGCAGAAAATGTTATATACACAATTATGTGCTAAAATTCATTTTTCATGTATTGTGTAGAAAATGGTGTGTTTTAGATAAACCATTACTACTATCTTTACCTTTGACAAGTCTTAAGTCGTTGACAAGTACTTATACCATCCGCCGTGTCTTCGACTTGATTTCCTAACCACCCACGGGTTCCCGCCAAAATGCCCTTCTGTTAACTTAACATGAAAAGCCAAAGTTCCAGGCACCGGGAATCCACCTCCATTGCATGGTTTTGTACTCTCATGCTGACAAAAACTGGTGTATGACATATGAATGCTTTGTAAACCGCATTCTTAAAATGAATGAAAAATTAAATGAAATCCGCAGACTTAGAAAAATACTATACATTTAGAAAACTACATATAAATTTATAGCTGCAGAATTTAAAAATCAATTAATAAGATATTTTGAGAAATTACTGTAACGGACAAACAAAATATAATAACTTGAATAGGGAATATGCGGAAGTTATTAAAGTTTGGATTTCTGGGAAAAATCGCCTTTTACTGAACCTAATCTATATTATACATTTATTCATTGGGTTAAAAATAGAAAAGGTTATCCGAATACACGTGTATAGGACTATAAAATTTCGTTGAAAATTCACGATTTCGAATGCTACGTTACAAAAAAGACATTCTTGGCCAAACGGGAAATGACAATTCTTTTAATATTAAAGTTGTATGAAGATTTTATAAGTTATTTATCAGCCTAGACAATTTCACGATCATTTTTTAAATATGATGTCAGAATGTGCTTGTAGCGAGCATTCTTGTCATAGCCAGTCTGGTCGAAAGTTAACAGATGTGAATGGTAAGGAAAATCAAGCTGACAAATTCTGCATTTTACCAGGGTACGCGTAACTTCAGAAGTACTCAGGGCACAGAAAATATCTTTTTATTCCAAATTGAAATTTCGCGTTTTTTAAGACCAAAATTCTACGTTCTTATATATATAAGCGTTATTATTTAGAAAAATAAAGTGGAAAACTTTCTGTGCCGACCCTGTGAGTTCGTCTGATTTTTTGAGACAGTTTTTCATAAGAACACGGCGGCCCAACCTCCAGTTTCCCCACCATCGACTGCACTTGTCAAAGAAAATGTCCACGGCAATCGCTGCATCCATAGAAGCTTGTTTTCGCAGAAAATGTTATATACACAATTATGTGCTAAAATTCATTTTTCATGTATTGTGTAGAAAATGGTGTGTTTTAGATAAACCATTACTACTATCTTTACCTTTGACAAGTCTTAAGTCGTTGACAAGTACTTATACCATCCGCCGTGTCTTCGACTTGATTTCCTAATCCACCCACGGGTTCCCGCCAAAATGCCCTTCTGTTAACTTAACATGAAAAGCCAAAGTTCCATGCACCGGGAATCCACCTCCATTGCATGGTTTTGTACTCTCATGCTGACAAAAACTGGTGTATGACAAATGAATGCTTTGTAAACCGCATTCTCAAAATGAATGAAAAATTAAATGAAATCCGCAGACTAAGAAAAATACTATACATTTAGAAAACTACATATAAATTTATAGCTGCAGAATATAAATATCAATTAATAACATATTTTGAGAAATTAATGTAACGGACAAACATAAAATATAATAACTTGAATAGGGAATATGCGGAAGTTATTAAAGTTTGGATTTCTGCGAAAAATCGCTTTTTACTGAACCTAATCTATATTATACATTTATTCATTGGGTTAAAAATAGAAAGGTTTATCCGAATACACGTGTGTAGAACTATAAAATTTCGCTGAAAATTCACGATTTCGAATACTACGTTACAAAAAAGACATTCTTGGCTAAACGGGAAATTACAGTTCTTTTAATATTAAAGTTGTATGAAGATTTTATAAGTTATTTATCAGCCTAGACAATTTCACGATCATTTTTTAAATATGTTGTCAGAATGTGCTTGTAGCGAGCATTCTTGTCATAGCCAGTCCGGTCGAAAGTTAACAGATGTGAATGGTTAGGAAAATCAAGCTGACAAATTCTGCATTTTACCAGGGTACGCGTAACTTCAGAAGTACTCAGGGCACAGAAAATTTCTTTTTATTCCAAATTGAAATTTCGCGTTTTATAAGACCAAAATTCTACGTTCTTATATATATAAACATTATTATTTAGAAAAATAAAGTGGAAAACTTTCTGTGCCGACCCTGTGAGTTCGTCTGATTTTTTGAGACAGTTTGTCATAAGAACACGGCGGCCCAACCTCCAGTTTCCCCACCATCGACTGCACTTGTCAAAGAAAATGTCCACGGCAATCGCTGCCTCCATAGAAGCTTGTTTTCGCAGAAAATGTTATATGCACAATTATGTGCTAAAGTTCATTTTTCATGTATTGTGTAGAAAATGGTGTGTTTTAGATAAACCATTACTACTATCTTTACCTTTGACAAGTCTTAAGTCGTTGACAAGTACTTATCCCATCCGCCATGTCTTCGACTTGATTTCCTAATCCACCCACGGGTTCCCGCCAAAATGCCCTTCTGTTAACTTAACATGAAAAGCCAAAGTTCCATGCACCGGGAATCCACCTCCATTGCATGGTTTTGTACTCTCATGCTGAGAAAAACTGGTGTATGACAAATGAATGCTTTGTAAACCGCATTCTCAAAATGAATGAAAAATTATATGAAATCCGCAGACTAAGAAAAATATTATACATTTAGAAAACTACATATAAATTTATAACTGCAGAATTTTAAAATCAATTAATAACATATTTTGAGAAATTAATGTAACGGACAAACATAAAATATAATAACTTGAATAGGGAATATGCGGAAGTTATTAAACTTTGGATTTCTGGGAAAAATCGCTTTTTACTGAACCTTATCTATATTATACATTTATTCATTGGGTTAAAAATAGAAAAGTTTATCCGAATACACGTGTATAGGACTATACAATTTCGCTGAAAATTCACGATTTCGAATACTACGTTACAAAAAAGACATTCCTGGCCAAACGGGAAGTTACAGTTCTTTTAATATTAAAGTTGTATGAAGATTTTATAAGTTATTTATCAGCCTAGACAATTTCACGATCATTTTTTAAATATGTTGTCAGAATGTGCTTGTAGCGAGCATTCTTGTCATAGCCAGTCCGGTCGAAAGTTAACAGATGTGAATGGTTAGGAAAATCAAGCTGACAAATTCTGCATTTTACCAGGGACGCGTAACTTCAGAAGTACTCAGGGCACAGAAAATTTCTTTTTATTCCAAATTGAAATTTCGCGTTTTATAAGACCAAAATTCTACGTTCTTATATATATAAACATTATTATTTAGAAAAATAAAGTGGAAAACTTTCTGTGCCGACCCTGTGAGTTCGTCTGATTTTTTTGAGACAGTTTGTCATAAGAACACGGCGGCCCAACCTCCAGTTTCCCCACCATCGACTGCACTTGTCAAAGAAATAGTCCACGGCAATCGCTGCCTCCATAGAAGCTTGTTTTCGCAGAAAATGTTATATGCACAATTATGTGCTAAAGTTCATTTTTCATGTATTGTGTAGAAAATGGTGTGTTTTAGATAAACCATTACTACTATCTTTACCTTTGACAAGTCTTAAGTCGTTGACAAGTACTTATACCATCCGCCGTGTCTTCGACTTGATTTCCTAATCCACCCACGGGTTCCCGCCAAAATGCCCTTCTGTTAACTTAACATGAAAAGCCAAAGTTCCAGGCACCGGGAATCCACCTCCATTGCATGGTTTTGTACTCTCATGCTGACAAAAACTGGTGTATGACATATGAATGCTTTGTAAACCGCATTCTTAAAATGAATGAAAAATTAAATGAAATCCGCAGACTTAGAAAAATACTATACATTTAGAAAACTACATATAAATTTATAGCTGCAGAATTTAAAAATCAATTAATAACATATTTTTAGAAATTAATGTAACGGACAAACATAATACATATTAACTTGAATAGGGAATATGCGGAAGTTATTAAAGTTTGGATTTCTGGGAAAAATCGCCTTTTACTGAACCTAATCTATATTATACATTTATTCATTGGGTTAAAAATAGAAAAGGTTATCCGAATACACGTGTATAGGACTATAAAATTTCGTTGAAAATTCACGATTTCGAATGCTACGTTACAAAAAAGACATTCTTGGCCAAACGGGAAATGACAATTCTTTTAATATTAAAGTTGTATGAAGATTTTATAAGTTATTTATCAGCCTAGACAATTTCACGATCATTTTTTAAATATGATGTCAGAATGTGCTTGTACGGAGCATTCTTGTCATAGCCAGTCTGGTCGAAAGTTAACAGATGCGAATGGTTAGGAATATCAAGCTGACAAATTCTGCATTTTACCAGGGTACGCGTAACTTCAGAAGTACTCAGGGCACAGAAAATATCTTTTTATTCCAAATTGAAATTTCGCGTTTTTTAAGACCAAAATTCTACGTTCTTATATATATAAACATTATTATTTAGAAAAGTAAAGTGGAAAACTTTCTGTGCCGACCCTGTGAGTTCGTCTGATTTTTTGAGACAGTTTTTCATAAGAACACGGCGGCCCAACCTCCAGTTTCCCCACCATCGACTGCACTTGTCAAAGAAAATGTCCACGGCAATCGCTGCATCCATAGAAGCTTGTTTTCGCAGAAAATGTTATATACACAATTATGTGCTAAAATTCATTTTTCATGTATTGTGTAGAAAATGGTGTGTTTTAGATAAACCATTACTACTATCTTTACCTTTGACAAGTCTTAAGTCGTTGACAAGTACTTATACCATCCGCCGTGTCTTCGACTTGATTTCCTAATCCACCCACGGGTTCCCGCCAAAATGCCCTTCTGTTAACTTAACATGAAAAGCCAAAGTTCCATGCACCGGGAATCCACCTCCATTGCATGGTTTTGTACTCTCATGCTGACAAAAACTGGTGTATGACAAATGAATGCTTTGTAAACCGCATTCTCAAAATGAATGAAAAATTAAATGAAATCCGCAGACTAAGAAAAATACTATACATTTAGAAAACTACATATAAATTTATAGCTGCAGAATATAAATATCAATTAATAACATATTTTGAGAAATTAATGTAACGGACAAACATAAAATATAATAACTTGAATAGGGAATATGCGGAAGTTATTAAAGTTTGGATTTCTGCGAAAAATCGCTTTTTACTGAACCTAATCTATATTATACATTTATTCATTGGGTTAAAAATAGAAAGGTTTATCCGAATACACGTGTGTAGAACTATAAAATTTCGCTGAAAATTCACGATTTCGAATACTACGTTACAAAAAAGACATTCTTGGCTAAACGGGAAATTACAGTTCTTTTAATATTAAAGTTGTATGAAGATTTTATAAGTTATTTATCAGCCTAGACAATTTCACGATCATTTTTTAAATATGTTGTCAGAATGTGCTTGTAGCGAGCATTCTTGTCATAGCCAGTCCGGTCGAAAGTTAACAGATGTGAATGGTTAGGAAAATCAAGCTGACAAATTCTGCATTTTACCAGGGTACGCGTAACTTCAGAAGTACTCAGGGCACAGAAAATTTCTTTTTATTCCAAATTGAAATTTCGCGTTTTATAAGACCAAAATTCTACGTTCTTATATATATAAACATTATTATTTAGAAAAATAAAGTGGAAAACTTTCTGTGCCGACCCTGTGAGTTCGTCTGATTTTTTGAGACAGTTTGTCATAAGAACACGGCGGCCCAACCTCCAGTTTCCCCACCATCGACTGCACTTGTCAAAGAAAATGTCCACGGCAATCGCTGCCTCCATAGAAGCTTGTTTTCGCAGAAAATGTTATATGCACAATTATGTGCTAAAGTTCATTTTTCATGTATTGTGTAGAAAATGGTGTGTTTTAGATAAACCATTACTACTATCTTTACCTTTGACAAGTCTTAAGTCGTTGACAAGTACTTATCCCATCCGCCATGTCTTCGACTTGATTTCCTAATCCACCCACGGGTTCCCGCCAAAATGCCCTTCTGTTAACTTAACATGAAAAGCCAAAGTTCCATGCACCGGGAATCCACCTCCATTGCATGGTTTTGTACTCTCATGCTGAGAAAAACTGGTGTATGACAAATGAATGCTTTGTAAACCGCATTCTCAAAATGAATGAAAAATTATATGAAATCCGCAGACTAAGAAAAATATTATACATTTAGAAAACTACATATAAATTTATAACTGCAGAATTTTAAAATCAATTAATAACATATTTTGAGAAATTAATGTAACGGACAAACATAAAATATAATAACTTGAATAGGGAATATGCGGAAGTTATTAAACTTTGGATTTCTGGGAAAAATCGCTTTTTACTGAACCTTATCTATATTATACATTTATTCATTGGGTTAAAAATAGAAAAGTTTATCCGAATACACGTGTATAGGACTATAAAATTTCGCTGAAAATTCACGATTTCGAATACTACGTTACAAAAAAGACATTCCTGGCCAAACGGGAAGTTACAGTTCTTTTAATATTAAAGTTGTATGAAGATTTTATAAGTTATTTATCAGCCTAGACAATTTCACGATCATTTTTTAAATATGTTGTCAGAATGTGCTTGTAGCGAGCATTCTTGTCATAGCCAGTCCGGTCGAAAGTTAACAGATGTGAATGGTTAGGAAAATCAAGCTGACAAATTCTGCATTTTACCAGGGACGCGTAACTTCAGAAGTACTCAGGGCACAGAAAATTTCTTTTTATTCCAAATTGAAATTTCGCGTTTTATAAGACCAAAATTCTACGTTCTTATATATATAAACATTATTATTTAGAAAAATAAAGTGGAAAACTTTCTGTGCCGACCCTGTGAGTTCGTCTGATTTTTTTGAGACAGTTTGTCATAAGAACACGGCGGCCCAACCTCCAGTTTCCCCACCATCGACTGCACTTGTCAAAGAAAATGTCCACGGCAATCGCTGCCTCCATAGAAGCTTGTTTTCGCAGAAAATGTTATATGCACAATTATGTGCTAAAGTTCATTTTTCATGTATTGTGTAGAAAATGGTGTGTTTTAGATAAACCATTACTACTATCTTTACCTTTGACAAGTCTTAAGTCGTTGACAAGTACTTATCCCATCCGACGGGTCTTCGACTTGATTTCCTAATCCACCCACGGGTTCCCGCCAAAATGCCCTTCTGTTTACTTAACATGAAAAGCCAAAGTTCCATGCACCGGGAATCCACCTCCATTGCATGGTTTTGTACTCTCATGCTGACAAAAACTGGTGTATGACAAATGAATGCTTTGTAAACCGCATTCTCAAAATGAATGAAAAATTAAATGAAATCCGCAGACTAAGAAAAATACTATACATTTAGAAAACTACATATAAATTTATAGCTGCAGAATTTAAAAATCAATTAATAACATATTTTGAGAAATTAATGTAACGGACAAACATAAAATATAATAACTTGAATAGGGAATATGCGGAAGTTATTAAAGTTTGGATTTCTGCGAAAAATCGCTTTTTACTGAACCTAATCTATATTATACATTTATTCATTGGGTTAAAAATAGAAAGGTTTATCCGAATACACGTGTGTAGAACTATAAAATTTCGCTGAAAATTCACGATTTCGAATACTACGTTACAAAAAAGACATTCTTGGCCAAACGGGAAATTACAGTTCTTTTAATATTAAAGTTGTATGAAGATTTTATAAGTTATTTATCAGCCTAGACAATTTCACGATCATTTTTTAAATATGTTGTCAGAATGTGCTTGTAGCGAGCATTCTTGTCATAGCCAGTCCGGTCGAAAGTTAACAGATGTGAATGGTTAGGAAAATCAAGCTGACAAATTCTGCATTTTACCAGGGTCCGCGTAACTTCAGAAGTACTCAGGGCACAGAAAATTTCTTTTTATTCCAAATTGAAATTTCGCGTTTTATAAGACCAAAATTCTACGTTCTTATATATATAAACATTATTATTTAGAAAAATAAAGTGGAAAACTTTCTGTGCCGACCCTGTGAGTTCGTCTGATTTTTTGAGACAGTTTGTCATAAGAACACGGCGGCCCAACCTCCAGTTTCCCCACCATCGACTGCACTTGTCAAAGAAAATGTCCACGGCAATCGCTGCCTCCATAGAAGCTTGTTTTCGCAGAAAATGTTATATGCACAATTATGTGCTAAAGTTCATTTTTCATGTATTGTGTAGAAAATGGTGTGTTTTAGATAAACCATTACTACTATCTTTACCTTTGACAAGTCTTAAGTCGTTGACAAGTACTTATCCCATCCGCCGGGTCTTCGACTTGATTTCCTAATCCACCCACGGGTTCCCGCCAAAATGCCCTTCTGTTTACTTAACATGAAAAGCCAAAGTTCCATGCACCGGGAATCCACCTCCATTGCATGGTTTTGTACTCTCATGCTGACAAAAACTGGTGTATGACAAATGAATGCTTTGTAAACCGCATTCTCAAAATGAATGAAAAATTAAATGAAATCCGCAGACTAAGAAAAATACTATACATTTAGAAAACTACATATAAATTTATAGCTGCAGAATTTAAAAATCAATTAATAACATATTTTGAGAAATTAATGTAACGGACAAACATAAAATATAATAACTTGAATAGGGAATATGCGGAAGTTATTAAAGTTTGGATTTCTGCGAAAAATCGCTTTTTACTGAACCTAATCTATATTATACATTTATTCATTGGGTTAAAAATAGAAAGGTTTATCCGAATACACGTGTGTAGAACTATAAAATTTCGCTGAAAATTCACGATTTCGAATAGTACGTTACAAAAAAGACATTCTTGGCCAAACGGGAAATTACAGTTCTTTTAATATTAAAGTTGTATGAAGATTTTATAAGTTATTTATCAGCCTAGACAATTTCACGATCATTTTTTAAATATGTTGTCAGAATGTGCTTGTAGCGAGCATTCTTGTCATAGCCAGTCCGGTCGAAAGTTAACAGATGTGAATGGTTAGGAAAATCAAGCTGACAAATTCTGCATTTTACCAGGGTACGCGTAACTTCAGAAGTACTCAGGGCACAGAAAATTTCTTTTTATTCCAAATTGAAATTTCGCGTTTTATAAGACCAAAATTCTACGTTCTTATATATATAAACATTATTATTTAGAAAAATAAAGTGGAAAACTTTCTGTGCCGACCCTGTGAGTTCGTCTGATTTTTTTGAGACAGTTTGTCATAAGAACACGGCGGCCCAACCTCCAGTTTCCCCACCATCGACTGCACTTGTCAAAGAAAATGTCCACGGCAATCGCTGCCTCCATAGAAGCTTGTTTTCGCAGAAAATGTTATATGCACAATTATGTGCTAAAGTTCATTTTTCATGTATTGTGTAGAAAATGGTGTGTTTTAGATAAACCATTACTACTATCTTTACCTTTGACAAGTCTTAAGTCGTTGACAAGTACTTATCCCATCCGCCGGGTCTTCGACTTGATTTCCTAATCCACCCACGGGTTCCCGCCAAAATGCCTTTCTGTTTACTTAACATGAAAAGCCAAAGTTCCATGCACCGGGAATCCACCTCCATTGCATGGTTTTGTACTCTCATGCTGACAAAAACTGGTGTATGACAAATGAATGCTTTGTAAACCGCATTCTCAAAATGAATGAAAAATTAAATGAAATCCGCAGACTAAGAAAAATACTATACATTTAGAAAACTACATATAAATTTATAGCTGCAGAATTTAAAAATCAATTAATAACATATTTTGAGAAATTAATGTAACGGACAAACATAAAATATAATAACTTGAATAGGGAATATGCGGAAGTTATTAAAGTTTGGATTTCTGCGAAAAATCGCTTTTTACTGAACCTAATCTATATTATACATTTATTCATTGGGTTAAAAATAGAAAGGTTTATCCGAATACACGTGTGTAGAACTATAAAATTTAGCTGAAAATTCACGATTTCGAATACTACGTTACAAAAAAGACATTCTTGGCCAAACGGGAAATTACAGTTCTTTTAATATTAAAGTTGTATGAAGATTTTATAAGTTATTTATCAGCCTAGACAATTTCACGATCATTTTTTAAATATGTTGTCAGAATGTGCTTGTAGCGAGCATTCTTGTCATAGCCAGTCCGGTCGAAAGTTAACAGATGTGAATGGTTAGGAAAATCAAGCTGACAAATTCTGCATTTTACCAGGGTACGCGTAACTTCAGAAGTACTCAGGGCACAGAAAATTTCTTTTTATTCCAAATTGAAATTTCGCGTTTTATAAGACCAAAATTCTACGTTCTTATATATATAAACATTATTATTTAGAAAAATAAAGTGGAAAACTTTCTGTGCCGACCCTGTGAGTTCGTCTGATTTTTTTGAGACAGTTTGTCATAAGAACACGGCGGCCCAACCTCCAGTTTCCCCACCATCGACTGCACTTTTCAAAGAAAATGTCCACGGCAATCGCTGCCTCCATAGAAGCTTGTTTTCGCAGAAAATGTTATATGCACAATTATGTGCTAAAGTTCATTTTTCATGTATTGTGTAGAAAATGGTGTGTTTTAGATAAACCATTACTACTATCTTTACCTTTGACAAGTCTTAAGTCGTTGACAAGTACTTATCCCATCCGCCATGTCTTCGACTTGATTTCCTAATCCACCCACGGGTTCCCGCCAAAATGCCCTTCTGTTAACTTAACATGAAAAGCCAAAGTTCCATGCACCGGGAATCCACCTCCATTGCATGGTTTTGTACTCTCATGCTGAGAAAAACTGGTGTATGACAAATGAATGCTTTGAAAACCGCATTCTCAAAATGAATGAAAAATTATATGAAATCCGCAGACTAAGAAAAATACTATACATTTAGAAAACTACATATAAATTTATAGCTGCAGAATTTAAAAATCAATTAATAACATATTTTGAGAAATTAATGTAACGGACAAACATAAAATATAATAACTTGAATAGGGAATATGCGGAAGTTATTAAAGTTTGGATTTCTGGGAAAAATCGCTTTTTACTGAACCTAATCTATATTATACATTTATTCATTGGGTTAAAAATAGTAAAGTTTATCCGAATACACGTGTATAGGACTATAAAATTTCGCTGAAAATTCACGATTTCGAATACTACGTTACAAAAAAGACATTCCTGGCCAAACGGGAAGTTACAGTTCTTTTAATATTAAAGTTGTATGAAGATTTTATAAGTTATTTATCAGCCTAGACAATTTCACGATCATTTTTTAAATATGTTGTCAGAATGTGCTTGTAGCGAGCATTCTTGTCATATCCAGTCCGGTCGAAAGTTAACAGATGTGAATGGTTAGGAAAATCAAGCTGACAAATTCTGCATTTTACCAGGGACGCGTAACTTCAGAAGTACTCAGGGCACAGAAAATATCTTTTTATTCCAAATTGAAATTTCGCGTTTTATAAGACCAAAATTCTACGTTCTTATATATATAAACATTATTCTTTAGAAAAATAAAGTGGAAAACTTTCTGTGCCGACCCTGTGAGTTCGTCTGATTTTTTGAGACAGTTTGTCATAAGAACACGGCGGCCCAACCTCCAGTTTCCCCACCATCGACTGCACTTGTCAAAGAAAATGTCCACGGCAATCGCTGCCTCCATAGAAGATTGTTTTCGCAGAAAATGTTATATGCACAATTATGTGCTAAAGTTCATTTTTCATGTATTGTGTAGAAAATGGTCTGTTTTAGATAAACCATTACTACTATCTTTACCTTTGACAAGTCTTAAGTCGTTGACAAGTACTTATCCCATCCGCCGTGTCTTCGACTTGATTTCCTAATCCACCCACGGGTTCCCGCCAAAATGCCCTTCTGTTTACTTAACATGAAAAGCCAAAGTTCCATGCACCGGGAATCCACCTCCATTGCATGGTTTTGTACTCTCATGCTGACAAAAACTGGTGTATGACAAATGAATGCTTTGTAAACCGCATTCTCAAAATGAATGAAAAATTAAATGAAATCCGCAGACTAAGAAAAATACTATACATTTAGAAAACTACATATAAATTTATAGCTGCAGAATTTAAAAATCAATTAATAACATATTTTGAGAAATTAATGTAACGGACAAACATAAAATATAATAACTTGAATAGGGAATATGCGGAAGTTATTAAAGTTTGGATTTCTGCGAAAAATCGCTTTTTACTGAACCTAATCTATATTATACATTTATTCATTGGGTTAAAAATAGAAAGGTTTATCCGAATACACGTGTGTAGAACTATAAAATTTCGCTGAAAATTCACGATTTCGAATACTACGTTACAAAAAAGACATTCTTGGCCAAACGGGAAATTACAGTTCTTTTAATATTAAAGTTGTATGAAGATTTTATAAGTTATTTATCAGCCTAGACAATTTCACGATCATTTTTTAAATATGTTGTCAGAATGTGCTTGTAGCGAGCATTCTTGTCATAGCCAGTCCGGTCGAAAGTTAACAGATGTGAATGGTTAGGAAAATCAAGCTGACAAATTCTGCATTTTACCAGGGTACGCGTAACTTCAGAAGTACTCAGGGCACAGAAAATTTCTTTTTATTCCAAATTGAAATTTCGCGTTTTATAAGACCAAAATTCTACGTTCTTATATATATAAACATTATTATTTAGAAAAATAAAGTGGAAAACTTTCTGTGCCGACCCTGTGAGTTCGTCTGATTTTTTTGAGACAGTTTGTCATAAGAACACGGCGGCCCAACCTCCAGTTTCCCCACCATCGACTGCACTTGTCAAAGAAAATGTCCACGGCAATCGCTGCCTCCATAGAAGCTTGTTTTCGCAGAAAATGTTATATGCACAATTATGTGCTAAAGTTCATTTTTCATGTATTGTGTAGAAAATGGTGTGTTTTAGATAAACCATTACTACTATCTTTACCTTTGACAAGTCTTAAGTCGTTGACAAGTACTTATCCCATCCGCCGGGTCTTCGACTTGATTTCCTAATCCACCCACGGGTTCCCGCCAAAATGCCTTTCTGTTTACTTAACATGAAAAGCCAAAGTTCCATGCACCGGGAATCCACCTCCATTGCATGGTTTTGTACTCTCATGCTGACAAAAACTGGTGTATGACAAATGAATGCTTTGTAAACCGCATTCTCAAAATGAATGAAAAATTAAATGAAATCCGCAGACTAAGAAAAATACTATACATTTAGAAAACTACATATAAATTTATAGCTGCAGAATTTAAAAATCAATTAATAACATATTTTGAGAAATTAATGTAACGGACAAACATAAAATATAATAACTTGAATAGGGAATATGCGGAAGTTATTAAAGTTTGGATTTCTGCGAAAAATCGCTTTTTACTGAACCTAATCTATATTATACATTTATTCATTGGGTTAAAAATAGAAAGGTTTATCCGAATACACGTGTGTAGAACTATAAAATTTAGCTGAAAATTCACGATTTCGAATACTACGTTACAAAAAAGACATTCTTGGCCAAACGGGAAATTACAGTTCTTTTAATATTAAAGTTGTATGAAGATTTTATAAGTTATTTATCAGCCTAGACAATTTCACGATCATTTTTTAAATATGTTGTCAGAATGTGCTTGTAGCGAGCATTCTTGTCATAGCCAGTCCGGTCGAAAGTTAACAGATGTGAATGGTTAGGAAAATCAAGCTGACAAATTCTGCATTTTACCAGGGTACGCGTAACTTCAGAAGTACTCAGGGCACAGAAAATTTCTTTTTATTCCAAATTGAAATTTCGCGTTTTATAAGACCAAAATTCTACGTTCTTATATATATAAACATTATTATTTAGAAAAATAAAGTGGAAAACTTTCTGTGCCGACCCTGTGAGTTCGTCTGATTTTTTTGAGACAGTTTGTCATAAGAACACGGCGGCCCAACCTCCAGTTTCCCCACCATCGACTGCACTTTTCAAAGAAAATGTCCACGGCAATCGCTGCCTCCATAGAAGCTTGTTTTCGCAGAAAATGTTATATGCACAATTATGTGCTAAAGTTCATTTTTCATGTATTGTGTAGAAAATGGTGTGTTTTAGATAAACCATTACTACTATCTTTACCTTTGACAAGTCTTAAGTCGTTGACAAGTACTTATCCCATCCGCCATGTCTTCGACTTGATTTCCTAATCCACCCACGGGTTCCCGCCAAAATGCCCTTCTGTTAACTTAACATGAAAAGCCAAAGTTCCATGCACCGGGAATCCACCTCCATTGCATGGTTTTGTACTCTCATGCTGAGAAAAACTGGTGTATGACAAATGAATGCTTTGAAAACCGCATTCTCAAAATGAATGAAAAATTATATGAAATCCGCAGACTAAGAAAAATACTATACATTTAGAAAACTACATATAAATTTATAGCTGCAGAATTTAAAAATCAATTAATAACATATTTTGAGAAATTAATGTAACGGACAAACATAAAATATAATAACTTGAATAGGGAATATGCGGAAGTTATTAAAGTTTGGATTTCTGGGAAAAATCGCTTTTTACTGAACCTAATCTATATTATACATTTATTCATTGGGTTAAAAATAGTAAAGTTTATCCGAATACACGTGTATAGGACTATAAAATTTCGCTGAAAATTCACGATTTCGAATACTACGTTACAAAAAAGACATTCCTGGCCAAACGGGAAGTTACAGTTCTTTTAATATTAAAGTTGTATGAAGATTTTATAAGTTATTTATCAGCCTAGACAATTTCACGATCATTTTTTAAATATGTTGTCAGAATGTGCTTGTAGCGAGCATTCTTGTCATATCCAGTCCGGTCGAAAGTTAACAGATGTGAATGGTTAGGAAAATCAAGCTGACAAATTCTGCATTTTACCAGGGACGCGTAACTTCAGAAGTACTCAGGGCACAGAAAATATCTTTTTATTCCAAATTGAAATTTCGCGTTTTATAAGACCAAAATTCTACGTTCTTATATATATAAACATTATTCTTTAGAAAAATAAAGTGGAAAACTTTCTGTGCCGACCCTGTGAGTTCGTCTGATTTTTTGAGACAGTTTGTCATAAGAACACGGCGGCCCAACCTCCAGTTTCCCCACCATCGACTGCACTTGTCAAAGAAAATGTCCACGGCAATCGCTGCCTCCATAGAAGATTGTTTTCGCAGAAAATGTTATATGCACAATTATGTGCTAAAGTTCATTTTTCATGTATTGTGTAGAAAATGGTCTGTTTTAGATAAACCATTACTACTATCTTTACCTTTGACAAGTCTTAAGTCGTTGACAAGTACTTATCCCATCCGCCGTGTCTTCGACTTGATTTCCTAATCCACCCACGGGTTCCCGCCAAAATGCCCTTCTGTTTACTTAACATGAAAAGCCAAAGTTCCATGCACCGGGAATCCACCTCCATTGCATGGTTTTGTACTCTCATGCTGACAAAAACTGGTGTATGACAAATGAATGCTTTGTAAACCGCATTCTCAAAATGAATGAAAAATTAAATGAAATCCGCAGACTAAGAAAAATACTATACATTTAGAAAACTACATATAAATTTATAGCTGCAGAATTTAAAAATCAATTAATAACATATTTTGAGAAATTAATGTAACGGACAAACATAAAATATAATAACTTGAATAGGGAATATGCGGAAGTTATTAAAGTTTGGATTTCTGCGAAAAATCGCTTTTTACTGAACCTAATCTATATTATACATTTATTCATTGGGTTAAAAATAGAAAGGTTTATCCGAATACACGTGTGTAGAACTATAAAATTTCGCTGAAAATTCACGATTTCGAATAGTACGTTACAAAAAAGACATTCTTGGCCAAACGGGAAATTACAGTTCTTTTAATATTAAAGTTGTATGAAGATTTTATAAGTTATTTATCAGCCTAGACAATTTCACGATCATTTTTTAAATATGTTGTCAGAATGTGCTTGTAGCGAGCATTCTTGTCATAGCCAGTCCGGTCGAAAGTTAACAGATGTGAATGGTTAGGAAAATCAAGCTGACAAATTCTGCATTTTACCAGGGTACGCGTAACTTCAGAAGTACTCAGGGCACAGAAAATTTCTTTTTATTCCAAATTGAAATTTCGCGTTTTATAAGACCAAAATTCTACGTTCTTATATATATAAACATTATTATTTAGAAAAATAAAGTGGAAAACTTTCTGTGCCGACCCTGTGAGTTCGTCTGATTTTTTTGAGACAGTTTGTCATAAGAACACGGCGGCCCAACCTCCAGTTTCCCCACCATCGACTGCACTTGTCAAAGAAAATGTCCACGGCAATCGCTGCCTCCATAGAAGCTTGTTTTCGCAGAAAATGTTATATGCACAATTATGTGCTAAAGTTCATTTTTCATGTATTGTGTAGAAAATGGTGTGTTTTAGATAAACCATTACTACTATCTTTACCTTTGACAAGTCTTAAGTCGTTGACAAGTACTTATCCCATCCGCCGGGTCTTCGACTTGATTTCCTAATCCACCCACGGGTTCCCGCCAAAATGCCTTTCTGTTTACTTAACATGAAAAGCCAAAGTTCCATGCACCGGGAATCCACCTCCATTGCATGGTTTTGTACTCTCATGCTGACAAAAACTGGTGTATGACAAATGAATGCTTTGTAAACCGCATTCTCAAAATGAATGAAAAATTAAATGAAATCCGCAGACTAAGAAAAATACTATACATTTAGAAAACTACATATAAATTTATAGCTGCAGAATTTAAAAATCAATTAATAACATATTTTGAGAAATTAATGTAACGGACAAACATAAAATATAATAACTTGAATAGGGAATATGCGGAAGTTATTAAAGTTTGGATTTCTGCGAAAAATCGCTTTTTACTGAACCTAATCTATATTATACATTTATTCATTGGGTTAAAAATAGAAAGGTTTATCCGAATACACGTGTGTAGAACTATAAAATTTAGCTGAAAATTCACGATTTCGAATACTACGTTACAAAAAAGACATTCTTGGCCAAACGGGAAATTACAGTTCTTTTAATATTAAAGTTGTATGAAGATTTTATAAGTTATTTATCAGCCTAGACAATTTCACGATCATTTTTTAAATATGTTGTCAGAATGTGCTTGTAGCGAGCATTCTTGTCATAGCCAGTCCGGTCGAAAGTTAACAGATGTGAATGGTTAGGAAAATCAAGCTGACAAATTCTGCATTTTACCAGGGTACGCGTAACTTCAGAAGTACTCAGGGCACAGAAAATTTCTTTTTATTCCAAATTGAAATTTCGCGTTTTATAAGACCAAAATTCTACGTTCTTATATATATAAACATTATTATTTAGAAAAATAAAGTGGAAAACTTTCTGTGCCGACCCTGTGAGTTCGTCTGATTTTTTTGAGACAGTTTGTCATAAGAACACGGCGGCCCAACCTCCAGTTTCCCCACCATCGACTGCACTTTTCAAAGAAAATGTCCACGGCAATCGCTGCCTCCATAGAAGCTTGTTTTCGCAGAAAATGTTATATGCACAATTATGTGCTAAAGTTCATTTTTCATGTATTGTGTAGAAAATGGTGTGTTTTAGATAAACCATTACTACTATCTTTACCTTTGACAAGTCTTAAGTCGTTGACAAGTACTTATCCCATCCGCCATGTCTTCGACTTGATTTCCTAATCCACCCACGGGTTCCCGCCAAAATGCCCTTCTGTTAACTTAACATGAAAAGCCAAAGTTCCATGCACCGGGAATCCACCTCCATTGCATGGTTTTGTACTCTCATGCTGAGAAAAACTGGTGTATGACAAATGAATGCTTTGAAAACCGCATTCTCAAAATGAATGAAAAATTATATGAAATCCGCAGACTAAGAAAAATACTATACATTTAGAAAACTACATATAAATTTATAGCTGCAGAATTTAAAAATCAATTAATAACATATTTTGAGAAATTAATGTAACGGACAAACATAAAATATAATAACTTGAATAGGGAATATGCGGAAGTTATTAAAGTTTGGATTTCTGGGAAAAATCGCTTTTTACTGAACCTAATCTATATTATACATTTATTCATTGGGTTAAAAATAGTAAAGTTTATCCGAATACACGTGTATAGGACTATAAAATTTCGCTGAAAATTCACGATTTCGAATACTACGTTACAAAAAAGACATTCCTGGCCAAACGGGAAGTTACAGTTCTTTTAATATTAAAGTTGTATGAAGATTTTATAAGTTATTTATCAGCCTAGACAATTTCACGATCATTTTTTAAATATGTTGTCAGAATGTGCTTGTAGCGAGCATTCTTGTCATATCCAGTCCGGTCGAAAGTTAACAGATGTGAATGGTTAGGAAAATCAAGCTGACAAATTCTGCATTTTACCAGGGACGCGTAACTTCAGAAGTACTCAGGGCACAGAAAATATCTTTTTATTCCAAATTGAAATTTCGCGTTTTATAAGACCAAAATTCTACGTTCTTATATATATAAACATTATTCTTTAGAAAAATAAAGTGGAAAACTTTCTGTGCCGACCCTGTGAGTTCGTCTGATTTTTTGAGACAGTTTGTCATAAGAACACGGCGGCCCAACCTCCAGTTTCCCCACCATCGACTGCACTTGTCAAAGAAAATGTCCACGGCAATCGCTGCCTCCATAGAAGATTGTTTTCGCAGAAAATGTTATATGCACAATTATGTGCTAAAGTTCATTTTTCATGTATTGTGTAGAAAATGGTCTGTTTTAGATAAACCATTACTACTATCTTTACCTTTGACAAGTCTTAAGTCGTTGACAAGTACTTATCCCATCCGCCGTGTCTTCGACTTGATTTCCTAATCCACCCACGGGTTCCCGCCAAAATGCCCTTCTGTTTACTTAACATGAAAAGCCAAAGTTCCATGCACCGGGAATCCACCTCCATTGCATGGTTTTGTACTCTCATGCTGACAAAAACTGGTGTATGACAAATGAATGCTTTGTAAACCGCATTCTCAAAATGAATGAAAAATTAAATGAAATCCGCAGACTAAGAAAAATACTATACATTTAGAAAACTACATATAAATTTATAGCTGCAGAATTTAAAAATCAATTAATAACATATTTTGAGAAATTAATGTAACGGACAAACATAAAATATAATAACTTGAATAGGGAATATGCGGAAGTTATTAAAGTTTGGATTTCTGCGAAAAATCGCTTTTTACTGAACCTAATCTATATTATACATTTATTCATTGGGTTAAAAATAGAAAGGTTTATCCGAATACACGTGTGTAGAACTATAAAATTTCGCTGAAAATTCACGATTTCGAATACTACGTTACAAAAAAGACATTCTTGGCCAAACGGGAAATTACAGTTCTTTTAATATTAAAGTTGTATGAAGATTTTATAAGTTATTTATCAGCCTAGACAATTTCACGATCATTTTTTAAATATGTTGTCAGAATGTGCTTGTAGCGAGCATTCTTGTCATAGCCAGTCCGGTCGAAAGTTAACAGATGTGAATGGTTAGGAAAATCAAGCTGACAAATTCTGCATTTTACCAGGGTACGCGTAACTTCAGAAGTACTCAGGGCACAGAAAATTTCTTTTTATTCCAAATTGAAATTTCGCGTTTTATAAGACCAAAATTCTACGTTCTTATATATATAAACATTATTATTTAGAAAAATAAAGTGGAAAACTTTCTGTGCCGACCCTGTGAGTTCGTCTGATTTTTTGAGACAGTTTGTCATAAGAACACGGCGGCCCAACCTCCAGTTTCCCCACCATCGACTGCACTTGTCAAAGAAAATGTCCACGGCAATCGCTGCCTCCATAGAAGATTGTTTTCGCAGAAAATGTTATATGCACAATTATGTGCTAAAGTTCATTTTTCATGTATTGTGTAGAAAATGATGGTGTGTTTTAGATAAACCATTACTACTATCTTTACCTTTGACAAGTCTTAAGTCGTTGACAAGTACTTATCCCATACGCCGTGTCTTCGACTTGATTTCCTAATCCACCCACGGGATCCCGCCAAAATGCCCTTCTGTTTACTTAACATGAAAAGCCAAAGTTCCATGCACCGGGAATCCACCTCCATGCATGGTTTTGTACTCTCATGCTGACAAAAACTGGTGTATGACAAATGAATGCTTTGTAAACCGCATTCTCAAAATGAATGAAAAATTAAATGAAATCCGCAGACTAAGAAAAATACTTTACATTTAGAAAACTACATATAAATTTATAGCTGCAGAATTTAAAAATCAATTAATAACATATTTTGAGAAATTAATGTAACGGACAAACATAAAATATAATAACTTCAATAGGGAATATGCGGAAGTTATTAAAGTTTGGATTTCTGCGAAAAATCGCTTTTTACTGAACCTAATCTATATTATACATTTATTCATTGGGTTAAAAATAGAAAGGTTTATCCGAATACACGTGTGTAGAACTATAAAATTTCGCTGAAAATTCACGATTTCGAATACTACGTTACAAAAAAGACATTCTTGGCCAAACGGGAAATTACAGTTCTTTTAATATTAAAGTTGTATGAAGATTTTATAAGTTATTTATCAGCCTAGACTATTTCACGATCATTTTTTAAATATGTTGTCAGAATGTGCTTGTAGCGAGCATTCTTGTCATAGCAAGTCCGGTCGAAAGTTAACAGATGTGAATGGTTAGGAAAATCAAGCTGACAAATTCTGCATTTTACCAGGGTACGCGTAACTTCAGAAGTACTCAGGGCACAGAAAATTTCTTTTTATTCCAAATTGAAATTTCGCGTTTTATAAGACCAAAATTCTACGTTCTTATATATATAAACATTATTATTTAGAAAAATAAAGTGGAAAACTTTCTGTGCCGACCCTGTGAGTTCGTCTGATTTTTTGAGACAGTTTGTCATAAGAACACGGCGGCCCAACCTCCAGTTTCCCCACCATCGACTGCACTTGTCAAAGAAAATGTCCACGGCAATCGCTGCTTCCATAGAAGATTGTTTTCGCAGAAAATGTTATATGCACAATTATGTGCTAAAGTTCATTTTTCATGTATTGTGTAGAAAATGGTGTGTTTTAGATAAACCATTACTACTATCTTTACCTTTGACAAGTCTTAAGTCGTTGACAAGTACTTATCCCATCCGCCGGGTCTTCGACTTGATTTCCTAATCCACCCACGGGTTCCCGCCAAAATGCCCTTCTGTTTACTTAACATGAAAAGCCAAAGTTCCATGCACCGGGAATCCACCTCCATTGCATGGTTTTGTACTCTCATGCTGACAAAAACTGGTGTATGACAAATGAATGCTTTGTAAACCGCATTCTCAAAATGAATGAAAAATTAAATGAAATCCGCAGACTAAGAAAAATACTATACATTTAGAAAACTACATATAAATTTATAGCTGCAGAATTTAAAAATCAATTAATAACATATTTTGAGAAATTAATGTAACGGACAAACATAAAATATAATAACTTGAATAGGGAATATGCGGAAGTTATTAAAGTTTGGATTTCTGCGAAAAATCGCTTTTTACTGAACCTAATCTATATTATACATTTATTCATTGGGTTAAAAATAGAAAGGTTTATCCGAATACACGTGTGTAGAACTATAAAATTTCGCTGAAAATTCACGATTTCGAATACTACGTTACAAAAAAGACATTCTTGGCCAAACGGGAAATTACAGTTCTTTTAATATTAAAGTTGTATGAAGATTTTATAAGTTATTTATCAGCCTAGACAATTTCACGATCATTTTTTAAATATGTTGTCAGAATGTGCTTGTAGCGAGCATTCTTGTCATAGCCAGTCCGGTCGAAAGTTAACAGATGTGAATGGTTAGGAAAATCAAGCTGACAAATTCTGCATTTTACCAGGGTACGCGTAACTTCAGAAGTACTCAGGGCACAGAAAATTTCTTTTTATTCCAAATTGAAATTTCGCGTTTTATAAGACCAAAATTCTACGTTCTTATATATATAAACATTATTATTTAGAAAAATAAAGTGGAAAACTTTCTGTGCCGACCCTGTGAGTTCGTCTGATTTTTTGAGACAGTTTGTCATAAGAACACGGCGGCCCAACCTCCAGTTTCCCCACCATCGACTGCACTTGTCAAAGAAAATGTCCACGGCAATCGCTGCCTCCATAGAAGCTTGTTTTCGCAGAAAATGTTATATGCACAATTATGTGCTAAAGTTCATTTTTCATGTATTGTGTAGAAAATGGTGTGTTTTAGATAAACCATTACTACTATCTTTACCTTTGACAAGTCTTAAGTCGTTGACAAGTACTTATCCCATCCGCCATGTCTTCGACTTGATTTCCTAATCCACCCACGGGTTCCCGCCAAAATGCCCTTCTGTTAACTTAACATGAAAAGCCAAAGTTCCATGCACCGGGAATCCACCTCCATTGCATGGTTTTGTACTCTCATGCTGAGAAAAACTGGTGTATGACAAATGAATGCTTTGTAAACCGCATTCTCAAAATGAATGAAAAATTATATGAAATCCGCAGACTAAGAAAAATATTATACATTTAGAAAACTACATATAAATTTATAACTGCAGAATTTTAAAATCAATTAATAACATATTTTGAGAAATTAATGTAACGGACAAACATAAAATATAATAACTTGAATAGGGAATATGCGGAAGTTATTAAACTTTGGATTTCTGGGAAAAATCGCTTTTTACTGAACCTTATCTATATTATACATTTATTCATTGGGTTAAAAATAGAAAAGTTTATCCGAATACACGTGTATAGGACTATAAAATTTCGCTGAAAATTCACGATTTCGAATACTACGTTACAAAAAAGACATTCCTGGCCAAACGGGAAGTTACAGTTCTTTTAATATTAAAGTTGTATGAAGATTTTATAAGTTATTTATCAGCCTAGACAATTTCACGATCATTTTTTAAATATGTTGTCAGAATGTGCTTGTAGCGAGCATTCTTGTCATAGCCAGTCCGGTCGAAAGTTAACAGATGTGAATGGTTAGGAAAATCAAGCTGACAAATTCTGCATTTTACCAGGGACGCGTAACTTCAGAAGTACTCAGGGCACAGAAAATATCTTTTTATTCCAAATTGAAATTTCGCGTTTTATAAGACCAAAATTCTACGTTCTTATATATATAAACATTATTCTTTAGAAAAATAAAGTGGAAAACTTTCTGTGCCGACCCTGTGAGTTCGTCTGATTTTTTGAGACAGTTTGTCATAAGAACACGGCGGCCCAACCTCCAGTTTCTCCACCATCGACTGCACTTGTCAAAGAAAATGTCCACGGCAATCGCTGCCTCCATAGAAGATTGTTTTCGCAGAAAATGTTATATGCACAATTATGTGCTAAAGTTCATTTTTCATGTATTGTGTAGAAAATGGTGTGTTTTAGATAAACCATTACTACTATCTTTACCTTTGACAAGTCTTAAGTCGTTGACAAGTACTTATCCCATCCGCCGGGTCTTCGACTTGATTTCCTAATCCACCCACGGGTTCCCGCCAAAATGCCCTTCTGTTTACTTAACATGAAAAGCCAAAGTTCCATGCACCGGGAATCCACCCCCATTGCATGGTTTTGTACTCTCATGCTGACAAAAACTGGTGTATGACAAATGAATGCTTTGTAAACCGCATTCTCAAAATGAATGAAAAATTAAATGAAATCCGCAGACTAAGAAAAATACTATACATTTAGAAAACTACATATAAATTTATAGCTGCAGAATTTAAAAATCAATTAATAACATATTTTGAGAAATTAATGTAACGGACAAACATAAAATATAATAACTTGAATAGGGAATATGCGGAAGTTATTAAAGTTTGGATTTCTGCGAAAAATCGCTTTTTACTGAACCTAATCTATATTATACATTTATTCATTGGGTTAAAAATAGAAAGGTTTATCCGAATACACGTGTGTAGAACTATAAAATTTCGCTGAAAATTCACGATTTCGAATACTACGTTACAAAAAAGACATTCTTGGCCAAACGGGAAATTACAGTTCTTTTAATATTAAAGTTGTATGAAGATTTTATAAGTTATTTATCAGCCTAGACAATTTCACGATCATTTTTTAAATATGTTGTCAGAATGTGCTTGTAGCGAGCATTCTTGTCATAGCCAGTCCGGTCGAAAGTTAACAGATGTGAATGGTTAGGAAAATCAAGCTGACAAATTCTGCATTTTACCAGGGTACGCGTAACTTCAGAAGTACTCAGGGCACAGAAAATTTCTTTTTATTCCAAATTGAAATTTCGCGTTTTATAAGACCAAAATTCTACGTTCTTATATATATAAACATTATTATTTAGAAAAATAAAGTGGAAAACTTTCTGTGCCGACCCTGTGAGTTCGTCTGATTTTTTTGAGACAGTTTGTCATAAGAACACGGCGGCCCAACCTCCAGTTTCCCCACCATCGACTGCACTTGTCAAAGAAAATGTCCACGGCAATCGCTGCCTCCATAGAAGCTTGTTTTCGCAGAAAATGTTATATGCACAATTATGTGCTAAAGTTCATTTTTCATGTATTGTGTAGAAAATGGTGTGTTTTAGATAAACCATTACTACTATCTTTACCTTTGACAAGTCTTAAGTCGTTGACAAGTACTTATCCCATCCGCCGGGTCTTCGACTTGATTTCCTAATCCACCCACGGGTTCCCGCCAAAATGCCCTTCTGTTTACTTAACATGAAAAGCCAAAGTTCCATGCACCGGGAATCCACCTCCATTGCATGGTTTTGTACTCTCATGCTGACAAAAACTGGTGTATGACAAATGAATGCTTTGTAAACCGCATTCTCAAAATGAATGAAAAATTAAATGAAATCCGCAGACTAAGAAAAATACTATACATTTAGAAAACTACATATAAATTTATAGCTGCAGAATTTAAAAATCAATTAATAACATATTTTGAGAAATTAATGTAACGGACAAACATAAAATATAATAACTTGAATAGGGAATATGCGGAAGTTATTAAAGTTTGGATTTCTGCGAAAAATCGCTTTTTACTGAACCTAATCTATATTATACATTTATTCATTGGGTTAAAAATAGAAAGGTTTATCCGAATACACGTGTGTAGAACTATAAAATTTAGCTGAAAATTCACGATTTCGAATACTACGTTACAAAAAAGACATTCTTGGCCAAACGGGAAATTACAGTTCTTTTAATATTAAAGTTGTATGAAGATTTTATAAGTTATTTATCAGCCTAGACAATTTCACGATCATTTTTTAAATATGTTGTCAGAATGTGCTTGTAGCGAGCATTCTTGTCATAGCCAGTCCGGTCGAAAGTTAACAGATGTGAATGGTTAGGAAAATCAAGCTGACAAATTCTGCATTTTACCAGGGTACGCGTAACTTCAGAAGTACTCAGGGCACAGAAAATTTCTTTTTATTCCAAATTGAAATTTCGCGTTTTATAAGACCAAAATTCTACGTTCTTATATATATAAACATTATTATTTAGAAAAATAAAGTGGAAAACTTTCTGTGCCGACCCTGTGAGTTCGTCTGATTTTTTTGAGACAGTTTGTCATAAGAACACGGCGGCCCAACCTCCAGTTTCCCCACCATCGACTGCACTTTTCAAAGAAAATGTCCACGGCAATCGCTGCCTCCATAGAAGCTTGTTTTCGCAGAAAATGTTATATGCACAATTATGTGCTAAAGTTCATTTTTCATGTATTGTGTAGAAAATGGTGTGTTTTAGATAAACCATTACTACTATCTTTACCTTTGACAAGTCTTAAGTCGTTGACAAGTACTTATCCCATCCGCCATGTCTTCGACTTGATTTCCTAATCCACCCACGGGTTCCCGCCAAAATGCCCTTCTGTTAACTTAACATGAAAAGCCAAAGTTCCATGCACCGGGAATCCACCTCCATTGCATGGTTTTGTACTCTCATGCTGAGAAAAACTGGTGTATGACAAATGAATGCTTTGAAAACCGCATTCTCAAAATGAATGAAAAATTATATGAAATCCGCAGACTAAGAAAAATACTATACATTTAGAAAACTACATATAAATTTATAGCTGCAGAATTTAAAAATCAATTAATAACATATTTTGAGAAATTAATGTAACGGACAAACATAAAATATAATAACTTGAATAGGGAATATGCGGAAGTTATTAAAGTTTGGATTTCTGGGAAAAATCGCTTTTTACTGAACCTAATCTATATTATACATTTATTCATTGGGTTAAAAATAGAAAAGTTTATCCGAATACACGTGTATAGGACTATAAAATTTCGCTGAAAATTCACGATTTCGAATACTACGTTACAAAAAAGACATTCCTGGCCAAACGGGAAGTTACAGTTCTTTTAATATTAAAGTTGTATGAAGATTTTATAAGTTATTTATCAGCCTAGACAATTTCACGATCATTTTTTAAATATGTTGTCAGAATGTGCTTGTAGCGAGCATTCTTGTCATAGCCAGTCCGGTCGAAAGTTAACAGATGTGAATGGTTAGGAAAATCAAGCTGACAAATTCTGCATTTTACCAGGGACGCGTAACTTCAGAAGT
Organism: Maratus michaelseni; assembly: GCA_963931845.1. NCBI lineage: Eukaryota > Metazoa > Arthropoda > Arachnida > Araneae > Salticidae > Maratus > Maratus michaelseni. Next base: position 177,652,696 of record OZ007592.1, on the reverse strand, counting down.
ACTCAGGGCACAGAAAATATCTTTTTATTCCAAATTGAAATTTCGCGTTTTATAAGACCAAAATTCTACGTTCTTATATATATAAACATTATTCTTTAGAAAAATAAAGTGGAAAACTTTCTGTGCCGACCCTGTGAGTTCGTCTGATTTTTTGAGACAGTTTGTCATAAGAACACGGCGGCCCAACCTCCAGTTTCCCCACCATCGACTGCACTTGTCAAAGAAAATGTCCACGGCAATCGCTGCCTCCATAGAAGATTGTTTTCGCAGAAAATGTTATATGCACAATTATGTGCTAAAGTTCATTTTTCATGTATTGTGTAGAAAATGGTCTGTTTTAGATAAACCATTACTACTATCTTTACCTTTGACAAGTCTTAAGTCGTTGACAAGTACTTATCCCATCCGCCGTGTCTTCGACTTGATTTCCTAATCCACCCACGGGTTCCCGCCAAAATGCCCTTCTGTTTACTTAACATGAAAAGCCAAAGTTCCATGCACCGGGAATCCACCTCCATTGCATGGTTTTGTACTCTCATGCTGACAAAAACTGGTGTATGACAAATGAATGCTTTGTAAACCGCATTCTCAAAATGAATGAAAAATTAAATGAAATCCGCAGACTAAGAAAAATACTATACATTTAGAAAACTACATATAAATTTATAGCTGCAGAATTTAAAAATCAATTAATAACATATTTTGAGAAATTAATGTAACGGACAAACATAAAATATAATAACTTGAATAGGGAATATGCGGAAGTTATTAAAGTTTGGATTTCTGCGAAAAATCGCTTTTTACTGAACCTAATCTATATTATACATTTATTCATTGGGTTAAAAATAGAAAGGTTTATCCGAATACACGTGTGTAGAACTATAAAATTTCGCTGAAAATTCACGATTTCGAATACTACGTTACAAAAAAGACATTCTTGGCCAAACGGGAAATTACAGTTCTTTTAATATTAAAGTTGTATGAAGATTTTATAAGTTATTTATCAGCCTAGACAATTTCACGATCATTTTTTAAATATGTTGTCAGAATGTGCTTGTAGCGAGCATTCTTGTCATAGCCAGTCCGGTCGAAAGTTAACAGATGTGAATGGTTAGGAAAATCAAGCTGACAAATTCTGCATTTTACCAGGGTACGCGTAACTTCAGAAGTACTCAGGGCACAGAAAATTTCTTTTTATTCCAAATTGAAATTTCGTGTTTTATAAGACCAAAATTCTACGTTCTTATATATATAAACATTATTATTTAGAAAAATAAAGTGGAAAACTTTCTGTGCCGACCCTGTGAGTTCGTCTGATTTTTTGAGACAGTTTGTCATAAGAACACGGCGGCAGAACCTCCAGTTTCCCCACCATCGACTGCACTTGTCAAAGAAAATGTCCACGGCAATCGCTGCCTCCATAGAAGATTGTTTTCGCAGAAAATGTTATATGCACAATTATGTGCTAAAGTTCATTTTTCATGTATTGTGTAGAAAATGGTGTGTTTTAGATAAACCATTACTACTATCTTTACCTTTGACAAGTCTTAAGTCGTTGACAAGTACTTATCCCATACGCCGTGTCTTCGACTTGATTTCCTAATCCACCCACGGGATCCCGCCAAAATGCCCTTCTGTTTACTTAACATGAAAAGCCAAAGTTCCATGCACCGGGAATCCACCTCCATTGCATGGTTTTGTACTCTCATGCTGACAAAAACTGGTGTATGACAAATGAATGCTTTGTAAACCGCATTCTCAAAATGAATGAAAAATTAAATGAAATCCGCAGACTAAGAAAAATACTTTACATTTAGAAAACTACATATAAATTTATAGCTGCAGAATTTAAAAATCAATTAATAACATATTTTGAGAAATTAATGTAACGGACAAACATAAAATATAATAACTTCAATAGGGAATATGCGGAAGTTATTAAAGTTTGGATTTCTGCGAAAAATCGCTTTTTACTGAACCTAATCTATATTATACATTTATTCATTGGGTTAAAAATAGAAAGGTTTATCCGAATACACGTGTGTAGAACTATAAAATTTCGCTGAAAATTCACGATTTCGAATACTACGTTACAAAAAAGACATTCTTGGCCAAACGGGAAATTACAGTTCTTTTAATATTAAAGTTGTATGAAGATTTTATAAGTTATTTATCAGCCTAGACTATTTCACGATCATTTTTTAAATATGTTGTCAGAATGTGCTTGTAGCGAGCATTCTTGTCATAGCAAGTCCGGTCGAAAGTTAACAGATGTGAATGGTTAGGAAAATCAAGCTGACAAATTCTGCATTTTACCAGGGTACGCGTAACTTCAGAAGTACTCAGGGCACAGAAAATTTCTTTTTATTCCAAATTGAAATTTCGCGTTTTATAAGACCAAAATTCTACGTTCTTATATATATAAACATTATTATTTAGAAAAATAAAGTGGAAAACTTTCTGTGCCGACCCTGTGAGTTCGTCCTATTTTTTGAGACAGTTTGTCATAAGAACACGGCGGCCCAACCTCCAGTTTCCCCACCATCGACTGCACTTGTCAAAGAAAATGTCCACGGCAATCGCTGCTTCCATAGAAGATTGTTTTCGCAGAAAATGTTATATGCACAATTATGTGCTAAAGTTCATTTTTCATGTATTGTGTAGAAAATGGTGTGTTTTAGATAAACCATTACTACTATCTTTACCTTTGACAAGTCTTAAGTCGTTGACAAGTACTTATCCCATACGCCGTGTCTTCGACTTGATTTCCTAATCCACCCACGGGTTCCCGCCAAAATGCCCTTCTGTTTACTTAACATGAAAAGCCAAAGTTCCATGCACCGGGAATCCAATTAAATTGCATGGTTTTGTACTCTCATGCTGACAAAAACTGGTGTATGACAAATGAATGCTTTGTAAACCGCATTCTCAAAATGAATGAAAAATTAAATGAAATCCGCAGACTAAGAAAAATACTATACATTTAGAAAACTACATATAAATTTATAGCTGCAGAATTTAAAAATCAATTAATAACATATTTTGAGAAATTAATGTAACGGACAAACATAAAATATAATAACTTGAATAGGGAATATGCGGAAGTTATTAAAGTTTGGATTTCTGCGAAAAATCGCTTTTTACTGAACCTAATCTATATTATACATTTATTCATTGGGTTAAAAATAGAAAGGTTTATCCGAATACACGTATGTAGAACTATAAAATTTCGCTGAAAATTCACGATTTCGAATACTACGTTACAAAAAAGACATTCTTGGCCAAACGGGAAATTACAGTTCTTTTAATATTAAAGTTGTATGAAGATTTTATAAGTTATTTATCAGCCTAGACAATTTCACGATCATTTTTTAAATATGTTGTCAGAATGTGCTTGTAGCGAGCATTCTTGTCATAGCCAGTCCGGTCGAAAGTTAACAGATGTGAATGGTTACGAAAATCAAGCTGACAAATTCTGCATTTTACCAGGGTACGCGTAACTTCAGAAGTACTCAGGGCACAGAAAATTTCTTTTTATTCCAAATTGAAATTTCGCGTTTTATAAGAACAAAATTCTACGTTCTTATATATATAAACATTATTATTTAGAAAAATAAAGTGGAAAACTTTCTGTGCCGACCCTGTGAGTTCGTCTGATTTTTTGAGACAGTTTGTCATAAGAACACGGCGGCCCAACCTCTAGTTTCCCCACCATCGACTGCACTTGTCAAAGAAAATGTCCACGGCAATCGCTGCCTCCATAGAAGCTTGTTTTCGCAGAAAATGTTATATGCACAATTATGTGCTAAAGTTCATTTTTCATGTATTGTGTAGAAAATGGTGTGTTTTAGATAAACCATTACTACTATCTTTACCTTTGGCAAGTCTTAAGTCGTTGACAAGTACTTATCCCACCCGCCATGTCTTCGACTTGATTTCCTAATCCACCCACGGGTTCCCGCCAAAATGCCCTTCTGTTAACTTAACATGAAAAGCCAAAGTTCCATGCACCGGGAATCCACCTCCATTGCATGGTTTTGTACTCTCATGCTGACAAAAACTGGTGTATGACAAATGAATGCTTTGTAAACCGCATTCTCAAAATGAATGAAAAATTAAATGAAATCCGCAGACTAAGAAAAATACTATACATTTAGAAAACTACATATAAATTTATAGCTGCAGAATTTAAAAATCAATTAATAACATATTTTGAGAAATTAATGTAACGGACAAACATAAAATATAATAACTTGAATAGGGAATATGCGGAAGTTATTAAAGTTTGGATTTCTGGGAAAAATCGCTTTTTACTGAACCTAATCTATATTATACATTTATTCATTGGGTTAAAAATAGAAAGGTTTATCCGAATACACGTGTATAGGACTATAAAATTTCGCTGAAAATTCACGATTTCGAATACTACGTTACAAAAAAGACATTCATGGCCAAACGGGAAGTTACAGTTCTTTTAATATTAAAGTTGTATGAAGATTTTATAAGTTATTTATCAGCCTAGACAATTTCACGATCATTTTTTAAATATGTTGTCAGAATGTGCTTGTAGCGAGCATTCTTGTCATAGCCAGTCCGGTCGAAAGTTAACAGATGTGAATGGTTAGGAAAATCAAGCTGACAAATTCTGCATTTTACCAGGGTACGCGTAACTTCAGAAGTACTCAGGGCACAGAAAATTTCTTTTTATTCCAAATTGAAATTTCGCGTTTTATAAGACCAAAATTCTACGTTCTTATATATATAAACATTATTATTTAGAAAAATAAAGTGGAAAACTTTCTGTGCCGACCCTGTGAGTTCGTCTGATTTTTTTGAGACAGTTTGTCATAAGAACACGGCGGCCCAACCTCCAGTTTCCCCACCATCGACTGCACTTGTCAAAGAAAATGTCCACGGCAATCGCTGCCTCCATAGAAGCTTGTTTTCGCAGAAAATGTTATATGCACAATTATGTGCTAATTTCATTTTTCATGTATTGTGTAGAAAATGGTGTGTTTTAGATAAACCATTACTACTATCTTTACCTTTGACAAGTCTTAAGTCGTTGACAAGTACTTATCCCATCCGCCATGTCTTCGACTTGATTTCCTAATCCACCCACGGGTTCCCGCCAAAATGCCCTTCTGTTAACTTAACATGAAAAGCCAAAGTTCCATGCACCGGGAATCCACCTCCACTGCATGGTTTTGTACTCTCATGCTGAGAAAAACTGGTGTATGACAAATGAATGCTTTGTAAACCGCATTCTCAAAATGAATGAAAAATTATATGAAATCCGCAGACTAAGAAAAATACTATACATTTAGAAAACTACATATAAATTTATAGCTGCAGAATTTAAAAATCAATTAATAACATATTTTGAGAAATTAATGTAACGGACAAACATAAAATATAATAACTTGAATAGGGAATATGCGGAAGTTATTAAAGTTTGGATTTCTGGGAAAAATCGCTTTTTACTGAACCTAATCTATATTATACATTTATTCATTGGGTTAAAAATAGAAAAGTTTATCCGAATACACGTGTATAGGACTATAAAATTTCGCTGAAAATTCACGATTTCGAATACTACGTTACAAAAAAGACATTCCTGGCCAAACGGGAAGTTACAGTTCTTTTAATATTAAAGTTGTATGAAGATTTTATAAGTTATTTATCAGCCTAGACAATTTCACGATCATTTTTTAAATATGTTGTCAGAATGTGCTTGTAGCGAGCATTCTTGTCATAGCCAGTCCGGTCGAAAGTTAACAGATGTGAATGGTTAGGAAAATCAAGCTGACAAATTCTGCATTTTACCAGGGACGCGTAACTTCAGAAGTACTCAGGGCACAGAAAATATCTTTTTATTCCAAATTGAAATTTCGCGTTTTATAAGACCAAAATTCTACGTTCTTATATATATAAACATTATTCTTTAGAAAAATAAAGTGGAAAACTTTCTGTGCCGACCCTGTGAGTTCGTCTGATTTTTTGAGACAGTTTGTCATAAGAACACGGCGGCCCAACCTCCAGTTTCCCCACCATCGACTGCACTTGTCAAAGAAAATGTCCACGGCAATCGCTGCCTCCATAGAAGATTGTTTTCGCAGAAAATGTTATATGCACAATTATGTGCTAAAGTTCATTTTTCATGTATTGTGTAGAAAATGGTCTGTTTTAGATAAACCATTACTACTATCTTTACCTTTGACAAGTCTTAAGTCGTTGACAAGTACTTATCCCATCCGCCGTGTCTTCGACTTGATTTCCTAATCCACCCACGGGTTCCCGCCAAAATGCCCTTCTGTTTACTTAACATGAAAAGCCAAAGTTCCATGCACCGGGAATCCACCTCCATTGCATGGTTTTGTACTCTCATGCTGACAAAAACTGGTGTATGACAAATGAATGCTTTGTAAACCGCATTCTCAAAATGAATGAAAAATTAAATGAAATCCGCAGACTAAGAAAAATACTATACATTTAGAAAACTACATATAAATTTATAGCTGCAGAATTTAAAAATCAATTAATAACATATTTTGAGAAATTAATGTAACGGACAAACATAAAATATAATAACTTGAATAGGGAATATGCGGAAGTTATTAAAGTTTGGATTTCTGCGAAAAATCGCTTTTTACTGAACCTAATCTATATTATACATTTATTCATTGGGTTAAAAATAGAAAGGTTTATCCGAATACACGTGTGTAGAACTATAAAATTTCGCTGAAAATTCACGATTTCGAATACTACGTTACAAAAAAGACATTCCTGGCCAAACGGGAAGTTACAGTTCTTTTAATATTAAAGTTGTATGAAGATTTTATAAGTTATTTATCAGCCTAGACAATTTCACGATCATTTTTTAAATATGTTGTCAGAATGTGCTTGTAGCGAGCATTCTTGTCATAGCCAGTCCGGTCGAAAGTTAACAGATGTGAATGGTTAGGAAAATCAAGCTGACAAATTCTGCATTTTACCAGGGACGCGTAACTTCAGAAGTACTCAGGGCACAGAAAATATCTTTTTATTCCAAATTGAAATTTCGCGTTTTATAAGACCAAAATTCTACGTTCTTATATATATAAACATTATTCTTTAGAAAAATAAAGTGGAAAACTTTCTGTGCCGACCCTGTGAGTTCGTCTGATTTTTTGAGACAGTTTGTCATAAGAACACGGCGGCCCAACCTCCAGTTTCCCCACCATCGACTGCACTTGTCAAAGAAAATGTCCACGGCAATCGCTGCCTCCATAGAAGATTGTTTTCGCAGAAAATGTTATATGCACAATTATGTGCTAAAGTTCATTTTTCATGTATTGTGTAGAAAATGGTCTGTTTTAGATAAACCATTACTACTATCTTTACCTTTGACAAGTCTTAAGTCGTTGACAAGTACTTATCCCATCCGCCGTGTCTTCGACTTGATTTCCTAATCCACCCACGGGTTCCCGCCAAAATGCCCTTCTGTTTACTTAACATGAAAAGCCAAAGTTCCATGCACCGGGAATCCACCTCCATTGCATGGTTTTGTACTCTCATGCTGACAAAAACTGGTGTATGACAAATGAATGCTTTGTAAACCGCATTCTCAAAATGAATGAAAAATTAAATGAAATCCGCAGACTAAGAAAAATACTATACATTTAGAAAACTACATATAAATTTATAGCTGCAGAATTTAAAAATCAATTAATAACATATTTTGAGAAATTAATGTAACGGACAAACATAAAATATAATAACTTGAATAGGGAATATGCGGAAGTTATTAAAGTTTGGATTTCTGCGAAAAATCGCTTTTTACTGAACCTAATCTATATTATACATTTATTCATTGGGTTAAAAATAGAAAGGTTTATCCGAATACACGTGTGTAGAACTATAAAATTTCGCTGAAAATTCACGATTTCGAATACTACGTTACAAAAAAGACATTCTTGGCCAAACGGGAAATTACAGTTCTTTTAATATTAAAGTTGTATGAAGATTTTATAAGTTATTTATCAGCCTAGACAATTTCACGATCATTTTTTAAATATGTTGTCAGAATGTGCTTGTAGCGAGCATTCTTGTCATAGCCAGTCCGGTCGAAAGTTAACAGATGTGAATGGTTAGAAAATAAAGCTGACAAATTCTGCATTTTACCAGGGTACGCGTAACTTCAGAAGTACTCAGGGCACAGAAAATTTCTTTTTATTCCAAATTGAAATTTCGCGTTTTATAAGACCAAAATTCTACGTTCTTATATATATAAACATTATTATTTAGAAAAATAAAGTGGAAAACTTTCTGTGCCGACCCTGTGAGTTCGTCTGATTTTTTGAGACAGTTTGTCATAAGAACACGGCGGCCCAACCTCCAGTTTCCCCACCATCGACTGCACTTGTCAAAGAAAATGTCCACGGCAATCGCTGCCTCCATAGAAGATTGTTTTCGCAGAAAATGTTATATGCACAATTATGTGCTAAAGTTCATTTTTCATGTATTGTGTAGAAAATGGTGTGTTTTAGATAAACCATTACTACTATCTTTACCTTTGACAAGTCTTAAGTCGTTGACAAGTACTTATCCCATACGCCGTGTCTTCGACTTGATTTCCTAATCCACCCACGGGATCCCGCCAAAATGCCCTTCTGTTTACTTAACATGAAAAGCCAAAGTTCCATGCACCGGGAATCCACCTCCATTGCATGGTTTTGTACTCTCATGCTGACAAAAACTGGTGTATGACAAATGAATGCTTTGTAAACCGCATTCTCAAAATGAATGAAAAATTAAATGAAATCCGCAGACTAAGAAAAATACTTTACATTTAGAAAACTACATATAAATTTATAGCTGCAGAATTTAAAAATCAATTAATAACATATTTTGAGAAATTAATGTAACGGACAAACATAAAATATAATAACTTGAATAGGGAATATGCGGAAGTTATTAAAGTTTGGATTTCTGCGAAAAATCGCTTTTTACTGAACATAATCTATATTATACATTTATTCATTGGGTTAAAAATAGAAAGGTTTATCCGAATACACGTGTGTAGAACTATAAAATTTCGCTGAAAATTCACGATTTCGAATACTACGTTACAAAAAAGACATTCTTGGCCAAACGGGAAATTACAGTTCTTTTAATATTAAAGTTGTATAAAGATTTTATAAGTTATTTATCAGCCTAGACAATTTCACGATCATTTTTTAAATATGTTGTCAGAATGTGCTTGTAGCGAGCATTCTTGTCATAGCAAGTCCGGTCGAAAGTTAACAGATGTGAATGGTTAGGAAAATCAAGCTGACAAATTCTGCATTTTACCAGGGTACGCGTAACTTCAGAAGTACTCAGGGCACAGAAAATTTCTTTTTATTCCAAATTGAAATTTCGCGTTTTATAAGACCAAAATTCTACGTTCTTATATATATAAACATTATTATTTAGAAAAATAAAGTGGAAAACTTTCTGTGCCGACCCTGTGAGTTCGTCTGATTTTTAGAGACAGTTTGTCATAAGAACACGGCGGCCCAACCTCCAGTTTCCCCACCATCGACTGCACTTGTCAAAGAAAATGTCCACGGCAATCGCTGCTTCCATAGAAGATTGTTTTCGCAGAAAATGTTATATGCACAATTATGTGCTAAAGTTCATTTTTCATGTATTGTGTAGAAAATGGTGTGTTTTAGATAAACCATTACTACTATCTTTACCTTTGACAAGTCTTAAGTCGTTGACAAGTACTTATCCCATACGCCGTGTCTTCGACTTGATTTCCTAATCCACCCACGGGTTCCCGCCAAAATGCCCTTCTGTTTACTTAACATGAAAAGCCAAAGTTCCATGCACCGGGAATCCACCTCCATTGCATGGTTTTGTACTCTCATGCTGACAAAAACTGGTGTATGACAAATGAATGCTTTGTAAACCGCATTCTCAAAATGAATGAAAAATTAAATGAAATCCGCAGACTAAGAAAAATACTATACATTTAGAAAACTACATATAAATTTATAGCTGCAGAATTTAAAAATCAATTAATAACATATTTTGAGAAATTAATGTAACGGACAAACATAAAATATAATAACTTGAATAGGGAATATGCGGAAGTTATTAAAGTTTGGATTTCTGCGAAAAATCGCTTTTTACTGAACCTAATCTATATTATACATTTATTCATTGGGTTAAAAATAGAAAGGTTTATCCGAATACACGTATGTAGAACTATAAAATTTCGCTGAAAATTCACGATTTCGAATACTACGTTACAAAAAAGACATTCTTGGCCAAACGGGAAATTACAGTTCTTTTAATATTAAAGTTGTATGAAGATTTTATAAGTTATTTATCAGCCTAGACAATTTCACGATCATTTTTTAAATATGTTGTCAGAATGTGCTTGTAGCGAGCATTCTTGTCATAGCCAGTCCGGTCGGAAGTTAACAGATGTGAATGGTTAAGAAAATCAAGCTGACAAATTCTGCATTTTACCAGGGTACGCGTAACTTCAGAAGTACTCAGGGCACAGAAAATTTCTTTTTATTCCAAATTGAAATTTCGCGTTTTATAAGAACAAAATTCTACGTTCTTATATATATAAACATTATTATTTAGAAAAATAAAGTGGAAAACTTTCTGTGCCGACCCTGTGAGTTCGTCTGATTTTTTGAGACAGTTTGTCATAAGAACACGGCGGCCCAACCTCCAGTTTCCCCACCATCGACTGCACTTGTCAAAGAAAATGTCCACGGCAATCGCTGCCTCCATAGAAGCTTGTTTTCGCAGAAAATGTTATATGCACAATTATGTGCTAAAGTTCATTTTTCATGTATTGTGTAGAAAATGGTGTGTTTTAGATAAACCATTACTACTATCTTTACCTTTGGCAAGTCTTAAGTCGTTGACAAGTACTTATCCCATCCGCCATGTCTTCGACTTGATTTCCTAATCCACCCACGGGTTCCCGCCAAAATGCCCTTCTGTTAACTTAACATGAAAAGCCAAAGTTCCATGCACCGGGAATCCACCTCCATTGCATGGTTTTGTACTCTCATGCTGACAAAAACTGGTGTATGACAAATGAATGCTTTGTAAACCGCATTCTCAAAATGAATGAAAAATTAAATGAAATCCGCAGACTAAGAAAAATACTATACATTTAGAAAACTACATATAAATTTATAGCTGCAGAATTTAAAAATCAATTAATAACATATTTTGAGAAATTAATGTAACGGACAAACATAAAATATAATAACTTGAATAGGGAATATGCGGAAGTTATTAAAGTTTGGATTTCTGGGAAAAATCGCTTTTTACTGAACCTAATCTATATTATACATTTATTCATTGGGTTAAAAATAGAAAGGTTTATCCGAATACACGTGTATAGGACTATAAAATTTCGCTGAAAATTCACGATTTCGAATACTACGTTACAAAAAAGACATTCCTGGCCAAACGGGAAGTTACAGTTCTTTTAATATTAAAGTTGTATGAAGATTTTATAAGTTATTTATCAGCCTAGACAATTTCACGATCATTTTTTAAATATGTTGTCAGAATGTGCTTGTAGCGAGCATTCTTGTCATAGCCAGTCCGGTCGAAAGTTAACAGATGTGAATGGTTAGGAAAATCAAGCTGACAAATTCTGCATTTTACCAGGGTACGCGTAACTTCAGAAGTACTCAGGGCACAGAAAATATCTTTTTATTCCAAATTGAAATTTCGCGTTTTATAAGACCAAAATTCTACGTTCTTATATATATAAACATTATTCTTTAGAAAAATAAAGTGGAAAACTTTCTGTGCCGACCCTGTGATTTCGTCTGATTTTTTGAGACAGTTTGTCATAAGAACACGGCGGCCCAACCTCCAGTTTCCCCACCATCGACTGCACTTGTCAAAGAAAATGTCCACGGCAATCGCTGCCTCCATAGAAGATTGTTTTCGCAGGAAATGTTATATGCACAATTATGTGCTAAAGTTCATTTTTCATGTATTGTGTAGAAAATGGTGTGTTTTAGATAAACCATTACTACTATCTTTACCTTTGACAAGTCTTAAGTCGTTGACAAGTACTTATCCCATCCGCCGTGTCTTCGACTTGATTTCCTAATCCACCCACGGGTTCCCGCCAAAATGCCCTTCTGTTAACTTAACATGAAAAGCCAAAGTTCCATGCACCGGGAATCCACCTCCATAGCATGGTTTTGTACTCTCATGCTGACAAAAACTGGTGTATGACAAATGAATGCTTTGTAAACCGCATTCTCAAAATGAATGAAAAATTAAATGAAATCCGCAGACTAAGAAAAATACTATACATTTAGAAAACTACATATAAATTTATAGCTGCAGAATTTAAAAAACAATTAATAACATATTTTGAGAAATTAATGTAACGGACAAACATAAAATATAATAACTTGAATAGGGAATATGCGGAAGTTATTAAAGTTTGGATTTCTGCGAAAAATCGCTTTTTACTGAACCTAATCTATATTATACATTTATTCATTGGGTTAAAAATAGAAAGGTTTATCCGAATACACGTGTGTAGAACTATAAAATTTCGCTGAAAATTCACGATTTCGAATACTACGTTACAAAAAAGACATTCTTGGCCAAACGGGAAATTACAGTTCTTTTAATATTAAAGTTGTATGAAGATTTTATAAGTTATTTATCAGCCTAGACAATTTCACGATCATTTTTTAAATATGTTGTCAGAATGTGCTTGTAGCGAGCATTCTTGTCATAGCCAGTCTGGTCGAAAGTTAACAGATGTGAATGGTTAGGAAAATCAAGCTGACAAATTCTGCATTTTACCAGGGTACGCGTAACTTCAGAAGTACTCAGGGCACAGAAAATATCTTTTTATTCCAAATTGAAATTTCGCGTTTTTTAAGACCAAAATTCTACGTTCTTATATATATAAACATTATTCTTTAGAAAAATAAAGTGGAAAACTTTCTGTGCCGACCCTGTGAGTTCGTCTGATTTTTTGAGACAGTTTGTCATAAGAACACGGCGGCCCAACCTCCAGTTTCCCAACCATCGACTGCACTTGTCAAAGAAACCGTCCACGGCAATCGCTGCCTCCATAGAAGCTTGTTTTCGCAGAAAATGTTATATGCACAATTATGTGCTAAAGTTCATTTTTAATGTATTGTGTAGAAAATGGTGTGTTTTAGATAAACCATTACTACTATCTTTACCTTTGACAAGTCTTAAGTCGTTGACAAGTACTTATCCCATCCGCCGTGTCTTCGACTTGATTTCCTAATCCACCCACGGGTTCCCGCCAAAATGCCCTTCTGTTAACTTAACATGAAAAGCCAAAGTTCCATGCACCGGGAATCCACCTCCATTGCATGGTTTTGTACTCTCATGCTGACAAAAACTGGTGTATGACAAATGAATGCTTTGTAAACCGCATTCTCAAAATGAATGAAAAATTAAATGAAATCCGCAGACTCAGAAAAATACTATACATTTAGAAAACTACATATAAATTTATAGCTGCAGAATTTAAAAATCAATTAATAACATATTTTGAGAAATTAATGTAACGGACAAACATAAAATATAATAACTTGAATAGGTAATATGCGGAAGTTATTAAAGTTTGGATTTCTGCGAAAAATCGCTTTTTACTGAACCTAATCTATATTATACATTTATTCATTGGGTTAAAAATAGAAAGGTTTATCCGAATACACGTGTATAGGACTATAAAATTTCGCTGAAAATTCACGATTTCGATTACTACGTTACAAAAAAGACATTCTTGGCCAAACGGGAAGTTACAGTTCTTTTAATATTAAAGTTGTATGAAGATTTTATAAGTTATTTATCAGCCTAGACAATTTCACGATCATTTTTTAAATATGTTGTCAGAATGTGCTTGTAGCGAGCATTCTTGTCATAGCCAGTCCGGTAGAAAGTTAACAGATGTGAATGGTTAGGAAAATCAAGCTGACAAATTCTGCATTTTACCAGGTTACGCGTAACTTCAGAAGTACTCAGGGCACAGAAAATATATTTTTATTCCAAATTGAAATTTCGCGTTTTATAAGACCAAAATTCTACGTTCTTATATATATAAACATTATTCTTTAGAAAAATAAAGTGGAAAACTTTCTGTGCCGACCCTGTGAGTCCGTCTGATTTTTTGAGACAGTTTGTCATAAGAACACGGCGGCCCAACCTCCAGTTTCCCCACCATCAACTGCACTTGTCAAAGAAAATGTCCACGGCAATCGCTGCCTCCATAGAAGCTTGTTTTCGCAGAAAATGTTATATGCACAATTATGTGCTAAAGTTCATTTTTCATGTATTGTGTAGAAAATGGTGTGTTTTAGATAAACCATTACTACTATCTTTACCTTTGACAAGTCTTAAGTCGTTGACAAGTACTTATCCCATCCGCCGTGTCTTCGACTTGATTTCCTAATCCACCCACGGGTTCCCGCCAAAATGCCCTTCTGTTAACTTAACATGAAAAGCCAAAGTTCCATGCACCGGGAATCCACCTCCATAGCATGGTTTTGTACTCTCATGCTGACAAAAACTGGTGTATGACAAATGAATGCTTTGTAAACCGCATTCTCAAAATGAATGAAAAATTAAATGAAATCCGCAGACTAAGAAAAATACTATACATTTAGAAAACTACATATAAATTTATAGCTGCAGAATTTAAAAAACAATTAATAACATATTTTGAGAAATTAATGTAACGGACAAACATAAAATATAATAACTTGAATAGGGAATATGCGGAAGTTATTAAAGTTTGGATTTCTGGGAAAAATCGCTTTTTACTGAACCTAATCTATATTATACATTTATTCATTGGGTTAAAAATAGAAAGGTTTATCCGAATACACGTGTATAGGACTATAAAATTTCGCTGAAAATTCACGATTTCGAATACTACGTTACAAAAAAGACATTCCTGGCCAAACGGGAAGTTACGGTTCTTTTAATATTAAAGTTGTATGAAGATTTTATAAGTTATTTATCAGCCTAGACAATTTCACGATCATTTTTTAAATATGTTGTCAGAATGTGCTTGTAGCGAGCATTCTTGTCATAGCCAGTCCGGTCGAAAGTTAACAGATGTGAATGGTTAGGAAAATCAAGCTGACAAATTCTGCATTTTACCAGGGTACGCGTAACTTCAGAAGTACTCAGGGCACAGAAAATATCATTTTATTCCAAATTGAAATTTCGCGTTTTATAAGACCAAAATTCTACGTTCTTATATATATAAACATTATTCTTTAGAAAAATAAAGTGGAAAACTTTCTGTGCAGACCCTGTGAGTTCGTCTGATTTTTTGAGACAGTTTGTCACAAGAACACGGTGGCCCAACCTCCAGTTTCCCCACCATCGACTGTACTTGTCAAAGAAAATGTCCACGGCAATCGCTGCCTCCATAGAAGCTTGATTTCACAGAAAATGTTATATGCACAATTATGTGCTAAAGTTCATTTTTCATGTATTGTGTAGAAAATGGTGTGTTTTAGATAAACCATTACTACTATCTTTACCTTTGACAAGTCTTAAGTCGTTGACAAGTACTTATCCCATCCGCCGTGTCTTCGACTTGATTTCCTAATCCACCCACGGGTTCCCGCCAAAATGCCCTTCTGTTAACTTAACATGAAAAGCCAAAGTTCCATGCACCGGGAATCCACCTCCATTGCATGGTTTTGTACTCTCATGCTGACAAAAACTGGTGTATGGCAAATGAATGCTTTGTAAACCGCATTCTCAAAATGAATGAAAAATTAAATGAAATCCGCAGACTAAGAAAAATACTATACATTTAGGAAACTACATATAAATTTATAGCTGCAGAATTTAAAAATCAATTAATAACATATTTTGAGAAATTAATGTAACGGACAAACATAAAATATAATAACTTGAATAGGGAATATGCGGAAGTTATTAAAGTTTGGATTTCTGGGAAAAATCGCTTTTTACTGAACCTAATCTATATTATACATTTATTCATTGGGTTAAAAATAGAAAGGTTTATCCGAATACACGTGTATAGGACTATAAAATTTCGCTGAAAATTCACGATTTCGAATACTACGTTACAAAAAAGACATTCCTGGCCAAACGGGAAGTTACAGTTCTTTTAATATTAAAGTTGTATGAAGATTTTATAAGTTATTTATCAGCCTAGACAATTTCACGATCATTTTTTAAATATGTTGTCAGAATGTGCTTGTAGCGAGCATTCTTGTCATAGCCAGTCTGGTCGAAAGTTAACAGATGTGAATGGTTAGGAAAATCAAGCTGACAAATTCTGCATTTTACCAGGGTACGCGTAACTTCAGAAGTACTCAGGGCACAGAAAATATCATTTTATTCCAAATTGAAATTTCGCGTTTTATAAGACCAAAATTCTACGTTCTTATATATATAAACATTATTCTTTAGAAAAATAAAGTGGAAAACTTTCTGTGCCGACCCTGTGAGTTCGTCTGATTTTTGAGACAGTTTGTCACAAGAACACGGTGGCCCAACCTCCAGTTTCCCCACCATCGACTGTACTTGTCAAAGAAAATGTCCACGGCAATCGCTGCCTCCATAGAAGCTTGTTTTCGCAGAAAATGTTATATGCACAATTATGTGCTAAAGTTCATTTTTCATGTATTGTGTAGAAAATGGTGTGTTTTAGATAAACCATTACTACTATCTTTACCTTTGACAAGTCTTAAGTCGTTGACAAGTACTTATCCCATCCGCCGTGTCTTCGACTTGATTTCCTAATCCACCCACGGGTTCCCGCCAAAATGCCCTTCTGTTAACTTAACATGAAAAGCCAAAGTTCCATGCACCGGGAATCCACCTCCATTGCATGGTTTTGTACTCTCATGCTGACAAAAACTGGTGTATGACAAATGAATGCTTTGTAAACCGCATTCTCAAAATGAATGAAAAATTAAATGAAATCCGCAGACTAAGAAAAATACTATACATTTAGAAAACTACATATAAATTTATAGCTGCAGAATTTAAAAAACAATTAATAACATATTTTGAGAAATTAATGTAACGGACAAACATAAAATATAATAACTTGAATAGGGAATATGCGGAAGTTATTAAAGTTTGGATTTCTGGGAAAAATCGCTTTTTACTGAACCTAATCTATATTATACATTTATTCATTGGGTTAAAAATAGAAAGGTTTATCCGAATACACGTGTATAGGACTATAAAATTTCGCTGAAAATTCACGATTTCGAATACTACGTTACAAAAAAGACATTCCTGGCCAAACGGGAAGTTACGGTTCTTTTAATATTAAAGTTGTATGAAGATTTTATAAGTTATTTATCAGCCTAGACAATTTCACGATCATTTTTTAAATATGTTGTCAGAATGTGCTTGTAGCGAGCATTCTTGTCATAGCCAGTCCGGTCGAAAGTTAACAGATGTGAATGGTTAGGAAAATCAAGCTGACAAATTCTGCATTTTACCAGGGTACGCGTAACTTCAGAAGTACTCAGGGCACAGAAAATATCATTTTATTCCAAATTGAAATTTCGCGTTTTATAAGACCAAAATTCTACGTTCTTATATATATAAACATTATTCTTTAGAAAAATAAAGTGGAAAACTTTCTGTGCCGACCCAGTGAGTTCGTCTGATTTTTTGAGACAGTTTGTCACAAGAACACGGTGGCCCAACCTCCAGTTTCCCCACCATCGACTGTACTTGTCAAAGAAAATGTCCACGGCAATCGCTGCCTCCATAGAAGCTTGTTTTCACAGAAAATGTTATATGCACAATTATGTGCTAAAGTTCATTTTTCATGTATTGTGTAGAAAATGGTGTGTTTTAGATAAACCATTACTACTATCTTTACCTTTGACAAGTCTTAAGTCGTTGACAAGTACTTATCCCATCCGCCGTGTCTTCGACTTGATTTCCTAATCCACCCACGGGTTCCCGCCAAAATGCCCTTCTGTTAACTTAACATGAAAAGCCAAAGTTCCATGCACCGGGAATCCACCTCCATTGCATGGTTTTGTACTCTCATGCTGACAAAAACTGGTGTATGGCAAATGAATGCTTTGTAAACCGCATTCTCAAAATGAATGAAAAATTAAATGAAATCCGCAGACTAAGAAAAATACTATACATTTAGGAAACTACATATAAATTTATAGCTGCAGAATTTAAAAATCAATTAATAACATATTTTGAGAAATTAATGTAACGGACAAACATAAAATATAATAACTTGAATAGGGAATATGCGGAAGTTATTAAAGTTTGGATTTCTGGGAAAAATCGCTTTTTACTGAACCTAATCTATATTATACATTTATTCATTGGGTTAAAAATAGAAAGGTTTATCCGAATACACGTGTATAGGACTATAAAATTTCGCTGAAAATTCACGATTTCGAATACTACGTTACAAAAAAGACATTCCTGGCCAAACGGGAAGTTACAGTTCTTTTAATATTAAAGTTGTATGAAGATTTTATAAGTTATTTATCAGCCTAGACAATTTCACGATCATTTTTTAAATATGTTGTCAGAATGTGCTTGTAGCGAGCATTCTTGTCATAGCCAGTCCGGTCGAAAGTTAACAGATGTGAATGGTTAGGAAAATCAAGCTGACAAATTCTGCATTTTACCAGGGTACGCGTAACTTCAGAAGTACTCAGGACACAGAAAATATCTTTTTATTCCAAATTGAAATTTCGCGTTTTATAAGACCAAAATTCTACGTTCTTATATATATAAACATTATTCTTTAGAAAAATAAAGTGGAAAACTTTCTGTGCCGACCCTGTGAGTTCGTCTGATTTTTTGAGACAGTTTGTCATAAGAACACGGCGGCCCAACCTCCAGTTTCCCCACCATCGACTGCACTTGTCAAAGAAAATGTCCACGGCAATCGCTGCCTCCATAGAAGATTGTTTTCGCAGAAAATGTTATATGCACAATTATGTGCTAAAGTTCATTTTTCATGTATTGTGTAGAAAATGGTGTGTTTTAGATAAACCATTACTACTATCTTTACCTTTGACAAGTCTTAAGTCGTTGACAAGTACTTATCCCATACGCCGTGTCTTCGACTTGATTTCCTAATCCACCCACGGGTTCCCGCCAAAATGCCCTTCTGTTTACTTAACATGAAAAGCCAAAGTTCCATGCACCGGGAATCCACCTCCATTGCATGGTTTTGTACTCTCATGCTGACAAAAACTGGTGTATGACAAATGAATGCTTTGTAAACCGCATTCTCAAAATGAATGAAAAATTAAATGAAATCCGCAGACTAAGAAAAATACTATACATTTAGAAAACTACATATAAATTTATAGCTGCAGAATTTAAAAATCAATTAATAACATATTTTGAGAAATTAATGTAACGGACAAACATAAAATATAATAACTTGAATAGGTAATATGCGGAAGTTATTAAAGTTTGGATTTCTGAGAAAAATTTCTTTTTACTGAACCTAATCTATATTATACATTTATTCATTGGGTTAAAAATAGAAAGGTTTATCCGAATACACGTGTATAGGACTATAAAATTTCGCTGAAAATTCACGATTTCGAATACTACGTTACAAAAACGACATTCCTGGCCAAACGGGAAGTTACAGTTCTTTTAATATTAAAGTTGTATGAAGATTTTATAAGTTATTTATCAGCCTAGACAATTTCACGATCATTTTTTAAATATGTTGTCAGAATGTGCTTGTAGCGAGCATTCTTGTCATAGCCAGTCTGGTCGAAAGTTAACAGATGTGAATGGTTAGGAAAATCAAGCTGACAAATTCTGCATTTTACCAGGGTACGCGTAACTTCAGAAGTACTCAGGGCACAGAAAATATCATTTTATTCCAAATTGAAATTTCGCGTTTTATAAGACCAAAATTCTACGTTCTTATATATATAAACATTATTCTTTAGAAAAATAAAGTGGAAAACTTTCTGTGCCGACCCTGTGAGTTCGTCTGATTTTTTGAGACAGTTTGTCACAAGAACACGGTGGCCCAACCTCCAGTTTCCCCACCATCGACTGTACTTGTCAAAGAAAATGTCCACGGCAATCGCTGCCTCCATAGAAGCTTGTTTTCGCAGAAAATGTTATATGCACAATTATGTGCTAAAGTTCATTTTTCATGTATTGTGTAGAAAATGGTGTGTTTTAGATAAACCATTACTACTATCTTTACCTTTGACAAGTCTTAAGTCGTTGACAAGTACTTATCCCATCCGCCGTGTCTTCGACTTGATTTCCTAATCCACCCACGGGTTCCCGCCAAAATGCCCTTCTGTTAACTTAACACTAAAAGCCAAAGTTCCATGCACCGGGAATCCACCTCCATTGCATGGTTTTGTACTCTCATGCTGACAAAAACGGGTGTATGACAAATGAATGCTTTGTAAACCGCATTCTCAAAATGAATGAAAAATTAAATGAAATCCGCAGACTAAGAAAAATACTATACATTTAGAAAACTACATATAAATTTATAGCTGCAGAATTTAAAAATCAATTAATAACATATTTTGAGAAATTAATGTAACGGACAAACATAAAATATAATAACTTGAATAGGTAATATGCGGAAGTTATTAAAGTTTGGATTTCTGAGAAAAATTTCTTTTTACTGAACCTAATCTATATTATACATTTATTCATTGGGTTAAAAATAGAAAGGTTTATCCGAATACACGTGTATAGGACTATAAAATTTCGCTGAAAATTCACGATTTCGAATACTACGTTACAAAAACGACATTCCTGGCCAAACGGGAAGTTACAGTTCTTTTAATATTAAAGTTGTATGAAGATTTTATAAGTTATTTATCAGCCTAGACAATTTCACGATCATTTTTTAAATATGTTGTCAGAATGTGCTTGTAGCGAGCATTCTTGTCATAGCCAGTCTGGTCGAAAGTTAACAGATGTGAATGGTTAGGAAAATCAAGCTGACAAATTCTGCATTTTACCAGGGTACGCGTAACTTCAGAAGTACTCAGGGCACAGAAAATATCATTTTATTCCAAATTGAAATTTCGCGTTTTATAAGACCAAAATTCTACGTTCTTATATATATAAACATTATTCTTTAGAAAAATAAAGTGGAAAACTTTCTGTGCCGACCCTGTGAGTTCGTCTGATTTTTTGAGACAGTTTGTCACAAGAACACGGTGGCCCAACCTCCAGTTTCCCCACCATCGACTGTACTTGTCAAAGAAAATGTCCACGGCAATCGCTGCCTCCATAGAAGCTTGTTTTCGCAGAAAATGTTATATGCACAATTATGTGCTAAAGTTCATTTTTCATGTATTGTGTAGAAAATGGTGTGTTTTAGATAAACCATTACTACTATCTTTACCTTTGACAAGTCTTAAGTCGTTGACAAGTACTTATCCCATCCGCCGTGTCTTCGACTTGATTTCCTAATCCACCCACGGGTTCCCGCCAAAATGCCCTTCTGTTAACTTAACACTAAAAGCCAAAGTTCCATGCACCGGGAATCCACCTCCATTGCATGGTTTTGTACTCTCATGCTGACAAAAACGGGTGTATGACAAATGAATGCTTTGTAAACCGCATTCTCAAAATGAATGAAAAATTAAATGAAATCCGCAGACTAAGAAAAATACTATACATTTAGAAAACTACATATAAATTTATAGCTGCAGAATTTAAAAATCAATTAATAACATATTTTGAGAAATTAATGTAACGGACAAACATAAAATATAATAACTTGAATAGGGAATATGCGGAAGTTATTAAAGTTTGGATTTCTGGGAAAAATCACTTTTTACTGAACCTAATCTATATTATACATTTATTCATTGGGTTAAAAATAGAAAGGTTTATCCGAATACACGTGTATAGGACTATAAAATTTCGCTGAAAATTCACGATTTCGAATACTACGTTACAAAAAAGACATTCCTGGCCAAACGGGAAGTTACAGTTCTTTTAATATTAAAGTTGTAAGAAGATTTTATAAGTTATTTATCAGCCTAGACAATTTCACGATCATTTTTTAAATATGTTGTCAGAATGTGCTTGTAGCGAGCATTCTTGTCATAGCCAGTCCGGTCGAAAGTTAACAGATGTGAATGGTTAGGAAAATCAAGCTGACAAATTCTGCATTTTACCAGGGTACGCGTAACTTCAGAAGTACTCAGGGCACAGAAAATATATTTTTATTCCAAATTGAAATTTCGCGTTTTTTAAGACCAAAATTCTACGTTCTTATATATATAAACATTATTCTTTAGAAAAATAAAGTGGAAAACTTTCTGTGCCGACCCTGTGAGTTCGTCTGATTTTTTGAGACAGTTTGTCATAAGAACACGGCGGCCCAACCTCCAGTTTCCCCACCATCGACTGCACTTGTCAAAGAAAATGTCCACGGCAATCGCTGCCTCCATAGAAGCTTGTTTTCGCAGAAAATGTTATATGCACAATTATGTGCTAAAGTTCATTTTTCATGTATTGTGTAGAAAATGGTGTGTTTTAGATAAACCATTACTACTATCTTTACCTTTGACAAGTCTTAAGTCGTTGACAAGTACTTATCCCATCCGCCGTGTCTTCGACTTGATTTCCTAATCCACCCACGGGTTCCCGCCAAAATGCCCTTCTGTTAACTTAACATGAAAAGCCAAAGTTCCATGCACCGGGAATCCACCTCCATTGCATGGTTTTGTACTCTCATTCTGACAAAAACTGGTGTATGACAAATGAATGCTTTGTAAACCGCATTCTCAAACTGAATGAAAAATTATATGAAATCCGCAGACTAAGAAAAATACTATACATTTAGAAAACTACATATAAATTTATAGCTGCAGAATTTAAAAATCAATTAATAACATATTTTGAGAAATTAATGTAACGGACAAACATAAAATATAATAACTTGAATAGGGAATATGCGGAAGTTATTAAATTTTGGATTTCTGGGAAAAATCGCTTTTTACTAAACCTAATCTATATTATACATTTATTCATTGGGTTAAAAATAGAAAGGTTTATCCGAATACACGTGTATAGGACTATAAAATTTCGCTGAAAATTCACGATTTCGAATACTACGTTACAAAAAAGACATTCCTGGCCAAACGGGAAGTTACAGTTCTTTTAATATTAAAGTTGTATGAAGATTTTATAAGTTATTTATCAGCCTAGACAATTTCACGATCATTTTTTAAATATGTTGTCAGAATGTGCTTGTAGCGAGCATTCTTGTCATAGCCAGTCCGGTCGAAAGTTAACAGATGTGAATGGTTAGGAAAATCAAGCTGACAAATTCTGCATTTTACCAGGGTACGCGTAACTTCAGAAGTACTCAGGGCACAGAAAATTTCTTTTTATTCCAAATTGAAATTTCGCGTTTTATAAGACCAAAATTCTACGTTCTTATATATATAAACATTATTATTTAGAAAAATAAAGTGGAAAACTTTCTGTGCCGACCCTGTGAGTTCGTCTGATTTTTTTGAGACAGTTTGTCATAAGAACACGGCGGCCCAACCTCCAGTTTCCCCACCATCGACTGCACTTGTCAAAGAAAATGTCCACGGCAATCGCTGCCTCCATAGAAGCTTGTTTTCGCAGAAAATGTTATATGCACAATTATGTGCTAAAGTTCATTTTTCATGTATTGTGTAGAAAATGGTGTGTTTTGGATAAACCATTACTACTATCTTTACCTTTGACAAGTCTTAAGTCGTTGACAAGTACTTATCCCATCCGCCATGTCTTCGACTTGATTTCCTAATCCACCCACGGGTTCCCGCCAAAATGCCCTTCTGTTAACTTAACATGAAAAGCCAAAGTTCCATGCACCGGGAATCCACCTCCACTGCATGGTTTTGTACTCTCATGCTGACAAAAACTGGTGTATGGCAAATGAATGCTTTGTAAACCGCATTCTCAAAATGAATGAAAAATTAAATGAAATCCGCAGACTAAGAAAAATACTATACATTTAGGAAACTACATATAAATTTATAGCTGCAGAATTTAAAAATCAATTAATAACATATTTTGAGAAATTAATGTAACGGACAAACATAAAATATAATAACTTGAATAGGGAATATGCGGAAGTTATTAAAGTTTGGATTTCTGGGAAAAATCGCTTTTTACTGAACCTAATCTATATTATACATTTATTCATTGGGTTAAAAATAGAAAGGTTTATCCGAATACACGTGTATAGGACTATAAAATTTCGCTGAAAATTCACGATTTCGAATACTACGTTACAAAAAAGACATTCCTGGCCAAACGGGAAGTTACAGTTCTTTTAATATTAAAGTTGTATGAAGATTTTATAAGTTATTTATCAGCCTAGACAATTTCACGATCATTTTTTAAATATGTTGTCAGAATGTGCTTGTAGCGAGCATTCTTGTCATAGCCAGTCCGGTCGAAAGTTAACAGATGTGAATGGTTAGGAAAATCAAGCTGACAAATTCTGCATTTTACCAGGGTACGCGTAACTTCAGAAGTACTCAGGACACAGAAAATATCTTTTTATTCCAAATTGAAATTTCGCGTTTTATAAGACCAAAATTCTACGTTCTTATATATATAAACATTATTCTTTAGAAAAATAAAGTGGAAAACTTTCTGTGCCGACCCTGTGAGTTCGTCTGATTTTTTGAGACAGTTTGTCATAAGAACACGGCGGCCCAACCTCCAGTTTCCCCACCATCGACTGCACTTGTCAAAGAAAATGTCCACGGCAATCGCTGCCTCCATAGAAGATTGTTTTCGCAGAAAATGTTATATGCACAATTATGTGCTAAAGTTCATTTTTCATGTATTGTGTAGAAAATGGTGTGTTTTAGATAAACCATTACTACTATCTTTACCTTTGACAAGTCTTAAGTCGTTGACAAGTACTTATCCCATACGCCGTGTCTTCGACTTGATTTCCTAATCCACC
This sequence comes from Maratus michaelseni, assembly GCA_963931845.1. Taxonomy (NCBI): domain Eukaryota; kingdom Metazoa; phylum Arthropoda; class Arachnida; order Araneae; family Salticidae; genus Maratus; species Maratus michaelseni. The sequence continues at coordinate 177,627,690 of OZ007592.1, read as the reverse complement.
CACGGGTTCCCGCCAAAATGCCCTTCTGTTTACTTAACATGAAAAGCCAAAGTTCCATGCACCGGGAATCCACCTCCATTGCATGGTTTTGTACTCTCATGCTGACAAAAACTGGTGTATGACAAATGAATGCTTTGTAAACCGCATTCTCAAAATGAATGAAAAATTAAATGAAATCCGCAGACTAAGAAAAATACTATACATTTAGAAAACTACATATAAATTTATAGCTGCAGAATTTAAAAATCAATTAATAACATATTTTGAGAAATTAATGTAACGGACAAACATAAAATATAATAACTTGAATAGGTAATATGCGGAAGTTATTAAAGTTTGGATTTCTGAGAAAAATTTCTTTTTACTGAACCTAATCTATATTATACATTTATTCATTGGGTTAAAAATAGAAAGGTTTATCCGAATACACGTGTATAGGACTATAAAATTTCGCTGAAAATTCACGATTTCGAATACTACGTTACAAAAACGACATTCCTGGCCAAACGGGAAGTTACAGTTCTTTTAATATTAAAGTTGTATGAAGATTTTATAAGTTATTTATCAGCCTAGACAATTTCACGATCATTTTTTAAATATGTTGTCAGAATGTGCTTGTAGCGAGCATTCTTGTCATAGCCAGTCTGGTCGAAAGTTAACAGATGTGAACGGTTAGGAAAATCAAGCTGACAAATTCTGCATTTTACCAGGGTACGCGTAACTTCAGAAGTACTCAGGGCACAGAAAATATCATTTTATTCCAAATTGAAATTTCGCGTTTTATAAGACCAAAATTCTACGTTCTTATATATATAAACATTATTCTTTAGAAAAATAAAGTGGAAAACTTTCTGTGCCGACCCTGTGAGTTCGTCTGATTTTTTGAGACAGTTTGTCACAAGAACACGGTGGCCCAACCTCCAGTTTCCCCACCATCGACTGTACTTGTCAAAGAAAATGTCCACGGCAATCGCTGCCTCCATAGAAGCTTGTTTTCGCAGAAAATGTTATATGCACAATTATGTGCTAAAGTTCATTTTTCATGTATTGTGTAGAAAATGGTGTGTTTTAGATAAACCATTACTACTATCTTTACCTTTGACAAGTCTTAAGTCGTTGACAAGTACTTATCCCATCCGCCGTGTCTTCGACTTGATTTCCTAATCCACCCACGGGTTCCCGCCAAAATGCCCTTCTGTTAACTTAACACTAAAAGCCAAAGTTCCATGCACCGGGAATCCACCTCCATTGCATGGTTTTGTACTCTCATGCTGACAAAAACTGGTGTATGACAAATGAATGCTTTGTAAACCGCATTCTCAAAATGAATGAAAAATTAAATGAAATCCGCAGACTAAGAAAAATACTATACATTTAGAAAACTACATATAAATTTATAGCTGCAGAATTTAAAAATCAATTAATAACATATTTTGAGAAATTAATGTAACGGACAAACATAAAATATAATAACTTGAATAGGGAATATGCGGAAGTTATTAAAGTTTGGATTTCTGGGAAAAATCACTTTTTACTGAACCTAATCTATATTATACATTTATTCATTGGGTTAAAAATAGAAAGGTTTATCCGAATACACGTGTATAGGACTATAAAATTTCGCTGAAAATTCACGATTTCGAATACTACGTTACAAAAAAGACATTCCTGGCCAAACGGGAAGTTACAGTTCTTTTAATATTAAAGTTGTAAGAAGATTTTATAAGTTATTTATCAGCCTAGACAATTTCACGATCATTTTTTAAATATGTTGTCAGAATGTGCTTGTAGCGAGCATTCTTGTCATAGCCAGTCCGGTCGAAAGTTAACAGATGTGAATGGTTAGGAAAATCAAGCTGACAAATTCTGCATTTTACCAGGGTACGCGTAACTTCAGAAGTACTCAGGGCACAGAAAATATATTTTTATTCCAAATTGAAATTTCGCGTTTTTTAAGACCAAAATTCTACGTTCTTATATATATAAACATTATTCTTTAGAAAAATAAAGTGGAAAACTTTCTGTGCCGACCCTGTGAGTTCGTCTGATTTTTTGAGACAGTTTGTCATAAGAACACGGCGGCCCAACCTCCAGTTTCCCCACCATCGACTGCACTTGTCAAAGAAAATGTCCACGGCAATCGCTGCCTCCATAGAAGCTTGTTTTCGCAGAAAATGTTATATGCACAATTATGTGCTAAAGTTCATTTTTCATGTATTGTGTAGAAAATGGTGTGTTTTAGATAAACCATTACTACTATCTTTACCTTTGACAAGTCTTAAGTCGTTGACAAGTACTTATCCCATCCGCCGTGTCTTCGACTTGATTTCCTAATCCACCCACGGGTTCCCGCCAAAATGCCCTTCTGTTAACTTAACATGAAAAGCCAAAGTTCCATGCACCGGGAATCCACCTCCATTGCATGGTTTTGTACTCTCATTCTGACAAAAACTGGTGTATGACAAATGAATGCTTTGTAAACCGCATTCTCAAACTGAATGAAAAATTATATGAAATCCGCAGACTAAGAAAAATACTATACATTTAGAAAACTACATATAAATTTATAGCTGCAGAATTTAAAAATCAATTAATAACATATTTTGAGAAATTAATGTAACGGACAAACATAAAATATAATAACTTGAATAGGGAATATGCGGAAGTTATTAAATTTTGGATTTCTGGGAAAAATCGCTTTTTACTAAACCTAATCTATATTATACATTTATTCATTGGGTTAAAAATAGAAAGGTTTATCCGAATACACGTGTATAGGACTATAAAATTTCGCTGAAAATTCACGATTTCGAATACTACGTTACAAAAAAGACATTCCTGGCCAAACGGGAAGTTACAGTTCTTTTAATATTAAAGTTGTATGAAGATTTTATAAGTTATTTATCAGCCTAGACAATTTCACGATCATTTTTTAAATATGTTGTCAGAATGTGCTTGTAGCGAGCATTCTTGTCATAGCCAGTCCGGTCGAAAGTTAACAGATGTGAATGGTTAGGAAAATCAAGCTGACAAATTCTGCATTTTACCAGGGTACGCGTAACTTCAGAAGTACTCAGGGCACAGAAAATTTCTTTTTATTCCAAATTGAAATTTCGCGTTTTATAAGACCAAAATTCTACGTTCTTATATATATAAACATTATTATTTAGAAAAATAAAGTGGAAAACTTTCTGTGCCGACCCTGTGAGTTCGTCTGATTTTTTTGAGACAGTTTGTCATAAGAACACGGCGGCCCAACCTCCAGTTTCCCCACCATCGACTGCACTTGTCAAAGAAAATGTCCACGGCAATCGCTGCCTCCATAGAAGCTTGTTTTCGCAGAAAATGTTATATGCACAATTATGTGCTAAAGTTCATTTTTCATGTATTGTGTAGAAAATGGTGTGTTTTGGATAAACCATTACTACTATCTTTACCTTTGACAAGTCTTAAGTCGTTGACAAGTACTTATCCCATCCGCCATGTCTTCGACTTGATTTCCTAATCCACCCACGGGTTCCCGCCAAAATGCCCTTCTGTTAACTTAACATGAAAAGCCAAAGTTCCATGCACCGGGAATCCACCTCCACTGCATGGTTTTGTACTCTCATGCTGAGAAAAACTGGTGTATGACAAATGAATGCTTTGTAAACCGCATTCTCAAAATGAATGAAAAATTATATGAAATCCGCAGACTAAGAAAAATACTATACATTTAGAAAACTACATATAAATTTATAGCTGCAGAATTTAAAAATCAATTAATAACATATTTTGAGAAATTAATGTAACGGACAAACATAAAATATAATAACTTGAATAGGGAATATGCGGAAGTTATTAAAGTTTGGATTTCTGGGAAAAATCGCTTTTTACTGAACCTAATCTATATTATACATTTATTCATTGGGTTAAAAATAGAAAAGTTTATCCGAATACACGTGTATAGGACTATAAAATTTCGCTGAAAATTCACGATTTCGAATACTACGTTACAAAAAAGACATTCCTGGCCAAACGGGAAGTTACAGTTCTTTTAATATTAAAGTTGTATGAAGATTTTATAAGTTATTTATCAGCCTAGACAATTTCACGATCATTTTTTAAATATGTTGTCAGAATGTGCTTGTAGCGAGCATTCTTGTCATAGCCAGTCCGGTCGAAAGTTAACAGATGTGAATGGTTAGGAAAATCAAGCTGACAAATTCTGCATTTTACCAGGGACGCGTAACTTCAGAAGTACTCAGGGCACAGAAAATATCTTTTTATTCCAAATTGAAATTTCGCGTTTTATAAGACCAAAATTCTACGTTCTTATATATATAAACATTATTCTTTAGAAAAATAAAGTGGAAAACTTTCTGTGCCGACCCTGTGAGTTCGTCTGATTTTTTGAGACAGTTTGTCATAAGAACACGGCGGCCCAACCTCCAGATTCCCCACCATCGACTGCACTTGTCAAAGAAAATGTCCACGGCAATCGCTGCCTCCATAGAAGATTGTTTTCGCAGAAAATGTTATATGCACAATTATGTGCTAAAGTTCATTTTTCATGTATTGTGTAGAAAATGGTCTGTTTTAGATAAACCATTACTACTATCTTTACCTTTGACAAGTCTTAAGTCGTTGACAAGTACTTATCCCATCCGCCGTGTCTTCGACTTGATTTCCTAATCCACCCACGGGTTCCCGCCAAAATGCCCTTCTGTTTACTTAACATGAAAAGCCAAAGTTCCATGCACCGGGAATCCACCTCCATTGCATGGTTTTGTACTCTCATGCTGACAAAAACTGGTGTATGACAAATGAATGCTTTGTAAACCGCATTCTCAAAATGAATGAAAAATTAAATGAAATCCGCAGACTAAGAAAAATACTATACATTTAGAAAACTACATATAAATTTATAGCTGCAGAATTTAAAAATCAATTAATAACATATTTTGAGAAATTAATGTAACGGACAAACATAAAATATAATAACTTGAATAGGGAATATGCGGAAGTTATTAAAGTTTGGATTTCTGCGAAAAATCGCTTTTTACTGAACCTAATCTATATTATACATTTATTCATTGGGTTAAAAATAGAAAGGTTTATCCGAATACACGTATGTAGAACTATAAAATTTCGCTGAAAATTCACGATTTCGAATACTACGTTACAAAAAAGACATTCTTGGCCAAACGGGAAATTACAGTTCTTTTAATATTAAAGTTGTATGAAGATTTTATAAGTTATTTATCAGCCTAGACAATTTCACGATCATTTTTTAAATATGTTGTCAGAATGTGCTTGTAGCGAGCATTCTTGTCATAGCCAGTCCGGTCGGAAGTTAACAGATGTGAATGGTTAGGAAAATCAAGCTGACAAATTCTGCATTTTACCAGGGTACGCGTAACTTCAGAAGTACTCAGGGCACAGAAAATATCATTTTATTCCAAATTGAAATTTCGCGTTTTATAAGACCAAAATTCTACGTTCTTATATATATAAACATTATTCTTTAGAAAAATAAAGTGGAAAACTTTCTGTGCCGACCCTGTGAGTTCGTCTGATTTTTTGAGACAGTTTGTCACAAGAACACGGTGGCCCAACCTCCAGTTTCCCCACCATCGACTGTACTTGTCAAAGAAAATGTCCACGGCAATCGCTGCCTCCATAGAAGCTTGTTTTCACAGAAAATGTTATATGCATAATTATGTGCTAAAGTTCATTTTTCATGTATTGTGTAGAAAATGGTGTGTTTTAGATAAACCATTACTACTATCTTTACCTTTGACAAGTCTTAAGTCGTTGACAAGTACTTATCCCATCCGCCGTGTCTTCGAATTGATTTCCTAATCCACCCACGGGTTCCCGCCAAAATGCCCTTCTGTTAACTTAACATGAAAAGCCAAAGTTCCATGCACCGGGAATCCACCTCCATTGCATGGTTTTGTACTCTCATGCTGACAAAAACTGGTGTATGGCAAATGAATGCTTTGTAAACCGCATTCTCAAAATGAATGAAAAATTAAATGAAATCCGCAGACTAAGAAAAATACTATACATTTAGGAAACTACATATAAATTTATAGCTGCAGAATTTAAAAATCAATTAATAACATATTTTGAGAAATTAATGTAACGGACAAACATAAAATATAATAACTTGAATAGGGAATATGCGGAAGTTATTAAAGTTTGGATTTCTGGGAAAAATCGCTTTTTACTGAACCTAATCTATATTATACATTTATTCATTGGGTTAAAAATAGAAAGGTTTATCCGAATACACGTGTATAGGACTATAAAATTTCGCTGAAAATTCACGATTTCGAATACTACGTTACAAAAAAGACATTCCTGGCCAAACGGGAAGTTACAGTTCTTTTAATATTAAAGTTGTATGAAGATTTTATAAGTTATTTATCAGCCTAGACAATTTCACGATCATTTTTTAAATATGTTGTCAGAATGTGCTTGTAGCGAGCATTCTTGTCATAGCCAGTCCGGTCGAAAGTTAACAGATGTGAATGGTTAGGAAAATCAAGCTGACAAATTCTGCATTTTACCAGGGTACGCGTAACTTCAGAAGTACTCAGGACACAGAAAATATCTTTTTATTCCAAATTGAAATTTCGCGTTTTATAAGACCAAAATTCTACGTTCTTATATATATAAACATTATTCTTTAGAAAAATAAAGTGGAAAACTTTCTGTGCCGACCCTGTGAGTTCGTCTGATTTTTTGAGACAGTTTGTCATAAGAACACGGCGGCCCAACCTCCAGTTTCCCCACCATCGACTGCACTTGTCAAAGAAAATGTCCACGGCAATCGCTGCCTCCATAGAAGATTGTTTTCGCAGAAAATGTTATATGCACAATTATGTGCTAAAGTTCATTTTTCATGTATTGTGTAGAAAATGGTGTGTTTTAGATAAACCATTACTACTATCTTTACCTTTGACAAGTCTTAAGTCGTTGACAAGTACTTATCCCATACGCCGTGTCTTCGACTTGATTTCCTAATCCACCCAAGGGGTTCCCGCCAAAATGCCCTTCTGTTTACTTAACATGAAAAGCCAAAGTTCCATGCACCGGGAATCCACCTCCACTGCATGGTTTTGTACTCTCATGCTGAGAAAAACTGGTGTATGACAAATGAATGCTTTGTAAACCGCATTCTCAAAATGAATGAAAAATTATATGAAATCCGCAGACTAAGAAAAATACTATACATTTAGAAAACTACATATAAATTTATAGCTGCAGAATTTAAAAATCAATTAATAACATATTTTGAGAAATTAATGTAACGGACAAACATAAAATATAATAACTTGAATAGGGAATATGCGGAAGTTATTAAAGTTTGGATTTCTGGGAAAAATCGCTTTTTACTGAACCTAATCTATATTATACATTTATTCATTGGGTTAAAAATAGAAAAGTTTATCCGAATACACGTGTATAGGACTATAAAATTTCGCTGAAAATTCACGATTTCGAATACTACGTTACAAAAAAGACATTCCTGGCCAAACGGGAAGTTACAGTTCTTTTAATATTAAAGTTGTATGAAGATTTTATAAGTTATTTATCAGCCTAGACAATTTCACGATCATTTTTTAAATATGTTGTCAGAATGTGCTTGTAGCGAGCATTCTTGTCATAGCCAGTCCGGTCGAAAGTTAACAGATGTGAATGGTTAGGAAAATCAAGCTGACAAATTCTGCATTTTACCAGGGACGCGTAACTTCAGAAGTACTCAGGGCACAGAAAATATCTTTTTATTCCAAATTGAAATTTCGCGTTTTATAAGACCAAAATTCTACGTTCTTATATATATAAACATTATTCTTTAGAAAAATAAAGTGGAAAACTTTCTGTGCCGACCCTGTGAGTTCGTCTGATTTTTTGAGACAGTTTGTCATAAGAACACGGCGGCCCAACCTCCAGATTCCCCACCATCGACTGCACTTGTCAAAGAAAATGTCCACGGCAATCGCTGCCTCCATAGAAGATTGTTTTCGCAGAAAATGTTATATGCACAATTATGTGCTAAAGTTCATTTTTCATGTATTGTGTAGAAAATGGTCTGTTTTAGATAAACCATTACTACTATCTTTACCTTTGACAAGTCTTAAGTCGTTGACAAGTACTTATCCCATCCGCCGTGTCTTCGACTTGATTTCCTAATCCACCCACGGGTTCCCGCCAAAATGCCCTTCTGTTTACTTAACATGAAAAGCCAAAGTTCCATGCACCGGGAATCCACCTCCATTGCATGGTTTTGTACTCTCATGCTGACAAAAACTGGTGTATGACAAATGAATGCTTTGTAAACCGCATTCTCAAAATGAATGAAAAATTAAATGAAATCCGCAGACTAAGAAAAATACTATACATTTAGAAAACTACATATAAATTTATAGCTGCAGAATTTAAAAATCAATTAATAACATATTTTGAGAAATTAATGTACCGGACAAACATAAAATATAATAACTTGAATAGGGAATATGCGGAAGTTATTAAAGTTTGGATTTCTGCGAAAAATCGCTTTTTACTGAACCTAATCTATATTATACATTTATTCATTGGGTTAAAAATAGAAAGGTTTATCCGAATACACGTGTGTAGAACTATAAAATTTCGCTGAAAATTCACGATTTCGAATTCTACGTTACAAAAAAGACATTCCTGGCCAAACGGGAAGTTACAGTTCTTTTAATATTAAAGTTGTATGAAGATTTTATAAGTTATTTATCAGCCTAGACAATTTCACGATCATTTTTTAAATATGTTGTCAGAATGTGCTTGTAGCGAGCATTCTTGTCATAGCCAGTCCGGTCGAAAGTTAACAGATGTGAATGGTTAGGAAAATCAAGCTGACAAATTCTGCATTTTACCAGGGTACGCGTAACTTCAGAAGTACTCAGGGCACAGAAAATTTCTTTTTATTCCAAATTGAAATTTCGCGTTTTATAAGACCAAAATTCTACGTTCTTATATATATAAACATTATTATTTAGAAAAATAAAGTGGAAAACTTTCTGTGCCGACCCTGTGAGTTCGTCTGATTTTTAGAGACAGTTTGTCATAAGAACACGGCGGCCCAACCTCCAGTTTCCCCACCATCGACTGCACTTGTCAAAGAAAATGTCCACGGCAATCGCTGCTTCCATAGAAGATTGTTTTCGCAGAAAATGTTATATGCACAATTATGTGCTAAAGTTCATTTTTCATGTATTGTGTAGAAAATGGTGTGTTTTAGATAAACCATTACTACTATCTTTACCTTTGACAAGTCTTAAGTCGTTGACAAGTACTTATCCCATGCGCCGTGTCTTCGACTTGATTTCCTAATCCACCCACGGGTTCCCGCCAAAATGCCCTTCTGTTTGCTTAACATGAAAAGCCAAAGTTCCATGCACCGGGAATCCACCTCCATTGCATGGTTTTGTACTCTCATGCTGACAAAAACTGGTGTATGACAAATGAATGCTTTGTAAACCGCATTCTCAAAATGAATGAAAAATTAAATGAAATCCGCAGACTAAGAAAAATACTATACATTTAGAAAACTACATATAAATTTATAGCTGCAGAATTTAAAAATCAATTAATAACATATTTTGAGAAATTAATGTAACGGACAAACATAAAATATAATAACTTGAATAGGGAATATGCGGAAGTTATTAAAGTTTGGATTTCTGCGAAAAATCGCTTTTTACTGAACCTAATCTATATTATACATTTATTCATTGGGTTAAAAATAGAAAGGTTTATCCGAATACACGTATGTAGAACTATAAAATTTCGCTGAAAATTCACGATTTCGAATACTACGTTACAAAAAAGACATTCTTGGCCAAACGGGAAATTACAGTTCTTTTAATATTAAAGTTGTATGAAGATTTTATAAGTTATTTATCAGCCTAGACAATTTCACGATCATTTTTTAAATATGTTGTCAGAATGTGCTTGTAGCGAGCATTCTTGTCATAGCCAGTCCGGTCGGAAGTTAACAGATGTGAATGGTTAGGAAAATCAAGCTGACAAATTCTGCATTTTACCAGGGTACGCGTAACTTCAGAAGTACTCAGGGCACAGAAAATATCATTTTATTCCAAATTGAAATTTCGCGTTTTATAAGACCAAAATTCTACGTTCTTATATATATAAACATTATTCTTTAGAAAAATAAAGTGGAAAACTTTCTGTGCCGACCCTGTGAGTTCGTCTGATTTTTTGAGACAGTTTGTCACAAGAACACGGTGGCCCAACCTCCAGTTTCCCCACCATCGACTGTACTTGTCAAAGAAAATGTCCACGGCAATCGCTGCCTCCATAGAAGCTTGTTTTCACAGAAAATGTTATATGCACAATTATGTGCTAAAGTTCATTTTTCATGTATTGTGTAGAAAATGGTGTGTTTTAGATAAACCATTACTACTATCTTTACCTTTGACAAGTCTTAAGTCGTTGACAAGTACTTATCCCATCCGCCGTGTCTTCGAATTGATTTCCTAATCCACCCACGGGTTCCCGCCAAAATGCCCTTCTGTTAACTTAACATGAAAAGCCAAAGTTCCATGCACCGGGAATCCACCTCCATTGCATGGTTTTGTACTCTCATGCTGACAAAAACTGGTGTATGGCAAATGAATGCTTTGTAAACCGCATTCTCAAAATGAATGAAAAATTAAATGAAATCCGCAGACTAAGAAAAATACTATACATTTAGGAAACTACATATAAATTTATAGCTGCAGAATTTAAAAATCAATTAATAACATATTTTGAGAAATTAATGTAACGGACAAACATAAAATATAATAACTTGAATAGGGAATATGCGGAAGTTATTAAAGTTTGGATTTCTGGGAAAAATCGCTTTTTACTGAACCTAATCTATATTATACATTTATTCATTGGGTTAAAAATAGAAAGGTTTATCCGAATACACGTGTATAGGACTATAAAATTTCGCTGAAAATTCACGATTTCGAATACTACGTTACAAAAAAGACATTCCTGGCCAAACGGGAAGTTACAGTTCTTTTAATATTAAAGTTGTATGAAGATTTTATAAGTTATTTATCAGCCTAGACAATTTCACGATCATTTTTTAAATATGTTGTCAGAATGTGCTTGTAGCGAGCATTCTTGTCATAGCCAGTCCGGTCGAAAGTTAACAGATGTGAATGGTTAGGAAAATCAAGCTGACAAATTCTGCATTTTACCAGGGTACGCGTAACTTCAGAAGTACTCAGGACACAGAAAATATCTTTTTATTCCAAATTGAAATTTCGCGTTTTATAAGACCAAAATTCTACGTTCTTATATATATAAACATTATTCTTTAGAAAAATAAAGTGGAAAACTTTCTGTGCCGACCCTGTGAGTTCGTCTGATTTTTTGAGACAGTTTGTCATAAGAACACGGCGGCCCAACCTCCAGTTTCCCCACCATCGACTGCACTTGTCAAAGAAAATGTCCACGGCAATCGCTGCCTCCATAGAAGATTGTTTTCGCAGAAAATGTTATATGCACAATTATGTGCTAAAGTTCATTTTTCATGTATTGTGTAGAAAATGGTGTGTTTTAGATAAACCATTACTACTATCTTTACCTTTGACAAGTCTTAAGTCGTTGACAAGTACTTATCCCATACGCCGTGTCTTCGACTTGATTTCCTAATCCACCCAAGGGGTTCCCGCCAAAATGCCCTTCTGTTTACTTAACATGAAAAGCCAAAGTTCCATGCACCGGGAATCCACCTCCATTGCATGGTTTTGTACTCTCATGCTGACAAAAACTGGTGTATGACAAATGAATGCTTTGTAAACCGCATTCTCAAAATGAATGAAAAATTAAATGAAATCCGCAGACTAAGAAAAATACTATACATTTAGAAAACTACATATAAATTTATAGCTGCAGAATTTAAAAATCAATTAATAACATATTTTGAGAAATTAATGTAACGGACAAACATAAAATATAATAACTTGAATAGGTAATATGCGGAAGTTATTAAAGTTTGGATTTCTGAGAAAAATTTCTTTTTACTGAACCTAATCTATATTATACATTTATTCATTGGGTTAAAAATAGAAAGGTTTATCCGAATACACGTGTATAGGACTATAAAATTTCGCTGAAAATTCACGATTTCGAATACTACGTTACAAAAACGACATTCCTGGCCAAACGGGAAGTTACAGTTCTTTTAATATTAAAGTTGTATGAAGATTTTATAAGTTATTTATCAGCCTAGACAATTTCACGATCATTTTTTAAATATGTTGTCAGAATGTGCTTGTAGCGAGCATTCTTGTCATAGCCAGTCTGGTCGAAAGTTAACAGATGTGAATGGTTAGGAAAATCAAGCTGACAAATTCTGCATTTTACCAGGGTACGCGTAACTTCAGAAGTACTCAGGGCACAGAAAATATCATTTTATTCCAAATTGAAATTTCGCGTTTTATAAGACCAAAATTCTACGTTCTTATATATATAAACATTATTCTTTAGAAAAATAAAGTGGAAAACTTTCTGTGCCGACCCTGTGAGTTCGTCTGATTTTTTGAGACAGTTTGTCACAAGAACACGGTGGCCCAACCTCCAGTTTCCCCACCATCGACTGTACTTGTCAAAGAAAATGTCCACGGCAATCGCTGCCTCCATAGAAGCTTGTTTTCGCAGAAAATGTTATATGCACAATTATGTGCTAAAGTTCATTTTTCATGTATTGTGTAGAAAATGGTGTGTTTTAGATAAACCATTACTACTATCTTTACCTTTGACAAGTCTTAAGTCGTTGACAAGTACTTATCCCATCCGCCGTGTCTTCGAATTGATTTCCTAATCCACCCACGGGTTCCCGCCAAAATGCCCTTCTGTTAACTTAACATGAAAAGCCAAAGTTCCATGCACCGGGAATCCACCTCCATTGCATGGTTTTGTACTCTCATGCTGACAAAAACTGGTGTATGGCAAATGAATGCTTTGTAAACCGCATTCTCAAAATGAATGAAAAATTAAATGAAATCCGCAGACTAAGAAAAATACTATACATTTAGGAAACTACATATAAATTTATAGCTGCAGAATTTAAAAATCAATTAATAACATATTTTGAGAAATTAATGTAACGGACAAACATAAAATATAATAACTTGAATAGGGAATATGCGGAAGTTATTAAAGTTTGGATTTCTGGGAAAAATCGCTTTTTACTGAACCTAATCTATATTATACATTTATTCATTGGGTTAAAAATAGAAAGGTTTATCCGAATACACGTGTATAGGACTATAAAATTTCGCTGAAAATTCACGATTTCGAATACTACGTTACAAAAAAGACATTCCTGGCCAAACGGGAAGTTACAGTTCTTTTAATATTAAAGTTGTATGAAGATTTTATAAGTTATTTATCAGCCTAGACAATTTCACGATCATTTTTTAAATATGTTGTCAGAATGTGCTTGTAGCGAGCATTCTTGTCATAGCCAGTCCGGTCGAAAGTTAACAGATGTGAATGGTTAGGAAAATCAAGCTGACAAATTCTGCATTTTACCAGGGTACGCGTAACTTCAGAAGTACTCAGGACACAGAAAATATCTTTTTATTCCAAATTGAAATTTCGCGTTTTATAAGACCAAAATTCTACGTTCTTATATATATAAACATTATTCTTTAGAAAAATAAAGTGGAAAACTTTCTGTGCCGACCCTGTGAGTTCGTCTGATTTTTTGAGACAGTTTGTCATAAGAACACGGCGGCCCAACCTCCAGTTTCCCCACCATCGACTGCACTTGTCAAAGAAAATGTCCACGGCAATCGCTGCCTCCATAGAAGATTGTTTTCGCAGAAAATGTTATATGCACAATTATGTGCTAAAGTTCATTTTTCATGTATTGTGTAGAAAATGGTGTGTTTTAGATAAACCATTACTACTATCTTTACCTTTGACAAGTCTTAAGTCGTTGACAAGTACTTATCCCATACGCCGTGTCTTCGACTTGATTTCCTAATCCACCCAAGGGGTTCCCGCCAAAATGCCCTTCTGTTTACTTAACATGAAAAGCCAAAGTTCCATGCACCGGGAATCCACCTCCATTGCATGGTTTTGTACTCTCATGCTGACAAAAACTGGTGTATGACAAATGAATGCTTTGTAAACCGCATTCTCAAAATGAATGAAAAATTAAATGAAATCCGCAGACTAAGAAAAATACTATACATTTAGAAAACTACATATAAATTTATAGCTGCAGAATTTAAAAATCAATTAATAACATATTTTGAGAAATTAATGTAACGGACAAACATAAAATATAATAACTTGAATAGGTAATATGCGGAAGTTATTAAAGTTTGGATTTCTGAGAAAAATTTCTTTTTACTGAACCTAATCTATATTATACATTTATTCATTGGGTTAAAAATAGAAAGGTTTATCCGAATACACGTGTATAGGACTATAAAATTTCGCTGAAAATTCACGATTTCGAATACTACGTTACAAAAACGACATTCCTGGCCAAACGGGAAGTTACAGTTCTTTTAATATTAAAGTTGTATGAAGATTTTATAAGTTATTTATCAGCCTAGACAATTTCACGATCATTTTTTAAATATGTTGTCAGAATGTGCTTGTAGCGAGCATTCTTGTCATAGCCAGTCTGGTCGAAAGTTAACAGATGTGAATGGTTAGGAAAATCAAGCTGACAAATTCTGCATTTTACCAGGGTACGCGTAACTTCAGAAGTACTCAGGGCACAGAAAATATCATTTTATTCCAAATTGAAATTTCGCGTTTTATAAGACCAAAATTCTACGTTCTTATATATATAAACATTATTCTTTAGAAAAATAAAGTGGAAAACTTTCTGTGCCGACCCTGTGAGTTCGTCTGATTTTTTGAGACAGTTTGTCACAAGAACACGGTGGCCCAACCTCCAGTTTCCCCACCATCGACTGTACTTGTCAAAGAAAATGTCCACGGCAATCGCTGCCTCCATAGAAGCTTGTTTTCGCAGAAAATGTTATATGCACAATTATGTGCTAAAGTTCATTTTTCATGTATTGTGTAGAAAATGGTGTG
The DNA here is from genome assembly GCA_963931845.1 of Maratus michaelseni. NCBI lineage: Eukaryota > Metazoa > Arthropoda > Arachnida > Araneae > Salticidae > Maratus > Maratus michaelseni. The sequence goes on along the minus strand of OZ007592.1, from coordinate 177,612,582 downwards.
TTTTAGATAAACCATTACTACTATCTTTACCTTTGACAAGTCTTAAGTCGTTGACAAGTACTTATCCCATCCGCCGTGTCTTCGACTTGATTTCCTAATCCACCCACGGGTTCCCGCCAAAATGCCCTTCTGTTAACTTAACACTAAAAGCCAAAGTTCCATGCACCGGGAATCCACCTCCATTGCATGGTTTTGTACTCTCATGCTGACAAAAACTGGTGTATGACAAATGAATGCTTTGTAAACCGCATTCTCAAAATGAATGAAAAATTAAATGAAATCCGCAGACTAAGAAAAATACTATACATTTAGAAAACTACATATAAATTTATAGCTGCAGAATTTAAAAATCAATTAATAACATATTTTGAGAAATTAATGTAACGGACAAACATAAAATATAATAACTTGAATAGGGAATATGCGGAAGTTATTAAAGTTTGGATTTCTGGGAAAAATCACTTTTTACTGAACCTAATCTATATTATACATTTATTCATTGGGTTAAAAATAGAAAGGTTTATCCGAATACACGTGTATAGGACTATAAAATTTCGCTGAAAATTCACGATTTCGAATACTACGTTACAAAAAAGACATTCCTGGCCAAACGGGAAGTTACAGTTCTTTTAATATTAAAGTTGTAAGAAGATTTTATAAGTTATTTATCAGCCTAGACAATTTCACGATCATTTTTTAAATATGTTGTCAGAATGTGTTTGTAGCGAGCATTCTTGTCATAGCCAGTCCGGTCGAAAGTTAACAGATGTGAATGGTTAGGAAAATCAAGCTGACAAATTCTGCATTTTACCAGGGTACGCGTAACTTCAGAAGTACTCAGGGCACAGAAAATATATTTTTATTCCAAATTGAAATTTCGCGTTTTTTAAGACCAAAATTCTACGTTCTTATATATATAAACATTATTCTTTAGAAAAATAAAGTGGAAAACTTTCTGTGCCGACCCTGTGAGTTCGTCTGATTTTTTGAGACAGTTTGTCATAAGAACACGGCGGCCCAACCTCCAGTTTCCCCACCATCGACTGCACTTGTCAAAGAAAATGTCCACGGCAATCGCTGCCTCCATAGAAGCTTGTTTTCGCAGAAAATGTTATATGCACAATTATGTGCTAAAGTTCATTTTTCATGTATTGTGTAGAAAATGGTGTGTTTTAGATAAACCATTACTACTATCTTTACCTTTGACAAGTCTTAAGTCGTTGACAAGTACTTATCCCATCCGCCGTGTCTTCGACTTGATTTCCTAATCCACCCACGGGTTCCCGCCAAAATGCCCTTCTGTTAACTTAACATGAAAAGCCAAAGTTCCATGCACCGGGAATCCACCTCCATTGCATGGTTTTGTACTCTCATTCTGACAAAAACTGGTGTATGACAAATGAATGCTTTGTAAACCGCATTCTCAAACTGAATGAAAAATTATATGAAATCCGCAGACTAAGAAAAATACTATACATTTAGAAAACTACATATAAATTTATAGCTGCAGAATTTAAAAATCAATTAATAACATATTTTGAGAAATTAATGTAACGGACAAACATAAAATATAATAACTTGAATAGGGAATATGCGGAAGTTATTAAATTTTGGATTTCTGGGAAAAATCGCTTTTTACTAAACCTAATCTATATTATACATTTATTCATTGGGTTAAAAATAGAAAGGTTTATCCGAATACACGTGTATAGGACTATAAAATTTCGCTGAAAATTCACGATTTCGAATACTACGTTACAAAAAAGACATTCCTGGCCAAACGGGAAGTTACAGTTCTTTTAATATTAAAGTTGTATGAAGATTTTATAAGTTATTTATCAGCCTAGACAATTTCACGATCATTTTTTAAATATGTTGTCAGAATGTGCTTGTAGCGAGCATTCTTGTCATAGCCAGTCCGGTCGAAAGTTAACAGATGTGAATGGTTAGGAAAATCAAGCTGACAAATTCTGCATTTTACCAGGGTACGCGTAACTTCAGAAGTACTCAGGGCACAGAAAATTTCTTTTTATTCCAAATTGAAATTTCGCGTTTTATAAGACCAAAATTCTACGTTCTTATATATATAAACATTATTATTTAGAAAAATAAAGTGGAAAACTTTCTGTGCCGACCCTGTGAGTTCGTCTGATTTTTTTGAGACAGTTTGTCATAAGAACACGGCGGCCCAACCTCCAGTTTCCCCACCATCGACTGCACTTGTCAAAGAAAATGTCCACGGCAATCGCTGCCTCCATAGAAGCTTGTTTTCGCAGAAAATGTTATATGCACAATTATGTGCTAAAGTTCATTTTTCATGTATTGTGTAGAAAATGGTGTGTTTTGGATAAACCATTACTACTATCTTTACCTTTGACAAGTCTTAAGTCGTTGACAAGTACTTATCCCATCCGCCATGTCTTCGACTTGATTTCCTAATCCACCCACGGGTTCCCGCCAAAATGCCCTTCTGTTAACTTAACATGAAAAGCCAAAGTTCCATGCACCGGGAATCAACCTCCACTGCATGGTTTTGTACTCTCATGCTGAGAAAAACTGGTGTATGACAAATGAATGCTTTGTAAACCGCATTCTCAAAATGAATGAAAAATTATATGAAATCCGCAGACTAAGAAAAATACTATACATTTAGAAAACTACATATAAATTTATAGCTGCAGAATTTAAAAATCAATTAATAACATATTTTGAGAAATTAATGTAACGGACAAACATAAAATATAATAACTTGAATAGGGAATATGCGGAAGTTATTAAAGTTTGGATTTCTGGGAAAAATCGCTTTTTACTGAACCTAATCTATATTATACATTTATTCATTGGGTTAAAAATAGAAAAGTTTATCCGAATACACGTGTATAGGACTATAAAATTTCGCTGAAAATTCACGATTTCGAATACTACGTTACAAAAAAGACATTCCTGGCCAAACGGGAAGTTACAGTTCTTTTAATATTAAAGTTGTATGAAGATTTTATAAGTTATTTATCAGCCTAGACAATTTCACGATCATTTTTTAAATATGTTGTCAGAATGTGCTTGTAGCGAGCATTCTTGTCATAGCCAGTCCGGTCGAAAGTTAACAGATGTGAATGGTTAGGAAAATCAAGCTGACAAATTCTGCATTTTACCAGGGTACGCGTAACTTCAGAAGTACTCAGGGCACAGAAAATATCATTTTATTCCAAATTGAAATTTCGCGTTTTTTAAGACCAAAATTCTACGTTCTTATATATATAAACATTATTCTTTAGAAAAATAAAGTGGAAAACTTTCTGTGCCGACCCTGTGAGTTCGTCTGATTTTTTGAGACAGTTTGTCACAAGAACACGGTGGCCCAACCTCCAGTTTCCCCACCATCGACTGTACTTGTCAAAGAAAATGTCCACGGCAATCGCTGCCTCCATAGAAGCTTGTTTTCGCAGAAAATGTTATATGCACAATTATGTGCTAAAGTTCATTTTTCATGTATTGTGTAGAAAATGGTGTGTTTTAGATAAACCATTACTACTATCTTTACCTTTGACAAGTCTTAAGTCGTTGACAAGTACTTATCCCATCCGCCGTGTCTTCGACTTGATTTCCTAATCCACCCACGGGTTCCCGCCAAAATGCCCTTCTGTTAACTTAACACTAAAAGCCAAAGTTCCATGCACCGGGAATCCACCTCCATTGCATGGTTTTGTACTCTCATGCTGACAAAAACTGGTGTATGACAAATGAATGCTTTGTAAACCGCATTCTCAAAATGAATGAAAAATTAAATGAAATCCGCAGACTAAGAAAAATACTATACATTTAGAAAACTACATATAAATTTATAGCTGCAGAATTTAAAAATCAATTAATAACATATTTTGAGAAATTAATGTAACGGACAAACATAAAATATAATAACTTGAATAGGGAATATGCGGAAGTTATTAAAGTTTGGATTTCTGGGAAAAATCACTTTTTACTGAACCTAATCTATATTATACATTTATTCATTGGGTTAAAAATAGAAAGGTTTATCCGAATACACGTGTATAGGACTATAAAATTTCGCTGAAAATTCACGATTTCGAATACTACGTTACAAAAAAGACATTCCTGGCCAAACGGGAAGTTACAGTTCTTTTAATATTAAAGTTGTAAGAAGATTTTATAAGTTATTTATCAGCCTAGACAATTTCACGATCATTTTTTAAATATGTTGTCAGAATGTGCTTGTAGCGAGCATTCTTGTCATAGCCAGTCCGGTCGAAAGTTAACAGATGTGAATGGTTAGGAAAATCAAGCTGACAAATTCTGCATTTTACCAGGGTACGCGTAACTTCAGAAGTACTCAGGGCACAGAAAATATATTTTTATTCCAAATTGAAATTTCGCGTTTTTTAAGACCAAAATTCTACGTTCTTATATATATAAACATTATTCTTTAGAAAAATAAAGTGGAAAACTTTCTGTGCCGACCCTGTGAGTTCGTCTGATTTTTTGAGACAGTTTGTCATAAGAACACGGCGGCCCAACCTCCAGTTTCCCCACCATCGACTGCACTTGTCAAAGAAAATGTCCACGGCAATCGCTGCCTCCATAGAAGCTTGTTTTCGCAGAAAATGTTATATGCACAATTATGTGCTAAAGTTCATTTTTCATGTATTGTGTAGAAAATGGTGTGTTTTAGATAAACCATTACTACTATCTTTACCTTTGACAAGTCTTAAGTCGTTGACAAGTACTTATCCCATCCGCCGTGTCTTCGACTTGATTTCCTAATCCACCCACGGGTTCCCGCCAAAATGCCCTTCTGTTAACTTAACATGAAAAGCCAAAGTTCCATGCACCGGGAATCCACCTCCATTGCATGGTTTTGTACTCTCATTCTGACAAAAACTGGTGTATGACAAATGAATGCTTTGTAAACCGCATTCTCAAACTGAATGAAAAATTATATGAAATCCGCAGACTAAGAAAAATACTATACATTTAGAAAACTACATATAAATTTATAGCTGCAGAATTTAAAAATCAATTAATAACATATTTTGAGAAATTAATGTAACGGACAAACATAAAATATAATAACTTGAATAGGGAATATGCGGAAGTTATTAAATTTTGGATTTCTGGGAAAAATCGCTTTTTACTAAACCTAATCTATATTATACATTTATTCATTGGGTTAAAAATAGAAAGGTTTATCCGAATACACGTGTATAGGACTATAAAATTTCGCTGAAAATTCACGATTTCGAATACTACGTTACAAAAAAGACATTCCTGGCCAAACGGGAAGTTACAGTTCTTTTAATATTAAAGTTGTATGAAGATTTTATAAGTTATTTATCAGCCTAGACAATTTCACGATCATTTTTTAAATATGTTGTCAGAATGTGCTTGTAGCGAGCATTCTTGTCATAGCCAGTCCGGTCGAAAGTTAACAGATGTGAATGGTTAGGAAAATCAAGCTGACAAATTCTGCATTTTACCAGGGTACGCGTAAATTCAGAAGTACTCAGGGCACAGAAAATTTCTTTTTATTCCAAATTGAAATTTCGCGTTTTATAAGACCAAAATTCTACGTTCTTATATATATAAACATTATTATTTAGAAAAATAAAGTGGAAAACTTTCTGTGCCGACCCTGTGAGTTCGTCTGATTTTTTTGAGACAGTTTGTCATAAGAACACGGCGGCCCAACCTCCAGTTTCCCCACCATCGACTGCACTTGTCAAAGAAAATGTCCACGGCAATCGCTGCCTCCATAGAAGCTTGTTTTCGCAGAAAATGTTATATGCACAATTATGTGCTAAAGTTCATTTTTCATGTATTGTGTAGAAAATGGTGTGTTTTGGATAAACCATTACTACTATCTTTACCTTTGACAAGTCTTAAGTCGTTGACAAGTACTTATCCCATCCGCCATGTCTTCGACTTGATTTCCTAATCCACCCACGGGTTCCCGCCAAAATGCCCTTCTGTTAACTTAACATGAAAAGCCAAAGTTCCATGCACCGGGAATCCACCTCCACTGCATGGTTTTGTACTCTCATGCTGAGAAAAACTGGTGTATGACAAATGAATGCTTTGTAAACCGCATTCTCAAAATGAATGAAAAATTATATGAAATCCGCAGACTAAGAAAAATACTATACATTTAGAAAACTACATATAAATTTATAGCTGCAGAATTTAAAAATCAATTAATAACATATTTTGAGAAATTAATGTAACGGACAAACATAAAATATAATAACTTGAATAGGGAATATGCGGAAGTTATTAAAGTTTGGATTTCTGGGAAAAATCGCTTTTTACTGAACCTAATCTATATTATACATTTATTCATTGGGTTAAAAATAGAAAAGTTTATCCGAATACACGTGTATAGGACTATAAAATTTCGCTGAAAATTCACGATTTCGAATACTACGTTACAAAAAAGACATTCCTGGCCAAACGGGAAGTTACAGTTCTTTTAATATTAAAGTTGTATGAAGATTTTATAAGTTATTTATCAGCCTAGACAATTTCACGATCATTTTTTAAATATGTTGTCAGAATGTGCTTGTATCGAGCATTCTTGTCATAGCCAGTCCGGTCGAAAGTTAACAGATGTGAATGGTTAGGAAAATCAAGCTGACAAATTCTGCATTTTACCAGGGACGCGTAACTTCAGAAGTACTTAGGGCACAGAAAATATCTTTTTATTCCAAATTGAAATTTCGCGTTTTATAAGACCAAAATTCTACGTTCTTATATATATAAACATTATTCTTTAGAAAAATAAAGTGGAAAACTTTCTGTGCCGACCCTGTGAGTTCGTCTGATTTTTTGAGACAGTTTGTCATAAGAACACGGCGGCCCAACCTCCAGATTTCCCACCATCGACTGCACTTGTCAAAGAAAATGTCCACGGCAATCGCTGCCTCCATAGAAGATTGTTTTCGCAGAAAATGTTATATGCACAATTATGTGCTAAAGTTCATTTTTCATGTATTGTGTAGAAAATGGTCTGTTTTAGATAAACCATTACTACTATCTTTACCTTTGACAAGTCTTAAGTCGTTGACAAGTACTTATCCCATCCGCCGTGTCTTCGACTTGATTTCCTAATCCACCCACGGGTTCCCGCCAAAATGCCCTTCTGTTTACTTAACATGAAAAGCCAAAGTTCCATGCACCGGGAATCCACCTCCATTGCATGGTTTTGTACTCTCATGCTGACAAAAACTGGTGTATGACAAATGAATGCTTTGTAAACCGCATTCTCAAAATGAATGAAAAATTAAATGAAATCCGCAGACTAAGAAAAATACTATACATTTAGAAAACTACATATAAATTTATAGCTGCAGAATTTAAAAATCAATTAATAACATATTTTGAGAAATTAATGTAACGGACAAACATAAAATATAATAACTTGAATAGGGAATATGCGGAAGTTATTAAAGTTTGGATTTCTGCGAAAAATCGCTTTTTACTGAACCTAATCTATATTATACATTTATTCATTGGGTTAAAAATAGAAAGGTTTATCCGAATACACGTGTGTAGAACTATAAAATTTCGCTGAAAATTCACGATTTCGAATACTACGTTACAAAAAAGACATTCTTGGCCAAACGGGAAATTACAGTTCTTTTAATATTAAAGTTGTATGAAGATTTTATAAGTTATTTATCAGCCTAGACAATTTCACGATCATTTTTTAAATATGTTGTCAGAATGTGCTTGTAGCGAGCATTCTTGTCATAGCCAGTCCGGTCGAAAGTTAACAGATGTGAATGGTTAGGAAAATCAAGCTGACAAATTCTGCATTTTACCAGGGTACGCGTAACTTCAGAAGTACTCAGGGCACAGAAAATTTCTTTTTATTCCAAATTGAAATTTCGCGTTTTATAAGACCAAAATTCTACGTTCTTATATATATAAACATTATTATTTAGAAAAATAAAGTGGAAAACTTTCTGTGCCGACCCTGTGAGTTCGTCTGATTTTTTGAGACAGTTTGTCATAAGAACACGGCGGCCCAACCTCCAGTTTCCCCACCATCGACTGCACTTGTCAAAGAAAATGTCCACGGCAATCGCTGCCTCCATAGAAGATTGTTTTCGCAGAAAATGTTATATGCACAATTATGTGCTAAAGTTCATTTTTCATGTATTGTGTAGAAAATGGTGTGTTTTAGATAAACCATTACTACTATCTTTACCTTTGACAAGTCTTAAGTCGTTGACAAGTACTTATCCCATACGCCGTGTCTTCGACTTGATTTCCTAATCCACCCACGGGATCCCGCCAAAATGCCCTTCTGTTTACTTAACATGAAAAGCCAAAGTTCCATGCACCGGGAATCCACCTCCATTGCATGGTTTTGTACTCTCATGCTGACAAAAACTGGTGTATGACAAATGAATGCTTTGTAAACCGCATTCTCAAAATGAATGAAAAATTAAATGAAATCCGCAGACTAAGAAAAATACTTTACATTTAGAAAACTACATATAAATTTATAGCTGCAGAATTTAAAAATCAATTAATAACATATTTTGAGAAATTAATGTAACGGACAAACATAAAATATAATAACTTGAATAGGGAATATGCGGAAGTTATTAAAGTTTGGATTTCTGCGAAAAATCGCTTTTTACTGAACATAATCTATATTATACATTTATTCATTGGGTTAAAAATAGAAAGGTTTATCCGAATACACGTGTGTAGAACTATAAAATTTCGCTGAAAATTCACGATTTCGAATACTACGTTACAAAAAAGACATTCTTGGCCAAACGGGAAATTACAGTTCTTTTAATATTAAAGTTGTATGAAGATTTTATAAGTTATTTATCAGCCTAGACAATTTCACGATCATTTTTTAAATATGTTGTCAGAATGTGCTTGTAGCGAGCATTCTTGTCATAGCAAGTCCGGTCGAAAGTTAACAGATGTGAATGGTTAGGAAAATCAAGCTGACAAATTCTGCATTTTACCAGGGTACGCGTAACTTCAGAAGTACTCAGGGCACAGAAAATTTCTTTTTATTCCAAATTGAAATTTCGCGTTTTATAAGACCAAAATTCTACGTTCTTATATATATAAACATTATTATTTAGAAAAATAAAGTGGAAAACTTTCTGTGCCGACCCTGTGAGTTCGTCTGATTTTTAGAGACAGTTTGTCATAAGAACACGGCGGCCCAACCTCCAGTTTCCCCACCATCGACTGCACTTGTCAAAGAAAATGTCCACGGCAATCGCTGCTTCCATAGAAGATTGTTTTCGCAGAAAATGTTATATGCACAATTATGCGCTAAAGTTCATTTTTCATGTATTGTGTAGAAAATGGTGTGTTTTAGATAAACCATTACTACTATCTTTACCTTTGACAAGTCTTAAGTCGTTGACAAGTACTTATCCCATACGCCGTGTCTTCGACTTGATTTCCTAATCCACCCACGGGTTCCCGCCAAAATGCCCTTCTGTTTACTTAACATGAAAAGCCAAAGTTCCATGCACCGGGAATCCACCTCCATTGCATGGTTTTGTACTCTCATGCTGACAAAAACTGGTGTATGACAAATGAATGCTTTGTAAACCGCATTCTCAAAATGAATGAAAAATTAAATGAAATCCGCAGACTAAGAAAAATACTATACATTTAGAAAACTACATATAAATTTATAGCTGCAGAATTTAAAAATCAATTAATAACATATTTTGAGAAATTAATGTAACGGACAAACATAAAATATAATAACTTGAATAGGGAATATGCGGAAGTTATTAAAGTTTGGATTTCTGCGAAAAATCGCTTTTTACTGAACCTAATCTATATTATACATTTATTCATTGGGTTAAAAATAGAAAGGTTTATCCGAATACACGTATGTAGAACTATAAAATTTCGCTGAAAATTCACGATTTCGAATACTACGTTACAAAAAAGACATTCTTGGCCAAACGGGAAATTACAGTTCTTTTAATATTAAAGTTGTATGAAGATTTTATAAGTTATTTATCAGCCTAGACAATTTCACGATCATTTTTTAAATATGTTGTCAGAATGTGCTTGTAGCGAGCATTCTTGTCATAGCCAGTCCGGTCGGAAGTTAACAGATGTGAATGGTTAAGAAAATCAAGCTGACAAATTCTGCATTTTACCAGGGTACGCGTAACTTCAGAAGTACTCAGGGCACAGAAAATTTCTTTTTATTCCAAATTGAAATTTCGCGTTTTATAAGAACAAAATTCTACGTTCTTATATATATAAACATTATTATTTAGAAAAATAAAGTGGAAAACTTTCTGTGCCGACCCTGTGAGTTCGTCTGATTTTTTGAGACAGTTTGTCATAAGAACACGGCGGCCCAACCTCCAGTTTCCCCACCATCGACTGCACTTGTCAAAGAAAATGTCCACGGCAATCGCTGCCTCCATAGAAGCTTGTTTTCGCAGAAAATGTTATATGCACAATTATGTGCTAAAGTTCATTTTTCATGTATTGTGTAGAAAATGGTGTGTTTTAGATAAACCATTACTACTATCTTTACCTTTGGCAAGTCTTAAGTCGTTGACAAGTACTTATCCCATCCGCCATGTCTTCGACTTGATTTCCTAATCCACCCACGGGTTCCCGCCAAAATGCCCTTCTGTTAACTTAACATGAAAAGCCAAAGTTCCATGCACCGGGAATCCACCTCCATTGCATGGTTTTGTACTCTCATGCTGACAAAAACTGGTGTATGACAAATGAATGCTTTGTAAACCGCATTCTCAAAATGAATGAAAAATTAAATGAAATCCGCAGACTAAGAAAAATACTATACATTTAGAAAACTACATATAAATTTATAGCTGCAGAATTTAAAAATCAATTAATAACATATTTTGAGAAATTAATGTAACGGACAAACATAAAATATAATAACTTGAATAGGGAATATGCGGAAGTTATTAAAGTTTGGATTTCTGGGAAAAATCGCTTTTTACTGAACCTAATCTATATTATACATTTATTCATTGGGTTAAAAATAGAAAGGTTTATCCGAATACACGTGTATAGGACTATAAAATTTCGCTGAAAATTCACGATTTCGAATACTACGTTACAAAAAAGACATTCCTGGCCAAACGGGAAGTTACAGTTCTTTTAATATTAAAGTTGTATGAAGATTTTATAAGTTATTTATCAGCCTAGACAATTTCACGATCATTTTTTAAATATGTTGTCAGAATGTGCTTGTAGCGAGCATTCTTGTCATAGCCAGTCCGGTCGAAAGTTAACAGATGTGAATGGTTAGGAAAATCAAGCTGACAAATTCTGCATTTTACCAGGGTACGCGTAACTTCAGAAGTACTCAGGGCACAGAAAATATCTTTTTATTCCAAATTGAAATTTCGCGTTTTATAAGACCAAAATTCTACGTTCTTATATATATAAACATTATTCTTTAGAAAAATAAAGTGGAAAACTTTCTGTGCCGACCCTGTGAGTTCGTCTGATTTTTTCAGACAGTTTGTCATAAGAACACGGCGGCCCAACCTCCAGTTTCCCCACCATCGACTGCACTTGTCAAAGAAAATGTCCACGGCAATCGCTGCCTCCATAGAAGATTGTTTTCGCAGGAAATGTTATATGCACAATTATGTGCTAAAGTTCATTTTTCATGTATTGTGTAGAAAATGGTGTGTTTTAGATAAACCATTACTACTATCTTTACCTTTGGCAAGTCTTAAGTCGTTGACAAGTACTTATCCCATCCGCCATGTCTTCGACTTGATTTCCTAATCCACCCACGGGTTCCCGCCAAAATGCCCTTCTGTTAACTTAACATGAAAAGCCAAAGTTCCATGCACCGGGAATCCACCTCCATTGCATGGTTTTGTACTCTCATGCTGACAAAAACTGGTGTATGACAAATGAATGCTTTGTAAACCGCATTCTCAAAATGAATGAAAAATTAAATGAAATCCGCAGACTAAGAAAAATACTATACATTTAGAAAACTACATATAAATTTATAGCTGCAGAATTTAAAAATCAATTAATAACATATTTTGAGAAATTAATGTAACGGACAAACATAAAATATAATAACTTGAATAGGGAATATGCGGAAGTTATTAAAGTTTGGATTTCTGGGAAAAATCGCTTTTTACTGAACCTAATCTATATTATACATTTATTCATTGGGTTAAAAATAGAAAGGTTTATCCGAATACACGTGTATAGGACTATAAAATTTCGCTGAAAATTCACGATTTCGAATACTACGTTACAAAAAAGACATTCCTGGCCAAACGGGAAGTTACAGTTCTTTTAATATTAAAGTTGTATGAAGATTTTATAAGTTATTTATCAGCCTAGACAATTTCACGATCATTTTTTAAATATGTTGTCAGAATGTGCTTGTAGCGAGCATTCTTGTCATAGCCAGTCCGGTCGAAAGTTAACAGATGTGAATGGTTAGGAAAATCAAGCTGACAAATTCTGCATTTTACCAGGGTACGCGTAACTTCAGAAGTACTCAGGGCACAGAAAATATCTTTTTATTCCAAATTGAAATTTCGCGTTTTATAAGACCAAAATTCTACGTTCTTATATATATAAACATTATTCTTTAGAAAAATAAAGTGGAAAACTTTCTGTGCCGACCCTGTGAGTTCGTCTGATTTTTTGAGACAGTTTGTCATAAGAACACGGCGGCCCAACCTCCAGTTTCCCCACCATCGACTGCACTTGTCAAAGAAAATGTCCACGGCAATCGCTGCCTCCATAGAAGATTGTTTTCGCAGGAAATGTTATATGCACAATTATGTGCTAAAGTTCATTTTTCATGTATTGTGTAGAAAATGGTGTGTTTTAGATAAACCATTACTACTATCTTTACCTTTGACAAGTCTTAAGTCGTTGACAATTACTTATCCCATCCGCCGTGTCTTCGACTTGATTTCCTAATCCACCCACGGGTTCCCGCCAAAATGCCCTTCTGTTTACTTAACATGAAAAGCCAAAGTTCCATGCACCGGGAATCCACCTCCATTGCATGGTTTTGTACTCTCATGCTGACAAAAACTGGTGTATGACAAATGAATGCTTTGTAAACCGCATTCTCAAAATGAATGAAAAATTAAATGAAATCCGCAGACTAAGAAAAATACTATACATTTAGAAAACTACACATAAATTTATAGCTGCAGAATTTAAAAATCAATTAATAACATATTTTGAGAAATTAATGTAACGGACAAACATAAAATATAATAACTTGAATAGGGAATATGCGGAAGTTATTAAAGTTTGGATTTCTGCGAAAAATCGCTTTTTACTGAACCTAATCTATATTATACATTTATTCATTGGGTTAAAAATAGAAAGGTTTATCCGAATACACGTGTGTAGAACTATAAAATTTCGCTGAAAATTCACGATTTCGAATACTACGTTACAAAAAATACATTCTTGGCCAAACGGGAAATTACAGTTCTTTTAATATTAAAGTTGTATGAAGATTTTATAAGTTATTTATCAGCCTAGACAATTTCACGATCATTTTTTAAATATGTTGTCAGAATGTGCTTGTAGCGAGCATTCTTGTCATAGCCAGTCTGGTCGAAAGTTAACAGATGTGAATGTCGGAAAATCAAGCTGACAAATTCTGCATTTTACCAGGGTACGCGTAACTTCAGAAGTACTCAGGGCACAGAAAATATCTTTTTATTCCAAATTGAAATTTCGCGTTTTTTAAGACCAAAATTCTACGTTCTTATATATATAAACATTATTCTTTAGAAAAATAAAGTGGAAAACTTTCTGTGCCGACCCTGTGAGTTCGTCTGATTTTTTGAGACAGTTTGTCATAAGAACACGGCGGCCCAACCTCCAGTTTCCCCACAATCGACTGCACTTGTCAAAGAAAATGTCCACGGCAATCGCTGCCTCCATAGAAGCTTGTTTTCGCAGAAAATGTTATATGCACAATTATGTGCTAAAGTTCATTTTTCATGTATTGTGTAGAAAATGGTGTGTTTTAGATAAACCATTACTACTATCTTTACCTTTGACAAGTCTTAAGTCGTTGACAAGTACTTATCCCATCCGCCGTGTCTTCGACTTGATTTCCTAATCCAACCACGGGTTCCCGCCAAAATGCCCTTCTGTTAACTTAACATGAAAAGCCAAAGTTCCATGCACCGGGAATCCACCTCCATTGCATGGTTTTGTACTCTCATGCTGACAAAAACTGGTGTATGACAAATGAATGCTTTGTAAACCGCATTCTCAAAATGAATGAAAAATGAAATGAAATCCGCAGACTAAGAAAAATACTATACATTTAGAAAACTACATATAAATTTATAGCTGCAGAATTTAAAAATCAATTAATAACATATTTTGAGAAATTAATGTAACGGACAAACATAAAATATAATAACTTGAATAGGGAATATGCGGAAGTTATTAAAGTTTGGATTTCTGCGAAAAATCGCTTTTTACTGAACCTAATCTGTATTACACATTTATTCATTGGGTTAAAAATAGAAAGGTTTATCCGAATACACGTGTATAGGACTATAAAATGTCGCTGAAAATTCACGAATTCGAATACTACGTTATAAAAAAGACATTCTTGGCCAAACGGTAAATTACAGTTCTTTTAATATTAAAGTTGTATGAAGATTTTATAAGTTATTTATCAGCCTAGACAATTTCACGATCATTTTTTAAATATGTTGTCAGAATGTGCTTGTAGCGACCATTCTTGTCATAGCCAGACTGGTCGAAAGTTAACAGATGTGAATGGTTAGGAAAATCAAGCTGACAAATTCTGCATTTTACCAGGGTACGCGTAACTTCAGAAGTACTCAGGGCACAGAAAATATCATTTTATTCCAAATTGAAATTTCGCGTTTTATAAGACCAAAATTCTACGTTCTTATATATATATAAACATTATTCTTTAGAAAAATAAAGTGGAAAACTTTCTGTGCCGACCCTGTGAGTTCGTCTGATTTTTTGAGACAGTTTGTCACAAGAACACGGTGGCCCAACCTCCAGTTTCCCCACCATCGACTGCACTTGTCAAAGAAAATGTCCACGGCAATCGCTGCGTCCATAGAAGCTTGTTTTCGCAGAAAATGTTATATGCACAATTATGTGCTAAAGTTCATTTTTCATGTATTGTGTAGAAAATGGTGTGTTTTAGATAAACCATTACTACTACCTTTACCTTTGACAAGTCTTAAGTCGTTGACAAGTACTTATCCCATCCGCCGTGTCTTCGATTTGATTTCCTAATCCACCCACGGGTTCCCGCCAAAATGCCCTTCTGTTAACTTAACATGAAAAGCCAAAATTCCATGCACCGGGAATCCACCTCCATTGCATGGTTTTGTACTCTCATGCTGACAAAAACTGGTGTATGACAAATGAATGCTTTGTAAACCGCATTCTCAAAATGAATGAAAAATTAAATGAAATCCGCAGACTCAGAAAAATACTATACATTTAGAAAACTACATATAAATTTATAGCTGCAGAATTTAAAAATCAATTAATAACATATTTTGAGAAATTAATGTAACGGACAAACATAAAATATAATAACTTGAATAGGTAATATGCGGAAGTTATTAAAGTTTGGATTTCTGCGAAAAATCGCTTTTTACTAAACCTAATCTATATTATACATTTATTCATTGGGTTAAAAATAGAAAGGTTTATCCGAATACACGTGTATAGGACTATAAAATTTCGCTGAAAATTCACGATTTCGATTACTACGTTACAAAAAAGACATTCTTGGCCAAACGGGAAGTTACAGTTCTTTTAATATTAAAGTTGTATGAAGATTTTATAAGTTATTTATCAGCCTAGACAATTTCACGATCATTTTTTAAATATGTTGTCAGAATGTGCTTGTAGCGAGCATTCTTGTCATAGCCAGTCCGGAAGAAAGTTAACAGATGTGAATGGTTAGGAAAATCAAGCTGACAAATTCTGCATTTTACCAGGTTACGCGTAACTTCAGAAGTACTCAGGGCACAGAAAATATATTTTTATTCCAAATTGAAATTTCGCGTTTTATAAGACCAAAATTCTACGTTCTTATATATATAAACATTATTCTTTAGAAAAATAAAGTGGAAAACTTTCTGTGCCGACCCTGTGAGTCCGTCTGATTTTTTGAGACAGTTTGTCATAAGAACACGGCGGCCCAACCTCCAGTTTCCCCACCATCGACTGCACTTGTCAAAGAAAATGTCCACGGCAATCGCTGCCTCCATAGAAGCTTGTTTTCGCAGAAAATGTTATATGCACAATTATGTGCTAAAGTTCATTTTTCATGTATTGTGTAGAAAATGGTGTGTTTTAGATAAACCATTACTACTATCTTTACCTTTGGCAAGTCTTAAGTCGTTGACAAGTACTTATCCCATCCGCCATGTCTTCGACTTGATTTCCTAATCCACCCACGGGTTCCCGCCAAAATGCCCTTCTGTTAACTTAACATGAAAAGCCAAAGTTCCATGCACCGGGAATCCACCTCCATTGCATGGTTTTGTACTCTCATGCTGACAAAAACTGGTGTATGACAAATGAATGCTTTGTAAACCGCATTCTCAAAATGAATGAAAAATTAAATGAAATCCGCAGACTAAGAAAAATACTATACATTTAGAAAACTACATATAAATTTATAGCTGCAGAATTTAAAAATCAATTAATAACATATTTTGAGAAATTAATGTAACGGACAAACATAAAATATAATAACTTGAATAGGGAATATGCGGAAGTTATTAAAGTTTGGATTTCTGGGAAAAATCGCTTTTTACTGAACCTAATCTATATTATACATTTATTCATTGGGTTAAAAATAGAAAGGTTTATCCGAATACACGTGTATAGGACTATAAAATTTCGCTGAAAATTCACGATTTCGAATACTACGTTACAAAAAAGACATTCCTGGCCAAACGGGAAGTTACAGTTCTTTTAATATTAAAGTTGTATGAAGATTTTATAAGTTATTTATCAGCCTAGACAATTTCACGATCATTTTTTAAATATGTTGTCAGAATGTGCTTGTAGCGAGCATTCTTGTCATAGCCAGTCCGGTCGAAAGTTAACAGATGTGAATGGTTAGGAAAATCAAGCTGACAAATTCTGCATTTTACCAGGGTCCGCGTAACTTCAGAAGTACTCAGGGCACAGAAAATATCTTTTTATTCCAAATTGAAATTTCGCGTTTTATAAGACCAAAATTCTACGTTCTTATATATATAAACATTATTCTTTAGAAAAATAAAGTGGAAAACTTTCTGTGCCGACCCTGTGAGTTCGTCTGATTTTTTGAGACAGTTTGTCATAAGAACACGGCGGCCCAACCTCCAGTTTCCCCACCATCGACTGCACTTGTCAAAGAAAATGTCCACGGCAATCGCTGCCTCCATAGAAGATTGTTTTCGCAGGAAATGTTATATGCACAATTATGTGCTAAAGTTCATTTTTCATGTATTGTGTAGAAAATGGTGTGTTTTAGATAAACCATTACTACTATCTTTACCTTTGGCAAGTCTTAAGTCGTTGACAAGTACTTATCCCATCCGCCATGTCTTCGACTTGATTTCCTAATCCACCCACGGGTTCCCGCCAAAATGCCCTTCTGTTAACTTAACATGAAAAGCCAAAGTTCCATGCACCGGGAATCCACCTCCATTGCATGGTTTTGTACTCTCATGCTGACAAAAACTGGTGTATGACAAATGAATGCTTTGTAAACCGCATTCTCAAAATGAATGAAAAATTAAATGAAATCCGCAGACTAAGAAAAATACTATACATTTAGAAAACTACATATAAATTTATAGCTGCAGAATTTAAAAATCAATTAATAACATATTTTGAGAAATTAATGTAACGGACAAACATAAAATATAATAACTTGAATAGGGAATATGCGGAAGTTATTAAAGTTTGGATTTCTGGGAAAAATCGCTTTTTACTGAACCTAATCTATATTATACATTTATTCATTGGGTTAAAAATAGAAAGGTTTATCCGAATACACGTGTATAGGACTATAAAATTTCGCTGAAAATTCACGATTTCGAATACTACGTTACAAAAAAGACATTCCTGGCCAAACGGGAAGTTACAGTTCTTTTAATATTAAAGTTGTATGAAGATTTTATAAGTTATTTATCAGCCTAGACAATTTCACGATCATTTTTTAAATATGTTGTCAGAATGTGCTTGTAGCGAGCATTCTTGTCATAGCCAGTCCGGTCGAAAGTTAACAGATGTGAATGGTTAGGAAAATCAAGCTGACAAATTCTGCATTTTACCAGGGTACGCGTAACTTCAGAAGTACTCAGGGCACAGAAAATATCTTTTTATTCCAAATTGAAATTTCGCGTTTTATAAGACCAAAATTCTACGTTCTTATATATATAAACATTATTCTTTAGAAAAATAAAGTGGAAAACTTTCTGTGCCGACCCTGTGAGTTCGTCTGATTTTTTGAGACAGTTTGTCATAAGAACACGGCGGCCCAACCTCCAGTTTCCCCACAATCGACTGCACTTGTCAAAGAAAATGTCCACGGCAATCGCTGCCTCCATAGAAGCTTGTTTTCGCAGAAAATGTTATATGCACAATTATGTGCTAAAGTTCATTTTTCATGTATTGTGTAGAAAATGGTGTGTTTTAGATAAACCATTACTACTATCTTTACCTTTGACAAGTCTTAAGTCGTTGACAAGTACTTATCCCATCCGCCGTGTCTTCGACTTGATTTCCTAATCCAACCACGGGTTCCCGCCAAAATGCCCTTCTGTTAACTTAACATGAAAAGCCAAAGTTCCATGCACCGGGAATCCACCTCCATTGCATGGTTTTGTACTCTCATGCTGACAAAAACTGGTGTATGACAAATGAATGCTTTGTAAACCGCATTCTCAAAATGAATGAAAAATGAAATGAAATCCGCAGACTAAGAAAAATACTATACATTTAGAAAACTACATATAAATTTATAGCTGCAGAATTTAAAAATCAATTAATAACATATTTTGAGAAATTAATGTAACGGACAAACATAAAATATAATAACTTGAATAGGGAATATGCGGAAGTTATTAAAGTTTGGATTTCTGCGAAAAATCGCTTTTTACTGAACCTAATCTGTATTACACATTTATTCATTGGGTTAAAAATAGAAAGGTTTATCCGAATACACGTGTATAGGACTATAAAATGTCGCTGAAAATTCACGAATTCGAATACTACGTTATAAAAAAGACATTCTTGGCCAAACGGTAAATTACAGTTCTTTTAATATTAAAGTTGTATGAAGATTTTATAAGTTATTTATCAGCCTAGACAATTTCACGATCATTTTTTAAATATGTTGTCAGAATGTGCTTGTAGCGACCATTCTTGTCATAGCCAGACTGGTCGAAAGTTAACAGATGTGAATGGTTAGGAAAATCAAGCTGACAAATTCTGCATTTTACCAGGGTACGCGTAACTTCAGAAGTACTCAGGGCACAGAAAATATCATTTTATTCCAAATTGAAATTTCGCGTTTTATAAGACCAAAATTCTACGTTCTTATATATATATAAACATTATTCTTTAGAAAAATAAAGTGGAAAACTTTCTGTGCCGACCCTGTGAGTTCGTCTGATTTTTTGAGACAGTTTGTCACAAGAACACGGTGGCCCAACCTCCAGTTTCCCCACCATCGACTGCACTTGTCAAAGAAAATGTCCACGGCAATCGCTGCGTCCATAGAAGCTTGTTTTCGCAGAAAATGTTATATGCACAATTATGTGCTAAAGTTCATTTTTCATGTATTGTGTAGAAAATGGTGTGTTTTAGATAAACCATTACTACTACCTTTACCTTTGACAAGTCTTAAGTCGTTGACAAGTACTTATCCCATCCGCCGTGTCTTCGATTTGATTTCCTAATCCACCCACGGGTTCCCGCCAAAATGCCCTTCTGTTAACTTAACATGAAAAGCCAAAATTCCATGCACCGGGAATCCACCTCCATTGCATGGTTTTGTACTCTCATGCTGACAAAAACTGGTGTATGACAAATGAATGCTTTGTAAACCGCATTCTCAAAATGAATGAAAAATTAAATGAAATCCGCAGACTCAGAAAAATACTATACATTTAGAAAACTACATATAAATTTATAGCTGCAGAATTTAAAAATCAATTAATAACATATTTTGAGAAATTAATGTAACGGACAAACATAAAATATAATAACTTGAATAGGTAATATGCGGAAGTTATTAAAGTTTGGATTTCTGCGAAAAATCGCTTTTTACTAAACCTAATCTATATTATACATTTATTCATTGGGTTAAAAATAGAAAGGTTTATCCGAATACACGTGTATAGGACTATAAAATTTCGCTGAAAATTCACGATTTCGATTACTACGTTACAAAAAAGACATTCTTGGCCAAACGGGAAGTTACAGTTCTTTTAATATTAAAGTTGTATGAAGATTTTATAAGTTATTTATCAGCCTAGACAATTTCACGATCATTTTTTAAATATGTTGTCAGAATGTGCTTGTAGCGAGCATTCTTGTCATAGCCAGTCCGGAAGAAAGTTAACAGATGTGAATGGTTAGGAAAATCAAGCTGACAAATTCTGCATTTTACCAGGTTACGCGTAACTTCAGAAGTACTCAGGGCACAGAAAATATATTTTTATTCCAAATTGAAATTTCGCGTTTTATAAGACCAAAATTCTACGTTCTTATATATATAAACATTATTCTTTAGAAAAATAAAGTGGAAAACTTTCTGTGCCGACCCTGTGAGTCCGTCTGATTTTTTGAGACAGTTTGTCATAAGAACACGGCGGCCCAACCTCCAGTTTCCCCACCATCGACTGCACTTGTCAAAGAAAATGTCCACGGCAATCGCTGCCTCCATAGAAGCTTGTTTTCGCAGAAAATGTTATATGCACAATTATGTGCTAAAGTTCATTTTTCATGTATTGTGTAGAAAATGGTGTGTTTTAGATAAACCATTACTACTATCTTTACCTTTGGCAAGTCTTAAGTCGTTGACAAGTACTTATCCCATCCGCCATGTCTTCGACTTGATTTCCTAATCCACCCACGGGTTCCCGCCAAAATGCCCTTCTGTTAACTTAACATGAAAAGCCAAAGTTCCATGCACCGGGAATCCACCTCCATTGCATGGTTTTGTACTCTCATGCTGACAAAAACTGGTGTATGACAAATGAATGCTTTGTAAACCGCATTCTCAAAATGAATGAAAAATTAAATGAAATCCGCAGACTAAGAAAAATACTATACATTTAGAAAACTACATATAAATTTATAGCTGCAGAATTTAAAAATCAATTAATAACATATTTTGAGAAATTAATGTAACGGACAAACATAAAATATAATAACTTGAATAGGGAATATGCGGAAGTTATTAAAGTTTGGATTTCTGGGAAAAATCGCTTTTTACTGAACCTAATCTATATTATACATTTATTCATTGGGTTAAAAATAGAAAGGTTTATCCGAATACACGTGTATAGGACTATAAAATTTCGCTGAAAATTCACGATTTCGAATACTACGTTACAAAAAAGACATTCCTGGCCAAACGGGAAGTTACAGTTCTTTTAATATTAAAGTTGTATGAAGATTTTATAAGTTATTTATCAGCCTAGACAATTTCACGATCATTTTTTAAATATGTTGTCAGAATGTGCTTGTAGCGAGCATTCTTGTCATAGCCAGTCCGGTCGAAAGTTAACAGATGTGAATGGTTAGGAAAATCAAGCTGACAAATTCTGCATTTTACCAGGGTCCGCGTAACTTCAGAAGTACTCAGGGCACAGAAAATATCTTTTTATTCCAAATTGAAATTTCGCGTTTTATAAGACCAAAATTCTACGTTCTTATATATATAAACATTATTCTTTAGAAAAATAAAGTGGAAAACTTTCTGTGCCGACCCTGTGAGTTCGTCTGATTTTTTGAGACAGTTTGTCATAAGAACACGGCGGCCCAACCTCCAGTTTCCCCACCATCGACTGCACTTGTCAAAGAAAATGTCCACGGCAATCGCTGCCTCCATAGAAGATTGTTTTCGCAGGAAATGTTATATGCACAATTATGTGCTAAAGTTCATTTTTCATGTATTGTGTAGAAAATGGTGTGTTTTAGATAAACCATTACTACTATCTTTACCTTTGGCAAGTCTTAAGTCGTTGACAAGTACTTATCCCATCCGCCATGTCTTCGACTTGATTTCCTAATCCACCCACGGGTTCCCGCCAAAATGCCCTTCTGTTAACTTAACATGAAAAGCCAAAGTTCCATGCACCGGGAATCCACCTCCATTGCATGGTTTTGTACTCTCATGCTGACAAAAACTGGTGTATGACAAATGAATGCTTTGTAAACCGCATTCTCAAAATGAATGAAAAATTAAATGAAATCCGCAGACTAAGAAAAATACTATACATTTAGAAAACTACATATAAATTTATAGCTGCAGAATTTAAAAATCAATTAATAACATATTTTGAGAAATTAATGTAACGGACAAACATAAAATATAATAACTTGAATAGGGAATATGCGGAAGTTATTAAAGTTTGGATTTCTGGGAAAAATCGCTTTTTACTGAACCTAATCTATATTATACATTTATTCATTGGGTTAAAAATAGAAAGGTTTATCCGAATACACGTGTATAGGACTATAAAATTTCGCTGAAAATTCACGATTTCGAATACTACGTTACAAAAAAGACATTCCTGGCCAAACGGGAAGTTACAGTTCTTTTAATATTAAAGTTGTATGAAGATTTTATAAGTTATTTATCAGCCTAGACAATTTCACGATCATTTTTTAAATATGTTGTCAGAATGTGCTTGTAGCGAGCATTCTTGTCATAGCCAGTCCGGTCGAAAGTTAACAGATGTGAATGGTTAGGAAAATCAAGCTGACAAATTCTGCATTTTACCAGGGTACGCGTAACTTCAGAAGTACTCAGGGCACAGAAAATATCTTTTTATTCCAAATTGAAATTTCGCGTTTTATAAGACCAAAATTCTACGTTCTTATATATATAAACATTATTCTTTAGAAAAATAAAGTGGAAAACTTTCTGTGCCGACCCTGTGAGTTCGTCTGATTTTTTGAGACAGTTTGTCATAAGAACACGGCGGCCCAACCTCCAGTTTCCCCACCATCGACTGCACTTGTCAAAGAAAATGTCCACGGCAATCGCTGCCTCCATAGAAGATTGTTTTCGCAGGAAATGTTATATGCACAATTATGTGCTAAAGTTCATTTTTCATGTATTGTGTAGAAAATGGTGTGTTTTAGATAAACCATTACTACTATCTTTACCTTTGACAAGTCTTAAGTCGTTGACAAGTACTTATCCCATCCGCCGTGTCTTCGACTTGATTTCCTAATCCACCCACGGGTTCCCGCCAAAATGCCCTTCTGTTTACTTAACATGAAAAGCCAAAGTTCCATGCACCGGGAATCCACCTCCATTGCATGGTTTTGTACTCTCATGCTGACAAAAACTGGTGTATGACAAATGAATGCTTTGTAAACCGCATTCTCAAAATGAATGAAAAATTAAATGAAATCCGCAGACTAAGAAAAATACTATACATTTAGAAAACTACATATAAATTTATAGCTGCAGAATTTAAAAATCAATTAATAACATATTTTGAGAAATTAATGTAACGGACAAACATAAAATATAATAACTTGAATAGGGAATATGCGGAAGTTATTAAAGTTTGGATTTCTGCGAAAAATCGCTTTTTACTGAACCTAATCTATATTATACATTTATTCATTGGGTTAAAAATAGAAAGGTTTATCCGAATACACGTGTGTAGAACTATAAAATTTCGCTGAAAATTCACGATTTCGAATACTACGTTACAAAAAATACATTCTTGGCCAAACGGGAAATTACAGTTCTTTTAATATTAAAGTTGTATGAAGATTTTATAAGTTATTTATCAGCCTAGACAATTTCACGATCATTTTTTAAATATGTTGTCAGAATGTGCTTGTAGCGAGCATTCTTGTCATAGCCAGTCTGGTCGAAAGTTAACAGATGTGAATGTCGGAAAATCAAGCTGACAAATTCTGCATTTTACCAGGGTACGCGTAACTTCAGAAGTACTCAGGGCACAGAAAATATCTTTTTATTCCAAATTGAAATTTCGCGTTTTTTAAGACCAAAATTCTACGTTCTTATATATATAAACATTATTCTTTAGAAAAATAAAGTGGAAAACTTTCTGTGCCGACCCTGTGAGTTCGTCTGATTTTTTGAGACAGTTTGTCATAAGAACACGGCGGCCCAACCTCCAGTTTCCCCACAATCGACTGCACTTGTCAAAGAAAATGTCCACGGCAATCGCTGCCTCCATAGAAGCTTGTTTTCGCAGAAAATGTTATATGCACAATTATGTGCTAAAGTTCATTTTTCATGTATTGTGTAGAAAATGGTGTGTTTTAGATAAACCATTACTACTATCTTTACCTTTGACAAGTCTTAAGTCGTTGACAAGTACTTATCCCATCCGCCGTGTCTTCGACTTGATTTCCTAATCCAACCACGGGTTCCCGCCAAAATGCCCTTCTGTTAACTTAACATGAAAAGCCAAAGTTCCATGCACCGGGAATCCACCTCCATTGCATGGTTTTGTACTCTCATGCTGACAAAAACTGGTGTATGACAAATGAATGCTTTGTAAACCGCATTCTCAAAATGAATGAAAAATTAAATGAAATCCGCAGACTAAGAAAAATACTATACATTTAGAAAACTACATATAAATTTATAGCTGCAGAATTTAAAAATCAATTAATAACATATTTTGAGAAATTAATGTAACGGACAAACATAAAATATAATAACTTGAATAGGGAATATGCGGAAGTTATTAAAGTTTGGATTTCTGCGAAAAATCGCTTTTTACTGAACCTAATCTGTATTATACATTTATTCATTGGGTTAAAAATAGAAAGGTTTATCCGAATACACGTGTATAGGACTATAAAATGTCGCTGAAAATTCACGAATTCGAATACTACGTTATAAAAAAGACATTCTTGGCCAAACGGTAAATTACAGTTCTTTTAATATTAAAGTTGTATGAAGATTTTATAAGTTATTTATCAGCCTAGACAATTTCACGATCATTTTTTAAATATGTTATCAGAATGTGCTTGTAGCGACCATTCTTGTCATAGCCAGACTGGTCGAAAGTTAACAGATGTGAATGGTTAGGAAAATCAAGCTGACAAATTCTGCATTTTACCAGGGTACGCGTAACTTCAGAAGTACTCAGGGCACAGAAAATATCATTTTATTCCAAATTGAAATTTCGCGTTTTATAAGACCAAAATTCTACGTTCTTATATATATATAAACATTATTCTTTAGAAAAATAAAGTGGAAAACTTTCTGTGCCGACCCTGTGAGTTCGTCTGATTTTTTGAGACAGTTTGTCACAAGAACACGGTGGCCCAACCTCCAGTTTCCCCACCATCGACTGCACTTGTCAAAGAAAATGTCCACGGCAATCGCTGCGTCCATAGAAGCTTGTTTTCGCAGAAAATGTTATATGCACAATTATGTGCTAAAGTTCATTTTTCATGTATTGTGTAGAAAATGGTGTGTTTTAGATAAACCATTACTACTATCTTTACCTTTGACAAGTCTTAAGTCGTTGACAAGTACTTATCCCATCCGCCGTGTCTTCGATTTGATTTCCTAATCCACCCACGGGTTCCCGCCAAAATGCCCTTCTGTTAACTTAACATGAAAAGCCAAAATTCCATGCACCGGGAATCCACCTCCATTGCATGGTTTTGTACTCTCATGCTGACAAAAACTGGTGTATGACAAATGAATGCTTTGTAAACCGCATTCTCAAAATGAATGAAAAATTAAATGAAATCCGCAGACTCAGAAAAATACTATACATTTAGAAAACTACATATAAATTTATAGCTGCAGAATTTAAAAATCAATTAATAACATATTTTGAGAAATTAATGTAACGGACAAACATAAAATATAATAACTTGAATAGGTAATATGCGGAAGTTATTAAAGTTTGGATTTCTGCGAAAAATCGCTTTTTACTAAACCTAATCTATATTATACATTTATTCATTGGGTTAAAAATAGAAAGGTTTATCCGAATACACGTGTATAGGACTATAAAATTTCGCTGAAAATTCACGATTTCGATTACTACGTTACAAAAAAGACATTCTTGGCCAAACGGGAAGTTACAGTTCTTTTAATATTAAAGTTGTATGAAGATTTTATAAGTTATTTATCAGCCTAGACAATTTCACGATCATTTTTTAAATATGTTGTCAGAATGTGCTTGTAGCGAGCATTCTTGTCATAGCCAGTCCGGAAGAAAGTTAACAGATGTGAATGGTTAGGAAAATCAAGCTGACAAATTCTGCATTTTACCAGGTTACGCGTAACTTCAGAAGTACTCAGGGCACAGAAAATATATTTTTATTCCAAATTGAAATTTCGCGTTTTATAAGACCAAAATTCTACGTTCTTATATATATAAACATTATTCTTTAGAAAAATAAAGTGGAAAACTTTCTGTGCCGACCCTGTGAGTCCGTCTGATTTTTTGAGACAGTTTGTCATAAGAACACGGCGGCCCAACCTCCAGTTTCCCCACCATCAACTGCACTTGTCAAAGAAAATGTCCACGGCAATCGCTGCCTCCATAGAAGCTTGTTTTCGCAGAAAATGTTATATGCACAATTATGTGCTAAAGTTCATTTTTCATGTATTGTGTAGAAAATGGTGTGTTTTAGATAAACCATTACTACTATCTTTACCTTTGACAAGTCTTAAGTCGTTGACAAGTACTTATCCCATCCGCCGTGTCTTCGACTTGATTTCCTAATCCACCCACGGGTTCCCGCCAAAATGCCCTTCTGTTAACTTAACATGTAAAGCCAAAGTTCCGTGCACCGGGAATCCACCTCCATTGCATGGTTTTGTACTCTCATGCTGACAAAAACTGGTGTATGACAAATGAATGCTTTGTAAACTTATTCTCAAAATGAATGAAAAATTAAATGAAATCCGCAGACTAAGAAAAATACTATACATTTAGAAAACTACATATAAATTTATAGCTGCAGAATTTAAAAATCAATTAATAACATATTTTGAGAAATTAATGTAACGGACAAACATAAAATATAATAACTTGAATAGGGAATATGCTGAAGTTATTAAAGTTTGGATTTCTGCGAAAAATCGCTTTTTACTGAACCTAATCTATATTATACATTTATTCATTGGGTTAAAAATAGAAAGGTTTATCCGAATACACGTGTGTAGAACTATAAAATTTCGCTGAAAATTCACGATTTCGAATACTACGTTACAAAAAAGACATTCTTGGCCAAACGGGAAATTACAGTTCTTTTAATATTAAAGTTGTATGAAGATTTTATAAGTTATTTATCAGCCTAGACAATTTCACGATCATTTTTTAAATATGTTGTCAGAATGTGCTTGTAGCGAGCATTCTTGTCATAGCCAGTCTGGTCGAAAGTTAACAGATGTGAATGGTTAGGAAAATCAAGCTGACAAATTCTGCATTTTACCAGGGTACGCGTAACTTCAGAAGTACTCAGGGCACAGAAAATATCTTTTTATTCCAAATTGAAATTTCGCGTTTTTTAAGACCAAAATTCTACGTTCTTATATATATAAACATTATTCTTTAGAAAAATAAAGTGGAAAACTTTCTGTGCCGACCCTGTGAGTTCGTCTGATTTTTTGAGACAGTTTGTCATAAGAACACGGCGGCCCAACCTCCAGTTTCCCCACCATCGACTGCACTTGTCAAAGAAAATGTCCACGGCAATCGCTGCCTCCATAGAAGCTTGTTTTCGCAGAAAATGTTATATGCACAATTATGTGCTAAAGTTCATTTTTAATGTATTGTGTAGAAAATGGTGTGTTTTAGATAAACCATTACTACTATCTTTACCTTTGACAAGTCTTAAGTCGTTGACAAGTACTTATCCCATCCGCCGTGTCTTCGACTTGATTTCCTAATCCACCCACGGGTTCCCGCCAAAATGCCCTTCTGTTAACTTAACATGAAAAGCCAAAGTTCCATGCACCGGGAATCCACCTCCATTGCATGGTTTTGTACTCTCATGCTGACAAAAACTGGTGTATGACAAATGAATGCTTTGTAAACCGCATTCTCAAAATGAATGAAAAATTAAATGAAATCCGCAGACTCAGAAAAATACTATACATTTAGAAAACTACATATAAATTTATAGCTGCAGAATTTAAAAATCAATTAATAACATATTTTGAGAAATTAATGTAACGGACAAACATAAAATATAATAACTTGAATAGGTAATATGCGGAAGTTATTAAAGTTTGGATTTCTGCGAAAAATCGCTTTTTACTGAACCTAATCTATATTATACATTTATTCATTGGGTTAAAAATAGAAAGGTTTATCCGAATACACGTGTATAGGACTATAAAATTTCGCTGAAAATTCACGATTTCGATTACTACGTTACAAAAAAGACATTCTTGGCCAAACGGGAAGTTACAGTTCTTTTAATATTAAAGTTGTATGAAGATTTTATAAGTTATTTATCAGCCTAGACAATTTCACGATCATTTTTTAAATATGTTGTCAGAATGTGCTTGTAGCGAGCATTCTTGTCATAGCCAGTCCGGTAGAAAGTTAACAGATGTGAATGGTTAGGAAAATCAAGCTGACAAATTCTGCATTTTACCAGGTTACGCGTAACTTCAGAAGTACTCAGGGCACAGAAAATATATTTTTATTCCAAATTGAAATTTCGCGTTTTATAAGACCAAAATTCTACGTTCTTATATATATAAACATTATTCTTTAGAAAAATAAAGTGGAAAACTTTCTGTGCCGACCCTGTGAGTCCGTCTGATTTTTTGAGACAGTTTGTCATAAGAACACGGCGGCCCAACCTCCAGTTTCCCCACCATCAACTGCACTTGTCAAAGAAAATGTCCACGGCAATCGCTGCCTCCATAGAAGCTTGTTTTCGCAGAAAATGTTATATGCACAATTATGTGCTAAAGTTCATTTTTCATGTATTGTGTAGAAAATGGTGTGTTTTAGATAAACCATTACTACTATCTTTACCTTTGACAAGTCTTAAGTCGTTGACAAGTACTTATCCCATCCGCCGTGTCTTCGACTTGATTTCCTAATCCACCCACGGGTTCCCGCCAAAATGCCCTTCTGTTAACTTAACATGAAAAGCCAAAGTTCCATGCACCGGGAATCCACCTCCATTGCATGGTTTTGTACTCTCATGCTGACAAAAACTGGTGTATGACAAATGAATGCTTTGTAAACCGCATTCTCAAAATGAATGAAAAATTAAATGAAATCCGCAGACTAAGAAAAATACTATACATTTAGAAAACTACATATAAATTTATAGCTGCAGAATTTAAAAAACAATTAATAACATATTTTGAGAAATTAATGTAACGGACAAACATAAAATATAATAACTTGAATAGGGAATATGCGGAAGTTATTAAAGTTTGGATTTATGGGAAAAATCGCTTTTTACTGAACCTAATCTATATTATACATTTATTCATTGGGTTAAAAATAGAAAGGTTTATCCGAATACACGTGTATAGGACTATAAAATTTCGCTGAAAATTCACGATTTCGAATACTACGTTACAAAAAAGACATTCCTGGCCAAACGGGAAGTTACGGTTCTTTTAATATTAAAGTTGTATGAAGATTTTATAAGTTATTTATCAGCCTAGACAATTTCACGATCATTTTTTAAATATGTTGTCAGAATGTGCTTGTAGCGAGCATTCTTGTCATAGCCAGTCCGGTCGAAAGTTAACAGATGTGAATGGTTAGGAAAATCAAGCTGACAAATTCTGCATTTTACCAGGGTACGCGTAACTTCAGAAGTACTCAGGGCACAGAAAATATCATTTTATTCCAAATTGAAATTTCGCGTTTTATAAGACCAAAATTCTACGTTCTTATATATATAAACATTATTCTTTAGAAAAATAAAGTGGAAAACTTTCTGTGCCGACCCTGTGAGTTCGTCTGATTTTTTGAGACAGTTTGTCACAAGAACACGGTGGCCCAACCTCCAGTTTCCCCACCATCGACTGTACTTGTCAAAGAAAATGTCCACGGCAATCGCTGCCTCCATAGAAGCTTGTTTTCGCAGAAAATGTTATATGCACAATTATGTGCTAAAGTTCATTTTTCATGTATTGTGTAGAAAATGGTGTGTTTTAGATAAACCATTACTACTATCTTTACCTTTGACAAGTCTTAAGTCGTTGACAAGTACTTATCCCATCCGCCGTGTCTTCGACTTGATTTCCTAATCCACCCACGGGTTCCCGCCAAAATGCCCTTCTGTCAACTTAACATGAAAAGCCAAAGTTCCATGCACCGGGAATCCACCTCCATTGCATGGTTTTGTACTCTCATGCTGACAAAAACTGGTGTATGGCAAATGAATGCTTAGTAAACCGCATTCTCAAAATGAATGAAAAATTAAATGAAATCCGCAGACTAAGAAAAATACTATACATTTAGGAAACTACATATAAATTTATAGCTGCAGAATTTAAAAATCAATTAATAACATATTTTGAGAAATTAATGTAACGGACAAACATAAAATATAATAACTTGAATAGGGAATATGCGGAAGTTATTAAAGTTTGGATTTCTGGGAAAAATCGCTTTTTACTGAACCTAATCTATATTATACATTTATTCATTGGGTTAAAAATAGAAAGGTTTATCCGAATACACGTGTATAGGACTATAAAATTTCGCTGAAAATTCACGATTTCGAATACTACGTTACAAAAAAGACATTCCTGGCCAAACGGGAAGTTACAGTTCTTTTAATATTAAAGTTGTATGAAGATTTTATAAGTTATTTATCAGCCTAGACAATTTCACGATCATTTTTTAAATATGTTGTCAGAATGTGCTTGTAGCGAGCATTCTTGTCATAGCCAGTCCGGTCGAAAGTTAACAGATGTGAATGGTTAGGAAAATCAAGCTGACAAATTCTGCATTTTACCAGGGTACGCGTAACTTCAGAAGTACTCAGGACACAGAAAATATCTTTTTATTCCAAATTGAAATTTCGCGTTTTATAAGACCAAAATTCTACGTTCTTATATATATAAACATTATTCTTTAGAAAAATAAAGTGGAAAACTTTCTGTGCCGACCCTGTGAGTTCGTCTGATTTTTTGAGACAGTTTGTCATAAGAACACGGCGGCCCAACCTCCAGTTTCCCCACCATCGACTGCACTTGTCAAAGAAAATGTCCACGGCAATCGCTGCCTCCATAGAAGATTGTTTTCGCAGAAAATGTTATATGCACAATTATGTGCTAAAGTTCATTTTTCATGTATTGTGTAGAAAATGGTGTGTTTTAGATAAACCATTACTACTATCTTTACCTTTGACAAGTCTTAAGTCGTTGACAAGTACTTATCCCATACGCCGTGTCTTCGACTTGATTTCCTAATCCACCCACGGGTTCCCGCCAAAATGCCCTTCTGTTTACTTAACATGAAAAGCCAAAGTTCCATGCACCGGGAATCCACCTCCATTGCATGGTTTTGTACTCTCATGCTGACAAAAACTGGTGTATGACAAATGAATGCTTTGTAAACCGCATTCTCAAAATGAATGAAAAATTAAATGAAATCCGCAGACTAAGAAAAATACTATACATTTAGAAAACTACATATAAATTTATAGCTGCAGAATTTAAAAAACAATTAATAACATATTTTGAGAAATTAATGTAACGGACAAACATAAAATATAATAACTTGAATAGGGAATATGCGGAAGTTATTAAAGTTTGGATTTCTGGGAAAAATCGCTTTTTACTGAACCTAATCTATATTATACATTTATTCATTGGGTTAAAAATAGAAAGGTTTATCCGAATACACGTGTATAGGACTATAAAATTTCGCTGAAAATTCACGATTTCGAATACTACGTTACAAAAAAGACATTCCTGGCCAAACGGGAAGTTACAGTTCTTTTAATATTAAAGTTGTATGAAGATTTTATAAGTTATTTATCAGCCTAGACAATTTCACGATCATTTTTTAAATATGTTGTCAGAATGTGCTTGTAGCGAGCATTCTTGTCATAGCCAGTCCGGTCGAAAGTTAACAGATGTGAATGGTTAGGAAAATCAAGCTGACAAATTCTGCATTTTACCAGGGTACGCGTAACTTCAGAAGTACTCAGGACACAGAAAATATCTTTTTATTCCAAATTGAAATTTCGCGTTTTATAAGACCAAAATTCTACGTTCTTATATATATAAACATTATTCTTTAGAAAAATAAAGTGGAAAACTTTCTGTGCCGACCCTGTGAGTTCGTCTGATTTTTTGAGACAGTTTGTCATAAGAACACGGCGGCCCAACCTCCAGTTTCCCCACCATCGACTGCACTTGTCAAAGAAAATGTCCACGGCAATCGCTGCCTCCATAGAAGATTGTTTTCGCAGAAAATGTTATATGCACAATTATGTGCTAAAGTTCATTTTTCATGTATTGTGTAGAAAATGGTGTGTTTTAGATAAACCATTACTACTATCTTTACCTTTGACAAGTCTTAAGTCGTTGACAAGTACTTATCCCATCCGCCGTGTCTTCGACTTGATTTCCTAATCCACCCACGGGTTCCCGCCAAAATGCCCTTCTGTTAACTTAACATGAAAAGCCAAAGTTCCATGCACCGGGAATCCACCTCCATTGCATGGTTTTGTACTCTCATGCTGACAAAAACTGGTGTATGACAAATGAATGCTTTGTAAACCGCATTCTCAAAATGAATGAAAAATTAAATGAAATCCGCAGACTAAGAAAAATACTATACATTTAGAAAACTACATATAAATTTATAGCTGCAGAATTTAAAAAACAATTAATAACATATTTTGAGAAATTAATGTAACGGACAA
This sequence comes from Maratus michaelseni, assembly GCA_963931845.1. Lineage (NCBI taxonomy): Eukaryota > Metazoa > Arthropoda > Arachnida > Araneae > Salticidae > Maratus > Maratus michaelseni. The sequence continues at coordinate 177,579,429 of OZ007592.1, read as the reverse complement.
ACATAAAATATAATAACTTGAATAGGGAATATGCGGAAGTTATTAAAGTTTGGATTTCTGGGAAAAATCGCTTTTTACTGAACCTAATCTATATTATACATTTATTCATTGGGTTAAAAATAGAAAGGTTTATCCGAATACACGTGTATAGGACTATAAAATTTCGCTGAAAATTCACGATTTCGAATACTACGTTACAAAAAAGACATTCCTGGCCAAACGGGAAGTTACGGTTCTTTTAATATTAAAGTTGTATGAAGATTTTATAAGTTATTTATCAGCCTAGACAATTTCACGATCATTTTTTAAATATGTTGTCAGAATGTGCTTGTAGCGAGCATTCTTGTCATAGCCAGTCCGGTCGAAAGTTAACAGATGTGAATGGTTAGGAAAATCAAGCTGACAAATTCTGCATTTTACCAGGGTACGCGTAACTTCAGAAGTACTCAGGGCACAGAAAATATCATTTTATTCCAAATTGAAATTTCGCGTTTTATAAGACCAAAATTCTACGTTCTTATATATATAAACATTATTCTTTAGAAAAATAAAGTGGAAAACTTTCTGTGCCGACCCTGTGAGTTCGTCTGATTTTTTGAGACAGTTTGTCACAAGAACACGGTGGCCCAACCTCCAGTTTCCCCACCATCGACTGTACTTGTCAAAGAAAATGTCCACGGCAATCGCTGCCTCCATAGAAGCTTGTTTTCGCAGAAAATGTTATATGCACAATTATGTGCTAAAGTTCATTTTTCATGTATTGTGTAGAAAATGGTGTGTTTTAGATAAACCATTACTACTATCTTTACCTTTGACAAGTCTTAAGTCGTTGACAAGTACTTATCCCATCCGCCGTGTCTTCGACTTGATTTCCTAATCCACCCACGGGTTCCCGCCAAAATGCCCTTCTGTTAACTTAACATGAAAAGCCAAAGTTCCATGCACCGGGAATCCACCTCCATTGCATGGTTTTGTACTCTCATGCTGACAAAAACTGGTGTATGACAAATGAATGCTTTGTAAACAGCATTCTCAAAATGAATGAAAAATTAAATGAAATCCGCAGACTAAGAAAAATACTATACATTTAGAAAACTACATATAAATTTATAGCTGCAGAATTTAAAAATCAATTAATAACATATTTTGAGAAATTAATGTAACGGACAAACATAAAATATAATAACTTGAATAGGTAATATGCGGAAGTTATTAAAGTTTGGATTTCTGAGAAAAATTTCTTTTTACTGAACCTAATCTATATTATACATTTATTCATTGGGTTAAAAATAGAAAGGTTTATCCGAATACACGTGTATAGGACTATAAAATTTCGCTGAAAATTCACGATTTCGAATACTACGTTACAAAAACGACATTCCTGGCCAAACGGGAAGTTACAGTTCTTTTAATATTAAAGTTGTATGAAGATTTTATAAGTTATTTATCAGCCTAGACAATTTCACGATCATTTTTTAAATATGTTGTCAGAATGTTCTTGTAGCGAGCATTCTTGTCATAGCCAGTCTGGTCGAAAGTTAACAGATGTGAATGGTTAGGAAAATCAAGCTGACAAATTCTGCATTTTACCAGGGTACGCGTAACTTCAGAAGTACTCAGGGCACAGAAAATATCATTTTATTCCAAATTGAAATTTCGCGTTTTATAAGACCAAAATTCTACGTTCTTATATATATAAACATTATTCTTTAGAAAAATAAAGTGGAAAACTTTCTGTGCCGACCCTGTGAGTTCGTCTGATTTTTTGAGACAGTTTGTCACAAGAACACGGTGGCCCAACCTCCAGTTTCCCCACCATCGACTGTACTTGTCAAAGAAAATGTCCACGGCAATCGCTGCCTCCATAGAAGCTTGTTTTCGCAGAAAATGTTATATGCACAATTATGTGCTAAAGTTCATTTTTCATGTATTGTGTAGAAAATGGTGTGTTTTAGATAAACCATTACTACTATCTTTACCTTTGACAAGTCTTAAGTCGTTGACAAGTACTTATCCCATCCGCCGTGTCTTCGACTTGATTTCCTAATCCACCCACGGGTTCCCGCCAAAATGCCCTTCTGTTAACTTAACATGAAAAGCCAAAGTTCCATGCACCGGGAATCCACCTCCATTGCATGGTTTTGTACTCTCATGCTGACAAAAACTGGTGTATGACAAATGAATGCTTTGTAAACCGCATTCTCAAAATGAATGAAAAATTAAATGAAATCCGCAGACTAAGAAAAATACTATACATTTAGAAAACTACATATAAATTTATAGCTGCAGAATTTAAAAATCAATTAATAACATATTTTGAGAAATTAATGTAACGGACAAACATAAAATATAATAACTTGAATAGGGAATATGCGGAAGTTATTAAAGTTTGGATTTCTGGGAAAAATCACTTTTTACTGAACCTAATCTATATTATACATTTATTCATTGGGTTAAAAATAGAAAGGTTTATCCGAATACACGTGTATAGGACTATAAAATTTCGCTGAAAATTCACGATTTCGAATACTACGTTACAAAAAAGACATTCCTGGCCAAACGGGAAGTTACAGTTCTTTTAATATTAAAGTTGTAAGAAGATTTTATAAGTTATTTATCAGCCTAGACAATTTCACGATCATTTTTTAAATATGTTGTCAGAATGTGCTTGTAGCGAGCATTCTTGTCATAGCCAGTCCGGTCGAAAGTTAACAGATGTGAATGGTTAGGAAAATCAAGCTGACAAATTCTGCATTTTACCAGGGTACGCGTAACTTCAGAAGTACTCAGGGCACAGAAAATATATTTTTATTCCAAATTGAAATTTCGCGTTTTTTAAAACCAAAATTCTACGTTCTTATATATATAAACATTATTCTTTAGAAAAATAAAGTGGAAAACTTTCTGTGCCGACCCTGTGAGTTCGTCTGATTTTTTGAGACAGTTTGTCATAAGAACACGGCGGCCCAACCTCCAGTTTCCCCACCATCGACTGCACTTGTCAAAGAAAATGTCCACGGCAATCGCTGCCTCCATAGAAGCTTGTTTTCGCAGAAAATGTTATATGCACAATTATGTGCTAAAGTTCATTTTTCATGTATTATGTAGAAAATGGTGTGTTTTAGATAAACCATTACTACTATCTTTACCTTTGACAAGTCTTAAGTCGTTGACAAGTACTTATCCCATCCGCCGTGTCTTCGACTTGATTTCCTAATCCACCCACGGGTTCCCGCCAAAATGCCCTTCTGTTAACTTAACATGAAAAGCCAAAGTTCCATGCACCGGGAATCCACCTCCATTGCATGGTTTTGTACTCTCATTCTGACAAAAACTGGTGTATGACAAATGAATGCTTTGTAAACCGCATTCTCAAACTGAATGAAAAATTATATGAAATCTGCAGACTAAGAAAAATACTATACATTTAGGAAACTACATATAAATTTATAGCTGCAGAATTTAAAAATCAATTAATAACATATTTTGAGAAATTAATGTAACGGACAAACATAAAATATAATAACTTGAATAGGGAATATGCGGAAGTTATTAAAGTTTGGATTTCTGGGAAAAATCGCTTTTTACTGAACCTAATCTATATTATACATTTATTCATTGGGTTAAAAATAGAAAGGTTTATCCGAATACACGTGTATAGGACTATAAAATTTCGCTGAAAGTTCACGATTTCGAATACTACGTTACAAAAAAGACATTCCTGGCCAAACGGGAAGTTACAGTTCTTTTAATATTAAAGTTGTATGAAGATTTTATAAGTTATTTATCAGCCTAGACAATTTCACGATCATTTTTTAAATATGTTGTCAGAATGTGCTTGTAGCGAGCATTCTTGTCATAGCCAGTCCGGTCGAAAGTTAACAGATGTGAATGGTTAGGAAAATCAAGCTGACAAATTCTGCATTTTACCAGGGTACGCGTAACTTCAGAAGTACTCAGGACACAGAAAATATCTTTTTATTCCAAATTGAAATTTCGCGTTTTATAAGACCAAAATTCTACGTTCTTATATATATAAACATTATTCTTTAGAAAAATAAAGTGGAAAACTTTCTGTGCCGACCCTGTGAGTTCGTCTGATTTTTTGAGACAGTTTGTCATAAGAACACGGCGGCCCAACCTCCAGTTTCCCCATCATCGACTGCACTTGTCAAAGAAAATGTCCACGGCAATCGCTGCCTCCATAGAAGATTGTTTTCGCAGAAAATGTTATATGCACAATTATGTGCTAAAGTTCATTTTTCATGTATTGTGTAGAAAATGGTGTGTTTTAGATAAACCATTACTACTATCTTTACCTTTGACAAGTCTTAAGTCGTTGACAAGTACTTATCCCATACGCCGTGTCTTCGACTTGATTTCCTAATCCACCCACGGGTTCCCGCCAAAATGCCCTTCTGTTTACTTAACATGAAAAGCCAAAGTTCCATGCACCGGGAATCCACCTCCATTGCATGGTTTTGTACTCTCATGCTGACAAAAACTGGTGTATGACAAATGAATGCTTTGTAAACAGCATTCTCAAAATGAATGAAAAATTAAATGAAATCCGCAGACTAAGAAAAATACTATACATTTAGAAAACTACATATAAATTTATAGCTGCAGAATTTAAAAATCAATTAATAACATATTTTGAGAAATTAATGTAACGGACAAACATAAAATATAATAACTTGAATAGGTAATATGCGGAAGTTATTAAAGTTTGGATTTCTGAGAAAAATTTCTTTTTACTGAACCTAATCTATATTATACATTTATTCATTGGGTTAAAAATAGAAAGGTTTATCCGAATACACGTGTATAGGACTATAAAATTTCGCTGAAAATTCACGATTTCGAATACTACGTTACAAAAACGACATTCCTGGCCAAACGGGAAGTTACAGTTCTTTTAATATTAAAGTTGTATGAAGATTTTATAAGTTATTTATCAGCCTAGACAATTTCACGATCATTTTTTAAATATGTTGTCAGAATGTTCTTGTAGCGAGCATTCTTGTCATAGCCAGTCTGGTCGAAAGTTAACAGATGTGAATGGTTAGGAAAATCAAGCTGACAAATTCTGCATTTTACCAGGGTACGCGTAACTTCAGAAGTACTCAGGGCACAGAAAATATCATTTTATTCCAAATTGAAATTTCGCGTTTTATAAGACCAAAATTCTACGTTCTTATATATATAAACATTATTCTTTAGAAAAATAAAGTGGAAAACTTTCTGTGCCGACCCTGTGAGTTCGTCTGATTTTTTGAGACAGTTTGTCACAAGAACACGGTGGCCCAACCTCCAGTTTCCCCACCATCGACTGTACTTGTCAAAGAAAATGTCCACGGCAATCGCTGCCTCCATAGAAGCTTGTTTTCGCAGAAAATGTTATATGCACAATTATGTGCTAAAGTTCATTTTTCATGTATTGTGTAGAAAATGGTGTGTTTTAGATAAACCATTACTACTATCTTTACCTTTGACAAGTCTTAAGTCGTTGACAAGTACTTATCCCATCCGCCGTGTCTTCGACTTGATTTCCTAATCCACCCACGGGTTCCCGCCAAAATGCCCTTCTGTTAACTTAACATGAAAAGCCAAAGTTCCATGCACCGGGAATCCACCTCCATTGCATGGTTTTGTACTCTCATGCTGACAAAAACTGGTGTATGACAAATGAATGCTTTGTAAACCGCATTCTCAAAATGAATGAAAAATTAAATGAAATCCGCAGACTAAGAAAAATACTATACATTTAGAAAACTACATATAAATTTATAGCTGCAGAATTTAAAAATCAATTAATAACATATTTTGAGAAATTAATGTAACGGACAAACATAAAATATAATAACTTGAATAGGGAATATGCGGAAGTTATTAAAGTTTGGATTTCTGGGAAAAATCACTTTTTACTGAACCTAATCTATATTATACATTTATTCATTGGGTTAAAAATAGAAAGGTTTATCCGAATACACGTGTATAGGACTATAAAATTTCGCTGAAAATTCACGATTTCGAATACTACGTTACAAAAAAGACATTCCTGGCCAAACGGGAAGTTACAGTTCTTTTAATATTAAAGTTGTAAGAAGATTTTATAAGTTATTTATCAGCCTAGACAATTTCACGATCATTTTTTAAATATGTTGTCAGAATGTGCTTGTAGCGAGCATTCTTGTCATAGCCAGTCCGGTCGAAAGTTAACAGATGTGAATGGTTAGGAAAATCAAGCTGACAAATTCTGCATTTTACCAGGGTACGCGTAAATTCAGAAGTACTCAGGGCACAGAAAATATATTTTTATTCCAAATTGAAATTTCGCGTTTTTTAAGACCAAAATTCTACGTTCTTATATATATAAACATTATTCTTTAGAAAAATAAAGTGGAAAACTTTCTGTGCCGACCCTGTGAGTTCGTCTGATTTTTTGAGACAGTTTGTCATAAGAACACGGCGGCCCAACCTCCAGTTTCCCCACCATCGACTGCACTTGTCAAAAAAAATGTCCACGGCAATCGCTGCCTCCATAGAAGCTTGTTTTCGCAGAAAATGTTATATGCACAATTATGTGCTAAAGTTCATTTTTCATGTATTGTGTAGAAAATGGTGTGTTTTAGATAAACCATTACTACTATCTTTACCTTTGACAAGTCTTAAGTCGTTGACAAGTACTTATCCCATCCGCCGTGTCTTCGACTTGATTTCCTAATCCACCCACGGGTTCCCGCCAAAATGCCCTTCTGTTAACTTAACATGAAAAGCCAAAGTTCCATGCACCGGGAATCCACCTCCATTGCATGGTTTTGTACTCTCATTCTGACAAAAACTGGTGTATGACAAATGAATGCTTTGTAAACCGCATTCTCAAACTGAATGAAAAATTATATGAAATCCGCAGACTAAGAAAAATACTATACATTTAGAAAACTACATATAAATTTATAGCTGCAGAATTTAAAAATCAATTAATAACATATTTTGAGAAATTAATGTAACGGACAAACATAAAATATAATAACTTGAATAGGGAATATGCGGAAGTTATTAAATTTTGGATTTCTGGGAAAAATCGCTTTTTACTAAACCTAATCTATATTATACATTTATTCATTGGGTTAAAAATAGAAAGGTTTATCCGAATACACGTGTATAGGACTATAAAATTTCGCTGAAAATTCACGATTTCGAATACTACGTTACAAAAAAGACATTCCTGGCCAAACGGGAAGTTACAGTTCTTTTAATATTAAAGTTGTATGAAGATTTTATAAGTTATTTATCAGCCTAGACAATTTCACGATCATTTTTTAAATATGTTGTCAGAATGTGCTTGTAGCGAGCATTCTTGTCATAGCCAGTCCGGTCGAAAGTTAACAGATGTGAATGGTTAGGAAAATCAAGCTGACAAATTCTGCATTTTACCAGGGTACGCGTAACTTCAGAATTACTCAGGGCACAGAAAATATCTTTTTATTCCAAATTGAAATTTCGCGTTTTTTAAGACCAAAATTCTACGTTCTTATATATATAAACATTATTCTTTAGAAAAATAAAGTGGAAAACTTTCTGTGCCGACCCTGTGAGTTCGTCTGATTTTTTGAGACAGTTTGACATAAGAACACGGCGGCCCAACCTCCAGTTTCCCCACCATCGACTGCACTTGTCAAAGAAAATGTCCACGGCAATCGCTGCCTCCATAGAAGCTTGTTTTCGCAGAAAATGTTATATGCACAATTATGTGCTAAAGTTCATTTTTCATGTATTGTGTAGAAAATGGTGTGTTTTAGATAAACCATTACTACTATCTTTACCTTTGACAAGTCTTAAGTCGTTGACAAGTACTTATCCCATCCGCCGTGTCTTCGACTTGATTTCCTAATCCACCCACGGGTTCCCGCCAAAATGCCCTTCTGTTAACTTAACATGAAAAGCCAAAGTTCCATGCACCGGGAATCCACCTCCATTGCATGGTTTTGTACTCTCATGCTGACAAAAACTGGTGTATGACAAATGAATGCTTTGTAAACCGCATTCTCAAAATGAATGAAAAATTAAATGAAATCCGCAGACTAAGAAAAATACTATACATTTAGAAAACTACATATAAATTTATAGCTGCAGAATTTAAAAATCAATTCATAACATATTTTGAGAAATTAATGTAACGGACAAACATAAAATATAATAACTTGAATAGGGAATATGCGGAAGTTATTAAAGTTTGGATTTCTGCGAAAAATCGCTTTTTACTGAACCTAATCTGTATTATACATTTATTCATTGGGTTAAAAATAGAAAGGTTTATCCGAATACACGTGTATAGGACTATAAAATTTCGCTGAAAATTCACGATTTCGAATACTACGTTACAAAAAAGACATTCTTGGCCAAACGGGAAATTACAGTTCTTTTAATATTAAAGTTGTATGAAGATTTTATAAGTTATTTATCAGCCTAGACAATTTCACGATCATTTTTTAAATATGTTGTCAGAATGTGCTTGTAGCGAGCATTCTTGTCATAGCCAGTCTGGTCGAAAGTTAACAGATGTGAATGGTTAGGAAAATCAAGCTGACAAATTCTGCATTTTACCAGGGTACGCGTAACTTCAGAAGTACTCAGGGCACAGAAAATATCTTTTTATTCCAAATTGAAATTTCGCGTTTTTTAAGACCAAAATTCTACGTTCTTATATATATAAACATTATTCTTTAGAAAAATAAAGTGGAAAACTTTCTGTGCCGACCCTGTGAGTTCGTCTGATTTTTTGAGACAGTTTGACATAAGAACACGGCGGCCCAACCTCCAGTTTCCCCACCATCGACTGCACTTGTCAAAGAAAATGTCCACGGCAATCGCTGCCTCCATAGAAGCTTGTTTTCGCAGAAAATGTTATATGCACAATTATGTGCTAAAGTTCATTTTTCATGTATTGTGTAGAAAATGGTGTGTTTTAGATAAACCATTACTACTATCTTTACCTTTGACAAGTCTTAAGTCGTTGACAAGTACTTATCCCATCCGCCGTGTCTTCGACTTGATTTCCTAATCCACCCACGGGTTCCCGCCAAAATGCCCTTCTGTTAACTTAACATGAAAAGCCAAAGTTCCATGCACCGGGAATCCACCTCCATTGCATGGTTTTGTACTCTCATTCTGACAAAAACTGGTGTATGACAAATGAATGCTTTGTAAACCGCATTCTCAAAATGAATGAAAAATTATATGAAATCCGCAGACTAAGAAAAATACTATACATTTAGAAAACTACATATAAATTTATAGCTGCAGAATTTAAAAATCAATTAATAACATATTTTGAGAAATTAATGTAACGGACAAACATAAAATATAATAACTTGAATAGGGAATATGCGGAAGTTATTAAAGTTTGGATTTCTGGGAAAAATCGCTTTTTACTGAACCTAATCTATATTATACATTTATTCATTGGGTTAAAAATAGAAAGGTTTATCCGAATACACGTGTATAGGACTATACAATTTCGCTGAAAATTCACGATTTCGAATACTACGTTACAAAAAAGACATTCCTGGCCAAACGGGAAGTTACAGTTCTTTTAATATTAAAGTTGTATGAAGATTTTATAAGTTATTTATCAGCCTAGACAATTTCACGATCATTTTTTAAATATGTTGTCAGAATGTGCTTGTAGCGAGCATTCTTGTCATAGCCAGTCCGGTCGAAAGTTAACAGATGTGAATGGTTAGGAAAATCAAGCTGACAAATTCTGCATTTTACCAGGGTACGCGTAACTTCAGAAGTACTCAGGGCACAGAAAATATATTTTTATTCCAAATTGAAATTTCGCGTTTTTTAAGACCAAAATTCTACGTTCTTATATATATATAAACATTATTCTTTAGAAAAATAAAGTGGAAAACTTTCTGTGCCGACCCTGTGAGTTCGTCTGATTTTTTGAGACAGTTTGTCATAAGAACACGGCGGCCCAACCTCCAGTTTCCCCACCATCGACTGCACTTGTCAAAGAAAATGTCCACGGCAATCGCTGCCTCCATAGAAGCTTGTTTTCGCAGAAAATGTTATATGCACAATTATGTGCTAAAGTTCATTTTTCATGTATTGTGTAGAAAATGGTGTGTTTTAGATAAACCATTACTACTATCTTTACCTTTGACAAGTCTTAAGTCGTTGACAAGTACTTATCCCATCCGCCGTGTCTTCGACTTGATTTCCTAATCCACCCACGGGTTCCCGCCAAAATGCCCTTCTGTTAACTTAACATGAAAAGCCAAAGTTCCATGCACCGGGAATCCACCTCCATTGCATGGTTTTGTACTCTCATTCTGACAAAAACTGGTGTATGACAAATGAATGCTTTGTAAACCGCATTCTCAAAATGAATGAAAAATTATATGAAATCCGCAGACTAAGAAAAATACTATACATTTAGAAAACTACATATAAATTTATAGCTGCAGAATTTAAAAATCAATTAATAACATATTTTGAGAAATTAATGTAACGGACAAACATAAAATATAATAACTTGAATAGGGAATATGCGGAAGTTATTAAAGTTTGGATTTCTGGGAAAAATCGCTTTTTACTGAACCTAATCTATATTATACATTTATTCATTGGGTTAAAAATAGAAAGGTTTATCCGAATACACGTGTATAGGACTATACAATTTCGCTGAACATTCACGATTTCGAATACTACGTTACAAAAAAGACATTCCTGGCCAAACGGGAAGTTACAGTTCTTTTAATATTAAAGTTGTATGAAGATTTTATAAGTTATTTATCAGCCTAGACAATTTCACGATCATTTTTTAAATATGTTGTCAGAATGTGCTTGTAGCGAGCATTCTTGTCATAGCCAGTCCGGTCGAAAGTTAACAGATGTGAATGGTTAGGAAAATCAAGCTGACAAATTCTGCATTTTACCAGGGTACGCGTAACTTCAGAAGTACTCAGGGCACAGAAAATATATTTTTATTCCAAATTGAAATTTCGCGTTTTTTAAGACCAAAATTCTACGTTCTTATATATATAAACATTATTCTTTAGAAAAATAAAGTGGAAAACTTTCTGTGCCGACCCTGTGAGTTCGTCTGATTTTTTGAGACAGTTTGTCATAAGAACACGGCGGCCCAACCTCCAGTTTCCCCACCATCGACTGCACTTGTCAAAGAAAATGTCCACGGCAATCGCTGCCTCCATAGAAGCTTGTTTTCGCAGAAAATGTTATATGCACAATTATGTGCTAAAGTTCATTTTTCATGTATTGTGTAGAAAATGGTGTGTTTTAGATAAACCATTACTACTATCTTTACCTTTGACAAGTCTTAAGTCGTTGACAAGTACTTATCCCATCCGCCGTGTCTTCGACTTGATTTCCTAATCCACCCACGGGTTCCCGCCAAAATGCCCTTCTGTTAACTTAACATGAAAAGCCAAAGTTCCATGCACCGGGAATCCACCTCCATTGCATGGTTTTGTACTTTCATGCTGGCAAAAACTGGTGTATGACAAATGAATGCTTTGTAAACCGCATTCTCAAAATGAATGAAAAATTAAATGAAATCCGCAGACTAAGAAAAATACTATACATTTTGAAAACTACATATAAATTTATAGCTGCAGAATTTAAAAATCAATTAATAACATATTTTGTGAAATTAATGTAACGGACAAACATAAAATATAATAACTTGAATAGGGAATATGCGGAAGTTATTAAAGTTTGGATTTCTGCGAAAAATCGCTTTTTACTGAACCTAATCTGTATTATACATTTATTCATTGGGTTAAAAATAGAAAGGTTTATCCGAATACACGTGTATAGGACTATAAAATTTCGCTGAAAATTCACGATTTCGAATACTACGTTACAAAAAAGACATTCTTGGCCAAACGGGAAATTACAGTTCTTTTAATATTAAAGTTGTATGAAGATTTTATAAGTTATTTATCAGCCTAGACAATTTCACGATCATTTTTTAAATATGTTGTCAGAATGTGCTTGTAGCGAGCATTCTTGTTATAGCCAGTCTGGTCGAAAGTTAACAGATGTGAATGGTTAGGAAAATCAAGCTGACAAATTCTGCATTTTACCAGGGTACGCGTAACTTCAGAAGTACTCAGGGCACAGAAAATATCTTTTTATTCCAAATTGAAATTTCGCGTTTTTTAAGACCAAAATTCTACGTTCTTATATATATATAAACATTATTCTTTAGAAAAATAAAGTGGAAAACTTTCTGTGCCGACCCTGTGAGTTCGTCTGATTTTTTGAGACAGTTTGTCATAAGAACACGGCGGCCCAACCTCCAGTTTCCCCACCATCGACTGCACTTGTCAAAGAAAATGTCCACGGCAATCGCTGCCTCCATAGAAGCTTGTTTTCGCAGAAAATGTTATATGCACAATTATGTGCTAAAGTTCATTTTTCATGTATTGTGTAGAAAATGGTGTGTTTTAGATAAACCATTACTACTATCTTTACCTTTGACAAGTCTTAAGTCGTTGACAAGTACTTATCCCATCCGCCGTGTCTTCGACTTGATTTCCTAATCCACCCACGGGTTCCCGCCAAAATGCCCTTCTGTTAACTTAACATGAAAAGCCAAAGTTCCATGCACCGGGAATCCACCTCCATTGCATGGTTTTGTACTCTCATTCTGACAAAAACTGGTGTATGACAAATGAATGCTTTGTAAACCGCATTCTCAAAATGAATGAAAAATTATATGAAATCCGCAGACTAAGAAAAATACTATACATTTAGAAAACTACATATAAATTTATAGCTGCAGAATTTAAAAATCAATTAATAACATATTTTGAGAAATTAATGTAACGGACAAACATAAAATATAATAACTTGAATAGGGAATATGCGGAAGTTATTAAAGTTTGGATTTCTGGGAAAAATCGCTTTTTACTGAACCTAATCTATATTATACATTTATTCATTGGGTTAAAAATAGAAAGGTTTATCCGAATACACGTGTATAGGACTATACAATTTCGCTGAAAATTCACGATTTCGAATACTACGTTACAAAAAAGACATTCCTGGCCAAACGGGAAGTTACAGTTCTTTTAATATTAAAGTTGTATGAAGATTTTATAAGTTATTTATCAGCCTAGACAATTTCACGATCATTTTTTAAATATGTTGTCAGAATGTGCTTGTAGCGAGCATTCTTGTCATAGCCAGTCCGGTCGAAAGTTAACAGATGTGAATGGTTAGGAAAATCAAGCTGACAAATTCTGCATTTTACCAGGGTACGCGTAACTTCAGAAGTACTCAGGGCACAGAAAATATATTTTTATTCCAAATTGAAATTTCGCGTTTTTTAAGACCAAAATTCTACGTTCTTATATATATATAAACATTATTCTTTAGAAAAATAAAGTGGAAAACTTTCTGTGCCGACCCTGTGAGTTCGTCTGATTTTTTGAGACAGTTTGTCATAAGAACACGGCGGCCCAACCTCCAGTTTCCCCACCATCGACTGCACTTGTCAAAGAAAATGTCCACGGCAATCGCTGCCTCCATAGAAGCTTGTTTTCGCAGAAAATGTTATATGCACAATTATGTGCTAAAGTTCATTTTTCATGTATTGTGTAGAAAATGGTGTGTTTTAGATAAACCATTACTACTATCTTTACCTTTGACAAGTCTTAAGTCGTTGACAAGTACTTATCCCATCCGCCGTGTCTTCGACTTGATTTCCTAATCCACCCACGGGTTCCCGCCAAAATGCCCTTCTGTTAACTTAACATGAAAAGCCAAAGTTCCATGCACCGCGAATCCACCTCCATTGCATGGTTTTGTACTCTCATTCTGACAAAAACTGGTGTATGACAAATGAATGCTTTGTAAACCGCATTCTCAAAATGAATGAAAAATTATATGAAATCCGCAGACTAAGAAAAATACTATACATTTAGAAAACTACATATAAATTTATAGCTGCAGAATTTAAAAATCAATTAATAACATATTTTGAGAAATTAATGTAACGGACAAACATAAAATATAATAACTTGAATAGGGAATAGGCGGAAGTTATTAAAGTTTGGATTTCTGGGAAAAATCGCTTTTTACTGAACCTAATCTATATTATACATTTATTCATTGGGTTAAAAATAGAAAGGTTTATCCGAATACACGTGTATAGGACTATACAATTTCGCTGAAAATTCACGATTTCGAATACTACGTTACAAAAAAGACATTCCTGGCCAAACGGGAAGTTACAGTTCTTTTAATATTAAAGTTGTATGAAGATTTTATAAGTTATTTATCAGCCTAGACAATTTCACGATCATTTTTTAAATATGTTGTCAGAATGTGCTTGTAGCGAGCATTCTTGTCATAGCCAGTCCGGTCGAAAGTTAACAGATGTGAATGGTTAGGAAAATCAAGCTGACAAATTCTGCATTTTACCAGGGTACGCGTAACTTCAGAAGTACTCAGGGCACAGAAAATATATTTTTATTCCAAATTGAAATTTCGCGTTTTTTAAGACCAAAATTCTACGTTCTTATATATATAAACATTATTCTTTAGAAAAATAAAGTGGAAAACTTTCTGTGCCGACCCTGTGAGTTCGTCTGATTTTTTGAGACAGTTTGTCATAAGAACACGGCGGCCCAACCTCCAGTTTCCCCACCATCGACTGCACTTGTCAAAGAAAATGTCCACGGCAATCGCTGCCTCCATAGAAGCTTGTTTTCGCAGAAAATGTTATATGCACAATTATGTGCTAAAGTTCATTTTTCATGTATTGTGTAGAAAATGGTGTGTTTTAGATAAACCATTACTACTATCTTTACCTTTGACAAGTCTTAAGTCGTTGACAAGTACTTATCCCATCCATGTAACGGACAAACATAAAATATAATAACTTGAATAGGGAATATGCGGAAGTTATTAAAGTTTGGATTTCTGCGAAAAATCGCTTTTTACTGAACCTAATCTGTATTATACATTTATTCATTGGGTTAAAAATAGAAAGGTTTATCCGAATACACGTGTATAGGACTATAAAATTTCGCTGAAAATTCACGATTTCGAATACTACGTTACAAAAAAGACATTCTTGGCCAAACGGGAAATTACAGTTCTTTTAATATTAAAGTTGTATGAAGATTTTATAAGTTATTTATCAGCCTAGACAATTTCACGATCATTTTTTAAATATGTTGTCAGAATGTGCTTGTAGCGAGCATTCTTGTTATAGCCAGTCTGGTCGAAAGTTAACAGATGTGAATGGTTAGGAAAATCAAGCTGACAAATTCTGCATTTTACCAGGGTACGCGTAACTTCAGAAGTACTCAGGGCACAGAAAATATCTTTTTATTCCAAATTGAAATTTCGCGTTTTTTAAGACCAAAATTCTACGTTCTTATATATATAAACATTATTCTTTAGAAAAATAAAGTGGAAAACTTTCTGTGCCGACCCTGTGAGTTCGTCTGATTTTTTGAGACAGTTTGTCATAAGAACACGGCGGCCCAACCTCCAGTTTCCCCACCATCGACTGCACTTGTCAAAGAAAATGTCCACGGCAATCGCTGCCTCCATAGAAGCTTGTTTTCGCAGAAAATGTTATATGCACAATTATGTGCTAAAGTTCATTTTTCATGTATTGTGTAGAAAATGGTGTGTTTTAGATAAACCATTACTACTATCTTTACCTTTGACAAGTCTTAAGTCGTTGACAAGTACTTATCCCATCCGCCGTGTCTTCGACTTGATTTCCTAATCCACCCACGGGTTCCCGCCAAAATGCCCTTCTGTTTACTTAACATGAAAAGCCAAAGTTCCATGCACCGGGAATCCACCTCCATTGCATGGTTTTGTACTCTCATGCTGACAAAAACTGGTGTATGACAAATGAATGCTTTGTAAACCGCATTCTCAAAATGAATGAAAAATTAAATGAAATCCGCAGACTCAGAAAAATACTATACATTTAGAAAACTACATATAAATTTATAGCTGCAGAATTTAAAAATCAATTAATAACATATTTTGAGAAATTAATGTAACGGACAAACATAAAATATAATAACTTGAATAGGTAATATGCGGAAGTTATTAAAGTTTGGATTTCTGGGAAAAATCGCTTTTTACTGAACCTAATCTATATTATACATTTATTCATTGGGTTAAAAATAGAAAGGTTTATCCGAATACACGTGTATAGGACTATAAAATTTCGCTGAAAATTCACGATTTCGATTACTACGTTACAAAAAAGACATTCTTGGCCAAACGGGAAGTTACAGTTCTTTTAATATTAAAGTTGTATGAAGATTTTATAAGTTATTTATCAGCCTAGACAATTTCACGATCATTTTTTAAATATGTTGTCAGAATGTGCTTGTAGCGATCATTCTTGTCATAGCCAGTCCGGTCGAAAGTTAACAGATGTGAATGGTTAGGAAAATCAAGCTGACAAATTCTGCATTTTACCAGGGTACGCGTAACTTCAGAAGTACTCAGGGCACAGAAAATATCTTTTTATTCCAAATTGAAATTTCGCGTTTTTTAAGACCAAAATTCTACGTACTTATATATATAAACATTATTCTTTAGAAAAATAAAGTGGAAAAATTTCTGTGCCGACCCTGTGAGTTCGTCTGATTTTTTGAGACAGTTTGTCATAAGAACACGGCGGCCCAACCTCCAGTTTCCCCACCATCGACTGCACTTGTCAAAGAAAATGTCCACGGCAATCGCTGCCTCCATAGAAGATTGTTTTCGCAGAAAATGTTATATGCACAATTATGTGCTAAAGTTCATTTTTCATGTATTGTGTAGAAAATGGTGTGTTTTAGATAAACCATTACTACTATCTTTACCTTTGACAAGTCTTAAGTCGTTGACAAGTACTTATCCCATACGCCGTGTCTTCGACTTGATTTCCTAATCCACCCACGGGTTCCCGCCAAAATGCCCTTCTGTTTACTTAACATGAAAAGCCAAAGTTCCATGCACCGGGAATCCACCTCCATTGCATGGTTTTGTACTCTCATGCTGACAAAAACTGGTGTATGACAAATGAATGCTTTGTAAACCGCATTCTCAAAATGAATGAAAAATTAAATGAAATCCGCAGACTAAGAAAAATACTATACATTTAGAAAACTACATATAAATTTATAGCTGCAGAATTTAAAAATCAATTAATAACATATTTTGAGAAATTAATGTAACGGACAAACATAAAATATAATAACTTGAATAGGCAATATGCGGAAGTTATTAAAGTTATGATTTCTGCGAAAAATCGCTTTTTACTGAACCTAATCTATATTATACATTTATTCATTGGGTTAAAAATAGAAAGGTTTATCCGAATACACGTGTATAGGACTATAAAATTTCGCTGAAAATTCACGATTTCGAATACTACGTTACAAAAAAGACATTCTTGGCCAAACGGGAAGTTACAGTTCTTTTAATATTAAAGTTGTATGAAGATTTTATAAGTTATTTATCAGCCTAGACAATTTCACGATCATTTTTTAAATATGTTGTCAGAATGTGCTTGTAGCGAGCATTCTTGTTATAGCCAGTCTGGTCGAAAGTTAACAGATGTGAATGGTTAGGAAAATCAAGCTGACAAATTCTGCATTTTACCAGGGTACGCGTAACTTCAGAAGTACTCAGGGCACAGAAAATATCTTTTTATTCCAAATTGAAATTTCGCGTTTTTTAAGACCAAAATTCTACGTTCTTATATATATAAACATTATTCTTTAGAAAAATAAAGTGGAAAACTTTCTGTGCCGACCCTGTGAGTTCGTCTGATTTTTTGAGACAGTTTGTCATAAGAACACGGCGGCCCAACCTCCAGTTTCCCCACCATCGACTGCACTTGTCAAAGAAAATGTCCACGGCAATCGCTGCCTCCATAGAAGCTTGTTTTCGCAGAAAATGTTATATGCACAATTATGTGCTAAAGTTCATTTTTCATGTATTGTGTAGAAAATGGTGTGTTTTAGATAAACCATTACTACTATCTTTACCTTTGACAAGTCTTAAGTCGTTGACAAGTACTTATCCCATCCGCCGTGTCTTCGACTTGATTTCCTAATCCACCCACGGGTTCCCGCCAAAATGCCCTTCTGTTTACTTAACATGAAAAGCCAAAGTTCCATGCACCGGGAATCCACCTCCATTGCATGGTTTTGTACTCTCATGCTGACAAAAACTGGTGTATGACAAATGAATGCTTTGTAAACCGCATTCTCAAAATGAATGAAAAATTAAATGAAATCCGCAGACTCAGAAAAATACTATACATTTAGAAAACTACATATAAATTTATAGCTGCAGAATTTAAAAATCAATTAATAACATATTTTGAGAAATTAATGTAACGGACAAACATAAAATATAATAACTTGAATAGGTAATATGCGGAAGTTATTAAAGTTTGGATTTCTGGGAAAAATCGCTTTTTACTGAACCTAATCTATATTATACATTTATTCATTGGGTTAAAAATAGAAAGGTTTATCCGAATACACGTGTATAGGACTATAAAATTTCGCTGAAAATTCACGATTTCGATTACTACGTTACAAAAAAGACATTCTTGGCCAAACGGGAAGTTACAGTTCTTTTAATATTAAAGTTGTATGAAGATTTTATAAGTTATTTATCAGCCTAGACAATTTCACGATCATTTTTTAAATATGTTGTCAGAATGTGCTTGTAGCGATCATTCTTGTCATAGCCAGTCCGGTCGAAAGTTAACAGATGTGAATGGTTAGGAAAATCAAGCTGACAAATTCTGCATTTTACCAGGGTACGCGTAACTTCAGAAGTACTCAGGGCACAGAAAATATCTTTTTATTCCAAATTGAAATTTCGCGTTTTTTAAGACCAAAATTCTACGTACTTATATATATAAACATTATTCTTTAGAAAAATAAAGTGGAAAAATTTCTGTGCCGACCCTGTGAGTTCGTCTGATTTTTTGAGACAGTTTGTCATAAGAACACGGCGGCCCAACCTCCAGTTTCCCCACCATCGACTGCACTTGTCAAAGAAAATGTCCACGGCAATCGCTGCCTCCATAGAAGATTGTTTTCGCAGAAAATGTTATATGCACAATTATGTGCTAAAGTTCATTTTTCATGTATTGTGTAGAAAATGGTGTGTTTTAGATAAACCATTACTACTATCTTTACCTTTGACAAGTCTTAAGTCGTTGACAAGTACTTATCCCATACGCCGTGTCTTCGACTTGATTTCCTAATCCACCCACGGGTTCCCGCCAAAATGCCCTTCTGTTTACTTAACATGAAAAGCCAAAGTTCCATGCACCGGGAATCCACCTCCATTGCATGGTTTTGTACTCTCATGCTGACAAAAACTGGTGTATGACAAATGAATGCTTTGTAAACCGCATTCTCAAAATGAATGAAAAATTAAATGAAATCCGCAGACTAAGAAAAATACTATACATTTAGAAAACTACATATAAATTTATAGCTGCAGAATTTAAAAATCAATTAATAACATATTTTGAGAAATTAATGTAACGGACAAACATAAAATATAATAACTTGAATAGGTAATATGCGGAAGTTATTAAAGTTATGATTTCTGCGAAAAATCGCTTTTTACTGAACCTAATCTATATTATACATTTATTCATTGGGTTAAAAATAGAAAGGTTTATCCGAATACACGTGTATAGGACTATAAAATTTCGCTGAAAATTCACGATTTCGAATACTACGTTACAAAAAAGACATTCTTGGCCAAACGGGAAGTTACAGTTCTTTTAATATTAAAGTTGTATGAAGATTTTATAAGTTATTTATCAGCCTAGACAATTTCACGATCATTTTTTAAATATGTTTTCAGAATGTGCTTGTAGCGAGCATTCTTGTCATAGCCAGTCTGGTCGAAAGTTAACAGATGTGAATGGTTAGGAAAATCAAGCTGACAAATTCTGCATTTTACCAGGGTACACGTAACTTCAGAAGTACTCAGGGCACAGAAAATATCATTTTATTCCAAATTGAAATTTCGCGTTTTATAAGACCAAAATTCTACGTTCTTATATATATATAAACATTATTCTTTAGAAAAATAAAGTGGAAAACTTTCTGTGCCGACCCTGTGAGTTCGTCTGATTTTTTGAGACAGTTTGTCATAAGAACACGGCGGCCCAACCTCCAGTTTCCCCACCATCGACTGCACTTGTCAAAGAAAATGTCCACGGCAATCGCTGCCTCCATAGAAGCTTGTTTTCGCAGAAAATGTTATATGCACAATTATGTGCTAAAGTTCATTTTTCATGTATTGTGTAGAAAATGGTGTGTTTTAGATAAACCATTACTACTATCTTTACCTTTGACAAGTCTTAAGTCGTTGACAAGTACTTATCCCATCCGCCGTGTCTTCGACTTGATTTCCTAATCCACCCACGGGTTCCCGCCAAAATGCCCTTCTGTTAACTTAACATGAAAAGCCAAAGTTCCATGCACCGGGAATCCACCTCCATTGCATGGTTTTGTACTCTCATTCTGACAAAAACTGGTGTATGACAAATGAATGCTTTGTAAACCGCATTCTCAAAATGAATGAAAAATTATATGAAATCCGCAGACTAAGAAAAATACTATACATTTAGAAAACTACATATAAATTTATAGCTGCAGAATTTAAAAATCAATTAATAACATATTTTGAGAAATTAATGTAACGGACAAACATAAAATATAATAACTTGAATAGGGAATATGCGGAAGTTATTAAAGTTTGGATTTCTGGGAAAAATCGCTTTTTACTGAACCTAATCTATATTATACATTTATTCATTGGGTTAAAAATAGAAAGGTTTATCCGAATACACGTGTATAGGACTATACAATTTCGCTGAAAATTCACGATTTCGAATACTACGTTACAAAAAAGACATTCCTGGCCAAACGGGAAGTTACAGTTCTTTTAATATTAAAGTTGTATGAAGATTTTATAAGTTATTTATCAGCCTAGACAATTTCACGATCATTTTTTAAATATGTTGTCAGAATGTGCTTGTAGCGAGCATTCTTGTCATAGCCAGTCCGGTCGAAAGTTAACAGATGTGAATGGTTAGGAAAATCAAGCTGACAAATTCTGCATTTTACCAGGGTACGCGTAACTTCAGAAGTACTCAGGGCACAGAAAATATATTTTTATTCCAAATTGAAATTTCGCGTTTTTTAAGACCAAAATTCTACGTTCTTATATATATATAAACATTATTCTTTAGAAAAATAAAGTGGAAAACTTTCTGTGCCGACCCTGTGAGTTCGTCTGATTTTTTGAGACAGTTTGTCATAAGAACACGGCGGCCCAACCTCCAGTTTCCCCACCATCGACTGCACTTGTCAAAGAAAATGTCCACGGCAATCGCTGCCTCCATAGAAGCTTGTTTTCGCAGAAAATGTTATATGCACAATTATGTGCTAAAGTTCATTTTTCATGTATTGTGTAGAAAATGGTGTGTTTTAGATAAACCATTACTACTATCTTTACCTTTGACAAGTCTTAAGTCGTTGACAAGTACTTATCCCATCCGCCGTGTCTTCGACTTGATTTCCTAATCCACCCACGGGTTCCCGCCAAAATGCCCTTCTGTTAACTTAACATGAAAAGCCAAAGTTCCATGCACCGGGAATCCACCTCCATTGCATGGTTTTGTACTCTCATTCTGACAAAAACTGGTGTATGACAAATGAATGCTTTGTAAACCGCATTCTCAAAATGAATGAAAAATTATATGAAATCCGCAGACTAAGAAAAATACTATACATTTAGAAAACTACATATAAATTTATAGCTGCAGAATTTAAAAATCAATTAATAACATATTTTGAGAAATTAATGTAACGGACAAACATAAAATATAATAACTTGAATAGGGAATATGCGGAAGTTATTAAAGTTTGGATTTCTGGGAAAAATCGCTTTTTACTGAACCTAATCTATATTATACATTTATTCATTGGGTTAAAAATAGAAAGGTTTATCCGAATACACGTGTATAGGACTATACAATTTCGCTGAAAATTCACGATTTCGAATACTACGCTACAAAAAAGACATTCCTGGCCAAACGGGAAGTTACAGTTCTTTTAATATTAAAGTTGTATGAAGATTTTATAAGTTATTTATCAGCCTAGACAATTTCACGATCATTTTTTAAATATGTTGTCAGAATGTGCTTGTAGCGAGCATTCTTGTCATAGCCAGTCCGGTCGAAAGTTAACAGATGTGAATGGTTAGGAAAATCAAGCTGACAAATTCTGCATTTTACCAGGGTACGCGTAACTTCAGAAGTACTCAGGGCACAGAAAATATATTTTTATTCCAAATTGAAATTTCGCGTTTTTTAAGACCAAAATTCTACGTTCTTATATATATAAACATTATTCTTTAGAAAAATAAAGTGGAAAACTTTCTGTGCCGACCCTGTGAGTTCGTCTGATTTTTTGAGACAGTTTGTCATAAGAACACGGCGGCCCAACCTCCAGTTTCCCCACCATCGACTGCACTTGTCAAAGAAAATGTCCACGGCAATCGCTGCCTCCATAGAAGCTTGTTTTCGCAGAAAATGTTATATGCACAATTATGTGCTAAAGTTCATTTTTCATGTATTGTGTAGAAAATGGTGTGTTTTAGATAAACCATTACTACTATCTTTACCTTTGACAAGTCTTAAGTCGTTGACAAGTACTTATCCCATCCATGTAACGGACAAACATAAAATATAATAACTTGAATAGGGAATATGCGGAAGTTATTAAAGTTTGGATTTCTGCGAAAAATCGCTTTTTACTGAACCTAATCTGTATTATACATTTATTCATTGGGTTAAAAATAGAAAGGTTTATCCGAATACACGTGTATAGGACTATAAAATTTCGCTGAAAATTCACGATTTCGAATACTACGTTACAAAAAAGACATTCTTGGCCAAACGGGAAATTACAGTTCTTTTAATATTAAAGTTGTATGAAGATTTTATAAGTTATTTATCAGCCTAGACAATTTCACGATCATTTTTTAAATATGTTGTCAGAATGTGCTTGTAGCGAGCATTCTTGTTATAGCCAGTCTGGTCGAAAGTTAACAGATGTGAATGGTTAGGAAAATCAAGCTGACAAATTCTGCATTTTACCAGGGTACGCGTAACTTCAGAAGTACTCAGGGCACAGAAAATATCTTTTTATTCCAAATTGAAATTTCGCGTTTTTTAAGACCAAAATTCTACGTTCTTATATATATAAACATTATTCTTTAGAAAAATAAAGTGGAAAACTTTCTGTGCCGACCCTGTGAGTTCGTCTGATTTTTTGAGACAGTTTGTCATAAGAACACGGCGGCCCAACCTCCAGTTTCCCCACCATCGACTGCACTTGTCAAAGAAAATGTCCACGGCAATCGCTGCCTCCATAGAAGCTTGTTTTCGCAGAAAATGTTATATGCACAATTATGTGCTAAAGTTCATTTTTCATGTATTGTGTAGAAAATGGTGTGTTTTAGATAAACCATTACTACTATCTTTACCTTTGACAAGTCTTAAGTCGTTGACAAGTACTTATCCCATCCGCCGTGTCTTCGACTTGATTTCCTAATCCACCCACGGGTTCCCGCCAAAATGCCCTTCTGTTTACTTAACATGAAAAGCCAAAGTTCCATGCACCGGGAATCCACCTCCATTGCATGGTTTTGTACTCTCATGCTGACAAAAACTGGTGTATGACAAATGAATGCTTTGTAAACCGCATTCTCAAAATGAATGAAAAATTAAATGAAATCCGCAGACTCAGAAAAATACTATACATTTAGAAAACTACATATAAATTTATAGCTGCAGAATTTAAAAATCAATTAATAACATATTTTGAGAAATTAATGTAACGGACAAACATAAAATATAATAACTTGAATAGGTAATATGCGGAAGTTATTAAAGTTTGGATTTCTGGGAAAAATCGCTTTTTACTGAACCTAATCTATATTATACATTTATTCATTGGGTTAAAAATAGAAAGGTTTATCCGAATACACGTGTATAGGACTATAAAATTTCGCTGAAAATTCACGATTTCGATTACTACGTTACAAAAAAGACATTCTTGGCCAAACGGGAAGTTACAGTTCTTTTAATATTAAAGTTGTATGAAGATTTTATAAGTTATTTATCAGCCTAGACAATTTCACGATCATTTTTTAAATATGTTGTCAGAATGTGCTTGTAGCGATCATTCTTGTCATAGCCAGTCCGGTCGAAAGTTAACAGATGTGAATGGTTAGGAAAATCAAGCTGACAAATTCTGCATTTTACCAGGGTACGCGTAACTTCAGAAGTACTCAGGGCACAGAAAATATCTTTTTATTCCAAATTGAAATTTCGCGTTTTTTAAGACCAAAATTCTACGTACTTATATATATAAACATTATTCTTTAGAAAAATAAAGTGGAAAAATTTCTGTGCCGACCCTGTGAGTTCGTCTGATTTTTTGAGACAGTTTGTCATAAGAACACGGCGGCCCAACCTCCAGTTTCCCCACCATCGACTGCACTTGTCAAAGAAAATGTCCACGGCAATCGCTGCCTCCATAGAAGATTGTTTTCGCAGAAAATGTTATATGCACAATTATGTGCTAAAGTTCATTTTTCATGTATTGTGTAGAAAATGGTGTGTTTTAGATAAACCATTACTACTATCTTTACCTTTGACAAGTCTTAAGTCGTTGACAAGTACTTATCCCATACGCCGTGTCTTCGACTTGATTTCCTAATCCACCCACGGGTTCCCGCCAAAATGCCCTTCTGTTTACTTAACATGAAAAGCCAAAGTTCCATGCACCGGGAATCCACCTCCATTGCATGGTTTTGTACTCTCATGCTGACAAAAACTGGTGTATGACAAATGAATGCTTTGTAAACCGCATTCTCAAAATGAATGAAAAATTAAATGAAATCCGCAGACTAAGAAAAATACTATACATTTAGAAAACTACATATAAATTTATAGCTGCAGAATTTAAAAATCAATTAATAACATATTTTGAGAAATTAATGTAACGGACAAACATAAAATATAATAACTTGAATAGGTAATATGCGGAAGTTATTAAAGTTATGATTTCTGCGAAAAATCGCTTTTTACTGAACCTAATCTATATTATACATTTATTCATTGGGTTAAAAATAGAAAGGTTTATCCGAATACACGTGTATAGGACTATAAAATTTCGCTGAAAATTCACGATTTCGAATACTACGTTACAAAAAAGACATTCTTGGCCAAACGGGAAGTTACAGTTCTTTTAATATTAAAGTTGTATGAAGATTTTATAAGTTATTTATCAGCCTAGACAATTTCACGATCATTTTTTAAATATGTTTTCAGAATGTGCTTGTAGCGAGCATTCTTGTCATAGCCAGTCTGGTCGAAAGTTAACAGATGTGAATGGTTAGGAAAATCAAGCTGACAAATTCTGCATTTTACCAGGGTACACGTAACTTCAGAAGTACTCAGGGCACAGAAAATATCATTTTATTCCAAATTGAAATTTCGCGTTTTATAAGACCAAAATTCTACGTTCTTATATATATATAAACATTATTCTTTAGAAAAATAAAGTGGAAAACTTTCTGTGCCGACCCTGTGAGTTCGTCTGATTTTTTGAGACAGTTTGTCATAAGAACACGGCGGCCCAACCTCCAGTTTCCCCACCATCGACTGCACTTGTCAAAGAAAATGTCCACGGCAATCGCTGCCTCCATAGAAGCTTGTTTTCGCAGAAAATGTTATATGCACAATTATGTGCTAAAGTTCATTTTTCATGTATTGTGTAGAAAATGGTGTGTTTTAGATAAACCATTACTACTATCTTTACCTTTGACAAGTCTTAAGTCGTTGACAAGTACTTATCCCATCCGCCGTGTCTTCGACTTGATTTCCTAATCCACCCACGGGTTCCCGCCAAAATGCCCTTCTGTTAACTTAACATGAAAAGCCAAAGTTCCATGCACCGGGAATCCACCTCCATTGCATGGTTTTGTACTCTCATTCTGACAAAAACTGGTGTATGACAAATGAATGCTTTGTAAACCGCATTCTCAAAATGAATGAAAAATTATATGAAATCCGCAGACTAAGAAAAATACTATACATTTAGAAAACTACATATAAATTTATAGCTGCAGAATTTAAAAATCAATTAATAACATATTTTGAGAAATTAATGTAACGGACAAACATAAAATATAATAACTTGAATAGGGAATATGCGGAAGTTATTAAAGTTTGGATTTCTGGGAAAAATCGCTTTTTACTGAACCTAATCTATATTATACATTTATTCATTGGGTTAAAAATAGAAAGGTTTATCCGAATACACGTGTATAGGACTATACAATTTCGCTGAAAATTCACGATTTCGAATACTACGTTACAAAAAAGACATTCCTGGCCAAACGGGAAGTTACAGTTCTTTTAATATTAAAGTTGTATGAAGATTTTATAAGTTATTTATCAGCCTAGACAATTTCACGATCATTTTTTAAATATGTTGTCAGAATGTGCTTGTAGCGAGCATTCTTGTCATAGCCAGTCCGGTCGAAAGTTAACAGATGTGAATGGTTAGGAAAATCAAGCTGACAAATTCTGCATTTTACCAGGGTACGCGTAACTTCAGAAGTACTCAGGGCACAGAAAATATCTTTTTATTCCAAATTGAAATTTCGCGTTTTTTAAGACCAAAATTCTACGTTCTTATATATATAAACATTATTCTTTAGAAAAATAAAGTGGAAAACTTTCTGTGCCGACCCTGTGAGTTCGTCTGATTTTTTGAGACAGTTTGTCATAAGAACACGGCGGCCCAACCTCCAGTTTCCCCACCATCGACTGCACTTGTCAAAGAAAATGTCCACGGCAATCGCTGCCTCCATAGAAGCTTGTTTTCGCAGAAAATGTTATATGCACAATTATGTGCTAAAGTTCATTTTTCATGTATTGTGTAGAAAATGGTTTTTTTTTAGATAAACCATTACTACTATCTTTACCTTTGACAAGTCTTAAGTCGTTGACAAGTACTTATCCCATCCGCCGTGTCTTCGACTTGATTTCCTAATCCACCCACGGGTTCCCGCCAAAATGCCCTTCTGTTTACTTAACATGAAAAGCCAAAGTTCCATGCACCGGGAATCCACCTCCATTGCATGGTTTTGTACTCTCATGCTGACAAAAACTGGTGTATGACAAATGAATGCTTTGTAAACCGCATTCTCAAAATGAATGAAAAATTAAATGAAATCCGCAGACTCAGAAAAATACTATACATTTAGAAAACTACATATAAATTTATAGCTGCAGAATTTAAAAATCAATTAATAACATATTTTGAGAAATTAATGTAACGGACAAACATAAAATATAATAACTTGAATAGGTAATATGCGGAAGTTATTAAAGTTTGGATTTCTGGGAAAAATCGCTTTTTACTGAACCTAATCTATATTATACATTTATTCATTGGGTTAAAAATAGAAAGGTTTATCCGAATACACGTGTATAGGACTATAAAATTTCGCTGAAAATTCACGATTTCGATTACTACGTTACAAAAAAGACATTCTTGGCCAAACGGGAAGTTACAGTTCTTTTAATATTAAAGTTGTATGAAGATTTTATAAGTTATTTATCAGCCTAGACAATTTCACGATCATTTTTTAAATATGTTGTCAGAATGTGCTTGTAGCGATCATTCTTGTCATAGCCAGTCCGGTCGAAAGTTAACAGATGTGAATGGTTAGGAAAATCAAGCTGACAAATTCTGCATTTTACCAGGGTACGCGTAACTTCAGAAGTACTCAGGGCACAGAAAATATCTTTTTATTCCAAATTGAAATTTCGCGTTTTTTAAGACCAAAATTCTACGTACTTATATATATAAACATTATTCTTTAGAAAAATAAAGTGGAAAAATTTCTGTGCCGACCCTGTGAGTTCGTCTGATTTTTTGAGACAGTTTGTCATAAGAACACGGCGGCCCAACCTCCAGTTTCCCCACCATCGACTGCACTTGTCAAAGAAAATGTCCACGGCAATCGCTGCCTCCATAGAAGATTGTTTTCGCAGAAAATGTTATATGCACAATTATGTGCTAAAGTTCATTTTTCATGTATTGTGTAGAAAATGGTGTGTTTTAGATAAACCATTACTACTATCTTTACCTTTGACAAGTCTTAAGTCGTTGACAAGTACTTATCCCATACGCCGTGTCTTCGACTTGATTTCCTAATCCACCCACGGGTTCCCGCCAAAATGCCCTTCTGTTTACTTAACATGAAAAGCCAAAGTTCCATGCACCGGGAATCCACCTCCATTGCATGGTTTTGTACTCTCATGCTGACAAAAACTGGTGTATGACAAATGAATGCTTTGTAAACCGCATTCTCAAAATGAATGAAAAATTAAATGAAATCCGCAGACTAAGAAAAATACTATACATTTAGAAAACTACATATAAATTTATAGCTGCAGAATTTAAAAATCAATTAATAACATATTTTGAGAAATTAATGTAACGGACAAACATAAAATATAATAACTTGAATAGGTAATATGCGGAAGTTATTAAAGTTATGATTTCTGCGAAAAATCGCTTTTTACTGAACCTAATCTATATTATACATTTATTCATTGGGTTAAAAATAGAAAGGTTTATCCGAATACACGTGTATAGGACTATAAAATTTCGCTGAAAATTCACGATTTCGAATACTACGTTACAAAAAAGACATTCTTGGCCAAACGGGAAGTTACAGTTCTTTTAATATTAAAGTTGTATGAAGATTTTATAAGTTATTTATCAGCCTAGACAATTTCACGATCATTTTTTAAATATGTTTTCAGAATGTGCTTGTAGCGAGCATTCTTGTCATAGCCAGTCTGGTCGAAAGTTAACAGATGTGAATGGTTAGGAAAATCAAGCTGACAAATTCTGCATTTTACCAGGGTACACGTAACTTCAGAAGTACTCAGGGCACAGAAAATATCATTTTATTCCAAATTGAAATTTCGCGTTTTATAAGACCAAAATTCTACGTTCTTATATATATATAAACATTATTCTTTAGAAAAATAAAGTGGAAAACTTTCTGTGCCGACCCTGTGAGTTCGTCTGATTTTTTGAGACAGTTTGTCATAAGAACACGGCGGCCCAACCTCCAGTTTCCCCACCATCGACTGCACTTGTCAAAGAAAATGTCCACGGCAATCGCTGCCTCCATAGAAGCTTGTTTTCGCAGAAAATGTTATATGCACAATTATGTGCTAAAGTTCATTTTTCATGTATTGTGTAGAAAATGGTGTGTTTTAGATAAACCATTACTACTATCTTTACCTTTGACAAGTCTTAAGTCGTTGACAAGTACTTATCCCATCCGCCGTGTCTTCGACTTGATTTCCTAATCCACCCACGGGTTCCCGCCAAAATGCCCTTCTGTTAACTTAACATGAAAAGCCAAAGTTCCATGCACCGGGAATCCACCTCCATTGCATGGTTTTGTACTCTCATTCTGACAAAAACTGGTGTATGACAAATGAATGCTTTGTAAACCGCATTCTCAAAATGAATGAAAAATTATATGAAATCCGCAGACTAAGAAAAATACTATACATTTAGAAAACTACATATAAATTTATAGCTGCAGAATTTAAAAATCAATTAATAACATATTTTGAGAAATTAATGTAACGGACAAACATAAAATATAATAACTTGAATAGGGAATATGCGGAAGTTATTAAAGTTTGGATTTCTGGGAAAAATCGCTTTTTACTGAACCTAATCTATATTATACATTTATTCATTGGGTTAAAAATAGAAAGGTTTATCCGAATACACGTGTATAGGACTATACAATTTCGCTGAAAATTCACGATTTCGAATACTACGTTACAAAAAAGACATTCCTGGCCAAACGGGAAGTTACAGTTCTTTTAATATTAAAGTTGTATGAAGATTTTATAAGTTATTTATCAGCCTAGACAATTTCACGATCATTTTTTAAATATGTTGTCAGAATGTGCTTGTAGCGAGCATTCTTGTCATAGCCAGTCCGGTCGAAAGTTAACAGATGTGAATGGTTAGGAAAATCAAGCTGACAAATTCTGCATTTTACCAGGGTACGCGTAACTTCAGAAGTACTCAGGGCACAGAAAATATATTTTTATTCCAAATTGAAATTTCGCGTTTTTTAAGACCAAAATTCTACGTTCTTATATATATATAAACATTATTCTTTAGAAAAATAAAGTGGAAAACTTTCTGTGCCGACCCTGTGAGTTCGTCTGATTTTTTGAGACAGTTTGTCATAAGAACACGGCGGCCCAACCTCCAGTTTCCCCACCATCGACTGCACTTGTCAAAGAAAATGTCCACGGCAATCGCTGCCTCCATAGAAGCTTGTTTTCGCAGAAAATGTTATATGCACAATTATGTGCTAAAGTTCATTTTTCATGTATTGTGTAGAAAATGGTGTGTTTTAGATAAACCATTACTACTATCTTTACCTTTGACAAGTCTTAAGTCGTTGACAAGTACTTATCCCATCCATGTAACGGACAAACATAAAATATAATAACTTGAATAGGGAATATGCGGAAGTTATTAAAGTTTGGATTTCTGCGAAAAATCGCTTTTTACTGAACCTAATCTGTATTATACATTTATTCATTGGGTTAAAAATAGAAAGGTTTATCCGAATACACGTGTATAGGACTATACAATTTCGCTGAAAATTCACGATTTCGAATACTACGTTACAAAAAAGACATTCTTGGCCAAACGGGAAATTACAGTTCTTTTAATATTAAAGTTGTATGAAGATTTTATAAGTTATTTATCAGCCTAGACAATTTCACGATCATTTTTTAAATATGTTGTCAGAATGTGCTTGTAGCGAGCATTCTTGTTATAGCCAGTCTGGTCGAAAGTTAACAGATGTGAATGGTTAGGAAAATCAAGCTGACAAATTCTGCATTTTACCAGGGTACGCGTAACTTCAGAAGTACTCAGGGCACAGAAAATATCTTTTTATTCCAAATTGAAATTTCGCGTTTTTTAAGACCAAAATTCTACGTTCTTATATATATAAACATTATTCTTTAGAAAAATAAAGTGGAAAACTTTCTGTGCCGACCCTGTGAGTTCGTCTGATTTTTTGAGACAGTTTGTCATAAGAACACGGCGGCCCAACCTCCAGTTTCCCCACCATCGACTGCACTTGTCAAAGAAAATGTCCACGGCAATCGCTGCCTCCATAGAAGCTTGTTTTCGCAGAAAATGTTATATGCACAATTATGTGCTAAAGTTCATTTTTCATGTATTGTGTAGAAAATGGTGTGTTTTAGATAAACCATTACTACTATCTTTACCTTTGACAAGTCTTAAGTCGTTGACAAGTACTTATCCCATCCGCCGTGTCTTCGACTTGATTTCCTAATCCACCCACGGGTTCCCGCCAAAATGCCCTTCTGTTTACTTAACATGAAAAGCCAAAGTTCCATGCACCGGGAATCCACCTCCATTGCATGGTTTTGTACTCTCATGCTGACAAAAACTGGTGTATGACAAATGAATGCTTTGTAAACCGCATTCTCAAAATGAATGAAAAATTAAATGAAATCCGCAGACTCAGAAAAATACTATACATTTAGAAAACTACATATAAATTTATAGCTGCAGAATTTAAAAATCAATTAATAACATATTTTGAGAAATTAATGTAACGGACAAACATAAAATATAATAACTTGAATAGGTAATATGCGGAAGTTATTAAAGTTTGGATTTCTGGGAAAAATCGCTTTTTACTGAACCTAATCTATATTATACATTTATTCATTGGGTTAAAAATAGAAAGGTTTATCCGAATACACGTGTATAGGACTATAAAATTTCGCTGAAAATTCACGATTTCGATTACTACGTTACAAAAAAGACATTCTTGGCCAAACGGGAAGTTACAGTTCTTTTAATATTAAAGTTGTATGAAGATTTTATAAGTTATTTATCAGCCTAGACAATTTCACGATCATTTTTTAAATATGTTGTCAGAATGTGCTTGTAGCGATCATTCTTGTCATAGCCAGTCCGGTCGAAAGTTAACAGATGTGAATGGTTAGGAAAATCAAGCTGACAAATTCTGCATTTTACCAGGGTACGCGTAACTTCAGAAGTACTCAGGGCACAGAAAATATCTTTTTATTCCAAATTGAAATTTCGCGTTTTTTAAGACCAAAATTCTACGTACTTATATATATAAACATTATTCTTTAGAAAAATAAAGTGGAAAAATTTCTGTGCCGACCCTGTGAGTTCGTCTGATTTTTTGAGACAGTTTGTCATAAGAACACGGCGGCCCAACCTCCAGTTTCCCCACCATCGACTGCACTTGTCAAAGAAAATGTCCACGGCAATCGCTGCCTCCATAGAAGATTGTTTTCGCAGAAAATGTTATATGCACAATTATGTGCTAAAGTTCATTTTTCATGTATTGTGTAGAAAATGGTGTGTTTTAGATAAACCATTACTACTATCTTTACCTTTGACAAGTCTTAAGTCGTTGACAAGTACTTATCCCATCCATGTAACGGACAAACATAAAATATAATAACTTGAATAGGGAATATGCGGAAGTTATTAAAGTTTGGATTTCTGCGAAAAATCGCTTTTTACTGAACCTAATCTGTATTATACATTTATTCATTGGGTTAAAAATAGAAAGGTTTATCCGAATACACGTGTATAGGACTATAAAATTTCGCTGAAAATTCACGATTTCGAATACTACGTTACAAAAAAGACATTCTTGGCCAAACGGGAAATTACAGTTCTTTTAATATTAAAGTTGTATGAAGATTTTATAAGTTATTTATCAGCCTAGACAATTTCACGATCATTTTTTAAATATGTTGTCAGAATGTGCTTGTAGCGAGCATTCTTGTTATAGCCAGTCTGGTCGAAAGTTAACAGATGTGAATGGTTAGGAAAATCAAGCTGACAAATTCTGCATTTTACCAGGGTACGCGTAACTTCAGAAGTACTCAGGGCACAGAAAATATCTTTTTATTCCAAATTGAAATTTCGCGTTTTTTAAGACCAAAATTCTACGTTCTTATATATATAAACATTATTCTTTAGAAAAATAAAGTGGAAAACTTTCTGTGCCGACCCTGTGAGTTCGTCTGATTTTTTGAGACAGTTTGTCATAAGAACACGGCGGCCCAACCTCCAGTTTCCCCACCATCGACTGCACTTGTCAAAGAAAATGTCCACGGCAATCGCTGCCTCCATAGAAGCTTGTTTTCGCAGAAAATGTTATATGCACAATTATGTGCTAAAGTTCATTTTTCATGTATTGTGTAGAAAATGGTGTGTTTTAGATAAACCATTACTACTATCTTTACCTTTGACAAGTCTTAAGTCGTTGACAAGTACTTATCCCATCCGCCGTGTCTTCGACTTGATTTCCTAATCCACCCACGGGTTCCCGCCAAAATGCCCTTCTGTTTACTTAACATGAAAAGCCAAAGTTCCATGCACCGGGAATCCACCTCCATTGCATGGTTTTGTACTCTCATGCTGACAAAAACTGGTGTATGACAAATGAATGCTTTGTAAACCGCATTCTCAAAATGAATGAAAAATTAAATGAAATCCGCAGACTCAGAAAAATACTATACATTTAGAAAACTACATATAAATTTATAGCTGCAGAATTTAAAAATCAATTAATAACATATTTTGAGAAATTAATGTAACGGACAAACATAAAATATAATAACTTGAATAGGTAATATGCGGAAGTTATTAAAGTTTGGATTTCTGGGAAAAATCGCTTTTTACTGAACCTAATCTATATTATACATTTATTCATTGGGTTAAAAATAGAAAGGTTTATCCGAATACACGTGTATAGGACTATAAAATTTCGCTGAAAATTCACGATTTCGATTACTACGTTACAAAAAAGACATTCTTGGCCAAACGGGAAGTTACAGTTCTTTTAATATTAAAGTTGTATGAAGATTTTATAAGTTATTTATCAGCCTAGACAATTTCACGATCATTTTTTAAATATGTTGTCAGAATGTGCTTGTAGCGATCATTCTTGTCATAGCCAGTCCGGTCGAAAGTTAACAGATGTGAATGGTTAGGAAAATCAAGCTGACAAATTCTGCATTTTACCAGGGTACGCGTAACTTCAGAAGTACTCAGGGCACAGAAAATATCTTTTTATTCCAAATTGAAATTTCGCGTTTTTTAAGACCAAAATTCTACGTACTTATATATATAAACATTATTCTTTAGAAAAATAAAGTGGAAAAATTTCTGTGCCGACCCTGTGAGTTCGTCTGATTTTTTGAGACAGTTTGTCATAAGAACACGGCGGCCCAACCTCCAGTTTCCCCACCATCGACTGCACTTGTCAAAGAAAATGTCCACGGCAATCGCTGCCTCCATAGAAGATTGTTTTCGCAGAAAATGTTATATGCACAATTATGTGCTAAAGTTCATTTTTCATGTATTGTGTAGAAAATGGTGTGTTTTAGATAAACCATTACTACTATCTTTACCTTTGACAAGTCTTAAGTCGTTGACAAGTACTTATCCCATACGCCGTGTCTTCGACTTGATTTCCTAATCCACCCACGGGTTCCCGCCAAAATGCCCTTCTGTTTACTTAACATGAAAAGCCAAAGTTCCATGCACCGGGAATCCACCTCCATTGCATGGTTTTGTACTCTCATGCTGACAAAAACTGGTGTATGACAAATGAATGCTTTGTAAACCGCATTCTCAAAATGAATGAAAAATTAAATGAAATCCGCAGACTAAGAAAAATACTATACATTTAGAAAACTACATATAAATTTATAGCTGCAGAATTTAAAAATCAATTAATAACATATTTTGAGAAATTAATGTAACGGACAAACATAAAATATAATAACTTGAATAGGTAATATGCGGAAGTTATTAAAGTTATGATTTCTGCGAAAAATCGCTTTTTACTGAACCTAATCTATATTATACATTTATTCATTGGGTTAAAAATAGAAAGGTTTATCCGAATACACGTGTATAGGACTATAAAATTTCGCTGAAAATTCACGATTTCGAATACTACGTTACAAAAAAGACATTCTTGGCCAAACGGGAAGTTACAGTTCTTTTAATATTAAAGTTGTATGAAGATTTTATAAGTTATTTATCAGCCTAGACAATTTCACGATCATTTTTTAAATATGTTTTCAGAATGTGCTTGTAGCGAGCATTCTTGTCATAGCCAGTCTGGTCGAAAGTTAACAGATGTGAATGGTTAGGAAAATCAAGCTGACAAATTCTGCATTTTACCAGGGTACACGTAACTTCAGAAGTACTCAGGGCACAGAAAATATCATTTTATTCCAAATTGAAATTTCGCGTTTTATAAGACCAAAATTCTACGTTCTTATATATATATAAACATTATTCTTTAGAAAAATAAAGTGGAAAACTTTCTGTGCCGACCCTGTGAGTTCGTCTGATTTTTTGAGACAGTTTGTCATAAGAACACGGCGGCCCAACCTCCAGTTTCCCCACCATCGACTGCACTTGTCAAAGAAAATGTCCACGGCAATCGCTGCCTCCATAGAAGCTTGTTTTCGCAGAAAATGTTATATGCACAATTATGTGCTAAAGTTCATTTTTCATGTATTGTGTAGAAAATGGTGTGTTTTAGATAAACCATTACTACTATCTTTACCTTTGACAAGTCTTAAGTCGTTGACAAGTACTTATCCCATCCGCCGTGTCTTCGACTTGATTTCCTAATCCACCCACGGGTTCCCGCCAAAATGCCCTTCTGTTAACTTAACATGAAAAGCCAAAGTTCCATGCACCGGGAATCCACCTCCATTGCATGGTTTTGTACTCTCATTCTGACAAAAACTGGTGTATGACAAATGAATGCTTTGTAAACCGCATTCTCAAAATGAATGAAAAATTATATGAAATCCGCAGACTAAGAAAAATACTATACATTTAGAAAACTACATATAAATTTATAGCTGCAGAATTTAAAAATCAATTAATAACATATTTTGAGAAATTAATGTAACGGACAAACATAAAATATAATAACTTGAATAGGGAATATGCGGAAGTTATTAAAGTTTGGATTTCTGGGAAAAATCGCTTTTTACTGAACCTAATCTATATTATACATTTATTCATTGGGTTAAAAATAGAAAGGTTTATCCGAATACACGTGTATAGGACTATACAATTTCGCTGAAAATTCACGATTTCGAATACTACGTTACAAAAAAGACATTCCTGGCCAAACGGGAAGTTACAGTTCTTTTAATATTAAAGTTGTATGAAGATTTTATAAGTTATTTATCAGCCTAGACAATTTCACGATCATTTTTTAAATATGTTGTCAGAATGTGCTTGTAGCGAGCATTCTTGTCATAGCCAGTCCGGTCGAAAGTTAACAGATGTGAATGGTTAGGAAAATCAAGCTGACAAATTCTGCATTTTACCAGGGTACGCGTAACTTCAGAAGTACTCAGGGCACAGAAAATATATTTTTATTCCAAATTGAAATTTCGCGTTTTTTAAGACCAAAATTCTACGTTCTTATATATATATAAACATTATTCTTTAGAAAAATAAAGTGGAAAACTTTCTGTGCCGACCCTGTGAGTTCGTCTGATTTTTTGAGACAGTTTGTCATAAGAACACGGCGGCCCAACCTCCAGTTTCCCCACCATCGACTGCACTTGTCAAAGAAAATGTCCACGGCAATCGCTGCCTCCATAGAAGCTTGTTTTCGCAGAAAATGTTATATGCACAATTATGTGCTAAAGTTCATTTTTCATGTATTGTGTAGAAAATGGTGTGTTTTAGATAAACCATTACTACTATCTTTACCTTTGACAAGTCTTAAGTCGTTGACAAGTACTTATCCCATCCATGTAACGGACAAACATAAAATATAATAACTTGAATAGGGAATATGCGGAAGTTATTAAAGTTTGGATTTCTGCGAAAAATCGCTTTTTACTGAACCTAATCTGTATTATACATTTATTCATTGGGTTAAAAATAGAAAGGTTTATCCGAATACACGTGTATAGGACTATAAAATTTCGCTGAAAATTCACGATTTCGAATACTACGTTACAAAAAAGACATTCTTGGCCAAACGGGAAATTACAGTTCTTTTAATATTAAAGTTGTATGAAGATTTTATAAGTTATTTATCAGCCTAGACAATTTCACGATCATTTTTTAAATATGTTGTCAGAATGTGCTTGTAGCGAGCATTCTTGTTATAGCCAGTCTGGTCGAAAGTTAACAGATGTGAATGGTTAGGAAAATCAAGCTGACAAATTCTGCATTTTACCAGGGTACGCGTAACTTCAGAAGTACTCAGGGCACAGAAAATATCTTTTTATTCCAAATTGAAATTTCGCGTTTTTTAAGACCAAAATTCTACGTTCTTATATATATAAACATTATTCTTTAGAAAAATAAAGTGGAAAACTTTCTGTGCCGACCCTGTGAGTTCGTCTGATTTTTTGAGACAGTTTGTCATAAGAACACGGCGGCCCAACCTCCAGTTTCCCCACCATCGACTGCACTTGTCAAAGAAAATGTCCACGGCAATCGCTGCCTCCATAGAAGCTTGTTTTCGCAGAAAATGTTATATGCACAATTATGTGCTAAAGTTCATTTTTCATGTATTGTGTAGAAAATGGTGTGTTTTAGATAAACCATTACTACTATCTTTACCTTTGACAAGTCTTAAGTCGTTGACAAGTACTTATCCCATCCGCCGTGTCTTCGACTTGATTTCCTAATCCACCCACGGGTTCCCGCCAAAATGCCCTTCTGTTTACTTAACATGAAAAGCCAAAGTTCCATGCACCGGGAATCCACCTCCATTGCATGGTTTTGTACTCTCATGCTGACAAAAACTGGTGTATGACAAATGAATGCTTTGTAAACCGCATTCTCAAAATGAATGAAAAATTAAATGAAATCCGCAGACTCAGAAAAATACTATACATTTAGAAAACTACATATAAATTTATAGCTGCAGAATTTAAAAATCAATTAATAACATATTTTGAGAAATTAATGTAACGGACAAACATAAAATATAATAACTTGAATAGGTAATATGCGGAAGTTATTAAAGTTTGGATTTCTGGGAAAATCGCTTTTTACTGAACCTAATCTATATTATACATTTATTCATTGGGTTAAAAATAGAAAGGTTTATCCGAATACACGTGTATAGGACTATAAAATTTCGCTGAAAATTCACGATTTCGATTACTACGTTACAAAAAAGACATTCTTGGCCAAACGGGAAGTTACAGTTCTTTTAATATTAAAGTTGTATGAAGATTTTATAAGTTATTTATCAGCCTAGACAATTTCACGATCATTTTTTAAATATGTTGTCAGAATGTGCTTGTAGCGAGCATTCTTGTCATAGCCAGTCTGGTCGAAAGTTAACAGATGTGAATGGTTAGGAAAATCAAGCTGACAAATTCTGCATTTTACCAGGGTACACGTAACTTCAGAAGTACTCAGGGCACAGAAAATATCATTTTATTCCAAATTGAAATTTCGCGTTTTATAAGACCAAAATTCTACGTTCTTATATATATATAAACATTATTCTTTAGAAAAATAAAGTGGAAAACTTTCTGTGCCGACCCTGTGAGTTCGTCTGATTTTTTGAGACAGTTTGTCATAAGAACACGGCGGCCCAACCTCCAGTTTCCCCACCATCGACTGCACTTGTCAAAGAAAATGTCCACGGCAATCGCTGCCTCCATAGAAGCTTGTTTTCGCAGAAAATGTTATATGCACAATTATGTGCTAAAGTTCATTTTTCATGTATTGTGTAGAAAATGGTGTGTTTTAGATAAACCATTACTACTATCTTTACCTTTGACAAGTCTTAAGTCGTTGACAAGTACTTATCCCATCCGCCGTGTCTTCGACTTGATTTCCTAATCCACCCACGGGTTCCCGCCAAAATGCCCTTCTGTTAACTTAACATGAAAAGCCAAAGTTCCATGCACCGGGAATCCACCTCCATTGCATGGTTTTGTACTCTCATTCTGACAAAAACTGGTGTATGACAAATGAATGCTTTGTAAACCGCATTCTCAAAATGAATGAAAAATTATATGAAATCCGCAGACTAAGAAAAATACTATACATTTAGAAAACTACATATAAATTTATAGCTGCAGAATTTAAAAATCAATTAATAACATATTTTGAGAAATTAATGTAACGGACAAACATAAAATATAATAACTTGAATAGGGAATATGCGGAAGTTATTAAAGTTTGGATTTCTGGGAAAAATCGCGTTTTACTGAACCTAATCTATATTATACATTTATTCATTGGGTTAAAAATAGAAAGGTTTATCCGAATACACGTGTATAGGACTATACAATTTCGCTGAAAATTCACGATTTCGAATACTACGTTACAAAAAAGACATTCCTGGCCAAACGGGAAGTTACAGTTCTTTTAATATTAAAGTTGTATGAAGATTTTATAAGTTATTTATCAGCCTAGACAATTTCACGATCATTTTTTAAATATGTTGTCAGAATGTGCTTGTAGCGAGCATTCTTGTCATAGCCAGTCCGGTCGAAAGTTAACAGATGTGAATGGTTAGGAAAATCAAGCTGACAAATTCTGCATTTTACCAGGGTACGCGTAACTTCAGAAGTACTCAGGGCACAGAAAATATATTTTTATTCCAAATTGAAATTTCGCGTTTTTTAAGACCAAAATTCTACGTTCTTATATATATATAAACATTATTCTTTAGAAAAATAAAGTGGAAAACTTTCTGTGCCGACCCTGTGAGTTCGTCTGATTTTTTGAGACAGTTTGTCATAAGAACACGGCGGCCCAACCTCCAGTTTCCCCACCATCGACTGCACTTGTCAAAGAAAATGTCCACGGCAATCGCTGCCTCCATAGAAGCTTGTTTTCGCAGAAAATGTTATATGCACAATTATGTGCTAAAGTTCATTTTTCATGTATTGTGTAGAAAATGGTGTGTTTTAGATAAACCATTACTACTATCTTTACCTTTGACAAGTCTTAAGTCGTTGACAAGTACTTATCCCATCCATGTAACGGACAAACATAAAATATAATAACTTGAATAGGGAATATGCGGAAGTTATTAAAGTTTGGATTTCTGCGAAAAATCGCTTTTTACTGAACCTAATCTGTATTATACATTTATTCATTGGGTTAAAAATAGAAAGGTTTATCCGAATACACGTGTATAGGACTATAAAATTTCGCTGAAAATTCACGATTTCGAATACTACGTTACAAAAAAGACATTCTTGGCCAAACGGGAAATTACAGTTCTTTTAATATTAAAGTTGTATGAAGATTTTATAAGTTATTTATCAGCCTAGACAATTTCACGATCATTTTTTAAATATGTTGTCAGAATGTGCTTGTAGCGAGCATTCTTGTTATAGCCAGTCTGGTCGAAAGTTAACAGATGTGAATGGTTAGGAAAATCAAGCTGACAAATTCTGCATTTTACCAGGGTACGCGTAACTTCAGAAGTACTCAGGGCACAGAAAATATCTTTTTATTCCAAATTGAAATTTCGCGTTTTTTAAGACCAAAATTCTACGTTCTTATATATATAAACATTATTCTTTAGAAAAATAAAGTGGAAAACTTTCTGTGCCGACCCTGTGAGTTCGTCTGATTTTTTGAGACAGTTTGTCATAAGAACACGGCGGCCCAACCTCCAGTTTCCCCACCATCGACTGCACTTGTCAAAGAAAATGTCCACGGCAATCGCTGCCTCCATAGAAGCTTGTTTTCGCAGAAAATGTTATATGCACAATTATGTGCTAAAGTTCATTTTTCATGTATTGTGTAGAAAATGGTGTGTTTTAGATAAACCATTACTACTATCTTTACCTTTGAGAAGTCTTAAGTCGTTGACAAGTACTTATCCCATCCGCCGTGTCTTCGACTTGATTTCCTAATCCACCCACGGGTTCCCGCCAAAATGCCCTTCTGTTTACTTAACATGAAAAGCCAAAGTTCCATGCACCGGGAATCCACCTCCATTGCATGGTTTTGTACTCTCATGCTGACAAAAACTGGTGTATGACAAATGAATGCTTTGTAAACCGCATTCTCAAAATGAATGAAAAATTAAATGAAATCCGCAGACTCAGAAAAATACTATACATTTAGAAAACTACATATAAATTTATAGCTGCAGAATTTAAAAATCAATTAATAACATATTTTGAGAAATTAATGTAACGGACAAACATAAAATATAATAACTTGAATAGGGAATATGCGGAAGTTATTAAAGTTTGGATTTCTGGGAAAAATCGCTTTTTACTGAACCTAATCTATATTATACATTTATTCATTGGGTTAAAAATAGAAAGGTTTATCCGAATACACGTGTATAGGACTATACAATTTCGCTGAAAATTCACGATTTCGAATACTACGTTACAAAAAAGACATTCCTGGCCAAACGGGAAGTTACAGTTCTTTTAATATTAAAGTTGTATGAAGATTTTATAAGTTATTTATCAGCCTAGACAATTTCACGATCATTTTTTAAATATGTTGTCAGAATGTGCTTGTAGCGAGCATTCTTGTCATAGCCAGTCCGGTCGAAAGTTAACAGATGTGAATGGTTAGGAAAATCAAGCTGACAAATTCTGCATTTTACCAGGGTACGCGTAACTTCAGAAGTACTCAGGGCACAGAAAATATATTTTTATTCCAAATTGAAATTTCGCGTTTTTTAAGACCAAAATTCTACGTTCTTATATATATATAAACATTATTCTTTAGAAAAATAAAGTGGAAAACTTTCTGTGCCGACCCTGTGAGTTCGTCTGATTTTTTGAGACAGTTTGTCATAAGAACACGGCGGCCCAACCTCCAGTTTCCCCACCATCGACTGCACTTGTCAAAGAAAATGTCCACGGCAATCGCTGCCTCCATAGAAGCTTGTTTTCGCAGAAAATGTTATATGCACAATTATGTGCTAAAGTTCATTTTTCATGTATTGTGTAGAAAATGGTGTGTTTTAGATAAACCATTACTACTATCTTTACCTTTGACAAGTCTTAAGTCGTTGACAAGTACTTATCCCATCCATGTAACGGACAAACATAAAATATAATAACTTGAATAGGGAATATGCGGAAGTTATTAAAGTTTGGATTTCTGCGAAAAATCGCTTTTTACTGAACCTAATCTGTATTATACATTTATTCATTGGGTTAAAAATAGAAAGGTTTATCCGAATACACGTGTATAGGACTATAAAATTTCGCTGAAAATTCACGATTTCGAATACTACGTTACAAAAAAGACATTCTTGGCCAAACGGGAAATTACAGTTCTTTTAATATTAAAGTTGTATGAAGATTTTATAAGTTATTTATCAGCCTAGACAATTTCACGATCATTTTTTAAATATGTTGTCAGAATGTGCTTGTAGCGAGCATTCTTGTTATAGCCAGTCTGGTCGAAAGTTAACAGATGTGAATGGTTAGGAAAATCAAGCTGACAAATTCTGCATTTTACCAGGGTACGCGTAACTTCAGAAGTACTCAGGGCACAGAAAATATCTTTTTATTCCAAATTGAAATTTCGCGTTTTTTAAGACCAAAATTCTACGTTCTTATATATATAAACATTATTCTTTAGAAAAATAAAGTGGAAAACTTTCTGTGCCGACCCTGTGAGTTCGTCTGATTTTTTGAGACAGTTTGTCATAAGAACACGGCGGCCCAACCTCCAGTTTCCCCACCATCGACTGCACTTGTCAAAGAAAATGTCCACGGCAATCGCTGCCTCCATAGAAGCTTGTTTTCGCAGAAAATGTTATATGCACAATTATGTGCTAAAGTTCATTTTTCATGTATTGTGTAGAAAATGGTG
This sequence comes from Maratus michaelseni, assembly GCA_963931845.1. Lineage (NCBI taxonomy): Eukaryota > Metazoa > Arthropoda > Arachnida > Araneae > Salticidae > Maratus > Maratus michaelseni. The sequence goes on along the minus strand of OZ007592.1, from coordinate 177,536,308 downwards.
TGTTTTAGATAAACCATTACTACTATCTTTACCTTTGACAAGTCTTAAGTCGTTGACAAGTACTTATCCCATCCGCCGTGTCTTCGACTTGATTTCCTAATCCACCCACGGGTTCCCGCCAAAATGCCCTTCTGTTTACTTAACATGAAAAGCCAAAGTTCCATGCACCGGGAATCCACCTCCATTGCATGGTTTTGTACTCTCATGCTGACAAAAACTGGTGTATGACAAATGAATGCTTTGTAAACCGCATTCTCAAAATGAATGAAAAATTAAATGAAATCCGCAGACTCAGAAAAATACTATACATTTAGAAAACTACATATAAATTTATAGCTGCAGAATTTAAAAATCAATTAATAACATATTTTGAGAAATTAATGTAACGGACAAACATAAAATATAATAACTTGAATAGGTAATATGCGGAAGTTATTAAAGTTTGGATTTCTGGGAAAAATCGCTTTTTACTGAACCTAATCTATATTATACATTTATTCATTGGGTTAAAAATAGAAAGGTTTATCCGAATACACGTGTATAGGACTATAAAATTTCGCTGAAAATTCACGATTTCGATTACTACGTTACAAAAAAGACATTCTTGGCCAAACGGGAAGTTACAGTTCTTTTAATATTAAAGTTGTATGAAGATTTTATAAGTTATTTATCAGCCTAGACAATTTCACGATCATTTTTTAAATATGTTGTCAGAATGTGCTTGTAGCGATCATTCTTGTCATAGCCAGTCCGGTCGAAAGTTAACAGATGTGAATGGTTAGGAAAATCAAGCTGACAAATTCTGCATTTTACCAGGGTACGCGTAACTTCAGAAGTACTCAGGGCACAGAAAATATCTTTTTATTCCAAATTGAAATTTCGCGTTTTTTAAGACCAAAATTCTACGTACTTATATATATAAACATTATTCTTTAGAAAAATAAAGTGGAAAAATTTCTGTGCCGACCCTGTGAGTTCGTCTGATTTTTTGAGACAGTTTGTCATAAGAACACGGCGGCCCAACCTCCAGTTTCCCCACCATCGACTGCACTTGTCAAAGAAAATGTCCACGGCAATCGCTGCCTCCATAGAAGATTGTTTTCGCAGAAAATGTTATATGCACAATTATGTGCTAAAGTTCATTTTTCATGTATTGTGTAGAAAATGGTGTGTTTTAGATAAACCATTACTACTATCTTTACCTTTGACAAGTCTTAAGTCGTTGACAAGTACTTATCCCATACGCCGTGTCTTCGACTTGATTTCCTAATCCACCCACGGGTTCCCGCCAAAATGCCCTTCTGTTTACTTAACATGAAAAGCCAAAGTTCCATGCACCGGGAATCCACCTCCATTGCATGGTTTTGTACTCTCATGCTGACAAAAACTGGTGTATGACAAATGAATGCTTTGTAAACCGCATTCTCAAAATGAATGAAAAATTAAATGAAATCCGCAGACTAAGAAAAATACTATACATTTAGAAAACTACATATAAATTTATAGCTGCAGAATTTAAAAATCAATTAATAACATATTTTGAGAAATTAATGTAACGGACAAACATAAAATATAATAACTTGAATAGGTAATATGCGGAAGTTATTAAAGTTATGATTTCTGCGAAAAATCGCTTTTTACTGAACCTAATCTATATTATACATTTATTCATTGGGTTAAAAATAGAAAGGTTTATCCGAATACACGTGTATAGGACTATAAAATTTCGCTGAAAATTCACGATTTCGAATACTACGTTACAAAAAAGACATTCTTGGCCAAACGGGAAGTTACAGTTCTTTTAATATTAAAGTTGTATGAAGATTTTATAAGTTATTTATCAGCCTAGACAATTTCACGATCATTTTTTAAATATGTTTTCAGAATGTGCTTGTAGCGAGCATTCTTGTCATAGCCAGTCTGGTCGAAAGTTAACAGATGTGAATGGTTAGGAAAATCAAGCTGACAAATTCTGCATTTTACCAGGGTACACGTAACTTCAGAAGTACTCAGGGCACAGAAAATATCATTTTATTCCAAATTGAAATTTCGCGTTTTATAAGACCAAAATTCTACGTTCTTATATATATATAAACATTATTCTTTAGAAAAATAAAGTGGAAAACTTTCTGTGCCGACCCTGTGAGTTCGTCTGATTTTTTGAGACAGTTTGTCATAAGAACACGGCGGCCCAACCTCCAGTTTCCCCACCATCGACTGCACTTGTCAAAGAAAATGTCCACGGCAATCGCTGCCTCCATAGAAGCTTGTTTTCGCAGAAAATGTTATATGCACAATTATGTGCTAAAGTTCATTTTTCATGTATTGTGTAGAAAATGGTGTGTTTTAGATAAACCATTACTACTATCTTTACCTTTGACAAGTCTTAAGTCGTTGACAAGTACTTATCCCATCCGCCGTGTCTTCGACTTGATTTCCTAATCCACCCACGGGTTCCCGCCAAAATGCCCTTCTGTTAACTTAACATGAAAAGCCAAAGTTCCATGCACCGGGAATCCACCTCCATTGCATGGTTTTGTACTCTCATTCTGACAAAAACTGGTGTATGACAAATGAATGCTTTGTAAACCGCATTCTCAAAATGAATGAAAAATTATATGAAATCCGCAGACTAAGAAAAATACTATACATTTAGAAAACTACATATAAATTTATAGCTGCAGAATTTAAAAATCAATTAATAACATATTTTGAGAAATTAATGTAACGGACAAACATAAAATATAATAACTTGAATAGGGAATATGCGGAAGTTATTAAAGTTTGGATTTCTGGGAAAAATCGCTTTTTACTGAACCTAATCTATATTATACATTTATTCATTGGGTTAAAAATAGAAAGGTTTATCCGAATACACGTGTATAGGACTATACAATTTCGCTGAAAATTCACGATTTCGAATACTACGTTACAAAAAAGACATTCCTGGCCAAACGGGAAGTTACAGTTCTTTTAATATTAAAGTTGTATGAAGATTTTATAAGTTATTTATCAGCCTAGACAATTTCACGATCATTTTTTAAATATGTTGTCAGAATGTGCTTGTAGCGAGCATTCTTGTCATAGCCAGTCCGGTCGAAAGTTAACAGATGTGAATGGTTAGGAAAATCAAGCTGACAAATTCTGCATTTTACCAGGGTACGCGTAACTTCAGAAGTACTCAGGGCACAGAAAATATATTTTTATTCCAAATTGAAATTTCGCGTTTTTTAAGACCAAAATTCTACGTTCTTATATATATATAAACATTATTCTTTAGAAAAATAAAGTGGAAAACTTTCTGTGCCGACCCTGTGAGTTCGTCTGATTTTTTGAGACAGTTTGTCATAAGAACACGGCGGCCCTACCTCCAGTTTCCCCACCATCGACTGCACTTGTCAAAGAAAATGTCCACGGCAATCGCTGCCTCCATAGAAGCTTGTTTTCGCAGAAAATGTTATATGCACAATTATGTGCTAAAGTTCATTTTTCATGTATTGTGTAGAAAATGGTGTGTTTTAGATAAACCATTACTACTATCTTTACCTTTGACAAGTCTTAAGTCGTTGACAAGTACTTATCCCATCCGCCGTGTCTTCGACTTGATTTCCTAATCCACCCACGGGTTCCCGCCAAAATGCCCTTCTGTTAACTTAACATGAAAAGCCAAAGTTCCATGCACCGGGAATCCACCTCCATTGCATGGTTTTGTACTCTCATTCTGACAAAAACTGGTGTATGACAAATGAATGCTTTGTAAACCGCATTCTCAAAATGAATGAAAAATTATATGAAATCCGCAGACTAAGAAAAATACTATACATTTAGAAAACTACATATAAATTTATAGCTGCAGAATTTAAAAATCAATTAATAACATATTTTGAGAAATTAATGTAACGGACAAACATAAAATATAATAACTTGAATAGGGAATATGCGGAAGTTATTAAAGTTTGGATTTCTGGGAAAAATCGCTTTTTACTGAACCTAATCTATATTATACATTTATTCATTGGGTTAAAAATAGAAAGGTTTATCCGAATACACGTGTATAGGACTATACAATTTCGCTGAAAATTCACGATTTCGAATACTACGTTACAAAAAAGACATTCCTGGCCAAACGGGAAGTTACAGTTCTTTTAATATTAAAGTTGTATGAAGATTTTATAAGTTATTTATCAGCCTAGACAATTTCACGATCATTTTTTAAATATGTTGTCAGAATGTGCTTGTAGCGAGCATTCTTGTCATAGCCAGTCCGGTCGAAAGTTAACAGATGTGAATGGTTAGGAAAATCAAGCTGACAAATTCTGCATTTTACCAGGGTACGCGTAACTTCAGAAGTACTCAGGGCACAGAAAATATATTTTTATTCCAAATTGAAATTTCGCGTTTTTTAAGACCAAAATTCTACGTTCTTATATATATAAACATTATTCTTTAGAAAAATAAAGTGGAAAACTTTCTGTGCCGACCCTGTGAGTTCGTCTGATTTTTTGAGACAGTTTGTCATAAGAACACGGCGGCCCAACCTCCAGTTTCCCCACCATCGACTGCACTTGTCAAAGAAAATGTCCACGGCAATCGCTGCCTCCATAGAAGCTTGTTTTCGCAGAAAATGTTATATGCACAATTATGTGCTAAAGTTCATTTTTCATGTATTGTGTAGAAAATGGTGTGTTTTAGATAAACCATTACTACTATCTTTACCTTTGACAAGTCTTAAGTCGTTGACAAGTACTTATCCCATCCGCCGTGTCTTCGACTTGATTTCCTAATCCACCCACGGGTTCCCGCCAAAATGCCCTTCTGTTAACTTAACATGAAAAGCCAAAGTTCCATGCACCGGGAATCCACCTCCATTGCATGGTTTTGTACTCTCATGCTGACAAAAACTGGTGTATGGCAAATGAATGCTTTGTAAACCGCATTCTCAAAATGAATGAAAAATTAAATGAAATCCGCAGACTAAGAAAAATACTATACATTTAGGAAACTACATATAAATTTATAGCTGCAGAATTTAAAAATCAATTAATAACATATTTTGAGAAATTAATGTAACGGACAAAAATAAAATATAATAACTTGAATAGGGAATATGCGGAAGTTATTAAAGTTTGGATTTCTGGGAAAAATCGCTTTTTACTGAACCTAATCTATATTATACATTTATTCATTGGGTTAAAAATAGAAAGGTTTATCCGAATACACGTGTATAGGACTATAAAATTTCGCTGAAAATTCACGATTTCGAATACTACGTTACAAAAAAGACATTCCTGGCCAAACGGGAAGTTACAGTTCTTTTAATATTAAAGTTGTATGAAGATTTTATAAGTTATTTATCAGCCTAGACAATTTCACGATCATTTTTTAAATATGTTGTCAGAATGTGCTTGTAGCGAGCATTCTTGTCATAGCCAGTCCGGTCGAAAGTTAACAGATGTGAATGGTTAGGAAAATCAAGCTGACAAATTCTGCATTTTACCAGGGTACGCGTAACTTCAGAAGTACTCAGGACACAGAAAATATCTTTTTATTCCAAATTGAAATTTCGCGTTTTATAAGACCAAAATTCTACGTTCTTATATATATAAACATTATTCTTTAGAAAAATAAAGTGGAAAACTTTCTGTGCCGACCCTGTGAGTTCGTCTGATTTTTTGAGACAGTTTGTCATAAGAACACGGCGGCCCAACCTCCAGTTTCCCCACCATCGACTGCACTTGTCAAAGAAAATGTCCACGGCAATCGCTGCCTCCATAGAAGATTGTTTTCGCAGAAAATGTTATATGCACAATTATGTGCTAAAGTTCATTTTTCATGTATTGTGTAGAAAATGGTGTGTTTTAGATAAACCATTACTACTATCTTTACCTTTGACAAGTCTTAAGTCGTTGACAAGTACTTATCCCATACGCCGTGTCTTCGACTTGATTTCCTAATCCACCCACGGGTTCCCGCCAAAATGCCCTTCTGTTTACTTAACATGAAAAGCCAAAGTTCCATGCACCGGGAATCCACCTCCATTGCATGGTTTTGTACTCTCATGCTGACAAAAACTGGTGTATGACAAATGAATGCTTTGTAAACCGCATTCTCAAAATGAATGAAAAATTAAATGAAATCCGCAGACTAAGAAAAATACTATACATTTAGAAAACTACATATAAATTTATAGCTGCAGAATTTAAAAATCAATTAATAACATATTTTGAGAAATTAATGTAACGGACAAACATAAAATATAATAACTTGAATAGGTAATATGCGGAAGTTATTAAAGTTTGGATTTCTGAGAAAAATTTCTTTTTACTGAACCTAATCTATATTATACATTTATTCATTGGGTTAAAAATAGAAAGGTTTATCCGAATACACGTGTATAGGACTATAAAATTTCGCTGAAAATTCACGATTTCGAATACTACGTTACAAAAACGACATTCCTGGCCAAACGGGAAGTTACAGTTCTTTTAATATTAAAGTTGTATGAAGATTTTATAAGTTATTTATCAGCCTAGACAATTTCACGATCATTTTTTAAATATGTTGTCAGAATGTGCTTGTAGCGAGCATTCTTGTCATAGCCAGTCTGGTCGAAAGTTAACAGATGTGAATGGTTAGGAAAATCAAGCTGACAAATTCTGCATTTTACCAGGGTACGCGTAACTTCAGAAGTACTCAGGGCACAGAAAATATCATATTATTCCAAATTGAAATTTCGCGTTTTATAAGACCAAAATTCTACGTTCTTATATATATAAACATTATTCTTTAGAAAAATAAAGTGGAAAACTTTCTGTGCCGACCCTGTGAGTTCGTCTGATTTTTTGAGACAGTTTGTCACAAGAACACGGTGGCCCAACCTCCAGTTTCCCCACCATCGACTGTACTTGTCAAAGAAAATGTCCACGGCAATCGCTGCCTCCATAGAAGCTTGTTTTCGCAGAAAATGTTATATGCACAATTATGTGCTAAAGTTCATTTTTCATGTATTGTGTAGAAAATGGTGTGTTTTAGATAAACCATTACTACTATCTTTACCTTTGACAAGTCTTAAGTCGTTGACAAGTACTTATCCCATCCGCCGTGTCTTCGACTTGATTTCCTAATCCACCCACGGGTTCCCGCCAAAATGCCCTTCTGTTAACTTAACATGAAAAGCCAAAGTTCCATGCACCGGGAATCCACCTCCATTGCATGGTTTTGTACTCTCATGCTGACAAAAACTGGTGTATCACAAATGAATGCTTTGTAAACCGCATTCTCAAAATGAATGAAAAATTAAATGAAATCCGCAGACTAAGAAAAATACTATACATTTAGAAAACTACATATAAATTTATAGCTGCAGAATTTAAAAATCAATTAATAACATATTTTGAGAAATTAATGTAACGGACAAACATAAAATATAATAACTTGAATAGGGAATATGCGGAAGTTATTAAAGTTTGGATTTCTGGGAAAAATCACTTTTTACTGAACCTAATCTATATTATACATTTATTCATTGGGTTAAAAATAGAAAGGTTTATCCGAATACACGTGTATAGGACTATAAAATTTCGCTGAAAATTCACGATTTCGAATACTACGTTACAAAAAAGACATTCCTGGCCAAACGGGAAGTTACAGTTCTTTTAATATTAAAGTTGTAAGAAGATTTTATAAGTTATTTATCAGCCTAGACAATTTCACGATCATTTTTTAAATATGTTGTCAGAATGTGCTTGTAGCGAGCATTCTTGTCATAGCCAGTCCGGTCGAAAGTTAACAGATGTGAATGGTTAGGAAAATCAAGCTGACAAATTCTGCATTTTACCAGGGTACGCGTAACTTCAGAAGTACTCAGGGCACAGAAAATATATTTTTATTCCAAATTGAAATTTCGCGTTTTTTAAGACCAAAATTCTACGTTCTTATATATATAAACATTATTCTTTAGAAAAATAAAGTGGAAAACTTTCTGTGCCGACCCTGTGAGTTCGTCTGATTTTTTGAGACAGTTTGTCATAAGAACACGGCGGCCCAACCTCCAGTTTCCCCACCATCGACTGCACTTGTCAAAGAAAATGTCCACGGCAATCGCTGCCTCCATAGAAGCTTGTTTTCGCAGAAAATGTTATATGCACAATTATGTGCTAAAGTTCATTTTTCATGTATTGTGTAGAAAATGGTGTGTTTTAGATAAACCATTACTACTATCTTTACCTTTGACAAGTCTTAAGTCGTTGACAAGTACTTATCCCATCCGCCGTGTCTTCGACTTGATTTCCTAATCCACCCACGGGTTCCCGCCAAAATGCCCTTCTGTTAACTTAACATGAAAAGCCAAAGTTCCATGCACCGGGAATCCACCTCCATTGCATGGTTTTGTACTCTCATTCTGACAAAAACTGGTGTATGACAAATGAATGCTTTGTAAACCGCATTCTCAAACTGAATGAAAAATTATATGAAATCCGCAGACTAAGAAAAATACTATACATTTAGAAAACTACATATAAATTTATAGCTGCAGAATTTAAAAATCAATTAATAACATATTTTGAGAAATTAATGTAACGGACAAACATAAAATATAATAACTTGAATAGGGAATATGCGGAAGTTATTAAATTTTGGATTTCTGGGAAAAATCGCTTTTTACTAAACCTAATCTATATTATACATTTATTCATTGGGTTAAAAATAGAAAGGTTTATCCGAATACACGTGTATAGGACTATAAAATTTCGCTGAAAATTCACGATTTCGAATACTACGTTACAAAAAAGACATTCCTGGCCAAACGGGAAGTTACAGTTCTTTTAACATTAAAGTTGTATGAAGATTTTATAAGCTATTTATCAGCCTAGACAATTTCACGATCATTTTTTAAATATGTTGTCAGAATGTGCTTGTAGCGAGCATTCTTGTCATAGCCAGTCCGGTCGAAAGTTAACAGATGTGAATGGTTAGGAAAATCAAGCTGACAAATTCTGCATTTTACCAGGGTACGCGTAACTTCAGAAGTACTCAGGGCACAGAAAATATCTTTTTATTCCAAATTGAAATTTCGCGTTTTTTAAGACCAAAATTCTACGTTCTTATATATATAAACATTATTCTTTAGAAAAATAAAGTGGAAAACTTTCTGTGCCGACCCTGTGAGTTCGTCTGATTTTTTGAGACAGTTTGACATAAGAACACGGCGGCCCAACCTCCAGTTTCCCCACCATCGACTGCACTTGTCAAAGAAAATGTCCACGGCAATCGCTGCCTCCATAGAAGCTTGTTTTCGCAGAAAATGTTATATGCACAATTATGTGCTAAAGTTCATTTTTCATGTATTGTGTAGAAAATGGTGTGTTTTAGATAAACCATTACTACTATCTTTACCTTTGACAAGTCTTAAGTCGTTGACAAGTACTTATCCCATCCGCCGTGTTTTCGACTTGATTTCCTAATCCACCCACGGGTTCCCGCCAAAATGCCCTTCTGTTAACTTAACATGAAAAGCCAAAGTTCCATGCACCGGGAATCCACCTCCATTGCATGGTTTTGTACTCTCATTCTGACAAAAACTGGTGTATGACAAATGAATGCTTTGTAAACCGCATTCTCAAACTGAATGAAAAATTATATGAAATCCGCAGACTAAGAAAAATACTATACATTTAGAAAACTACATATAAATTTATAGCTGCAGAATTTAAAAATCAATTAATAACATATTTTGAGAAATTAATGTAACGGACAAACATAAAATATAATAACTTGAATAGGGAATATGCGGAAGTTATTAAATTTTGGATTTCTGGGAAAAATCGCTTTTTACTAAACCTAATCTATATTATACATTTATTCATTGGGTTAAAAATAGAAAGGTTTATCCGAATACACGTGTATAGGACTATAAAATTTCGCTGAAAATTCACGATTTCGAATACTACGTTACAAAAAAGACATTCTTGGCCAAACGGGAAATTACAGTTCTTTTAATATTAAAGTTGTATGAAGATTTTATAAGTTATTTATCAGCCTAGACAATTTCACGATCATTTTTTAAATATGTTGTCAGAATGTGCTTGTAGCGAGCATTCTTGTCATAGCCAGTCTGGTCGAAAGTTAACAGATGTGAATGGTTAGGAAAATCAAGCTGACAAATTCTGCATTTTACCAGGGTACGCGTAACTTCAGAAGTACTCAGGGCACAGAAAATATCTTTTTATTCCAAATTGAAATTTCGCGTTTTTTAAGACCAAAATTCTACGTTCTTATATATATATAAACATTATTCTTTAGAAAAATAAAGTGGAAAACTTTCTGTGCCGACCCTGTGAGTTCGTCTGATTTTTTGAGACAGTTTGTCATAAGAACACGGCGGCCCAACCTCCAGTTTCCCCACCATCGACTGCACTTGTCAAAGAAAATGTCCACGGCAATCGCTGCCTCCATAGAAGCTTGTTTTCGCAGAAAATGTTATATGCACAATTATGTGCTAAAGTTCATTTTTCATGTATTGTGTAGAAAATGGTGTGTTTTAGATAAACCATTACTACTATCTTTACCTTTGACAAGTCTTAAGTCGTTGACAAGTACTTATCCCATCCGCCGTGTCTTCGACTTGATTTCCTAATCCACCCACGGGTTCCCGCCAAAATGCCCTTCTGTTAACTTAACATGAAAAGCCAAAGTTCCATGCACCGGGAATCCACCTCCATTGCATGGTTTTGTACTCTCATTCTGACAAAAACTGGTGTATGACAAATGAATGCTTTGTAAACCGCATTCTCAAAATGAATGAAAAATTATATGAAATCCGCAGACTAAGAAAAATACTATACATTTAGAAAACTACATATAAATTTATAGCTGCAGAATTTAAAAATCAATTAATAACATATTTTGAGAAATTAATGTAACGGACAAACATAAAATATAATAACTTGAATAGGGAATATGCGGAAGTTATTAAAGTTTGGATTTCTGGGAAAAATCGCTTTTTACTGAACCTAATCTATATTATACATTTATTCATTGGGTTAAAAATAGAAAGGTTTATCCGAATACACGTGTATAGGACTATACAATTTCGCTGAAAATTCACGATTTCGAATACTACGTTACAAAAAAGACATTCCTGGCCAAACGGGAAGTTACAGTTCTTTTAATATTAAAGTTGTATGAAGATTTTATAAGTTATTTATCAGCCTAGACAATTTCACGATCATTTTTTAAATATGTTGTCAGAATGTGCTTGTAGCGAGCATTCTTGTCATAGCCAGTCCGGTCGAAAGTTAACAGATGTGAATGGTTAGGAAAATCAAGCTGACAAATTCTGCATTTTACCAGGGTACGCGTAACTTCAGAAGTACTCAGGGCACAGAAAATATATTTTTATTCCAAATTGAAATTTCGCGTTTTTTAAGACCAAAATTCTACGTTCTTATATATATAAACATTATTCTTTAGAAAAATAAAGTGGAAAACTTTCTGTGCCGACCCTGTGAGTTCGTCTGATTTTTTGAGACAGTTTGACATAAGAACACGGCGGCCCAACCTCCAGTTTCCCCACCATCGACTGCACTTGTCAAAGAAAATGTCCACGGCAATCGCTGCCTCCATAGAAGCTTGTTTTCGCAGAAAATGTTATATGCACAATTATGTGCTAAAGTTCATTTTTCATGTATTGTGTAGAAAATGGTGTGTTTTAGATAAACCATTACTACTATCTTTACCTTTGACAAGTCTTAAGTCGTTGACAAGTACTTATCCCATCCGCCGTGTCTTCGACTTGATTTCCTAATCCACCCACGGGTTCCCGCCAAAATGCCCTTCTGTTAACTTAACATGAAAAGCCAAAGTTCCATGCACCGGGAATCCACCTCCATTGCATGGTTTTGTACTCTCATGCTGACAAAAACTGGTGTATCACAAATGAATGCTTTGTAAACCGCATTCTCAAAATGAATGAAAAATTAAATGAAATCCGCAGACTAAGAAAAATACTATACATTTAGAAAACTACATATAAATTTATAGCTGCAGAATTTAAAAATCAATTAATAACATATTTTGAGAAATTAATGTAACGGACAAACATAAAATATAATAACTTGAATAGGGAATATGCGGAAGTTATTAAAGTTTGGATTTCTGGGAAAAATCACTTTTTACTGAACCTAATCTATATTATACATTTATTCATTGGGTTAAAAATAGAAAGGTTTATCCGAATACACGTGTATAGGACTATAAAATTTCGCTGAAAATTCACGATTTCGAATACTACGTTACAAAAAAGACATTCCTGGCCAAACGGGAAGTTACAGTTCTTTTAATATTAAAGTTGTAAGAAGATTTTATAAGTTATTTATCAGCCTAGACAATTTCACGATCATTTTTTAAATATGTTGTCAGAATGTGCTTGTAGCGAGCATTCTTGTCATAGCCAGTCCGGTCGAAAGTTAACAGATGTGAATGGTTAGGAAAATCAAGCTGACAAATTCTGCATTTTACCAGGGTACGCGTAACTTCAGAAGTACTCAGGGCACAGAAAATATATTTTTATTCCAAATTGAAATTTCGCGTTTTTTAAGACCAAAATTCTACGTTCTTATATATATAAACATTATTCTTTAGAAAAATAAAGTGGAAAACTTTCTGTGCCGACCCTGTGAGTTCGTCTGATTTTTTGAGACAGTTTGTCATAAGAACACGGCGGCCCAACCTCCAGTTTCCCCACCATCGACTGCACTTGTCAAAGAAAATGTCCACGGCAATCGCTGCCTCCATAGAAGCTTGTTTTCGCAGAAAATGTTATATGCACAATTATGTGCTAAAGTTCATTTTTCATGTATTGTGTAGAAAATGGTGTGTTTTAGATAAACCATTACTACTATCTTTACCTTTGACAAGTCTTAAGTCGTTGACAAGTACTTATCCCATCCGCCGTGTCTTCGACTTGATTTCCTAATCCACCCACGGGTTCCCGCCAAAATGCCCTTCTGTTAACTTAACATGAAAAGCCAAAGTTCCATGCACCGGGAATCCACCTCCATTGCATGGTTTTGTACTCTCATTCTGACAAAAACTGGTGTATGACAAATGAATGCTTTGTAAACCGCATTCTCAAAATGAATGAAAAATTATATGAAATCCGCAGACTAAGAAAAATACTATACATTTAGAAAACTACATATAAATTTATAGCTGCAGAATTTAAAAATCAATTAATAACATATTTTGAGAAATTAATGTAACGGACAAACATAAAATATAATAACTTGAATAGGGAATATGCGGAAGTTATTAAAGTTTGGATTTCTGGGAAAAATCGCTTTTTACTGAACCTAATCTATATTATACATTTATTCATTGGGTTAAAAATAGAAAGGTTTATCCGAATACACGTGTATAGGACTATACAATTTCGCTGAAAATTCACGATTTCGAATACTACGTTACAAAAAAGACATTCCTGGCCAAACGGGAAGTTACAGTTCTTTTAATATTAAAGTTGTATGAAGATTTTATAAGTTATTTATCAGCCTAGACAATTTCACGATCATTTTTTAAATATGTTGTCAGAATGTGCTTGTAGCGAGCATTCTTGTCATAGCCAGTCCGGTCGAAAGTTAACAGATGTGAATGGTTAGGAAAATCAAGCTGACAAATTCTGCATTTTACCAGGGTACGCGTAACTTCAGAAGTACTCAGGGCACAGAAAATATATTTTTATTCCAAATTGAAATTTCGCGTTTTTTAAGACCAAAATTCTACGTTCTTATATATATAAACATTATTCTTTAGAAAAATAAAGTGGAAAACTTTCTGTGCCGACCCTGTGAGTTCGTCTGATTTTTTGAGACAGTTTGACATAAGAACACGGCGGCCCAACCTCCAGTTTCCCCACCATCGACTGCACTTGTCAAAGAAAATGTCCACGGCAATCGCTGCCTCCATAGAAGCTTGTTTTCGCAGAAAATGCTATATGCACAATTATGTGCTAAAGTTCATTTTTCATGTATTGTGTAGAAAATGGTGTGTTTTAGATAAACCATTACTACTATCTTTACCTTTGACAAGTCTTAAGTCGTTGACAAGTACTTATCCCATCCGCCGTGTCTTCGACTTGATTTCCTAATCCACCCACGGGTTCCCGCCAAAATGCCCTTCTGTTAACTTAACATGAAAAGCCAAAGTTCCATGCACCGGGAATCCACCTCCATTGCATGGTTTTGTACTCTCATGCTGACAAAAACTGGTGTATCACAAATGAATGCTTTGTAAACCGCATTCTCAAAATGAATGAAAAATTAAATGAAATCCGCAGACTAAGAAAAATACTATACATTTAGAAAACTACATATAAATTTATAGCTGCAGAATTTAAAAATCAATTAATAACATATTTTGAGAAATTAATGTAACGGACAAACATAAAATATAATAACTTGAATAGGGAATATGCGGAAGTTATTAAAGTTTGGATTTCTGGGAAAAATCACTTTTTACTGAACCTAATCTATATTATACATTTATTCATTGGGTTAAAAATAGAAAGGTTTATCCGAATACACGTGTATAGGACTATAAAATTTCGCTGAAAATTCACGATTTCGAATACTACGTTACAAAAAAGACATTCCTGGCCAAACGGGAAGTTACAGTTCTTTTAATATTAAAGTTGTAAGAAGATTTTATAAGTTATTTATCAGCCTAGACAATTTCACGATCATTTTTTAAATATGTTGTCAGAATGTGCTTGTAGCGAGCATTCTTGTCATAGCCAGTCCGGTCGAAAGTTAACAGATGTGAATGGTTAGGAAAATCAAGCTGACAAATTCTGCATTTTACCAGGGTACGCGTAACTTCAGAAGTACTCAGGGCACAGAAAATATATTTTTATTCCAAATTGAAATTTCGCGTTTTTTAAGACCAAAATTCTACGTTCTTATATATATAAACATTATTCTTTAGAAAAATAAAGTGGAAAACTTTCTGTGCCGACCCTGTGAGTTCGTCTGATTTTTTGAGACAGTTTGTCATAAGAACACGGCGGCCCAACCTCCAGTTTCCCCACCATCGACTGCACTTGTCAAAGAAAATGTCCACGGCAATCGCTGCCTCCATAGAAGCTTGTTTTCGCAGAAAATGTTATATGCACAATTATGTGCTAAAGTTCATTTTTCATGTATTGTGTAGAAAATGGTGTGTTTTAGATAAACCATTACTACTATCTTTACCTTTGACAAGTCTTAAGTCGTTGACAAGTACTTATCCCATCCGCCGTGTCTTCGACTTGATTTCCTAATCCACCCACGGATTCCCGCCAAAATGCCCTTCTGTTAACTTAACATGAAAAGCCAAAGTTCCATGCACCGGGAATCCACCTCCATTGCATGGTTTTGTACTCTCATTCTGACAAAAACTGGTGTATGACAAATGAATGCTTTGTAAACCGCATTCTCAAACTGAATGAAAAATTATATGAAATCCGCAGACTAAGAAAAATACTATACATTTAGAAAACTACATATAAATTTATAGCTGCAGAATTTAAAAATCAATTAATAACATATTTTGAGAAATTAATGTAACGGACAAACATAAAATATAATAACTTGAATAGGGAATATGCGGAAGTTATTAAATTTTGGATTTCTGGGAAAAATCGCTTTTTACTAAACCTAATCTATATTATACATTTATTCATTGGGTTAAAAATAGAAAGGTTTATCCGAATACACGTGTATAGGACTATAAAATTTCGCTGAAAATTCACGATTTCGAATACTACGTTACAAAAAAGACATTCCTGGCCAAACGGGAAGTTACAGTTCTTTTAACATTAAAGTTGTATGAAGATTTTATAAGCTATTTATCAGCCTAGACAATTTCACGATCATTTTTTAAATATGTTGTCAGAATGTGCTTGTAGCGAGCATTCTTGTCATAGCCAGTCCGGTCGAAAGTTAACAGATGTGAATGGTTAGGAAAATCAAGCTGACAAATTCTGCATTTTACCAGGGTACGCGTAACTTCAGAAGTACTCAGGGCACAGAAAATATCTTTTTATTCCAAATTGAAATTTCGCGTTTTTTAAGACCAAAATTCTACGTTCTTATATATATAAACATTATTCTTTAGAAAAATAAAGTGGAAAACTTTCTGTGCCGACCCTGTGAGTTCGTCTGATTTTTTGAGACAGTTTGACATAAGAACACGGCGGCCCAACCTCCAGTTTCCCCACCATCGACTGCACTTGTCAAAGAAAATGTCCACGGCAATCGCTGCCTCCATAGAAGCTTGTTTTCGCAGAAAATGTTATATGCACAATTATGTGCTAAAGTTCATTTTTCATGTATTGTGTAGAAAATGGTGTGTTTTAGATAAACCATTACTACTATCTTTACCTTTGACAAGTCTTAAGTCGTTGACAAGTACTTATCCCATCCGCCGTGTCTTCGACTTGATTTCCTAATCCACCCACGGGTTCCCGCCAAAATGCCCTTCTGTTAACTTAACATGAAAAGCCAAAGTTCCATGCACCGGGAATCCACCTCCATTGCATGGTTTTGTACTCTCATGCTGACAAAAACTGGTGTATGACAAATGAATGCTTTGTAAACCGCATTCTCAAAATGAATGAAAAATTAAATGAAATCCGCAGACTAAGAAAAATACTATACATTTAGAAAACTACATATAAATTTATAGCTGCAGAATTTAAAAATCAATTAATAACATATTTTGAGAAATTAATGTAACGGACAAACATAAAATATAATAACTTGAATAGGGAATATGCGGAAGTTATTAAAGTTTGGATTTCTGCGAAAAATCGCTTTTTACTGAACCTAATCTGTATTATACATTTATTCATTGGTTTAAAAATAGAAAGGTTTATCCGAATACACGTGTATAGGACTATAAAATTTCGCTGAAAATTCACGATTTCGAATACTACGTTACAAAAAAGACATTCTTGGCCAAACGGGAAATTACAGTTCTTTTAATATTAAAGTTGTATGAAGATTTTATAAGTTATTTATCAGCCTAGACAATTTCACGATCATTTTTTAAATATGTTGTCAGAATGTGCTTGTAGCGAGCATTCTTGTCATAGCCAGTCTGGTCGAAAGTTAACAGATGTGAATGGTTAGGAAAATCAAGCTGACAAATTCTGCATTTTACCAGGGTACGCGTAACTTCAGAAGTACTCAGGGCACAGAAAATATCTTTTTATTCCAAATTGAAATTTCGCGTTTTTTAAGACCAAAATTCTACGTTCTTATATATATAAACATTATTCTTTAGAAAAATAAAGTGGAAAACTTTCTGTGCCGACCCTGTGAGTTCGTCTGATTTTTTGAGACAGTTTGTCATAAGAACACGGCGGCCCAACCTCCAGTTTCCCCACCATCGACTGCACTTGTCAAAGAAAATGTCCACGGCAATCGCTGCCTCCATAGAAGCTTGTTTTCGCAGAAAATGTTATATGCACAATTATGTGCTAAAGTTCATTTTTCATGTATTGTGTAGAAAATGGTGTGTTTTAGATAAACCATTACTACTATCTTTACCTTTGACAAGTCTTAAGTCGTTGACAAGTACTTATCCCATCCGCCGTGTCTTCGACTTGATTTCCTAATCCACCCACGGGTTCCCGCCAAAATGCCCTTCTGTTTACTTAACATGAAAAGCCAAAGTTCCATGCACCGGGAATCCACCTCCATTGCATGGTTTTGTACTCTCATGCTGACAAAAACTGGTGTATGACAAATGAATGCTTTGTAAACCGCATTCTCAAAATGAATGAAAAATTAAATGAAATCCGCAGACTCAGAAAAATACTATACATTTAGAAAACTACATATAAATTTATAGCTGCAGAATTTAAAAATCAATTAATAACATATTTTGAGAAATTAATGTAACGGACAAACATAAAATATAATAACTTGAATAGGTAATATGCGGAAGTTATTAAAGTTTGGATTTCTGGGTGAACCTAATCTATATTATACATTTATTCATTGGGTTAAAAATAGAAAGGTTTATCCGAATACACGTGTATAGGACTATAAAATTTCGCTGAAAATTCACGATTTCGAATACTACGTTACAAAAAAGACATTCCTGGCCAAACGGGAAGTTACAGTTCTTTTAATATTAAAGTTGTATGAAGATTTTATAAGTTATTTATCAGCCTAGACAATTTCACGATCATTTTTTAAATATGTTGTCAGAATGTGCTTGTAGCGAGCATTCTTGTCATAGCCTGTCCGGTCGAAAGATAACAGATGTGAATGGTTAGGAAAATCAAGCTGACAAATTCTGCATTTTACCAGGGTACGCGTAACTTCAGAAGTACTCAGGGCACAGAAAATTTCTTTTTATTCCAAATTGAAATTTCGCGTTTTATAAGACCAAAATTCTACGTTCTTATATATATAAACATTATTATTTAGAAAAATAAAGTGGAAAACTTTCTGTGCCGACCCTGTGAGTTCGTCTGATTTTTTGAGACAGTTTGTCATAAGAACACGGCGGCCCAACCTCCAGTTTCCCCACCATCGACTGCACTTGTCAAAGAAAATGTCCACGGCAATCGCTGCCTCCATAGAAGCTTGTTTTCGCAGAAAATGTTATATGCACAATTATGTGCTAAAGTTCATTTTTCATGTATTGTGTAGAAAATGGTGTGTTTTAGATAAACCATTACTACTATCTTTACCTTTGACAAGTCTTAAGTCGTTGACAAGTACTTATCCCATCCGCCGTGTCTTCGACTTGATTTCCTAATCCACCCACGGGTTCCCGCCAAAATGCCCTTCTGTTAACTTAACATGAAAAGCCAAAGTTCCATGCACCGGGAATCCACCTCCATTGCATGGTTTTGTACTCTCATGCTGACAAAAACTGGTGTATGACAAATGAATGCTTTGTAAACCGCATTCTCAAAATGAATGAAAAATTAAATGAAATCCGCAGACTAAGAAAAATACTATACATTTAGAAAACTACATATAAATTGATAGCTGCAGAATTTAAAAATCAATTAATAACATATTTTGAGAAATTAATGTAACGGACAAACATAAAATATAATAACTTGAATAGGGAATATGCGGAAGTTATTAAAGTTTGGATTTCTGGGAAAAATCGCTTTTTACTGAACCTAATCTATATTATACATTTATTCATTGGGTTAAAAATAGAAAGGTTTATCCGAATACACGTGTATAGGACTATAAAATTTCGCTGAAAATTCACGATTTCGAATACTACGTTACAAAAAAGACATTCCTGGCCAAACGGGAAGTTACAGTTCTTTTAATATTAAAGTTGTATGAAGATTTTATAAGTTATTTATCAGCCTAGACAATTTCACGATCATTTTTTAAATATGTTGTCAGAATGTGCTTGTAGCGAGCATTCTTGTCATAGCCAGTCTGGTCGAAAGTTAACAGATGTGAATGGTTAGGAAAATCAAGCTGACAAATTCTGCATTTTACCAGGGTACGCGTAACTTCAGAAGTACTCAGGGCACAGAAAATTTCTTTTTATTCCAAATTGAAATTTCGCGTTTTATAAGACCAAAATTCTACGTTCTTATATATATAAACATTATTATTTAGAAAAATAAAGTGGAAAACTTTCTGTGCCGACCCTGTGAGTTCGTCTGATTTTTTGAGACAGTTTGTCACAAGAACACGGCGGCCCAACCTCCAGTTTCCCCACCATCGACTGCACTTGTCAAAGAAAATGTCCACGGCAATCGCTGCCTCCATAGAAGCTTGTTTTCGCAGAAAATGTTATATGCACAATTATGTGCTAAAGTTCATTTTTCATGTATTGTGTAGAAAATGGTGTGTTTTAGATAAACCATTACTACTATCTTTACCTTTGACAAGTCTTAAGTCGTTGACAAGTACTTATCCCATCCGCCGTGTCTTCGACTTGATTTCCTAATCCACCCACGGGTTCCCGCCAAAATGCCCTTCTGTTAACTTAACATGAAAAGCCAAAGTTCCATGCACCGGGAATCCACCTCCATTGCATGGTTTTGTACTCTCATGCTGACAAAAACTGGTGTATGACAAATGAATGTTTTGTAAACCGCATTCTCAAAATGAATGAAAAATTATATGAAATCCGCAGACTAAGAAAAATACTATACATTTAGAAAACTACATATAAATTTATAGCTGCAGAATTTAAAAATCAATTAATAACATATTTTGAGAAATTAATGTAACGGACAAACATAAAATATAATAACTTGAATAGGGAATATGCGGAAGTTATTAAAGTTTGGATTTCTGGGAAAAATCGCTTTTTACTGAACCTAATGTATATTATACATTTATTCATTGGGTTAAAAATAGAAAGGTTTATCCGAATACACGTGTATAGGACTATAAAATTTCGCTGAAAATTCACGATTTCGAATACTACGTTACAAAAAAGACATTCCTGGCCAAACGGGAAGTTACAGTTCTTTTAATATTAAAGTTGTATGAAGATTTTATAAGTTATTTATCAGCCTAGACAATTTCACGATCATTTTTTAAATATGTTGTCAGAATGTGCTTGTAGCGAGCATTCTTGTCATAGCCAGTCTGGTCGAAAGTTAACAGATGTGAATGGTTAGGAAAATCAAGCTGACAAATTCTGCATTTTACCAGGGTACGCGTAACTTCAGAAGTACTCAGGGCACAGAAAATATCATTTTATTCCAAATTGAAATTTCGCGTTTTATAAGACCAAAATTCTATTTTCTTATATATATATAAACATTATTCTTTAGAAAAATAAAGTGGAAAACTTTCTGTGCCGACCCTGTGAGTTCGTCTGATTTTTTGAGACAGTTTGTCACAAGAACACGGTGGCCCAACCTCCAGTTTCCCCACCATCGACTGCACTTGTCAAAGAAAATGTCCACGGCAATCGCTGCCTCCATAGAAGCTTGTTTTCGCAGAAAATGTTATATGCACAATTATGTGCTAAAGTTCATTTTTCATGTATTGTGTAGAAAATGGTGTGTTTTAGATAAACCATTACTACTATCTTTACCTTTGACAAGTCTTAAGTCGTTGACAAGTACTTATCCCATCCGCCGTGTCTTCGACTTGATTTCCTAATCCACCCACGGGTTCCCGCCAAAATGCCCTTCTGTTAACTTAACATGAAAAGCCAAAGTTCCATGCACCGGGAATCCACCTCCATTGCATGGTTTTGTACTCTCATGCTGACAAAAACTGGTGTATGACAAATGAATGCTTTGTAAACCGCATTCTCAAAATGAATGAAAAATTAAATGAAATCCGCAGACTCAGAAAAATACTATACATTTAGAAAACTACATATAAATTTATAGCTGCAGAATTTAAAAATCAATTAATAACATATTTTGAGAAATTAATGTAACGGACAAACATAAAATATAATAACTTGAATAGGTAATATGCGGAAGTTATTAAAGTTTGGATTTCTTCGAAAAATCGCTTTTTACTGAACCTAATCTATATTATACATTTATTCATTGGGTTAAAAATAGAAAGGTTTATCCGAATACACGTGTGTAGAACTATAAAATTTCGCTGAAAATTCACGATTTCGAATACTACGTTACAAAAAAGACATTCTTGGCCAAACGGGAAATTACAGTTCTTTTAATATTAAAGTTGTATGAAGATTTTATAAGTTATTTATCAGCCTAGACAATTTCACGATCATTTTTTAAATATGCTGTCAGAATGTGCTTGTAGCGGGCATTCTTGTCATAGCCAGTCTGGTCGAAAGTTAACAGATGTGAATGGTTAGGAAAATCAAGCTGACAAATTCTGCATTTTACCAGGGTACGCGTAACTTCAGAAGTACTCAGGGCACAGAAAATATCTTTTTATTCCAAATTGAAATTTCGCGTTTTTTAAGACCAAAATTCTACGTTCTTATATATATAAACATTATTCTTTAGAAAAATAAAGTGGAAAACTTTCTGTGCCGACCCTGTGAGTTCGTCTGATTTTTTGAGACAGTTTGTCATAAGAACACGGCGGCCCAACCTCCAGTTTCCCCACCATCGACTGCACTTGTCAAAGAAAATGTCCACGGCAATCGCTGCCTCCATAGAAGCTTGTTTTCGCAGAAAATGTTATATGCACAATTATGTGCTAAAGTTCATTTTTCATGTATTGTGTAGAAAATGGTGTGTTTTAGATAAACCATTACTACTATCTTTACCTTTGACAAGTCTTAAGTCGTTGACAAGTACTTATCCCATCCGCCGTGTCTTCGACTTGATTTCCTAATCCACCCACGGGTTCCCGCCAAAATGCCCTTCTGTTAACTTAACATGAAAAGCCAAAGTTCCATGCACCGGGAATCCACCTCCATTGCATGGTTTTGTACTCTCATGCTGACAAAAACTGGTGTATGACAAATGAATGCTTTGTAAACCGCATTCTCAAAATGAATGAAAAATTAAATGAAATCCGCAGACTAAGAAAAATACTATACATTTAGAAAACTACATATAAATTTATAGCTGCAGAATTTAAAAATCAATTAATAACATATTTTGAGAAATTAATGTAACGGACAAACATAAAATATAATAACTTGAATAGGGAATATGCGGAAGTTATTAAAGTTTGGATTTCTGGGAAAAATCGCTTTTTACTGAACCTAATCTATATTATACATTTATTCATTGGGTTAAAAATAGAAAGGTTTATCCGAATACACGTGTATAACGGACTATAAAATTTCGCTGAAAATTCACGATTTCGAATACTACGTTACAAAAAAGACATTCTTGGCCAAACGGGAAATTACAGTTCTTTTAATATTAAAGTTGTATGAAGATTTTATAAGTTATTTATCAGCCTAGACAATTTCACGATCATTTTTTAAATATGTTGTCAGAATGTGCTTGTAGCGAGCATTCTTGTCATAGCCAGTCTGGTCGAAAGTTAACAGATGTGAATGGTTAGGAATATCAAGCTGACAAATTCTGCATTTTACCAGGGTACGCGTAACTTCAGAAGTACTCAGGGCACAGAAAATATTTTTTTATTCCAAATTGAAATTTCGCGTTTTTTTAGACCAAAATTCTACGTTCTTATACATATAAACATTATTCTTTAGAAAAATAAAGTGTAAAACTTTCTGTGCCGACCCTGTGCGTTCGTCTGAATTTTTGAGACAGTTTGTCAAAAGAACACGGCGGCCCAACCTCCAGTTTCCCCACCATCGACTGCACTTGTCAAAGAAAATGTCCACGGCTATCGCTGCTTCCATAGAAGCTTGTTTTCGCAGAAAATGTTATATGCACAATTATGTGCTAAATTTCATTTTTCATGTATTGTGTAGAAAATGGTGTGTTTTAGATAAACCATTACTACTATCTTTACCTTTGACAAGTCTTAAGTCGTTGACAAGTACTTATCCCATCCGCCGTGTCTTCGACTTGATTTCCTAATCCACCCACGGGTTCCCGCCAAAATGCCCTTCTGTTAACTTAACATGAAAAGCCAAAGTTCCATGCACCGGGAATCCACCTCCATTGCATGGTTTTGTACTCTCATGCTGACAAAAACTGGTGTATGACAAATGAATGCTTTGTAAACCGCATTCTCAAAATGAATGAAAAATTATATGAAATCCGCAGACTAAGAAAAATACTATACATTTAGAAAACTACATATAAATTTATAGCTGCAGAATTTAAAAATCAATTAATAACATATTTTGAGAAATTAATGTAACGGACAAACATAAAATATAATAACTTGAATAGGTAATATGCGGAAGTTATTAAAGTTTGGATTTCTTCGAAAAATCGCTTTTTACTGAACCTAATCTATATTATACATTTATTCATTGGGTTAAAAATAGAAAGGTTTATCCGAATACACGTGTGTAGAACTATAAAATTTCGCTGAAAATTCACGATTTCGAATACTACGTTACAAAAAAGACATTCTTGGCCAAACGGGAAATTACAGTTCTTTTAATATTAAAGTTGTATGAAGATTTTATAAGTTATTTATCAGCCTAGACAATTTCACGATCATTTTTTAAATATGCTGTCAGAATGTGCTTGTAGCGGGCATTCTTGTCATAGCCAGTCTGGTCGAAAGTTAACAGATGTGAATGGTTAGGAAAATCAAGCTGACAAATTCTGCATTTTACCAGGGTACGCGTAACTTCAGAAGTACTCAGGGCACAGAAAATATCTTTTTATTCCAAATTGAAATTTCGCGTTTTTTAAGACCAAAATTCTACGTTCTTATATATATAAACATTATTCTTTAGAAAAATAAAGTGGAAAACTTTCTGTGCCGACCCTGTGAGTTCGTCTGATTTTTTGAGACAGTTTGTCATAAGAACACGGCGGCCCAACCTCCAGTTTCCCCACCATCGACTGCACTTGTCAAAGAAAATGTCCACGGCAATCGCTGCCTCCATAGAAGCTTGTTTTCGCAGAAAATGTTATATGCACAATTATGTGCTAAAGTTCATTTTTCATGTATTGTGTAGAAAATGGTGTGTTTTAGATAAACCATTACTACTATCTTTACCTTTGACAAGTCTTAAGTCGTTGACAAGTACTTATCCCATCCGCCGTGTCTTCGACTTGATTTCCTAATCCACCCACGGGTTCCCGCCAAAATGCCCTTCTGTTAACTTAACATGAAAAGCCAAAGTTCCATGCACCGGGAATCCACCTCCATTGCATGGTTTTGTACTCTCATGCTGACAAAAACTGGTGTATGACAAATGAATGCTTTGTAAACCGCATTCTCAAAATGAATGAAAAATTAAATGAAATCCGCAGACTAAGAAAAATACTATACATTTAGAAAACTACATATAAATTTATAGCTGCAGAATTTAAAAATCAATTAATAACATATTTTGAGAAATTAATGTAACGGACAAACATAAAATATAATAACTTGAATAGGGAATATGCGGAAGTTATTAAAGTTTGGATTTCTGGGAAAAATCGCTTTTTACTGAACCTAATCTATATTATACATTTATTCATTGGGTTAAAAATAGAAAGGTTTATCCGAATACACGTGTATAACGGACTATAAAATTTCGCTGAAAATTCACGATTTCGAATACTACGTTACAAAAAAGACATTCTTGGCCAAACGGGAAATTACAGTTCTTTTAATATTAAAGTTGTATGAAGATTTTATAAGTTATTTATCAGCCTAGACAATTTCACGATCATTTTTTAAATATGTTGTCAGAATGTGCTTGTAGCGAGCATTCTTGTCATAGCCAGTCTGGTCGAAAGTTAACAGATGTGAATGGTTAGGAATATCAAGCTGACAAATTCTGCATTTTACCAGGGTACGCGTAACTTCAGAAGTACTCAGGGCACAGAAAATATTTTTTTATTCCAAATTGAAATTTCGCGTTTTTTTAGACCAAAATTCTACGTTCTTATACATATAAACATTATTCTTTAGAAAAATAAAGTGTAAAACTTTCTGTGCCGACCCTGTGCGTTCGTCTGAATTTTTGAGACAGTTTGTCAAAAGAACACGGCGGCCCAACCTCCAGTTTCCCCACCATCGACTGCACTTGTCAAAGAAAATGTCCACGGCTATCGCTGCTTCCATAGAAGCTTGTTTTCGCAGAAAATGTTATATGCACAATTATGTGCTAAATTTCATTTTTCATGTATTGTGTAGAAAATGGTGTGTTTTAGATAAACCATTACTACTATCTTTACCTTTGACAAGTCTTAAGTCGTTGACAAGTACTTATCCCATCCGCCGTGTCTTCGACTTGATTTCCTAATCCACCCACGGGTTCCCGCC
Organism: Maratus michaelseni; assembly: GCA_963931845.1. Classification (NCBI taxonomy): domain Eukaryota; kingdom Metazoa; phylum Arthropoda; class Arachnida; order Araneae; family Salticidae; genus Maratus; species Maratus michaelseni. The sequence goes on along the minus strand of OZ007592.1, from coordinate 177,510,452 downwards.
AAAATGCCCTTCTGTTAACTTAACATGAAAAGCCAAAGTTCCATGCACCGGGAATCCACCTCCATTGCATGGTTTTGTACTCTCATGCTGACAAAAACTGGTGTATGACAAATGAATGCTTTGTAAACCGCATTCTCAAAATGAATGAAAAATTATATGAAATCCGCAGACTAAGAAAAATACTATACATTTAGAAAACTACATATAAATTTATAGCTGCAGAATTTAAAAATCAATTAATAACATATTTTGAGAAATTAATGTAACGGACAAACATAAAATATAATAACTTGAATAGGGAATATGCGGAAGTTATTAAAGTTTGGATTTCTGGGAAAAATCGCTTTTTACTGAACCTAATCTATATTATACATTTATTCATTGGGTTAAAAATAGAAAGGTTTATCCGAATACACGTGTATAGGACTATAAAATTTCGCTGAAAATTCACGATTTCGAATACTACGTTACAAAAAAGACATTCCTGGCCAAACGGGAAGTTACAGTTCTTTTAATATTAAAGTTGTATGAAGATTTTATAAGTTATTTATCAGCCTAGACAATTTCACGATCATTTTTTAAATATGTTGTCAGAATGTGCTTGTAGCGAGCATTCTTGTCATAGCCAGTCCGGTCGAAAGTTAACAGATGTGAATGGTTAGGAAAATCAAGCTGACAAATTCTGCATTTTACCAGGGTACGCGTAACTTCAGAAGTACTCAGGGCACAGAAAATATCTTTTTATTCCAAATTGAAATTTCGCGTTTTTTAAGACCAAAATTCTACGTTCTTATATATATAAACATTATTCTTTAGAAAAATAAAGTGGAAAACTTTCTGTGCCGACCCTGTGAGTTCGTCTGATTTTTTGAGACAGTTTGTCATAAGAACACGGCGGCCCAACCTCCAGTTTCCCCACCATCGACTGCACTTGTCAAAGAAAATGTCCACGGCAATCGCTGCCTCCATAGAAGCTTGTTTTCGCAGAAAATGTTATATGCACAATTATGTGCTAAAGTTCATTTTTCATGTATTGTGTAGAAAATGGTGTGTTTTAGATAAACCATTACTACTATCTTTACCTTTGACAAGTCTTAAGTCGTTGACAAGTACTTATCCCATCCGCCGTGTCTTCGACTTGATTTCCTAATCCACCCACGGGTTCCCGCCAAAATGCCCTTCTGTTAACTTAACATGAAAAGCCAAAGTTCCATGCACCGGGAATCCACCTCCATTGCATGGTTTTGTACTCTCATGCTGACAAAAACTGGTGTATGACAAATGAATGCTTTGTAAACCGCATTCTCAAAATGAATGAAAAATTAAATGAAATCCGCAGACTAAGAAAAATACTATACATTTAGAAAACTACATATAAATTTATAGCTGCAGAATTTAAAAATCAATTAATAACATATTTTGAGAAATTAATGTAACGGACAAACATAAAATATAATAACTTGAATAGGGAATATGCGGAAGTTATTAAAGTTTGGATTTCTGGGAAAAATCGCTTTTTACTGAACCTAATCTATATTATACATTTATTCATTGGGTTAAAAATAGAAAGGTTTATCCGAATACACGTGTATAACGGACTATAAAATTTCGCTGAAAATTCACGATTTCGAATACTACGTTACAAAAAAGACATTCTTGGCCAAACGGGAAATTACAGTTCTTTTAATATTAAAGTTGTATGAAGATTTTATAAGTTATTTATCAGCCTAGACAATTTCACGATCATTTTTTAAATATGTTGTCAGAATGTGCTTGTAGCGAGCATTCTTGTCATAGCCAGTCTGGTCGAAAGTTAACAGATGTGAATGGTTAGGAATATCAAGCTGACAAATTCTGCATTTTACCAGGGTACGCGTAACTTCAGAAGTACTCAGGGCACAGAAAATATTTTTTTATTCCAAATTGAAATTTCGCGTTTTTTTAGACCAAAATTCTACGTTCTTATACATATAAACATTATTCTTTAGAAAAATAAAGTGCAAAACTTTCTGTGCCGACCCTGTGCGTTCGTCTGAATTTTTGAGACAGTTTGTCAAAAGAACACGGCGGCCCAACCTCCAGTTTCCCCACCATCGACTGCACTTGTCAAAGAAAATGTCCACGGCTATCGCTGCTTCCATAGAAGCTTGTTTTCGCAGAAAATGTTATATGCACAATTATGTGCTAAATTTCATTTTTCATGTATTGTGTAGAAAATGGTGTGTTTTAGATAAACCATTACTACTATCTTTACCTTTGACAAGTCTTAAGTCGTTGACAAGTACTTATCCCATCCGCCGTGTCTTCGACTTGATTTCCTAATCCACCCACGGGTTCCCGCCAAAATGCCCTTCTGTTAACTTAACATGAAAAGCCAAAGTTCCATGCACCGGGAATCCACCTCCATTGCATGGTTTTGTACTCTCATGCTGACAAAAACTGGTGTATGACAAATGAATGCTTTGTAAACCGCATTCTCAAAATGAATGAAAAATTATATGAAATCCGCAGACTAAGAAAAATACTATACATTTAGAAAACTACATATAAATTTATAGCTGCAGAATTTAAAAATCAATTAATAACATATTTTGAGAAATTAATGTAACGGACAAACATAAAATATAATAACTTGAATAGGGAATATGCGGAAGTTATTAAAGTTTGGATTTCTGGGAAAAATCGCTTTTTACTGAACCTAATCTATATTATACATTTATTCATTGGGTTAAAAATAGAAAGGTTTATCCGAATACACGTGTATAGGACTATAAAATTTCGCTGAAAATTCACGATTTCGAATACTACGTTACAAAAAAGACATTCCTGGCCAAACGGGAAGTTACAGTTCTTTTAATATTAAAGTTGTATGAAGATTTTATAAGTTATTTATCAGCCTAGACAATTTCACGATCATTTTTTAAATATGTTGTCAGAATGTGCTTGTAGCGAGCATTCTTGTCATAGCCAGTCCGGTCGAAAGTTAACAGATGTGAATGGTTAGGAAAATCAAGCTGACAAATTCTGCATTTTACCAGGGTACGCGTAACTTCAGAAGTACTCAGGGCACAGAAAATATTTTTGTATTCCAAATTGAAATTTCGCGTTTTTTTAGACCAAAATTCTACGTTCTTATACATATAAACATTATTCTTTAGAAAAATAAAGTGCAAAACTTTCTGTGCCGACCCTGTGCGTTCGTCTGAATTTTTGAGACAGTTTGTCAAAAGAACACGGCGGCCCAACCTCCAGTTTCCCCACCATCGACTGCACTTGTCAAAGAAAATGTCCACGGCTATCGCTGCCTCCATAGAAGCTTGTTTTCGCAGAAAATGTTATATGCACAATTATGTGCTAAAGTTTATTTTTCATGTATTGTGTAGAAAATGGTGTGTTTTAGATAAACCATTACTACTATCTTTACCTTTGACAAGTCTTAAGTCGTTGACAAGTACTTATCCCATCCGCCGTGTCTTCGACTTGATTTCCTAATCCACCCACGGGTTCCCGCCAAAATGCCCTTCTGTTAACTTAACATGAAAAGCCAAAGTTCCATGCACCGGGAATCCACCTCCATTGCATGGTTTTGTACTCTCATGCTGACAAAAACTGGTGTACTACAAATGAATGCTTTGTAAACCGCATTCTCAAAATGAATGAAAAATTAAATGAAATCCGCAGACTAAGAAAAATACTATACATTTAGAAAACTACATATAAATTTATAGCTGCAGAATTTAAAAATCAATTAATAACATATTTTGAGAAATTAATGTAACGGACAAACATAAAATATAATAACTTGAATAGGGAATATGCGGAAGTTATTAAAGTTTGGATTTCTGGGAAAAATCGCTTTTTACTGAACCTAATCTATATTATACATTTATTCATTGGGTTAAAAATAGAAAGGTTTATCCGAATACACGTGTATAACGGACTATAAAATTTCGCTGAAAATTCACGATTTCGAATACTACGTTACAAAAAAGACATTCTTGGCCAAACGGGAAATTACAGTTCTTTTAATATTAAAGTTGTATGAAGATTTTATAAGTTATTTATCAGCCTAGACAATTTCACGATCATTTTTTAAATATGTTGTCAGAATGTGCTTGTAGCGAGCATTCTTGTCATAGCCAGTCTGGTCGAAAGTTAACAGATGTGAATGGTTAGGAATATCAAGCTGACAAATTCTGCATTTTACCAGGGTACGCGTAACTTCAGAAGTACTCAGGGCACAGAAAATATTTTTTTATTCCAAATTGAAATTTCGCGTTTTTTTAGACCAAAATTCTACGTTCTTATACATATAAACATTATTCTTTAGAAAAATAAAGTGTAAAACTTTCTGTGCCGACCCTGTGCGTTCGTCTGAATTTTTGAGACAGTTTGTCAAAAGAACACGGCGGCCCAACCTCCAGTTTCCCCACCATCGACTGCACTTGTCAAAGAAAATGTCCACGGCTATCGCTGCTTCCATAGAAGCTTGTTTTCGCAGAAAATGTTATATGCACAATTATGTGCTAAATTTCATTTTTCATGTATTGTGTAGAAAATGGTGTGTTTTAGATAAACCATTACTACTATCTTTACCTTTGACAAGTCTTAAGTCGTTGACAAGTACTTATCCCATCCGCCGTGTCTTCGACTTGATTTCCTAATCCACCCACGGGTTCCCGCCAAAATGCCCTTCTGTTAACTTAACATGAAAAGCCAAAGTTCCATGCACCGGGAATCCACCTCCATTGCATGGTTTTGTACTCTCATGCTGACAAAAACTGGTGTATGACAAATGAATGCTTTGTAAACCGCATTCTCAAAATGAATGAAAAATTATATGAAATCCGCAGACTAAGAAAAATACTATACATTTAGAAAACTACATATAAATTTATAGCTGCAGAATTTAAAAATCAATTAATAACATATTTTGAGAAATTAATGTAACGGACAAACATAAAATATAATAACTTGAATAGGGAATATGCGGAAGTTATTAAAGTTTGGATTTCTGGGAAAAATCGCTTTTTACTGAACCTAATCTATATTATACATTTATTCATTGGGTTAAAAATAGAAAGGTTTATCCGAATACACGTGTATAGGACTATAAAATTTCGCTGAAAATTCACGATTTCGAATACTACGTTACAAAAAAGACATTCCTGGCCAAACGGGAAGTTACAGTTCTTTTAATATTAAAGTTGTATGAAGATTTTATAAGTTATTTATCAGCCTAGACAATTTCACGATCATTTTTTAAATATGTTGTCAGAATGTGCTTGTAGCGAGCATTCTTGTCATAGCCAGTCCGGTCGAAAGTTAACAGATGTGAATGGTTAGGAAAATCAAGCTGACAAATTCTGCATTTTACCAGGGTACGCGTAACTTCAGAAGTACTCAGGGCACAGAAAATATCTTTTTATTCCAAATTGAAATTTCGCGTTTTTTAAGACCAAAATTCTACGTTCTTATATATATAAACATTATTCTTTAGAAAAATAAAGTGGAAAACTTTCTGTGCCGACCCTGTGAGTTCGTCTGATTTTTTGAGACAGTTTGACATAAGAACACGGCGGCCCAACCTCCAGTTTCCCCACCATCGACTGCACTTGTCAAAGAAAATGTCCACGGCAATCGCTGCCTCCATAGAAGCTTGTTTTCGCAGAAAATGTTATATGCACAATTATGTGCTAAAGTTCATTTTTCATGTATTGTGTAGAAAATGGTGTGTTTTAGATAAACCATTACTACTATCTTTACCTTTGACAAGTCTTAAGTCGTTGACAAGTACTTATCCCATCCGCCGTGTCTTCGACTTGATTTCCTAATCCACCCACGGGTTCCCGCCAAAATGCCCTTCTGTTAACTTAACATGAAAAGCCAAAGTTCCATGCACCGGGAATCCACCTCCATTGCATGGTTTTGTACTCTCATGCTGACAAAAACTGGTGTATGACAAATGAATGCTTTGTAAACCGCATTCTCAAAATGAATGAAAAATTAAATGAAATCCGCAGACTAAGAAAAATACTATACATTTAGAAAACTACATATAAATTTATAGCTGCAGAATTTAAAAATCAATTAATAACATATTTTGAGAAATTAATGTAACGGACAAACATAAAATATAATAACTTGAATAGGGAATATGCGGAAGTTATTAAAGTTTGGATTTCTGGGAAAAATCGCTTTTTACTGAACCTAATCTATATTATACATTTATTCATTGGGTTAAAAATAGAAAGGTTTATCCGAATACACGTGTATAACGGACTATAAAATTTCGCTGAAAATTCACGATTTCGAATACTACGTTACAAAAAAGACATTCTTGGCCAAACGGGAAATTACAGTTCTTTTAATATTAAAGTTGTATGAAGATTTTATAAGTTATTTATCAGCCTAGACAATTTCACGATCATTTTTTAAATATGTTGTCAGAATGTGCTTGTAGCGAGCATTCTTGTCATAGCCAGTCTGGTCGAAAGTTAACAGATGTGAATGGTTAGGAATATCAAGCTGACAAATTCTGCATTTTACCAGGGTACGCGTAACTTCAGAAGTACTCAGGGCACAGAAAATATTTTTTTATTCCAAATTGAAATTTCGCGTTTTTTTAGACCAAAATTCTACGTTCTTATACATATAAACATTATTCTTTAGAAAAATAAAGTGTAAAACTTTCTGTGCCGACCCTGTGCGTTCGTCTGAATTTTTGAGACAGTTTGTCAAAAGAACACGGCGGCCCAACCTCCAGTTTCCCCACCATCGACTGCACTTGTCAAAGAAAATGTCCACGGCTATCGCTGCTTCCATAGAAGCTTGTTTTCGCAGAAAATGTTATATGCACAATTATGTGCTAAATTTCATTTTTCATGTATTGTGTAGAAAATGGTGTGTTTTAGATAAACCATTACTACTATCTTTACCTTTGACAAGTCTTAAGTCGTTGACAAGTACTTATCCCATCCGCCGTGTCTTCGACTTGATTTCCTAATCCACCCACGGGTTCCCGCCAAAATGCCCTTCTGTTAACTTAACATGAAAAGCCAAAGTTCCATGCACCGGGAATCCACCTCCATTGCATGGTTTTGTACTCTCATGCTGACAAAAACTGGTGTATGACAAATGAATGCTTTGTAAACCGCATTCTCAAAATGAATGAAAAATTATATGAAATCCGCAGACTAAGAAAAATACTATACATTTAGAAAACTACATATAAATTTATAGCTGCAGAATTTAAAAATCAATTAATAACATATTTTGAGAAATTAATGTAACGGACAAACATAAAATATAATAACTTGAATAGGGAATATGCGGAAGTTATTAAAGTTTGGATTTCTGGGAAAAATCGCTTTTTACTGAACCTAATCTATATTATACATTTATTCATTGGGTTAAAAATAGAAAGGTTTATCCGAATACACGTGTATAGGACTATAAAATTTCGCTGAAAATTCACGATTTCGAATACTACGTTACAAAAAAGACATTCCTGGCCAAACGGGAAGTTACAGTTCTTTTAATATTAAAGTTGTATGAAGATTTTATAAGTTATTTATCAGCCTAGACAATTTCACGATCATTTTTTAAATATGTTGTCAGAATGTGCTTGTAGCGAGCATTCTTGTCATAGCCAGTCCGGTCGAAAGTTAACAGATGTGAATGGTTAGGAAAATCAAGCTGACAAATTCTGCATTTTACCAGGGTACGCGTAACTTCAGAAGTACTCAGGGCACAGAAAATATCTTTTTATTCCAAATTGAAATTTCGCGTTTTTTAAGACCAAAATTCTACGTTCTTATATATATAAACATTATTCTTTAGAAAAATAAAGTGGAAAACTTTCTGTGCCGACCCTGTGAGTTCGTCTGATTTTTTGAGACAGTTTGTCATAAGAACACGGCGGCCCAACCTCCAGTTTCCCCACCATCGACTGCACTTGTCAAAGAAAATGTCCACGGCAATCGCTGCCTCCATAGAAGCTTGTTTTCGCAGAAAATGTTATATGCACAATTATGTGCTAAAGTTCATTTTTCATGTATTGTGTAGAAAATGGTGTGTTTTAGATAAACCATTACTACTATCTTTACCTTTGACAAGTCTTAAGTCGTTGACAAGTACTTATCCCATCCGCCGTGTCTTCGACTTGATTTCCTAATCCACCCACGGGTTCCCGCCAAAATGCCCTTCTGTTAACTTAACATGAAAAGCCAAAGTTCCATGCACCGGGAATCCACCTCCATTGCATGGTTTTGTACTCTCATGCTGACAAAAACTGGTGTATGACAAATGAATGCTTTGTAAACCGCATTCTCAAAATGAATGAAAAATTAAATGAAATCCGCAGACTAAGAAAAATACTATACATTTAGAAAACTACATATAAATTTATAGCTGCAGAATTTAAAAATCAATTAATAACATATTTTGAGAAATTAATGTAACGGACAAACATAAAATATAATAACTTGAATAGGGAATATGCGGAAGTTATTAAAGTTTGGATTTCTGGGAAAAATCGCTTTTTACTGAACCTAATCTATATTATACATTTATTCATTGGGTTAAAAATAGAAAGGTTTATCCGAATACACGTGTATAACGGACTATAAAATTTCGCTGAAAATTCACGATTTCGAATACTACGTTACAAAAAAGACATTCTTGGCCAAACGGGAAATTACAGTTCTTTTAATATTAAAGTTGTATGAAGATTTTATAAGTTATTTATCAGCCTAGACAATTTCACGATCATTTTTTAAATATGTTGTCAGAATGTGCTTGTAGCGAGCATTCTTGTCATAGCCAGTCTGGTCGAAAGTTAACAGATGTGAATGGTTAGGAATATCAAGCTGACAAATTCTGCATTTTACCAGGGTACGCATAACTTCAGAAGTACTCAGGGCACAGAAAATATTTTTTTATTCCAAATTGAAATTTCGCGTTTTTTTAGACCAAAATTCTACGTTCTTATACATATAAACATTATTCTTTAGAAAAATAAAGTGCAAAACTTTCTGTGCCGACCCTGTGCGTTCGTCTGAATTTTTGAGACAGTTTGTCAAAAGAACACGGCGGCCCAACCTCCAGTTTCCCCACCATCGACTGCACTTGTCAAAGAAAATGTCCACGGCTATCGCTGCTTCCATAGAAGCTTGTTTTCGCAGAAAATGTTATATGTACAATTATGTGCTAAATTTCATTTTTCATGTATTGTGTAGAAAATGGTGTGTTTTAGATAAACCATTACTACTATCTTTACCTTTGACAAGTCTTAAGTCGTTGACAAGTACTTATCCCATCCGCCGTGTCTTCGACTTGATTTCCTAATCCACCCACGGGTTCCCGCCAAAATGCCCTTCTGTTAACTTAACATGAAAAGCCAAAGTTCCATGCACCGGGAATCCACCTCCATTGCATGGTTTTGTACTCTCATGCTGACAAAAACTGGTGTATGACAAATGAATGCTTTGTAAACCGCATTCTCAAAATGAATGAAAAATTATATGAAATCCGCAGACTAAGAAAAATACTATACATTTAGAAAACTACATATAAATTTATAGCTGCAGAATTTAAAAATCAATTAATAACATATTTTGAGAAATTAATGTAACGGACAAACATAAAATATAATAACTTGAATAGGGAATATGCGGAAGTTATTAAAGTTTGGATTTCTGGGAAAAATCGCTTTTTACTGAACCTAATCTATATTATACATTTATTCATTGGGTTAAAAATAGAAAGGTTTATCCGAATACACGTGTATAGGACTATAAAATTTCGCTGAAAATTCACGATTTCGAATACTACGTTACAAAAAAGACATTCCTGGCCAAACGGGAAGTTACAGTTCTTTTAATATTAAAGTTGTATGAAGATTTTATAAGTTATTTATCAGCCTAGACAATTTCACGATCATTTTTTAAATATGTTGTCAGAATGTGCTTGTAGCGAGCATTCTTGTCATAGCCAGTCCGGTCGAAAGTTAACAGATGTGAATGGTTAGGAAAATCAAGCTGACAAATTCTGCATTTTACCAGTGTACGCGTAACTTCAGAAGTACTCAGGGCACAGAAAATATCTTTTTATTCCAAATTGAAATTTCGCGTTTTTTAAGACCAAAATTCTACGTTCTTATATATATAAACATTATTCTTTAGAAAAATAAAGTGGAAAACTTTCTGTGCCGACCCTGTGAGTTCGTCTGATTTTTTGAGACAGTTTGACATAAGAACACGGCGGCCCAACCTCCAGTTTCCCCACCATCGACTGCACTTGTCAAAGAAAATGTCCACGGCAATCGCTGCCTCCATAGAAGCTTGTTTTCGCAGAAAATGTTATATGCACAATTATGTGCTAAAGTTCATTTTTCATGTATTGTGTAGAAAATGGTGTGTTTTAGATAAACCATTACTACTATCTTTACCTTTGACAAGTCTTAAGTCGTTGACAAGTACTTATCCCATCCGCCGTGTCTTCGACTTGATTTCCTAATCCACCCACGGGTTCCCGCCAAAATGCCCTTCTGTTAACTTAACATGAAAAGCCAAAGTTCCATGCACCGGGAATCCACCTCCATTGCATGGTTTTGTACTCTCATGCTGACAAAAACTGGTGTATGACAAATGAATGCTTTGTAAACCGCATTCTCAAAATGAATGAAAAATTAAATGAAATCCGCAGACTAAGAAAAATACTATACATTTAGAAAACTACATATAAATTTATAGCTGCAGAATTTAAAAATCAATTAATAACATATTTTGAGAAATTAATGTAACGGACAAACATAAAATATAATAACTTGAATAGGGAATATGCGGAAGTTATTAAAGTTTGGATTTCTGGGAAAAATCGCTTTTTACTGAACCTAATCTATATTATACATTTATTCATTGGGTTAAAAATAGAAAGGTTTATCCGAATACACGTGTATAACGGACTATAAAATTTCGCTGAAAATTCACGATTTCGAATACTACGTTACAAAAAAGACATTCCTGGCCAAACGGGAAGTTACAGTTCTTTTAATATTAAAGTTGTATGAAGATTTTATAAGTTATTTATCAGCCTAGACAATTTCACGATCATTTTTTAAATATGTTGTCAGAATGTGCTTGTAGCGAGCATTCTTGTCATAGCCAGTCCGGTCGAAAGTTAACAGATGTGAATGGTTAGGAAAATCAAGCTGACAAATTCTGCATTTTACCAGGGTACGCGTAACTTCAGAAGTACTCAGGGCACAGAAAATATTTTTTTATTCCAAATTGAAATTTCGAGTTTTTTTAGACCAAAATTCTACGTTCTTATACATATAAACATTATTCTTTAGAAAAATAAAGTGTAAAACTTTCTGTGCCGACCCTGTGCGTTCGTCTGAATTTTTGAGACAGTTTGTCAAAAGAACACGGCGGCCCAACCTCCAGTTTCCCCACCATCGACTGCACTTGTCAAAGAAAATGTCCACGGCTATCGCTGCTTCCATAGAAGCTTGTTTTCGCAGAAAATGTTATATGCACAATTATGTGCTAAATTTCATTTTTCATGTATTGTGTAGAAAATGGTGTGTTTTAGATAAACCATTACTACTATCTTTACCTTTGACAAGTCTTAAGTCGTTGACAAGTACTTATCCCATCCGCCGTGTCTTCGACTTGATTTCCTAATCCACCCACGGGTTCCCGCCAAAATGCCCTTCTGTTAACTTAACATGAAAAGCCAAAGTTCCATGCACCGGGAATCCACCTCCATTGCATGGTTTTGTACTCTCATGCTGACAAAAACTGGTGTATGACAAATGAATGCTTTGTAAACCGCATTCTCAAAATGAATGAAAAATTATATGAAATCCGCAGACTAAGAAAAATACTATACATTTAGAAAACTACATATAAATTTATAGCTGCAGAATTTAAAAATCAATTAATAACATATTTTGAGAAATTAATGTAACGGACAAACATAAAATATAATAACTTGAATAGGGAATATGCGGAAGTTATTAAAGTTTGGATTTCTGGGAAAAATCGCTTTTTACTGAACCTAATCTATATTATACATTTATTCATTGGGTTAAAAATAGAAAGGTTTATCCGAATACACGTGTATAGGACTATAAAATTTCGCTGAAAATTCACGATTTCGAATACTACGTTACAAAAAAGACATTCCTGGCCAAACGGGAAGTTACAGTTCTTTTAATATTAAAGTTGTATGAAGATTTTATAAGTTATTTATCAGCCTAGACAATTTCACGATCATTTTTTAAATATGTTGTCAGAATGTGCTTGTAGCGAGCATTCTTGTCATAGCCAGTCCGGTCGAAAGTTAACAGATGTGAATGGTTAGGAAAATCAAGCTGACAAATTCTGCATTTTACCAGGGTACGCGTAACTTCAGAAGTACTCAGGGCACAGAAAATATCTTTTTATTCCAAATTGAAATTTCGCGTTTTTTAAGACCAAAATTCTACGTTCTTATATATATAAACATTATTCTTTAGAAAAATAAAGTGGAAAACTTTCTGTGCCGACCCTGTGAGTTCGTCTGATTTTTTGAGACAGTTTGTCATAAGAACACGGCGGCCCAACCTCCAGTTTCCCCACCATCGACTGCACTTGTCAAAGAAAATGTCCACGGCAATCGCTGCCTCCATAGAAGCTTGTTTTCGCAGAAAATGTTATATGCACAATTATGTGCTAAAGTTCATTTTTCATGTATTGTGTAGAAAATGGTGTGTTTTAGATAAACCATTACTACTATCTTTACCTTTGACAAGTCTTAAGTCGTTGACAAGTACTTATCCCATCCGCCGTGTCTTCGACTTGATTTCCTAATCCACCCACGGGTTCCCGCCAAAATGCCCTTCTGTTAACTTAACATGAAAAGCCAAAGTTCCATGCACCGGGAATCCACCTCCATTGCATGGTTTTGTACTCTCATGCTGACAAAAACTGGTGTATGACAAATGAATGCTTTGTAAACCGCATTCTCAAAATGAATGAAAAATTAAATGAAATCCGCAGACTAAGAAAAATACTATACATTTAGAAAACTACATATAAATTTATAGCTGCAGAATTTAAAAATCAATTAATAACATATTTTGAGAAATTAATGTAACGGACAAACATAAAATATAATAACTTGAATAGGGAATATGCGGAAGTTATTAAAGTTTGGATTTCTGGGAAAAATCGCTTTTTACTGAACCTAATCTATATTATACATTTATTCATTGGGTTAAAAATAGAAAGGTTTATCCGAATACACGTGTATAACGGACTATAAAATTTCGCTGAAAATTCACGATTTCGAATACTACGTTACAAAAAAGACATTCTTGGCCAAACGGGAAATTACAGTTCTTTTAATATTAAAGTTGTATGAAGATTTTATAAGTTATTTATCAGCCTAGACAATTTCACGATCATTTTTTAAATATGTTGTCAGAATGTGCTTGTAGCGAGCATTCTTGTCATAGCCAGTCTGGTCGAAAGTTAACAGATGTGAATGGTTAGGAATATCAAGCTGACAAATTCTGCATTTTACCAGGGTACGCATAACTTCAGAAGTACTCAGGGCACAGAAAATATTTTTTTATTCCAAATTGAAATTTCGCGTTTTTTTAGACCAAAATTCTACGTTCTTATACATATAAACATTATTCTTTAGAAAAATAAAGTGCAAAACTTTCTGTGCCGACCCTGTGCGTTCGTCTGAATTTTTGAGACAGTTTGTCAAAAGAACACGGCGGCCCAACCTCCAGTTTCCCCACCATCGACTGCACTTGTCAAAGAAAATGTCCACGGCTATCGCTGCTTCCATAGAAGCTTGTTTTCGCAGAAAATGTTATATGCACAATTATGTGCTAAATTTCATTTTTCATGTATTGTGTAGAAAATGGTGTGTTTTAGATAAACCATTACTACTATCTTTACCTTTGACAAGTCTTAAGTCGTTGACAAGTACTTATCCCATCCGCCGTGTCTTCGACTTGATTTCCTAATCCACCCACGGGTTCCCGCCAAAATGCCCTTCTGTTAACTTAACATGAAAAGCCAAAGTTCCATGCACCGGGAATCCACCTCCATTGCATGGTTTTGTACTCTCATGCTGACAAAAACTGGTGTATGACAAATGAATGCTTTGTAAACCGCATTCTCAAAATGAATGAAAAATTATATGAAATCCGCAGACTAAGAAAAATACTATACATTTAGAAAACTACATATAAATTTATAGCTGCAGAATTTAAAAATCAATTAATAACATATTTTGAGAAATTAATGTAACGGACAAACATAAAATATAATAACTTGAATAGGGAATATGCGGAAGTTATTAAAGTTTGGATTTCTGGGAAAAATCGCTTTTTACTGAACCTAATCTATATTATACATTTATTCATTGGGTTAAAAATAGAAAGGTTTATCCGAATACACGTGTATAGGACTATAAAATTTCGCTGAAAATTCACGATTTCGAATACTACGTTACAAAAAAGACATTCCTGGCCAAACGGGAAGTTACAGTTCTTTTAATATTAAAGTTGTATGAAGATTTTATAAGTTATTTATCAGCCTAGACAATTTCACGATCATTTTTTAAATATGTTGTCAGAATGTGCTTGTAGCGAGCATTCTTGTCATAGCCAGTCCGGTCGAAAGTTAACAGATGTGAATGGTTAGGAAAATCAAGCTGACAAATTCTGCATTTTACCAGGGTACGCGTAACTTCAGAAGTACTCAGGGCACAGAAAATATCTTTTTATTCCAAATTGAAATTTCGCGTTTTTTAAGACCAAAATTCTACGTTCTTATATATATAAACATTATTCTTTAGAAAAATAAAGTGGAAAACTTTCTGTGCCGACCCTGTGAGTTCGTCTGATTTTTTGAGACAGTTTGACATAAGAACACGGCGGCCCAACCTCCAGTTTCCCCACCATCGACTGCACTTGTCAAAGAAAATGTCCACGGCAATCGCTGCCTCCATAGAAGCTTGTTTTCGCAGAAAATGTTATATGCACAATTATGTGCTAAAGTTCATTTTTCATGTATTGTGTAGAAAATGGTGTGTTTTAGATAAACCATTACTACTATCTTTACCTTTGACAAGTCTTAAGTCGTTGACAAGTACTTATCCCATCCGCCGTGTCTTCGACTTGATTTCCTAATCCACCCACGGGTTCCCGCCAAAATGCCCTTCTGTTAACTTAACATGAAAAGCCAAAGTTCCATGCACCGGGAATCCACCTCCATTGCATGGTTTTGTACTCTCATGCTGACAAAAACTGGTGTATGACAAATGAATGCTTTGTAAACCGCATTCTCAAAATGAATGAAAAATTAAATGAAATCCGCAGACTAAGAAAAATACTATACATTTAGAAAACTACATATAAATTTATAGCTGCAGAATTTAAAAATCAATTAATAACATATTTTGAGAAATTAATGTAACGGACAAACATAAAATATAATAACTTGAATAGGGAATATGCGGAAGTTATTAAAGTTTGGATTTCTGCGAAAAATCGCTTTTTACTGAACCTAATCTGTATTATACATTTATTCATTGGGTTAAAAATAGAAAGGTTTATCCGAATACACGTGTATAGGACTATAAAATTTCGCTGAAAATTCACGATTTCGAATACTACGTTACAAAAAAGACATTCTTGGCCAAACGGGAAATTACAGTTCTTTTAATATTAAAGTTGTATGAAGATTTTATAAGTTATTTATCAGCCTAGACAATTTCACGATCATTTTTTAAATATGTTGTCAGAATGTGCTTGTAGCGAGCATTCTTGTCATAGCCAGTCTGGTCGAAAGTTAACAGATGTGAATGGTTAGGAATATCAAGCTGACAAATTCTGCATTTTACCAGGGTACGCGTAACTTCAGAAGTACTCAGGGCACAGAAAATATTTTTTTATTCCAAATTGAAATTTCGCGTTTTTTTAGACCAAAATTCTACGTTCTTATACATATAAACATTATTCTTTAGAAAAATAAAGTGCAAAACTTTCTGTGCCGACCCTGTGCGTTCGTCTGAATTTTTGAGACAGTTTGTCAAAAGAACACGGCGGCCCAACCTCCAGTTTCCCCACCATCGACTGCACTTGTCAAAGAAAATGTCCACGGCTATCGCTGCTTCCATAGAAGCTTGTTTTCGCAGAAAATGTTATATGCACAATTATGTGCTAAATTTCATTTTTCATGTATTGTGTAGAAAATGGTGTGTTTTAGATAAACCATTACTACTATCTTTACCTTTGACAAGTCTTAAGTCGTTGACAAGTACTTATACCATCCGCCGTGTCTTCGACTTGATTTCCGAATCCACCCACGGGTTCCCGCCAAAATGCCCTTCTGTTAACTTAACATGAAAAGCCAAAGTTCCATGCACCGGGAATCCACCTCCATTGCATGGTTTTGTACTCTCATGCTGACAAAAACTGGTGTATGACAAATGAATGCTTTGTAAACCGCATTCTCAAAATGAATGAAAAATTAAATGAAATCCGCAGACTAAGAAAAATACTATACATTTAGAAAACTACATATAAATTTATAGCTGCAGAATTTAAAAATCAATTAATAACATATTTTGAGAAATTAATGTAACGGACAAACATAAAATATATTAACTTGAATAGGGAATATGCGGAAGTTATTAAAGTTTGGATTTCTGCGAAAAATCGCTTTTTCTGAACCTAATCTGTATTATACATTTATTCATTGGGTTAAAAATAGAAAGGTTTATCCGAATACACGTGTATAGGACTATAAAATTTCGCTGAAAATTCACGATTTCGAATACTACGTTACAAAAAAGACATTCTTGGCCAAACGGGAAATTACAGTTCTTTTAATATTAAAGTTGTATGAAGGTTTTATAAGTTATTTATCAGCCTAGACAATTTCACGATCATTTTTTAAATATGTTGTCAGAATGTGCTTGTAGCGAGCATTCTTGTCATAGCCAGTCTGGTCGAAAGTTAACAGATGTGAATGGTTAGGAAAATCAAGCTGACAAATTCTGCATTTTACCAGGGTACGCGTAACTTCAGAAGTACTCAGGGCACAGAAAATATCATTTTATTCCAAATTGAAATTTCGCGTTTTATAAGACCAAAATTCTATTTTCTTATATATATATAAACATTATTCTTTAGAAAAATAAAGTGGAAAACTTTCTGTGCCGACCCTGTGAGTTCGTCTGATTTTTTGAGACAGTTTGTCACAAGAACACGGTGGCCCAACCTCCAGTTTCCCCACCATCGACTGCACTTGTCAAAGAAAATGTCCACGGCAATCGCTGCCTCCATAGAAGCTTGTTTTCGCAGAAAATGTTATATGCACAATTATGTGCTAAAGTTCATTTTTCATGTATTGTGTAGAAAATGGTGTGTTTTAGATAAACCATTACTACTATCTTTACCTTTGACAAGTCTTAAGTCGTTGACAAGTACTTATCCCATCCGCCGTGTCTTCGACTTGATTTCCTAATCCACCCACGGGTTCCCGCCAAAATGCCCTTCTGTTAACTTAACATGAAAAGCCAAAGTTCCATGCACCGGGAATCCACCTCCATTGCATGGTTTTGTACTCTCATGCTGACAAAAACTGGTGTATGACAAATGAATGCTTTGTAAACCGCATTCTCAAAATGAATGAAAAATTAAATGAAATCCGCAGACTCAGAAAAATACTATACATTTAGAAAACTACATATAAATTTATAGCTGCAGAATTTAAAAATCAATTAATAACATATTTTGAGAAATTAATGTAACGGACAAACATAAAATATAATAACTTGAATAGGTAATATGCGGAAGTTATTAAAGTTTGGATTTCTTCGAAAAATCGCTTTTTACTGAACCTAATCTATATTATACATTTATTCATTGGGTTAAAAATAGAAAGGTTTATCCGAATACACGTGTGTAGAACTATAAAATTTCGCTGAAAATTCACGATTTCGAATACTACGTTACAAAAAAGACATTCTTGGCCAAACGGGAAATTACAGTTCTTTTAATATTAAAGTTGTATGAAGATTTTATAAGTTATTTATCAGCCTAGACAATTTCACGATCATTTTTTAAATATGCTGTCAGAATGTGCTTGTAGCGGGCATTCTTGTCATAGCCAGTCTGGTCGAAAGTTAACAGATGTGAATGGTTAGGAAAATCAAGCTGACAAATTCTGCATTTTACCAGGGTACGCGTAACTTCAGAAGTACTCAGGGCACAGAAAATATCTTTTTATTCCAAATTGAAATTTCGCGTTTTTTAAGACCAAAATTCTACGTTCTTATATATATAAACATTATTCTTTAGAAAAATAAAGTGGAAAACTTTCTGTGCCGACCCTGTGAGTTCGTCTGATTTTTTGAGACAGTTTGTCATAAGAACACGGCGGCCCAACCTCCAGTTTCCCCACCATCGACTGCACTTGTCAAAGAAAATGTCCACGGCAATCGCTGCCTCCATAGAAGCTTGTTTTCGCAGAAAATGTTATATGCACAATTATGTGCTAAAGTTCATTTTTCATGTATTGTGTAGAAAATGGTGTGTTTTAGATAAACCATTACTACTATCTTTACCTTTGACAAGTCTTAAGTCGTTGACAAGTACTTATCCCATCCGCCGTGTCTTCGACTTGATTTCCTAATCCACCCACGGGTTCCCGCCAAAATGCCCTTCTGTTAACTTAACATGAAAAGCCAAAGTTCCATGCACCGGGAATCCACCTCCATTGCATGGTTTTGTACTCTCATGCTGACAAAAACTGGTGTATGACAAATGAATGCTTTGTAAACCGCATTCTCAAAATGAATGAAAAATTAAATGAAATCCGCAGACTAAGAAAAATACTATACATTTAGAAAACTACATATAAATTTATAGCTGCAGAATTTAAAAATCAATTAATAACATATTTTGAGAAATTAATGTAACGGACAAACATAAAATATAATAACTTGAATAGGGAATATGCGGAAGTTATTAAAGTTTGGATTTCTGGGAAAAATCGCTTTTTACTGAACCTAATCTATATTATACATTTATTCATTGGGTTAAAAATAGAAAGGTTTATCCGAATACACGTGTATAACGGACTATAAAATTTCGCTGAAAATTCACGATTTCGAATACTACGTTACAAAAAAGACATTCTTGGCCAAACGGGAAATTACAGTTCTTTTAATATTAAAGTTGTATGAAGATTTTATAAGTTATTTATCAGCCTAGACAATTTCACGATCATTTTTTAAATATGTTGTCAGAATGTGCTTGTAGCGAGCATTCTTGTCATAGCCAGTCTGGTCGAAAGTTAACAGATGTGAATGGTTAGGAATATCAAGCTGACAAATTCTGCATTTTACCAGGGTACGCGTAACTTCAGAAGTACTCAGGGCACAGAAAATATTTTTTTATTCCAAATTGAAATTTCGCGTTTTTTTAGACCAAAATTCTACGTTCTTATACATATAAACATTATTCTTTAGAAAAATAAAGTGTAAAACTTTCTGTGCCGACCCTGTGCGTTCGTCTGAATTTTTGAGACAGTTTGTCAAAAGAACACGGCGGCCCAACCTCCAGTTTCCCCACCATCGACTGCACTTGTCAAAGAAAATGTCCACGGCTATCGCTGCTTCCATAGAAGCTTGTTTTCGCAGAAAATGTTATATGCACAATTATGTGCTAAATTTCATTTTTCATGTATTGTGTAGAAAATGGTGTGTTTTAGATAAACCATTACTACTATCTTTACCTTTGACAAGTCTTAAGTCGTTGACAAGTACTTATCCCATCCGCCGTGTCTTCGACTTGATTTCCTAATCCACCCACGGGTTCCCGCCAAAATGCCCTTCTGTTAACTTAACATGAAAAGCCAAAGTTCCATGCACCGGGAATCCACCTCCATTGCATGGTTTTGTACTCTCATGCTGACAAAAACTGGTGTATGACAAATGAATGCTTTGTAAACCGCATTCTCAAAATGAATGAAAAATTATATGAAATCCGCAGACTAAGAAAAATACTATACATTTAGAAAACTACATATAAATTTATAGCTGCAGAATTTAAAAATCAATTAATAACATATTTTGAGAAATTAATGTAACGGACAAACATAAAATATAATAACTTGAATAGGGAATATGCGGAAGTTATTAAAGTTTGGATTTCTGGGAAAAATCGCTTTTTACTGAACCTAATCTATATTATACATTTATTCATTGGGTTAAAAATAGAAAGGTTTATCCGAATACACGTGTATAGGACTATAAAATTTCGCTGAAAATTCACGATTTCGAATACTACGTTACAAAAAAGACATTCCTGGCCAAACGGGAAGTTACAGTTCTTTTAATATTAAAGTTGTATGAAGATTTTATAAGTTATTTATCAGCCTAGACAATTTCACGATCATTTTTTAAATATGTTGTCAGAATGTGCTTGTAGCGAGCATTCTTGTCATAGCCAGTCCGGTCGAAAGTTAACAGATGTGAATGGTTAGGAAAATCAAGCTGACAAATTCTGCATTTTACCAGGGTACGCGTAACTTCAGAAGTACTCAGGGCACAGAAAATATCTTTTTATTCCAAATTGAAATTTCGCGTTTTTTAAGACCAAAATTCTACGTTCTTATATATATAAACATTATTCTTTAGAAAAATAAAGTGGAAAACTTTCTGTGCCGACCCTGTGAGTTCGTCTGATTTTTTGAGACAGTTTGACATAAGAACACGGCGGCCCAACCTCCAGTTTCCCCACCATCGACTGCACTTGTCAAAGAAAATGTCCACGGCAATCGCTGCCTCCATAGAAGCTTGTTTTCGCAGAAAATGTTATATGCACAATTATGTGCTAAAGTTCATTTTTCATGTATTGTGTAGAAAATGGTGTGTTTTAGATAAACCATTACTACTATCTTTACCTTTGACAAGTCTTAAGTCGTTGACAAGTACTTATCCCATCCGCCGTGTCTTCGACTTGATTTCCTAATCCACCCACGGGTTCCCGCCAAAATGCCCTTCTGTTAACTTAACATGAAAAGCCAAAGTTCCATGCACCGGGAATCCACCTCCATTGCATGGTTTTGTACTCTCATGCTGACAAAAACTGGTGTATGACAAATGAATGCTTTGTAAACCGCATTCTCAAAATGAATGAAAAATTAAATGAAATCCGCAGACTAAGAAAAATACTATACATTTAGAAAACTACATATAAATTTATAGCTGCAGAATTTAAAAATCAATTAATAACATATTTTGAGAAATTAATGTAACGGACAAACATAAAATATAATAACTTGAATAGGGAATATGCGGAAGTTATTAAAGTTTGGATTTCTGCGAAAAATCGCTTTTTACTGAACCTAATCTGTATTATACATTTATTCATTGGGTTAAAAATAGAAAGGTTTATCCGAATACACGTGTATAGGACTATAAAATTTCGCTGAAAATTCACGATTTCGAATACTACGTTACAAAAAAGACATTCTTGGCCAAACGGGAAATTACAGTTCTTTTAATATTAAAGTTGTATGAAGATTTTATAAGTTATTTATCAGCCTAGACAATTTCACGATCATTTTTTAAATATGTTGTCAGAATGTGCTTGTAGCGAGCATTCTTGTCATAGCCAGTCTGGTCGAAAGTTAACAGATGTGAATGGTTAGGAATATCAAGCTGACAAATTCTGCATTTTACCAGGGTACGCGTAACTTCAGAAGTACTCAGGGCACAGAAAATATTTTTTTATTCCAAATTGAAATTTCGCGTTTTTTTAGACCAAAATTCTACGTTCTTATACATATAAACATTATTCTTTAGAAAAATAAAGTGCAAAACTTTCTGTGCCGACCCTGTGCGTTCGTCTGAATTTTTGAGACAGTTTGTCAAAAGAACACGGCGGCCCAACCTCCAGTTTCCCCACCATCGACTGCACTTGTCAAAGAAAATGTCCACGGCTATCGCTGCTTCCATAGAAGCTTGTTTTCGCAGAAAATGTTATATGCACAATTATGTGCTAAATTTCATTTTTCATGTATTGTGTAGAAAATGGTGTGTTTTAGATAAACCATTACTACTATCTTTACCTTTGACAAGTCTTAAGTCGTTGACAAGTACTTATCCCATCCGCCGTGTCTTCGACTTGATTTCCTAATCCACCCACGGGTTCCCGCCAAAATGCCCTTCTGTTAACTTAACATGAAAAGCCAAAGTTCCATGCACCGGGAATCCACCTCCATTGCATGGTTTTGTACTCTCATGCTGACAAAAACTGGTGTATGACAAATGAATGCTTTGTAAACCGCATTCTCAAAATGAATGAAAAATTATATGAAATCCGCAGACTAAGAAAAATACTATACATTTAGAAAACTACATATAAATTTATAGCTGCAGAATTTAAAAATCAATTAATAACATATTTTGAGAAATTAATGTAACGGACAAACATAAAATATAATAACTTGAATAGGGAATATGCGGAAGTTATTAAAGTTTGGATTTCTGGGAAAAATCGCTTTTTACTGAACCTAATCTATATTATACATTTATTCATTGGGTTAAAAATAGAAAGGTTTATCCGAATACACGTGTATAGGACTATAAAATTTCGCTGAAAATTCACGATTTCGAATACTACGTTACAAAAAAGACATTCCTGGCCAAACGGGAAGTTACAGTTCTTTTAATATTAAAGTTGTATGAAGATTTTATAAGTTATTTATCAGCCTAGACAATTTCACGATCATTTTTTAAATATGTTGTCAGAATGTGCTTGTAGCGAGCATTCTTGTCATAGCCAGTCCGGTCGAAAGTTAACAGATGTGAATGGTTAGGAAAATCAAGCTGACAAATTCTGCATTTTACCAGGGTACGCGTAACTTCAGAAGTACTCAGGGCACAGAAAATATCTTTTTATTCCAAATTGAAATTTCGCGTTTTTTAAGACCAAAATTCTACGTTCTTATATATATAAACATTATTCTTTAGAAAAATAAAGTGGAAAACTTTCTGTGCCGACCCTGTGAGTTCGTCTGATTTTTTGAGACAGTTTGACATAAGAACACGGCGGCCCAACCTCCAGTTTCCCCACCATCGACTGCACTTGTCAAAGAAAATGTCCACGGCAATCGCTGCCTCCATAGAAGCTTGTTTTCGCAGAAAATGTTATATGCACAATTATGTGCTAAAGTTCATTTTTCATGTATTGTGTAGAAAATGGTGTGTTTTAGATAAACCATTACTACTATCTTTACCTTTGACAAGTCTTAAGTCGTTGACAAGTACTTATCCCATCCGCCGTGTCTTCGACTTGATTTCCTAATCCACCCACGGGTTCCCGCCAAAATGCCCTTCTGTTAACTTAACATGAAAAGCCAAAGTTCCATGCACCGGGAATCCACCTCCATTGCATGGTTTTGTACTCTCATGCTGACAAAAACTGGTGTATGACAAATGAATGCTTTGTAAACCGCATTCTCAAAATGAATGAAAAATTAAATGAAATCCGCAGACTAAGAAAAATACTATACATTTAGAAAACTACATATAAATTTATAGCTGCAGAATTTAAAAATCAATTAATAACATATTTTGAGAAATTAATGTAACGGACAAACATAAAATATAATAACTTGAATAGGGAATATGCGGAAGTTATTAAAGTTTGGATTTCTGCGAAAAATCGCTTTTTACTGAACCTAATCTGTATTATACATTTATTCATTGGGTTAAAAATAGAAAGGTTTATCCGAATACACGTGTATAGGACTATAAAATTTCGCTGAAAATTCACGATTTCGAATACTACGTTACAAAAAAGACATTCTTGGCCAAACGGGAAATTACAGTTCTTTTAATATTAAAGTTGTATGAAGATTTTATAAGTTATTTATCAGCCTAGACAATTTCACGATCATTTTTTAAATATGTTGTCAGAATGTGCTTGTAGCGAGCATTCTTGTCATAGCCAGTCTGGTCGAAAGTTAACAGATGTGAATGGTTAGGAATATCAAGCTGACAAATTCTGCATTTTACCAGGGTACGCGTAACTTCAGAAGTACTCAGGGCACAGAAAATATTTTTTTATTCCAAATTGAAATTTCGCGTTTTTTTAGACCAAAATTCTACGTTCTTATACATATAAACATTATTCTTTAGAAAAATAAAGTGCAAAACTTTCTGTGCCGACCCTGTGCGTTCGTCTGAATTTTTGAGACAGTTTGTCAAAAGAACACGGCGGCCCAACCTCCAGTTTCCCCACCATCGACTGCACTTGTCAAAGAAAATGTCCACGGCTATCGCTGCTTCCATAGAAGCTTGTTTTCGCAGAAAATGTTATATGCACAATTATGTGCTAAATTTCATTTTTCATGTATTGTGTAGAAAATGGTGTGTTTTAGATAAACCATTACTACTATCTTTACCTTTGACAAGTCTTAAGTCGTTGACAAGTACTTATACCATCCGCCGTGTCTTCGACTTGATTTCCTAATCCACCCACGGGTTCCCGCCAAAATGCCCTTCTGTTAACTTAACATGAAAAGCCAAAGTTCCATGCACCGGGAATCCACCTCCATTGCATGGTTTTGTACTCTCATGCTGACAAAAACTGGTGTATGACAAATGAATGCTTTGTAAACCGCATTCTCAAAATGAATGAAAAATTAAATGAAATCCGCAGACTAAGAAAAATACTATACATTTAGAAAACTACATATAAATTTATAGCTGCAGAATTTAAAAATCAATTAATAACATATTTTGAGAAATTAATGTAACGGACAAACATAAAATATAATAACTTGAATAGGGAATATACGGAAGTTATTAAAGTTTGGATTTCTGCGAAAAATCGCTTTTTCTGAACCTAATCTGTATTATACATTTATTCATTGGGTTAAAAATAGAAAGGTTTATCCGAATACACGTGTATAGGACTATAAAATTTCGCTGAAAATTCACGATTTCGAATACTACGTTACAAAAAAGACATTCTTGGCCAAACGGGAAATTACAGTTCTTTTAATATTAAAGTTGTATGAAGGTTTTATAAGTTATTTATCAGCCTAGACAATTTCACGATCATTTTTTAAATATGTTGTCAGAATGTGCTTGTAGCGAGCATTCTTGTCATAGCCAGTCTGGTCGAAAGTTAACAGATGTGAATGGTTAGGAAAATCAAGCTGACAAATTCTGCATTTTACCAGGGTACGCGTAACTTCAGAAGTACTCAGGGCACAGAAAATATCATTTTATTCCAAATTGAAATTTCGCGTTTTATAAGACCAAAATTCTATTTTCTTATATATATATAAACATTATTCTTTAGAAAAATAAAGTGGAAAACTTTCTGTGCCGACCCTGTGAGTTCGTCTGATTTTTTGAGACAGTTTGTCACAAGAACACGGTGGCCCAACCTCCAGTTTCCCCACCATCGACTGCACTTGTCAAAGAAAATGTCCACGGCAATCGCTGCCTCCATAGAAGCTTGTTTTCGCAGAAAATGTTATATGCACAATTATGTGCTAAAGTTCATTTTTCATGTATTGTGTAGAAAATGGTGTGTTTTAGATAAACCATTACTACTATCTTTACCTTTGACAAGTCTTAAGTCGTTGACAAGTACTTATCCCATCCGCCGTGTCTTCGACTTGATTTCCTAATCCACCCACGGGTTCCCGCCAAAATGCCCTTCTGTTAACTTAACATGAAAAGCCAAAGTTCCATGCACCGGGAATCCACCTCCATTGCATGGTTTTGTACTCTCATGCTGACAAAAACTGGTGTATGACAAATGAATGCTTTGTAAACCGCATTCTCAAAATGAATGAAAAATTAAATGAAATCCGCAGACTCAGAAAAATACTATACATTTAGAAAACTACATATAAATTTATAGCTGCAGAATTTAAAAATCAATTAATAACATATTTTGAGAAATTAATGTAACGGACAAACATAAAATATAATAACTTGAATAGGTAATATGCGGAAGTTATTAAAGTTTGGATTTCTTCGAAAAATCGCTTTTTACTGAACCTAATCTATATTATACATTTATTCATTGGGTTAAAAATAGAAAGGTTTATCCGAATACACGTGTGTAGAACTATAAAATTTCGCTGAAAATTCACGATTTCGAATACTACGTTACAAAAAAGACATTCTTGGCCAAACGGGAAATTACAGTTCTTTTAATATTAAAGTTGTATGAAGATTTTATAAGTTATTTATCAGCCTAGACAATTTCACGATCATTTTTTAAATATGCTGTCAGAATGTGCTTGTAGCGGGCATTCTTGTCATAGCCAGTCTGGTCGAAAGTTAACAGATGTGAATGGTTAGGAAAATCAAGCTGACAAATTCTGCATTTTACCAGGGTACGCGTAACTTCAGAAGTACTCAGGGCACAGAAAATATCTTTTTATTCCAAATTGAAATTTCGCGTTTTTTAAGACCAAAATTCTACGTTCTTATATATATAAACATTATTCTTTAGAAAAATAAAGTGGAAAACTTTCTGTGCCGACCCTGTGAGTTCGTCTGATTTTTTGAGACAGTTTGTCATAAGAACACGGCGGCCCAACCTCCAGTTTCCCCACCATCGACTGCACTTGTCAAAGAAAATGTCCACGGCAATCGCTGCCTCCATAGAAGCTTGTTTTCGCAGAAAATGTTATATGCACAATTATGTGCTAAAGTTCATTTTTCATGTATTGTGTAGAAAATGGTGTGTTTTAGATAAACCATTACTACTATCTTTACCTTTGACAAGTCTTAAGTCGTTGACAAGTACTTATCCCATCCGCCGTGTCTTCGACTTGATTTCCTAATCCACCCACGGGTTCCCGCCAAAATGCCCTTCTGTTAACTTAACATGAAAAGCCAAAGTTCCATGCACCGGGAATCCACCTCCATTGCATGGTTTTGTACTCTCATGCTGACAAAAACTGGTGTATGACAAATGAATGCTTTGTAAACCGCATTCTCAAAATGAATGAAAAATTAAATGAAATCCGCAGACTAAGAAAAATACTATACATTTAGAAAACTACATATAAATTTATAGCTGCAGAATTTAAAAATCAATTAATAACATATTTTGAGAAATTAATGTAACGGACAAACATAAAATATAATAACTTGAATAGGGAATATGCGGAAGTTATTAAAGTTTGGATTTCTGGGAAAAATCGCTTTTTACTGAACCTAATCTATATTATACATTTATTCATTGGGTTAAAAATAGAAAGGTTTATCCGAATACACGTGTATAACGGACTATAAAATTTCGCTGAAAATTCACGATTTCGAATACTACGTTACAAAAAAGACATTCTTGGCCAAACGGGAAATTACAGTTCTTTTAATATTAAAGTTGTATGAAGATTTTATAAGTTATTTATCAGCCTAGACAATTTCACGATCATTTTTTAAATATGTTGTCAGAATGTGCTTGTAGCGAGCATTCTTGTCATAGCCAGTCTGGTCGAAAGTTAACAGATGTGAATGGTTAGGAATATCAAGCTGACAAATTCTGCATTTTACCAGGGTACGCGTAACTTCAGAAGTACTCAGGGCACAGAAAATATTTTTTTATTCCAAATTGAAATTTCGCGTTTTTTTAGACCAAAATTCTACGTTCTTATACATAGAAACATTATTCTTTAGAAAAATAAAGTGTAAAACTTTCTGTGCCGACCCTGTGCGTTCGTCTGAATTTTTGAGACAGTTTGTCAAAAGAACACGGCGGCCCAACCTCCAGTTTCCCCACCATCGACTGCACTTGTCAAAGAAAATGTCCACGGCTATCGCTGCTTCCATAGAAGCTTGTTTTCGCAGAAAATGTTATATGCACAATTATGTGCTAAATTTCATTTTTCATGTATTGTGTAGAAAATGGTGTGTT
This sequence comes from Maratus michaelseni, assembly GCA_963931845.1. Lineage (NCBI taxonomy): Eukaryota > Metazoa > Arthropoda > Arachnida > Araneae > Salticidae > Maratus > Maratus michaelseni. Next base: position 177,482,470 of record OZ007592.1, on the reverse strand, counting down.
TTAGATAAACCATTACTACTATCTTTACCTTTGACAAGTCTTAAGTCGTTGACAAGTACTTATCCCATCCGCCGTGTCTTCGACTTGATTTCCTAATCCACCCACGGGTTCCCGCCAAAATGCCCTTCTGTTAACTTAACATGAAAAGCCAAAGTTCCATGCACCGGGAATCCACCTCCATTGCATGGTTTTGTACTCTCATGCTGACAAAAACTGGTGTATGACAAATGAATGCTTTGTAAACCGCATTCTCAAAATGAATGAAAAATTATATGAAATCCGCAGACTAAGAAAAATACTATACATTTAGAAAACTACATATAAATTTATAGCTGCAGAATTTAAAAATCAATTAATAACATATTTTGAGAAATTAATGTAACGGACAAACATAAAATATAATAACTTGAATAGGGAATATGCGGAAGTTATTAAAGTTTGGATTTCTGGGAAAAATCGCTTTTTACTGAACCTAATCTATATTATACATTTATTCATTGGGTTAAAAATAGAAAGGTTTATCCGAATACACGTGTATAGGACTATAAAATTTCGCTGAAAATTCACGATTTCGAATACTACGTTACAAAAAAGACATTCCTGGCCAAACGGGAAGTTACAGTTCTTTTAATATTAAAGTTGTATGAAGATTTTATAAGTTATTTATCAGCCTAGACAATTTCACGATCATTTTTTAAATATGTTGTCAGAATGTGCTTGTAGCGAGCATTCTTGTCATAGCCAGTCCGGTCGAAAGTTAACAGATGTGAATGGTTAGGAAAATCAAGCTGACAAATTCTGCATTTTACCAGGGTACGCGTAACTTCAGAAGTACTCAGGGCACAGAAAATATCTTTTTATTCCAAATTGAAATTTCGCGTTTTTTAAGACCAAAATTCTACGTTCTTATATATATAAACATTATTCTTTAGAAAAATAAAGTGGAAAACTTTCTGTGCCGACCCTGTGAGTTCGTCTGATTTTTTGAGACAGTTTGTCATAAGAACACGGCGGCCCAACCTCCAGTTTCCCCACCATCGACTGCACTTGTCAAAGAAAATGTCCACGGCAATCGCTGCCTCCATAGAAGCTTGTTTTCGCAGAAAATGTTATATGCACAATTATGTGCTAAAGTTCATTTTTCATGTATTGTGTAGAAAATGGTGTGTTTTAGATAAACCATTACTACTATCTTTACCTTTGACAAGTCTTAAGTCGTTGACAAGTACTTATCCCATCCGCCGTGTCTTCGACTTGATTTCCTAATCCACCCACGGGTTCCCGCCAAAATGCCCTTCTGTTAACTTAACATGAAAAGCCAAAGTTCCATGCACAGGGAATCCACCTCCATTGCATGGTTTTGTACTCTCATGCTGACAAAAACTGGTGTATGACAAATGAATGCTTTGTAAACCGCATTCTCAAAATGAATGAAAAATTAAATGAAATCCGCAGACTAAGAAAAATACTATACATTTAGAAAACTACATATAAATTTATAGCTGCAGAATTTAAAAATCAATTAATAACATATTTTGAGAAATTAATGTAACGGACAAACATAAAATATAATAACTTGAATAGGGAATATGCGGAAGTTATTAAAGTTTGGATTTCTGGGAAAAATCGCTTTTTACTGAACCTAATCTATATTATACATTTATTCATTGGGTTAAAAATAGAAAGGTTTATCCGAATACACGTGTATAACGGACTATAAAATTTCGCTGAAAATTCACGATTTCGAATACTACGTTACAAAAAAGACATTCTTGGCCAAACGGGAAATTACAGTTCTTTTAATATTAAAGTTGTATGAAGATTTTATAAGTTATTTATCAGCCTAGACAATTTCACGATCATTTTTTAAATATGTTGTCAGAATGTGCTTGTAGCGAGCATTCTTGTCATAGCCAGTCTGGTCGAAAGTTAACAGATGTGAATGGTTAGGAATATCAAGCTGACAAATTCTGCATTTTACCAGGGTACGCGTAACTTCAGAAGTACTCAGGGCACAGAAAATATTTTTTTATTCCAAATTGAAATTTCGCGTTTTTTTAGACCAAAATTCTACGTTCTTATACATATAAACATTATTCTTTAGAAAAATAAAGTGCAAAACTTTCTGTGCCGACCCTGTGCGTTCGTCTGAATTTTTGAGACAGTTTGTCAAAAGAACACGGCGGCCCAACCTCCAGTTTCCCCACCATCGACTGCACTTGTCAAAGAAAATGTCCACGGCTATCGCTGCCTCCATAGAAGCTTGTTTTCGCAGAAAATGTTATATGCACAATTATGTGCTAAAGTTCATTTTTCATGTATTGTGTAGAAAATGGTGTGTTTTAGATAAACCATTACTACTATCTTTACCTTTGACAAGTCTTAAGTCGTTGACAAGTACTTATCCCATCCGCCGTGTCTTCGACTTGATTTCCTAATCCACCCACGGGTTCCCACCAAAATGCCCTTCTGTTAACTTAACATGAAAAGCCAAAGTTCCATGCACCGGGAATCCACCTCCATTGCATGGTTTTGTACTCTCATGCTGACAAAAACTGGTGTATGACAAATGAATGCTTTGTAAACCGCATTCTCAAAATGAATGAAAAATTAAATGAAATCCGCAGACTAAGAAAAATACTATACATTTAGAAAACTACATATAAATTTATAGCTGCAGAATTTAAAAATCAATTAATAACATATTTTGAGAAATTAATGTAACGGACAAACATAAAATATAATAACTTGAATAGGGAATATGCGGAAGTTATTAAAGTTTGGATTTCTGGGAAAAATCGCTTTTTACTGAACCTAATCTATATTATACATTTATTCATTGGGTTAAAAATAGAAAGGTTTATCCGAATACACGTGTGTAGAACTATAAAATTTCGCTGAAAATTCACGATTTCGAATACTACGTTACAAAAAAGACATTCTTGGCCAAACGGGAAATTACAGTTCTTTTAATATTAAAGTTGTATGAAGATTTTATAAGTTATTTATCAGCCTAGACAATTTCACGATCATTTTTTAAATATGCTGTCAGAATGTGCTTGTAGCGGGCATTCTTGTCATAGCCAGTCTGGTCGAAAGTTAACAGATGTGAATGGTTAGGAAAATCAAGCTGACAAATTCTGCATTTTACCAGGGTACGCGTAACTTCAGAAGTACTCAGGGCACAGAAAATATCTTTTTATTCCAAATTGAAATTTCGCGTTTTTTAAGACCAAAATTCTACGTTCTTATATATATAAACATTATTCTTTAGAAAAATAAAGTGGAAAACTTTCTGTGCCGACCCTGTGAGTTCGTCTGATTTTTTGAGACAGTTTGTCATAAGAACACGGCGGCCCAACCTCCAGTTTCCCCACCATCGACTGCACTTGTCAAAGAAAATGTCCACGGCAATCGCTGCCTCCATAGAAGCTTGTTTTCGCAGAAAATGTTATATGCACAATTATGTGCTAAAGTTCATTTTTCATGTATTGTGTAGAAAATGGTGTGTTTTAGATAAACCATTACTACTATCTTTACCTTTGACAAGTCTTAAGTCGTTGACAAGTACTTATCCCATCCGCCGTGTCTTCGACTTGATTTCCTAATCCACCCACGGGTTCCCGCCAAAATGCCCTTCTGTTAACTTAACATGAAAAGCCAAAGTTCCATGCACCGGGAATCCACCTCCATTGCATGGTTTTGTACTCTCATGCTGACAAAAACTGGTGTATGACAAATGAATGCTTTGTAAACCGCATTCTCAAAATGAATGAAAAATTAAATGAAATCCGCAGACTAAGAAAAATACTATACATTTAGAAAACTACATATAAATTTATAGCTGCAGAATTTAAAAATCAATTAATAACATATTTTGAGAAATTAATGTAACGGACAAACATAAAATATAATAACTTGAATAGGGAATATGCGGAAGTTATTAAAGTTTGGATTTCTGGGAAAAATCGCTTTTTACTGAACCTAATCTATATTATACATTTATTCATTGGGTTAAAAATAGAAAGGTTTATCCGAATACACGTGTATAACGGACTATAAAATTTCGCTGAAAATTCACGATTTCGAATACTACGTTACAAAAAAGACATTCTTGGCCAAACGGGAAATTACAGTTCTTTTAATATTAAAGTTGTATGAAGATTTTATAAGTTATTTATCAGCCTAGACAATTTCACGATCATTTTTTAAATATGTTGTCAGAATGTGCTTGTAGCGAGCATTCTTGTCATAGCCAGTCTGGTCGAAAGTTAACAGATGTGAATGGTTAGGAATATCAAGCTGACAAATTCTGCATTTTACCAGGGTACGCGTAACTTCAGAAGTACTCAGGGCACAGAAAATATTTTTTTATTCCAAATTGAAATTTCGCGTTTTTTTAGACCAAAATTCTACGTTCTTATACATATAAACATTATTCTTTAGAAAAATAAAGTGTAAAACTTTCTGTGCCGACCCTGTGCGTTCGTCTGAATTTTTGAGACAGTTTGTCAAAAGAACACGGCGGCCCAACCTCCAGTTTCCCCACCATCGACTGCACTTGTCAAAGAAAATGTCCACGGCTATCGCTGCTTCCATAGAAGCTTGTTTTCGCAGAAAATGTTATATGCACAATTATGTGCTAAATTTCATTTTTCATGTATTGTGTAGAAAATGGTGTGTTTTAGATAAACCATTACTACTATCTTTACCTTTGACAAGTCTTAAGTCGTTGACAAGTACTTATCCCATCCGCCGTGTCTTCGACTTGATTTCCTAATCCACCCACGGGTTCCCGCCAAAATGCCCTTCTGTTAACTTAACATGAAAAGCCAAAGTTCCATGCACCGGGAATCCACCTCCATTGCATGGTTTTGTACTCTCATGCTGACAAAAACTGGTGTATGACAAATGAATGCTTTGTAAACCGCATTCTCAAAATGAATGAAAAATTATATGAAATCCGCAGACTAAGAAAAATACTATACATTTAGAAAACTACATATAAATTTATAGCTGCAGAATTTAAAAATCAATTAATAACATATTTTGAGAAATTAATGTAACGGACAAACATAAAATATAATAACTTGAATAGGGAATATGCGGAAGTTATTAAAGTTTGGATTTCTGGGAAAAATCGCTTTTTACTGAACCTAATCTATATTATACATTTATTCATTGGGTTAAAAATAGAAAGGTTTATCCGAATACACGTGTATAGGACTATAAAATTTCGCTGAAAATTCACGATTTCGAATACTACGTTACAAAAAAGACATTCCTGGCCAAACGGGAAGTTACAGTTCTTTTAATATTAAAGTTGTATGAAGATTTTATAAGTTATTTATCAGCCTAGACAATTTCACGATCATTTTTTAAATATGTTGTCAGAATGTGCTTGTAGCGAGCATTCTTGTCATAGCCAGTCCGGTCGAAAGTTAACAGATGTGAATGGTTAGGAAAATCAAGCTGACAAATTCTGCATTTTACCAGGGTACGCGTAACTTCAGAAGTACTCAGGGCACAGAAAATATCTTTTTATTCCAAATTGAAATTTCGCGTTTTTTAAGACCAAAATTCTACGTTCTTATATATATAAACATTATTCTTTAGAAAAATAAAGTGGAAAACTTTCTGTGCCGACCCTGTGAGTTCGTCTGATTTTTTGAGACAGTTTGTCATAAGAACACGGCGGCCCAACCTCCAGTTTCCCCACCATCGACTGCACTTGTCAAAGAAAATGTCCACGGCAATCGCTGCCTCCATAGAAGCTTGTTTTCGCAGAAAATGTTATATGCACAATTATGTGCTAAAGTTCATTTTTCATGTATTGTGTAGAAAATGGTGTGTTTTAGATAAACCATTACTACTATCTTTACCTTTGACAAGTCTTAAGTCGTTGACAAGTACTTATCCCATCCGCCGTGTCTTCGACTTGATTTCCTAATCCACCCACGGGTTCCCGCCAAAATGCCCTTCTGTTAACTTAACATGAAAAGCCAAAGTTCCATGCACCGGGAATCCACCTCCATTGCATGGTTTTGTACTCTCATGCTGACAAAAACTGGTGTATGACAAATGAATGCTTTGTAAACCGCATTCTCAAAATGAATGAAAAATTATATGAAATCCGCAGACTAAGAAAAATACTATACATTTAGAAAACTACATATAAATTTATAGCTGCAGAATTTAAAAATCAATTAATAACATATTTTGAGAAATTAATGTAACGGACAAACATAAAATATAATAACTTGAATAGGGAATATGCGGAAGTTATTAAAGTTTGGATTTCTGGGAAAAATCGCTTTTTACTGAACCTAATCTATATTATACATTTATTCATTGGGTTAAAAATAGAAAGGTTTATCCGAATACACGTGTATAACGGACTATAAAATTTCGCTGAAAATTCACGATTTCGAATACTACGTTACAAAAAAGACATTCTTGGCCAAACGGGAAATTACAGTTCTTTTAATATTAAAGTTGTATGAAGATTTTATAAGTTATTTATCAGCCTAGACAATTTCACGATCATTTTTTAAATATGTTGTCAGAATGTGCTTGTAGCGAGCATTCTTGTCATAGCCAGTCTGGTCGAAAGTTAACAGATGTGAATGGTTAGGAATATCAAGCTGACAAATTCTGCATTTTACCAGGGTACGCGTAACTTCAGAAGTACTCAGGGCACAGAAAATATTTTTTTATTCCAAATTGAAATTTCGCGTTTTTTTAGACCAAAATTCTACGTTCTTATACATATAAACATTATTCTTTAGAAAAATAAAGTGTAAAACTTTCTGTGCCGACCCTGTGCGTTCGTCTGAATTTTTGAGACAGTTTGTCAAAAGAACACGGCGGCCCAACCTCCAGTTTCCCCACCATCGACTGCACTTGTCAAAGAAAATGTCCACGGCTATCGCTGCTTCCATAGAAGCTTGTTTTCGCAGAAAATGTTATATGCACAATTATGTGCTAAATTTCATTTTTCATGTATTGTGTAGAAAATGGTGTGTTTTAGATAAACCATTACTACTATCTTTACCTTTGACAAGTCTTAAGTCGTTGACAAGTACTTATCCCATCCGCCGTGTCTTCGACTTGATTTCCTAATCCACCCACGGGTTCCCGCCAAAATGCCCTTCTGTTAACTTAACATGAAAAGCCAAAGTTCCATGCACCGGGAATCCACCTCCATTGCATGGTTTTGTACTCTCATGCTGACAAAAACTGGTGTATGACAAATGAATGCTTTGTAAACCGCATTCTCAAAATGAATGAAAAATTATATGAAATCCGCAGACTAAGAAAAATACTATACATTTAGAAAACTACATATAAATTTATAGCTGCAGAATTTAAAAATCAATTAATAACATATTTTGAGAAATTAATGTAACGGACAAACATAAAATATAATAACTTGAATAGGGAATATGCGGAAGTTATTAAAGTTTGGATTTCTGGGAAAAATCGCTTTTTACTGAACCTAATCTATATTATACATTTATTCATTGGGTTAAAAATAGAAAGGTTTATCCGAATACACGTGTATAGGACTATAAAATTTCGCTGAAAATTCACGATTTCGAATACTACGTTACAAAAAAGACATTCCTGGCCAAACGGGAAGTTACAGTTCTTTTAATATTAAAGTTGTATGAAGATTTTATAAGTTATTTATCAGCCTAGACAATTTCACGATCATTTTTTAAATATGTTGTCAGAATGTGCTTGTAGCGAGCATTCTTGTCATAGCCAGTCCGGTCGAAAGTTAACAGATGTGAATGGTTAGGAAAATCAAGCTGACAAATTCTGCATTTTACCAGGGTACGCGTAACTTCAGAAGTACTCAGGGCACAGAAAATATCTTTTTATTCCAAATTGAAATTTCGCGTTTTTTAAGACCAAAATTCTACGTTCTTATATATATAAACATTATTCTTTAGAAAAATAAAGTGGAAAACTTTCTGTGCCGACCCTGTGAGTTCGTCTGATTTTTTGAGACAGTTTGTCATAAGAACACGGCGGCCCAACCTCCAGTTTCCCCACCATCGACTGCACTTGTCAAAGAAAATGTCCACGGCAATCGCTGCCTCCATAGAAGCTTGTTTTCGCAGAAAATGTTATATGCACAATTATGTGCTAAAGTTCATTTTTCATGTATTGTGTAGAAAATGGTGTGTTTTAGATAAACCATTACTACTATCTTTACCTTTGACAAGTCTTAAGTCGTTGACAAGTACTTATCCCATCCGCCGTGTCTTCGACTTGATTTCCTAATCCACCCACGGGTTCCCGCCAAAATGCCCTTCTGTTAACTTAACATGAAAAGCCAAAGTTCCATGCACCGGGAATCCACCTCCATTGCATGGTTTTGTACTCTCATGCTGACAAAAACTGGTGTATGACAAATGAATGCTTTGTAAACCGCATTCTCAAAATGAATGAAAAATTATATGAAATCCGCAGACTAAGAAAAATACTATACATTTAGAAAACTACATATAAATTTATAGCTGCAGAATTTAAAAATCAATTAATAACATATTTTGAGAAATTAATGTAACGGACAAACATAAAATATAATAACTTGAATAAGGAATATGCGGAAGTTATTAAAGTTTGGATTTCTGGGAAAAATCGCTTTTTACTGAACCTAATCTATATTATACATTTATTCATTGGGTTAAAAATAGAAAGGTTTATCCGAATACACGTGTATAGGACTATAAAATTTCGCTGAAAATTCACGATTTCGAATACTACGTTACAAAAAAGACATTCCTGGCCAAACGGGAAGTTACAGTTCTTTTAATATTAAAGTTGTATGAAGATTTTATAAGTTATTTATCAGCCTAGACAATTTCACGATCATTTTTTAAATATGTTGTCAGAATGTGCTTGTAGCGAGCATTCTTGTCATAGCCAGTCCGGTCGAAAGTTAACAGATGTGAATGGTTAGGAAAATCAAGCTGACAAATTCTGCATTTTACCAGGGTACGCGTAACTTCAGAAGTACTCAGGGCACAGAAAATATCTTTTTATTCCAAATTGAAATTTCGCGTTTTTTAAGACCAAAATTCTACGTTCTTATATATATAAACATTATTCTTTAGAAAAATAAAGTGGAAAACTTTCTGTGCCGACCCTGTGAGTTCGTCTGATTTTTTGAGACAGTTTGACATAAGAACACGGCGGCCCAACCTCCAGTTTCCCCACCATCGACTGCACTTGTCAAAGAAAATGTCCACGGCAATCGCTGCCTCCATAGAAGCTTGTTTTCGCAGAAAATGTTATATGCACAATTATGTGCTAAAGTTCATTTTTCATGTATTGTGTAGAAAATGGTGTGTTTTAGATAAACCATTACTACTATCTTTACCTTTGACAAGTCTTAAGTCGTTGACAAGTACTTATCCCATCCGCCGTGTCTTCGACTTGATTTCCTAATCCACCCACGGGTTCCCGCCAAAATGCCCTTCTGTTAACTTAACATGAAAAGCCAAAGTTCCATGCACCGGGAATCCACCTCCATTGCATGGTTTTGTACTCTCATGCTGACAAAAACTGGTGTATGACAAATGAATGCTTTGTAAACCGCATTCTCAAAATGAATGAAAAATTAAATGAAATCCGCAGACTAAGAAAAATACTATACATTTAGAAAACTACATATAAATTTATAGCTGCAGAATTTAAAAATCAATTAATAACATATTTTGAGAAATTAATGTAACGGACAAACATAAAATATAATAACTTGAATAGGGAATATGCGGAAGTTATTAAAGTTTGGATTTCTGCGAAAAATCGCTTTTTACTGAACCTAATCTGTATTATACATTTATTCATTGGGTTAAAAATAGAAAGGTTTATCCGAATACACGTGTATAGGACTATAAAATTTCGCTGAAAATTCACGATTTCGAATACTACGTTACAAAAAAGACATTCTTGGCCAAACGGGAAATTACAGTTCTTTTAATATTAAAGTTGTATGAAGATTTTATAAGTTATTTATCAGCCTAGACAATTTCACGATCATTTTTTAAATATGTTGTCAGAATGTGCTTGTAGCGAGCATTCTTGTCATAGCCAGTCTGGTCGAAAGTTAACAGATGTGAATGGTTAGGAATATCAAGCTGACAAATTCTGCATTTTACCAGGGTACGCGTAACTTCAGAAGTACTCAGGGCACAGAAAATATTTTTTTATTCCAAATTGAAATTTCGCGTTTTTTTAGACCAAAATTCTACGTTCTTATACATATAAACATTATTCTTTAGAAAAATAAAGTGCAAAACTTTCTGTGCCGACCCTGTGCGTTCGTCTGAATTTTTGAGACAGTTTGTCAAAAGAACACGGCGGCCCAACCTCCAGTTTCCCCACCATCGACTGCACTTGTCAAAGAAAATGTCCACGGCTATCGCTGCTTCCATAGAAGCTTGTTTTCGCAGAAAATGTTATATGCACAATTATGTGCTAAATTTCATTTTTCATGTATTGTGTAGAAAATGGTGTGTTTTAGATAAACCATTACTACTATCTTTACCTTTGACAAGTCTTAAGTCGTTGACAAGTACTTATACCATCCGCCGTGTCTTCGACTTGATTTCCTAATCCACCCACGGGTTCCCGCCAAAATGCCCTTCTGTTAACTTAACATGAAAAGCCAAAGTTCCATGCACCGGGAATCCACCTCCATTGCATGGTTTTGTACTCTCATGCTGACAAAAACTGGTGTATGACAAATGAATGCTTTGTAAACCGCATTCTCAAAATGAATGAAAAATTAAATGAAATCCGCAGACTAAGAAAAATACTATACATTTAGAAAACTACATATAAATTTATAGCTGCAGAATTTAAAAATCAATTAATAACATATTTTGAGAAATTAATGTAACGGACAAACATAAAATATAATAACTTGAATAGGGAATATGCGGAAGTTATTAAAGTTTGGATTTCTGCGAAAAATCGCTTTTTCTGAACCTAATCTGTATTATACATTTATTCATTGGGTTAAAAATAGAAAGGTTTATCCGAATACACGTGTATAGGACTATAAAATTTCGCTGAAAATTCACGATTTCGAATACTACGTTACAAAAAAGACATTCTTGGCCAAACGGGAAATTACAGTTCTTTTAATATTAAAGTTGTATGAAGGTTTTATAAGTTATTTATCAGCCTAGACAATTTCACGATCATTTTTTAAATATGTTGTCAGAATGTGCTTGTAGCGAGCATTCTTGTCATAGCCAGTCTGGTCGAAAGTTAACAGATGTGAATGGTTAGGAAAATCAAGCTGACAAATTCTGCATTTTACCAGGGTACGCGTAACTTCAGAAGTACTCAGGGCACAGAAAATATCATTTTATTCCAAATTGAAATTTCGCGTTTTATAAGACCAAAATTCTATTTTCTTATATATATATAAACATTATTCTTTAGAAAAATAAAGTGGAAAACTTTCTGTGCCGACCCTGTGAGTTCGTCTGATTTTTTGAGACAGTTTGTCACAAGAACACGGTGGCCCAACCTCCAGTTTCCCCACCATCGACTGCACTTGTCAAAGAAAATGTCCACGGCAATCGCTGCCTCCATAGAAGCTTGTTTTCGCAGAAAATGTTATATGCACAATTATGTGCTAAAGTTCATTTTTCATGTATTGTGTAGAAAATGGTGTGTTTTAGATAAACCATTACTACTATCTTTACCTTTGACAAGTCTTAAGTCGTTGACAAGTACTTATCCCATCCGCCGTGTCTTCGACTTGATTTCCTAATCCACCCACGGGTTCCCGCCAAAATGCCCTTCTGTTAACTTAACATGAAAAGCCAAAGTTCCATGCACCGGGAATCCACCTCCATTGCATGGTTTTGTACTCTCATGCTGACAAAAACTGGTGTATGACAAATGAATGCTTTGTAAACCGCATTCTCAAAATGAATGAAAAATTAAATGAAATCCGCAGACTCAGAAAAATACTATACATTTAGAAAACTACATATAAATTTATAGCTGCAGAATTTAAAAATCAATTAATAACATATTTTGAGAAATTAATGTAACGGACAAACATAAAATATAATAACTTGAATAGGTAATATGCGGAAGTTATTAAAGTTTGGATTTCTTCGAAAAATCGCTTTTTACTGAACCTAATCTATATTATACATTTATTCATTGGGTTAAAAATAGAAAGGTTTATCCGAATACACGTGTGTAGAACTATAAAATTTCGCTGAAAATTCACGATTTCGAATACTACGTTACAAAAAAGACATTCTTGGCCAAACGGGAAATTACAGTTCTTTTAATATTAAAGTTGTATGAAGATTTTATAAGTTATTTATCAGCCTAGACAATTTCACGATCATTTTTTAAATATGCTGTCAGAATGTGCTTGTAGCGGGCATTCTTGTCATAGCCAGTCTGGTCGAAAGTTAACAGATGTGAATGGTTAGGAAAATCAAGCTGACAAATTCTGCATTTTACCAGGGTACGCGTAACTTCAGAAGTACTCAGGGCACAGAAAATATCTTTTTATTCCAAATTGAAATTTCGCGTTTTTTAAGACCAAAATTCTACGTTCTTATATATATAAACATTATTCTTTAGAAAAATAAAGTGGAAAACTTTCTGTGCCGACCCTGTGAGTTCGTCTGATTTTTTGAGACAGTTTGTCATAAGAACACGGCGGCCCAACCTCCAGTTTCCCCACCATCGACTGCACTTGTCAAAGAAAATGTCCACGGCAATCGCTGCCTCCATAGAAGCTTGTTTTCGCAGAAAATGTTATATGCACAATTATGTGCTAAAGTTCATTTTTCATGTATTGTGTAGAAAATGGTGTGTTTTAGATAAACCATTACTACTATCTTTACCTTTGACAAGTCTTAAGTCGTTGACAAGTACTTATCCCATCCGCCGTGTCTTCGACTTGATTTCCTAATCCACCCACGGGTTCCCGCCAAAATGCCCTTCTGTTAACTTAACATGAAAAGCCAAAGTTCCATGCACCGGGAATCCACCTCCATTGCATGGTTTTGTACTCTCATGCTGACAAAAACTGGTGTATGACAAATGAATGCTTTGTAAACCGCATTCTCAAAATGAATGAAAAATTAAATGAAATCCGCAGACTAAGAAAAATACTATACATTTAGAAAACTACATATAAATTTATAGCTGCAGAATTTAAAAATCAATTAATAACATATTTTGAGAAATTAATGTAACGGACAAACATAAAATATAATAACTTGAATAGGGAATATGCGGAAGTTATTAAAGTTTGGATTTCTGGGAAAAATCGCTTTTTACTGAACCTAATCTATATTATACATTTATTCATTGGGTTAAAAATAGAAAGGTTTATCCGAATACACGTGTATAACGGACTATAAAATTTCGCTGAAAATTCACGATTTCGAATACTACGTTACAAAAAAGACATTCTTGGCCAAACGGGAAATTACAGTTCTTTTAATATTAAAGTTGTATGAAGATTTTATAAGTTATTTATCAGCCTAGACAATTTCACGATCATTTTTTAAATATGTTGTCAGAATGTGCTTGTAGCGAGCATTCTTGTCATAGCCAGTCTGGTCGAAAGTTAACAGATGTGAATGGTTAGGAATATCAAGCTGACAAATTCTGCATTTTACCAGGGTACGCGTAACTTCAGAAGTACTCAGGGCACAGAAAATATTTTTTTATTCCAAATTGAAATTTCGCGTTTTTTTAGACCAAAATTCTACGTTCTTATACATAGAAACATTATTCTTTAGAAAAATAAAGTGTAAAACTTTCTGTGCCGACCCTGTGCGTTCGTCTGAATTTTTGAGACAGTTTGTCAAAAGAACACGGCGGCCCAACCTCCAGTTTCCCCACCATCGACTGCACTTGTCAAAGAAAATGTCCACGGCTATCGCTGCTTCCATAGAAGCTTGTTTTCGCAGAAAATGTTATATGCACAATTATGTGCTAAATTTCATTTTTCATGTATTGTGTAGAAAATGGTGTGTTTTAGATAAACCATTACTACTATCTTTACCTTTGACAAGTCTTAAGTCGTTGACAAGTACTTATCCCATCCGCCGTGTCTTCGACTTGATTTCCTAATCCACCCACGGGTTCCCGCCAAAATGCCCTTCTGTTAACTTAACATGAAAAGCCAAAGTTCCATGCACCGGGAATCCACCTCCATTGCATGGTTTTGTACTCTCATGCTGACAAAAACTGGTGTATGACAAATGAATGCTTTGTAAACCGCATTCTCAAAATGAATGAAAAATTATATGAAATCCGCAGACTAAGAAAAATACTATACATTTAGAAAACTACATATAAATTTATAGCTGCAGAATTTAAAAATCAATTAATAACATATTTTGAGAAATTAATGTAACGGACAAACATAAAATATAATAACTTGAATAGGGAATATGCGGAAGTTATTAAAGTTTGGATTTCTGGGAAAAATCGCTTTTTACTGAACCTAATCTATATTATACATTTATTCATTGGGTTAAAAATAGAAAGGTTTATCCGAATACACGTGTATAGGACTATAAAATTTCGCTGAAAATTCACGATTTCGAATACTACGTTACAAAAAAGACATTCCTGGCCAAACGGGAAGTTACAGTTCTTTTAATATTAAAGTTGTATGAAGATTTTATAAGTTATTTATCAGCCTAGACAATTTCACGATCATTTTTTAAATATGTTGTCAGAATGTGCTTGTAGCGAGCATTCTTGTCATAGCCAGTCCGGTCGAAAGTTAACAGATGTGAATGGTTAGGAAAATCAAGCTGACAAATTCTGCATTTTACCAGGGTACGCGTAACTTCAGAAGTACTCAGGGCACAGAAAATATCTTTTTATTCCAAATTGAAATTTCGCGTTTTTTAAGACCAAAATTCTACGTTCTTATATATATAAACATTATTCTTTAGAAAAATAAAGTGGAAAACTTTCTGTGCCGACCCTGTGAGTTCGTCTGATTTTTTGAGACAGTTTGTCATAAGAACACGGCGGCCCAACCTCCAGTTTCCCCACCATCGACTGCACTTGTCAAAGAAAATGTCCACGGCAATCGCTGCCTCCATAGAAGCTTGTTTTCGCAGAAAATGTTATATGCACAATTATGTGCTAAAGTTCATTTTTCATGTATTGTGTAGAAAATGGTGTGTTTTAGATAAACCATTACTACTATCTTTACCTTTGACAAGTCTTAAGTCGTTGACAAGTACTTATCCCATCCGCCGTGTCTTCGACTTGATTTCCTAATCCACCCACGGGTTCCCGCCAAAATGCCCTTCTGTTAACTTAACATGAAAAGCCAAAGTTCCATGCACCGGGAATCCACCTCCATTGCATGGTTTTGTACTCTCATGCTGACAAAAACTGGTGTATGACAAATGAATGCTTTGTAAACCGCATTCTCAAAATGAATGAAAAATTAAATGAAATCCGCAGACTAAGAAAAATACTATACATTTAGAAAACTACATATAAATTTATAGCTGCAGAATTTAAAAATCAATTAATAACATATTTTGAGAAATTAATGTAACGGACAAACATAAAATATAATAACTTGAATAGGGAATATGCGGAAGTTATTAAAGTTTGGATTTCTGGGAAAAATCGCTTTTTACTGAACCTAATCTATATTATACATTTATTCATTGGGTTAAAAATAGAAAGGTTTATCCGAATACACGTGTATAACGGACTATAAAATTTCGCTGAAAATTCACGATTTCGAATACTACGTTACAAAAAAGACATTCTTGGCCAAACGGGAAATTACAGTTCTTTTAATATTAAAGTTGTATGAAGATTTTATAAGTTATTTATCAGCCTAGACAATTTCACGATCATTTTTTAAATATGTTGTCAGAATGTGCTTGTAGCGAGCATTCTTGTCATAGCCAGTCTGGTCGAAAGTTAACAGATGTGAATGGTTAGGAATATCAAGCTGACAAATTCTGCATTTTACCAGGGTACGCGTAACTTCAGAAGTACTCAGGGCACAGAAAATATTTTTTTATTCCAAATTGAAATTTCGCGTTTTTTTAGACCAAAATTCTACGTTCTTATACATATAAACATTATTCTTTAGAAAAATAAAGTGCAAAACTTTCTGTGCCGACCCTGTGCGTTCGTCTGAATTTTTGAGACAGTTTGTCAAAAGAACACGGCGGCCCAACCTCCAGTTTCCCCACCATCGACTGCACTTGTCAAAGAAAATGTCCACGGCTATCGCTGCCTCCATAGAAGCTTGTTTTCGCAGAAAATGTTATATGCACAATTATGTGCTAAAGTTCATTTTTCATGTATTGTGTAGAAAATGGTGTGTTTTAGATAAACCATTACTACTATCTTTACCTTTGACAAGTCTTAAGTCGTTGACAAGTACTTATCCCATCCGCCGTGTCTTCGACTTGATTTCCTAATCCACCCACGGGTTCCCGCCAAAATGCCCTTCTGTTAACTTAACATGAAAAGCCAAAGTTCCATGCACCGGGAATCCACCTCCATTGCATGGTTTTGTACTCTCATGCTGACAAAAACTGGTGTATGACAAATGAATGCTTTGTAAACCGCATTCTCAAAATGAATGAAAAATTAAATGAAATCCGCAGACTAAGAAAAATACTATACATTTAGAAAACTACATATAAATTTATAGCTGCAGAATTTAAAAATCAATTAATAACATATTTTGAGAAATTAATGTAACGGACAAACATAAAATATAATAACTTGAATAGGGAATATGCGGAAGTTATTAAAGTTTGGATTTCTGCGAAAAATCGCTTTTTACTGAACCTAATCTGTATTATACATTTATTCATTGGGTTAAAAATAGAAAGGTTTATCCGAATACACGTGTATAGGACTATAAAATTTCGCTGAAAATTCACGATTTCGAATACTACGTTACAAAAAAGACATTCTTGGCCAAACGGGAAATTACAGTTCTTTTAATATTAAAGTTGTATGAAGATTTTATAAGTTATTTATCAGCCTAGACAATTTCACGATCATTTTTTAAATATGTTGTCAGAATGTGCTTGTAGCGAGCATTCTTGTCATAGCCAGTCTGGTCGAAAGTTAACAGATGTGAATGGTTAGGAATATCAAGCTGACAAATTCTGCATTTTACCAGGGTACGCGTAACTTCAGAAGTACTCAGGGCACAGAAAATATTTTTTTATTCCAAATTGAAATTTCGCGTTTTTTTAGACCAAAATTCTACGTTCTTATACATATAAACATTATTCTTTAGAAAAATAAAGTGCAAAACTTTCTGTGCCGACCCTGTGCGTTCGTCTGAATTTTTGAGACAGTTTGTCAAAAGAACACGGCGGCCCAGCCTCCAGTTTCCCCACCATCGACTACTTGTCAAAGAAAATGTCCACGGCTATCGCTGCTTCCATAGAAGCTTGTTTTCGCAGAAAATGTTATATGCACAATTATGTGCTAAATTTCATTTTTCATGTATTGTGTAGAAAATGGTGTGTTTTAGATAAACCATTACTACTATCTTTACCTTTGACAAGTCTTAAGTCGTTGACAAGTACTTATACCATCCGCCGTGTCTTCGACTTGATTTCCTAATCCACCCACGGGTTCCCGCCAAAATGCCCTTCTGTTAACTTAACATGAAAAGCCAAAGTTCCATGCACCGGGAATCCACCTCCATTGCATGGTTTTGTACTCTCATGCTGACAAAAACTGGTGTATGAGAAATGAATGCTTTGTAAACCGCATTCTCAAAATGAATGAAAAATGAAATGAAATCCGCAGACGAAGAAAAATAATATACATTTAGAAAACTACATGTATATTTATAGCTGCAGAATTTAAAACTCAATTAATAACATATTTTGAGAAATTAATGTAACGGACAAACATGAAACATATTAACTTGAATAGGAAATATGCGGAAGTTATTAAAGTTTGGATTTCTGGGAAAAATCTCTTTTTACTGAACCTAATCTATATTATACATTTATTCATTGGGTTAAAAATAGAAAAGTTTATCCGAATACGCACGGATTTTAATAGTATAGATTTTGAGAAATTAAAGTAACGGACAAACTAAAGCATATTAACTTGAATAGAGAATATGTGGAATTTATTAAAGATTGGATTTCTGGAAAAATTCGCTTTTTACTGAATCTAATCTACTATATTTTACATGTATTCGTTGGGTTAAAAATACAAAATTTTATCCGAATACACGCATATAGGACTATAAAATTTCGTTGATATGATTTCATAGACAATTCATGATGTCAAACGCTCCGTTCGAAAAAAGACTTGTTTGGCCAAACATTGAAACTATCATTCTATTAAAATTAACGTAAACTGAAGATTTTATTATTTTTATCCACCTAAACAACTTTACGTTCGTTTTTGAAATATTTTGTGAGAATGCGCACAGACCCCTTTCTCCAATTTACTTGAAAAGTTATAGAGTTCTTATTCTTGTTCTAAATTGTATGAACGATTACTTTTCGAAATATTAGGTATTATAATTTTTTTTTACTCTGGAATAAACAAGTATTCAGTTTTTCTTAGACAGCTGATTAAAAGTATGCATACGATTAATTTATGAGACGTTTAAACTGAGCAAGTTCCAGGATTTCTTAGAAAAAATTGTATCTATTTATGAATTAAAATTGTTAATTATATAGAGGAACTTCGGGTGTTATGGAATAGTGGGATAAGATGGAATACCAAGGTTTCTGTTTGGTAAAGTTTTGCCACAAAGCGACAATATCATAAATTACTTAAGAACGTTTCCAGAATGTCCTCTCAGAACTAAGTTCGTCGATCGGCGCTAGGACGCGTTTTTTGAATATATATTTTTTTTTGCGCTGGAAAATTTCAGAACGTAATTTTACAATATATTTTATTCATTATTAGAATATATATTTTTACATTGAAATTAAACATAATGTACACCAAAATAGTAACAGTTTATGATGTAGTACTTTTTTTTTAGCTCGGGATTCACACCAATTAATATAGAGTAATTTTTTCCCAAGCCAGCGGTGTCGGGTTATATGCAATATCAATATCTCATTACATGATTATGTTGGTGCAATGACGGATCCTTATATTGGTGATTTGTGCAAATCACCATATAAGGATTCGTGAAATTTCGTAAAATGCTTTTTGTCTAAATAATATGGTATGAACTGAAGTTTATTGACTGACTACCTACACACTATATTTTGATCATACTCTCTTGATACTGTTACATCTGTTTTTAGCCAAATTCTGTTCCTTTTCTTCATTTTAACCCTATTCCATATTTTACGACTATCTCATAATACCCTGCAAAATATTTTTTTTTCTTATTATTATTATTTGCTTGTGATGAAATTTCGTAAAATGATTTTTTTTTCTAAAAATAACTACTCATAGATAGTTGAAGTTTACGACTGTATTCGGTTTTCGGGTTTTAAACAATATTACTGTCATATTGCTTCAAACGTAAATGGTATTTTATAATACCCAAAGATCCTCTACATAACTGACTTTTTTAAAGCAAAATAAAATAAGTATGTTTTTATAAGTACTTCTTTCAGGGTTTTAACAAAAAGCGTAAAAATGTTTTATGATGAGTAATTTAACATTTAGATAAATTTTTATCATTTAAAAAGTACCTGACCTTATTTTTACAAAAATTATAAGTTAAAACGAACCTTACAGCAACATGTTTTCAATCCAACTTACATTTCTAACTTCAAATCTGCAACTGACAAATACTTTGATCTTTTGAAAAAAAATTCTGCTTTCATGTACTATTGTTGAAATGAATGAGATTATTACTTTGGATTGTTGTATCTTACTCAAAGATATTGTTACTTGATCTGTATAAACATTGTTGACAATATTAGAAAAGCTGTTGGACAATTGTTAATTGCAAAATCTTCGCATAATTTTGAAAAAAAATTATTTAAGCGTAATTCTTTCCAATTTACTGGATAATTGATAGCACCATTATTCTTATTCTACTTTGTAATGAAAAAGTTTGTTTACTGTAGAATAAACACACATTCAGCTGTTTAATACAGCTGGTTAAAAGTACGCAAAAACGGTTAATTTAGGAGATCTTTAACAAAATGCAAATTTCATGGAGCAAATTTCATGATTTCTTAGAAAAATATGAATTTATTTATGAGTTAAAATTGTTAAATATCTACGTAACTTTTTAAAACAAAATAAAATAAGCATGTTTTCATAAGAACTGCTTTCATATTTTTAACAGAAAGCTTAAAAATGTTTTATGATAATTAATTTAACATTTACATAAATTTTTATCATTTAAAAAGTACCCGACACCCTTAATTTTGCAAAAATTATAAATTAAAACGAACCTTCCTGGAACACACTTTCCATCCCGCTTACATTTCTGACTCCAAATCTGCAACTGACAAGATACTTTGATCTTTTGAGAGAAGATTCTTCTTTCTTGACTATTGTTGAAATGAATGTGATTAATATTTTGGATTGTTGTATCTTACACAAAGTTATTGTTACATCATCATTATAAACATTGTTGACAATTGTTGAACAACATTTTATTAAAAGTGTTTATAGACTCTTTTTATGTTTTGTGAAGGAATGAAGGAAATTGTTTTGCGTTGAATATAATGAATGATGCGGTGGATAAATATGGGGAGGAAATGATTTCGTCTTTTGTTCTGATTGTGTGCGTTGGAAGTAATAAAGACATTTACGGGATTGACGGCGGATAGGAAAAGGTGTTTTATCGGTCAATTTCGTTTAATTGAGTTTTATATCTGGCCATGAGCTGGAGGTTTTAATTTTTGTGAGCATTTTGCGGAAATAAGTCTAGTATTAGGTAGCTTTCAACACAAAAAAGTATAAAGCTACCTATTGCAGCCGTTCGGAGGAAAGCAATTCCTGAAAATTTCGATATATTTTCATCGATCATGACCCCCCACACTCGAAAACCACCCTCCGTTCAAATACTGATTTATATATATGTATATATATATGATGTATATGTCATACGATAACACTCGTATTTATAAATCAATTTGGATGACATTAATTGTGTGTATTAAGCTAACCAATGCTTCGACCGAGTTCGTTGGCCAGCTTGATCCACCATCTTGTTTCAAAATGGCGGCCATTGAAAGATTTAAAACTAAAATAAATATACAAAAAGTTAAAAATTCAAATTTATTTTTTGATTAAATGTAAGGTTTTCAAGGGATTTCTAGGGAGCCACCCTAGAATTTCAAACTGCTCTATCTCAGCCATTTTTTAAAGACAAACCTTTGGCGGCTGTCCGCAAGGAAGTTGTCTCGGCCCGCTACTTTGGCTGCTAATAGCAGACGTAGCCTTAAAAAATAACTGGGGTAAAAAGGTTAGAATCCAAGCATTTGCTGACGATTTCATCCTAATACTCAAAGCTAAAACTAAAGAGCAACTGGTAATCTTAGCAAATAAAATAATAGAAGGATTCAACAACTGGATAAAAAGCAACAATCTTACGCTAAACAGGGAAAAAACAGAGCTACTGTATCTAAACAGACCTCGCTTACACAACCTCCCAGATCAAGTCTCGGGAAAGATAGAGGGAATCAAATTAGAGGACAAGGATCTAGAAGGTAAAGACCAAATCAAATACCTAGGAGTCATAATACACCGTAACCTAAACTGGCTGCCACATTGCCAACACCAAACAACCAAAGTACGCAAATCATTCAATATGCTGGGACAAATGGCAAAAAGAGGTTGGGGAATAAAACCAGACATCATAAAAATTTGGTATCGAACAGTAGCAGAAAAAGTGCTAACATATGCAGCCCCAATCTGGGGACACAAATTAAATGCCAGAAGCAAAGCGGTCCTAACCACTTGCCAAAGACATTTTCTGCTGACCATAGTCAAGGCATACAAAACTGCCCCAACAGCAGCCCTTCAGGTACTGGCGGGCCTGATTCCAATACACCTACAGGTCAAATATGAAGCAACTTATGGAACAATAACAAGGTTAAGAGAAACATGTAAATTATACGGTAATACAATTCAACCAACAGACTACGATAACAAAATAAACATATGGGAAACGCACCCAGCAGAAACAACAGAACCAAAGATAGGCTACAACGAAACAGATATAACAATTTATACAGACGGCTCAAAATTGGAATCAGGCGCTACGGGATCGGCTTTCGTAGCATACAAAAGCGACAAAAAAATTAAACTATGGTCAACACCATTGCGGAAACATAACAGTGTCTTCCAAGCCGAACAACTGTCGATACTAAAGGCAACAGAATGGGGCAACGAAACAGGGATGGATTATAGCATTCACTCGGACTGCCTATCAGCAATATTAGCACTCAGCAAACCATTCAACACAGTAAAACTAATTGCAGACATACAAAACAAAATAAGAAAATCAAACAACAAATTTAAAATTAATTGGGTTAAGGCACACGTTGGCATCCAAGGAAACGAAGATGCTGACGAATTAGCAAAAGAAGCGGCTAAAAATAAAAATAAAATGTTAGACCCTACCACATAGAAAGACCAATATCAAACCTTAAGCGTATATTAAAAGAGTTAACAATAAAACAATGGCAGTTCGAGTGGGACTACGGGGGTACGGGTAGAACAACTCATGGATACTTCCCAAAAGGAGACACAAAACGGCTTATAAGCTGTAAATTACTGAGCCAAATCTATACAGAACATGGAGCATTCCCACAATACCTACATAGATTTACTAAATTTAGCTCTCCAGAATGCATATGCGGGGAATTAGGGTCCATAAAACACTACCTTACGGCCTGCCCACTCACAGAACCACACCATCTGGTCACCATCACAGTTAATAACGAAATACTATGGCACAGACAACTTGCAAACAACAAACATGTACAAAACAAAGGTAGAGCAGTGATCAGATGGCTAATGAACAATGTAGACCACATGAAACAGACAAACATAGACTAATACAACAACAACAACAAAAAAAAAACCCATAAAAGTCCCAGCAGCCACCATACCTCTATATTCAAAGTGTGTATAACCTCTGCCTAATTAATCTTATCTTCCAGAGAAAAAAAAAAAAAAAAAAAAAAAAGGAAATATATATATATGTATATATGTATATATATAATAAAATAGCAGTGTAAAGTATACCTCTTTCCTGCGAAAAAAAATTGTTCTTTTAGCGTCTAAGAGTGTGGAAGTTAATAACTAATTAACGGACTAATGGCCAAGGAATATGCCCCACCCCATAGCGCACCAAGTCCTCAAATAGCTTCATCGAGTTCATGAAAACAGCCATAAGGTATATATGGACTGATCGCCACTAGAGCGCATTCATGACAACAAATTCAACGGTTACCAGTGATGCAACAGAGTATAAAATCAACAGCGAAATATGAGAAACCCAAATCACAATGAGAAACCTGCAACAAATGAGAAACGAAAATAAATGCAACAAAAGAGAAACAACTGCATCACATGAGAAACCAAAAAGCAGCGAGATAAACCTAAATGTGCAACAAAAATCAAGCAGCAAAAGAAAAACAACAGGTAACTGGAAAGTACAGTAGAAAAAAGTAAGGGAAAAAAACAATCCAACACAGGTAAAAGTAATCATTGTCTTCTATTTTTTATGTAAAGTTAAATAAACATGTATTAACCCCCTTCCCTTACAGGTTTTTTTTTTTAATCATGTACGCTAATGGCGCCTGGTGCATGTAAAATCCGTCGTGAGTGTAAAGTCCTCCAAGTTCCCTGTGAATTATACCTCTGGGGGTGCCTAATCAGGTGAAGGTCTCGTCACCTGATCAAGGCTCTAAATTACGAGACCAACTCGCATAACGATGACAGGTCCATATAAAAAGAATAACATCAATTAGCAGCAAAACAAAATGAGTACAAAACTAAGTCCTCCACATAGCCGTCCTGTCACCAACGGCCAGCCGCTACGCGGCATCTCTTCAGTGGCGCTACGCGCCCCGGTACCAGGCACTAAACCCGTTTAAGCTAGGGAAACCTGGCAGGTAGGGGCCTGGTCGCCGGTCTCAAAAAAAAAGATAGAGGTAAAACAAAAAAGGATCTGGAATCCTTGTATCAAGGCCTAACACTTAATTAAAAATAAATTTGTATTTTTAACTTTTTTGTATATTTATTTTAGTTTTAAAATTTTTAGCGGCCGCCATCCTGAAACAAGATGGCGGACCAAGCTGGCCAACGAACTTGGTCGAGGCATTGGTGAGCTTAATATGACATAGATCAGATATATATATATATATATATGGATATATCTCTATATATAAATCAACATTTGAACGGAGGTTGGTTTTGGGGTCTGGGGGTCATGATCGGTGAAAATATACCAACATTTTCTGGAACTGCTTTCCTCCGAACGGCTGCAATAGGTAGCTTTATACTTTTTTGCATTGAAAGCTACCTAAAACCAACGATTCATTTATGAATTCTGAACGCGATTTCTCGCAAATTATTACCTTACATTGTTGTAATTGTTTTCCCAATCATACGCATAAAACTATATAATCATATCCATTAGCGCCAAATTCTCGCCAAATTTGGCGACATTTGGCGAAATATCGCCGAAATTGGAGACCAAAATAAGTCTTCATAAATGAAGCCAACTTGGCTATAGCTCAATAATTTGGCGAATATCTTATTCAAATTCAGTATTAACGAATCTTTTGTAATCGGTTTCCTTGCATTTTAGTTTGCTGTTTTCGATTAACATTAGCTGAAATTTTAAAACGAAGATATAGGAAAGCTACCTTTTCCTCCCGGTACAGGCCGGAAGGACTTTTTTTTAAAATATGGGTCCAATTAAAAAAACAAGGACTAGTGTTCTATGGAATCATTTTACAGTAAAAGATTCAGAAAATAAAATTGCAACTTGTGACTTCTATGGAAAATGCTTAAATTTCCGAGCTACTGTTACCAATCTAAAAAAGTATATTGAAATACGGCATAAACGACCTTTTGCCAGTTATATGCAAACAAAACCAATGTAAATAAAAGTAATCAGATAGATAATTCCGTGACTCCATCAAATTTTGCTGCATCTGTGTTCCTCCAATAGTTGCAAGTGAAAAGTCAAGTTTGACAAATAATCTGTCAAATTTAAATAATTTTTTATCTTCTTCCGAATATATGAGTGCCGCGCAGCTAAAGAAAATAGACAAATTGCTCTTACAACTGTTTATTAATGATTTCCAACCTTTCTCAATAGTAGAAGATGAGGGGTTCGTAAATTTTGTTTTCCGACCTGTAAGATTTTTTTTGTAAGATTTGTAAAACTATTACAAACCTCATGCTCACGGCTGAATACGAAAAAATTTTGAATGCTGTCGACTAGGGTGGAGCGAATTTTTTTTTTTCTTCAAATCAAAATTGGACGGGGTGGGAAAGTTGCTCTATCAGATCCTCATTCAGAATATAAAATATCTTTGAAAAATATGAATATTAAATACAGCCCCAAGGTCATTGAAAATTGCGAAAAATTGTAAAAGTTGTGCATTTTTCCATTTTATTGTCAAACATATAAAATGCATAAATATTATTAATATTAAATTAATTTTAAAGTCTTCTTCTTAAATTATTATTATTATACGCTTATAGTGAAACTATGTAATATTTATATCAAATACGTGTCTTATACTGTCCCAATGACTTCAAAATTTTAAAAAATGTATAAAAATTGGGTATTTGTAAAGCATAATCAAAACAACAAAATTGAGTTATATTTTATACTTCGTAAGAATATACTTTTTAAAATTATACTTGGAGATGAAGAATAATAAGAAAAAATAATTTATTATTATAATTTACAAGCATTATAAGCTTAATAAAGGAACCAAGTTCTGAGTATTTGGGGCGCCTTTCGTTACAATCTGTAAAGGCTTTAATTTTAAGTGAAGTAAAAAAAATTAACTACAAAAAATATTGATACCAGTAAGCTTGTTGCAATTCGCTGTGACGGAACTACAGTTAACACGGGTTACAAAGAAGGTGTCATGCGATTTCTACAAGAAAAAGAAGGAAAACCACTTCAATTGCTTATTTGCCAAATACGTGCCAATAGGCTTATCTTGAGCCATTTGCTCTAGCCTCTTGACGGTGCAACAAATGGGCCTCAAAGTTTTACAGGATCTATTGGCAAACCTCTAAAAGATTGTGAACCTTTTCCTCTTGTACATTATAAGAGAATAAGCTGTGCTTTGCTAGAAATTACTAATATAAAGGATTTAAGCACGGATCAACTCTATTTACTTGAGATATGTGACGCAATTTCTTCGAGATTGTATCCCGAAAAATTGTATAAAAGAAATCCTGGTAAAATTGCGCATTCTAGGGGGCTTACATTGGCAAATAAAATTCTTAGGCTATACGTTTCTTCAAGTGAACCGTCTGAAAATTTGTTAATTCTGACAAATTTAATAAGAGTTTATTCAACTATATGGTTTCAAATTAAAACTAAGTTTTCATGCATTTACGGAGCTAAGCATTTGCATCAAACAGTTATGTTATCATGATATTTACCAAAGGAATTACAAACAATAATAGATCCCGTAATTCAACGAAATGGTTATTTTTGTCATCCGGAAAATATTTTGATTGCCATGTTGGCTGACGATAGGGACTATGTAAGAGTGTTGGCACTACGTAGGATAATAAAATCTCGAAAGTCAAGAAATTCTTTACGTACTTTCAAGTTACCTGAGATCAATTTTGAAGCCAAAGACTATATCGATTTTATAAATTGGGCTGAAGTGACCGTGACAGGACCACCATTAACTAAGTAATTAGATCATAATATTCTTACAAAGTGTATCCTAAATCCAAAAACAATAGATGAAGACATCTTACCTAAGATTAAACTATTCTCTTGTCACAATCAAGCCATGGAAAGACGTGTGAAACTTGTTACTTAGGCTTCTTCAGCTGTTTGTGGTCCTTTGAGACGCGATGTGTTCATTAAAACTTGTCTGTAGTCTCTGAAAAAAATGCCAGTTTTTAAAACCAAAAAACAGTATGGACTACTATAAAATGATAATTTCATTGCTTGTAAATTGTAATAGTAAATTATTTTTACCTTATTACAACATTTCTTTAAAAATAATTAGAAATTATATTTTCTTACATAGGTTAAGTAAAAAATATAAAACAATTACAATTACCCAAATTTCATCTATTTAAAAAGTATAGTTGTTGACTTCGTATAATAAAAGCGAATTTCATATAAATATTACATAATTTTACTATAAATATATAATAATAATAATAATAATTCAATGATCATCCTTTTAAATTAAATTATTATTAATAGTTTGTATATTTGAGGAAAAAAAGGGAAAAATGCACAACTTTTACGGTTTTTCTCAATATTCAATGATCTTGGGGCAGAATTTAATATTAATATTTTTCAAATATATTTTATATTTAGAATGAGGATATGATAAAGCAACTTTCCCAGAGCAACCTATTTTGATTTGGTGAAAAAAAAATTCAGAGGCGAGTGCTTTTACGTTTTTTTCTCAATATTCAGTGACCTTGGGGCAGTATTTAATATTAATATTTTTCAAAGATATTTTATATTCAGAATGACGATATGAGAGAGCAACTTTCCCACACCGTCCCGTTTTGATTGGGAGAAAAAAATATTTTTCCATAGGCGAGCGCTCCACCCTACTGTCCACCAGGAGTTAGTGACTTTTGACAATATATGTTAACCATGGACACTTGGACATCGATGAATATACAAAGATATCTTGGAGTGACAAGATCATTATATTTCCGAAAAGTTTGAACTATAGATCAATTTTGATAGAATGTTCATTAATGCCACTTTCTCATACCAGCTCTGACTTATCTGACCAAATATGATGTATCATAGAAAAGTTTCATCTGACTGATAAAGTGTCAGTATTAGTTTCAGATTATGCTTACAACATAACAGGTGCAATAACCAAAGAACTTAAAAAAGAATTGCCATGCTTTGCACACCACTAAACACTTTGAAAAATGCAAAAGTACTTATAGACAAAGGCAAAAACATTGTTAGTTTTTTTAAAGCAGTTCTTCTGGCTTGGAGAAACTGAAACTCTAGTCAAAAAAATAATTTGGGTCTGGAACCAAAAGATTTCATCCAAGAAGTTCCCACAAGATTGAATTCCACTTTCTATATGATTCGGCGTTTCATTGAGTTGTAAGATGCAATCCAAACAACAATATCCCTAATAAACAATGATTTACTAGTTCCAACAGAAAATGAATGGCTTATTTGTAAAGAGCTCCGCCATTTAAAAACATCACCAAACACATCTGTGGTGAACATTATCTCACAGGAAGTCTTATAATCCCTCTAACAGATGAATTAAGTTGCATTTGTGAAGATATGCAAAATGCAGAATGTAGTCCCACTGTAAAACGAGTAATAAACGAATTACTTAGTGTAATAAATTCAAGAAAGTCTAAATTAGAAGACAACAAATCCCTTCAGCTGGCTGCGTTTTTGGATCCAAGATTCAAGCTACCTCCGTTTGTGAATGAACGGCCCAGTAAATTAAAGAACACTGTACAAAGCTATTATCTAACATCTGGACGCAGCAACAAAATAGAGAGAGTGCTGGCCGATCATTCTTCCAATCAAGGTGAATTCAGTAATGATTGTGCGGAACAACCAGCAAAATTTAATGTTTGAGGAGGACTTGATAATGGAATCGCTTCAACAAAGTTTTCAGGTATGTTTTAATTTAGCTCCCTAAAATACCTCCTTACAGACTAATTTTAATCATTTACATTAGTTGTAATAAAACTTTCTTCACCCCATCCATTTTTTTAAAATTAATTTGCTATTATTATTAGTTCCATTATTTTTTTATTTGCATGTTTTTCCAGTAATTTCTGCAAATACGTTATTGTTGGAAAATGAAAAACGCATTTGCATCAATTTAAAAAGGCAACTTAATTTGAAAGAAATCCGTTTAATAATGTACACCTGAAAAAATATAGTTTAAATTAATTTTGCTAATTTTAACTGTTTAATTTTCTGGAATTAAAAAAGGACTTTTATTTTCAATTTTCATTAAATTTATTATTCAGTTTTAAATAGCAATGTTTCAATAGAATGGAACACAGTTTTTGAACATTTAAATACGTCATAACAATGTATAAATAGCATGGTCTTTTAAATAAAACTGGGTATTTCTTGTTTCATCATCTAGGAATAGCGAGAACTACTATTACAAAAAATGAAGCAAAAACTGAATAGGGAAAAAAGTACGCTATTAGCTGTTCTTTCTCATTTGTCCCCCTATCCAATCAGTCAATATTTGTTGCGGGTTTTGCATCAACTGTCATAGTGGCAGCACGTGCTCTTGTGCAAAAAATTAAGTTTTGCACGAAATTTCGTGACATTTAGGAACTTTCGCCAATCGATGGAAATGCACACGAAATCTTTTGTGCAGCCCTGTATATTATCTGAAGACTTTTGTACACACCACCTATTAAGATAAAAGGCAACTTAAAACTCACTCGTCGCAATTACCAACCGTAAACGTCAATGTATCTCTTTCTTTGCATAGCCCTGTATATGAATTTAATTATATTACACAAACTTCTATCAGTCTACTAAATACAGTTCAGCAGGAAAATGCGTAACACAATTAAAAACTACCCTTAAGCAATTCACTCCCATAGTATGTGTCATACTTACGGATTCCCTTGTGTAGCCCTGTATATGAACAACCGAGTTTATAAACACACACGTTCTATGAAAAAATTTAGTTAAACTTAAAAACGCAAACCAAAGTTGAAAACGTCCTTATCGCACATGTACCGTAACCGATATATTTTGTGTGTCCCTGTAAATAAACGCAATGCACACCACACTTTCAAGAGAGTAATTTATAGTGAACCTCAGTAATGCATATAATTTTCATTATGTTTGAAATAGTGAAATATCACTAAATTACACTGCAAACGATTTTTCCTTCATAGAACAATGTGTAACAGAATTCTTTTGTTTGACCCTGTAAATGAATAATAAGTGCTTTGCACCCCATATTCTTCAAAAAGTATGTTTTAATGCGCTTCATAATTACATATCAATTTCATCATGTTTTAAATGACGTAGCATCATCAAAATGCACTTGAAACGGTTATTGCACAATGACTATAAGGTAACGGAATACTTTTAACAGTCCCTTTAAAAATCTGTAGATGATACACACTTCAGTTGAAATAGGGAACATGCTATAGTAAACGACAATAACATACAAAAATTTCAGGGTCATCCGAGTATATTCACGCGAGTTAGAGCATGGACAGACGGCAGACGGCAGACAAACCGAAGTCATAAACACGTTTCAAGTAGTGCTCCCGATGCGATACGTATTTCAGTTATACGTTTAACCGATGTATGTATATACGTATAATACGTATTTAAGAAATACGTATACCTTAAATTATACGTTTAAACGTATCCGGATACGTGTAAGCGTATATCGGTTAAAGGTATAATTCAAGTATACGTTTAATTCAAGTATACGTATATTTCAAGTATCGTATTTACTTTTAATGCCAATGAGTCTCATCAGTGTTACGTCACTGAACGGAGAACAAGTTGGAAATCGGTGGCGTTACTTTAGCAATCTGTATAATATGTTTCATACATAGAATCTTGTTATTTTTCCCTATAAACGATTTTTGTAAATATATAGCGAAAGTAAAAAGACTTTTTGAGCAAATAAGGAGAATATACACGTTTCAGATTTATTGTTAATCCTTATTAAGTATATTCTTTCTTTTTTAATTTATTAAATAAATTATTTTTGTGTGCGTATACTCAAATTGCGCCCGGGGGAGGGAGGGGGGTCAAATGTTGTTCTTTCCACGGTGCTAATGTTTTCTACTCTGCGTTAATGTATAACGCAATTTCATTTTTTTAACCATGACACTCGTGGTATTTTTTATACAAAGTGTATGTGCATTACAAGATATATTACGTTTTAAGAATTGCTGTTAATCTTGACAAATTTCATTTTTAGGGTTTCGTTCATCTCAAGAAACCCTATTACCCCCGCTCCGTTGTCTGTCTGTCACAGAGCCATTCTCAAAAACTATGTAACTTACAGAGTTGAAACTTTGTGTATGTAGATGAATACAAGCTGTGAAGAGCTCAAAATATTACAGTTTGAAAAATTCGTATTATTTTAATAAATAGAGATAAAAAACCAAAATTCTAACAGCCTTTTCCTATTAAATTTAAACATTTTTCGTTATAGCAGATGCCAAAAATAAAAAATCCACGATGAAATTCTTTCTACAATAATTAATTTTCTATCAGACGATTTCCACGTGAAAAATGGAAATGAAATAAAAAGTTTCACCAATTCAAAAAAAGATTAATATGAAATAAAATTGACTGACGTCATAGTGGTAATAACACGGAAAGATTTCTCAATAATACAAGGAGTATGAGTACGTGTATGGACACAAAGCAGATTAATATCACGCCATTAGAGAATTAAAAAGAAAATATGACGTCATTTCGGAAGTTTAACGGATTTATAAAATGTTTCAGAATAATACAAAGCGAGTATCGATATGAGTAATAGAGAATAGTAAATATATGAGTTTGAGGAACGTATTGAATCATGATAAAAACCCGATTATGGAAATATTCGCATATTTTAACATTTTGAAGGTGTGCAACATGTTTAGTTTTGAAATTATTATTTTTTTAAGTATCGTATTTACTCCACATGACAGATATTATTATGACAGAATATAATAGCGGGCTTCGCCCGCTATCGGGCTGGTTTACATATTCGAAAATAGTTGAAAAATAGACCGGTAAATTTTTACTTTATAAAAAACATGACTTTTTTTTTCTTTGGTTGCTAAATGAAATTTATTTGAATTTATTAAAAAATTGATAAAGTCTTTTGAAAGGAATATTAAACGAAACCCTTTGAGCGATCTTCGATTACACTTACCGACTTGTTTGTGTTAATACCTATAAATTTCGATTACTTATAGCCTGACGAATAATCGTCACTGCAGGTTTCAGAACGCAATCACACAGGCTTAAAATGACTTGCCTTCTCTTTTCTTTTTTGCTATAAAACGTATTTTCAAAATATTTTTAATATAGTAAAATGTATTCTTAAATAAAATAAAAGTATGTTTAGTTAGTTATTTGTTACGGCCGATTATCTGTACTAGAAATATAGGCCGGTGGAGAGAGTGACCTCCTTGGGGGTCTTTAAAAGCAAAAAAAAAAGATTATAAAACTTCCCAAGTGTTTGATTGATCAATGTCAGTATAAAATATGAAGTCATTGTAAGCTTTTGTTCTGCAATACTAATGTTTCGGGCGAAATGTCCACGCCATAAATCAAAATAAGCTATGTGCGTGTGTTACAGATATGCGAAAGGTAAATCATTTCATAATTAATAGTTTAGATTTGAGGGGGAAAAAACAAAATCTAAACTGAGGAAAAAATATTCCTATTTTTTTTTTGCAAGTACCGACTGCACAGGGGCTGTTTCTCAAATTCTCTGATCCACAGACCAGCAGGAGAAAGGCATAATATTTTAAACAATGAACGAAAACCGTTTAAACGTTTATACGTTTAATCGCTGGTGTAAGATCCGTATATACGATGTATCATATATGCTGTTTCGTATAATACGTATAACCGCCTTGGTCGTATCATACGTATCCAAAATCTGCCCCCCGTATAATACGTATTATACGTATACTCGTATAAACGTTTAATAGGGAGCACTAGTTTCAAGTAGGTTGGAAATTGTTAAAAATAATAAATTATTGATTTATCCTTATCAATTTTAAACTAATATATTTTTTAATTTTTAAACAATAATATCTATGACATTAACGGGAATATTTTTAAATAAAGTAAAATTAATTTGTTTTATTGTCAGGCATGCATCCGGATCTCTTTGCTATTATTCCTTGAATGTTTCTTTGAAATAAAAAGAAATATTTATATCTACCCTATATATATAAAATCCTAATGAAACGAATTTGTGAAACGATTTTATGAAACGAATTTATGAAACGATTTTATGAAACGACTGATTAAACGGCTGATTATGTTTCAGGGCTATTTTTAATAAAATATTAAACGCTTGATTGTGAAATTAATACTAATTGTCCATAAAAATCCGCGGATGTCAAAACTGGTAATAGAATTTTGAAATTGAAATTAGTTTTCGAGATATTAATTTTTTTCTAATTTTAATGACATTTCTGTAATGATGGCAACTAATTACTCACTTTTTTGTGACAAAAAAGGGGAAAAAATTGAAAAGGATCCCGATAGGGATTATTGATTTATTTTTATTTGTCATTTTCAAATTGAAATTGGATTTATCTTTTATTTCAATCCATAATGAAGACAAGATTGTGATTAAATATGTTTTTCAGGAAAATTTGAAAACAAAAATCAATTTCTATCGTTAGGATTCAATCGTCTGTCAGCATTTAATTTAATTTATGAACTGAAAATATTTTGAATAAATTCGTCCAAATGACGTCATTTATGTAAACGCAAAAGAAAGGGGGGGGGAAAGGAATTAATAGTAATTATTATTTATTGATATCATTTTGTTATTTTTTTGTAAAATTTAATTAAACGAATTTATAAAATCACTAATTCGGATATTTGAAACGAATATATAAAATAATAATTTCCCAACTGAACGGAAGGAGAATAAAATATCCTGCTTGGTTTTATCCGCCAAGCTTTTTAAAAAAACGTCAAGTCCCCTATAATAGAAAAGCACCAAAAGTTCATTGGGTTTGTTTTTATAACTTTTGGAAACAAATCTATGAATATTAACGAATCTATCCCTTTTTGAAGCTCGAATTACGCCAAACCTAAAAGCAAAGGATCCTATACTGGAAAAGTACCTGATTTTCTTATGGACAATATTCAAGTGACATAACATGGTGTAAAATTATCGCGGATAGCAAATTTGTTTAAATATCTCATCAATTGATGCCGAATAAATGCAGGCATGCGTGCACAAAATATTTAATTAATTTTGTATGATAAATAATTATTAGAAAATTCGTATATACATATTAATTAAAATAAATAATTTACATATTTAAAATAACATGAAAATATGCATGATGGTGCACTAAAATAGAGAGAAAATTAAAACCTGTTACTGAAAATGTCTGTAACATAGTACTTTTCAATACCGTGGTTCTTAATGTTATTCACAAGCAGATGGAATTTTTCTCATCCTTAAACGCAAAGGAAGAATATAATACAGATCGTTGTTATAAAAGTCCGAGAGGTAGCCACAATTTAAACCTAACCATTTTATACAAGCTGGTTTTCAAGGTGTAATTGATTTCACTTATCAATCCCGAAAACAGTCGTCAGTTGTCGCAACAGCTGTGGATGAGGCTATGATAATAAAAATATGCCCCATTAAAACGTTAAAAGCACGGCAACTCAATTACAGATTTACCAATATTTTTAAAATAAAGCACGCTGTCATGTTTTTAGATGCCTCGAAGTCTGAGCGGGGGTTGGCGAGCGTAGCTCGCAGGAGGTAGGCCCCCTAGTATGAAATATAAATATTGATTAGAAATTAATTTAAGAAAACTCATTTCTCATGCGTGAGAAAACAAACTATTTAAACATTTTTTTATATGTATAAAGATTGGAAATATAATAAATTTAAGACAAGCACAAACACAGAGTAAGTTATTAAAATACGGTCCAATGATTTTCATATGAGTTCTAATATATGAAAAAAACGAGTTTTTAGTGAACGTCGTTCACTTTTATAGATGAGTTTAAGTTGAGCGAGTTCGTTTGAAAATTTTTGAATTTGAACGTGAACTTGACTCCTTTTTGAGAAATTGAGTTTGAATTTGAACTAGTTCGTGTTTTTCGTGAGCGTGCCCAACACTGGTTTTTAAGAGATAAATGAAAATAAAAACATAAATTAACTGACTACAAAAAAGAACAGAATTGTTTAATAAATAGTCGCAAGTTTCAGAAACATACTAATGTTACAAGTATCATTTTGTCTCTGATATTACATAATTTTTTTAGAGAAGTGAAAATAATTTAAAAGGCTCCACGCAACTTCTGTTTTCTCCAACTTTCTTGCTAGGTAAAGAATCTAAAACTGAATACTGAGAAGAACATTCTGAAAAAAAAAAAACCTTGTCTTATGGTTGAAATGACATTGTTACTTTACATTGTTTGCACAAATTTTTGAAAGCTTTTGAGAGGTAATTGAAAATAAAAGTAGAAATTAGCTGATTACTATAAAAGAACAGAACTGATTAATAAATTGTAACAAGTTTCAGAAACATATTGCTGTGACAAGTATCAATCTTTTTCTTACATTACATACCTTTTTCGAAAAAGGTGGTTAAAAGGACCCATGTCGCAACCTCTATTTTCTACGAGTTTCTTCATTGGTAGGAAATCAACAACTTAATACTGAGAAGAACATTCTTGGAAAAATAACCACAGTTTCCTTATTTTTTAAATGATTTTAATTGATACTTTGCATTGTTTGCACAAACATACAATCACTGTTATGTTGTTATTACTTAAGTTTTTAAGAGATAAATAAAAATATAAGCAGAAATTAGCTAACTACTTAAAATGAACAGAATTCTTTAAAAATAGTAACATGTTTCAGAAACATATTACTGTTACAAATATTATTTTGCCTCTGATGATCTTACATACCTTTTTTCAGAAAAGTAAAAGTTGTTTAATGTCTCCATGTCACAATTTCTATTTTCTCCGAAACTTTGCAACTGAACAATGAGAACTTTCTCCCAAAAAAATAACACCGTTGCATTATTGTTGAAATGACTTTTTAATTGTTACTTTATATTGTTTTCAAAAACATACAGTCATTGTTATGTCTTTAATTTTTACTTGCCATCATCAGGGGTAAATATTTTTGAAAGTTTTAAAGATATAAATGAAATTAAAAGCAGAAATTAGCTGACTACTAAAAAAGAACAGAAGTGGCAGCAAGCTACAGAAATATATTGCTACTACAAGTACCATTCTGTGTCTGACCTTGCATACATTTTTTCAGAAAAGTAACAGTTGTATAAAAGACGCGATGTTACAACTTCTATTTTTTTATGTTCTTTTAGATACAAAATTTGCAACTGAATAATGAGAAGAATATTATTCGAAAAACCACTGTTACCTAATTGTGAAAATAACTTTAATTTTTGCTTTTCATAGTTTTCACAAACATACAATCACTTTTACGTCTTTATTTTTCACTTGCCTTCGGGGGTAAATGTTTTTGGAAAGTTTTTAAGAGATAAATGAAAATAAAAGCAGAAATTAGCTGATTACTAAAAAAGAACAGATATGATTAATAAATAGTAACCAGATTCAGAAAGTATTACTGTTTTGCCAGATACCAAACCTGCAACTGAATACTGAGAAGAACATTCTTCGAAAAAAAAAAATCCACCGTTGCCTTATTGTTGAAATGACTTTGTTACTTTACATTGTTTGCGCAAACATACAATCATGGTTAAGTCATTATTTTTCACTAGAAATCAGAGATAATTGTTTTTGAAACTTTTTAAGAGATAAATGAAAATAAGATTAGAAATTAACTAACTACTAAAAAAGAACAAGTTAATAAATAGTAACAAATTTCAGAAACGTATTACCTTCACAAGTGTCATTCTGTCTCCAACGTTACATACCTTTCTTTAGAAAAGTGACGGTTTTTCGAAAGGCTCGTTGTCGAACTTCTATTTTCTGCGACCTACCTGGTAAGTAACAAATCTGCAATAGAATACTGAGAAGCACATTCATCGGAAAAACAATTGGTGTCTTATTGTTGAAATTACTTTTTTATGTTATTTTACTTTATTTTCACAAACATATAATCACTGTTACGTTTATTTTACTTGCTACCAGAGATATATGTTTTTGAAAGTTTCGACCAGATAACTGAAAATAAAAGCAGCAGATTAGATGATAACTCAAAATAATAAGATCTGTAAATAAACAGTAACACGTTCCAGAAAAGGACAACTGATTTTGAGGAAAATATGTCTAAATTCAACGAAAAAAGAAAACAAATTTAGGGGCAAACTGATAAAATTATAATTAAAGAAGATCACGTTAAATTTATAACATATGTTGACTAATTTAAACCACGTAAGAATCTAAAATATCTTGACTCATATATGTTTTATTATTTATTCATTGATAAAAAAACACAAAGTTTTTTACGAATACACAAATATATGATTATTGTATAATTTTTTTAGATAATTCATTACGTCGAATTAATATGGTCCAAAAAATACATGCTTTGCCAAACAAATTTTCATGCATAAGCAGTAGTCTCTCATAAGGGATATAAGTGGAAACGTTCTATGTGACTCAGAAGGCTTTACACGGTCATTGTTAGTAACATAAAGAAGTCATAAGATAGTCCTTATTTACCATCGGTTCCTGTTTGAAGTACTTTCTATAATTACTGGAAAACGGAACTTATACCTTTGTTCCTTAGTTTTACAATGATATTTTAATAAAATAGGAATTGTGACTTTTGCAGATTTCTGCCATTGGCTGGATATAAATTTAAAAAAGTCTATTTTAAACCAATTTCCAGCGTCATGAAAATTACGAAACATGTTACAAGATAATATTAAGGATTAATACTTATTTGTACGTAGGAAGAGATTTTTATTACGGAAAATTAATCGTGAAAATTTGTTAAATGTTATTAACAATTTTCTACTATGTGCTTTTGGCATCGACTTCTGTCTCTGAAAAAAAAAGTCTGAATTCATCTCTAACACACACACACAGCCCACCCACCCACACATATACATACATTTATATATATTTATACATAACTACTGTCGGTCAGGCCGATATGTCGGTGTCTCATAAAATTCAGATACATATGTTTATTTTTTTTAAATTATTTTTGTGTTTACTGTTTAGCTACATAAAACTACGTTTGCAATAACAGCTCTTAAGTCTTCATTCTCAAATGTTTTATTTAGTCACCGGTTGCCTTAGATAATTTCAAATGCTAATCTAGTAGCAAGGACCTCTATTTTTCTAATTTGGTCAAGCCTATTCTTTGCGAAAGATACTAGAATGATAATATAATCTAAACGACGATTCTACTAAAACGACGTAAGTTGCTTCAGGTGACAACTTCATTCGACCAATGTCCCCAACCAATTTTAAGAAAGAAAACCCCCGC
The DNA here is from genome assembly GCA_963931845.1 of Maratus michaelseni. Lineage (NCBI taxonomy): Eukaryota > Metazoa > Arthropoda > Arachnida > Araneae > Salticidae > Maratus > Maratus michaelseni. The sequence continues at coordinate 177,444,101 of OZ007592.1, read as the reverse complement.
AATTTGTATATCGTGAGAGCATTTGCAACTGCTAAAAAAAATATGAATGAACATGAAAGCTACCCCCCCCCCCCCCGCAAAATATTTAGAAATAGGTGTGGCAGGATTACGTCTTTCAGTTATAAATGGCTCATGGTATAATCATCAAATTCAACCATTACAGCCTGAGGTAAGCTTGGAACCAGAGTTCTGGGTCGTAGACATTACCATTTACTGTACCAATATATAACAAAAAAATATAATCCATGCTTATACAAAATGCCTGTTAACCTCTTTTTAAAATCTTTTGTTGGATTATCTGAATTAAATACAAACAAGATGGAACCCGTCAAAACTTGACGGAAAAAAATTGTTATAACAATATCAGTTATATTGTTATAACAATAAGCTTCTTAATTATGTAAGAGGGGGAGCATTATCCCTTCAATTATGGATCAATTTCAACTGATGTCACAAACATTTATTCAACAGTCGACAGGGATAATTAAGAAAAATAATGTAAATAAATAAATATCCAAGGTTATTTTTGTTTCTGTTTCCATTAATATATTGTAAATTTTATTGTTTAAAGTTACTGATAAATAATACTTTAGTGAAAGGAGCTTTTCCTAATTTCTTTTCTTTTCTTTTCTTTTTTCTTCTGAGATTCTAATGGCAACATCCTTCCATTTGTTTATTGGGCGCTACATTTTGGCGAATAATTTGGCGATAGTTTTTGTTTTATGGAAAGTGGTTGACGGGTTAATGGAGAAATACCAAAATATTAACTAAGCCCGAAATAAGGAAAAAATTCCCATCGATCAGATTCGTTAAGCATTAAATGGTACTTCTCCATTATCCCGTCGACCACTTTTCATAACAAAAAACTATCGCCAAACTGTAAGATTAAACGCCAAAAATGCAGTCTTATTTACTTGATGTCAGAAGCATTATACGTGTTTGTTATGTCAATAAGTGGTTTTTAATTCGGCATCTGCGTGTATTTTTCATTAGGCTTTACTGATTTATTAGTTATTTCATTAATTAAAATAACAATTGTGTCCTTAAATTCTTTTATTTTATTTATTTATTTATTTTGATATTATTTTGATAAATCTGCGACTTTATACCATTTTAATCGTCATTGTTTTGGCCTCACCAGCTCTCCCTATGTTTTGTCTTCGACTGTTAAAAAACACATTAAAAATTATAAGGAAGCCAATCCCGTTGCATATCACATGTTAGATAATTATTTGTACGTAGATGATTTAATTTACCTAGCATCTACGGTACCAGAAGCTTTAAAGGCTCAATCAAACACGGACAATACACGCATCTTTAAGCACATCGTGAAACTTTTCCCTCAGCAAAAAGGGAGGAGTTTATTGTGAAGAATAGCTAAATGCTGCGTTAAAAGATTCGCTTAACTAGGCAGCCGGTTCCTATAGGCAAGCGTTTATCGCTCACTTGGCATAATGCGTGTGCTGTCTCTTATCTTTCGACATTTGCGTTATTATTTACGTTAAACTTATTTTACGTCCATGGAATTTATATCAATGTTCAAGATGACAGACGATTTTTCGTTTTTTTTTAAATAAACTGATTCCTGAAGATCGAATGTATGAAAATACATTTTCATTTCCTCAAATTTTCTTGAAAAACATAATTCAATCAAAATATTGTTTTTCCTATATATTTAAATATAAGAAAATTTCAATTTTCAATTTCAATTTGAAAATGACGACAAAATAGAAATCTAGATTTCCCGATCTTTTATACACAAAAATGGAGTAATTTATTTGCCATCAGTACAGAAATGTCATTAAAATTAGAAAAACAATTAACATCTCGAAACCTAATTCAAATTTTAAAATTCTAAGATCATTTTTGACATCCTCGGATCAATGCGGAAAACTTGTATTAATTTGAACACAAAACATTCCTCCATATTTTAGGAGGAATAGCTGTAAAATATTCGACAACATATATTAGTTAATTCAGTCGTTTCATAAAATAGTTTCATAAATTCATTTCATTAGGATTTTATATTATATAGGGTAGATATTCAAAATAAAATATAGTTAGACAAAAAATGAAACATTATGTTGTGATTCATGTCTATAAAATAGTGTTAGTAAAAATGTGTCACATAAAAATCGACATAAAGAAAATCACAAGCAACGATGAAAATTTAGTTTTTATATATTTTAAGGTTTTATAAAGTAGCAGAGAAAAGAAAAAGAAAAGAGGGGAAAAGAGCAGTAGCAGTGAAATGCAACTTTGTTAATAATGCTTCTAACTTTTCTTTCATTAATTTTGTGTTCAAATAGAGGCTCCTATTGTGAAGCCTTGAAACAGTTGAAAGATAAAACAAATTATGTTATTTTCTTTACTTTGGACTTTAAACATTATATTTTTATCGTATCACAAGTGTTAGAGGTTGTTTAATTTAAGTTTTGATATTTAAAGTTTCTTTAATATTTTAAAACATTTCCTTTTTATAAACTCATTCTTTTTTAGTATTTAATTAACCCCCATCCCCTTTTTCTTATATTTCTTAAACATTATTAATTAAAATTCTTATTTCCAAAATTTAAATATCTTTGTTTCTCTGTAAGTAAAGAGAACACCCAAGACTATGCTTTCCCTTTTTAGACCCCACAAGAAGCTGAGAAGATAGTTTCCCACGTTTGCAGCTTTTACTTGGATTGTCAGTCATTTGGACAACGAACACAAACCTTTGTGAAAATTCATGGGAATAGCAGAAAGCCTCGTTTCACTTGTATTGTAGGCAATTTTTATTACCCTCAGAAAGATAGTCATAAAACTATTTCGAAGGCATGTTACGAAAATAACAACAGAAGTACTATACACCAGAGTTTTTACGACCTAGGCAGGTGAAAAGTGGACGCAGGACCCATTTCAGATGCGAGCTGAGTTTCCGAGAATTTAAGCCGTGATTTTCGTTATAGCGAGACCTTGTCCAATGAGCGTATAGCTCTCCCCTCCTTTTAACGCGTTGTCATGGTGATTTGACCAGGCTAGTAGAGGGAGTTATGTTTTGAAACGCGTATGGTAAAGTCGTGTGCGGAGTGACGGGACGCTCTCCCTCACCCCACCCCGTCTGTGAAAAAAATATATTTTCGATAAGCAACCAGGACTGACTGAAGAGGTGCTGAATTTTCGTTGTGAAATAGTTTTTGCCGTTGTTGAGATTTTGAACATGGAATCTACATTCGTTGTGAAGTAACATTGCTGTGCATGTTTTTAGTGAACGTCATCCATGACTCAGCTCAGATGTTAATGTGAACTGCGTGTGAACATTTGAGCTTTAATTAGCTTTATTTTCATGTGACGAACGACACGAATGTACGCAAAAATGACACACACTCCCTGTATTGCAGTAAAGTCAGAAGCGTGTTTCTGAACAGTGTTCATGGATTGCAACTAATTTACAGAAGAATACTGTCGATATTGTAGGGTTCATTCTTAAAGAGAATTCCTTGTGCAGCATCTCAGCTTTGACGAGTTGTTCGTTCGGGCTGATTGAAATGCATGTTCTTATCTCGTTTCGAGTCGTTTGAGGGCAGTTCCGATCGTCTGATCATCAACCAAGGATTAATTTAATGGTATGTGTACGAAAATGAATCTCTACTGCCCCATAGACTAACACTGTGTTTATTAACTCAGCTGTAGAGCTAAAAATTAGAGAGACACTTGTATAATTGTGTCTAAACATTTCGTGGTGAATTCAACTTTTGTAGATCCAAATGGATCAAGTGAAAATTGCCAAAACATTGCCAACATTGCTAAAAACGGAATCCTCAACTAGTGACCTGTGAGTCATTGTTTATGTGTCAACAGTCTGCATCTACTGTGTCCATTAAGCCATCAAAAATGTGAGTAAACAAAAATACATTTATTATTATTATTTTTGGCGAGTAATATTATGTGTTTGACTATTCGATAATATCTACCTGCGTTTTTAGTAAATGATATGTAAAATTATTTAGAGTGCTGCTTGTTAATAAATACTCATTTTTTTTTAGAAAACCTTCTCTGTTTTCTTTTATTTTTATTTTCTTAATTATTTCAAATAGTTTTATTTTCAGCATTTTTCTTTTTATTTATCTTATGAGAATCAATCTGGAATACTATATATAGATTGTTTTATCAATCTAAAGATTTATATTAATCTTTTTGCTTAGTTACTTTTAACTGATTTAAATATTAATTCTGATGAAAACTTAAAAATTAAGTTGTATTCCCTAATCATGGAATTCATACTTGAGAATTAAACTCAAAATGTATTGTTTTTTTTTAATATGGGAAGTAAAGTATTTTTCTTAAATTTAAAATCTAATTTGGTTTTTGTTCCCATAATTTTTGCTTCATAAATTTTGAGATTCTAAATAATACTTTAAGCACTAAACCTGATGAAAATAAACTACTGTTTTACTAAGTGTTGAAATTAATAACTTCAAATTCTTTATTATTTAAATGAGACCTTTTCCTTTTCTTTAATTGATTACATGGCATACATATCTGAATTGATATATAAAGTAATTTTAATATTTTAATTTAAAATCTTATGAGAAGTATTTTATTATAATGAATTACTTTATTCAAAATTTAACTATTTACTTTTGGTCTCTTAAAATTTTATACGTCTATACGATCACAGCTTCAGTGTTGTGAATTCTTAAAATTAATATGGTATTTTTAATATTTGTTAAATATTATTCTTGTTAAATTTATATCATTAATTTTCACCCCTCCCCCTTTTTATACTTTCTTTAAAAGAAAGATTTTGTTTCCTTTATTTCAAAATTTTCATTTTTGTTCAAATTATTATGTTTATGAAAATTTTCAGTAATCATATACCATATAAATCCTCGAATTCACAATGCTGATTGTTGGGGAATTGGATGTAATGCAAATTGAGAATCTTGTCAGTGTTTTTAAATGATTAATTCTAGTATTGTTATGAATTCAAGATTTAGAATTCAGGTAACTCTAAATTCTTTAAATTTTAAATGTTTCTGTTTAAATTCATTTCATTTGCTTTCTCCTAAATTCATTTAAGTTTTAGAATAAATTTGTAAATATATATATATATTGACAGGATTCATTTCAATCTCAGACTTAGGTAATTTGAATACATTCCTGTAGGTAAAAGGTAATAGGTTTTTTAAAATAAAATAAAATAAATCCCTAACACAAGGGATTATGTATGCATCTTGTCAGTTCTTATATATGCTGAGAGAGACGTTAACCCCGAAATCTCCTCCTTTGTGGTTAAAAAAAAATTGCTGCTTAAATGATTGAAGAACTTTTAATATTTTAACATATGATGGAATATCAAATTTAAAAAAATAAATTATTCACAGGGGAATTTGATTGAAACTGAATTCCCATAAACCTGCATAAAATCATGCTTAACAATAAAGAAAAATCATGATTCAAAAATGGATTGTAAAACCCTTTTCAACGCATTCAGAACACTGTAACAAAATTTCTACGGTTAAAAGAAAGTGCAAGATGATATCTAACTAAATAATTTAGAAAACACGTAAAACATTTGAAAGCTCAAATTCGTCAATTACCATCTCAAGTAGCAAAAGAGTTAAAAATCTACTGGTGAAATTTGTATAATAGCTATTGTATGTGTACTAAAAAATTATGCAAAAATTTAGTTCAGTTAGGAAACACAGGCGAAAATTCCCCTTCAGCAATTTCCATCAATAACGGAAATGTATTTTTTGTGCAACACTGTATATGATATATCGAATTTATGCATACCAAGTAATATACAAAAGAAAGAAAAATGTAGCTTCAAGTATACATTATGAAACACTTTCCAACACTTTCAGAATAATTTAACAAAACTTCGCTGTGTAATAAAGAAAAGAAGTAAAAATTTTAGAAAACGTATAATACTTTTGAAAAACAGATTTCAGGAATTACCGACATTAGTCGGAAAGGTATTCCAATTATTTTATGCAGTCCTGCATATGATCTAGGGATTTTTATATAGGGAAATGCATAACACATTTGAAAATTCACCTTCAAAATTTCCTCCAATAGACGAAAATGCACTTGAATTATTTTGCATTGACCTGTATATTACTTACAGACCACACACTTACAGACTTACAGACTTGTACACGCCACACATTAAGCTAAAATTTAATTTAGGCCGAAACATGCTTAAAACTACTGAAATTGCTCTTACAGGGATTACTATTATTCATAAGCGTATGCATTTTTTTATTAGTCCTGTATATGATTTTATTAAAATTTTAGAAACACAGTTATCAGTATACTAAATATAGTTGATCTTGAAAACGCATAACTCGAATTAGATGGCATCTTTAAGCAATTTGCGTTCATCCTCAGTAGTTCTTATAATTTTTTTGTGGTTTAATCCTGTATATGATGTATAGAATGTATTGAAAAATATAGGGAAGCTTAAAAAAAAACATACCATAACTGGAAACACACTTCCATTAATCATCTCTAATAGGCAATATTTCGTATACAGTAGTATAACAGAAATATTTTGTGTGTCCCGGTAAATGAAGTATAAATGCTGTGCACATCATATTCTAGAGCAATTATCTTGTAGTAAATTTCAAAAAGGTATATAAATTTCATCATATTTGAAATAGTGCAACATAATTAAAATTTCCTGCAATAGTTTTTCCTCGTAGATAATTATATAACTGAATTCTTTTGTGTTATCCTCTAAATGAATAATAAATTATTTGCACTTCATATTCTACAGAAAGCATGTTTTAGTGCACCTCAGGAACTCATATGCATTTCATTATTTCTGTAACATCATTAAAATACACAGCAAACGATTTCCCCCCATAGATCATAATATATCAGAATCTCTTTGAGTACCCTATAAACGAACTGTAAGTGCTACACATAATATATTCTATAGTAACCATCTTGTAGTGAACCATCTTGTAGTAGAACTATTTTCTTTATGTTTGAAATAATGTACCATCATTAAAATACGCCGCAAATGATTTTTCGCCATAGACCGTAATGTAACGGTCTATTTTTGAGTACCCCTGTAAATGAACTATAAATGTTACACACTTCATTTTCAATTCCGAACATGCCACGGTAAACCTTAAAAATGTATATAATTTACATGACAATCCGAGTACACTTACGCGAGTTAGAGCACTGTCAGACAGACGAATTAACAGACAAAACGAATTCATAAACGCTTTTCAACTATGTTGGAAAATGTTAAAAATAGTTAAATTTAAAAAGCATACCACAACTGAAAAACACTTCCAGCAACAATTGCTCATAGACAGTGCTGTAGCTGAAATATTTAGTGTCTCCATGTAAATGAACGATAAATGATATGCACACCATAATCTATAGTAAACATATCTTGAAGTGCACTTCTGTGATGTATATCAATGTCAGTCTGTCTGAAATTGTATAACCACATTAAAATACATTGCAAACGATTTTTCCTCACAGGCCATCATATAACCGTATTATTTTGTGTGCCCGTGAAAATGAATTGCACTTAAATATAAATTTCATTTTGTTAAAAATAGTTTAACATCATTAAAAATATACTGCAAATTATTTTTTCCCATACATCATGTTACGGAATATTTATGAGTGGCTCTGTAAATGAACTATAAATGCTACACACTTCATTTTCTATACCGAACATGCCATAATAAATCTGAATAACATATTTCAATTGTATGGTATCCGACCATATTTACGCGAGTTAGAGCTCGGACAGACAGATGACCAGACAAACCGAAATCATAAACACTTTTCAATCGTGTTGGAAAGATAATTTTCTCAGAAATCGTAATGAAAAACAGTGTGTATAGTAGAGATGAGACGGGTTCAGCCCGAGCCCGAAATCCCAAGCCCAACATCGATTCGGCCTTGATTTTTGTACCAGCCTTTGGGGCCTGGCGAGATCGGGCTCATTATTTTTGAAACTGACAACTTTGTTTATTCTCATATAGAAAAAATATAACTTTTTCTTTTCCTAAAAAATTACATATTCTATATTAATGTTATTTTGATCAAATGAATAGAAGGGGAAACATAAATCTTATTTTTCTTTTCTAGAATTTCTAATGTAACAGAACATGTGATATATTTCATAAAATGTCAAAAGTTAATATTGTAATGTTATTAAGAATTGGACACAGTAAAATTTGAGCAATATAATATGTTATATAGTGTAACGTGCAAACGGACAAAAGCATAAGTCTGATATTTTTGTGTAACTTTAAATAGAAGGTGAAATAAAATGTTTACTATATTTGGCGAATTTGGCGACAAATAGGCAAAACGATAGCAAAGCTCGATAGCAAAGTAAAAAGACATCCAAAACCTTTTAACATTGCAAGAAATTTTATTATTAGACAAAATATTAGATTAATAATTAAAAATAATTTTAAAATATATAAAAATTTACTTACCACCAGTTAGAATATTTGAATACTCCGGCCATCGAAATTTAATGGCGCTTGCAACTTCTTCGAACATACATTGCCTCAGGGTCTTGGATTTGTAGTGCATGTGACGTGAATCCCATAACAATTATTTTCCACGATTTCCTCTATTAAAAATTCCTCCATCTCTTTAGTCCATTTTTAAATTTTTTTTATTCTTTTCGTTGAATGCGAAATACCATGATTGTCAGACATCTTGAATCGAAAGAGGGGCTTAAGCAACCTGCTATTGGTCAAATTAAGCGAATTACGCAACAAAACACATTTGAAGCGGAAAAAACTGCGTAAAATGTTTCACAACTGAAATCCCAGTCACACAGTGTTTTAACGCAAAAGTTGAAGGAAAAGCTGAGTGATGAGCATAAAGTTTCACTTAAATAGCGTGTATGATCGCCGCTTTAAGCTGTCATTTTGTGCAGTTTCAATTTTTAAAGACGCGAATGTGAAGTTACGGAAATTTAACTCCAATTCTGTAGAATTAAAGGAATTGTGGATGAATGCTGACCCTGTAATAGAAATAGAAGAAAAACTATCAAACCTTAAAATATTGGGCATTAATTGGAATAATAAAGAGGACTTTCTGTCTATAGATTTGACATCTTTAGCGTCAAACGGTGATACTTTACAATTCACCAAAAGACACGTTCTCCACACTGCTGCTAAAATATTTGATCCAATAGGGTTCCTCAATCCTTTTACAATACGAATTAAGCTCCTCTTACAGGAATTATGGGAATGTGGTCTTGACTGGGATGACACATTTTCCGAAGAAATTGTAAAAAAATATCAAACGTGGTATAAAGAAACAAAACTACTAGAAAATATGAAAATACCTAGATATTACTTTGACTCAGATGTAACAGTAAACAAAGTTCAAGTTCATATTTTTTCTGATGCTTCGTTAAAATCATACGGAGCGTTGGCTTATTTTAGATATAGGATATCCGAATACCATTTTAACACTTCCTTTATATTTGCTAAATCTCTAGTTGCTCCTTTAAAAAGAATCACCTTGCCGCGATTGGAGTTGTTAGGATCCTTAACAGCTGCCGGAATTGCCAACCATCTTAAGCATCTTTTCAGCTATATTGAAAAGATAATTTTGTGGACCGACTCTACTATAGTTTTGCACTGGATTAAGGGATCGGTCTCCAAGTGGAAACCCTTTGTTGCTAACCGCGTAGCACAAATTCAGGGGATGACCGACCCTAGTTCTTGGCGGCATGTCAATAGCAAAGATAACCCGGCAGACATGCTTACTAGGGGGCTCTCTTCCAAGGAGCTAATAAATACAAGACAGTGGTGGTATGGTCCTGAGTGGCTTATTAATCCCGAAAATGTTTGGCCTAAAGAAAATAAGTTAAAAATCAAATCATTCATTCCAGAAATTGAAAATGAATGTAAAGGTGAAATTAGGGTTAATTCAATCATTGTTAATGAAAAAATAATCGATATAAATAAATTTAGTTGTTTCAAAAAAACTGTTAAGAGTAACTGCTTACGTGTTATATTTTATAAAATTGCTAAAGGGCAAACACGAGAGAGTCTGTGCACTTACACCAGAAGATCTTCGAGAAGCAGAGCTGTATTGGATAAGACTAGTTCAAAGTGAGTTTTTTTCTAATGATATACATTTTTTTTAAAAACGCCAAACCTCTTCTAAAAGATTCGCACTTGCTTTGTTTGAAACCTTTCCTTGATTCCGAAGGCGTCCCGCGTGTCTCTGGTCGACTGGGAAAGCTGATTTTTTAACGGATGAAAAACACCCGATAATTCTTCCGCCCAAAACCAAGTTTTCGGAATTGATAATTTGGGATGCTCATGCTAGAGTTTTTCCTTCAGCAGTTTCTCACACACTCGTACAAGTGAGAGACAAATTCTGGTTACTAAAAGCTAGACAAACAATAAAAAATCAACTGAAAAAAATGCATTATTTGCAAAAGGTTTTCATCAATTCCAGGAGACCAGACGGTAGCTCCATTGCCACCTGATCGTGTCGAACAGCCAGCTCCATATAGCGTAATAGCAGGGGTTTTGCAGGGCCTTTATTTCTGAAAGATTCTGACAGTAAACAGTATATATTACTAATAACGTGTGCTGTAACAAGAAATATCCACCTGGAACTTGTTGACAATTTGTCAACACAAACATTCTTACTTGCCTTTAGACGATTCATCGCTCGTCGTGGATTGTGTTCCGTTGTATACTCCGATACCGCACGAACTTTTAAACGTGCTGAAATCGAACTAAAAAGACTATAGACTATAGTGACTCATCCAGAGGCGAAATAATTTTTTCCTTCCAATAACATCAAATGGAAGTACAGTAGAACTCCAATTATCCGAATCAATTGGGACCGGAATCTATTCGGATAATAAAAAATTCGGATAATTGGATTATGTATTTAAAAAAAGGGGTATATTTTATTTAATTACTATATTTTAATTAATTACTGTATGTATGTTGAAAATGGGAGAAAAGAATTATTTTTAAAGAAAAAGAGCTTTTAATTAATTGAATGAAAAGGCAACACTATTACATGTTAAGCGTACTTACAAGTGCTGTACATTAGTACAGTATGTACGTACCGTACTGTACATGAAAGTCATTACTTGCTGAACATCGCGGTCAAAGTAAGCTGTTTGACAGTCTTCATCCGTTTTCGGGGAGCCAAGTCGCGCATTCGCTTTACAGTGAGAAGTTGCATGTGGTCACACTCGGGCTGACGCTCCATCCACTTCAACGCAGTTTCAAGGCCGGCAAATGCTTCACTAGCTGATGGTCCTGTGTATGCTTCAACTTCGATATTAAGATCATTTTCTTCCTCGACACTTTCTTCTCTCACACTTTCGATAAGTTCATCATTATTTAGAATTTGAAACCCATGGTCTTTGCGGCGAGAAAGACAATAGCGCGCGTAGACAGAATCATTATTTTGGGAATCGCAGTACATTTCCGTCTTCATTTGTTTTTTTTTTTTTGTTTTTTCTGAAATTCTGAAAGCGATTCGGATAATCAGCGATTCGGATAGTTGGAGTTCAGATAATTGGAGTTCGACTGTATATAGTGGAAAGGGCCGCCTGGTGGGGCGGATTTTATGAAAGAATGGTAAGGACTGTAAAAACTGCACTGCGAAAGACATTGGGCAGATCTTCTCTGGCCCTCAATGAATTGTATACCGTACTTATTGAGGTTGAAGGAATGGTGAACTCCAGACCTATGACATACATAAGCGATGAAAGGCAGGACCCCTACCATTAACTCCTGCCAACTTTTTAATTGGGAGAAGAATAAATTCTCTCCCCCCCGTACAGCTCCACCTTGACTCTAATTTCTCTTCTAGGAAAGAATTGCTTTTTACTATAGGGAGAAATTGATGCGGTTGTTTTGGTCTAGATGGAAGAATGAATACTTATTAAATTTGAGGTCAGCCCACCAAAGTTTACATAAAACCAATCTTCCCCAATTTAAAATAAATAATGTTGTGTTAATTAAAGATGATAAATTACCCAGAAATTTCTGGAGTTTAGGTAAAATTATAGAAATTTTTCCTGGAAGAGATGGCAAGGTGAGGGCCTGTAAAATTAAGACTGAAAAGTCCATAATAAAAAGACCAGTACAATTAATGTACAATCTCGAATTAATGGACTGAAACTGAATTTGAACTTTAATAATTGAATACTAATATAATTCTTCTTCTTTCTTTATTTAGTTGAATTAGTGTTGAACTGTTTTTTTTTTAATTTGACTTGAAGTATGTATAATTTTGTTATTATTCAATATTTGTATTTGATTTAATTTGTATAACTTGTATTATTATTTAATGATTGTATTTGATTTAATTTGTATTGTTATATATATATGTTTAGTGATGAACACCCCTATGTTCATGGTGGGGCAGTGTGTTGCGAGTCACGTGGGCGGCGGAGTTTGGTGCCGACGGCTGGCGGCCAGCCCTCCCCCCCAGTGACGCAATAGAATTAAGTAGTAGCATCAAGTTCTCGGCTCGAAATGGAAGCAAAATGCTGCTTCCGGAAATAGATTCTAAAATTTATACTCGAATATATTAATTAATGATTAATGTGTTAATGTGTATATTTTATGTGTGTCCGTGTTGTGTACCTCAAATAAATTAAGAAAAATGACAATTCTGCAGCATTCTTTCGAATATACTTTCTAATCTAGAAGCTAGAATTGAATAGATGTTAATTACAAAATTGTTGATTTCGGTTTATTAATTGCTCTCCTTCCTGCATGAGTATTTATTTTATTGAGAAATCTTTGGAAATTTCCGTTTTATTACCAATATGACGTCATATTAATCTTTTTTTCAATTGGTGAAACTTTTTATTTCATCTTCATTTTCACGTGGAAAGCTTTCAATAGAAAATTAATTACTGTAGGAAGAATTTTATTCTGGATTTTTAATTGTTGGCAATTGCTATAACGAAAAATGTTTAAATTTAATAGGAAAAGGCTGTTAGGTTTTTGGTTTTTTATCTCTATATATTAAAATAATACGATTTTTTCAAATTTTATGATTTTGAGCTTCATAATAGATATTCAGAAATGAGTACACAAAATTTCATGCTTGTAAGTTATATAGTTTCTGAGAACCGGCTCTGTGCGAAGCGGGAGTAATAAGGTTTCGTGAGATGAACGAAACCCTAAAAACTAACTTTTAGTGGTCATTTTATAAGAACTGATTTTAGTTTCTTGTTAAGTAAATTCTAATTTTTGGGGCCTGAAGGTTAATTAACATAAAACTACGTTTGAAAAAATTGCCTTTCTCAGTAAAGGAGTTAGAAAGAATTTGCAGCATATTGCGACCGAGTTGGGGATTCCACTCATGCAAAGTTTTAACGGTTATTGAATTAAAAAGCGCTATCATAGCAGCTGAGGGGTATGAAGAAGACCACTTCAAGGGGTATTTAGACACTGTTATCGAAGAAAGGAAAATAGAACATGAGGCGCGTATAGAGGATGAATTGCGCAAACAAGAAATGTAATTCAAATTGGAAAAAGTACTCCTTGAAAACGCAAGAATTGCCAAAAGCGGAAGTCAACCTGAAAGTAATGGGTAACCCAGTGTAAAGCTGAAAGATATCCTACAGAAATTCGATCCTACAACATGAGATATCAGTCTTTACTTAATTATATTTGAACGTCAAGTTAAAAAAAAAATAGAGATTACTTGTTTGTAAAAATTTATTTATTTTATTTTGTTTTGGTATTTGACTGAGAATACTTGAATTTTTTTTTGTTCACATATTTTTTGCAAATTTAAAGTATAGTATTATGATCTGATCGTTTACTACTTTTATCGAAACTACTTCTTTTTTTTATGATCATCTCACGGAAAAAAAAATCTTAATGATTGATTCTGTTAATAAATAAAAGTATCGATTAAATATTTAAATATATGTGTCTTTTTATTTATTTTTATTTTTTTTTGCCAAGATAAATATGTTTTATTCTATTTGAGTAAGTAATGTTTTTAATCTAGTATAATGAAAAAGGAAAAGCTTGTTTATTTCTAATTTAACTGTGTTCGTTATTGTTAAGTGCACTCAAAATAGTTATTTTAGTTTTTGATTTTTATCTAGGGATTGGTTATGATTATGATTTAATTATGCATTTTAACTTATATTTTGATTCTGTTTGCGGAATTTAACTTGCTTTCTTTGATTTATTTACCTAATTTAACCTCAAAATTTATTTATTTTATTTTGATTTTGATATTTGACTGACAATATTTGAATTATTTTTTGCTTACATATTTTTTGCAAATTTAAAGTATAGTATTATGATCTGATCGTTTACATAAGTGTTTTAAATAACGTATCTTGTGTTCAAGTTATAATTTTATAAGAACTAATTTTTATTGGTAATTTCATAAAAGCTAACTTTTAGTGGTCATTTTATAAGAATTGATTTCGTTTTCTTGTTTAGTAAATTCTTATTTTTAGGGCCTGAAGGTTCATTAACATGAAACTACGTTTGGAAAAAAGGCCTTTCTCAATAAATGAGTTAATAAAGATTTGCAGCATATTGCGACCGAGTTGGGGATTCCAGACATGAAAAGTTTTAACGGTTATTGAATTGAAAACACTATCGTAGCAGCTGAGGAGTATGAAGAAGAACACTTCAAGGGGTATTTAGACACTGTTATCGAAGAAAGCAAGTTAAAAGATGATGCGCGTATAGAGGATGAATTGCGCAAACAAGAAATGCAATTCAAATTGGAAAAAATACGCTTTGAAAATGCAAGAATTGCCAAAAGCAGTAGTCAACCTGAAACTAATGGGAAACACAGTATAAAGCTGAAAGATATCCTACAGAAATTCGATCCTACAAAATGGGATATCAGTCTTTACTTAGTTATATTTGAACGTCAATTAAAAAAATAGAGATTAAGAAAAAAGATTGGGCATCGTACCTCATTGAATTTTTGCCATATGATCATCACTAGGAAAAGTGAAATTGTGAATGATTATGGAAAAGTTAAATAACTGTTGTTGCAAAAATATAAATTTACTTTGAATGAATTTCGAGATATACATAAAACATCTTACGGAGAAAATTGGAATGCTCCATTTAGAAGGCCAAATTTTGGAAATAGTGCTAAAGGAGATAAAAAGTTATTACAAAGCCTCATCCAGAACAAAAAAATGTTTGTCAAGAATTTTCTTATTTTGCCTGTGGAAAAGACGAGCGCGTGAAAAAACTATGTGCCAAATTGAACTCAATCAAACAACTTTCTGTGAAAAGAAACAGATCTGATTTAGAAGAAAAGGGTTTAAATGAAGTCTGTGTTAATTTGAGCGATGCTAGTTGTGATTGGGAAATTTTAGCTGGTGAAGTTGACGGTGAATTCTTAAAGGAAGATTTGGAAAAGGTAAGCCACAAGTTTCAGGATACTGTCAGAAGTAGTACGGAGGTAGAAGTTCTGCGGAAGTCGATTATCCCTCTAAGCGTGTGGAACGTACTATTCCGTTCACTAAGCTCCAGGTTTCACTGCAATATATGAAATGTTTAAGATAAAATAATTCTTCAGTGTTTTGAAAATTCATTAAATCTATAGAATGATTAATACTCTCAAGGGTTACATTCATATTTGTAATTAAGTTTTATTTATAATGCTGAAAGAATCATATTTTTTTAGCATTTAAAACAAAATGCAGAGAAAATAACATTTCAATTTTACCCTATTTCAAAACGCTCAGGGGGTTATACAAGAAGAATATTTATCCTCTGGTAGGAAAATATTGATGAGATATGCTATAGGGAATCCAGTGAAAGAAAACGTTGCTGAAGGTGCGTACTGCAGCGGTGGAAGAATTACGGGAGGAAATCTCGAGTACTCCTAAGGGTTTTAGTTTTCTGAATGAACAATCTTTGTTCGCTGTAAAAAGAAGCAATATCGACAGTAATTATTCGGGGTACGAGGTAGATATCACCCCGGTGAAGAAATCCAAGGAACAATTTTTGCGCAGTAGGAAGAGAAAAATTCTCATGGTAATTATTTATGATATGAGTCAGTTATCAACCCAGTAATGGAAGAGAAAGAACAATCCTTGTTCAGTATCGGGGAAAGGAATTTTGATAAAAAATATTCAGAGAGTAAAACAAGTATCACACCAGTAAAGGACAATAACAATGACAAACCTATGTCTTGCGATGAAAAGCAACAACTCTGCTTAGACATTGATAAGCTTCCAAGTGATAAATTAAGACGTGTTATAGATATTATACAGTTTGAAGAACCACCCTTATGGGACTCTAATCTTGATGAAATTAAAATTGATTTTGAGAATATAAAGCTATGTACATTATTAATTGAAAGCATATGTTGTATTACGCTTAGAAAAATTACTAGAAAAACGTATGAAAGAAGTAAAAGCAGTGCTAAGAGTGAAGAAATCAATCCCAAAGAAAAAAAACAAGAGTTCGAAAAAAGACTGCAAGATGATTTCGAAATGAAGTATGCCAAAATGATTGATGAACCCATAGCTATGGAAGTCACTCCAATTGCTCCTACTGTTAATGAAGAGCCTCAGTTTTGTAAGCACAGAAGACTTGAAGAACCTTTACAAGAAGCTTAAAAACTCCATAAAGAAATTTATATTCCGCTGGAATTGCTTTCGGAAGCAGGAATGAAAGTTATGATTGCAAGACCACTTGCAAGTGGTAAAGAAATTACTAAAAAACACATTGCTGACCGTCAGAATATTTTGGAAGATATGTTTGAACAAAGAAGAAATCTCTCTATGAAATAAAAAAATAGAAGAAATGATGGTAGGCATAAATTAGACACTTTGTGCGAATTTTAATTCCTAAACTAAAATCTTAAACAACGTATTAACGCACAAAAACGAAAAAATGGCACAAAAAATCACATACGGCCGTTTCAAAGATTCTTGGATCCTCTTCCTCAGTGTGGGAAAAAAATAAAAATAACTAAATAAAATGGATTCAAAGAACCCCTTGGTTATAGCCCCGAGTATTGATTTGATTGAAAAGGCCAAAGCAAGAGTTTATATATCTTAAAGAAATGACGTAATTAACCGGAACTAACTGAAAAAAGGAGTCACTGCGCAGGATCCCTCCACAAGTGTGAAAGAAAAGGAGTGCTGGTCACATCATTCACTAAGGAAGAAGTATGTTTCTGAATAATGTAAGCTTGGAAAAAGTCTACATCCATAACTGAATTACATTTTTTGGATAATTTTAGCCTCTGGATAATTAAACTGGTGGTTGGAATTCCAACAATGTTTAGCTATTGTAGATTTCTCACATTCTTGTCTTCTAACATAACTTTGATGTTCTGTCAACCTAATTCTAAGCGCAGGCTTCGCCTACCCAATGTAAAAAAGGCCACACTCACAAAAAATTCTATAAATGCCCCAGGTATTATGGTCGTCAATTGGAACTTTAAGACGGGAGAAAGAAACTTTATTGGTTGGAGAGAAAACAACTTTGAAACTAAACCTATTTACAATACGATAAATTTGTGTACTGATTTTAGAAAAATAAGGTAAGACAATAACATTTTTTAAATTCTTTTTTTTATGGAACAGAGTCAGTGATATTCGGAGGTTTAGATAAAATACAGTTAATGACATTCAAGTTAAATCCACGATCGATGGCGACTGCTTTAATATGGTTAATTTCACTATTAAACAACTCAGAATTTGAACAAATTTTACGCGCATGGAAAATAAGAGTATTTAAAGCTGCTAGTTTTTGATGTGAGTGATGATTGGATCTATAATGAGGAGGCAAACTTACAGAAAAAGGTTTACGGTAAACTGTCGTCTAAAACTCACAATCATTACGCATTATTAGGACATCTAGAAAAGGTAGCTGTTGTTGAGTTTCATTTTCAAAAGTAAACTGGATACATGGGTCAATTGAATTAATCCTTCTTTGCATGAGTTTTTCTTTTACAATTGTGTTTTTTATACATATATTAAATATTAGACACCAAAAATTTTAAGATAGATTTTTAACTTTGTTCAGCAACATAGTTCACGGGAAATTTACTGGATTTATATTTCTATATAAATATAGTGGTGGCGAAGAAGTTGATTTATTTATTAACAGTTAAATAAAAAGTGATGGAAACTTACATCACCATGCAATTAAGGGTTAAATATATGTACAGCGTTAATATTATATTTAGACAAATCAAGTAAACCAAAGGAATTATCTACGTAACGTGTATAAAATGGGAATTGTATTAATTTAAATTATTTTAACTTCAAAATAATGCATATATATATATCACTTAAAACAGTGCTTAAAGATATATATATATATATAAACTCTCGCTTTGGTCTTTTCAATCAAGCCAGTTCTCGGGGCTATAACCGAGAGGTTTTTTGAATCCATTTTAATCTTTTTTCCCCCACACTGAGGAAGAGGATCCAAGAATCCTTGAAACAGATTGTGATTTTTTTGTGCCATTTTTTCGTATTTGTGTGTTAAAACGTTGTTTAAGGTTTTAGTTTAGGAATTAAATGATGATAGGGTTCCAAGAGCGGAGGCAAAGAAAAACATCCAAAGAATTTAGGACGAAAATAAAAAACCTTTTGACAAAAGAAGAAAAAAAAAGCGTGTAAACACAAAATTGGTGATTTGGTGGCTATTCAAAGAACTGAATCTTGTACAGGGTTAAAATTAAGACAAGTATTACAACAGACAGGGGTTGAAAAAGTTGATGACCATACAGGACCCATTAAAATTACTACATCTGCTAATATGATGAAGCCTTTCTTAAAATTATAATGGTTTTGCATAATTTTATTGTAATTTATTTTTCTTAATGTTTAAATTTTTGGTTGATGCACAAATTGTACAGTATTGTTATTTTCATAAAATTTATATTTAAATATTTTATTCATATTCAGTAGCATTTGCAATTTATTATGTATTTTATATATTGTAAAATTTTGTATAAACAATTGTCCCTGATGCCAATGACTCGCAGTATGGCCGATCTGTAGGAAATGTTATTGTACGTTATTATTATTAATGCTTTTCTGTATTTCTTATTGGCCATTTTGGCAACGATCCAAAAAGGAGAATGAGAGATCATATAGTAGAGTCTCTTTCGTGTGCTATTCCTTACGGGAGCGATGGATAGGGGTTAAGTCCATTCCAAATGCAGGTGGGAAGGGTGGGAGAGCAGAGAAACTTCTTGATTCGACGTTTATCTGTATTTTTAATGATGTTTAATGATTTATTAGTTATTTAAAACGTTTTTTTTTCTTTCTTTATACAATTAAATAACATTTGCGTCATTAAACGCGGTTACGTCATGATATTAAAAGAAAAAAAACATTGAAAAATTTCATCAAATGCTTGTTTATTTAAACCTCATAACCATATAAACCATTAAAAGCTTGATTTTTTTTTCTTTTTTTTCTTTTTTTATGTATGTGAGGGGCTATTCTTGTTACTTTAGAACAGTATAATTCAATTGAATGAAGTTTTCATGGAAGTCTCATGTTCGCGAAGCGATCCTACATGCGGTATAGTGATCGCCGCATTAACGAATTTCGTGTATTTTTGTGATCCTTATACAACGAGGTTTCTGCATCCAGTGATGTTTTTTTTTCTTTTCATGTTTCCGAAGCAATCATACATAAGGTACAGTGATAGCCATATTAAGTAATTTCGTGTATTTTTTGGGATTCGATTCAACGAGATTGTTGTAACCAGTGATGTATTTTTCGGTTTCATGTTCGCGAAGTGATCATACATGCGGTACTTTGATCGCAGCATTAACGAATTCCGTGTATTTTTTGGGATTCCGATACAGCGAGGCTGCTATATCTAGTGATTTTTTTTTCGGTTTCATGTTCGCGAAACGATCATACATGCGATACAGTGATCGCGGCATTAACGAATCCCGTGTATTTTTGGGGATTCAGATGCAACGAGGTTGCTGTATCCAGTTATGTTATTTTTTGGTTTCATGTTCGCAAAGCAATCATACGTGCTGTGCAGTGATCGCGGCACTAACGAATTTCGTGTACTTTTTGGGATTCCGATACAACGAGGTTGCTGTATCCAGTGATGTTTTTCTTTGGTTTCATGTTCGCGAAGCGATCATACATGCGGTACAGCGATCGCGATATTGACGAATTCCGTGTATTTTTTGGAACTCCGATACAACGAGATTTCTGTATCCAGGGATGTTTGTTTTTCCTAGGTTTCATGTTCGCGAAGCGATCATTCATGCGGTACAGTGATGGCGGCATTAATGAATTTCGAGTATTTTTTAGGATTCCGATGCAACAAGGTTGCTTATCCAGTGATTTTTTTTCGGTTTCATGTTCACTAAGCGATCATACATGCGGTACAGTGATCGCGCCATTAACGAATTTCGTGTATTTTTTCAACTTCAACTATTTTTTAAGCTATTATTTTTTCAACTTCACATTAATGGTTAACTTTTATGTAATATGGATAAAATGTGTATAAAAACGTTGTTTTTTACTGCTCATATATTATCTTTTTTATATCTTATTAAATTTGTCAAATAAAATATTTTATTTCATTCATAAATGCAATATCTAAAAAAAAAATCAACTGTGTGTTTATGGTTTAATTTAATAATTCTGCATTTAAATTATCATTCTTTTGTCCAAAATTTTTTTAACGAATCAAATTTTACATTCGGTACATTGCTACTCTCGTATAAATGCAATCTATTTTTCAGTGACCTTTTTATTGCTAAATCCATTACTTTTTCTATGTATTTAAAAATTAACTGTCTACCCTTCCCATCTGCATATGGAATGGACTTAACCCCTATCCATCGCTCCCGTAGGGAATAGCGCACGTAATAGACGCTAGTGAGGTCATATGATCTAATCAGTATGTAGAGGGAGTCGTATTTGTGCAGCGGTTTGCTGCGGTTGTGTAGTTATGTGATTACCATGTCTTCTTTGTGTTTGTTTGTTTAACTAAATGTTGTTTTGTTCAAATTAATGTGTTACATCAATGAAAACACCTAGACGGACCCACAAGTATGTATGTTTGTATAAGGAAATGTCCGTAATCGAGTTTAAGATAAGAAGCTAAGAACTGGGAAAAATTTAACTTTGCAAGCGACGAAAGATCATCAAGAAGCATGGTTCAAAAATATTAAGAGTGGCCAGACAGACTTGTTTCCGGTGCGCTTCTGAAATTTACCAAATATTTCTCAGAGGATTCAAATATCAATAAAGAAGAAAAGATACAGATGTCAGTGTTTTCCCTCTTATATCCCTCAACCACGACTCAACTTTAAAAAAAGAATACTATAGGCAGAAAGTATTACCAATTGTCCTTGGAGAGGAATTTTTCTGGCTATTTATTGCAAGAAGACCTGCTGTCTATGTATCAGTCATGGGAGGAGGCATTCAATGACCTAAGTTTTGATACATATGAAGAAATTGATTTTACTGCAGTTTGTAGTATACAAGAGTCAGAAGGGGTGCAAGAAGAATACAGCGAATCGATCCCTAAATTGCTGCAGATGCAGCAATAGTCCATGTGCAGACAAGAAAGATGCTTTGAGGCAACCCGTGATTGATCATGCATGTGAGCGGAAAATTGAGAGCTACAGTTACCCTGATGGCAATTTTACTTGATTTATTAAGTATATTAAAGAGCAACAGCTTACAATGCATCAAAATTATGATAATTATGAGATCAGATTGACAGATGAGCAGTAACAGATAGTTCACTTACGCACAGAACTGATTTTGTCTTTTCAAACAAGTTTTATAAATTTCCCTAAACGTACTTTTCATATTGGGAAAGCCGGAGCTGGAAAAAATACGTTAATAAAACAAATTCGTAAAAGAGTCACAAAGCAGTTACGTCCGGAAGATATCATGGTTTTGTCTCCAATAGGTGCTGCTGCAATTAATGGGGACTGTAAGAAAATTCACTCTGCGCTAACAGTGTGACGAGGAATTACATCCAACAACATTTATTTAAAATAATTGGAATAGGGTTGTGGTAGGGTCCTTCACTAATTTGGCCTACACTGAGTAATATGACCCAAGAAATCAACTACAACTATGTACTTCACTTTAAGTAACTGTAGAATTCACTTAAGAAAGGTCTTGCATACAGCCCGCTGCTAGGAAATTTCACGTCTAAGTCCAAAGGAAAATCTCAATCCTTCAGCTGAAACAAAATCACTTCATAAATTTACCAAACAAAACCTTCACTTTTCTAGCTGCTAACAGCAACCCGTGGCGTCGAAGGATGTTTATTTCAAATAGAATCTAAAACTATCTTACCAAAAGTTACTCTTTACACGATCTCCGCTTCTAGAACTCTTAATGCCTTCGTGGCAAGCGCTGGTCTGAATTACCTTGGAGACGAGATGAGATCCAAATCCTAAGAAACACACTTTCATTCCTGCTTATATACCATTTCTGACTGACCAGAGAAGCCAAAATGTGCAAAACACCACTTCGAAACACCTAAAACCCACAAATTCCGAAGGCTACATGCATTCTCGAAAGTTAAATTCAAATAAAGTACAGATATCTCTGCTGCGCCCAAATACGTTAGGTTGTGACATCGCGTCCACAATCAAAGCACTAGAATGCCTTTATAAAACAGTTTTATTTAAACTGTCCTTTTAATTTCCTTTATAAGACAGCTAGTCCACTACAGCCCCCTCCAGAATTTGCTAAGATAAAGGTTTGGGCCAAATTCATGCCCAAAGCTATTTCTGAACCTTTTAACGGGCGGTGTCCACAAAAAAGGACACCTAATTTTAATTCCAAAACTGACAAACGGCACCAAGAATATTTAATTAAAATTTTCCTTTTATTAAGTAGCAGAAAATAAGCAAGTTTTTATTTTGTAATGAATTCGTTTTTAAATTCTGGTGTCAGTCCAATATTTCATCATTTCACAAACAGACTTACTCCGCGCCGGAAAGGGTTAAAACATAAATTTTGTGCCAAAAACTGTCAAAGACAAATGATGGGTAACTTTAAAATTTTTGTGTCCAAACAAAATTTAAATTTTGATAAAGTTTTAACCCATCACGAAAATGGTCAATCCGCAATACACTAAGTACACTTTCACATGCAAACAACCTTGTAACTAAGAGCATCCTTACCTAACTATGTGAAAGTCTAAATTCACTATAAATATCACAATTTCCAGCATAAACTTCCGTAGTGAAAAAAATTTCCGCAAACGTGAAATACTTCAAACATAGCCAAACACCATACGCAAATTTGCCTATCACAAAAAAATCCGCATAAATGCCAAACTAAACCCATTGGTTAAATTTACTCCACCGAAGTATAGCTGGGATGTAAACTCTTAACTCACCTTGTGAGTTGAATTACGAGACAATGCATCGACCAGCGCATTTTTCTTGCCTGCCTTATATTGGATAACAACATTAAATTCAACTAATTTCAGATACCACCATACCACACGAGAAGATAAACCTTTTCCATCCGTTAATTTCGTTAATGCTGAATGATCCATGTCTGCCTTTTCTGGTAAGAGAGTGAAAAAAGAATGAAATTTATTTAAAGCCCAGATTACTGCGAAACATTCTCTTTCCGTAATTGAATAAACACGATCCACTGCATTTAAAATTATACATGCAAAAGTTATTGGTCTTCCTTTTTGAGTCCAGATTGCGCCTACACTCACTTCACTAGCATCACACTATAATTCAAACTGAGAAGAATAGTCCGGATGTTCCAAAACAGAAGGAGACACTAACGCCTCCTTCCGCAAATCAAAAGTCCTCTGAGCTGCAGGCTACTACACAAACTTTACTCGCTTCCTCTTCAAAACGTACAAAGTTTCGCATATTTCCGTAAAATGAGGAATAAACTTTGCAAACCAAGCCACCATGCCTAAAAATGTCGCCACCTGCTTGCAATTCTTGGGAGAAGACACGGATGTAATAGCCTCTGTTTTTGCTTATCAGTTTGAATTCCATCCTTTCTGATTCTGACACCTAAATATTTTATTTCTTTTCTCAAAAATTTACACTTTTCTAAATTAACCATAAGACTAACATTACGTAACAAAATAAAAACCTCTCTTAATAACTTTAAATGCTTTTCAAATGTCACTGCCATAATAATAATATCATCCAAATAGATCAAGACACCCGCACCTAAAAGAGGTTTGAGGATGGTAGTCATGGCCTTTTGAAATGTAGACGGAGTATCTACTATGTGTGTGTAACCGTGTCGAACCTTTCCAGTGTCGAAACCGTGACGGCGCACTCCGGAGATCATTTTCTTCGGCGTCGACCTGTTAGAAGAAGGAATAGTACAGATTGTTCTCAAGCAGGACGTTGTCCTATAATGAGTATCCATCGTGCTTAGAGCTGTGTTTGAAGTCAAACGAGGTTGTAGTGCTATTATTTTTATAGATGAAGGTTCATACGAGCGACTTACAGACATTCGATATCTGAACGTTAGGTGATGTCAGGCAAATTTCTGGTCAAATCGGCATCCGTTGGTTTATTATGGTCACACATGTACAGTTTGTCGCAGTGCTTCCTTGTGCGGGAGATGCGGGGACAAGAACCACCTAGTTTCGGAATGCACAAGCTAGTGTTTGTGCCCGAACTGCAAATACAAGAACCGATAAAGGCCGGATATAAGAAATTGTCGAACAATTACGCGGCACGTTTCAAGGAGTGCCACATCCGCATGCTGGCGTTCGAACGATTGAGAAACCGCGAACATGGACAGTAAATCCATTAAGTTTGTATATCTTAATTGTCACAACGCTTGCCGAAGATACTATTGCCGAAGGTGTTGATGTGATCTCGTTGGACGAACCATATATTTGCGAAAGCTGTGTTCTTGGAACTCCTGATGGGTAGAGGAAAGTGCGCTAGACATATGTTCTGAAGAATCACACAAAGGGAGAGCAATTAAAAACGGAAGCAGCACTCCTATATTTAAAATCTAGTAATTCTAGAGACGAGATTATATTTAAGCTGCCATTGAAGAAATTCTAGTAAATGTCTTATCTTAGTTTTATTTAACGTACACAACACATGGGCACACATCAAAACACAAACAAAATATTAATATATGACATTCAAGAATCTGTTTCTGGAAGCGGCATTTTTCGCTTCGTATTCGAGCAGTAATCTAGGTGCTACTGAACTTAATTTGATTACGTCACTGGAAGGGGGGGGGCTGCACTCCGGCCGTATCGGCGCCAATCTCAGCCACCCATATGATTCGGAACATGTCCCTCTTGGTAAATTATAGTATAAGTTTTAGTAAGGTCCTAAGGCGCTTTGGCGATCTGCTACAGATGGTCGGGTGAGTGGGTATTAGGGGTCATGTGATACTGTGTCCCCTCCAAAGACATTGATGTTGTGCTCGTACCATTGACGACCTTTTAGTAACCTACCCGATTGGTAAAGTTGTTCTGGTGGGTGGCTTTAATGCAAAATAAATTATATGGGTCAACGATCGACAAATCCGCGAAGGCGATTACTGATAGCTTTCGCTTCGAACGCAAATTTGGAAATCGTGAATAACCCGGATACGCTTTTCTCCTTTTTTTGGTCAGCAAGGAGTGGGGTGGATAGAAGCCCTGTTGATTGGTTTCTGTGCTATGCATATTACAGATTAGATGATATCCGATATCGAGTCATTTAGCAATCTTCGAGCCATGAAGTGGGCCTATCAAGGCAGACCAGCCTCTCGGCCCTTCAGGAATACCAACAGACGTTTGTGGCAAAGGGATTTGGTTTGGGATGAGTTCCTCCTCGATCTGTAAGCTGTGGATCTGATTACGGAGGAGTTTGCGACCTCTGAGGAAGAGGTTGAACACTTGACGTCGACTTTGACTAAGCTTTGTAGTACGCACTATAGAAGCCGACCTATCGAGCGCAGAGGAGCCTGTTGTTGAACGGCCCAGCTTTCCAGGTTGCGCGTACTGAGGCAGCTCTAAAAGCGAAACCTGGGGCCGACTCACAGGCCGAGGCTTGCCACTGTTCACAAACGGAAATGGGCAAATACATGAACCGGATCCTATATGCAAAGCGAGCCTCGTTCCGAAGATTTATTTCTGAGGTACTTGTCATGGATAAACTAGGCAAAGTGGTCGTTGTGGTGCAGGTACGTGAAGACGGCAATCACCTGTTATACTGGTGCACTTTTCGAGGTATGAAATCTCTACCTGGGAGGAATCTCAGGATAAACTTGCTAGACACCATTTCCTACCGGCCAATGATTCGCAGGTTGCAAATAACAGGACCTTCGAACCAGATTGGTTTCCCATTCACGAGAACTGTAGCTTGCACTGGAATCGCTTCCGCCTAAAAAAGCACCCGACCACGATGGGATCAGTCGTGAGAAAGTCCGAAAGATCCTTAAGTATTACTCTCAGTGGTTACTTTCCATACAATCACTGCTTGATAGAGTATTCTTTTCCGTGGACATGGAAGTAAGCGGTAGCTGTGTACTTCGCCAAACCAGGGAAAGACCACAGGGACCCGGCATCCTACCTCTTGATCTGTCTCTTACCGACCCTCGGAAAGTTTATAGACAAGATGTATGCAACTAGGCTGATGTTCCACTGGAAATCCAAAGGTTTTGCACGATGCAAGGCAGTACGGCTTTCGCAAGAACGTGATTACGGTTGAAACGTTCCAAGGGGTGTTGGAATACATAGCTGAATCAAATAAGCGCAGAGAATTCACATGTCTTCTCCCTCTAGACATCAAGAGTGTGTTCAATAATGCTCGTAGAACCGAAATACTCCGCGTGCTGCAGGCGATAGGTGTCAATCCCTATCTCCTAGGAGAGATCGACGACTACCTCGGGTAGCGTTCTGTTATTGTGACCGAATTTGAACACTACTTTAACATATGTGTTCCACAGGGATCATATCTCAACCCGTTTCTCTGATTGGTTGTGATTCAGATCTTACTGGGACGGTTACAAAGCGATGAGGAGTGGACCATTCTGGTCTTCGCAGATGACGTCTTCATAGCGGCACGAAGCCCAGCTTAATGAAGTTCGCCAACATCCTCTCTCCGGTTCTGTCTGAGATCCATGAATGCTGGGCGATTGAGTGCAACATTGCATTTAGCTGCGCCAAGTGTTGCTACGCTGTCGTTCCACCGAAAGTCACCATCAAGAACCAGCCTTCCTGCCCATGCTCATGAAGGGACATAGGGTAGCGTTCAGATAGAACTTGCAATATTTGGGTGTTACGATCAATGCACATCTGAGTTGGATGTCTCACCTGACTTCGGTTCAAGAAAAGGCTTTCAAGGTGTTGCATAAGATGAACCGTCTCACCACACCCAACTGGGAACTCAAGTCGAAACTCCGTAAGATGCTCTATGTCTATGCTGTAAAGGCAGAGCGAATTTTCTTATACGTGGCCCCTAAATGGCAAGAGAGATGGGGCAACATAGAGACTGGTCGAGTAACACATCAATGCTTCCCTCGAGTCGGCATCTGCAGACTGCAAGGCGACCTTTACGTTAGTCAAGTTCTAATGGGACATGCCGCCTTCGGCGACCACCAGGCTCGCTTCTTTCCGAAGAATCCTTCATGTTTTTGTTGGGAAGGCGTAAGCACGATCAATCATTCGTTGTTTGTGTGCTCCCTCTGGAGGTCCACACGGGAGAAGTTCGTTACCCGAGACTTCAAGACTCGAACACTTCGCGATCTGTGTCTAGATGGATATGCTGGAAGGGGGTGCGAGTGATCATTCAAAGACTTTTCTTGCGGACACTAAACCGTCGCAAATCGCATTTAAACGCAAACAAACCTGCCCGCTGTCCAAACGGTGCAGGAGGGTGTGGTGCATGAAGCTCGTAGTCTTTTGGGCTTGCAAGGTTTGATATAATTGTTATAACAATTGTTAAGTGTGGGTATAAGTTTTTGTTGTTATTTTGATTTGTTGTTTGTTATTGTTATTAAGTTTGTCATTAATATTTGTTTCTTTTCAGTAGTAAGTAAAGTTTGTCCCAGCGTCGTATGTTGTCGCAGTGACTATGCGTCATATCTCTTGGTATAATGAGGTTGATGCGCAGGTGTAGGTGCTCCCACCGACCATAGCGCACACAGGACTCATCCTGGTTCTGTTCGTTAATAGTTCCTCAGAACTTGAATAAGGCGGTTAACCAGCCTAGTGGCGCCGCTCAGTTTTTTCGCTTTGTGAACATAAAAACAGAACAAAAGAACATCATTAGATGCAGCAATCTCGGTGTATTCGGAATTCTAAAACTGAACAGATTAAATTCGTTAAGCTCACGATCACTGTATCGCATATGAGCGGTTAGTGTGCATGAAAAGAAATAAATTACTGGATGAAGCGATCTTGTTGTATTTTAATATCAAAAACTCAAGAAATTAATTAATTCCATGATCCCTATATCGCAGTGCTTCACGCACATGAGAAAAAAAAATCACTGGATGCAGTGCCCTTCATGTATTGGAATCCCCAAAAATACAAGTAATTCAGTAATGCCGCGATTACTAGAGCACATGGATGAGAGCTTCGTGTACATGAATAGGAAAAAAAATCACACAAATGTAGCAACCTCGTTGTATTGGAATCTATAAAAAAATGCAAGTAATTTGGAAAACTCCGAATGCTAAAGGGTTAACTATCAGAAACTTTCAACAATAAAATTTACAATATATTAAACTTAAACAGAAACATATAATCTTGGATATTTATTTATTTACATTATTTTTCTTAATTATTCATGTCGGGAGGCGGAAATTTGACGCCACTTGACGCAGTTTATGACGCCACTTGAAATTGATCTGTTTTATGTAAGTATGCATTGCAATCTTTTTTCAATGCTTTTTCTCTTTTAATATCATGACGTCACCAATTAATGACGTAATTGTGATTTTAATTAACAAAAACTATTAAATAAATAAAATATCGTTAAAAATACAGATAAACGTCGAATTAAAAATTACTTGATGACGTAACAAAAAAGTGTAACTAATCTGACATAAATTTAATGTCACATCCCGATCATGCATTTTTGGCGTAAATCCTATAGTTTGGCGATATTTTTTTAAATGGAAAGTTTTCGACGGGATAATGGAGAAGTGCCTATTTGGTACTTTGGATTTTTAATTAAAAGAAAATGCTTTACTAAATCAAGTCACGATTTCATGACATATCATTATTGTAACGACATAAGATGAACGTGAGCAATACAATTTCTTTATTGAATAACTGAGTTAATAAAAGAAGAATAGGCTTTCTCTGGTCACAAAATAGTTGAAAAATTGCTTAAACCAAACTCGTTGTCTGAATTGGGTGAAAATGAATACAGCTTTTGTGACAGTGGCCTATAATATATTTATTTATCAAACGAGAGTTCAATAAAAAGCACAGTTTGAACGCTATCGTGTTCACTCATTTACATGCACACACACGGGCATCATAAAAAAAAACACCGCTCCGGGAACCTGAAAATGGGAGAAAATTCTAATATACACGCATACACATACACATACATTGTGGTTCAGAAATATAACTCCCCAAATTTGAAATGACATAACTGCGAAACAATGAGAGACAGAACGGTGAAACAGGTGGTACGTTGGACTGACATGTCTGGAATTTGTTATACTCCGATTTGCATAAATACTTCCAATATTGGCTAGTAGGTGGCAGCAAAAGCATATGAATCTTTCCCAGCTAAAAAGGAACTGCAGAAAATCTGCAACAAAAATGCATTTGGAAAACTGCAGTGATTCGGCCAATTCCACGGCAGAATTTTTGAAGTCGATACTACTTCAAAATTACTGCAGTTTATAAAACTTCTGTAATTTTGCCAAAAAAATTATTGCGTTTTTTAGTTTAATGGTGCCATTTATGAGCCATCTTAACATATTTATTTGTTAATATTTAAAAATATTTATTTTCCCTGTTTGCCAAGATCAGATTCGAATTGACCGTCTCAAGGTTAGAAGTCCGGTGTCTTATCCATTCATCCGCTGAGTCTTAGTAACGCGTGGATTACATGGGGGTGATAAGCGGAATTTGATTAGATAAGCAGTGATTTTTTAGTTAGTAGGTAACTTGACAGTGTGAAAGATGGGATTTTGAGGTTGATATTTACAAATGCTTTATGCGTGTGTGTTTCGAAATTAATTTGTTATTTAACTTTGTGAAATAGATACCTTAGCGGATATTATTTAGATAAAGCATTAAACCAGAAAAAAAAAATATTTTTAAATGTGTTATATATTTACTCTTGAACAAAAATATTTTAATAAATGATAACTTATTAATAAGGAGTATAAATGAATATAAAGTAAAAAGTATGTTTTTATAAAATAAGATTTTGTGAAGGACCTTATGTTATTAAGAGAATTTTGTGTAGTTACCTGTTTTATTAATAGGAATTTTGTGAAGGGTCTTGTTTCATTAATATTTTTTTCTGAAGGGAACCTGTTTATATTTTTATACCTTGTAGAAAAAATTTAATTCAATTTTAATAATTAATAACTTTTAAATAATATGTGAAAATTAGTTGTTATTTTTAAGTGACTACGTAATTAAAATAAATAAGTTAATCTGCGAACTAGTTTTTTTTTTTTTTTTTTTTTTTTTTTTTTAAATGTGAAAGGGGCTGTTTATATTTTTATAGCTTGTAAAATAATTCTACTTAATTTTAATATGTAATAACTTATAAATAAAATAAGAAAATTAATCGTTGCTTTGTAAATGAATACATGATTGAAAAAAATAAGTTGAATTAATTTGCGAACTAGATGTTTTCTTTCTACGATTAAGTTAATAAAGGAATAATAATTTTAATGAGTGCATTCACAAATTCTTTTGTTATAATACATTTGTTACTACTTAAATATGTGTGTGCATGAAATTTTCAGACATTTTCACTTGGAGATATTTTTTAAATAAAGTAATTTGTATATGCACATGGTTCTAACAATTGTAAGTGATATTTAAATAAATTAATGCATGGGAACTTTAGATATTTCTATTATGATTCTTTTTATTGATTGAAACATTATAAGCGATGTTTAATAAAGTCTTGCATATATATATATATATCAGAAAATATACTTCTGGATTAATGACTGTAAAATTACTTCAAATTTACTGCAGTATTACTACAAATGTAAAGTCTCATAATTTTTTTAATTTATGATTGTAAAATGACTTCACATAAACTACAGTATTTTTGCAGATAATAACTCACAGTCATTTAAAAAAAATTACTACAAAATTATTTCACATTAGCTGCAAAATAACTGAAGTATTTTTACAGTCGACATTGTACTACAGAAAATTGTACTACAGATTGTCTACAGTTGACTGTAAAAAAACTTCAAATTTACTCCACTTCTGTAGAAAAAATGCAGTTTATTTTTAGCTGGGTAGTACTCGGAAGTACATAAAGTTCATTTATGTGTCTGTTTCATTGCTGACACGTGTAAGGGAGTTGTATCGAATTAGTTATTATACTTAAATTCAAGAGCATCATGTCGTATTCCTTGGATCAACGTGATTTTATTGTACTGGAATACTACCGATTAGGGCGAAGTCCGACGATGACAAAGCGAAGGTTAAAAAAAATTAAAAAGGTCCAGACCAGAAAACACTTCGTAATTTATTCAACAAGTTTGAACGGACAGGCAGTATGGGTAATGATTTAGCCGTTAATGTGCGATGCAGCCGATCAGTCATGACACATCCAAATGTGCAAACAGTCGAAGAAATTGTTAAACGTAGTCCTCGGAAATCCATCTGACGAGCCGTTGATGAAGCGAGATTCTCAAACACTACTACGTACAGAATAATGCGAAAAGGCCTGAAGCTGTTTCCCTATAAAATACAGTGTCATCAAGCGATCACAAATACAGCTCTGCGACAAATACAGCTCTGTTTGGAGCTGGCTATTAGTTCAATGACTCATGACAAAGCGTCCGGTTAATCCCTTAAGCACCAGATTCAATTTAGTGATAGCATGCTGAATACCAGCTATGTTAAATTTTGTCAAAAATACAAAAATATTCAAAAATACAAAATTCATACCGAAAATTCTAAAAGAATAATTTTAATTTATGCAATCACGAAAAGTCTGTCATTATATAAAATACAAATTACCACTATAAATTTCTGGTATGAATTCAAAATTTGGAATTTAAAAAAAGGCCAAACTGGCAATTTGGACGTACGCACGTACGTCCTGGTATTTCAGATAGAGGTGTTCATGACGTACGCATGTACGTTGTGGGACTTAAGTGGTTAAGATGGATTCAGTATGAAAATCATCCGTGAGATCTTTCGGAGTAACCCACAGTGGCTAGAAAACGTGGCTAAAAAAGAGGAGTAACCCGCAGTACAATCATTGCCTTATAGAGTCTTGGTTTTCACGGAGTTGGAAGCTCGCTATCGCATTCTACTTCCTGAAGGAGGGAACAGACAAGGGCGATTCTGCTTCCAACCGTCTTATTTGTCTGCTTCCAGCTGTTGGAAAGGTGTTGTGCGCAACTCGCAAAATGTGCGCAACTCGGCTGGCAAACCCCCTGGAGACCACTGGTGTGCTCGATTGCAGACAGTTTGGTTTTCTTCGAAACCATAGCAGTATTGATGCGCTTCACAGGGTGATACGTTACATTTTCGAGTCAAAGAGGGTTGGTCAGAAAACATGTCTGATTAGCATGGATATTAAGAATGCATTCAACAGTGCCCGTAGGACTATTCTTCTCCGTCTCCTGGTGGAGTTCGACGTTCCGTCGGACCTCCTGGGCTTGATCGATTCTTTTCTGTGGAATAGATCGATAATTTCAAAAGCTAATGAGCACTACTTTAACGTTGAGCGCATATCGCAGCGACTTTCGCCGTCAATCTCTTGGGTTAAAAGGAGTGGTCAGCAGGTGGTGGCGCTTCTACCGGCCGCAGCACTTACAGGAGGACTCTCCTGGTCTAGTGCGTTAAAAGTCCCCCAGGACTTGGGCGCGGCAGTTGACGTACGTCATTTTATAACTAAGATTAGTTGTAATTCGGTTAATTTTTTTAAACATATTAGAGGAACATACATTCAATACCTATGAGACGTTGGCTGAAATAAGCATAAAACCCCATAAAACTAGCTTAGATATGTTGGCTAGCTGTCTACATGGGTCGAAATTTCCAGGCCCGGACTTTCACCGCCCTGTACAAAAAATTTAATGGCTCAACCGATATAAAAGCTTAAAAGTTCGGCCCGAGATCGACGCGGTCCGTACAAATATATATATATATATATATATTGGCCTCGTACGATATAAACGCTAAAAGTTCTGCCCGAGGTCGACTCAGCCCGTACAAAAGCTTAATTGACACAGGCTGGCACGACTTAATATCTAAAAACATGCCAGAGGGAGGCATTAAAAACTCTACCTCTAACAGTCGCCTTAATCATGTATCCACGGTCAACCCAATAGAAAAAGAAGACTGTCCCAAACCAGCCTGTAAATGTAGGACAGAAAAAGTAAGGTCCGGGCGTGGCTCAACCCTGAAAGAGCGAATACCATGTCCGGTCCCAGTAAAGTGAATGGAAACCGGACCAGGTTCGAGCCAAAGCCGTTCCCAGACGCAAACATCTTTCTTCCCTAATACCCTAATTTCTTACCTATTAAA
The DNA here is from genome assembly GCA_963931845.1 of Maratus michaelseni. Taxonomy (NCBI): domain Eukaryota; kingdom Metazoa; phylum Arthropoda; class Arachnida; order Araneae; family Salticidae; genus Maratus; species Maratus michaelseni. The sequence goes on along the minus strand of OZ007592.1, from coordinate 177,410,439 downwards.
TAATAATTCTAGTTTTTCTTAAACGAATGATAACAAAAAGGAACTGATTTTCCAGAAAACAAAACTATCCAAATATAGTTTAATTATAATACTTATAATATATACTTATTGGAATTACTTCAGTAGTTCCCGAGAAAAACAAGGGTATCTTTAAAAAGGGGGGCGATATTAGAAGTTTGGAGGTTCCAATCCAACCCGCAGTTCGGGTGAGGTCGGAACTAATTTTTTTAATTGCAGGCCGAGTTCGGGTCGGGTTGACTTCTACTCTTTTTCTGCGGTTTGATTTTGAATCGGGTTAACTTCTACTTTGTTGCTACAGACTGGTTTGAATCGGGTTGATTTCTACTGTTTGCTACGGGTCGAGTTGACTTACATTATTTCGGCTTCGGTTCGGTTTCGAGTTGAATTTCTACTCTTGCGAGTCGTGTTCTCGTTGACCTGATTTTTCAAAAGAATGTCTAAAACATTTTTCCGATAAAATCTATATACAAGAAAATTTTCATAACGGACACTCCCAAATATCGAAAAGCTTTATTTAGGTAATACTTTATTAATATTTTATGTAGTAAAACCTCTGAATAATGAACACTTCGGGCACCGTGGAATTTGTCCGATATTCAGAAGTGATAGCATGTACAGTAAGTCTTCCGTACTGTAGTGTGCAGTACAGAATATGATGTTTAGAGAAATATGGTGCACAGTTCTTAAGCTACTGTGGAAATCGGGATAAACACAGCATAGAAGCAATACCAGTTAGAAAATTTACACCCAAACCTAAAAAGCATCTATTTATGTCAAGGTCTAACACAATATCAAGTTTCAGGAAATTTCATGCAGTAGTTTTTGGAATATAGCTATTGCCGAAATCGTGAAAAATGCAGCATGAAAGCGCCCCTGTTAAGCGACTTTGGAATTTAAAAAATTTGGAATTTAAAAAAAGGCCAAACTGGCAATTTGGACGTATGCACGTACGTCCTGGTATTTCAGATAGAGGTGTTCATGACGTACGCAGGTACGTCGTGGTAGTCACACGACAAACCTCGCAAGCTAATGTTAATCTCGCATTTTAATATTTAAATTTTTTTTTTCATAGGATAGCTAAGACCAATCTCCAACGTTGTTAGTTTTTACTTTTTCGATTTCTGTTGTAGTTTATTTCTGAGGACCAACTCAATGGTTGGATCCGGTAAAAATCAAATGTTGTGTCTTTTAAACTCTTATAAAATCGATACCAGCAAAATTTAAAAAAAATTAAGAACTAACAACGATAGCTCACTGTTTAAGCTTTCCAAAAATATGCTTTTTATAATTCTACTGCAATTACAGCGAGTATAATCACGCAACAACTTTGTGCAAAATTGAGAAAGAACACCTGAATTAATTTCAATCGGGTACACCCACAGGTATTCTGTGATTGCACAAAGCAATCTCTGAACTCTGTAGATCTGTAGCTACGCCTCTCGGAAAAACCTCACCACGATAATGGCTATATGTTTTTCTGATATATATTTTTTTTCTGGATGTATATCCACAGAAAACTTTGGAAAGGATACTCCAAATTTAATACTTTTTTTTTCTTTTGATGAAAAGTATATCTTTCCAGCAGACTGTACGCAATAATAAGTTTATCTGTGAATATTTACATGCTTTTTTTTTACTTTATAAATTTTAACGTTCGTAACAATTGACTAATAGCCCCAGAGCGTACTTGGGGAGACTCCAGGGGAGGGGGATGTTCATTGGTTAGGTATAAAAGGGAGAGTTACCCCCCCCCCTTGAATATGATAAATGAGTTTTTCATGCAGAATTATCCAATTTTCTTCAAATTTTGTACATAAGTTCATCGTGATAAGGTACTTTTCTGAGTAGTTTTGGGGGTTCATTGGTTAAGTAAAAAGGGGGGGGGGGACAAGGGGCTAACTCCCCTTAATTTAGATAAATGGGTTTTTCATGCAGAATTATCCGATTTTCTTCAAATTTTGTACATAGGTTCGTTGTGATAACGCGCTTCACTGATTAGTTTTGGGGGTTCATTGGTTAAGTATAAAGGGGGGTACAGGGGGCTAACTCCCCTTAATTTAGATAAATGAGTTTTTCATGCAGAATTATCATATTTTCTTCAAATTTTGTACATAGGTTCATCGTAATAAAGCACTTTTCTGATTAGTTTTGGGGGTTAATTGGTTAAGTATAAAGGGGGTAATGGGGGGATAATCCTCCCCCCTTAATTTAGATAAGAGTTTTTCATGCAGAATTATCCGATTTTCTTCGAATTTTGTATACAGGTTCATTCTGATAAAGCGCTTCACTGATTAGTTTTGGGGGTTCATTGGTTAACTATAAGGGGGGAGAGGTATGATTTCCCCCTTAATATATTGTCGATTTCTTTATTTTTTGAAGGACTTATATCAAATTCTTTGAAATAAGAGTATAATATACAATTAGTGGGAACAGCCTGTGAGCTCAATGCCCTCAGTTTAACTGGGCAGTTTTCCTTTTTTATTTCTTTCATTTACAGTGCCACACAAAAGTATTCTTTTACATGATGATCTAAGGGGGAAAAACTATTTGCAGCATATTTTAATTATGTTACGCCATTTCAAATATAATGAAATGGATATACATTATGGAGGTTTACTACAAGACACTTGTTATGCGAAAAGCATTTATCATTCATTTAAAAGGACACACAAAATATTTTGGGTACAGTACTGTGTCCGAAGTATTGTTTATAAGCCATAATTGAAAGTAGGATTTTAGTTAAGTATGCGTTTAACTGCATATTTGAATGCTATGAGTTATGTATAAATGCTGCAGATGATATACAGGGCTAAACAAAAAAATTTGTAAGCATTACGGTGCAGCAGCGTAAATTGATTAAAATGGGTTTTTAATCGAGTTATGCATTTTGAACGTGAATATATTTAGTATACCAAGAAAGGTTTGTGGAATATAAATAAAATCATACGCAAAGTACTGAATACATGGCGGACTATGTATGATAATTCCTGGAAGTGTGATTTCAGCGTGTATTTGCCTGAATTAAACTATAGCTTAATATGTGGCGTCTACAAAAAGCTTATGCAATATACAGGGCTGTACAAAATAATTCAAGTATGATTCCATCTATTGGTAGAAACTGCTGAAGATGAATTTTCAACTGTGTTATTTGTTTTATTGCTAAACTAAATTGCAGCATACTATAGAGTATATACAAATATATAAATTATATACAGGGCTGCAGAACAGAATTAGAGTACTTTTCCGGCTGTGAATGGTAATTGCTGAAATCTGTTTTTCGAATGTGTTTTGTGTTTTCCTGAAATGTTTACTTAGATAACTTATTTACCTTATTAAACAGCGATGGTTTGTTAAATTATTCTGTTAGTGTTGGAAAGTGTTTCATAATCTATGCTTGGTACAGGATTTTACTAATTTTACTAATTTTACTAATGAACAAAAATTTAGATAAATAATTAAGATATAGATTTGAAATTGAGGATGGGAAGGGATGTCATCTGCCGACTATTATAGCGTAGCGTCTTCGTTATGTTCTAATTATAAAAAAAAATTAATTTTTTTTAATGATCACGTTAATGTATGTTAAGGTGGTGTTCTTGAACAAATTATATTGCGAGTATGGGGAGGGAGGTGGTTAACGCCTCGCTCTGATTTACACAAAACAAATTCCCAAGAAATTTAACATTTTTAGCTTCTGACGTACACTCTCAAAAATGAATACTCAAAGTTCAAGAAATTTTCTTCGTTTTTGACGAAACGGTTTCTTGGGAAATGCTCCGAGCAAACATTTCGTCAAATCGTATAAATTTGCATCCTCAAAATTACGAAGAAATCAGTTTCCTCAAATTGTTTCTTTGACGAAAGTTCCAAAAAGGTTGGTGCTGCCATCTATCGGAATTTTTAGAAGCATCTTTAATTGACGAGGGCAAAAATAAGATCACTTGGGATTCGATCAGATTTGAACACGCGATGTTTAGCTTGGCAGCTTAGTGCTTTAACCACCTAGCCAGCGGGACTTCGGAATTACTTGATTTTAAATGTATTTATGGGATGTTGATGTGTGTTTATATTTGTAGAAAGCAGATTGTATTTTTATCGGTGCTGTTATACTTTCTGCATGTTTTAATTCATAAGGCTAGATTATTATTATGGTTTTTCCATGGTTAATAAATAATTAGAAAATGGTTTGATTAATATAATGTATTAGAGAAATTTCCTTTGTTCAATGAATGATTAAAATATGGTCTAATTAATTTGTTGATCAAAATAATTAATTTTGAAGTGCATATTTTGGAGGCGAGTTCATCAATTTTAGCGGATAAGATTACTGTTTATAGAGGGGGGTCATTTATACATATTTTAAATTTGATTGTTATATGAATATATTTCTTAAATAAAAAAGAGCTCCTAAAATTGTGATTTTTATTTTAACCATTGGGAAAATGTTGATGATTTCGGACGAAAATAGACCAAATGATGTTCGCATTTTACTATTTTAACCGTTTTTAACGAAATTCTGTAACTTTAGAAGAATTTTTTTAAGCGTTTTTAACGAAATTATGTAACTTTAGAAAAATTTATCTTTGAATAGGCAATAGAAATGCATAAAACCGTTACAAACAGGATAGACGCAAATTATCAGATATAAAAAATAAAGTAGAAATTTGGTACATTCCTGTTATAGCGGCCCCCAAGGATGAAATATTTTTGTTTCTGTTTTCATTAATATATTGTAAATTTAATACTTTCGTGTAATTTTTTTTTTGAACGATTTTGTAACAAAAATAATCTGGCCGGGAATGGGGAACCATTTTTGTCAGATATTTAAGATTTTCCATTTCATTAAAAATCACTTAATTTTGAGACGAAATAATTGTCAAAAATGACGAAATATAACTCAAGAATTGCAAAATCGTCAAAAGTAAGAGTTTTATTTTTGACAGCGAGGAAACAGTTTCGTCAAGATATTTGAGGATTCGCGTTTCGTCAAAAACCACGTGACTCTGTGACGAAATGATTGTCAAAAATAACGAAATGAGGCCTGAGGATTGCGGAATCGTCAAAATTGAGTGTTTTATTTCTGAGAGTGTAGCGTTTTATAAATGTTATGTAGAGAGAATACAGGAAATTTTAAATAACGATTTTCGTAAATGTTTAATTTATGTTCCTAATAAAAGTACACAACCCGTATATACCTGATGGATACCAACAATCAAAGTAAATGAATTGTTGTTGAGCACTTATCCAAGCACCCTACAAGAAATCCTACGAGTTTCTTTACCTAACTGTGCATTCTTATCTCGAGTTCTACGGGTTCCCAATCATAACGGCCTTTAGATGATTCGACTTGGTTTTCGTTCGTGTTACAGATTTTAGTTCCACCTTCCAAAGCCAAGGGGCTCATTACTTTCTAGAGTTCTATGGGCCTGATTTCGACGGACATTGGTTCATTCAACTCCTTTATACAACGGGTACCCGTGTTCGATGTTCGTATGGGACAAATTGCGCCCCCTGGCGTTGGAATGCGGTACTAAGTTTTGTTCGGATGGTGGTTTCTTTGGAACAGGGTGCGTCCCCTGGAGGCGTAAGGTGGAACTAAAAGAGTTTGCAGCGCGTGTGCTGCATGCATACTATACGGTGCGGCAGGCAGTGGGAACAAGTGTCGGTGGTTTGTTTTAACAGAATGCGCCCGTATTTGCGAAAAGTGGAGATAAAGGATTTTCAGTTGACGTGCAAAGCACTTTTAAATAAATAATTTAATACAAAATCAGGTTAAAGATATAAAATCATACAAACTTTATGTTTGTTTAATTTTATTATCATGGGCCCGAGCAACGCCGGGCGGGTCATCTAGTATATATATGTGGGATTCCAGTTCGAACACTTCATGTAAACGATATGAACTGACACTCTAGTGTTATTATCCATGGTTAGACACTTCACTTCATTAAATGAACTAACTACTATTATTATCCATGGTTAGACATGCGCGAGTTGTAAATGGTTTGAATCGCGAGATTTGGCTAAGAGCCAGTCTTCTAATTTTTGTTATGAAGCAAGATATATATAAAATGAATGTAGCCGGGAAAGGCGTAATTAGGCCTAGTTGGATTATCGTAATGTAAATTTGTTGTATAGTTTTGACCAAAAGTGTATTAGTTGGAATTAAAGTTCATATTTTGTTGTTTATTGATTATTGGTTCAGTAAAGCGACTATTTACACAGGGGCGCGCCGACCCGGTGCGCAATGTGTGCGGCGCACACAGGCGCCAAAGATTTCGGTTGAGGAGAAAACCTCAAAAAGAAAACAATCCTTAATTTAATTATCCTAAAATATATTACATTTTCTTCACACTTTAATTATGATTTACCTGAAACAAATTTACTTATAATCATTTAACTATTTTATTTTATCCATTTTGTTTTTATTCTACGTCCCAGTTTTCTAATAATTGATTTAGAGAAACAATGTAAAACTAAAACTTGTATGAATGTTCTGATCAATTTAGAGATTTTGGATTAGAGAGACTGGCGTCAACTATTCGACAATTTTTAATTGGTAAAAACGAAGTCGCTTGCGAAGGTTTTGAAATTCCATGCTGTAAATTTCACGCTGTGTGATTTTAGTACTCATTGAATAAAGTCTGCTTTAGGCGGCTAAATACATTTTTTTTCAGCGCCCCTACAAATGATCACTTCTGTAGAAACTATATTACATATTGAAAAAAAATTATGTGTTTATTCCGATCATTAGGGTTTAGATCTTCGAGCAAAACATATATTTTTTATCTATTCTATCTTGTACTCTGGACCTATCTTCATGGCGTACAGAGGATATTTAATAAGGCGCGCGGGGGGGGGGGGGGAAGGGAAAAATAGGCTAAATCTGGCAAAAAATTCTTGCTTTTTCAAAGATTTAAATTGCCGATCTCCTGCACCTCTTGCGTACGCTCATGTCTATCACAAACTCGATAAATAAATGTGATTATTGTCAGATCTATTCATTTGATTTCAGAACATAAAATTGAAAGTATTGAAATACACTTGCATTTATTAGATTTATATGCAATCTTAGAAGCTACAGATACTGATATTGGGTGTTTCCTTTTTAAAAAATATTACATTAATGCATCCAATCAATATACTCTTAAATTCTACTACTCCACCTCATCTAACTTTAATCAATTTATTCAGGAATTTAAATTTAACTTTACACAAGGTGAGAAAGAAATACATCAACTGAATACTGTTACCATGAATATATTACAAACACAAGGTAATTAGATTTAAGAAGGGGCACCAAAATTTAGTAAAAGTTAATACACACAATACTAATAAAAAGGATAAAAGGGGAATAGCAAAATAAATTCATTTACTTTAAAATTTTACTTTTAAATAAAATTAAAGGAGGTAACAATATTCTCAGATCTTTCACAACCTAAAAATAAAGGAAAGACACCCAATACTTCTAAACCTTAAAAACATAAAGCATTCATAAATAATGAAAGATAAAACTGAAAGTTAAACCAATTTAGAATAACCGAAGGAAAACAAATTCTCATATTTGAGAGGATAAAACACAGAAATTTTGTAAATTAGAAATAAAATGACATTACTTTATGAATGCATTTATATCTTCAAAATTTAGGGACCAATGATATCGTATAGTTGAGTACAAAGCATATTCAATAACTCATTTGAAAAAACTGTAATCTAAGATGATAGGACAAACTTTTAATCTTAACTTTTATATAAAAAAAATTACATCTTATTCAATAGGATTTTCTTAATACTTCTCGAATTTACTAACTCTCTTTTGAACATACAAAATTTAAGAATTAACTTAAATCAAAATAAACAAATTACTTTACGTGCATCAATAAACTTTAATTTATTATACTTTATTATCATCTATAAAGTTTTTAGGGCCTATCTTTATTTAGATATTTAGATTAGATCTGCTCATTCCACAATGTTCCACTTTGAATCTCCAATAATTTAAAATTATACTAATATTTCATATACATTTCTTACAGATTTAATTTTTTTAAAGAAAACATGTGTAATTGAATTTCTTTCTTTATGAATTCTGTTATCAATTTAAAATACCAATGAAAGTGAACTTTTATACAAAATAAAAAGTACAAGGGAAACCAAACAAATAAAAGAGGGGGGTTTAATTTACTATTAAATGCAGATATTGAACTTAAGGTGGAGAAAAGAATTACTCATTGATTAATATTTATAAACCTACTTAAACAAAACAGTAACAGAATTCTAAATTCAAATTACACATATCTATTCTCGATGCTATCATATTCGAGCATAGTGCTATTATTGCGAGCATAGTGCAGAATCTAACATTAACAACTTATCTTAACGTTTGTTTACGTGAATAAACTAGTTAATATTGATGTTGTTACTACTCATGAAAGACTGTTTAGTATAATAAAAGAAAGAGAAATATATCAACAAGGAAAAGAAGAGACATATATTTTTTTTAATTACTGTTTATTTTTAATTCATTAACACTCAAGATGTAGACAACAATTATCCGAAAACTCTATTTGACATTGACACTGTAATTCCTTATATTTAAATCATTTAAAATAGTTTTTGAAAAATAGGTTTTTTATACATATAGGATAAGCACAATTCCCAATTATACACATAGAAATGAATAATCTTACTCACATTTCAGAAGACAAATCACCCTTGTACAAATATATAAATTTCTTTTACCAGCCTTTTTTCATTGTAATCTTGGTCACTCACCCAGTTGGCAGCCTTGAAGATTGAATTATACTAATGAGGGGTAAGACGAGTGCAGTCCACTGTTACTAATCATCTTTCATCGATGTCAGATCCGAAAATTCCCATGTCTAAGGCTGCAACCATCTGTAGGACTCCGCTTTTCAGAAATAAACTCTAGGATTTAGCTGTCGGGAATTACCCATAAATGACCACTTGTCTACTGACAGTTCAACCTTTTCAGCTTTTGGATACTTTCATACTTTGGCAACTGTCACCTCACGTTGATTTCCAACATCTAGACATCACAATAGTGCCTAATCTCGCAGTAGATGTAATTTTTCTCAAACAAAACTTTCAGTCTTTCAAACAGGCGCTTTAAAACTTAATAAGCAACTCGCCTCATTCTGGAGTACTATTACGATAGACTTTTTCTTTTCTTTTCTTTTCTTTTTAAAGCTCGAGTTCTCTTCAGCTCGACGTCACAACTACTACCGCGCACGATCCCTTCTCTCGGACCTCAGGGGTAGGGTGGGAGCACCTGTCCGCCAAAAAAAAAAACCCCGAGTCCCCTCAGAATTTTTTCGCCTTCACCTACATCTCTCGTTGGTTTTCTACTCACTAACTGTCCTTTCCGTATCACCTTTACTCCTCAACCCTATATGGGACCTACCCATTTAAAAAAAAATAGGGGAACGGGAGCTCTTCGCCTCTGTTGCTATGCGATACCCACATGGTAACAGGGAAACTTTGAAAAAGAGGGTCACACAGTGGTCTTTTCTGACCGAAAATTTGGGGAGGTTTGACCGCTCGTATACATTTTAGTCCTACAAGATTAAACTCTTATCTGCGGGGATTTTTCCTGGAATGAGTGCAGTTGAAAACAAGATCACAACAGCATACACTTGGGGTGATATTTAGAAAAGGAAAAAAAAACGAAGACATTTATCTAGAATTTAGAATAAGGAGTTGCATTATTTACCAAATTATATATTTAACAAATAACGAAAGTGAAAAAAAAGAAACTGAAAAATTAGGGAAACGAAGGGTTATTCTAATATAAGTTAAAAATTCAGAACTTGTGAAATATTCTACAACACTGAATTGGTAGAAAATGTTCAATTTAGAAATAAATAACTTATGAGCTACAACAATGGCTCTAATATACTAGGAAAAATATAGATTTATAATTTAAATGCCCGTGCATTTCATGTCCTACTAGCTGATTGGCTAACTGGCCTACTAGCTGGCCAGGCAAAATCGGCTAAACTACTCAAAATACGAACAAAACAAACTATAGCTACGTACATTTTTCTTTCTAACGGTGCAATCTGTTAAAATATATATTAATATTTTCTCTTTCAAAATAAATATTAAAAAAAATTTCAAAACTTCAAATTCGTGTTTTTTTCCCTGTCTCATTTTTTCAAGTACGCATCGGCTTAACTATTCGAAAAAAGAAAACAAATACCCACTTAATCTGGTACCTTTGTCTCTTCAACGGTGCAATCTGTTAAAATATTAATATTAACTTGTTAAAAAAAATCATTTCCGAACGACATTTCGGGGTTTTTCGTTTGTTCTACATTTTTTTTTAAATGTGCATCAATTCTGGAAATTGAAATACTAAAAAAAAAAAAACACTAAGCCATAGCTACGTTTATGCTTCTGTCGAACGGTGTAATCTGTTTGTGAAAGAAATTTCAATTTCAACCCTTTCAAAAACATTTGTTTTTGAAAGTCACTTGATTTTCGTTTTTTCTGCAGAGTTCAGGCTTTAAAAATCGGTATTCATTTTCCTGTTTCGAAATACAAAAGAAATATTGAATTAATGAGAGTTCATTTTTCTTTATAACGACGTCTTGGGTTTAAAAATATATTAATACTAAACTTTTTAAAAAAATTCCTTTGCGGAAGTCCATCAAAAGATGGATTTTCACTTAAAAATATAAAATCATACAAATTCGAGGATGTACACTGCCAAAGACAGTAAGGCTCCCAGCATTAGGTTCGTTTGAACATAATTTCGTTTAAAAATATAAAACCATTCAACAGGTATGTTTAAGGTTTTTATCACAGGCCCTTCAACGCTGTGCGGGTCAGCTTGTTCAATATATTTATCCAAACTTTACAATTGTTTTTTGGATTCTTTTGTCATTGTCAGTATTTGTGGCATTTACGGTATCCTTAAAATTATGAAAAAAAAGCAAATAAATAAATAAATACGCTTCATAATGGAGCAAGACAGACTTTATGTATTGTATTATTTTCTCCAAAGCAATTAATGCAGTATTCCAATACAGAAAGGTTCCATTTTCAACGATTTTACTGTATTTCAAATTTTATTTACATAGCTGCCAACCTTACTTATTTTTCAAGTTAAATAACCATATTTTGAACCAGAAATTTTATTTAATAAATGTAATCAAATAACAACCGTATAGAAACAAGACACATTTTATTAAATACATTTTCTAGTTTGAAATTTGTTTACTTGACCTGGAAAAAAATGGAAGATTGGCAGCTATGTATTTATACTCATTGAAAAAAAAACTAAATCCTGGGGTGGGGACCAACTGAAGTTTTGCACACAGGCGCCGGATACTGCTGGCGCGCCCCTGTATTTACATATCATTTATTTACATTTTTGGGGCTCGGATGCCAAGATTATTAAAAGTAAAAGCCACTAGTAGTGAAATGGAAACCAAACGTAAAGTGTTGTAAAACGCCAGTATCAAAAGTTGGGTTACGAATTAGCAAGGTGAAACAGTAATCGCATCACTTCAAGTACAATTTTTGAACGATAAGCATGGGAACTCTCAATAAAGCTAAAAGAATTGATCTCATAAACCTCTGCGAAGAATGCGGAATTGAAGCACCAGAAAAACCGACAATACCCGTCCTAATAAAGCTGATCAAGAGTTGGGAGAGTTACGAAGAAGAATTTATAAGAGATAGATTAAAAGTAGTGATAGCAGCTAGAAATGAGAAAACAGAAGAGAAAGAGAAAGAGAAGAAATTACAAGCAGAACTGGAAGAGAAGAAATTACAAGCAGAACTGGAAGAGAAGAAATTGAAAATGGAAATGGAAGAGAGAAAATGGAAAATAGAATCGGAGCAAAATTTTGAAATTAAGAAATTATAGATACAAGAAAATTCAAGAGAACACATTAATGAAGACCCAAGGACAAATAGAGGTAAGCAGTTTGAATTGTTTAGATTATTAACTAAATACGATAGCTCAAATGATATCAGTTTATATTTAGCTATGTACGAAAGGCAAATGGCGCAAACGGGCATTCATAAAAAAGAATGGGTAAATTATTTAATTAATCTAATGCCGTTAGATGTGATCAATATAATAACACTGGAAATCGAACTTGAAATTCACGATTACGATTACATAAAAAATATACTACTAAAACGCTACAAGCTATCACCAGAGGAGTTTAGGCTGAAAATTTTCTCATCTAAAAAGGAGCCATCAGCCAATTGGCGAGATTTCGCTTATGAGATAAAGGTGTATTTTCAACAATGGATTGAAGGTCTTCAAGTAAATAGCTTTGAAGATTTAGCAGAATTAATTGTTGTTAATCAAATCAGGCATAATTTACCTACGGAAACAAAAACACATTTCATAGAGGAATTATTAGTAATAAAGAAAATTGATGAATTAGTTAATAAATTAGATAATTACGAAACAGCACGAAGGGTTTACAATAAACAATCAGTTAAGGATACAAGCAGCGATTTTGATGATAGAAGATCGAGAGTGGCTGATTACGCCAATTTGAAAAGACGCCAAGTTGATAATAGGCATTATGTAGGTCACGAAAGCAAAGAGTCGCATATAATCTGTTTTGCGTGTGGTAACCCTGGTCACGTGAGTGCGAAATGTGCCATGGCGAGTAATACAGAACGAGAATATACAAATTTTTACCCGCAACATAATCAAAATTGGCGAGAAACAAAATACCAAAATGAGACCCAAAACACGCAAAAAAATAGTTAATATGGGAATGTTAAATGGTAAAAAAGGAAGAATCTTAGATATTAGCGGAATAAAAACAAACGTAATAATCGATACAGGAAGCGATATTTCAATCGCCAGTTCAAGATATCATACTGCAATAAACGCGCCAAAAATAACCAGCGACAATATATCTATACCAGGCATAGGTGAAAAAGAAATTAAGCCAACAGGTTTTTTCTGGCATAAAGTCTACATGGACGATACAGAAATCGAGGATAAATTTTACGTTGTACAAGAGACGGACTGCGACTTAATAATAGGTAGAAAAGCAGTAGAAAGCATGACGTTAAAAGTAACGGAAGAGGGTGTTAGAATAATAAGCGTCAACAGAGTACGAGTAGGATACATTAAAATTAACAAAGTACCGACAAAAATTGATGAAGCAAGTATAAACAACGATAATCGAGGTTGGGAATATATGGTTAAAATCGACTGTGTAAATGACGGGGCGAATTTGACGCATATTACAAATTTAGCAAACAGAAAGAAAATAAAAAAAATAATAAAACCATATAGGCCGAATAAAACAAAAGATACAGGATTATCCGATAAATGGAATGTTGACTATCTATCTCCAGAAGAAAATTATGAAAGTAGTAGTCCTGCACATGGTAGAAAAGACTATGTGAAAGATCGCAATAGGAATTTTGGTCATAAGGGAAATAACAGAAATTTTAATAGAACATTTGATAACAGAAGCAATAATAGATATAGCCAGAGATATTTTAAGCAGTCATTTAACCATGGGAATTACAATAAATTTGGATATGGGGAAACAGAGTTCCGAGAATTCTTACCAAAATAAATCTGAGATTCCTGAAAACTTTGAGACTGAAAATTCTTTGATACCTCAAGACATAACAGAAAATACTTCACCTAATTCAAAAGCAAGATATAATCCAAAATTTTCCCCTAGATACATGAACAGAGGTTACTACCATGGTCGAAATAATTATAATTATGGTGACCAACGATCGTGCAAGGCTAGTTATAATGAACAAAAATATTCATAACCATCACATAAGAATAATTCTCATCATGGATTTAAAGGAGCTGATAGTGGACGAGATGATTATTCAAATTCTTATCATTCTAGAAGCAATAGGTATGTAGCTTCTAAAGATAGAGAGCAATACCCGGAAAGAAATTACAGAGATATTAGATCTGCAGGTACTAAAGACAGAGAGAAATATCCAGAAAGAAAATAAAATAAAATAAATAAATAAATAAAAAATAACTGTTAGGCATAAAAAAACATAACAAATCAAGATGCTGATATCGAGACGCCATCACGTCAGGATTACCGATTTGTAGGATTCCAGTTTGAACACTTCATGTAAACGATATGAACTGACACTCTAGTGTTATTATCCATGGTTAGACACTTCACTTCATCAAATGAACTAACAACTATTATTATCCATGGTTAGACATGCACGAGTTGTAAATGGTTTGAATCGCGAGATTTTGCTAAGAGGCAGTCTCCTAATTTTTGTTATGAAGCAAGATATATATAAAATGAATGTAGCCGGGAAAGGCGTAATTAGGCCTAGTTGGATTATCGTAATGTAAATTTGTTGTATAGTTTTGACCAAAAGTGTATTAGTTGGAATTAAAGTTCTTATTTTGTTGTTTATTGATTATTGCTTCAGTAAAGCGACTATTTACATATCATTTATTTACAGATATATATATATATATATACCGGGTGCGTCCGCAATTCGTGCAAACTTTAAATATTCATAATAAAAGAAGTAATGCCCAGAAAATTTTCCAGTTTGCGCGAGTATGATCAGAAAGTTTTCGGATTTCTTTTCCATGTATAATAAAAAATGATTCCAAAAGTAACCGATAGAGGGCACTCACACGTCATACTGAGGCGTTTTATGCAAATCAGGCAAACACAAACAGATAATAAAACAAATCACAATAACATGACACTGTGCATTTATTTTAAGGTAAAAGATGCTCAACATGACCACCATCACCAGGTATTACGGAAGTGAGGCGCGTCAATACGCCTGTTACAGCTAAGTGTAGCATGTCGGCATCGATGCCGCCGACGGTCCGTCGAATTGCATCTTTCAGTTCCACCAAGGTTTCTGGGGAGCCCCGGTGTACACGAGACTTTAAGTATCCCCACAACCAAAAATCTGCCGGGGTCATGTCTGGAGATCGTGCGGGCCACTCAAACTTACAACCTCGACTTATCACTCGGTCTTCAGTGAAAGTGTTCAACAGGAACGTCTTGACTTCACGTGCAACCTGGGGCGGGGAACCATCCTGCATGCAGGCACAACTTGGTCACACAAAACGTAACATACCGTTCTGCAGTGACCAGCCGGATTTAGTACCAGACTCTTCAAAAAAGAAATGACCCTGAACGAAAGACGTGGTGAAACCACACCAAACAGTCAAATGAGGAGCATGCAGTGGCTTGGTCAGGTACTCACGAGGGTTTGACGTTGTCTAGATACGACTGTTTTGCGTATTAACGTCATCATGCAGTGAAAAGTGTGCTTCATCCGTCCAGTTGACGTACAACAACCATTGTGGGTCCCGCTCCATTTTTTCCAGCGCCCATGTAGCAAACTTTAGTCTTTTATCTGTATCTGCAAGTAATAACTGGTGAAGTGCCTGTATCTTGTACGGATACAGATCCAAGATTCCGTGCAGAATACGTCGAATCGACGATTACGGAATCCCCGTTATTCTCCCAGCTTCACGAGCACTACTACTACCCGTTGATGTATCGGCTGCCAATTCTTCCATGACACTTTTTACAACATGGACGCGATCCGTGCTCGAGGATGGTCTGCCACTACGTGGACGATCCTCCAAACTCCCAGTTTTCTCAAAACGTCGTACTAAATTGAGTATCCCATTCAATGAAATAGGCTTTTTTGCGCCTGAGGTTCTTTCTCCGTGCGAAACTTTCGCAATGCAATAGTTGTCGATTCACCATTCTTGTAAAAAAGTTTAACCACCAGCGCTCGATCTGGTAACGATAGCATGCTGCCGAGATCGATTGACGAATCCATTTTCAGCCAGGTGTTTTATTGCGTGCCTGATTTGCATAAAACACCTCAGTATGACGTGTGAGTGCCGTCTATTGGTTACTTTTGGAATCATTTTTTCTTATACATGAAAAAAAATTCAAAATCCTTCTGATCATACTCGATCATACAACGAAAATTTTCCCAAGCATTACTTCTTTTATTATGAATTTTTGAAGTTTGCACGAATTTATGATGCAACCGGTATATATATATATATATATATATATATATATATATATATATGTCATATAAAATTATATATAAGACATTATCAGCATGATCAGGCCTGAATCCTGTTTTAACTGCAGCATTGGTTAAGAGATCAATGGAAGTTGTTTTCAAGACTAGCGCTGACTCTGTCACAAAACGGTAACTAAATGGCTGATATAAATCACACTCTTAGTGTAAGCAACAGTCGAAATATTTAGAGTATTTGCAGTCGTACAATCGAGCTGAATAGTGGCAAAGATATTTCTCCAAAGCATTTAGGAGACTGGGTTTGAGACAAACAGTTTATTCCATACTAAATCATACTAATGCACAACTCCACATAAACACAACTTCAATAGAAGCTTCAGACCCGATTAGATCTATTAAAATTTATTGAAGAAAATCTATCGGTGCGTAGAGGAAGGACTTCTCAAGTGACGAGTTATTTGGACCCTTCGGCATGCGTAAAAATTTCCCTTCCAAGTCAGTGTATGCGGTATAAGTATAAAAAAGACTAAGCTCAAAGTTACATTGTGCACTCTAAAAACCAACGAAATCTGTGTTACGAGAAAATAAGGGGTAGTAAGAGGTGCGGCGTGCTTGCCAATGATTGAAAAAGTGGGCCAAAAGTGGGTGCCATTGACATCGTGTCGTAACTCTTTCTTTTAGAGCAGAATTTTAAAAACATGAATAGTTTACGCGGGAGTTGAAATGAGTCATGGTATATGGAATGATAATTTTAATAAAAAATAAAAATGGTGTTACAAAATGTTCCAAAGAAATAAAAATTCAATGTCTTAAAGTATGAAGAAATAAAACAGGTGTTTTTTACAAGAAGTGTTGCATTTAATAGAACAATGTTTTTAGATTAAGAATTAAAAGAACATGTTGATTTAAAGTTATGGAATTAAAATATAAATGGTACTTAAGATATTATTAAAAGACAGGAAAAAAAGTAAAATTGTAAGAATTTGGAGTAAATTAATTAAGGTAAAATGGCGAAAATTTATTATTATTACACACACACACACACATATATATATATATATATATATATATATATACTATACTACTATATAGTATATACTATACTACTATACTACTATATATATACTACTATATCTACTCGCGCAGAAAATATATTCTAAACGAACAAATTAAAAAAAAATATAATAGTTGAAAAAATCGATTTTCTCAAGAAAGGAAACATTTTTGACCGAATTTTATTATAAATATAATATTCATATTTTACATCTAACAATCCAATTAAGAATATATATAATTCATGTTTTATCCTCTAGTAATACTAAAGTTTTAAAACCTCCACCATTATATCATAACGCAATCTCCCCGCATTTAACTTAAAAATTACCAGGTTTCTAAGTCCCAAGCCGCGATTTGAAGAAATCCAGTATCATCATTTCAATAACTTATTCTAGCAAGGACCCAATAGTCTTACATGTAAAACACTTTGGCTTAAGGCATTGAGGACCCTAGTTCTTGTCAAAGGTCAGCCATAAAATATTCTTGAGGTATATCAAATAATAAATATCTACAGATGGCAGCACAAAGAGAGATGTAATTTTTTTTTAAACCGAGGTTATTCATAACGGAAAAATTCCCTTCCTGGCAGTAATGCCAGAAATATTTCTGTGATTTGAAAAAAGTATGTCTGAGAGCGTAACGGAAAGTTATCGCTTCTTCAAACGGAGTTTTTCCTTTTTTTTATCTCTCAAAACGAAAAAGCTATTAACGGAATGGAAAAAGTCCGGCAACTTTGCTGCCAGTAATTTTACCGTGAATTAATGGATTTTTTTTAACAGTGCAGGGTAAGTTATAACCATGTCAGGACTCTCGTCCGTTCTAGAACGACACAATACTCTCCTCATTAAAGAAGGTGACAAAAGAGCAGCCGTCGCAGAATGTGATCTGAACGCACCTGGATGCGATATTAAGTGTTGTCGCCAAGCATACAGAGGTACCAGTGGGTAGAGAGAGACAGGGTGAGTTCACATCTCAGTAACATCGCTTATGACTCAATGGAGGAATTGCACATTGTAATAAAATTCTCAAAGGAACAACGAACTCTTTGGAAATAGAGCTATAGGATAGAACGTTACAACACCAGTAGTAGTAAAATGGTTGTTCGGATTTTTTTTAGAATTATCTTATACTACGGTAGGACGATATATATACAAAGCATCCATAGAAAATATTTTTTAGAGGAAATGTGTATATCAGGACACATTGGGAGATACCTTTGCGAAGTCGTATAAAGGCGAAATCTTTTGAAGGGCAATAATTACTAATAGTGGCAATTTTAAGCTTTAATTACTCTCCAGTATTCAGAATTAAGTCAAAAATATTAACTAGATATAAGACTGCTTGTTTCTTGATAAGAACTAAAATAACTTCTTAAAACACCATAAAAACTTTAAAATGCGCTAGGCCTTTCGAAAGATCTGAGTCTTTCTTCGTCAGGCGCAAAAAGACGTGCGTCTACTATGAAAGCAGCAGCAAGACTGAAATGAGAGGTTAGGGAGCGGAAACAAACTGATGCAACAGCCAATAGGAAAGTAGAAAACAACAGCCAATAGGAAAACAGAAGACAACAGCCAATCACAGAAGAGTAAAAACAAAACAATAGAGAATACAAAATAGAAGGGGAATAAGGAAGTGAAAAAAAATAAAAATAAAAATAAAAATAAAAATAAAAATAAAATAAAAATAAAATAAAATAAAATATAAAATAAAAAATAAAATAAAATAAAATAAAATAGAATAAATAAATATATAAAATAAAATGAATAAATAATAAATAAATAAATAAATAAAACTTAATTTGAAAATAAATAAATAAATAAATAAATAAATAAATAAATAAAAAATAAGTAAATAAAATAAAAATAAATAAAGCACACAAATACATAAAAAAAAATGGAAACACATGAAAATTAAGAATTAAATAAGTAACCAAAATATATAAATATATATAAAAACAGACTAAAATTAATTAATACAAAATAAATTATATGGAAGTACTCAAGAGGTTTTTCCAAGCAGCAGAGAGCATTGGGGAATCGGATTTATCATTAACAATAACTTCACGATTAAGATAAATAGCTAAATTTTCCAGAAAGTCCAATTCAGAGATACTATTAGCATTAAAGATAATTTTAGCATTTTTAAAATTAAAACAATGGCCGGAATCCCAAGAGTGCTTGGCAATTGAAGATTTAGAAATTTTTTGATTAGTTACATAACGAGAGTGTTCTTTTAAGCGGATTTCGAGATTTCTTTTAGTTTGACCAATATAAGATAAATCACAGCCATTACAAGGAACATTATAAATTCCCCATTTACGAAGATCAGGAACAGGAGATTTGGTGGAGGGGAATTTGAATTTATTGACAGGTTTAAAGATAATGTTAAAATTGAAGCGTCTTAAAACTTTAGCTAATTTGAAACATAAAGGAGGATAAAAAGGGAGGACAACCAAATTATCAGGTTTGCTTTTCACAGATTTAGAAAGAGTAGATTTATAAGACGGTCTATTGAATTTCTTCACAGCATTATTGATAACAGAAGGATTGAAACCTCTTTTGACAGCAACAGTTTTTAAGTAATTAAGTTCATCCTTAAGGGATGCAGAGTCGGAACAAATTTTGAGAGCACGATTTACATACGTATAAAATACACCGATTTTTTGGTTGACAGGATGATTTGAGAGAGCATGAGGTGGGTTAGAGACAGAAAAGGGTTTTCTGTAAACACAAGTTTTGAAAGAAGAATCACATTTGGTAACTAAAACATCAAGGAAAGGAAGTTTATTACAATTTTCTAACTCAAAAGTAAACTGAATATGAGGGTCAATAGAATTGACAGTTTGAAGAATGGTAGAAATATCAAAAGGATTATCAACTAAAACAAAAGTATCGTCAACATAACGCATCCAACATTTAAAATTAACCAGACTTAATAATTTTTCCTCAAAATAATGCATATAAATATCACAAAGAATTGGAGATAAAGGATTACCCATACTTAAGCCGTCTGATTGTTTGAAAAATTTATTATCAAATTCAAAGGTAGTTTGAGAGATGCAAATTTTAGTTAAATTAACAAAATCTTTGACTTCAATATCAGAGAAATGAAATTCACGTAATCTTGTTTCCAAGCAAGAAAGAGCACCTTCAATCGGAACATTAGTAAATAAAGATTTAACATCAAGAGAAAGCATAGAACAATTGGATGGGTTAATATTTTTTAATTTACCAACAAAATCATAAGAATTTTTTATCGTATGAGAATTAGAAATGCATAAAGGAGAAAAAATGGATGTTAAAAATTTGGCAAGAGGATAAGTAACAGTACCAATATTAGAGACAATAGGTCTTAAGGGGACATTGGTTTTATGAACTTTAGGCAAAGCATAAAAACGTGCACAGATGGCTGAAGAAGGAATAACACAATGTTTAGTGTTGTCATTTAAAACAACAGAATTCTTAACAGCTTTCTTGAGAGTGGAAAGATGCGAATTAGTAGGATCTTTTTTAACTTCAATATAAGGACCTTCAGATAAGAGAGCGTAAACTTTATCAGAATAATCTTTTTTATCCATAAGAACAATTTGACCACCTTTATCAGCTTTAGTAATAATAAGATTATCATTGGACTTAAGCTCATTCAGAGCGATATATTGAGAACGTGAAATATTAGGTTTATATTTTGAGTTATTATTAGAAATAGTATCAGCAAGGATGTGACGAAGAGTTTCTTTTTGAAAAGGAGTGACTTTACTATGTTTAAAGGAAGACTCAATAGGAATAATCAATTTGGTGAGAGAAGGTTTGCAAGACTGAGAAAAATTTAAACCAAGATCTAAAACGCTTTTTTGTTCAGGAGTTAAGATATGAGAGGAGAGATTAACGATGCAGGTCTCATTCGATAGATTCTTATTTGAAAATTGAGACTTTTTTTGCTTATTGCACAATGAAAAAAGCTTATTATCAAGCTTATTTTGATGAGCAGTTTTGAAAGTAAGCAGAGAAGGCCAACATTTATTTTCTATATCACAGAAATTGTCAAGATTTTTACTAAGGAACAAATGAAGGTCATAAAGCTCTTCTTCAATTTTGGAGACAGTATGCCGAACATCTTGAATGCAAGCTCTTAAAATAATAAAATGTGAACGAACCATAGCTTTAGAAATTCTGACAGAGCTCCTAACAGAACAATTAAGTTGAATAAAATTAGGGATAACATTATTTTTCTTTCAATTTTGAAGAAAATTTAAGTGGTTAAGAAATTTTACACGCTTACGTCTGAGTTTAGTAAATCTGTTAAATTGAGAAGTAAACATAATAGCAACACAAAAATAAACACAATACAATTATAGAATACTAAACTATAAATAATACATAAAATAAATAAGCAAATAAATACATCAATAAGATAAATAAAGAAGATAAACAATGCAAAATTACAAAAAAGTACTTACATTCGAAAGGGGCGCCCCTTTCGAATGTAAGTACTTTTTTGAAAAATATAAAAATATATAAAAAATATAAAAAATTGGAGAAACTAGCAAAAGTATTCACATACGCACCACATCACTGGTAATTAATTAACTATCATTTTATAGCAATAATTAGAATGTAAATTCAAACATTTAAAATTAGATGGAGAAATTGTAATTTGAAGTCATAACTTTCTTGCTAATATTCAGTACGAAATCTTTTAACATTAGTTACTACTGTGTCATTTGATTTGGCAATGATTGTACCTAATTTTTGTCCATTTCTTTCAATTTTTGGGGAAGGATAATATGGAGGAGGCAAGAATTTGTTTGCATATTGGTAAAAAGTGAAATAACTCTATAAGCGTTTTAGTGGTGTAACTGATTTTATAATCTACCCCAAAAATTCACTGGCATGTATTAATGATGTTTCAAAAAAGTAATAATTATGTAAAAAGAGATAATCGGATGTAAGATTTTCTTTCTGTGTGTGTTTGCAAATATTTAAAAAAAATGTTTTTAACTATTTTCTCCAGTTTTATTGTATTTTAAAATAATGAAAAGCAAATTTAATTTGCGAAGGTGTTTCAGAAAGTTTTTCAGTATTTCATCACAATCACCTTTTTTTTTCTCGTTAAATTGGAATGTTGCTTTTCCTGATTAAACTTTTTGAAAAAAAAAATCTTTTAATTTTCTTACAAATATTTACTTCTTTCCTGTTCATATTGAATAAGTATGTATATATTCTCAGGTATATTTTTCGGTACATTTATGTTAGCCGGTCGTCAGTGATATATAAATATACATACACATATATATTATATATAGGTATATACATACATATGTATGTGTCTATGCATAATGTATGTTGGGGAGACCGGTACACAGTGGACCACCCCTAATATTTTATTTATTTTTAAAAAAATTAAGCTTCTCTTCTATTCTAATAGACAACAGCAATGGATTGATTATTTATAGCCATCAGAGAACACGTTTAGCTCAGAATATACCATTTTATCCTGATTGGTTGTTTTGAGATTCTAAAAGTAAACTTTTTCATCATCCTATTTTTATTTTTTTAGTAATTAAAAGTTGTAGATAAATAAGACAAAACATAATTTTTGCAAAGGTAAGATACTTGTTTTTATTTAACTTTAAAGTTAATACTATGTTCAAAAGAAAGCTATAAACAATATTAATATGATTATTTATTGAACTTCAACATGGGGCACAGTGGACCACCTTCCACTCTGCTCTTGTAATGCAGAATGTTCAAAATATTTAATAATTGCTTATTTTCTATAAATAAATATTATTTTAAAGTAGTTATTTAACTGTAAAATAAAGTAAAGAAAAATAACAATTTATTTAACATAGTAAGAAGTATTTTGTTTTTTATTCACTGCTTTTGAAAAAATATAACTGTAGCCTAATTGATGATGATTCTATTCAAGTAAGATTCATGAGATGCAAATTGAATGGAAATAAGTTTATTTTTCCAGAGACTGTAGGTGAATCTGTTGTTGATGTTAATAATTTCATAATGTTGGTCCCAGACCCAAAAAGTATTTCAGGAAAATTCCAGGCTCAATCTTACTCATAAGTATTTTGGAATTTCATTTGCAAATTTTAACAGGTACTTATTTTTTTGTACTTAATTAATAACTTCATCTAAATTACAATTGTTCCTGTATTAATCTGTTATTATTTTCAAAATATAATTAATTTTTTATTTTTTTTTTTCAAAATGTTACTTGCAAATTTATATTACTATGTTATTTTTGAGGTAAAGGCAAAACAAGGAAGAATTAGATTAAGGAAAAATAGATATATATTGCATTTCAGATAATACCTAATAGCGGTCCACTTTATGTGTGTACATAAATATATATTTTTTGAAAAATGTATTGAAAGTTATGTTCTGAAAAAATTATGATGAATGTAAAAGGGTTTAAGGAATATAAAAAAAAAATATTTTCAGGTAGATCAGTCTGTCTGTTAAAGAGAAAAAAAAATTAACTGAAAAAGTGGTCCACTGTGTACCAGTCTCCCCTATATCACTGGCACCCGGCTAACATAAAAGTACCTATTTTTCTTATTTAAAAAGTAAAAACAAAGTTAACAATAATATAGATATTAAATATGTAATTTTTTTTTCAAGTCCAGGAAAATTTTAGTTCTTTTGAAACTGAAAATTTTTACTGAAAATAAAAATTTAATTTTTGAAAATTTTTGACGATTACCCAATATTTGTAAGACCGAATGTATATCAGAAAATCAAAATCACTGGATAATTGGTAGCACATATTACCTATATTTTATATGCACAAACATTAATTTCTAAGTAAACATACTATAAATAAAATAAATATGCACTAACATAAATAAAAATTTTAAAAGTAAGATGTATTTAAAGACCTAATTCTAGATTTACCCAGAAGAGAGGAACCCTAGAGGAACACACAATGGGAAAAATTTAAACTCTTACATTTTAGAAGGGAAAACATACATATTCAAAAAATATTTCCACTCCTTCATTTTAAATAATGAAAAAATGTTCTAATGAGAAATACCTAAATCAAAAATATTTTATTTCAACATTTACATTGTTTCTAATTTTCATATGCAAAGATTAAAACTACTGTTTTTCTTTAATTAGGTGCAAAAATATTTTAATAACAATAGATATATTTCTAAGTATTTATAAAAGGGATAAATTTAAGAGCATTTGACAAAAATTGAGATTTGTGATCATAGGATCGATAATATCTAATATGATCATAAAAAAATTCTGCCTGGAATATTGTTCATTATTATATAGCACAGTTATATTTGAAAAATAAATTATGGTGACGATAGAAACCTTAGTAGTTATTATAAAAACATACCAGTTGTTCTATAAACAATGTTTTTTTTTTTTTAATCTAAAATGTAAAGGCAAAAATCTGTTAAAAAATAAAAATAGTTATACAAAAATCATGACACAGTATGTAAACTTGAATATATCAGTACAGTAGAAAAACCATTGATCTTCCTTAAATTCGGATCATATGATAAATAGGCTTAATCACTGCATTAACAATGTCAGTAATGGAGATTTAAGCAATATTTGGTGATCTGGCTAACAAAAAAGTACTCAATATCATCCACAAAGAGGGTGTAGTATAAAATTTGAGTGACATGGTTTCTAGTTGAGTTACATTGTGAATGTCATTTTTACATTAGCATGTTTAATGCCAAGGTTGATTAATCTTATTTAAACTTCATACCCAAACTCACATTATTCCATATTCATAATATAAGTTTTGTTTTTTATTAACTAACCCATCCGGCGTTGCCCGAGCCCTGATAATAACCTTAAACAAACCTCAAATTTGTATAAATTTATATCTTTAACCTGATTTTAAATGAATTTATATTTTTTTTAATGAAAAATTCACATATAGATAAACAATGAAGATCATTTACTTTATTTAATTTTGATATTTTTATCTAATTACTCATAATTCATTTTCCTTTTAGGTTCATGAAAGCTCAGTGGTAAATAATACTGATGAAGAGATAATAACCCCGAGGGTCAGTTAAGAAAAACAAAGCAAATTAAGCTACAGTGCAGAAGAGGCAACTGAATTGCTGAAAAATTTCTGCTTCAGTAGAGAAGATATATTAATTTAGGAAAAGTTGAAAATTTTTTCGCGTTTTATATATTCTGAAAGTGAAAAGATGAGATAGAGGGCATTTTCAGCTATAGTCTTATATCTCCTTACTATCGTCTTATACTCGTCGTCAGCTAGATAGCTCTTGAAAAGCGATTTGACTATCATTTACATTTCTTCCAGAGAAATGCTTCATGATTTTTTGAGTTAATGGAAGTACATCGTTGGCTACAATTATATAGGGAACTTTTACATTTATTCCTGGCAAGTAATTGGCCTGAGATACACTGCTCAAAACAATTAAAGGATATTTGAAGTTTTATATAAAATAAAGATATAAACGAAATTTTTTTAGCCGAAAATAGAAGGAGAGAATCACAAATGCAAATTTTTCTGGTTTTCAAACTGTGGAGTATGCAAATTTTGAGTTCGACGTCAAAAGCGTCGCTTCAGCGGCAGCGAATGAAATTTGACTTTCAACTGGATAAAAGAGAATGAAGACAAGGATGATCGGCATTCAGTGATTGCTTTGTTTCGATGAGTACGATGTCTCAGCGAAGTCATTTGACAGATTCAGAAGCTTGGAGAATTGGTGGTAGGTTAGAAGGGGGCCAAACTCAAGCCGAAGTAGCGCAAGCCATTGGAGTGTCACAAAGTGTCGTTTCCAGGATCTGGAACCGTTTTTTGGAGAGTGGATGTGCAGGCCGAAGACCAGGGCAAGGTCGTAGACGGGCAACAACGCCCAATGAAGATCGGTATTTAGCGTTAACAGCTCGGAGACACCGAAACATGAACGCTACTCTTCTCCAACAACACCTTCGCTCGGCTACAGGCACCACGATTTCAACTCAGACTGTCCGAAACCGGCTCCATGCTGTAGGTCTGTATGCTCGCCGACCGATGGTATGTGTTAGATTAACATCAAGGCATCGTCGCGACCGCAGGGAGAGGGCAACCGAGCATGTCAACTGGAGGAGAAATGAATGGAGCAATATTCTGTTTTCTGACGAGTCCCGTTTTTCTGTGCATCCGGATAATAGGCGTATTTTCATCTGGAGGGACCGTGGCAGTAGGAATAATCCTGCGTTCGTGCACGAAAGTGTCAGATTTGGCGGTGGAGGAGTGTTAGTGTATGGTGGCATCTCCATTGACGGGCGCACTGACCTCTACATCATTCGAGATGGAGCTCTGACTGGTCGCCGATATAGGGATGAGATCCTCAGACCTATTGTAGTCCCTTACGCTGCAGCAATCGGAGATAACTTCATTTTAATGGACGATAACTGCAGGCCACATCGTGCAAACCTGGTGGAGGATTTCCTTTTCGAGGAAGGAATCGTTCGAATGGAATGGCCAGCGTGTTCTCCAGACATGAATCCAATCGAGCACATTTGGGACGCTCTAGGAAGACGAGTTTCTGGCCGCCAACAACTCCCACAAACTCTCCAAGAACTGGAAAGAGCTCTTCTGGAAGAGTGGGGCAGAATACCCCAACTCGTCATTAATAGCCTCATTGAGTCCATGCCTCAAAGGTGTTCAACGTTGCTGGCCGCCCGTGGAAACCATACCCCCTACTGAAAATGATTTTCTTTGAAGAAAACACCTTTTCTTATTCTTTTTTACTCATATGCACAAATTGTGTTTTTTTCCTTTTGTACACAAATGCACAATAAAATGCATTTTTTTCTGCCAAACATGTGTAATTTAATCTCATATAACCTACTATGTCTGTCGACCATGTATCAATCAGCTAAAAAGTTTCCCAGATACAAAATCCACCTAAAACTGCAATATCCTTTAATTGTTTTGAGCAGTGTATATTAGAAACATTTAATGCTATAAACTGGAATTTCAGTTAATTTTGACTTTCGCATAAAAGAAAAAATTCAATTATTCTTATTTGTATTTAATTAAATAGTCTATAAATGTATATATAGTATATAACAGTGCTAAAGTTATATATTTTTTAACTGAAAAATTGAAATTACTCTTTGTAAATGATATTAAAATTTATTTTAGCCAATATCTTTTTAAATTATTTTTAGTACCATTATATTGTTTTAATAAATTTATTTCGTATTATTTACTGTGCAAGAGATTAATTTTATTGTTAAGGCTGTTAGTCGGTCAATTTCCCTCGCTAATGTTAAACATATGGGTGTAGAATGTGTGAGTATATTTAAAATATATCCTCGGGAAATTTATATTTTTAACTTATTTTTTATTTGTACTTTTCTTAAAAGATGTCCTTTTTTTTTTTTTTTCTTAGTTCTCAAAATATTTCTAAAATCTATGCTTAATTTAATATTTGATGTGTTAAAAGCTGACGAACTGTGGGTAAGATTTTAACATCTCATATAAAATTAAGTGTTTATTTTAGAAATATTTTGACAACTAAGAAAAAAATAGAGACATCCTTTAAGAACAACAGGAATATATACAGAAAAAAGAAGTTAAAAATATTAATTACCTTAAATATATGAATGTATTTTATGTCCAAAACTTTTACATTAGCGAGGAGAATTCGGAAGTTGACTGACTAACAGCCTTAATTTTTGTTTTGTGTTTGTATCATTCTGACTTATTTTTCCTTTTCATCAAAATTATATTGGTAAAAGTGTGCAATATCAGATGCACAATTTTTAACAGACATAAAATAAAAAGAAAAAGACAGCACAATTTGTTGATGTAAGAGTCATTCAGAACCAAAGAAGATCAAGTCGATTTTCTCATTAAACCAAGATTCTTGCTCTAGGCAATAATTTCATTAATGTCTTCAGGGCCCCGTGACCAACCCTTCCCGATTTTCGAGGCATTAAACTTATCATATCAGGCTTTTACATTTTACCAGTGACATCTTTATTTCGCATCTGCATGCTGGTCAGTTATGTCGTTGTAAACGGCGTAGCGACGTTGGACGGTCGCCCAACGTCCCTACGCCCTTTCCTGACACTCTACCGGACTCAAAAAGCCGAATTGAATGTCGGAAAAATTTAAACTGTAAATTCCACAGATTTAATGCACCGAAAAGGGGAACGATTGGGCTCTGAGATCATTGGACGATCGCAACAGCTTCGAGCTTAATGTTCGTCTTCATAATAATATTCTGTCATTGTTAGCTATCTAGAGGAAATTTTGATTAACTGCAAACAATGTGTGTTTACCTAAGCTAACAACTTGGATATTCTCATAATTTTAAATCCTTAAAGTTTGATTATTCTCAAAAAATAAATAAATTATTGGATATAAATAATTTTTACTTTTAACACTTTATTCTTTTAAAATTGCAGATTATTTATGACAAGTAATAACATAAGATGATATTGAAAATTTTCTCGATTGGGAAGATTATCCGGTACTTTTCGGTTAGCCGGGCGCCAATGATATATGTACATATATAAATATATATGTATATACATGTATATATATATACATATATATATATATATATATATATATATGTGTGTGTGTGTGTGTGTATATGTGTAAATATATATATATATATATATGTGTGTGTGTGTGTGTGTGTGTGTATATGTATATATATCACTGGTGCCCGGCTAACCGAAAAGTACCGATTATCCTTTAAGAATTAAACAAAGAAACTAAAGATATGAAGTCGAATAAGAATGCATTAAAAAATTGGGTGCTAGTTACAGCATTTCAATAATACCAATCTATCTTTTTTGTTACTTGCTGAATCTGATGGACAAAAATCTAGACTTGGAGTTATCACTCAAAAAACAAAATCACATGAAGTATTTTAATATAAAAAATTCTTTAACAATCTCAGATACCGATAATTATATTAAACAAAATTAGCCATTTTGAAGATGAATTTGTTTATAATTGTGAAGTAATGATTAGGTGAAGAAGAAAATATTAAAATGTTCAGTGAGCTAGTTTTCACTGCAAAAATATACTACAGTCAAGGTAGAAAAATCTTTTATTGGCGTGGTCTCCTATAATCAAAATCGCACAATTAAAAAAAAAAAAACTAGAAAAAAGTTTGTTTGTTTCTTTTATATTTTAAAACCAAAATTCTGTTGAATAAGCACCTGTTTACTTTTAACTAAAATATGACACAAGATATATTTAAATGCCCAATCAAACCCACTATCTTGAACCTAACAAGAATATGGAGGGAAAATCAAGATACGGTTTCTTTTAGACATTGTTTTATAAAATATGCCTAAAAATATGTTATTAATATATTTTTTTTCATTTAAAAGTAATGTGTATTACAACATAGCTTAGAAAAAAAAGCCTGTTTTTAAAGTCTGTGTAAATCGTTTAATGGATGACAATTTTTGTAAAACTACTGTGCATTTTAAGAACAATATTTTTAATAGTTTAAAAAGCTGGTAAATGCTTTTCTTTTCTCTGCCAATTTTACTGTCGCCTTTTTTTTTCTTTCCTCCATATTTATGGAAGAACATGTTGAGACTGATGAGGAAAGTATATTTTTTAAATTCATAAGAGCAGTTTTTAGATTCTTAAGACTTCTCTAGTCCAAGCAGGTTACTTTATGACAAATTTTTTAATGAATTTTTGTTCGCAAATGCATGAAATTGGCAGGTGTTCTTATTCAGAAACGATGTAATCTAAACATGTTTTCCATTTTTTGGTAAATGTAGAAGATCTTATAGAAAATACTGCCAAAGTTGGCGTTTTGAACCAAATTCCCGACCCGGCAGCCAGAGAAGTGCGAAAAATGTGTTGTCACGTAACCAGAATCGCTTATAACTCGATAAGTAATCTATTTATCATAAAATGTGAAATTCGTTTTGATTCCAAATCGTCCAATTCATAGTCAGGCCTGTGTGTTACCTTTGTGTTTAAAAATGAGTCTGAAGTTGTGTCAGAAAGTTTCGCATTGTTGAACAGGTCATTCAAGGACTACCTTAACTGCACATTTTGAATTCTAAAGGACACTCTCTTCAATATAAGAATGAATCAGTTGTTACTATGCAAGTAAATTTTTTAATACAAAGGCATTATGGGCAGAATTTTTTTAACTGAGGGGCAAGAAGGGTGCTTATTTTTATACCAAAGGGAAGGCAGGATGCAGCATCCTCCTGAAACTTGGGGTGGGGGGGAGGGAACTGTAGTATAGGATATAACTTAGCACCAGGTTTACATCATGGTAATACAGGTTTCGTACACTTTTAACACAATTTTTTAATAGAATTGTTTGCCTTATGTAAATGTAGAAAAGTATTACGAATGCTGTAATTAAACAAGGTGTCTACAATTTCTGCTATTTAAATAGTAAATTAAAAAATATATATATTAAAATATTGTTGTAAAAGCGTACGAACCCTTAAATATGATTATTAAATAAAGTTTTTGGCACATTTTCTATAGCTAGCAGTTTTTAAAGGACTTCCATTCGCCGTGTTAGAAAATCCACTTATCTAGTGGGGAGTAAAATGATGTAATCCCTACACTTGGTAAATAATTAAAATTCTTAATATCAAGTTTCAGATAAACATCTTATCCCCGTGGCAGAATTGCAGCGACAATTTCGCAGAATAGGAAAGATTTATTGCAGAAATAATTCTCATTTGGAAAAAAAAAAACATTTTTGGGAGAGAGAGAAGATTTATGCAACAGCAAAAAGATATTCTGTATGTGTTTTGCTTCTGCAGAACAATATTGGTCAGAGGTGAAAATATTCTGAGTTTCGGCAGATTTTTGTCCCTCCACCCCCGAAATTTTTGTTTGTCCCTTCCCACACACCCTAAACTTTAAAGTTTAAAATATTTATAATTGTTAAGCTCTAAGTTTTGCTCAGTTTCTTATTGGGTTTTGCAGTAGTTGTTTTATTTGTTGCAAAATTTTAGTTTTCCCTTTCTTTGCAACCCCCCCTACCACCTCTCTCTTCAGCATTAACCTTTAACTGCTGTGACTAACACTGTTGCATAAGATACTGTGAGCGATCTCTGAGACTGCTTGATCGAAAGGCGAAAAAAAAGCTCGATTTACTCATAGGATACTGTTTATGTACTAAACTTTAGTTCAGGACCATTATCATTAAAATCCACTTATTCAGAATCCTCTAGCAATAGTATTAGGGCTTCAAACGAAATATCATTTCACTATAGTTAAATCATAGTATCTATAATTAAACTATGAAAATTGAAAAAAAATATATAGCTGCCTGTGAGACAGCTAACAACAATTAAATGTTAATATTTAAAAAGTCTCAAGTTTTTAAAATTGTGTCCTTTTTTTAATGTTGTTTTGCCTTAGTTCTTTTACTTTGAAATGTTAATTCTGTCTTAGTTCTTGTTACTTTAAAATACTAATACATAAATTACATAAACCCCACTACTTTGCTCCATTATCACAATTTAAAATCTTTAAAAAAAATTAATAAAAAATGACAAAAATCTGCCGTATTTATTACTTTGAAATAAATTATCACCCCCCCCCCGCAAATTTGTATCTTCCCTTCCCCCTAATAAACAAAGTTTACAGTATTTAAAATTATTTCTTTATGTTTTTTAAGTTTCCTTGTGTTACTTTACATAAACGATCCACAAATATATTTTTTAAATTGTTCCCTGAAATGTCTACAGCTTATTTACCCCCACCCCCGCCCAGCATACAAAGTAAAAAATATTTTTGGCAACAAATCATTCTATATTTTCCAAGGGAGATTTTCTAAATATGGGGGAGTATAAAGTATTTAAACGTTTTTGTAGTTTGGCCTAATATAACTCTTGTTTGACTTCAGGATTGTTTCTGCAGAATGAATTTGCGGTTTATAAAGTTTGTCGCAGAAAGCACAGTAATTTTCTGCCACAGGGCATCTTATATTATAACAGGTTTGGTAAAGTTAAAATAATAATGACTATTTTATACTTTACCTATTTTGTTACATTATATACTTTTATAACTGTCAGGTTTTTCTCACAGGTGCAAGAGTTGAAAGCTATTCTTAAGGGATTAGCGTATTGTATCTGTATCTATTGTGTACCGTTAGAGGCTGGTTTAAGAAGAATCTTAATCCGAAGGGGAGCGACTCAGAATATGAGTGGAAGGAAGGTGGAACAGAATGAAAGAAGTATTTCTATTGCAATGTGGCCTTTCATAGATAAGAAAGCTATTGCACCCTTTTGTTTAGGAAGACAGATCCGTCAAGAGGGAGGAAGGGTTGTCAAGGACCCTTGGAAACAGAGGAGAAACCCCGTAGAAAGGAGGGTGCTCTGCAGTTTACGAGAGAGAGAAAGTTAGTTCGAACGGAGGTGCGAAAGTAGAAGGTCGTTCAGAGTTGGCACTCTGAGCCACGTGTGTTTAACGGTATCTCTCGAAAGAAAGAGAGAGCGGGTGTGAGATGAATAGAAATCTCAGTGCGGAATGAATTGACGTAGTCTAACGGTACACGTAGAGCGTTTTCTGTAATTGTTTTGATTTAGTGTTAAACCGGATAATTTACATCCGAGTTTAAGTGTAAATATTGTTAATAAATTGTTACTTTAACTTTAATTGAAAGAGTTAGGTTTTTCTTGAATATACATCAAGTATCGTGCCCGATATCACGTATTCATATCGGTGGTGGCAGCATATCAAAAGACCGGATTTATTTCGAAGTTGTGTGGACGGAGAAGTGGAACACGACAATGTTGGCAGCGACGGGATTGAATCACCGAAGACCAGTGCCAGTTAGCCGTGTTACTGAGAGTTTGTGCCGGATCGTCTAGCGGAAGTGTTTGTGCTCTATCGTCGAAGACCAGCGCCAGTTAGCCGTGTTACTGAGAGTTTGTGCAGGATCGTCTAGCTGAAGTGTTTGTGCTCTATCGTCGAAGACCAGCGCCAGTTAGCCGTGTTACTGAGAGTTTGTGCAGGATCGTCTAGCGGAAGTGTTTGTGCTCTATCGTCGAAGACCAGCGCCAGTTAGCCGTGTTACTGAGAGTTTGTGCAGGATCGTCTAGAGGAAGTGTTTGTGCTCTATCGTCGAAGACCAGCGCCAGTTAGCCGTGTTACTGAGAGTTTGTGCAGGATCGTCTAGCTGAAGTGTTTGTGCTCTATCGTCGAAGACCAGCGCCAGTTAGCCGTGTTACTGAGAGTTTGTGCAGGATCGTCTAGCTGAAGTGTTTGTGCTCTATCGTCGAAGACCAGCGCCAGTTAGCCGTGTTACTGAGAGTTTGTGCAGGATCGTCTAGCGGAAGTGTTTGTGCTCTATCGTCGAAGACCAGCGCCAGTTAGCCGTGTTACTGAGAGTTTGTGCAGGATCGTCTAGCGGAAGTGTTTGTGCTCTATCGTCGAAGACCAGCGCCAGTTAGCCGTGTTACTGAGAGTTTGTGCAGTATCGTCTAGCGGAAGTGTTTGTGCTCTATCGTCGAAGACCAGCGCCAGTTAGCCGTGTTACTGAGAGTTTGTGCAGGATCGTCTAGCGGAAGTGTTTGTGCTCTATCGTCGAAGACCAGCGCCAGTTAGCCGTGTTACTGAGAGTTTGTGCAGGATCGTCTAGCTGAAGTGTTTGTGCTCTATCGTCGAAGACCAGCGCCAGTTAGCCGTGTTACTGAGAGTTTGTGCAGGATCGTCTAGCGGAAGTGTTTGTGCTCTATCGTCGAAGACCAGCGCCAGTTAGCCGTGTTACTGAGAGTTTGTGCAGGATCGTCTAGCGGAAGTGTTTGTGCTCTATCGTCGAAGACCAGCGCCAGTTAGCCGTGTTACTGAGAGTTTGTGCAGGATCGTCTAGCTGAAGTGTTTGTGCTCTATCGTCGAAGACGATAGAGCATGATGGTTTGGAACCTCGATGATGGTTTGGAAAAGGATACAAAATTATATCTGTTATCTGTACACTATGGATTATTTTAAAATCTAATTTATAAACTTTAATTTGGGTGTAGGGCTAATGATTTATATTTTTATGAATATTATAGAAATTGGTGCTAATACACACACACACACACACACACATATATATATATATATATATATATAATACAATTTTTCTATTCAAACTTCCTCAGTATCGCTAAAAATTAAAAAATCTCAGAGGTCAAAATTTACTTTACTGACAAGGAGAGTGCCAAGCTTGGTAATCGCAGATTTTGATTATTTTTATATATGTTGTAGGGTAGAAGGCTCTTAATCTCAGGTTCAATGGATTTTATACAAAGCTCCTTAGTTCTCGAGAAATGGGGGGGGGTCTAATATTATAACACAACTTAAATACTTATTTTGTAACGGATTACCTGCGTTGGTTGTAGCTCAGTTGGTATGGCGTCTGCTCGTGGGTCCGAGGGCCCGGGTTCGATGCCGGAACGCGCTGCGTTTGTTTTTCTCATTTTTTAAAAATAAATATACTTGTAATTATAATTTAATAATCTCAATAAAAATTTTTGTTAATATGATTAAATTTTAGTTTAGCATTTTGATTTTTTTTTTAAATCGCTTTTAAAATGTATTCCATATTTGCTTTATCAATGCAACGATATTTAACAATTGTGTCAATTCGCGATTGTAAACAAACATCATTTATAAATTGCCTTAACGAAACGCTGCGATGATAATACTATGTTTTTAAAGTAAGAAGCATAATGATATTAAAATTTTGCATAAGAATTGAATTACAACATATTTATGTTTTATTTTCTTGTAACTAGAGGGCGCCACAACAGACTTTGGTTATTTCGCTTTTTTAGTTTGATGCAGTTAAATGGTTTTTGTTTTCAATCTTTATCGCACAAGTGCGTATCATTCTATAGCAGCTTATAATCGTATAAAAGTGGAAGAAGCAAGCTGTAGTTCACAAGAAGATCAATCTGAAGTGTCGGGATTCGATGAAAATCAGAAAAGTGATGTCACAAATGCGTTGAAGCACTGTGAAATTTTATTGCAAAACTATGGATTTTTAACAAATTATCCAGCATCTGAAATATCTCCGTTTTCTATTGAGATGGGAGAAGAATTCTATAATTCGATAGTAAATATGCTGATTTTGCAACGATTTTTGAATTTTTACTAGTCAATAATAGATCCAATTTTTATAATGCTCTTTAAATGATGAGAAATGTTTAAAAATGGTTTTAAAATCAAAAATGCTAAAATAAAATTTAATTATGTTAACAAATTTTTTTATTGAGATTATTAAATTATAATTACAAGTATATTTATAAAAAAAAAAAAACTCAGCGCGTTCCGGCATCGAACCCGGGTCTTCAGAACAACGAGCAGACGCCATACCAACTGAGCTATGACCAACGCAGTTAATTTGTAACAAAGTAAGTATTTAAGTTGTGTTATAATATTAGACCCCCCATTTCTCGAGAACTATGAAGCGTTGTATTAAATCCATTGAACCTGAGACTAAGGGGCTTCTACCCTACAACCTATATAAAAATAATCAAAATCTGTGATTACCAAGCTTGGCACTCTCCTTGTGAGTTAAAAGATTGAAACAGGATTCTATTTACGAATGTCGAAAAAATTGCCGCAAAAAAAACCCTCTAAAAATAGCATGTAAATGCAATGCATCCAAAGGCGCAATGAAATTGAGCCCATTGAGAAAGTTAAGAACGGTTATCATTTTCATATTTTTTTTTTTTTATATTTTTTTCCAGAAGGTTAGTTTATACGTGTATTAAATTTTCTCAATAAATTTAATGGTTGCGAATTGCATTTATCGTTAAAATAAATGAACAACGCAACAATAACACGAATAACAATATATAAAATGGCAAACAGCTGTTTCGGAGCCTCTAAAGTTCCATCATCAGTGCCAAATTTAAAATATTCAAAAGTTTAAGCCATGTAAATATGCTTGCGTCTCCGTACGCGACCAAGATAGAATGGACATTCTATCTTGCAAGAAGCATTGCACTTACTTCCTAAATCTTTGCAAATGTTTTTGGTGAAAAAAACTTTTTGCCAATTTTTGCCAATTTTGACCTGCATTACTCAGGCCATGCTATGAGCGATACACACATGTTAATACGGTACACTTGCGTTTCAGAGCGGTAGCCACAAAAGTCTCTATGATGCAGAGGTCTTATGGAAAAATAAAATGTAAAACAATTATATAAATATACATATATATAGAGAGAAAATTTAGTATTATATTTTTCCAAGACATCTTTACCTGTATTTTAAAACATTTTATATTGAATTTGTATCTTTAAAAAAAGAAAGAAAAAGAAAGGGAAATGTGTTTGAAGGAGCGCCAATTGAAATTTAACCGCGATCGCCCGTTGGACAGCCTTACTCTATACAGAGTGTCTTGTAAAGATTAAAATGTGCTTAAATTTTTTACATGTTGGAGAATAGTAAACAATATAAATTGCAAATGTGTTCAAAATAAAGAATAAAATAAGTTTATGTCAATGAAATGGTCCTTCCATTAAAAAGTTACTTTTAAAATTTTTGTATATCCCTCCCCTCCCAAATTACGAGACAAAAATTGTCAATTAGATTTTTTTCCCCCTTTGTTCATGAACAAGACTATTAAAAAAAAAAAACTGCATATCTGATCATTCAAAAACTGCATTCTGTAAATTCTTTAAAGTACATCCAATTATAATTAAGTAAAGACTTATACTACTTTTTGGTACAGTTTAAAATATTATTTATCAGTAAAAAATATGGATCATTCACAGCGTTCTTTAGATTAAAAATATGCTAAGAAATGTGAAAAATTGCATCACAAATACGTGATCGCTGCTTGTGAAATAAAGTGTTTCACATGCAGAGCTCATGTAAAGAAATAAGTGTAGTTTAAAAATTTAAAAATATAATTTAAAAAAAAATGCCATTCACAAAGTATTCTCAAAAAGCTTTCTCTCATCACCAAAGTATAACTCAGTTCTTTTAATAATGCTTCTATAAATATTTTTAAGTTTTTCATCGCTAATATTATTTTTAGTTACAATTGTCAAGGTCAACTGCATATGCATTATCGTCCGCTTACACATAACACATTTAAAAATGTGCATATTAAATATTTTTACATTCTTTTTTTCTGCTGGTCTATTTAAACCTCGTGTGCAAAAGATTTTTTACAATCTAGTCAAGTATATGCTTGCAAAGTATGGTTAAATTGCTATGCATAATTTTTTATCCTATAAAACGTATGTAACTGGACTATTTTGACCGATTTCAAGATTAAATAACGCTTAAAATAATTCTTCGATTTAAATGACTGCTTCACGTGTTTATCAACATTTCTTTTGAAAACTGCCCATTTTCATATTTTTATACACAATAATTTTTGCAGAATAGCCGAGAAAAAGGCCAAATAGATTAATAGAAAAGAAAACAGGCCGCAATACATTAATTTGCGGCAGATGCAACATTAGAATTTCCTTTATAGAATGTCGATGTCTTATTTTCTTTTTTTTAAAGGTTTAAACTATTTCATTATTGCAGTTTCAGAACCAGCTGGTATATTTTAGTGAGCATGATTAGGGTATAATTAACTCTATTGTCGTTGTTGTATCTCGTATAGAATTGAAAACATGAAGAATGTTTGGCGATTTAAAACCTGTGCCCGGCTGACGGAAATTAATGTATATTAACGGCGTTAAAATTAATGTATCAATTTAAAATTAAGTTTTAAAAATATTAAAATTTTATATTGGAATCGGAAACACATTGTGTGTATACAATTTTCATAATTTTAACATATCAGGAAGTTAGAGAAAAATCGATTACAAAATTCCATATTTTTACATAACATGAACCGAATTAAATTAAATAAAAGAGTGCAATAAATATAAAATTAAAGATAGTTTTAAAGGAAAGCCTTTTTTTAAAAGCATTCAATTATTATCTTAAAATTCACTCCTAATTTCATGAATGCAATTCCTGTTGTTCCAAAAAGTTTCCGATACAATACAGTAATTTGGCGAGGACCCGATTATGAAAAATTCATCACTTTGATTTACGCTTGGTAGAAAGCGCAAATTAGTGAGTTTAGTAAAAAAAATATATATATATTTCTGCTATATTTATTTTTCAATACATGACAATAGGGAAAAAAAGCGTTTTTAACATATCTATTCAATATTTCTAAATTGTTTTTTAAACATACAATCATAATTTAATTAATATTAAGCTATTAATTGATAAAAGCTTCTTTGAAAAAATATTGCACTCTTTAAATTTTATTTCTAATTTATTTTTGACTTTTTAGTGTTAAAAATATTTGATTTTTGTAGTTTCACAGTTAGTTGGCATATTTTAGCGAGCGTGATTTGGCACATAATAAACGCAATTGATGTTGTAATTCTGATACACTTGCAGTCATAAATAATCGATTGATCTTGGCGATTGATCGCCTGCGCCCGGTAAGCGGAAAAATACATTAAAATTGATTTATTAATTTATAATTAATGTCTAAAAATATTGAAATGTTATATATTGTCATTGGAAACATATCTTTGTAATAGGGATACACCGAATATTCGATATGTATTCCGCCTAACTACCAAATACTCTGTTAGGCCAAACCACTCTCTGACGTCGTGAAAAATTTTACAACATCCTGCTGACCTTGAACATTGTCCTTCACCAGTCTGCTGTAGTCCTGAAATCACAACCAAGTTGAGAGGTAATATGTTTTAACTAGGGTACAGCGCCTAGAACTAGGGTATCTGTGTAAGAGAGTGGCAACCTGCGAAAAATAAAATTTGATAAGGAAAGCGCAGCTGGTGTCACTCCACGGAGGAAGAAATATGGAGAGGAAAGTAGTGTTAAAATTTTACAATGCAATTTTTCTCCAATAGGTGGCGCTATGGTAGATATGAGCTGGGCAACACTAGATACCAGGCCACGGCCGATCTTCATAACCGGCCTGGGTACTCAAAAATCATGTGACCAACTCAGTAGACCCTGGGAATCCAAGGTCAGCCTGTGCGCTTGCATTGAAATCAGTACCGCAAGGAGGAGTGTTGATTTCGCACGTGTATTTCTGCTTCAGTTTATTAAGAAAATAATATTATAACACTTTTTTCTATTATTATCGTGTGAAGTTGCAATGCAGGTAATAATTTATTTAAAATATGCTGTGAAAGGAGAATACGATACTGGGTGAGCATTAACATTAGTTGTAATCATTATATTTTAATTTTATTTATATGCACGCGTAATTAAATATATATACATATATGTGTGTGATGTATTAAAATGTCTGTGTAACAAAGGAAGACTAATAAAGAAAATAAGTAAAAACTAGATGAAACCCGTCAAAATCTGACGGAAAAGAAATTCTATAACAATATCAGTAAAATAAGCTTCTTTATTATTTAAGAAGTGGAGAGTATGAAACATTCTTTTAAATATTTAATTTTAAAAGTTTTTTTCCCCGTTGAAATAAGTGCTACTTCCGATGTCAACTGAAAACAAACAATTCGTAAACAACTGTGTAATGTAAATCAGTTCGACATTACCGCTATATTCCCCACTGCAAGAAGGAAAATTTCATGGACCTATGAAGTATCATACAAATAGTATATTCCTACATCCATCCATATTCAGTAAATAAAAGAACATAGTAAATAAAGCACACACCTCCCCCACCCCCTGTGATAACGCAACCGAGTGAGCTCCTATGTGCATGAGTATTGCATATGTTCAAAGGCATCGTCGAAATTCGACGCTAAAAAAAAGTTTTAAAATGTTTAAATAAAAGGTTTAAAATGTTTTCTTTAAAACTTTCGTTTCAAATCCATATATTCTATAAGGCATCCATTGTTTTAAGCTAATAAATTTTTATGTAAAGATTGAGAATTCTTTTATAATGCTAAATCAATCTGCAGATGAGGCAGATTTTTAATGTTTTCAAGTGTAATTTATTTGTATGATTTCTTCTGTCCCTTTACGTAATCAGGATGATTATCACTTTTCCATCATAGTCGGGGATCTTTTCGCTCTTATACAGTTAAATATCCAATGGATCTTTACAAAAATAAAAATATACAATTCCTAGTATATTCTGATGCAACATATACATCAACGAATTCAACATATCAATTTTATGTTAATCATAAACTGAAAACAGGTTTTTCTTTTGAAAGATTTTAGTTTAGCGCCAAAATGCTCTATCTTATGGAAAATCTGATCTTATGATTTATCAGGGGTTTATTATTATTATTATTATTAACTTTTTATGATGGTCAGGGAAATCTATTTTCAATTGTGACAACTTTTCCAGGGGCTATTTTACAATATTGAAGCAAACTGATGGTCATTGTTGAGACAGAATTGAAAAATATTTTATTGTTGAAAATTATTTAAAAAGTCGTTAAATTAAGCGGCAGTTTTAAAATAAATTTCAATCGAAAGCTATTTTTTTCTAATTGATGATGTAAGAATTGAAGTTGAAAATGTAGTATTTAGAAGTGATGTAAGCGCGATGAAAGCTAAAGCGATAGCGCCGTTTGTTGTTTCAACCGTTATGTATTTCTAAAAATTGTCACTGTGCTTTAGCTGGCGTCCAAAAGTAGACTACCATTTTTTGACATCGAAAGAGAAATTCACAGTGAAAGAAATAGGACTTTCCCGCTAATAAAGAACTGTTAAATGAACTTATAATAAACCTACCAAAATAATTCCTATAAAATATTAGCCTTACATTGTTTTTTCTAGCTAAAAATACAATCATTATTAAAAAAATTCTACCATAACACTATTTTTAATAATTTGAACTTTCCTGAAATCCTTTACTTTTGGGGATTTTTTTTTTATTAGAAAATAAAATCTTCTAACCTACAATTAAAAAAAAAGTAATTGGTAACATATATTCAAGGTACAGCGCCTAGAATGCATATTCTAGAATGTATTCTAGGCGCTGTAATCAAGGTATGCAATCAAGTTGAAGCAACGTACTTTATATACGTTATTTTTATGCTTAAGCACCATGTATACAAATAAAAATATATTTTGTATTTAATTGTAATGAAAAAAATTTCATCAACAAAGTTACAATGCGTAATGATAAAATAAACCCAATGGACAATATTCCCGTGACGTCACAATAAATATGAATTTTTATTCGTTTATAAAAGACGCGGATAAATATTTTTTACCGAAATTTAACTTGAAAATTAAAAAATTCGGCCTAAAAGCCACGTACTTTTGATATTTATTATTTCTCTTTTATCCTTGCAACCATGGAGTTTCTCGTTACCCTGTGCCTCGCAAGAGTAGGCTTCTTCCGATTGCCGACTTTATGACGTCATACGCAGAAGCAAAAGTTTAATTTAAAATTACGGCTAATTAATAAAATTTTCGAACAAACGAATGTACGATAACAAATCTGTGTCCAAATATCTTTCATTCAACAAAAGAATGGTGTAATTTGATGCAGTAGTTTGTTCTCACGGATTGTCGAAAGAAAAAGCTTAGCGTTTTAAATATATAGATAATGCTACAAATTTTATCAAAAGAACACTTATCGAGATAATTTATTATTCCATCTTCATTAATAATACATTTCCGGAACTTTAATGTCCACTGTTAATTCGCATGGTTAAAAATATACCTTTGTATCATGGTAAAACACAGAATATTTTATTTGTACATTGAAAAAAGTATTATTGATTAAAAAAAATAATAAAATCCAACAAAGAAAAAAAAACTCAGAGAAAAACGGCTATATAAAAAGAAGCATGCTCGATCCATACAGAAATTGGTACCTCTTTAGGTGCTCTTTACAAAATTTCACTTAATAAAAGATCCATTATAAAATTAAATTTTAATGCAAGAGACATCTCTACAAAATTCATCGTAATAAAACAGGCCCTTCACAAAATTCTATTCCATAAAAAACAAAATCTTCATTAATTATTTTTATTTTGCTAGGATGGAAATGTATAATTTGCAAACAAAATAAGTTCACCACAAAGAAACACATTAACAAGAAGACGTAAAATATATATGAAATGCTAGGTGTGGATTAAATTTGGTTACTAGGTTTGGTAATTCATTACTAAATTTTAAATTTTATTTTTCCCGAAAATGTATTACATTTCACAGAAATAACTTTTTATTCACAAAATGGAAGCCTAAGATTTAAACAAAAAATCCTTCATCGACCTCTGATGATACATATTATGTTCAGGTTTAAATGTTTCTTCCGTTTTTCAATATTTTATCAAGAAAAAAACCCTATTTTTTGTGTTTTATGAACTTTATACTGTTTTATAACTTTCTTAACTTAAGTAAAAATACAAATAAATTACGACTCAATACATATTTAAAATTTTCAGTTTTGGTTGTTATTTAACAAATGCTTAAAAAGTAACTATTTTTAAGGTAACAATTGACAGGTGTGCAAAAAACAGCCGTAGCTCTTGTTTATTATTAAATGCACGAAATATGCAAATATTCTTATTAAGAAACAAAGAAAACGAATACAGTTTTTCTTTTTTTTTTTTGCAAAAAAGCAAATAATCTTTGGCATTTTGAGGCGATTTTCGGCACGCAAAAGGCGAAAACACGTAGTCACAAGACGGCATTGGATTATAACTTAAAGTGTAATAAATTTACTAATAAATGAAAAATGCACTTCGATTCCAAATAATTTTAATTGCCAATTTTACATTAAAGCTGTTCATAAATCGAAACTGGCTGCTTTTTCAGACAGACAGTCACAAAGTCCTTGTTATTCTTAAATGCTCTAAATCTATAAGTGTTCCTATTAAGGAACATAGAAATACAATAGTTTATCGGGTTTTTTTTTTTTAATAAAAGCAAATAATTTTTGACATTTCATGCCGATTTTCTGCTCGTGAAAGTCGTCATAAGACAGCATTCGATTGTAATTAAGTATATTTAGGATTGTAATATATTTATCGAAAAAAGAAAAATCCTTTTCGATTCCAAATAATCCAGTACCTTATTTGGTAATCCAATGCTTTATATGGTATAGTATAGAAATAGTTCTGAACGATTCCCTTCAATTTCCTAAACAAACTTATGTTTTATTTGTTCATTTGTTATATTAACAAAATGCTACAATTGAAATAAATCTAAATAATATAATATTTAAACTTATTAACAAAACAAGTAATATAATTTTTTTTAAACTCAATTCCTACTTAGGTCAAAAAGAATTTTTTTTTTCCAGCGATACTGATGGTATTTATTCCTAAATTTATATCCTGCTAAATATCTTATATAAGAGAAATTTTTGAAATGTATTAAAAATTAAATAAAAAATAAATAGCTAAAATATTAAAAATGAATAGCTCGAAAAGTATTTCTCACAAAATTGTTAGACAAACTGCGTTAGAAAGGTAAAAAATTGTATTTTTCTCGATATAAATTTCAAATCTAATGATTATGCCATTTTTCAAAAATTAGCAAACTTCACAATGAAGTATCATAGCGAAACCTTCACGCGTAAAAAGATAATGGGGCGGTTCATGGACGAAGATCAGGCGGCGCGCGGGCGAAGGGGACTAAAATATGGAGTGAGTCTGTACTTTTGAACAGAAATGAAATGGAGTGAGTCTGTACTTTTGAACAGAAATGAAATGGAGTGAGTCTGTACTTTTGAACAGAAATGAAATGGAGTGAGTCTATTGGGACTTAAAACGGATTATAGAGGCGCTGATCATAGCCGTCGGTACAGGAAAATTGTCCTTTTAACTAATGCTAAAGTGCCATTGAAACCATTATTCACTGTAAATGCGTTTGAAAGAGTTAGATATTTAACTTCGGATAATTTTTAACTTGTCATATAGACATAGAACACAAATATCGCATGAAATCTGAAATTGTGCAAAAAAATTTTCATTATAAACTAATTAAAAATGCATGTAATGTAACGGGCTTGCAAGGGATTTTCCTGAAGCGAGAAGTTATATCTTTTCTCCACCAGATGGCGTATTCGAGCGCTTGAATTTCCAATACTGTTGAACAGAAATGAAATATAAAACTAAAATTAATTAAATTTAATTACTGAATTAATATTTGAAAGGGGCTTCCGTGGCCGAGTGGTTAAGACACCATTCCGCTAATCGCTTGTGAGCGTAGGAGTCAGGTCGGCGGGTTCGACTCCCGCCAGCTCCATTGCACACACTTTGTGGAGCTCCCGGATGTAACTCTCTGGTGTTGTAAATTTCCTTGTGGCTATCTCATCCCTGTATATTGACGATGACTTATAAGCGGGCACTTGATGTCAAGCACACAAGTCAGATGTATGTTCTCAATAAACAAACAAACAAACAAATATTTGAAAAGAAAACTGTATTAACATCAATTGTCATCCAGTA
This sequence comes from Maratus michaelseni, assembly GCA_963931845.1. Classification (NCBI taxonomy): domain Eukaryota; kingdom Metazoa; phylum Arthropoda; class Arachnida; order Araneae; family Salticidae; genus Maratus; species Maratus michaelseni. The sequence continues at coordinate 177,365,962 of OZ007592.1, read as the reverse complement.
CAGGTTTTTTAAAATGTATTTGAACTTGAATGGATGAATAAAGAGTATTTTATTAACGATTGAAAATTTGAACATATATAAATATATAGAGGGTGTGAACTAATAGTAGGAATTGAAAAAAAAAGATAATTTACAAACTGTGATTGCTTTAACCTGTGATGCAATTTTAACATCGCGATGAATGAAAGCTTGTTTTCCCATAGACCGCTAGAGTCACATGTCTTTCAGAAAGGGCGGAAACACCCAGGCTGGTTATACGCCAGCGAAGTGTGACGTCACTGTAATGGCTGCTGGAGACAAGAAGTTTCGGTTTCCCATTGAACGTTAATGTAAGCAAAAAAAAAAAAAGTCGTGTTAACAGTATTAATAACTTTTTTTTTTTTAAATTTCTGTTACAGTTTTGCTAAATCTTAGGTAAGGCATTCATATGCATTCAACAAACTTCTGATTAAGTGCGTCATTTTTTTTTAATTCATCAAAAAAAAGATAAACCTTCATGGACAGCATCAATGGCGGCTGTTTTGAATATTTGAATGTAATTTTTAAATGTTTTTAAGGTTTTAATTTCTTTTAGTTGATGTTTCTATTACTCAGGCGTACTCTATGTTAAGTTTCATCTTAGTTAAAATGTGTTTCTGCTGTTTTTTTTTTAATTTTTCTAACAGCTAGAGCACTAATGATAATTTTATCAAATGAGTCTTCATAATTACTGGATTATATATTTTTTTGCGGTCATCGCATAATTGCATGCAGGAAGATTGACTATCTTTATAAAATTTTATTAAATACTAGGAAAGTAAACAACTAAATATAGACATTTTCGGTAATCAAGTAAAATAATTAAGAAAAATACAACACAAATAACATGAAAACGACTGAAAAATACATTTAAACTGCAGGAATATCAAGTAAAATATATTAAAATATGACCCTTGCTTTACGATTCAGCAGAGAAATTTATGTAAATAATACACCAAATCAAGAAAAAATTAAAAAAAAGACAAAAAACCTAGCAGAAACACAATTTAACTCACATGAAACTTAACATAGAGTACGCCTGAGTAATAGAAATATCAACTAAAAGAAATTAAAACCTTAAAAACATTTTTAAATTACATTCAAATATTCAAAACATCGGCCATTGATGCTCTGCATGAAGGCTTATCTTTTTTGATGAATTAAAAAAAAATGACGCACTTAATCAGAAGTTTGTTGAATTCATATGAATGCCTTACCTCAGATTTAGCAAAACTGTAACAGAAATTTCTTTAAAAAAATTATTAATACTGTTAACACGACTTAATTTTTTGATAACATTAACGCTCAATGGGAAACCGAATCTTCTTGTCTCCAGCAGTCATTACAGTGACGTCATCACTTCGCTGGCGTATAAGGAAAGGGCATGTTTACAAACAAACAGTTCCATCAACCAATCTACCACTGCATTTTTGTCGCAGCTGTCATTGCGAGGCTAACGAAAAAGATAGGCTACCGCGGTCTATTCCACTTATCTTTTTTTACAGACCGCTAGAGTGACGTATTGCTCTTTTCGTACACATTCATTCGTGCATTCAAGCATGACGTGACTCCGGCGGTCTGTGAAAAAAGATACGAGTAAAGCACCGCGGTAGCCTTTCTTTTTCGTTAGCCTCATGTCATTGCAGGAATCGTCATGGTGACGGAGGCCAATCATATCACAGACCAGTTTAACGTAGATCCATCAAATCGCTCCATCTCATGTGCACTGTAGGAGTCGTAAAGAACGAACAGTTTTTTTTCCGAAACCAACAGTAATTGAACGAACAGTGACGTCAGTTGCCCGTTCCCGAGGCTAACTAAAAAGACAGGCTACCGCGGTGCATTCCACTTATCTTTTTTTACAGACCGCTAGTGTGACGTGTGCTCTTTTCGTACACCTGCATTGGTGGATTCGAGTATCACGTGACTCCCACGGTCTGTAAAAAAAGATACGCGTAAAGCACCGCCGTAGCCTTTCTTTTTCGTTAGCCTCGCCCTTTCCTTATAAAGATCGCTCGTGATACCAGGCCGAGGCTAACGAAAAAGAAAGGCTACCACGGTGCTTTACGCATACCTTTTTTTACAGACCGCGGGAGTCACGTGATGCTCGAATGCACCAATGCAGGTGTACGGAAAGAGCATCACGTCACTCTAGTGGTCTGTAAAAAAAGATAAGTAGAATGTACCGCGGTAGCCTGTCTATTTCGTTAGCCTCGTACCAAGCTTGCTGACGTCACAAATGGTGGCTGCCCGTGACCAACGACATACAGCGATTGGCACAAAACGATGGGCGAGCCGCTTTGTGCCAATCGCCGTAAACGTTATGAATCCGCTGTGTATTTCGTTGGTCGCGGCTAGAGTTCCTATAATACAGGCTGAATCATATCGCCATTTAATAACCCAGCGGACCAAAAACCAAGCTAAAACCGGTTAGCTTACTGTACTAGTGGACGGCGAGTGACAGACAGTAAACAGGGACGGCAAACACCTGCTCAGGCGGTTTCCTAATGCTGAGCTAGGTTGCAATATGGCGGTTAATTTGGGCAACAGAATGGATAGCCATAATTTGTGACGTCATGATAATGAACAAGCAGGCCCGGTATCTTAGTGTTGCCCTGATGGAAGCCTTGCCATCTTGCCAATATGCACACTTCTTTACACCTGCCAAACACTTCCATTAACTAATCTACCTACTACGTTTTTCCTTTATTCGCGATTCCAGCACTTGAATACGCCCTCTGGTGAGATTATGAAGAATTATTTCTGAGTCGTCAAACATTTCGAAAGCCTATTAAATAACATTGAAAATGTGCTGTGTTTTATCGCTAAAAACTTGAATTTCTTTTGTATGTAATTTACATTTTCAATGTATAATAGTTACAATATTGTGTATCATCGTAATTCTTGTGGATCTGAACATCCAACAACAAGTTTCCACTGTATTTCAAAGAAAAAAGATTTATCCTCTGTACGCCTTCGTGAAGAGTGGATTCGAGTCTCGAGTGTTCAAAATCGGCAAGAAAGTTTCAAAAAGCATCGTCGTTTGTGGCAAACATTTCCAGCCTTCATATTTTTATCCGCCAGGTAAGAAAGTTGAATATATTTTATGTGTTGCTTTGTTAGTTTTATTTTAACATTAAAAATTAATAACATGTCGCTTGAACTTTTAAATGTCGAAATGTCTTGACAGGATTTTGATGCACTATATAGTTTTAACACTTGTCTTAAACCTGTAAAAAAGTCATTGCAGATAAAATTGATTTTTATGAGCATGTTTTTTAATTCCGTGAAAGTTTTAAATTAGGTTAGGTGATGGCGGTTTCTTGCTTCCCGTTTTAGTAGTTTTAAGTTTGTATGTTTATAAAAATATTTCAAAAGAGTACATGTATAAGCAGTGATTGATTGAAAAATATACAGATGTCTTGGAATGATTAAATTTAAAAGTTCATGTAGTATATATGTGATGCTAACACTAGCAAATAACTGCATTTTAAACATAAACTATACTCTGCAATTAAGTTTTTTCTTCTTTTTTTAAATACGATAGTTTGCATTTAAAATCCTTTAGTTATACTTAAATAATAAAACTTCACAAATTAAAAAAATATATAATAATGAAAAAAAGTTAAAATGAAACATTTTCTTATGTAAATATTAATCAGTAACTTCATTATTCTAATAACATATTGTGACATTTTAAAATATGCCTGCAAATACCTTAATTTTGTTCAGTCGCCTGTCAATGCATATAAACTTTATTCAGTCGTGTTACATAAGATTAATTTTTCATCTCTAAATTGGATTTAATTTATAGATTAAAAGAGCTTTTATTATATAATAGATTTATAGATTAAAAGTTTGTTCCTAGATACGATTTAAAGCATAATACATGTTTGAAAATGAGGAAGAATGTTTATACATTTAAAAAATATCTTTATTCTTTACTAATCTAGACAACCTTTTATTGATATTTATTATCCAATGCTTACTGTTATAATTAAAATTTGACAAATTTTGTTTCCTTTTACTCTCAATTTTAATTTTTTTTTTCCTATTTAAGAAAAAAAAACTTGTAAATTGAGTTTAAATTCTAAAGAAAATTTCAATTTTCACATTTATTTTCTGTTAAAAGTGCAAGTAATTTGAAATCTTTATTCTTTTCTAAATAATAATCTTTATTTTATGAAGATTTTTTAGAATTTTAAAAGTGTATACTTTGATTATTAATATCCATCGTATATTTTAATAGCAGTGAAGTTTTCTTTTTTGGTAGGGTTGGGGGGGGCGGGAGAGAGGATTGTTTATTGAATATTTAAAATGTATATTCATTTTTATTTGAATTACAGTTTAGATTTTTATATGCATTTTACATTGTGTGTAACTATGCTAAAGTTACAAATATAGATTATGTGAGAGTGTTAGTTTCAGAAATTTGCTACATTGTCTGAATAGTACATAGTATATAAAAGCTTATATTTTATGAAAAGAGTTTGTTTCCATGTTTTGACATTATTGAAATATTATAAAAATTTTCAAGCAATGACAGATTGCTATTCTTGAATTATATTTTAAAGGCTTCTGTAGCTGTTTCATAAACAAAGCACCTTGATGATATTCACAATAGTGAGTTTAAGATACAGTAGATATCACTTACTGTGATAACTTCAGGACTACGAAATTTTGATAACAATGAGCGATTTAGGAAAATACTTAACCTATAGTATTGCTAAGTAAATATCTTACTCTTGATGAAATGATGATTTAAAAAAAAAATTACACATTTATTAAAAGAAATCAGTAAGTTTTGCTTGTTTACAAAATAATTTAAAAGATCATCATTTGTTTATGCTCACATTATATTTTTAAATAGGAAAACGAGCATTTATTTGAATGTTACATATGAACGTTCAATAAGGGAAAAAAATCTATTTTCCAGTTTTTAAAATCTAATAAAAATCAATGCATCTTTTTAGTTTTTGATATTTTTTTGTATCTTATTAGAAATAAAAAACCTTGTATTATAGTGATATATTTTTTTTTTAGTACAACAAATTTAATGACAGTTTTTTAACATTTTCTTTTTTACTTTATTTTCAGGAGATGGACCATTCTTCAGGACAAAACAACAACAAAAAGTGTTTTGCAAACACTCACATTGACTTCGTGAAAACAGAAAGAAATTAAATAGAAAAAAGGGAAAGAGCTATTGAAGATTTCTAAGAAAATTCAGGACAATAGCCTGGAGGAAATCTCTAGTGAACAGAGCCTTTTTCAGTGAAATGTGCCCGTGCACTAGGGAATTCTCTCCCGGATCACTACTCAGAAAATGAAACCATAAAACCAGATGTACTTAGATGTCACTAATCCCAACGAATCGTAGTAATTCAACACCTAACATAAAAACATTTTCACTGGTTACAGAAGAACCCTCACAGCAACCAATCAAAGACAACATTTTACTGTGCAAGTGTTACTCTTCTGATTTATGGATCAGCTGTCAATAAACAAATAATTGCTGGTTCTGTCATATTATTAACGAATATTTTGTATGGAAAATAATTGAACGGTTTTGACTAATTTTGCTACTTTAAGTCTTAAATAATGCCCACAAATCAATGTTTATCAAAATTCCTGTTATACATAAAAAAAGAAAATAATAACAATATTGATTTTTTGTGCTTTAAACAAAACAATGCTCTATTATTTTTATAATTATTAATGACGCTCATGAATATTAAGATTTAGAAGTAATTAAGAATTGAATGAAAGCTCATTTTTCATTATATTAACTTAGTTAATAAATATATTAAATCAATTTTGCATTATATTTTACTTTTCAATTGCAATTTTCGTGTAATCGTTCCTAATTTATAGTCTAACTTAAAAAAATAAAATGTAAACAAAGGTATGATCTGTAAATCGCAAAACTATAATCCACAAAACTATCCCTAAGGGTACGGATTTCACATTCACAGATAGTTGACTGTATAAAAATAATTGGAGGTACTTCTCTATTATCCTGTCGACCACTTTTCATAACAAAAAACTATAGGATTTAATGCCAAATATGCAGTCCCATTAACTTAACATCAGAAGCATTAAAAGAAAAATTAAAAATCAAAATCTGTACAATACTAAAACAAAAAGCAGACACATACTTTACTAGATTGTAGTGTGCAAAGTCCAATTTTTTTTTTTTTTATTCAACTAATTTTGTAGAGTTTGTAGGATCTTTTATTCAAAATTTCATTATCTGAATAAAGTTTTAATTCATAGTTTGAACTAGGAGATTTTTTTGCCAGATTCTAAAAAGGCCAAATAATAAAATTTACGATTACTTTTCAATAGAAAAATATGTTTATGTGTGAATATTAAAATAGAAAGAAAACTTTAAAATAATTAAGCTATTACTTATGAAAAGCACTAAAAAGCCCTTTTCATAAAAAAGTGCCCATTTTGTTTAGCTGAAGTGTCCCTTGTTGAAGGAGCACCCTGCCCTTTTTTATTCTTAGGGAAACACTAATTACAGTCACTTACAGTATGTTCTTCCTCGAAGAGGGTGTACATAGCATTAGCATAATTTTATGAGGCCGCACAAAAGAATCTGAATATATATAAAAAAAATATGTTAAATGCTTGATTTTTGAAATGCTGATGGTGATGAAATTTTATTATGTTGTTACAGTCACATACAGAATGTTTTTCATTGAATAGTGTGTGTATAACATTTATAGTTATTTTATAGAACTGCACAAAAGAATATAAATATATATGTTAAATGCGGGATTTGTAGAATACTGATTGTAATGAAATTTTAGTATGTGTTTACAGTCAACTACAATATGTGTTTCACCGAAGAAGGTGTATATAGCATTTATAGCTCTTTTACAGGCCTACACAAAAGAATACAAATATATGTTAAATGCAGGATTTGTAGAAAGCAGACAGTAATGAAACTTTAGTATGTTGTTACAGTCACCTACAGAATGTTTTTTGTTGAGCATGTCTATAACATTTATAGTTATTTTACAGGACTGCACAAAATAATATGAATATACCCAGGTAGCACAGCAATATCGGTAAACACTGGACTGGCCGATATTGCATGGCTAGCTTTTTTTCCAATATCGGCCTATATCGGGACCCAATATATATCGGTGAACGTCGGACCGACCAATATTAGCCAAAACTGGATTCAGCACTATAAAATGGCAAATCTTTTTTTTCTCATCTAGGGAGATATTGATTAATTGTCTTAGCAAAATATTAGAAATCAATAACTCTTTACATTAGGAAAAAAAAGGTTTACCATTTTATATTGGTGAGTCCAGCTTTGAATTAGCTAATCCATGTATATATAAGCATCTGAAATGCCATATGGATTAACTGTTTTGTTAAAGGCCTCAGTTTTTATTATTATATCCATTAGATATAATTGTAATATTAAAGATTATGAATGAAAGAATACTAAAAAACATTTTATTAAATTTAATATTAATAAAATAATTTATTCAAAATTTTATAATAGCTACATTTTGATGTTTTTTTCTCTTTTTTTCAGTTTCAGTGTTCTATGTGAAAACATTAAAATGTAAAAAAGATAATTAAATGTTACTTTTCTCACTAAAAATAAAAAATCATATTCTATCCATAATAATAATTTGAATTTGTGGAAGTGGTAAGATTGAAAATTGTAACATACAGCATTTTTTTTTTTTTTTTGCCATATTACCAATTTTTTATATCTTTTTTTCACATAATCAATAGAATTATTTAACCATTTTTAAAAATTTAAGAAAAATAACATGTAGCTGTAGGGATTTATTCTTTTCTGCTCTTACCATAAATATAGATCTTCAGATTTATTTAATTGTATTTATATAAACTTTGAAAAAAAAAAGTAATCTTCTGGCAAAGTTTAGTTGAAAACAATTCGTTAAATTACCTATGCCAAAATCCACCTGTTGTATAACTTTAAAAACTAAATTACTTTATATTAAAAATTATCAAAAATCAATACAAAAATTTATGTTTCAAATTTTTTCTTTGAAAAAAAAATTATATCTTATCTCTTTAGGACTCTTTTCATTCTGAATCAGAGACTCATGTATACAACTAGGGGATAAACACTTGGTTGGAATTCTATATTATTCAGTGAATATCATTATATTTTTCATTAAATTTTAAAATAAGTTTTAATTAAAATTACTTTTTAATGGCAATTTTAAATAGAAAGTGCAATTGAAATGACCATTTAAACAGTCAATAATATTTTACAAAGTCAGGAAAGCTATTCTTTTCTCGGCGTTATGTACAATTAATGCATTTGGAATAGAAATTGTAATAGAGCTTAGCTTTCAAATAATTTATGTATAAAAATATCTACTAAAATATACTAAAATACTAAAATTCCAATTTTAATTGGATTTTATGAATTGTTTCACAAAGCCTTTAAAATTAATTTTTAAAGATTTGTAAATTTATTTTATAAATAGTATTCTATTAAAAATATCTCAAACATGGAACACTAGTTTTAAAAGTGCTAAAACAAAACTCAATTATTATAAATAAATAAAACTTCCTATTGAGTCATTAGAGCTAGGTGGCAAAGCAAGACACTTTGCCCTTAGCCTTACCTTATATGACAACTTTCCCTCTGCAATTCTTTTCTGGAGAATGATTGGCATTAGGCTTAAGGGGACTCTTCACTGACACGAAAACACCTACTTGCTAATGATAAACCTATGGGCAGGTTCTTTTCTAATTTCTCATTTAAATTTGAATATTTTTAAAGTTTTTTTTTTTTTTTTTTTTTTTTTACATAAGATAGCTGAGGTCAATCTTAACTATCCAATGCAAAAAAAAAAAATCACTTAAAAATATTCAAATTTAAACAGGAAATTAGAAAAGAACCTGCCCATAGCTTTAACAAGCTAGCAGGTGTTTTCGAATCAATGAACAGCCCCCTTAATGTCTTCTGCTCGCTAAATGACCTGCTGTCGTGAACAAGATAAATAAAACATGGCAAAAATTACAGACCATTGCGGCGTTTATTTGAAATTACAACATATCAAATTAAACTTTTTTTTATTCACAAACTATCACTATTTATACTATCATGTTACAAGCAAATTTTCTCCAAGTCATCCATTTCTCGTTCCTATGTTCTCTTTCTTTTCCTTTGAAAACAGTTTCTATCTCAGTTGGAAGATCTCACAGGACTTTTTCAATGTGGCTGGAGTTAACAGCTGTTTTTGCTTTTTCAAACATCATTTTCACACTCACTAGAAAAGTAGAAATGAGTAAAAATCAAAATTTGTCCAAGTGAATTTTCATCATGAAAATTAATAACTTATTACTACTTATACTATGCTTACTTATTCTCCTTTTTATTTACAAATTATGTAATGTAAATGCTAGATTTGAATTTAACAGTAAAAAATTATAGCTTGAAAATTATTTTTTTTCACCAGAAATATTTAACCAAACTTGTGTTAATATATTTTATCTTTTTAACTGTCTTCACTCTGAATCAGAGTATGAACTCACTGATTCTAGATTTTTCTGCATAATATGAAGCCAATCTTCTGAACATACAATAATTATTTATAGAGATATAAAGAAATTATAGTGAATAAGAACAACAAAGTACCTAAAATTATTTAATTTGCAGCAAGACTTTTATAAAAAATGAAATGGTTACCAATGAAACACGGGATAGTTCAGAATGCAATTATCAAAATTTGGTTTTCACCATGAAAACCAGAGTTAGAAACACAATTTTTTTAATTTTAATGTATGAATGATAATCAAAATAGTTTTGTTTAGTTTTAATGTGTTTATAGTATAAATGACACTTATTAAGTGTGTGGGATAGGGGCACTACAACAACAAAGTACCGAAAATTAATTAATTTGCAGAAGTATTTTTAAAAAAGGAAATGTTTACCGATGAGCCACAAGATAATTCAGAATGCAACTATCAAAATTTGATTTTCACTATCTAAAAAGTAAAAACTGCAGATTAATCGAAACTAACATGCTATTTTTAGGAAAACATAATTTAGCTGTAATGATTAGCTAAATAATTTAGTATACATAAAAAAAAAAAAAAAAAAAAAAGCTTGTTTCCATATCGATATTATTTTTGACGTTACTTCAATAAACTTACTTCATTTTCTTCTTTTTCGGCACAGAAGCGATAGTCCTATTCTATCAATAGATTGTAGATCTTCAAGGAAAAATTTCAATCCAAAATATTTTTTAAAGTAACAGCTAGCACAGAGGAACATCAAATTTTACGTGCTTGCAGAAGATCAATCATGGTAGTCGTTTGTTACACAATAAAACTACACACTCGTGATCTTCAGAAAGCAATCAAACCCGGGGATATCCCCCAGACATTGATTTCTTCATCTGTTTCACTTTTCATAGACTGAGATATTAGTTCTTGTCAGAAGTGACGTCAAAAATAATATAAGTGTTCCCTAGAAAGTAGTTTTTACCAAAAGCAGAATATGGTTAAAAGTGTGATATATGTCGCAGAATAATGGGCTTCTTTACAGAACATTTCAAATTCTCAATTTCAATGAAATTTATCATTCAGTCTTAGTAAAAAAGTACAAAATTCATCAGTCGATCACCACAAAATTGCAAAGTTTTATCAGCCTAACATCATAAAAAAAAAACTGCGAAATTCTTCAATCATTCATGTAAAAAATAGCAAACTTCATCAATCAGCAGACTTATATAAAACCAAAAATTTTCTGCGCACATAAATATTGGGTCAAAAACTTTCTGCAAATCAATTTAATGTTTAATAAAATTAACAATTATATTTTTGACTGTCTTCATTCTGAATCTAAGTCTGAACTTATTGATTCAAGACTAATAAGTGATGAACAGTCTGTTGGGAAAAATATTATGTTCTAAAATAAATAAATAAAATCAATAATTTTGAAATATCTTAAGTGATAAAAACTAAAAGTGTCTTCAAAGAAAAAAAATCAACCAAATAGATAGTATGTAATTGGTATGTTGCTATAAAAATGATAAACATCAGAATATGCACAAATCTTGATAGAAATTCTCTCAATAAACATATATATTACACTACAATATGTGTTGAAAAGATTTTGACAATGAGTTTTTATTTGGATGCAGACTTTTCAATCTTATGTTAATTTATGATTTTGTAAGCAATCTTAATTTAAAAAAAAAAAATTGAATCATATACATTGTTAAATCAGGCAGATAAGAAATTTCTAAGAATTAAAGATGCAACATACACAAACAGAAAAATCAGCAATATGATATATGCAGACTAAAGCTAATTTAGATGTTTATGCAAACAATGTTTATTTATTTTATTTTTGCGAGAGGAGGACGGACTAAAATCAAATTTTCTTAAATATTTATAAAATAAATAACAAAAATTCAGAAGATTCTAAAATTACTCAGTAGTACCTTACATCACTACACAACTTTGTTAAAGTATTATTTTTAAATCTCAAATAATAAACTAGCATTAAATAGCCAAAAACATGCATCTTTAGATTTATTTTTCTTTTAAGAATATTTATATTAGCTACAGTAGTTCGCTTCATATTAAACAGAGATAACCGGATATTATTCGCGACTCAAACGAACAAGTCCGACATATTTGAAAATTTTTAATCTAACGAAATATTATTGCAAATTTTGTTGCGCGATCATTAACATTACTGCTACATACTATAACACTATATTTAATTTGCCGTAAACACAAGAAGAAGAACACAGACAAAATAAAGACACACACAATATAATTACAGAAAAAAAATAATTGGTTACTTACCGATAAAAAAGCAACATGACAGCCGTTTTTACAGTATTAGTAACACTCTTTCATGGCACTTGTTTAGAGGCAAAGTGCTAAACATCGAGTTGTTTTTCAGTAATTTTACTGACTATTATTATTAATTACTGACTATTATGACATAATTATTAAGTTTGAATTTAAAATTCTTTTTGTTTCACAAAATATTTTGAATTTACATCATAAAATTACTGAGAAAAGATTTATATTGCAATTAGAAAAACACATACAAATAGCTTATGTCGTCGTTTGATTGCCGACTCAGGACAGCGCCAAAATTCCCCCTATAGTCCGTTTGAGTCGCGAATTAACTTTCAACGCAGGAATCGTCATGGCGATGTAGACCAATTATATTACAGACCTGTTAATCAACGACCAATCAGATCACCCAATTTCTTAAAGGCCTTATTTTCTTATATAGGCACTTTACTAACAACAAAACTCATGAGTATGCACGTAGTCTAATACTTTAGCTCTGTGATGTCTATGACTTTTTCTGTATTGAAAAAATAATTCCGATCAATCTCAAACAAAAGTCGAAGTTCGTTTGTTTTTGTTTACATATCTTATGAATTAAGAAGATGATCGTCATGAACGTGATTGTTCTCTAAAGAAAAAGAAAGAAATGTTTATCGGTTTGTTATCCTTTCTTTTTTTCAGATATTTATTTAAAAAATTCAATTTTCTGAAATTGAAATATAATATAGATATATAATATAACATAGAATACCGATAAGTTGACTAAAATGAATTTCTATCAACTTGTATTCCTGTTCTTCTGTTAATTGTTTTTTAAAGTTTATTGCAGTATTTTTTGTAAATTGTTTTTAAAAGAGAGTTTGAGAGTTTTAAATATTATTAAATAAAATTAATTCAAAATTAAAATGTCATTTACAGAGCTGACAGTGAAACTAATTTATTGTTTAGAAATGTAATCTATATTTATAGTACATAATAATAGCACGTGCTTTTTTATTTCAGTATAAAAGTAAAATAACGTAATAAATGAAATAGCTTCTATTATTTTAAAAAAGGAAATAAATAAATGATAGTTTGATATAAATAAATATTGATACAAAAAAACAACCGGGTTACCATGTGAGGCATAAAAGTGCCATTTTCTTCAAATCGCGCCAACGTAATGCGTATATGACATCTGTGCCTAAATTTTTACTAGTAAAAGAATAAATTGGCAGTACTTTATTTTTGCAATAACAAATTTATAAAAATTAGAAATAAAGAAGGGTGCGATCCAAGGGTTCACCACTGCTTGGCGCGTTTTCAAAAAATTGCCAAATTTGTGCGTTTCTGCCTGTTGTCTCCCGGAGTGGCAACCTCCAGAAGACAACAGGCAAAATCGTGCAAATTGAAATGGCGATAATCAAAATAAAGCAAAAATACATATTTTAAAACATTTAAAAGCAAAATAATGTCAAAATAGCGTTTTTAAAAACACAAATTTTTTGTTTAAAAAAAAAAAAAATCCACTTTTTGGAATGGCTAGGTAAGAATTAAACTCACCTGCTTTTGTGCGGAGTGTTCCGAAAACCACGCAAATTGAAATCGCGAGAATCAAAATAAAAGCAAAAATAATTAATCTAAACCTTTAAACAGCAAAATAACATCAAAATACATTTATGAAAAATAAAAGAGAACCGATGATCTTGACCTAATCCTTACTCAAGCCACCATTTAGCGCTTTTAAAAAATGATGCCACATTGGCGATTCCTAAATTGTTTACTTACGTTTATCGTATTGTAACCCACAATAAGCAAGTGGTAAAATGTTGCCATTCTTAATTTTTAAATAGTTACACATAGGAAAAGTAATGGATTTAGCAATAAAAAGGTCCCTGAAAAATAGATTGCATTTATACGAGAGTAAAATTTTATTCGTTCAAAACAATTTGGACAAAAGACATAATTTAAATACAGAATTATTAAATTAAACCCTACAGAGTTGATTTTTTTAGATACTGCATTTATGAGTGAAATAAAATATTTTATTTGACAAATTTAATAAGATACCTATAAAAAAGATAATACGAGCAGTAAAAAACAACGTTTTCATCGATATTACATAAAAGTTTAACGATTAATGTGAAGTTGAAAAAACGAAAATACACGAAATTCCTTAATGCCGCAATCACTGTACCGCACGTATGATTGATCGCTTCGCGAACATGAAACCGAAAAAAAAATCACTGGATACAGCAACCTCGTTGTATCGGAATCCCAAGAAAAACACGAAATTCGTTAATGCCGCGATCACTGTACCGCACGTATGATCGCTTCGCGAACATGAAACCGAAAAAAAACATCACTGGATGCAGCAACCTCGTCGTATCGGAATCCCAAAAAATACATGAAATTCGTTAATGTCGCGATCACTGTACCGCACGTATGATCGCTTGCGAACATGAAACCGAAAAATAAACATCTCTGGATGCAGCAACCTCGTTGTATAGAGATCACAAAAATACACAAAATTTGTAAATGCGGCGAGCACTATACTGCATGTATGATCGCTTCGCGAACATGAGACTTCCATGAAAACTGCAATCAATTAATTCACACTGTTCTAAAGTAACAAGAGTAGCCACTCACATACATAAATTAAAAAAAAAAAAAATCAAGATTTAAATAAAGAAGCAGATGATGAATATCATGACATAACCATTTAATGACATAAGTGTTATTTAACTGTATTAAAAAAAAAACATGTTTTAAATAACTAATAAATCATTAAATATAATTAAAATACAAATAAAAGTCGAATAATCATTTGATGACGTAACAAATACGTCATACGTAACAAATGCGTCATCACAAAAAATATCATTGCTCAGCCTTTCCAACAATAAAAGAGCTACATCTGGCCAACTATCGACGATTTGGCACGATTGAGAAATGATGAGGGTTGCAAGAGTCAGTCCACTATCGCGCGCGTGCTAGCACGCCAATACAAACGGACGCCAAGCAGTGGTGAACTCTTGGATTCACCCCTAAAGAAGAATGAAAGAATGACATCTGCTCAACAGCCTTTGTAAAACAATGTTATAAGAGAAACAGATCTAATTGGTTAGTTGGTATAATGGTATTACTATTTTTCAATTACATAATTTACTTAATATATCCTTTTATATTCAGGGGTCATTTATATTTATATAATAGTAATCAGAAACAGTTTTTTTAATACATACTAAAGCCGGCATAATACAGCCTAACTCAATTAATACGAGCATGGCTAAAATAAGGACACAGTTAAATGCAGCAATATGCATGTTAAGAATGATTCATCATTTAAACTATATTAAATCACACTTTTTATGAGCTACAAAAGCAGGATTATGGCTAATACGAGCAAAACATCTGTTCACTTTAATGTGATTGGAGATTTCAGGACTTTTCTTCTTCTTTTAGCATTAAAAAATGAATAAAGAATTTATTTCATTTATTTTGAATTGAAGTACATAAGCATCGAAAAAGGTTGGAGAACATGTAAGCCTCTTTCCCCATGCATCATCTGAACATCACGGTTACAAAACAGTCAAATCTTTGCAAAGAAAATTATTGTGTTTCCTCATTTACTTTTGGTGTTGTAATTTTTTGAAATGTAGACAGTTTTTTTTTCAGGACCCTATATTTTGAAAACTATTGGTGATATGAGAAAGATTTCGATTAGAAAATTGTTCAGGATCATTGGTTTAATAGGAAAAGACACTCCATAAACATGAATAGTCGAATCAAAAGCAAAATCTGAAAATGCCAATACGATTTGCACCTACACTGCACATTGCTTCTACATAATAGTCTGAAGGTTACAGCTCAGGGTTGCAAAAACGCCGGCTAAAATAAAATGAGCTACAAAAGCAGGATCATGGCTAATACGAGCAAAACATCTGTTCATTTTAATGTGATTTGAGATTTCAGGACTTGTCTTCTTCTTTTAGCATTAAAAAATGAATAAAGAATTTATTTCATCTATTTTGAATTTGAGTACATATTCATCGAAAAGGGTTAGAGAACATGGAGGCTTCTTTCCCCATGCATCATCTGAACACGGTTACAAAACCATCAAATATTTGCAAAGAAAATTATTGTTTCCTCATTTACTTTTGGTGTTATAATTTTTTGTAATTTAGACAGTTTTTTTTTCAGGACCCTATATTTTGAAAACTATTGGTGATATGAGAAAGATTTCGATTAGAAAATTGTTCAGGATCATTGGTTTAATAGGAAATGGCACTCCATAAACATGAATAGTCGAATCAAAAGCAAAATCTGAAAATGCCAATACGATTTGCACCTACATTGCACATTGCTTCTACATAATAATAATCTGAAGGTTACGGCTGCAAAACAGTTAACATCTAATAATTCTTGGATAATTGCTGAGAACTTTTTCAAAAAAAATTATTGCGTTTTCTAAAAATTATTATTTTCTGTCGACAATGTTTGATAATTCATCTCAGAACAAAAAGTTGGTACAGATGTCAAATACGAACCACGTTGGCGCAATTGCAACAAAATGCCAGTTTTATGCCTCACATGGTAACCTGGTTATTTTGTTTATCTTTTATTTTGTTTTTTTATTAATATTTATTTATATCAAACTATCATTTATTTATTTTTATTTCCTTTTTTAAAATAATAGGAGATATTTCATTTATTATGTTATTTTATTTTAATATTGAAATAAAAAAATCATGTGCTGTTATTGCATTTTATTTGTAACTAATATTCAAAAAGAAAGTTTTCGCCAAATTGGCAGAGGAAAAAAATCGGGCCAACGTGGTGCGTATTATAGGTGAAAACTGGGAAATTTAGTTAGTAGCCAGTGGCCGGTAGACTTAGTTTGATTAGTGGCCACTATTATGTTTCAAACTTTCTTGACATGTAGATAAATTATAATCGTTGTATATAAACATATTTTTCTATAAGAGTTTTATATCTTCTATTGTATGAGTATGAGTGTATTTCGCATGATTAAACAGTATCTCTTGAAGAAAAATAATCTAACTGGTGAGCATGTGGCAGGAGTCGAAATATTGAAGATACTGAAATGGCCTTAAAATATGCTTGTATCCGGTGGGAAAAAAGGAATAAATTACTTGAAATGCATGTGGAATCAAAGCTGATTAATATGTTTTGCAGAATAAAACTGTATTTCTTGAAAAAATAATCCAACTAAAGAGCAATCATAACATGCAGGTAAGAGCACATGAGAAAAAGCCGAAATATTGAAAATACAGCTAAGTCATTGAAATCTGTTTGCATCTGGTAAGAAAAAGAATTAACCAGTTCTATAATTAGATGTAATCAATGTACAGATGCATATTTCCATGAAAAATGGTGCATTTCACTTGGCAATCGATAACAGATTTTTTAATCGCCACTTGGCGAGTGGCGACTAGGGTGGCGATCGATGGCTGATTTTTTAATCGCAACTTTTTAAACTTTAATCGCCACGTGGCGAGTGCCGACCGCTAATTTTCACCTATAGTGCGTATATGACATCTGTGCCAAAATTTATTATACATGATATTTTTATGTAAAATAAAGAATAATTTGAAATATGTAATAGTATAGGAGATAAAGGTCAATTATATGTTGGTCAAAAGGATTAAAAAAAAAAATTGAGCAGTCAAAGGGTTAACAATGAGTCAAATTTCTGTATTTATAGGTATGTTTACTTTGTACATGCAAATATTTTGCTTATGCTTTTTTCTCCCCTCTGTAGAATTATCTTCAAGTGCTTATGAATACCATGGTTCAACAAAAAATTTCAATTCATACTGAATGTGCTGGTATTGTCTGATAATAGGTTGTTGAATTTCAGTTCTTAGCTGTGGTAATTGAACTATAAGGCTTTTTTGTGCTGGTACATGAGAAGCTGCCCTTAGGGACATGAATACTATTTTGTGACTACTTGGCTCAAGAACCTGTGAAAACTTTCAAGGTAATTTAAAGTATACTGTAATTATCTACTTTAACTATTATACCATTTTAATTGTTCTTACACACCTAAAAACAAAAATAAATAATGTTATGTAGGGCGATTCCACCGTTACATGTGTAACTTTTAGAGAGTGTTTTTTTGCAAATTGAGACAAATTTAGAAGTGAAATTATTTAGATAACGTTTTACTTTTTTTTTATTGCTATTACAGGACACACACAGAATCCTTTTTGTAGTGATACCCTTAGTCTAAAGTATTAACAATTAAAAAATAAAAATAGTAAAGTCATTACGTGTGTGACTCTGAAAAATCACATGCGTAACAACGACTTTACTATTAAAAATTTTTTTTTAATTATTACTTTAGACTAAAGGTGTCACTACAAAAATGATTCTGTATGTGTCCTGTAATAGCAATAAAAAAAGTAAAATGTTATCTGAATAATTTCACTTCCAAATTGGTCTCAATTTGCAAAAAACATTCTCTAAAAGTCACACATGTAACAGTGGAATTGCCCTGTACAGTGTTTGCCAATCTTTGAATATATATAGTCTACTAGTATTAAAAAATGCTCTGAAGAGCACCAAAAAAGGTTAATATGTTTAAGTATGAAAAAGGCTTGGACAAGTGCTTCTAATTGAGCATGAGAAAGGAAAGGGGTTCCTTCTTGGCTGCAGCTCACTGTCAATGCCAACTTTTGAAAAAATGATATTCGCGCTTTTTCATATAAAAGAAATTTGCGGTTCTTTAGTAAAACTTTCCAACTTGCTTTATATGTCAACTGCACTGTTCTACTGTTGTACTGGGTGTGCGTCTGCAATGCAACTTTGTACAGTGCACTGTGTACCATTATTGCTATACAGACTATACTACACTGTACACTCATATTATACTTTTGAGCCTCAGTGCACATCCGCACTGTTCTTTTGTACTTCCATATTAAAGGTATATGCGCCTAATGTTCGTTTATAACTTACATATGCATTGTGGAGCCACAGCCACTTGCATATAATTTCAATCAATGAATGCATTATACTGTAATGCGTGCATATGTGAAATTGTTCCTGTTCAGATTGCTGCAACACTCTGCACTGCAATACAAATCAATTTTCTGCACAGTTCTACACTGCAGGCATGCTTGGTAGCACTGCATAAGTTTGATACGCTGCAGGAACTAAGGTTTTTGGTACTATGTCGCCTTACATTCATGTCATATCAAGCTGCATATAGCTATACATTTTTTTCGTAACTGTGAGTGATTTCATTTATGTGGAAAAAGCGTGAATATGATTTTTTCAAAAGTTGGCATTGACAGTGAGCTGCAGCCAAGAAGGACTTTCCTTTCTCATGCTCAATTAGAAGCACTTGTCCAACCCTTTTTCATACTTAAACATATTAACCTTTTTTGGTGCTCTTCAGAGCATTTTTTAATACTAGTCATTTAAATTTTTTGATAAAAACTAAAGTTTTTTTAATATCTTGAAAAGCAAAAAATTTTGCTATTGTCAAAATTTTATTGTTACATTGTTTTTACAACACTCGCCAAATCGTTGACTGTTCATCATCAAAGTAGCATTTTTTCATGTCTACCTGCTCTCTCAAATGTCAGGGGACCGTCACATCAATAATTAAATGGTGGTTTTCCATAGCTATTACCTCATAAAGAAACTGGATTCTATAATTGTCTCGGTCGTATCCATGGACTGTTTCTGCTGCACTGAAGTCGCCTGCTATAGGCTGAGTTGTTCTTTCAGTGGTATCTTTCCTTACTACTCTTCTTAGTCTTTCTTAAAATCGCTGAATGGGGCCGAATATTAGGTTCTGATAATTATACTAACGATCAGTTCAGTAATGTTGCTATAAAAATTGAGTTTTGATTTTGTATCGTTATTTGGTGCATGAGACTGTTATTTAAGAAAGTTATGCCGCGATATATATTTTTTTATGTATATAACACAATGTTCATTGTTAGCTCACTGTATTCAAATTCGTACCAAAAGTTGAATGTACCAACACCACCAAACAATTGTTTCACTTTGTTTAAAGGCAGTTCCTGAAATCAAAATTGGGCCTTTACGGGTGCTAGCTGCAACAAATCCCCAAACAAAATAATGTTTTTGGCACCAAAACAGTAATCTCGCTTGTGTTTACAACATTCGCCATATCGTTAGCTGATCATCGCTAAAGTACATTCGAAACCATACTGCACTCATCGATAATTACTAAATCCAATGATTTCCATTGTTGCTTAAATAATTTCAAATCGTCAGAATCAAGCTTAAATTATTCTGCTTTATTCGTATGTTGGACGGGCAATTTGAAAAACGTGTGAATTGTACTTCTTCCAATGCTGATGGCAGCAATTCTCGTTGGTGCTAGTACTGCAGCAGCATCATTATTGTGATTACTCATTAAACGAACTTTCTGACTGAGTAATTAAATTAGAAAGCTTTTTCCTCTACCAGTAACTACTCATACAATCAGATTTATGGGTGGAATAGACTGGTCTTTCTTTTGTTCTTCTATGTGCTTTATAATTGATTAGAATATTTTCCTTTGGTCAGCATTCATTTCTTTTGTTCAATTTATCTTCATTAATAACAATTTCCTGGTGAGTTTCAGTGTTATTAGAATCTGCGGCTATCATATCAACGTCTTCATTTGGTTCTTCGATATTTTAAAGCTGGTTGTGCAAATCACTTTCTTGTTGCAACTTTTCAGCCAAGTCGATTGCAGCTTGTAATCGTTGTTTTGTTTCGCGACGTTCTTCCATCTCTGAAATTTTTTTCACATTGTGCTCAAAGTATTCACGGTAGAGTTTAAATTCTCCCAATAGGTATTCTTCGTTTCGCCAAGGCTTGAACAAAGAATGATGATAGTACAACTCAATTCCAGAGTACGTTTTCGTGTTATGATAGGGCGTTTTCAAAGCAACTGGTTTCAAACGTTTTCTGAACCAACTGAGGTTCTTTTTTAATTCGTAATATTCTACAGACTTTAGTTTATTTCGTTCGTATTAGTAACTAGTGGCCAATTCGCATAAACACGTTTTCCAATTTGTTCGGGTAATAATCATTAATAAAATTCCGACAGTAAATTTCAGTAGATCGTTCATCCTCTTTTGCCAAGAAAGCCAAATCATGGTGACTTTTAGTTTTCTTCGTCGGTTTTTTTTCATGCTGGTATTTAGGTATTGCACAGCATCCCATGAATACAAACATTTATGGCAAAGAATTTTGTCTACGGCTTCGTAACTTCCAGTTTCTCGACTAATGAAGTTTTATCTGGCAAAAGCGCGTAATCTGGCATCGAGACTTTTGTTTTCGTCAATGGTCTTCCAAATCTCTTCCTTACGATTTTTTTCCCGTTTGGTTATATAACGCGTAATGTAACGATTTAACACCAAACTGGATTCTCCAACAAACTGGATGTCAACATTGGCGGCTCACATGAACAAAATTGCGGGATTATAATCATTGATTCAAGTTTGTTTTTCTGATTGTTTCAAACCACATAACTTTGTAACATGGTGTCCACCTTTTCGAGATAAAATGCAGTCTTTAACAGAATTTAAAGTTCAATGTTTCACCAAACCATACATGAAAATTATGTGTAATAATATGCAGCCTGATTATGGCACATTATGCATGACTGTTTAGATGATAATAATGATAGATTTTCTAATATTCCGTAATTGAGTCTACAGACAATGTTAGCGAGAAACAAAAAAATAAGGTACTTTTCGGATAGCCGGGAGTCAGTGAAATATATATGTATGTATATATATATATGTGTGTGTGTGTGTATATATTATAGGTGAAAACTGGGAAATTTAGTTAGTAGCCAGTGGCCGGTAGACTCAATTTCATTAGTGGCCACTTTTTAAAGTTAGTAGCCACAATTATGTTTCAAACTTTCTTAACGTCTAGATAAATTATAATCGTTGTATATAAACATATTTTCTATAAGAGTTTTATACCTATTGTATGAGTATGAGTGTATTTCCCAAGATTAAACAGTATCTCTTAAAGAAAAATAATCCAACGGATGATCATGTGACAGGAGTCGAAATATTGAAAATACTGAAATGTCCTTAAAACCCGCTAGTATCCGGTGGGGAAAAAAGGAATAAATTACTTGAAATGCATGTGGAATTAAAGCTGATGAATATATTTTTCAGAATAAAACTGTATTTCTTGAAAAAATAATCCAACTAAAGAGTAATCATAACATGCACGTAAGAGCACATGAGAAAAAGCCGAAATATTGAAAATACAGCGAAGTCGTTGAAATCTGTTTGCATCTGGTAGGAAAAATAATTAACCAGTTCTCTAATTAGATATAATCAATGTAGAGATGCATATTTCCATGAAAAATGGTGTATTTCACTTGGCGATTGATAACAGATTTTTTAATCGCCACTTGGCGAGTGGCGATCGATGGCTGATTTTTTAATCGCCTATTTTTAAACTTTAATCGCCACGTGGCGAGTGGCGATCGCTAATTTTCAACTATAGTATATATATACTTCACTGGCAGCTGGTTAACCGAAAAGTACCAAAAGATATTATAGCAACAATATGGATACAGTGTAAATGTGGATATGATTGAAGAATTTTCACAAGATCGCAACAACCACATCAAACATTTATCGCCAATAAGAGCCCACTAAATCTACCGGCACAGGATTTTTCCCTTTATTGTATAACAATTATTTGTTTCCTTATTTTAAGTATATATTTGTGTTTTAATTTTAATAAAATAGTGCTTAAAAGTCTGTAATTTTCCAATGTTATATTTTTCAAATGCTCACTTTCGTTTCAACATTGTTGTTTTTTTCAAGTGTTTTGATTCACGGGAATTTCATTTTGCGCTTACTATTACGCTTGGCGACAATGGTTTTTGTATAACGGAAAAGTACCGAAAAATGTTTTACATTCAATAAATAACAAATCAAAATGTTTGGCATGACAACACGATTTGTAGACAACATCTGCTCGGTCAGGGTTGAAATAATTGGCGCATTAGCAAACATTTTGGCATGGTGTTGGTATAACGGAAAAGTACCAAAATAAAAGATACAGCACAAGCTGTACAGGAACGACTTAATAACGATGACATTGAAAATTGGGTACTTCTCTATCATCCCGTCGACCACTTTTCATAACAAAATATTATCGCCAACTCAAAGATTAAACGCCAAAAATTCCGCCAATGATGTCAGAAGCATTATACGTGTTTGTTATGTCATCAAGTGGTTTTTAATTCGACCTTTGCGTGTATTATTCATTATGTTTTACTGACTTATTAGTTATTTCATTAATTAAAATAACAATTGTGTCCGTAAATTCTTATATTTTATTTATTTATTTATTTATTTTGATATTCCAATGGCAACGTTCTCCCTTTTATTTGGCGATAGATTTTTGTTATGAAAAGTGGTCGACGGGATAATAGTACCGAAAATTGTTTGCCGCATATTTTGCGTGAATTACATGAAATTATGAAACACAATTCTTTTACATAAGCATATAAAATGCTTAGTAAGTTTGAATGTAAATAGCAGGAGCCTGTTAGGCGATATAATTTTCCAATATATATATTTCCTCATTGTCGATGAATAGTATATGAGTATTATTTCAAATTTAATGTGAAAACCACGATTTCTACCTACGATTACTGTTCTATAACGGGCATTTACGCTAGTAAGAAAATAAAAACAAATAAGCATGTTTGACACGTGATTTATTTAATTTGAATGAATTCTGTTGTATACATAATAATATTTATTTAAATTTTCGTGCAAACGCGCGCATTTGCTATGATAAAGAAAGAAAAGAAAAACCAATGTTCAACCGGAGCTTTACAACATAAATTCGATTTCCTCAGCGACCCTCAAACATACAAAGATAAAAAAAAAAAAACCTATTCTAAGTTTTACCAAGAGGAAAAAAATAAAACAAAAACAAAGTTAATCCTTCCAGGTAAACGTTAGCTAGACTTTGTTGAACTTTGCGTCTTCATTTTTTCGTTCGAAGTTAAATAAAAAACTACAGTAAGCTACAGTAATTTTTTCAATCCTATCATTTTATTCGTCTCGTCGAGTTCTATCTTTTAAAAAAAAAATCCCTGTCGTATGTCAACTGGTTCGCCAGATATTTCAGAAAAACGTTTGCATTTTCTATTTCTTAAACATATTATAGCAAACGCTACTGCGTTTACTATGATACTAATAAAAGAAAGTTTCGCTCTGTGTGTCTGTGTGTGTGTGTGTGTGTGTCTGTTGGCGATGGCTAGGAAAATTTAGCGCACCTAGAAGTCTGTAAATTTAGATTTAGGTAGTCCAAACTCTCTCCTGGTATACCTGAGCGTCAGAATTTTAATATTTTAATTACTTTCTGAAATATTAATTACAATGCACAAAGAACTCTCATTAAAAATATGCTTTTATTCTCTTGGGTTGGTTGGTTCACTGGTTGGTTGCATCGATTCTTCACAGAAGTAATTAAATAAACCAGAGTAGCGATGCATAAATAAGGATTTCTAACTAAATAGTGTCAGTATGGATTGAAGTTATCAGCGTAGAGGAGCCATGCGAATGTTGCGCCACCTGTAAATGACAAATTACACATATGTCCCACTGATTGAAATATTTTCCAGGCACATGTTTCTTCATGACAATTAGTCGGGTTTAAGTTTTTTACATGACATTTATTATTATGATGGAGATTGTTAATACAGAAAACTTTATTTAACAGATTCTTTTTTATATTTGCGGGAATGAAGAGGGCCAAGGGTCTAATTACATTTAAGCTTCAAGGTGTAATTCTAGAAAGCAGTTACCAGAATTTCCGAATAATAGTGTAAGCCAAATTTCAAATTAAGTTCCTAGCTTAACCAAATGAATCAATCATTAAAGATGTATTGTGATCCTCTTAATTACTTATTTGCTGAAGGCCACTTGAACAACCCCCCCTCCCGGCCCGTCCTTCAAGGTTTTTTCTCTAACTCTGCTCCGTTTCCATATCTCAGCAACTATCTTTCCGATTTCAACGCAAGTGATTTCAAACATTATAATTAATTTAATAGTCACCCTTTATAACATTAAACTAAATTTATGAGTGACGGTTACCACTATTTATGAATAACAGTTTAAGCCAATTTTGTAATTAAGTTCCTAGCTTAAGCAAACGAACGAATTTTGAAAGATGCATAGTGGTCCTCCTAATTAGTCATTTGCTGAAGGGCACTTGAACATCCCCCCCCCCCCCCCCCCCCCGGGACCTCCTTCAAGGATTTTTCTCTAACTATGCTCCGTTTCCATATCTCAGCAACTATCTTTCCGATTTCAACGCAAGTGATTTCAAACATTATAATTAACTTAATAGTCACTCTTTATAACATTAAACTAAATTTATGAGTAGCGGTTACCACTATTTCCGAATAATAGTTTAAGCCAAATTTGTAATTACGTTCCTAGCTTAAGCAAACGAACGAATTTTGAAAGATGCACAGTGGTCCTTCTAATTAGTCATTTGCCGAAGGACACTTGAACAACCCCTCCCCCCTGGCCCGTCCTTCAAGGTTTTTTCTCTAACTTTGCTCCGTTTCCATATCTCAGCAACTATCTTTCCGATTTCAACACAAGTGATTCCAAACATTATAATTAACTTAAATGTGACTCTTTATAACATTAAACTAAATTTATGAGTAGCGGTTAGCACTATTTACGAATAATAGTTTAAGCCAAATTTGTAATTAAATTCAAAGCTTAAGCAAACGAACAAATTTTGAAAGATGCATAGTGGTCCAGGTCCTCCTAATTAGTAATTTGCTGAAGGGCACTTGAACATCCCCTCCACCCTGGGACCTCCTTCAAGGTTTTTTCTCTAACTATGCTCCGTTTCCTTTTTTCTCTAACTATGCTCCGTTTCCATATCTCAGCAACTGTTTTTCCGATTTCAACGCAAGTCATTCCAAACATTATAATTGACTTAATAGTCACTCTTTATAACATTAAACTAAATTTATGAGTAGCGGTTACCATTATTTCCGAATAATTGTGTAAGCCAAATTTGTAATTAAGTTCAAAGCTTAAGCAAACGAACGAATTTTGAAAGATGCATAGTGGTCTTCCTAATTAGTCATTTGCTGAAGGGCACTTGAACACCCCCCCCCCCCCTACGGCCCCTCTTGCAAGGATTTTTCTCTAACTATGCTCCGTTTCCATATCTCAGCAACTATCTTTCTGATTTCAACGCAAGTGATTCCAAACTTCATAATTAACTTAATAGTCACTCTTTATAACATTAAACTAAATTTATGAGTAGCGGTTACCACTATTTCCGAATAATTTGGTAAGCCAAATTTGTAATTAAGTTCCTAGCTTAAGCAAACGAACGAATTTCGAAAGATGCATAGTGCTCCTCTTAATTAGTCATTTGCTGAAGGGTACTTGAACAACCCTTCCCCCCCCCCGGCCCCTCATTCAAGGTTTTTCTCTAACTATGCCCCGTTTCTATTTTCTATATATCAGCAACTATCTTTCCGACTTCAACGCAAGTGTTTCCAAACATTATATTTAACTTAATAGTCACCCTTTATAACATTAAATTAAATTTATGAGTAGCGGTTACCACTATTTACAAATAAGAGTTTAAGTCAACTTTGTAATTAAGTTCCTAGCTTAACAAAACGAACGAATTTTTATGCATGCATAGTGGTCCTCCTAATTAGTCATTTTTTGAAGGACACTCGAACATCCTCTCCCTTCGGCACCTCACTCAAGGTTATTTTCTCTAACTGTGCCTTATTGCAATAACTGGGCTAATAATGTTCCAATCTTCTCGAAACCAGCTCAATTTTGTAGTGCGCCTACTATACAGTAACGTAGGCAGCGGGGACCTGTCTCAGAAGTTCGTTCGGAAAGATGTTTGTTTAGAACAGAATGCTCCCATGACGGTGGTAGGGGGAAATAAAAGATTTTCTAGAGCATACGAGCATGCCGGGTATACGGTTCCAAAGCCATCGTAGACCGTGGCCAGAGTTCCGTTTTTTAAGAGATTTAAGTTTATTTCAAGGGCTCGGGCAAAGCCGGGCGGGTTAGCTATTTTGCAATAAAAATTTGTTTCAAACTCTTTAATACAGTTTATTGATTTAATATATACTATTTTTAAATGTTTCATCCTTTTGCTATTTTCTTTCTATGAAGCAATATAGTACTTTTATGTGGAGCAAATCTCTATTTTTATATAAATTATCGATACTTGTGTATTATCCTTGCCAGAAAGATACACCGGCAACAATGGTAAATATTTAAAAAAACTAAATCAGTTTGTGTAATATAACTTTTTACATTACCTTCATATTTACATCCACCCATCTTACTTGTTTATATATATTTTGTTACACTGTGATTCCACGAAAAGTGGTCCTGGCAGAGTCAAAAAATAAATTCACAAATTATAGAAAGAAATGTTGTTTTTAGATTTAAAAAAATGTATGCTCTTTGATTCCAATGTCAGTTGTTAGCTAAAGATTTTTTTGAAACAATATTTTAATCAGAGGTTTCAACTCTTAAAACATCCATAATAGAGGAAGTTTTGATGGTATAATTTCCAAAGTCATTTTCTCTTAAACATTAAACATAAATTAAAATTTTTTGCTATATGTCAATACAATAGACAGTTTCTTAAATTATCTGCGATAAATTTATTTAATTAACTCATAATTATGTAAATTATTTGTCACGCTTAACACAGTAAAGTTTTTTTTTTTTAGAAAGTTAAATTGATTAAAAGAAAATATTATAGATTATAAAGTATCATTGTACATAGGCGGTGTAACATAACTTTTACATATAAACTGAATACCTATAAAACACATAAACAGACCACTTTAAAATTGTCATACATGTAATGTTTTGAAGAATTTTTTTAATTAAATTTGAGCTATGCCGCCTTATTTTGACATATTGAACTAGAAATATAAGAAACGTTGTAAATAGCAAGTATGAGTCACCAATGTAAAATGTAGTACAAAAATAAAAATATTTATAAAACATTTATAGATAAATTGTATAAAAAAGTATCTGAAAAAATATTTTTATCTATTTCTCTCTTTCCTAGATAACTAACTTGATATAAATTGTAATTCTACCTATTTATCTTATATGACATGTGTATGTGGCATCAATTATGTTTTTTTCCTCAGAATAAGTGAAATGAAGAGATTCATCTAAGTAGGAAGCACATGTTTTAAGACTAGATATTAGATGGTTGTGCAAATTGCTTGAAGTTGTGATTTTCCTTTTCAAACTACTTCAAAAATTAGCCTCTATAATTATTATTGATTTAAAAAAAGCAAGTACCAACAGTTGCAAGTACCAAAATGAAATACAATCTGCCCTATGGTCTCAGGAAAGTATTCAACTATTTACAGCTGCCTTTTTTGATAAAGGAAAATGCCATACATATTTGATATGCTCAGACCTCAGAGAAATAATCTACTAGAGACCACATCTCTTTGTTATATTGTTGAAAATCCGGTTTCAGGATCAGCTCGGATTGACGCTTTAAAAACTGTCTGTTTTGGCGTTGATCGCTTTCTTGGCAACTTCGATTTCATTCTCGCAATAAAAATAAACATAAACAAATCAAAGCGAAATGAAACTGTTGCTCCTTCTAGGATTTAATCTCAAAGAGGAAGGATAGAAATAAGTTATGAGAGTCCCACCCATGGTGAAAAAAGATTGTTTAATCTTCTGGATGGATTTTCTGTTTTTGCTGCTGTATTTTATTTTAATGTTATAAAATGGCTTTGTCCTTGTAATAAATGTTACTTAAATTATATTTTTTTTATTAGTGATATAAGATATTAAGTACAATAACACAAATTATTTCGAGATTTCTGCTTGAAAAGCTTCAATTTGACACAATCATTTCACGAAATGTAACAAATTAATGTCAGATTTTTTTTAAATTCTAAAAATGCATTAAATTTTGCAGGCATTATTAAAATAACAGAAAATCGAACAGTATTTACAGTATCTTTTTTTTTTCTTACAAAAGTGAAGAATTTGTGGAAAGTTAGCAGTGACATGTTATAAAATATTATTTGATTTGATAATGTATTTTATAGGTTTTGAAAACTTGAAATCACATACTGTCTTTATTTAACAATACATTCTATAGAACATATTTTTGCTGCAATCCAGAATTTTTGTTTTGCTTTTGATGTTCCAATTTAAAGGCATATTTTTTGCAATCTTTCATATATATATATATATATATATATTAATTGAAAGTATAAATGTATTACAATATTTTTAATCAAAAGGAAAACATCGATAGATAACATATACGCATGTATAGAAAAACAAAAATACAAATGCACAGTATTTTTTTTTTTTTTTTTTTTTTTTATGAAAAATAAAAATTCCAGGATATTTTATATCTACTAAGTTAGAACTTGTGTAATTGTTTCTCTGTTAAAATAACTATTTTGCATAAGTTTCTGAGAAGAAATAATTTGCAACTTTTGAATGCTATAAAAAATTAAGTTTAACTCTCAAGTGTTTTTTTTTCTTTACAATTATTGAAAATAATAACCACAGGCAAGGGCAAAATTGAACCAAAGGGAGGGGGGTGAAAACAGAAAAATTCCCATAACTTCTTAATTATGATACGTATCAAATCCATTTAAAGTTATTAATACTTCTAGAAAAGGGCTGAAAATTTATGTATGACAGATTTTTGATATAATTAAAAATGACCTCAAGGGGGGAGGGGGGTGGTTAGGGTTTAAGAAGAAAAGAATTCAAAACTTCGTCAATTCACAATATATCAAATCTGCTTAAATTTATTATAAATCCTCTTAATAGTATCTACAACTTTTACTTTGACAAGTTTTTTTATAAGACCAACTCTTATAGCCCAAAAGAAAAAAAAAAAAACTGTTTGGAATTTAAAATATTAGTCAATCTCTTGAAAAACAACAAGAGCACAGACGCAATATAAAGTTTCGGCGGGGAAATGGGGGGAAATTCCCAGTAGATTTTGGCGGGAGAAAAACCAGTTTGGTGGAATAAATCTACAACCTCCACCTCTGATGTCGGTCATAGAAAAGGTTACCAATGTGGGGTCTAGTTTATTGTAAGGTCTATGGCTCAGACACTAAAGACAAAGGCAAGGACACAATATATGCTTTCTTGGAATTATTATTTAAAACAATCCTTGAAAGTGAAGAAAGTTATCTGGAAAGAGAAAAAGTTCCTTTTATGATTTGCAGCGATGGATCATCCTCAGAATTTAAAAACAAATGTATGGCAAACGTTCTTCATTTATTATCAAATAAGTATGAAAGTGAAGAGCACTGGTAAGTATTTTGCAATCTCACATGGTAAAGGAGTTGTTGATGGTATTGGAGGAAGGGCAAAATCTCTTGTAAGACAAAAAACAATGTGTAAATCCGGCAAAGTAAATGCTCAATCATCAACTGATTTTTTCAATTTAAATAATAGATCTCATGCCTTCTACTAAAAGATTGCTTTTGAATCAAGATAATATTTCTGCTAAGTTAAATGAAGATTTTCCTTAGGAAAATGATAAAAATATTCCAGGTATCCAAAAAATGCATGTAATGTGAGCTTCAAACAGTAAAATTAACTTGTAACATACAGATACGAATGATAAATCTGTACCAAATTTCACAAGAACTTATTGTGAGAATATATTTACTGCAACTGCCGAAAATCTTAAAGTCGGTGAATGGTGTATTGTTAAATATGATGACATAGAGTAGGGGTGCACAACCTTTTTAAGCGAAGGACCATTTACAAAAATGACTGGGTTGTCGAGGGCCACCATCAGAAATTTTTTGTTTTGAGGAGGTGTGGCCGGGGAGGGGGGGAGAGCAGATTAAAAAAACAAATTTCGGAAGGGTAGATTTAGCCTCCTAGGTTCCTTCCCTCCTCCAGTCAACATATTCAGTTCTGTTGACAATGATATATCAACAGTTTACGTTTGTATTTATACTAGAGATATAGCTAAGATTATTTTCAAAGAGTGAAAATACTCCTTGACTTTATTTGAAGGAATAAATTTAGCTTTAAAGATTGCCAGTGCCGAAAAAAAATTCTGCTTTCATGAATGAAGGTGAAGAGGAGGAGAAATATATATTATTCTAAATTGTACTACTTAACATATTCAGTCATAAAATGTGGATATCAAAGGGGTGCACAACCTTTATAAGAGGAGGGGCAGTCACAAAAATGACTGGATTGTCAAGAGCCAACATCCATAGGGTGGACAAAATTTTGTTTCGGGCAAGGAGGTAGGGGTAGGCCTAAAAGTTCATAAAAATGCTAATTTTAAAAGGAGGGTTAGCTCCTTTTTCCTACTCAACCACCTCCTTAGTCAGCTTAACCCAATGCAGTTGGAAAGGATGGAAAAAACTTGCATTTTTTTTTCCCATACGCGATTGACAATATTCATAGTCTTTTTCCTAGTGATTGACGAAATTCACAATTATTACGCACACGTTCGGCGAAATTTGCGATTTATACGCACCCGGTCGGCAAAATTTGCGATTTTTACGCACCTAATCGGCGAAATTTGCAATTTTTTCCGCATCCGATCGGCGAAATTTGCAATTTTTCGCACCCGATTGGCAAAATTTGCGATTTTTACGCGCCCAATTGGCAAAATTCGCGATTTTTACGTACAGATCGGCGAAATTCATGATTTTTACGCACCCGATCGGTGGAATTCGCAATTTTTATGCGCCGAATCGGCAAAATTTGTGATTTTTACGCGTCCGATCGGCAAAATTCACGATTTTTACGCAGGAGATCGGCAAAATTTACGATTTATACGCACCCGATCGGTAAAATTCGCGATTTATATGCACTTGATCGGCAAAATTTGCGATTTTTATGCACCCGATAGGGAAATTTGGCAAAATTCGCGATTTCTACGCACCTGATCGGCGAAATTCGTGATTTTTTTTGCGTCCGATCGACGAAATTGATCTGCGGGCCACCAGTAATCCGATCGCGGGCCACTTTTGGCCCGCGGGCCAAAGGTTGTGCACCCCTAACATAGAGTATATGCAGATATGCTCTATACAATGTGGAGGTGAGGAATTGAAAGTATCTGTCATGATCCCTTCAGGAAAATATAAGCCTACTGTGCCATCAGCAGCCTTTTCCAGCGCCGTTCTCTGTTAAGCCTACTTCAGCATTTTGGCAGAGCATTTTTGTCTGTGTCAATGTGCGTGCGCCATTTGGAGTTTGATTTCCCCCCCCTCCATATTGGTGCTGATGTAAGGGGAAGTGTTTTCATTGCATGAATTAAGTCTCTTTTGGTTTCAAATTCTTTTTGTTTTTCAATATTTGTTTTAGTTAACTAATAAATTAAAAAAAATTTGGGCACCCTGTATTCATTAGTATTTGTAATAATGTAACTCTGATTTTAATCATAATTTCAGTTGAAAGATGGCAAAATAAAGTAATAGCATTGCTCCAACACAAAGTCTGCCCTAGGGCCTGCTACGAATCACTGGCAGGGATGTTCTGCAATTTTTTTTATAGTTGTTTACCAATGCAGTTAGATATATGAATTCATTGAAGATTTTCTTTTTCCATATTTTTTGTCATAAATATTTCAGGTATTTTCAGAATAATTTACTTTGTTAGAATAAACAGTTGTAATTACTTCACTCAGTTGAGTTGTTATTAAATTTTCTAAAAATATTCAAGATAATTACTTTTAAATATAGTATATATTCACTTTCATTGTCTATAGATATTTGATTCTCTTGTTACATTTTATAATTACCTGTATTGTGATATAATATATATAGTTAGAACATACCTGATTAGAAAAAGAGAAAATCCTTAAATCTCCTTATCCATTTATAGTTTTATATCTTTTGACATATGTTTACTAAAATATGGATAATCATATAACTCTATGTGTGCATGTGTATGTATATTAAATAAACCTTTCAAGTCAGTGGAAGAATTCAACTAACTAGAGTTTGACAATATAATATTGCATAAACCCCCGTAACAGCTTAAATCAATAAACTAAATATCCAGTTTGTCTTATCTAAAAGCATATATGCACCAGATACATTATAGGAAATGATACACTTATAATTTTTTATATGCCATTATTTCACAATCTACATCTAGATAAAGCAAAGTTATTTACTGTAGATCACCTCAAAATTCATCAATTTTGGCTTTTAAAAGCTGTTCAATAAGTTATAATGAAAAAATTGGTCAATAGGAATTTCTAATTTTTTATTTCTCTCATCAAATGAACTCAGAATATATCAGTTTCTCACCACATTAAAGTATCCAGTTTTTAAGTATGTTAAAATACTAAAATTGTTCTTGAGTTTTTACTGTTAATTATTCAATCCTACTCATTTTTTAAAATCTAGGTTACACTGTTCTTATTTAAAAAAAAAAAAAAACAAAAAAAACTGCATATACTGTCATTAATATTTTGTCGGTGATTTAATTTTTCAGGACTTGTAAGGGAGAACTGGAAATGATTTTCTTAGTTAGGGCAGGTTACAGCTTACTAAATTCAAAATTTTCTCTGTTTTTCTTATTTTATTGAAAAAAAAAAAAAAAAAATATATATATATATATATATTTCCACTTCTCTTCCACATCAAAAAATTTATTAAACATTTTCAAATATTGCAGTCCTTAACAACAATTTTTTATCTGCCTGCAAATATTGCTTTTTTGTTCAACTGACCCTTTTTGTAACAGACCTCAAAGGATCAGGTTTAAAGTATATCCCTTACAGTGATTAGACATGGAAGAGGCTTTTGTGCAATATAAGCAGTAATCTTACTGGAAATTTCTAGAATTCTATGATCCAGGTGTGACAAGAGAAATTCTACCACTTATGTTATTGCTTGCTTATGAATTTGCTTCCTTTTTGCTGAGTTAGCTAGGCATTTCAGGCTGAATGTTATGTACATTATGATTATGTTCAGCTAATGATTTCTCTTTTTTTAGATTTTGCTCATTTTCAGATGGATTCACTTAAGTTTGTTTCATTTATTCTGAAATAAATGAAAAATTTCTAAACAATTGCCATATTTTCTATTTTTATTTGTTAATTATAGTTGTATTCAGTTTTAATTTTTTGCATGGATTTTTTAAAATAATTTTCATAAATTTGATGTTATTTTGATACATAAATAAATATATTTATTTTTGATAGAATAGTCAACATATTTTTAAAATTAAATATTTTCAGGCCTGACTTAAATTTTAATTTTCAAAATTTTATTATGTGTAAAAACTTTAATTTTATATTTGTTAATAATGCAATATTTCAAACTCATTTTTGCAAGCAAAGAAATACAAGACAGAAATATTTAAAAAACAAATAATTTGCTCTTTGTACACATTCACAAAATATAGGATTAGGTTTTAAGTATCAAAGCAATTTAAATAACATTATTTTAAAAATAAAATTCATATTTTACATTTTGTAATATTTAAACATAAATGTAAACTTTATTGTCTTTATCAGTCCATAGTTAGTCCTCTATATAGTATACACTAGACTTATACAAAACTAGATTTTTTTTTTTTCTAATGAAGTTGTTGTACAGGAAAATACATAAGTTATTGTTATTAGTTTTCCCTTGTTGTCTAGAAATTATTTTACTTCGTGAAACAATTGTACTCCATCTCACAACTTGAGGCATTACTAACAATCTTTCAGCAATTATTCTTTGTGAGACATAAGTATCAACAGAACGAACACAATTAAATATTAAAACTTTGTGGTTTTATTATGTAATTGTGATTTATTGTGAGTTTTTCAGTGGTGTTTCATCTACAATTGAACTGTTCAGTTTTAGCAAACTCTTCTGTTATTTTTCTTTTACTTTTTGGTAATATTAGTACCAATGCTGCGACCATTTACATTAAAATGTTTTTGACATTCTTAAATAAATTGCTTTGTTATTGTGCATAAATAATCTGCAATATAAGAATGTTCTGAAGTAAGGTAAACCTCCATAAAAGAAATGTGCATTTAAGTTAAAAATATGTGGTTCAATATGAACATTATTCCAGCAATCTAAACACAGTTGCAAATTCTCTAGAAAATATTTCCTTAGATTCTTGGATGGAAATATATAAAATATCATGATATTTCGAAAATAAATATTTGATATATATCATGATATATATCACAATATATTTATTGACAGGGCTTAATTTCTAAGGAAAAAAGTACCGGAGACTTAATATTCTGCAGTACTAACACCTGTAGCGTACTCCCCTCCTCACCCCCCTTCCCCCTTCCCCCCTCCCTTCGCCATCACTCTAAAATTTGCATATTTATTTTTCATACATTATTTTCAAAATTTAAAGCATTGTTTTTTTATTTAGCAAAATAAAAATTTTAAATACTTTTATCTGCATATACTTAGCTATGAAATATTCCAGTTTTTAGTTATTACTACTTCCAAATATACTACACTTACTAATATAATACTACACTTAGTATACTACTTCCAAATAGAAAACTTTGCCTAATCTTAATGTTAATTAATCGCAGAATTCTGCGATTAAATAAGCTTAGGATTATGATTCGAAAATAGTGTTAACACAAAAAATGAATAGTTCGCAACTATGCAGAATAGAAAAAGACTATTTCTGTTTACTCTTTATTCTGATCAAAATAGCATTAAAATGATTTGAAATGGAAATAAATAAAATTTTGAATTTAAAACAGATTGAACTTGGACAGATCAAGCCTGCCCAAACCTGAAGACTGGTATAAAAATCAAACCTGTTTCATCTCCATCTCTTTTAGCGACACATTATGTCACTTATAAGTGTTTTGATACCAAAGATTGGAGATGGGAGGGAAAGGAAATGGTAATGTAGGATTCATTTTTCAGAAGCGTTATTGCACTGGGCTCCGGAGCGCAGTGTTTATGAGCTCCGGTGAATTCTGGCCAATATTTAAATATTTATTAAAAACAGAGAAGTACCGGAGCTGAGCTCTGGTGCAAATTAAGCCCTGTTCATTGATATTGATATATATTACCAAATTTTGTGAAATGGTAACAGTATTTTGCTCAATTCTATATCATGCAGAATTGTACAATGTTTTCATAATTGTGTTTAGTCTAGGAATATTATTGAGTTTAAGTCAGAGAAATAATGAGGTAAATAGATACTGTTATTTAAGTGGAAACCTTGTATTTCTAACTATACCCTTTTCCAATTATACATTTTTTAAAAAATCTTCTATGAAAATTAGGTAATAATTTTTATTTTATTTTCTCTTTCAGTCCTATGCTTTGAAACTTTTGACTTGAAGCTAAATTACCAGTAGATAATTTTAGAATATGAAATAAGAAGAGTGCAGAAAAAAAAAAAGAAGCAAATGTAAGTACATTCTAACTTTTTGCAGTCTTAAAAAAAAGAAATGAAATTAGTAAGTGTAAAATTTTCTTCTTTTATTTATTTATTTAATTGCAAATGCACATTTTTTTTCTTCCAGTATTAAAGCTTTTAAGGTTATATTCATTGCTTCCTAGCTTGACCCATTTTAATATTATTTTTGTTTCCCTACCTCCTTTAAAAAATTGTTGCAAGGTTCATTAAAATAAAAAACTCTACAGAGTGTCCCAAAAAGATTGAAACAAGCTTAAACTTTTTTATTTTTCAGCGATACACAGACAATGTAAATTGCAAAAGTCTGTAAAATAAAGCAGGAATTAAGATTATGTAAATGAAATAGTTCTTCCATTAATTTTCAAAATGTTACTTTTTAAATTTTTATACGGTCCCTGTATCCTATAAGTTAGGGGTGCGCAACCTTTTTAAGCGAAGGGCCACTTACAAAAATGACCGGGTTGTCAAGGGCCACCATCAGTAGCACAGAGAGAATTTTCTTTCGAGGAGGTGCGTGGGTGTGAGGGGGGGGGGGGAGAATCTACTATAATCAGATTAAAAAAACATCAATTTTGGAAGGGTCGTTTTAGCCCCCTAGGTTCCTTCCTTCCCAGTCAACATATTCAGTTCTGTTGCCAAGGATATATCAACAGTTTACGTTTGTATTTATAAAAGATATATAGCTGATTATTTTCAAAGAGAGAGAATACTCCTTGACTTTATTTGAAGGAGTAAATTTAGCTTTAAAGGTTACCAGTACCGAAAAAAAATTGTGCTTTCATGAATGAAGGTGGGGAGGAGGAGACACTTATATTATTCTAAATTGTACTTTTTAACATATTCAGTCATAAAATGTGGATAACAAGTAGGGATGCACAACTTTTATAAGAGGAGGGCCAGTTACAAAAATGAGTGGATTGTCAAGAGCCAATTCACAGTTTTTTCCCTAGTGATTGACGAAATTCCCGATTTTTACATGCCCAATCGGCAAAATTTGAGGTTTTTTCATGCCCGATTGGCGAAATTTGAGATTTTTTTCGCACCCGATTGGCAAAATTCGCGATTTGTATGTACTCAATCAGCAAAATTCTCAATTTTTACGTGCCTGATCAGCAAAATTTGTGATTTTTACGTGTCCAATCGGCAAAATTTACAATTTATATGCACCTGATCGACAAAATTCGTGATTTTTACGCACCCAATCGGTAAAATTGCTGATTTTTACGCAGACGATCAGCTAAATTTACGATTTATATGCATCTGAACGGCGAAATTTACCAATTATATGCATCCGATTTGCAAAATTCGTAATTTTTATGCATCCGATCGGCAAAATTTACGATTATTACGCATCCGATCGGCAAAATTTACGATTATTACGCATCCGATCGGCAAAATTTGCGATTTTTACGCATCCGATCGGTAAAATTCGTGATTTTTACACGCCCGATCGGCAAAATTCACGATTTATACGCACCCTATCGTCAAAATTCGCAATTTATACGCACCCTATTGGCAAAATTCACGATTTATATGCACGCTATCGGCAAAATTTGAGATTTTTACAGGCCCTGATCGGCAAAATTTGCACTTTTTATGCACCTATGGGCAAAATTTGCACTCTTGACGCACCCGATGGGTAAAATTCGTGATTTTTTACGCGTCCGATCGGTGAAATTTGGCAAAACTCATGATTTTTATGCACATGATCGGCGAAATTCATGATTTTTTCGTGTCCGATTGGCGAAATTGATCCGCGGGCCACTAGTAATCCCATTGCAGGCCACTTTTGGCATTTGGGCCACAGGTTGTGCATCCCTACTATAAGTTATATTTAGACAAAATTTCCCCACGCTCTGACAAATGCAACAGTAAAAATTACATTCTTCTAATACCAAAAGTCAAAGTATATTAACTCAGTGAATTTTGGTCATAGAAGAATGTAATTTTTATTCTTTTACTTACTTATTATTGCACAGAGAAAGTTTTTCTAACTGCAACTTATAAGACTATGGCTATTTTATCTACATATAAATTTCTACCTTATTTTGAACACTTTGCATTTTACATTGCCCATATATTTCGAACGGGTAAAACATTAAAGCATATTTCAATCTTTTTTGGGACTCTGTATGTATTTGTTAAAATCCATAAACAAAAAATTTCCTTTATCTAATTAGCTTATTAATAATTTTGTTAATTTAGGGGGAAAATAATACTAAAATGTCTAACTTAGGAATATAATCATCGCATCATCCTCTGACAAAAAAAAATCTTTTGTAAAAGCTTAGGAATACGTATGTATTCTATTTGAAAAATAGCTATAAGGACTGTACAAGTGATCCTCAACTTTCGAATATAATTAGTTCCTGAAATGTGTTCAAAAGTCAAGGACTGCCTATAAATAATTGTAAGACAGGATATTTGATTCATTAGAAATATTTGTTTTGCTCAAAACATTCTTATTTTTCTATGTTAAAATATCCACTGAAAATTATAAATATTTGAATCATTTATGAAACTGATATAAAAGTGATGGTAGATAATTGGTTCATGTGATAAGAATTGGTTTAATATAAGAAGAAAAGAACATTTTTTTAATTTGATTTTTTATTATCTGTTTAAGAATAAGAAAAATGTTTGAATTAGAAATCAGAAACTAAGCTCAAATTTAAAAGCTAGAGATTTCTTTAAAAAAAAGTGGATCTCTTAAAGGATCCTTCACAAAAATTTTCATCTTGAAACAAAACCTTCCACAAAATTCTTTATTTTAAACACAGACCTTTTGCAAAACTATTCCAAAATTAACCTTTCAGAAATTAAATAACCTTAAAATACAGTACAAAACAGTTAAAGTCTCCGAAGAATCTACTAAAACTTCCCACAAAGGGATTAATTAGTCTGGGTTATATTGCTGAGAACATAGAGTTAATAACATTTGACATCAATGAAAATAAAACGCTATCTTTAAATAGAAACTGGAACAAATTCAAATGATGAAAATGAGCAAATTAAATGGTTGAGTTACAAACTTCCATATATAAATTCATATACTCTGTTAAAAAGAAATAGGGAAGCAATCAAATAGAGAAAACCATGAAAGACAGCCATGCATAGGTATAAAATTGAAGTACACATACATTAAAGGTAACATACAGAAAATAAGACACTAAAACATCATATATCAGAATTTTAACTCTTTGAAATTATGTCGAGAATATGAAGAGACGCTCCGCACCAATTAGAGGAAATGTAAAAAAGAAATGTGTTTTTTGACAAAAGAATGTTTTATTTGGTGTGTGGTCCCCTCAAACAATTAAGACTTGCACATCTGTTTTTAATGTATGCAATGAGGTTGTCACTATGAGTTTGATGGATTCTATTCAACTTTTCAAAAAGTGCTATCTCAAAGTCCCGAACAGTCGATTTCAACAGAGGCATTGCTCTCTCAGCAATGCATTGTCCGAGTGTGACCCAGACATGTTCGATCAGATTTAACTGAAGAGAGCATACTGACCACTACATACACTGTATTATTTACTTTTCAAACACATTTTCCACAAGTCGAGCTGTTTTATGCATTAGCATGCATTAAAAGAAAGAAATATGTAATGGCATCAGCGTCAGGTATGACATGAGATCTGAATATCTTGTCTGCATAGTTTTGGCCTGTGAAAGTGTCATTCCAAGTAATTTACAAATCTGTGCATATTTTCTCAGCAAATCACGCTAGCTAAGATATGCCAAAATGAACCCAATTACAGAACTTTCCACTAATAAGTTACTATATAAAGATGGCATTTCCCTGTCTTAGGGGGCCTTGGTGAGTTATTGAAAAACGAAGAGAAACAACACTTTCACATGTTCTTTCGGGCAATCTGTTCACTGTTTCATACACACAAGTATTTCCCCCAATATTTATACAATTTATTTAATTGCATGAGGTATTTCTATTGTTTTTTGAGAAAAAAGAAATCTTGTTATATTAAACATTTTAAATTGCTAGCCCTAACATTTCCAAATAAATCATAATTTAGAATGTTTTTAGAACGTTTACCGCTTGTTTCACTTTTTAAAATTTCGATTTTTATAGAAAAAATTTCAAAGCACAATAATCAAAGTATTGTTTCTATGTTACAAATGCAAGAGAAAAATGCTGCTTTTGGTGAGATTATCGCCTACTAACATAAAAGTATTGTTAATAATTCAAGTTGTGGAGAAAAGTTCCGTAATTAGGTTTGCAGCCAATGGTGTATTTTAGTAAGCGTGGTTTAACACCTTGTAAATATTTACATTGAAATTTAAACTTTGGTTTTCTATAACTGTTGTTTTTATAAATAGTTAGTTCTGGTTGACCTAATATCACTCGAAACAAATGTAACATATTACTTCTGTGGTTATTTTGTAGGAGAAACTTTCGTAGACTTGCCCAAAACCAATTTGAGTTTAATATTATTATTAGAACTCTCATACAGTTATGCGATGTTGTTGTTAGCATTACTCTTTTTTGACGCTAACCTTACCAGTGTATTTGAATACAGAATATTATCTATTTTTCTTGTATGAAGGGTGGTTATAACATAAATAATTGTACCATTTTGCATACCACATATCATTTGCAGTATGGTTAAAGGCTTTATGATGCAACTCAATTCTAAGACATTTTTAAAAACTTCTAATTATTTCTTGCATAAAAATTTGAAATATATTTTTTATGGTTGTCAACATTTTTAGGTTTTGTTATGCAGTACTTTAGTTTATCCTTTTGTATGTATTCAATTTGGTCACATTCAAAATAATCACTTTTCAATTCCAATTATTTATGATTGACCAAAATGCATTTGTTAACTACTCCAACTCTATATAGGAATAGCTTCTACAGTTCTGGCATCACTTATGAGAGAACTAAACAACACTTTTTAAATTAACTCAAATATTTCTAGATTTGTCGAAATTACTTCTAATCAATAGATGGGAGCATGTTATAAGCAGGGTTGTTTAGGTTTAAACCACGCTGGTTTAAACCACGCTGGTTTAAACCATGGTTTAAACCTTGGTTTAAACCAAATGGTTTTTTTAAAGAAACCAGACTTGGTTTTTTTTTGAAATACCAAAACTTTTATTTAAAAAAGAAAAATGGTTGTCCAAGATTTACAATGATGAACTTCAGAGATGTAAAGCTGATTTAGAAAACAAAACAGTTTGCATGGCAATGGATAGATGATCGAACATCCATAATGAACCTATTGTGTATATAAGTGTTATCAAAGAGTGTGGTAAAGTCAATCTTGTTGATACTATTGACACATCCGGCTCATCACATACTGGAAATTATTTAGCAAATTTGGTTTTGAGTTCAGTGCAGACAGCAGAAGAAAAGTTCAAATGTAAAATATCAAGTTTTGTCACAGACAATACTGCAAATATGGTTTCTGCCAGAAACATTCTGCATGAAGAGCTTGGTTTTTCGGGACTTATATATGGATGCAGTGCCCACATTTTAAATCTGTTAGCCAAAGATTTGGTTAAAAGTGATGTAACAAAACGTGTTACAAGTATTTTAAAATATTTTCGCAATCATCATCTCCCGAAAGCATGGTATCATGCAGAAGGGGGAAGTGCGTTGGTACTTCCTCTAGAGGTACGATGGAATACTTATTGTGATATTGAATCTTATGTTGAAAATTAGTCAATTCTTACAAAAGTTTGTGAGGATCACAGATCTGAGATTGATAGTGACATCTCCAGTAAAATCTTAAGTATCTGTTTAAAAAGAAATGTTGAGGACATGATTGCGATTCTGAAACCAATTGCCGAAACTATTGATTTTGTACAGAGGAATAGCTGTTCTCTCGCTGAATGTGTATTAGCATGGAAAAAGCTAGAATTGAAGCTAAAAGAAGCATCAACATCAAACAATAAAAAGGCCATATCATAAGCGTATAAACAGAGATATGAACAATCATTAGTAGATGCACATTTTGCTGCATTTATTTTAAGCCCATCAGTATTAATTTCTAACCTAGGAATTGTGTCACAAAAGAAGAGAAAAACAAGGGTCTTGAATTTATCAAACAAAAATGTGGCTCTGGTTTCTTAGCACTTACATTAAAGTTTTTGGTGAAGTTGGAACCATTTCATAATCATGATCAAAATGTTTTTTTTTACCCCAAAGTTGTTGATACAATGTCTGACTTTGAATGGTGGAATAGTTTTTATAATGTTTCAGGTAAATCTTTGATTACGGAGAATGATTTGGAATTTGTGAACATGCTAACTACAGCCAAAGCATCGACTGCCTGTGTTGAAAGGATTTTTTCAATATATGGTGTAGTTCATTCAAAATTGCGAAACAGATTAGGAGTAGAGAAAGCATCAAAATTAGTGGTCGTAATGAAACAAATGAACAATGATTGAGGGTAAAATTTATTATTCAATACTGCTGTAAGATATCTATTCAAGAAATGTCAAGTTTTTTTCTTCTTTCCTTAATAAAATGTTTGGATATATTTCATTAGTTTGTGATTCTTTATCTTCAGTTTGCAAATAGTTTTCAAATAGTTGTTATTTGTGTCAGTTAAAATTTCTTAGTTTAATTTTCTTTAAAAGAAAATGTAGATTAAAGACTAGTGTGTTAGTAG
Organism: Maratus michaelseni; assembly: GCA_963931845.1. Lineage (NCBI taxonomy): Eukaryota > Metazoa > Arthropoda > Arachnida > Araneae > Salticidae > Maratus > Maratus michaelseni. The sequence goes on along the minus strand of OZ007592.1, from coordinate 177,323,034 downwards.
TAGTGATTGATTTATATATCTACATATATAAGTGATAATTTTTATTGTTTATTGTATATTAAAATATTATAATAATAAAAATATATTATAATGGTTAAATTAAAATAGTAAAAATTTTATTATATAATTTCAACAAAATAACTTTTAACAAAATAACTTTTTGTTTAATGCTTGACTTTAAATATTTGAAAATATTAATAGTCATCGTTCTTCTAAAATATAAAATCATTTAAACCAAAAAAACCTGGTTTAAACCAAAAAAACCAGGTTTAAACAAAAAAAACCCGGTTTTTGGGTTTTTTTGAAAAAAACCTGGTTTTTTTACAACCCTGGTTATAAGCATTGGTTTATCGCCTGAAACACATTTGGAGATGTTTTACAGTCATTTGAAAATGGCTTTTCTGTATTCAGATAATGCTGATCTCAGGATTGAGAAAGGATAACCCAATCAAAATATAAAATTTTGGATGTTTATTGTTAGCAATAAACATCCAAATTGTTAGCAAATTGTAGTTGTGTTTGGATGTTTATTGTTGTTTGTTGTTATTGCAACTTTACAATGTTACTTGATTTTAAGGTATTATTAAAATACAATATTTAAATACAGTGAAACTTCCATTTAACAAAGTCTCATTGTTACACTCAAATACTTCATTATGAAGAAAATTCATAAATAGAATTAAACTTAAATTTATAAAACTTATATACACATAACCCACATAAAATGAAAAGGACACATAAAATGGAAATTAAATCCATTTGGACACTACACTGTTAACTAGTATTTTAAAAACACAAATTGCACAAATTGTGCTTATTAGTTGCTAAAATCAGTGTAAAAATTGTTTTAAACTCATGAAAGAGCTAAAATCTTACATGTTTCGGCTTTAAACTTAAAGCCATCATCGGGGAAGAGGAACAACACAAACGACTACTGATCTTTTAATTTTCGACACGAGAAAATTGAAATCAAACATTGATTTAAAATAAAATTTCCATCAATTTAAAATAAAATGGAAATATTTGAAAAATGTATTGTAATTTGGGAAGTCACTTTTTTATGCAATGTAGGTATGAGAATAATTTAATTAGAGTAACGTAAAAAAAAACAACAAAAAAAAAAACACAACAAAGGGAAGTAAAGAAAAACCGAAGCATACCTTTCCTTTTTTCATTAAAATGTGATTAAATGTGTGTGTTTTGATTAAATGATTCAAATGTGTTCATTTTCATACTGTCCGCTGAAATAAATTCATACATCCATATCCATCGCAACAGCAACCTCTATGAATGTGCACACGTAAGTGGAATAAACTTCGTTATATAGAATAATTTTTTCGTAATATGGAGATTAATTTACATATTAATGATGTTCAAAGTCAAGGTTCAGCAGAAAATTTCGTTAAGTAGAAGAAAACTATGTTAAATAGAGACTTCGTTAAAGGGAAGTTCCACTGTAGTTACATCTTAAAATTTTTGAAATATTTTACTTATGACAGAAAATTTCGAAAAAAAAAAAAAAAAAAACGAAATTGAAGTGGAATGAAATATTCACCTTGTATTTAAAGTTAATAAAAAGTATTATAAAGTTAAGCATGTTTTAATGATATTTTATTAACTTTAATTTTACTTATGGTTTATGAAATTTTTAGATTTTCTTATGTAATACTTTATTTTTTAAAATTTATCTCTGCATTTGTTTTAATTTTTTTTTTTTTTTTTTTTTTTTTTTTTTTTTTTACCAGAAAGTTGATTTTACACTAATTTCTTTCTTTTCTTTCTTTTCTTTTTTTTTTTTTTAGATGTATTCAAAGTGTGAATATTGTGGAGAATTTGCTGTAGATGATTCAGAAAATGTAAGTTTTATCTTATTTTGAATCTAGTTATCATTATTATTATTTTTATAATTATTAATTATGTTAACTTGTGTTCTGTAATTGTATTTAATGCTGATAATACAATATTAAGATTTTGGACTGCATAATTTATTGTAAAGGACGGCTATTTATTATATAGTTATTTCGCTCTGAAGTTTTAGATGTTTTTATTGGTATACTAGCAGGCTTCACCCACTATGCTGGTCAGTTTCTCAAAAACAGTCTTAAAATCAAAAGAAATATATTGGAGAATTTGATCTTGTATTTTAAAACAGTGACGACATTTACCAAGACTAGCTTTTAGGGTTGCTGAAACAATACAAACGCCTTTGCACTATTATATTTTCTAATTTGTCAGACAAAATTTGGGCTGATAAGGACTTGATCATTTACAGTAAGATTTGGTAAAGGACGTTAGAACTATATACAATATACTGAAATCATCCCCAAAAAATATTTAACTAACAAATCCATAGAACTATTTTAAAAGGCTAGTGTTTTATAATAGGATTCTCCTGATTATAGAAATTTCCCTCATAATTCTAGAACAAAGAAATGTAGAATGATATATTATTTACTAAAGCATTCTCTGGAAAATAATCTATCTAACCAGGCAAGTGCCATCAAAATCCATTTAACAGAATTGTTTTAAAAGGGTTAAAGTTTGATAAATGGATTCCTCTGACGCATAATTCTGCAACTAAACAATGTAGAATGATTTTATGTATAAAAACCTTCCTGAAAAATTATCTAACTAACAGTTCAATTTGCGTCAAAATTCATTCAGCACAGTGTTTAAAAAACAGATATCTTTCATAATAGTTTTTATCCAATTATAGAAACTTTCCCCATAAATCTAATTTCGTCACATTATATTATTACAATGAAAAGAAGTCTCTCTCATATTCTTAACAGTTTGAATTTTTCTGCTGCTATAACAACGCATGTATTTTTAGAAATTATCATTTGTAATGTTAGAATTTTGAGATTTTGGTGCCAAAAGCATCGCCAAAATTCTAAAATATGCAATATATCACTAACTATAGGACTTAGAAGAATGTACTTGGTACCATTCGATTCAGCACACAAAAATACATTAAAATATTTTATCATTTGAGACATAACTATAATAGCTGATTTTCAAGGAATTTTTTTAAAGTTTGTTCTTTTTTTTACCGCCTGTGCAGGGTTGGGAAGTTTCTTCCAAAGTGGAAAAAACTGGCCGGAAGAAATGGAAGAAACTGTTTTTCTTTAGGAATTTACCATATAAGTTGCAATTTTGTAAGATACAATAAAACCAAATGCATTTTCTAATAGATAACCTTAAATAAATTTAATTAGACCTATAAAAATTTAATTAAATATGATAAATTGATAATTACATCAGTTTTTTAGCCAAGATCACATACCTGTCTAAAGCTTCCCAATCGTTGTGTACCTGAATAAAATAAATGATACTTTTCCATTATACTAACACCATGCCTATATTTGCCATATGTTAATTTTCATTTATTTCAATCCTGAACATGCAAAGGATTTTTATTGCAAATTATGCCAAACATTGTGATTTGCTATTTATTGAGCATGAATCTTTTTAATTATTATTGTTATTACTTAATCATAACCTTGCAAAACATCTTATTTGCTATTTTTCAAATAGAAAATATTTAATATTAAACTGTAACTTATATTTATTGTTGACACTGATATGGATTTTACCATTTGGCAGTTACCAGATGATGAGGAAGCTGCAATAAAATTGTTACAGGACTTTGGATACATAAAAAGAAAAAAAAAAAGTGTCTCTTTTCAAAAAGTGAAATGTTTACTACAATGCTAAGAGACAATTACAATTCCATGCCTGTTCTTTAAATTGAGTTTTATTTTATCGTTATAATATTTATTTGTTCTTTTATTTTAAGTCTAGATTTGTATTGATTTAATAAAATAGTTTATGAAAGTCTGTAATTTTCGAATGTTATATTTTAATTGCTCAATTTTGTGCCAATAATTTTTTTTTTTAATGAATTATTATACATGAATTTCATTTTATGGCAATTATTACGCTTGGCAATGACAATGGTGTTGGTATAACCAAAATGTACCAAATAAATTTATTCAAAATCGAATAAAAATAATTCAATTCAAAACAGGCACATTTTTTTTATTATTTAAACTCCTGTAACCAGTAGTAAATAGTATGTGGATCATTTACTTACTGTAGAATGTAACTCCTTTAAATAAAGGCAGTGCTTTTAATTTACATCCATTTTATTAAGGGAAAATATACAATAATTACTGTATTGAAAGATTTCATTAAAATCTCCATTTTCCTTACTACAGTGCAACATGGTCTAACAAAACAAAAGTATTTTAGCAGTAGGATGCTGCAATCAATTTCTCAACTTAGAATAGATGAAAACATTATTTCAAGTCCTGCAGAACTTAGAGAGTTTAAAAGAATTTTGGAATACTCGTAGAGTTTATTTTTAGAAAATTTATCTTTTAAAATCAGCATTGAGATAGACTTGCCAGTATACATAATTACAAATTTGTTTATTTTAAGTGTTTCTGAAATATTGCATTTTTATATGATAAATAAAGAATAGGTAAATATATATATATATATTTTACAGAAATGACATAAACAATGAAAAAATATCCCATCCTCCTACCTCTAAAGTTGTAAAAATGTAACCTGTAAATACCTGCTGACCTCATGGGTGCAAGTTTTCCGTCCACAGACGGAATTTCGTCTTTTAAAAATTTCCAAGGGTGGAAAAAAAAATTCACCATTTTTCGAGATCCTTCGACGAAATATGTTTTTTTTTTTTTCTTCAAGATCCTTCGACAGAATTCGCGATCGTACGACGAAATTGGCCGTTTTTTCTGCCATCCTTCGACTAATTCACCTTTTTCCGAGATCCTTCGATAGAATTTGCTATTTTTTTTTCGCGATTCTTCGACAGAGTTCACCGTCTTTTTTGCGATCCTTCGACAGAATTCACTGTTTTTCGGATTCTTCGACAAAATTGCCTGTTTTTCCGTGATCCTTCAACGAAATTAGCAGTTTTTTTCCACGATCCTTCGACGAAATTGGTGTTTTTTTAGCAGCCATTTGACAAAATTTGCGTTTTTTTGTGATCTGTCAACGAAATTAGCCATTTTTCGCGATCCTTTAATGAATTTCCTGTTTTTTCTTTGGCTTGTGGACAAAATTCGCATGTTTTCCGTGATTCTTTGACGAAATTTGTCGTTTTTTCGAGATCCTTCGACAAAATTTGCTGTTTTTTCAAGATCTTTCGACGTTTTGTCTACGTGGACATGGTGTGTGCATTGTGCATTCGGAGAGGAGGTCTGGGTGGAGAATTCAAAATATTTTCAGTCTTTGCCACATCTCAAAGTCAAAACATGCATTGTGTGTGCACATGTGTGCGCTTGGAGGGGGTGGGGTGGGGTGGGGGGGGGCAAGTCAAGATATTTTGAGTCCTGGCCACATTTCAAACTTGCACCCATGGCTGACCTGAAGTTTGTTAAAAAATTACTTATTTTCCCATAAATAATATTTTTAATATTAATTAAAGTTTCCAATTTAAATTTTATATAATCAGGTTTTGAATTTAATTCTTTTAGATAGTTAATATACTTTAATTTTGAGCATCTGTTTTGTTTTCTGTTGGTTTCTTCCATTTCTTCCAGTTTTTTCCGTTTTTGTACAGTTTCTTCCACTGTCCTGGAAGAAACCAGTTTCTTCCGGAAGGAACCCAACCCTGGTAGGGGGTGAAGGTTTTGAAAATCCTTTCTTAGTGCACCTTTACATCCAAAGAACTATTTTCCCACCAATTTTCATGTTTCTAGGTTCAGTAGTTTGGTGTTGATGTTCTCCCCAATCAAGACTTTCTTATATATATATATATATATATATTGATTTGAAAAGTGTAGTCACAATAAGTAAAAATTATAAATTGCAGCAAAAAGTTTATATTATTAACATAGTTAAATACAACAAAGAATCGTAATATTGTTACACTTAGTTTGGTGAAACCAGTTTCTTCCGGAAGGAACCCAACCCTGTGTAGGGGGTGAAGGTTTTGAAAATCCTTTCTTAGTGCACCTTTACATCCAAAGAACTATTTTCCCACCAATTTTCATGTTTCTAGGTTCAGTAGTTTGGTGTTGATGTTCTCCCCAATCAAGACTTTCTTATATATATATATATATATATATATATATATATATATATATATATATATTGAAATTAATAGATATTATAATTATATATATATATATTGATTTGAAAAGTGTAGTCACAATAAGTAAAAATTATAAATTGCAGCAAAAAGTTTATATTATTAACATAGTTAAATACAACAAAGAATCGTAATATTGTTACACTTAGTTTGGTGAGCTCAGTCTTAGTGAAAACCTTATTTTAAAACTCATTTGATGTTTTTCCCTTTAAAAAAAATGTGATTTGAATATTTCTATGGTAAATCAGTGAAGTAGTAATAGACAACTTAATGTATAATAAATATACGATTTATTTTTCTGATTCCATTTTCTGTAAGATCCATCAATTAATATTGCAAATATTGAAGATAAAATGAAAAATCCGAAAAGAACATTTTTTTTGTCTTACTTTGTGTCTATATAGGCCTAATAAAAAATCCAGTCTGCACATATTCCTTTAGTTCAGTGGTTCCCAACCTTTTTTCATGTACCTTTTGCTTAGACTTCTCATTTATTCATACCCCTTCTCTCATAAACCTGCTCCAAATAGTTTTGTTTTTATTCATTAGTAATGTTCTTATGCTAGTTACCAATGTTAGATGTAGTTCTCTTCAGAATTCCAATTTTCAACCACTTATTCATTTTGAACCACAACACAATATCAATATAAAGTCGCTCAAAACACTAAATATTTGAAATTATGCACTCACAAAGAAAGGATGAAGCTATACCCATTAATACACGTTAATGAGTTTATGTTAGTGCTGACCAGTCGAACACTAAAATGGTGACCTGCTTTCAAATTAGGTTTTAAATGAAATCGTTGAAACCTGAATCCCTGATACGATTCATGTTTTTTTCTAGATATTTCTAGAATTACTAGAAAGAAAATAAAAGGAGCACATGCAAAATCGCAATATTTTATTAGAAGTGGCAAGTGGGCAGAGATAGTGGAGACATCAACCATTTATTAAATTTAGGCATTTTCCTTCCTTTATGCCGGTGCTTCCCAACCTTTTTTCTTTCACGTACCCCTTGATTAGGCTTTTCATTTCAGAGTACCCTCATTTATCATAACTACCCACCCACTCCTCTCCTCCCCCACATATTATTAAAATCTTCATCTTCCGTGAATGCGAAATCCATATTTCAAGAATTATTCATTATTATATTTTCTATTCATTAAGGGAGCTCTGATGTTTTCAGTATTATTTAAAGTATTATAAAGAATTATTATTCAGTATTTATCAGTTATGAGAACATGCCTATTAACAGCTGCACTCATGTTCTCTTGCAATTCGAAATAATCAAATTGTTTCGAAGAACTTGCAGTTCCCGAATCTTCAGATTGAATTTCAGTCGCAATACTCTTAAGAGTTCCAGATTTCAACTAGTTATCCATTTTAAATATAAACCAAATCATTCAAATAATAAGTAAGCACTTCAAATTAAATACTCATTAAAAGGAATAAATCTTTCCAATTATAATATGTCAGTGATATAACTCCGCCTATTCAAAAATGAAAATAAGGGCCTGCTTTTCAACACGTTTTAAAATAAAACATTAAAACCAGAAGCTCTGGCGTAATTTAGGCGTTTTGTAATTATTATTAGAAAAAGGAATAAATAAAGTGTGGGAAAAAAAACAAACATTGTAAAATGATCAATAGTAGTTTTAGAAAGATTGGGAAAATATATAAGTACTCATGCAATATGATCAGCAGTAGGCGGAGCTAGTGACATAGAATTATATCAATGGATTATTAAGTCTAGTGGGATTTTACCCTCATTTTGAGTGTAACATATTGGAGTAACACATGAGACTAACTTTGTAATCCAAAACTATCAACTTTCTTTATGTGTTTTCAGTTAAATCATTTTTGTGATTTCCGCCATTACCGATATGATTTTCACATACCGCCATCAGGCCGCCACGTAACCCAGGTTGGGAACCGCTGCTTTATGCAAATAGACTTTTACATGCCTTTCATTGTAAACTGAAAGTTTAGAGTTTTTTTATTCTGTTTTCAATTTTAAGTTCTATTTTTTGCGTTATCTGCCATTACCAATGTAATTTTCATGTACCCCCAGGGGTACGCATACCCCAGTTTGGGAACCATTTCTTTAGTCCATCTCTATTGTTTCAGGTCTTCTAGTGTTGATGACACTTCATTCTTGTCAACCCCCTCTATTTACAGATCCTATTGGACATTCTCAAAAAAATAAATTAAAATTACTTGGAATTTTATTAGGATTAAAAATATATATGTAATATAGATGTAGGTGTTATATTTTAAAAAATAATAAAAAATTAATGCTTTTTTTGTTGTTGCATGTTAGATACTATATAATTGATATCAATTTCATGCTTACTTACATTTAACAGAATGCAAGCTGAACTGGCATCACCTAACAAGCTTTTTCTTGTGTTTGGATTTAATTCAAAGTTCCATAATTTTAACATCAGCATTTTTGCTTCTAATATACTAAAACTGATAATCTTTTGTTTTCAATAGTCTCCAGTCTCCAAATGTAATAATTATTTGGATAAATGTTTCAACCAGTCTGATTTGGACAAGCTCAGCTAGTTGTGTGTGTTTTGTGTTATTTTGTCGTACATTGATCTAGAACAGGTTTGCCCAATCTGCTACCATTATTTTTATGTAGAATAATTGGCCTTATTTAATAACAAATCTTGTGATTTAATAAGGCAAAGATTTTTATTCACAAATAAAATAGTGGTAAATACAGTTTTCGGCAAACATGTTAAAGACTTGTCTATGACAAAATCAAGTCATCTGTGGCAGATGTGAACAATTTGAAATTCCAAAGAAACTCATTCATTTCTTAAATGCATGTTCATCGTTAGCTAATGCTATAAAAAGAAATGAAAAAGATTTATTTGAAAAAGAAGCTGAAGAAATTAAAAAAGGAAAATAAAGTTAGCAACCAAAGAAATTAACAATAAAATTGAAAATATAAAGCAGCATGTTAATAAAGAAATTGAGGTATTAACAGAAAACATGAAGACAATGAAAGAATATATATATATTTTAAAAAACTTAAAAACCTTTTGTGTTTTGATATCTTTTATTACTTACTTTTTTGTTTTTTGTAAACTAAAAAATATAATTAAAAGTTTTAAATGCCTTGTATCATCATTGAATTCCACGTAAATGTTTATTCCTTAAGTGTAATGTTATTTTAAATATCTTCTAGTGTTCTTTTTTTTTTTTTTTTTAATATCCACTTTTATCAAATAATGACTTTATGTATCAGAGTAGTATTCCAAAAGAAAGCTATGACAATTTCATTATTTTAATGCTGATCTGAAAATTTTAGCAGTGATCTAATATAAATATCAGGGAATCTTAACATGTGTCGTCATCCTGCTTTTTTTTATTTATGTGTGTGGGGAGGGTTCTGAAAATTGCATAAGCATACACAATCTCACATTTATGCATGCTGGGTGAAAGTTATTTATGAAGAATTTTGTGTATATATAGTAGATAAATGCTTCTTTTAACAATATGAGTCAGGGTTCCTATGCGACTGGAAAATATAGAAAAGAGGGAATTGTCACGGAAAATGACAAGTGCTCAAAAACTCAGGGAAAATCTCATTTTCCCCCCTAAAACCAGGAAAAGTCAGGGATTAAAAAAAAATGTATATATTATGTGCTAAAAATTTAGATTTTTTACTGGCAAGTAGTATTTTTGCTACATTAATATTTTTAACATAATGATGTTTTAGCCTCACAAATTTGTTGCTAAATAGGTGATACTTCTGCAAAAGAAATATTGAGCCATGTTAAGGTGGCTAGGATGAGATATCATGAATATTTAAATAAGAAATAGAAAGAAAATTATAAAGAAAGCAAAAAAAGAAAGCTGTAGCTGAAATTAAATTGTTAAAAGACAAAAAATTTAAAGTTACATAACAAACTGTTTCTGAATAAACACAAATAAATGTCATGGTAGTTGAAATATCAAAAAATATTTGAATGGTTGATATGTGAAATCTAATTATATCAATAAAATGTTACTTTGAATCCATCCAAATTGTATTTTTAAAATTGTATTTCATTTTTTATATTTTAAACATCAAATAATAGATTTTTAGTTTCAATTTTATAGATTACTTTTATTTTCAGTGGTATATTTAATCATTAAGATCTAGAATTGCTATTCGTATTTCTAAAAATGTCGTGAATTGTAGAACAAGTGGGTAAGTGTGAAGTTCGCACAAAGGGTTTCGTTTAATATTCCTTTCAAAACACTTTATCCTTTCTTTAAAAAAATCCAAATAAATTTCATTTTCTAAAAAAAAAAACTGTCTATTTTTCTCGGTTTTTCGAATATCTGAACCGGCCCGATAGCGGGTGAAGCCTACTATTATATTCTGTCATAATAATATCTGTCATGTGGACTAAATGCGATATTTAAAAAAAAATTAATTTCAAAATTAAACATGTTGTACACCTTCAAAATGTTAAAATATGCGAATATTTCCATAATCGGGTTTTTATCATGATTCAATACGTTCCTCAAACTCATATATTTACTATTCTCTATTACTCATATTCATACTCGCTTTGTATTATATTGAAACATTTGAAAAATCCGTTAAACTTGCGATATGACGTCAGAATTTCTTTTTAATTCTCTAATGACGTGTAATTAATCTGCTTTGTGTACATGCACACATACTCATACTCCTTGTATTATTGAGAAATCTTTCTGTTTTATTACCACTATGACGTCAATCTTTTTTATTTCATATTAATCTTTTTTTTTCAATTGGTGAAACTTTTTATTTCATTTTTATTTTTCACGTGGAAATCGTCTGATAGAAAATTTATTATTGTAGATAGAATTTCATCATGGATTTTTAATTTTTAGCATCTGCTATAAGGGAAAATGTTCAAATTTAATACAAAAACGCTGTTAGAATTTTGGTTTTTTATCTCTATTTATTAAAATAACACGAATTTTTCAAATTTTAATATTTTCAGCTCTTTGCAGCTGATATTCTGATTTATACACAAAGTTTCAACTCTGTAAGTTACACAGTTTTCGAGAATGGCTCTGTGACAGACAGACAACGGAGCGGGAGCAATAGGGTTTCGTGAGATGAACGAAACCCTAAAAAATGGTCTGGAAAAGTCAGGGAATTTTGTTATTCATATAGAGTATGAACCCTGTGAGTGTTCGGCCCATCTTTTTCTGTCATGAATTAAAAGGCTAGAGTTGCATAACTGTGAAATTATGTTTATTTTTCCTATTTCACAAGATAAACAAATTTAATAAGGTATTTAAGTATTAATCTACATATTTATACTTTGAATGGCTATTATTTTTTGAAGCATTTAACAAATATGTCAAAATATTTCCGAATGCTTAAAGGGTAAGTTATACATAAAAAATATTTAGTTACTATCCATGAGTGTAAAATATACAGGGTCATCGAAAAAGGTGTCCCTGATTTCGAATTAAAATAACTAAGGCCATAATAAAGATTAGCCATTTATTTTTACACTGTTAGATTGTAAAAAATCTGAGTTTTTGTTTACATTACTTTGAAAACTTCAATATGACCTCTTCCGGTTGCTCGGAAAACATCTAAGCTGTAGTCGATCTCCTTCCAGGTGCGTTGAATCATGTCAGGGGTTACAGTCGCTATTGCTGCATAAATTCTCTCCCTTAATTGCTGCAGATCCTGAATTTTTTCAGCATAAACAATGTTTTTGAGATGTTTTGACCATGACTGCTGTGAACTGACTGATGAGTGAAATGGCATCGTGTCACGAAGTCACATCAAGGTCAACGTAATCACCAATACCAAAACTCTTTCAGATGTCCTACAATTTCACGTTAGTTTTGTACCGATTGTTTGCATATTTCTTGTGCAATTTATTTTTAAAAAATCAGGGACACCTTTTCGATGACCCTGTATATTTCTCCATATAAATTTATGCAGGCTATTGAGCACAAATGCAGCTGCAGGTGTATGCTTGATGATAACATTGTCTTGTTGTAAACATTTTCATAAAAATTGTTTGAGTACCAAATCTTATATTGCTAATTAAAATCTTTTTTTTTTTTTTTTTTTTTCGCATTTTTTTATAACAACTTTTTATCTAGTAATTATTTATGGATAACCTGTACATTTTATTTAATTATTTTTGGTAATGACTTTTTGCCAGCATGGATTGATGATTAATGATTTCAGTGTATCTGGTTCATTTTGATAACTTTTTATAAAATGTGTCATTTTTATTTGCAGATAGAAGTTTGCAAGTCTTGTGGTATTGTTGTGGAAGACACCACTTTATCCAGTGCTGAATGTGTTGTAAGTAGATCTACTTTCACACCATTCAGCAGGTCTGAAGCTAGATTGCACAAAAAAAAAAGCAAACCAATTCCATTAATCCATGGACTAAGGGTTCTTGATAATTTGTGCCATGTGAATAGTATTACTTCATCTTCAGCTAAAGCTGAAGTAACTGCATTATTTAAACTTGTTGTGTCAGTTAGGCGATTTTCCAAAAAAGAGGATGGTGGAACAGCTGTTGCTTGTTGCTTGTTTTTGTTGCTGCGAAAAAACAAAGAAACTATCCCTATTAATATTCTGTGTAAGCAGGTACCATGTACCAAAAGAAAGTTTTCCTTTTTCTTAAAGTTTTTAAAATCTTGCTTATCATGTAATGAGAAATTTAAGCAGTATTCTTTTATACTTGATAATAATGTCTATGATAGCCAACAAAAAGAGGAAGATGAAATACCAGATATTGTTCCATCTTTAATTCGGGAAATATGTCTAAAAGCAGAGACTGAAGAAAAAGCTCAACTTATGGATAAAACAGCTTCTTTAGTTAAATTGGCTTATTCATGTTGGCTGTTTACTGGACGATCTCCAAGAAGTGTTGTTGTGGCTTCTGCTTTTTTGTCCTGGAAATCTATGCTTCGCATGCGGAAAAGTATTTCATTTGCAAACTTTTGTAACAAATTTGAAATCCATGAACGTACAGCAGTGCTTAGGATACCTGAGCTTAAAGCTTTGTTGTTGAAACTTGGGAAAATGATTCCTTCTCGTACAGAAAATTATGTAAATGAAAATAATCTGCTTTTTCACTTGAATACTATATTGGAACACTCTGAGACTCTTCGTAATGATTTATTCCCTGATTCATATACCTGTAACGAAGTAGATACTGCAGAGTTTTCTAATTTTAGGTATCCATCCATAAAGGTAAACAGGCATCCTCGTAAAGAGGCATCAGATGCAGTTCATTATGACTCCGATATGAATGCTTCGGATGTAGAAATACCCGATTCAGAAATTGATTCATACCTAGTTTCAGACAAGAAGAAAATCATTGATTTTTGTAAAACACAGAATTTGAAGTCTACAAACAACTTTTCCTTAAAATAAAATTTGTTACTGTAGGCCCCAGATTATCTGACATTCATTTATCTGAAGTATTCATTCTGTCAACTAGGATTCCATATTGTACTCAGAATGCTCTGTGTTCTGTAAAACACAATAAAGCAAATGAACCAAATATTTTTCTTAATTGAAACAACAAACTTTTTCCAGTAATTTGCTCAATTAAATTGTGCAAAGTAACCAGTTGTATATTTATTTTTTTCATCATGTGTAAGATGATTAAAAAGAAAAAAAAAGTTTCACTGATGTTTTACTTAAATGTGTCATTTATATTATATTTATAATATTGAAACTAATCTTGTAGTTTGTTCTTTATTTTCTTTATGTTGTTTTACCTAAGAAGCACTTCATCAATATTGTGCAATTTTTATGGTTTTTTGTTGTTTTTTCTCTCAAATGAGATATTAACAAGCTATATGAGGATGCGGAATATATTAAAAAATACTGTATGTATATCTTTAATAATGGAAATCAAGGAAATCTCATAAAGGTAGTCAGGAAAATAACAAGGAACTTTTCGCAATTTCTGTAACCATCCTGTAATAATATCCTTCAAATTCAAAGCATAAGTTATTTTTCATTAGCTTCATAAAAGCAATAATAGTAATAATAATAATAATTTTTTCTCCAAATTTTAACCTTGGAAAAATATTCTCACTCTCATCACTATTTCCTTCTTAATTGGATTGTTGTATTTATTGAATAAAATTGAGTAATTATACAGTACAAAAATGCATTTTCATGGAAGAAACAGATAGATACTTTATCATAATTACTGCAAAATTTGGTATAACAATATTTCTTGTTATGGATATATGTATAATTATATATCCATATATCATCATTATACATATATATATGGATAATGAGTATATATATATATATAAACCATATATATATAAACCATAGTATATCATTCTCATAGTGTTTTTCTGTTATACCTAATGAGTCTCTTATTTGTTTTTTCAATTATCATTATTGATTAAGTGATATTCTTCATTGTGTCAGATATTTATCTTCCATTTATTTATTTGAGTAATGTGATATTTGTTTTGACTACCTCATTTTTATATTTACAAAATATACTATTCATAATTTACAATAAAAATTTGCTTGTACATTAAGTGTTTATTTTCCCCTACAATTCGTGATGTTTATGTTTTATTCTTTTGAATGTAGGAAAGTGTAAAAAGAATGTCTATTGAAGTATTAACGAATTTTCGTTAGCTTAGTAAACTATAAGTCTAACCTCTGTTTTTGTTATTATAGTAAATACCCATGGAAATAAGATTAATTCCTTTTAAATATGGTCAGTGTTTGCATAACTCCTTCTTTTGAGTATCTCTATTTCCAAATAGTAATCTCCATCTTATATAATCCCAAAATTTCTGCCATTTAATAAATCAAAGAAATTCAAAAAGATTCTATTTAGGATAGAGTCATATTCAAATGTAGGAATCATATGTATAATCACCGTATGTTGGATATCCATTACTTTTATGAAGTTTTTAAATGAAATAAACTTATTTCTAAAGTTATAGCTTGTTTTTGCATGTTTTATAAATTTAAAACATACTTTATCATAATAATCATGAATTAATTTTTGCGTATCATTGCAATAGCATTTTTCTCTTTTACCTGATGAGACTCTTATTTAATTTTTTAGATATCATTATTTATTAAATGATATTTTTTATCTTCTAATTATTTATTTATTTTACTTAAGTAATGTGATATTTATTCGTTTTGACAGTAACGTCTTATTTTTACATTCACAGGATTTACTATTCATAATTTGCAATAAACATTTGCTTGCATATATTATGTAAAGTGTTTATTTTCTTCTACAATTTGTGTTTTCCTGCTTTTTATGTGTTATTCTTTCGAATATTGGAAAATGTTTAGATGTATGTATATTTAATTATCGATGAATTTTTATTAGTTTAATAAACTAAAAATATGAACTTTGCTTTAGCTATTATAGTAAATGCCTGAAGAAATAAGATTAATTCCTTCTAAACATGTTCAGGGCTTGCATAGTTCCTATTTTTGAGTATCTCTATTTCCAAATAGTAATCTTCATTTTATATAATCACAGAATTTTTGTCATTAAATAAGCCAACAATCACTATTATCTATTGAGAAAGAGTCATATTCAAAAGGCGGAATTACAATCCCTGTTGCATATCAATTGCTTTTATGATCAATTTAGGGAGTTTTTAATTGAAACACCGTATTTTCGGGAGTACCCGCTGCACCCATCGTAAGCACCGCACCAATGAAAATCTGTTTTTAAAAAAGTATATCCACGTATGCGCCACATTTATAAAAATCTATTTTTTTAAAGTATATCCATGTCAGCGCCGCATCCAAGAAACTCAAATTTATTTATAAATATTTTCACTTAAATGTCACAAAAGAAAAGAATTAAACTAGTAATTAAATATAAAGAAATATTGTATTATTATTAGTATATACATATAAATTTTTTCACTTAAAGTACCGGAAAAATAAATATATAAAAGAATATCATATAGTGACTTTTCCCAAACCACGTTAGCATAACTAGTACAATTCCTGTTTTTTTTTCTTCTTTTTTTAAAGGTGCGGGGGGGGGGAGATCCCATTTGACGAAAGGCGCGTTAAAATTACTAAGACATTTGCATATGAACGATGAAATGAACAGTTAGTTATCTGGACAAATCACGGTGCAGCATACGTCATAATGCAACTTTAGAACACCAGCGTCACCTATACATCCTGTAAAAACAACTTATCACACAATGAAGTAATCGTGAGACAACTAAACTTAGAAAAAGTGTTGGCGAAAAGGTAAATAAGTAATGGTGCTGAAACAAAATTATGATGAACACATAATTTAAGAGGACAATATTTGGGCAAATGGTAAGCTAAACTTACCGCTAAAACAAAATATTTCCAACATTAGCGAAAAACGTCGCGACGGCTCTATATCCATTCTAATATCCGATGATGCAGTGCTTATTGATGGGTGCACAGAAAACAATCATTTTTTACTTGAGAGCTGGAGAGACCAACATTTTTCACTCCACTGATTGCTTAAAAATAAACAAATAACCTTTCACGGTATCTGAGGTTGGGAAGTATTTTCTAATGTTTTGGTACAAATTTGAGAGCATGTGACAGTTGATCAAAGAGGTAAAAATGGCATCATAAGATATCGGTACGGAAGAAAACAGGTATTATAAGACATCCCTATGAATTTAAAAAAAAAAATCACCATATCTTCCTCCCTGGCATAAGAGCCGCACTTAGAATATTTTATACTTTTAAACTCGTATGCGCCGCGGCTCTTATGCCCGAAAATATGGTAAACATATTTTTAAAGTTATAGCTTATTTTTGCATTTTTTTAATAAATTAAAATTACTTTTACTATAATACATCCAACTAAAATACTAAATAGCAGTGTATCTAAGTATAATCCGTAGAATATCTCACCTTAAAAAAGATATTTTTTAATTACCACTATAAGGTGGTTCTGTTTAAAGAAGTTTGTTTTAATATTTCAAGCATTCTAGAATGAATTTTATCATAATATGAATGATATTTATTGTATATTGATTGGTATATATACATCATTATTTCTCTAAATTTTATATTCTGAAGAATGTATTAGGATTATATGGTTATTCTCATTCTCATTTTATTGAGATTTCATACTTATTGTGTAAATAATTGTCATGAATTAGTTTTTGTAAGGTTTTATTGTTATATCTCATCATATATTGTCTGAAATATTATTGTTCTAGCATTTTGCTTTATTAGCTGATCAAACTGTCTTTTTTTATTATTCTGTCTAAAGTCATAGTACTGTAAAGTCGCTAATTTTGAAAATTAGCATAAGTGCATGGACATGGAGGGCATTTTAGACACATCAATCTATTAAGAGCCTACTTCAGTTACTCGAGGACATTTATAAGCTGATGTTAAACCGATGAAGAAATTCTATACAAATTTCTCATTTGCATTTCAATATTTTTAAATAATTCTTTTTGCATCGGTTATTGGAGGTTTCTGTCTAACTTGATAGATTTGTACTTTTTCGATTTTAGTTGCAGTTTCATTCTGAGGATACTATTGATTTGATAGAAATATTGATTGGTTAGTTCCAAATTTGAAAGTGTCTCTCGCTATAAATTGTAACCAAAATCAGAACAATACAAAACTATCATGTTTAGACATTGATCTCAGATATCCTATGCAAAAATAATCATTTTAAAATGTGAATGAAAAATATTTAAAGAACTTCTCCATTAGCTTATAAATGTCATTGCGTGACTGAAGTAGGCTTTTAATTGGCAAAACAGTGTAAGTCATAATTTGACAAAATCATCTTTAGATAATGCTAAAAGATATTTTACCACATTGGAATTTATTGTAACATCAGAAAACACTTGTTTTTGATCATCATTATTATTATTTCTTTTTACTAACACTAGTACTAACACTAGACTTTAAACATGTCAAATTATGCTGTAATTTATTCAATGACTATTATTATTTTTTATTTAAGTAATGAGATATTAGTTTTAACATTAAAGCCTTTTATTTATTTATTTTTTTCAAAATTTGCCCTCTTCATTGTATTTTATTGCTATTTATACTTCATTCTTTTGGTCTGTAGAAAAATGTAAAAACAAAGTTCTACTTTGTATTTTCTTACTAAAATTTCATTATATTAATAAACTAAGAGTATTGCTTTTGCTGGTGCTCCTATAGTAGTAGCACATATCTGAAGAAGAGTGATTTATTCCTTCTAAGGAGGTTACATATCCAAAGCTTTTATTAACAATTAAAGTAGTTTTTATAATTTCAGCTTAATTTGCACCATATTTTATCTTTATTTTGTTTTCATTAGTTTAAACACTGCTAACTGCTGCTTTGTTACTGTTAGTGTCATAAAAATGTATCTAAAAACATAACTGAAGTAACTCAAAATTAATCTCTTTCTACTTATGCTATAAATTTGTATTCAAGTAAGCTTGTAATTTTTTTTCTTAAACAAAGTTATAATTTGAAATTAGATGCTAATTTTTAAAAATGAAAGTAACCTGTGCATATTCATAGTTGCTGTAACAGATTGTGTCGTTAAGACATATCTTTAAAAAGTGCTTTATAAAATTCCTCAAATTGACAGCATTTTTAATAACAAAGTGTTAGTGTTTTATTTTCTTTGTAACAACAACAAAAAAAAATTCAATACTTTCCCTTTCACTGACACATACAAAGGCAGATTTTTGAAGAATATTTATTAAAAATTAAATAGTGCTTATTTTAAGCACTATGTCATAGAAATATCTGCCAGTAAGACAGTTTTTTTTTCATTCTTGTTATTTATTAATGAATATTTTTCCAAAATGTAAAATCATAGATTTTATTTCTTCTTTCTTCTCACATTTGGTTGATGATATGCTTTATGTATTGCAGATGCAATTGTTTTACAGCCAATATTAAAAATGAACCATGTCAATGCAGGATTTTTTTTTCTTTAGTTCCCATTGAAAAGAAGTCAATTTTGTAAAAAATAAAATTTTGTAATGAAAATAAAAATCTAGTCATTCAAATCCAAACTGAGCATTTATTAATACTAACTTTTTTAAGTCTTCCTGCTAAAATCTTCATATCTTAATGGGATAAAAAGTTATAGAGTAGAATTTTGGAACAAATGAATTTTGTGAAAGGTCCTCTTCTGTTAAATGGGATTTTAAGAAAGGACCACAAAGAGAACACAATTTTGCCTGGATCGACCCCTCTGAATATTAATAAACATAAATTAAGATTGGTTTATTAAATTTCTAGTCACCTACATTCAAAGTGTGGTATATAATAAAAACCTGAAAGTCAACATTGTTTTATATCTTGCTGTAAAAATGGTTAATAAAGTCTTTGAATTCATTTTATTGTATAAAAATGTTTATTTCTTTGTTTCTGTGAATTATTTATTAAACAAGGATAAGATAATTTCATAAAAAAAAAAAAGGTTATCTTCAAAAGGTCATTTTTAAATGTCAAATCAGCAGTTTTCAAACTTTTATGCTCTACATACCTTTGAAGAATTACATGTGCATGGTATAATACCTACATTTGTAAGAGACATTAACCCTCTGACTGTCCAGCAAAAGGGCAAAATTGTAATGTTGTTTTCCTTGTTTTTTATTTTAAATTCTAAAAAAAGGTGATTATTCTAAAATTATACAAAAAACTTAATTACATATATTAATGTAATCCTTGAGAGTATCAATGATTACTCGATGTATTCAAATTGCTTTATATGAGTAGAATTATATTAATTTAAATAATGCTTGCATTGCAGTGAAACGTGGAGCTTACTGAACGTATTAACATGTGATTGTCAGTGAGAGGGTTAATAGATAAGTGGAAACAAAGTAAACAGCGAATAAACACAAATAAATAACATTTATTTTACTCTAATGGGATCTTTATAGGTAACAAGCTTTTTAATGTGACAGTTTGCTTTGTTAATACAATTACATTATTGAATGGTTTGTGTCAGTTTGCTAAGTCACAAATTATCTTCAACATTTCATTTTTGTATTTTGTTTTAAAATATTCGATGATGGGATAGTTGCGCTGCACTGTATGTTGGTTGGCTAATAGATATATTGTGTACTCTAACACTAAAAATAAGAAATTTTGGTTAGTAGTCACTGGCCTGTAAATGAGATTTTTTTAGTCAATAGTTTCTGACTTATAAGCTAGTTTTTATTTTGGAGCCATCTAGTGGTCGATGTGAATACTTCCATTGGTAGGCTAAACATATATAAGTGGCATTTGAAAACTACAAAAGCAATCTATAGAAGTTATTTAAAGTTTGTATTCATTTAAATCTAACGATAAAGAAAAGTTATGTGAAAAATATACTTTTTGATAGGAAAATTGTTTGGCTGGCCCAGCAAAAATTTTAAATTGCCATTTCAAAGTTTAATCACTGACTGGTGGTGAGTAGTTATTTTCAGCTTTAGTGTACTTCTTACAATCTCTACATGTACCTCGAAGGTTCAAGAGGTACACACAGAGCTGTCCTTAGAGAAAGCGAGGCCCAGTGCAAGAATTTTTGCGAGGCCCTTTCCTTCCATTTACAGTTTATCTAAAATCATCAATAGCACCGATTTTTTCGCAGTTGATATTATAACTGCGAAATAACTAATGAATCACGTGTATAGCATTGGTTATGCCTAGCAGTATCAGCATTTGGAGCTTAATTCGATGCCTCAGACGCTTATATTAAAGGTGTTTACGGGTTATCGCGCCTTGCCCGAAACTCAAGCCTTGGACAAACTCAGACTTACATTTTTATGCCGACTCTGATCGGGCTAGGCCTGGACATCATTCTTTCCAGGTCGGCCCTAGCCCTGACCTCAGTTTTTTTTGCTGACTCGGGCCGGGCTGATCATGGACTTCATTTTATCTGGGCTGAGTCTGGCCTGAACTTTATATCATCCGAAACAAAGTCGAACCTGGATTTTATCTTATCCAAAGAAAATTGCCCCAAGCTCACATCGGTTTGGTAGGCTTTATTTTAAGTAATAGTGATATTCCACTTTTGTTTGACGAAGTCTTTAGAAATTTAATTTGGTTTAACAAATTACTAAGAAATATTTTTAAAAATCTACTTTTCCCCCCCTACAGAGCTTTAAAATTACGATTTTCTTTAATCGTCTTTTTAGTTTATTCTAAACCAAAAAATCACCAGCCCACATATATAGTGTGAGTCGGAACTCCTGGGCAAAACTTTAAGGGGTGATAGAACATAAAACACCATAAAATGCATGGTCGTAACTGAAGCAGTGAAGCGCTCAGGGCGCTTTCTGATACTCGTTAGCACTGTTTTCCACACAATATATAACAAATGATTGCTTATTTTATTTATGTGGAATAATGTTACTAACTAGGATGCTGATATGGATAAAAATTAGAAGAAGAATAAAGAAATTGCAAAGTAAGCAGCTCAAGAAAGTGTGTTTTGGGGGGGGACTGTATCTTAAAGTGGGCCACTCTAATTTATATCTTTCCAAAAAATCATCCTATTCGAATTTTCTCTTTTAATGAGATACAATGAACAGACCCAATAGAGAGCTGTATCTTAAATTCTGCCAAATTTCCTTCAGAGAAGTTTAGGATGAATCAGAACATATGGGCAAAACTTTAAGGGGTGATATAACACATATAAACAAGCTATTTTTGCTATACAATGTATGGGGGTATCGCAAGCGGCGAACCACTAGATGGCACTGTCATTAAAAACACAAAGCGCTGATTTTTGACACATATCGTTATTTATACAGTGGATTGAAAAAAAGATGGATGGTTTTACTAATAAGGAAAAGGCGGACATGCATTTCATTCGTAGTGCTGTGGTTGTGAGTGTTCTGGAAGTCCTACTTGTGTAGTAAATAGGGTTCTCTCCACAATCAGAAAGCGTCTTGTAGCGCTTAAGTAACGACCATGCATAGTATGGTGTTTTGAACTTGTCTAATCGTGTTCTATCAACCCCTTAAAGTGTTGCCCAGGAGTTACGAATCACCCTGTATTTTATCACCAAATTATCACTGAGGGGTATGACAGATACCGATCAACTAGGAAATGTGTCTACTTTTTGAATATAACTGCAATTTTTCAAATAGAGGTCGTTTACATATTAAAAATTATACCAACTTTCATTTTTCATATGTAACATCCACTTTTCACCTTCACAGAGAACAGAGTTAGAAGAGGACAAAATTTGAAGATGCTAATGTTAAATGCACGGGAAACACTCTAATTTATATCTTTCCAAAAAATCATCCTATTTGAATTTTTTCTTTTAATGAGACACAATGAGCAGACCCAAACATATTCCACAAGTACTTTTTTCAATTCAAAAACCATTTTTTTATTATGAAAATTATTAATACATTAATATCAAAATAATACGAATTATGATCTGTATTATTTTTTTCATAAACAGAATCAGGGTCATTGAAATCATGTGCTTTTACAGTTCCTTCCTATAATAAGTTTTTGAGATATGGGGGAATTTTACTTATCAATGGTCTGAGGCAATTGTCTCCTGTATTCGTTGGCATCCACAGAAAAGAACATCTTAGAAAACAACCGGAAAACAAGTTATAAAATTTTCTTATAATTAAAGTAAGTTAATTTTATATTTAGAATTTTTAAATATTTTTTTTCTGATAACTAATTGAATGTACCCCGTACTTTTCCTTGTATTCGAAATGGATGGAAAAAACACTAATACATTTTCTTTCATAACTTCATGAAGATTTAAGAAAAAACATATTAACTATGCTCTTTTCCGAGCTGCTTTGATCCAAGGAACTCAAATACAAAATCAAAAATCTGAAAAATTAAAGTTGGAATTATTTTTAGTATGTAGACGACCCCTATTAAAAAATTATTTCAAATTCGGAAAGTAGACACAATTCCAGTCGAACAGTTATCTCTAGAGTCTCTTGTGAGAATTAGGTGATAAAAAAGCCTGGGGTAGTGCATTTTTCTTTCTTTCCCACGATTAGCATTATTATTCCGTATTTCATGAATTGCGGATATATAACCTGAAAAACGATGTAATTTATGTTTTTTTTATATAAATATGTATGCAATATTATTAAAATACTTTTAGCTTAAAGATAATGTTTAAGAAATATCGACATGTTTTGTGTCTGATTTTTTTGCATGTAATGCCGGGTTCCGTTAATTTTTTACACGGAGCGGGCCAATAATGTTTTCACACGGGTCAGACTGGGCTGGCCTAGAAATTTCGGCCCGTGTAGACTTAAAACTTTTCGTGATTGTCATTAAATAGTTCAATTTCATTCTGAAAAATGCCACAAATGTAATTTGTTACATTTTAAATAAGTATATCGTATGCTGAGAAAAGTGCACAATCAACTTTTCTTTTCGGTGTTAAGTTTAAAAATTAAATAACACAATATAATACGCTTGATAACAGGTAAAATGTTTATGCGAAATAAAGTGAATTGCTCAATGAATGCTAATTATTTTAACATTTATGCAAAAGATAAATGTTTTATTTATTTTTTTACTAAATACAACAAATATTTTTTTTGGGTGCGAGGCCTCCCTAAGCGCGCGAGGCCCTGTGCGACCGCACCTGTCGCACACCCCTAAGGATGGCTCTGGGTACACATACCTTATCTCGAGAAATATTGTCATGAGTCAAAAAAATTTTATCAATTTGTAGATTAACATAAATATTACAAGAATAATTAAATCATATTATAGATCACAAACCCCTATGCTTTAAAAAATAGGAACAGAATAGAGTGAAAATATAAATGCATCTTTCTAACATATCTGCATATTCATTATTTTGTTACATATTGAAATCTCTACAAGACTTCAAAATTGCTGTAGCACATAGCGTGGCTGCAGGGATCTAAAAAAATGTAACATTATGTCAGTCAGCATATTAATCTTTGCCAATGATCTACCTGCTTTAGTTCATTTTTGTTTACAAAACATAGTTAAAGTTGTGGCTAATAACATGCAATAAAAGTTTTCTTCTTTGCAGTTATCTCACAGTAATGCTCAAGTACGAGACAAGCAAATATTCAATTTAGTTTGGGAAAATCCAACTGCAATCTGATCATATATCTCCGATGACAATTAAAAATGTTTTTTAATAATTGTGTGTTTTTATAATAAAAATAAAAATAGTGGCAAATTTGGGTGGTAGCATAAACTGTAGAATAAGGATGTGGATATTAATGAAACATTTTTAGTTATTATTTTCATGGCAGATAAGGATTCTTTTCCCTTTATCTTTTGAAAAGTAAGTATGCAACTATTTTTATCATCATAGGCAAAAAAATATATATATATTTTTTTGGTGCCATTAGGCTGTTACAGCCTTGCTATTGAAAGATGATAAATAGAATACAATTTTGCTGTAAATTAGAAATAGATACTTGTACATAAAAAAAAAAAAAAAAATCCTAGTGCTTATAGATGTTTTAACTTTAGAGATAATTTAGTATTATATTTTAAACATAAATCAAACAATGAAGCAATTTTTGACCGACTGATCCATAGATGGTCCTAAAAAAATCAAATGTTTCAATAATAATATATTTGTCAACACACATATATAGAAATCCTTCGATATTTGAGAATATTGATTTCAGTTTAAAAAAATTTCTGTGTCACTTTGGATAAAACAAAGTATGTTTTCTTAAAAATACTAAAAACTATTTATGTTTTGTTAAATAATTTATGTTTTTGCATATTTACTAACTTAATATGTAATGTACGTAAGTCTTATGTATTTTTGAGTTTACTACACTTTCACTGTTAAATTGTTTATTTTGCAGATTTTTTGCAATGTTTTTTCTTTCATCCACCCATTTCTCCCTGTAACTTAAGATGTATTTACAAACGTGTGCTTTTAATATGAATAGTAAGCGACAGATGTCGCCATGAAATGGCTACCCTGTGCCATGCGTGGAGAACAACTATATTTAATCCATGTTCAGGCCATTAGAAGTTGTCTTTACAAAAATTTTACAAATGTTGATTTTTTTTGGGGTGATTTTACAGATTTTGATTTTAAGATCAAGAATTTTACAGATGGTAATTTTACAGAATTCAGAATGCGCCCCTTTTTAGTGGCCACTGATTTTTTGGTGACTCCAAAAATTTAGCGCCCGAAGCAATTGGCCCTTGCAACCCTTTATGCTACGTCACTGAATGATATCGATATTATAAAGCCAAAACATGTTCCTGAGTAACGCTGACATCATATTGACGGTGGCAACGACCTGACCAATAAATTTCTACTTTGCTGCAAATTATTTTAAACAGCACAATTTAATTTTTTACACCCTCGAAGAGGAAAAAAAAGTTCTTTCAAGTACAATTTGTTTCAAAACTGTATTGAAATTTACTGAATTTTTTGTATGGTTTTTAGAATAATTTCTAAGAATGAATTTTGTAAAAATCTTTATCTATCGTGTGCTGCCTGATTGCGAAACGTTAACCTGTTGGCACTTAAAACAATACTACCTGGTTGACCGAGCTTCACTCAGGATAAATGGGCAAAACACCTTCTGCAATTGTTTTCCAGAAGGGAAATTTCTGTAATCGAATCCAAAGCCAATTGACACAATATCATAATCAGCTCTTTTACAATTTAAACAATATTATTGTTAGCATCATTTTTGTTTCACAAACTTTACCTGTGGATTTGATTACGGAATCTTAATTTTTTTTCGCTGCGTGGGTATAACAATAAATTGTTCCATTTCGCTTGCAATGTATTTTTAAAACATTTCACTTAAATTTTGGGATTTCATGCTTCTTGCACAGGGTTGTAGTAGAGGGTGTACGGTAATATACACTATACATACCTTCTGTCTTTTTTTTTTTTTTTTTTAGAAGCTCTGTGTACTCTTTGTTTTTCAAGTAAAGTTATGGCGTATACCCTCTGTTTTTACGACTACAGCACTGTTTCTGCAATCATTTCCATTTGTGCGAAGAGCGGGTATTGCGTGAAAACAATTTTTCCTGCAGATGACACACTGGGAGATTGATTTTCAGACTCAAAACCATCTAAATCAGGGACAGCGAACATATGACACGCGTGTCGTAAGTAGCACGCGGCTGATTATTTTCAGCACGGCATAGCTTCAGTTCAGGTTCTAAATCCAAATATAGTGCAACTGCACACACAACTTAGACTAGCTGAGTTTGTTTGAATTCGATTGGTTGTGGCTGTCATACTGTTTGAAGAAACTAAAATTAAACTTAATGAATCCTAATCTAGCTCAATATTGACTCGAAATGTTTCAGATCAGTTTTGAATTCAGGGGGGAGGGATTTCAATCCCCCCCAGAGCATTGAAATGTCCCCCCAGAAGATTTGAGATTTTATGCTTTTAATGGTCAAAAAGTTCAATTCCCCCCCACCCCCCGGAGCCACAGAAATCTCTCCTGGAGAAAAATGTCTGAATTCAACACTGTTTCAGATTATTAGAGGATTTGGAGAATATTGAAAAAGAAACATTATAAAGCATAAGCAAAAATGCTGATGGTAAAGCTATCACAACTTGGAATTCCGTTCCCGACATGAAGAACTGTCTGTTTAAAGGATCTTGCGGTTGCCATTTTGATATATTTTTTTTCTGCGTGTCATTATTTTCTTGAAAAGAATACTGCGAAAAACTGAAGTAGAAACCTCTTGTCAGATGACTTCAATTCAGCTCGCATTCTCTTAAAAATAACTAGTACAAAGCTGATAAGTTCAAAGCTGACATCAATTATTTGGCATCTAATGATGTTACATTACTTTAAACATAATGAAACTGATATGCGATATTGACGTACACCACAACATGCTATTGATTGAATATGGCGTGCATATCATTTATAATTCATTTAGAGGAAAACAAAAGGATTCCGTACATTATACACTATGGTGAAAAATCGTTTGCTGTGTATTTTAACGATGTTACATTACTTCAAACATAATGAAACTGATATGCGATATTGAGGTACACCACAGCATGCTATCTATAGAATATGGCGTGCGTATCATTTATCATTCATTTAGAGCAGGCATGTCAAACTCGTTTACCGCCGCGGGCCAAATTAAGCCTTATTTACAAAGCCGCGGGCCACATAAAAAAAGTAGATAGCATATTACCATTGCAGAGAATAAACGTACAAAATACAGCCATGTTAAAGAAATATTCATGTAAAGTTTCAAAGTTATAATTATTCATAGTTTATTTTATCTTATTTTTCGAAAAAATACTTGACATTACAAACCATATCAACCAAATTTTCAAAATTTAATGGAATTTTCTAAATAGCTTTTATTTTTTTAATTGATAGTAGACGCTGGTCTGTTAACATTTATCTAGCAAAGGGTTGGCTGTCAATCTTCTGGATTTTTTTTTCAAGTAAAAATTTAAAAAATAAAATTGAATAAGAGAATTTATTTAATAAATTATGTTTTGTATCTATGCACTACTTATTTGATTTCACTTATTAAATACATTTTTTTACATTTACAAATTATGTTTATTTGATTTGAAAAATAACGAAAGATTGGCAGTTACGCGAAGATGTACAAAAGTGCGCTACCGAAACTAGCTAAAATATGCCTAATTGCACACTATACTTTTAAAAATCAGTCAATTGATAAATAATTACAGAAATCTGGAAACCTCACATCCATATATTTTCGGTCTAAAATGAAATCGCACTGAATTTTGATTAACTATAATATTATAAATTCTAAAAAACAATTTTAGCACCAATCATTAGAGGTGAAGTAAATAGATTAAACTGATTTTCATATTTCTTGAAATTCAAAAATTTTCTTTTGAATTTTTAGATATTCTAAAAATGTCTACTCCGATGATTTTTTAAAATAATGTCGGGCAGCATTTAAAATGAAATAAATACATTTTATTTTTGAAAATTTGTTTGTTAAAGTGATAAATTCTATACGAAAACTCTAATACTTTTAAATAACATAATAACATTCTGAAATTTGTCTTGAGGCAAAAGGTGGTTTGTAATTTTAAATGACGACATATGTGGGTTTTTTGTATCAAGCACAAAAGTGATAACTTGTGTCACTTTCAACATATTTAAAACTACTTAATTTATATTTTGATTTTTTAGCTGTTTTTAAATAGCTCCGAATTTTATTAATTTTACAATACATTTCATATTCAATAAATACAGCACATGTAAAACCGAACAGAGTAGTAAAATAAAGTAGTAATTTCGACATGAAACTCATAAACATCATAAGTAAAATATTGTAAAAAATTTGCGAATCTTTAAATTTTAAGACTCGATCTCGTGCTTGGCTTCAATCTGTGTATCCGAAGCTAAAATTTAAAATTGAATTATATATGTATGTCTATATATATATATCATTTTTGCAGATGAGCGGGATTTATTTTAAATTCAGAATGCTACCACATTCTGAAGATAATTTCGTATTCCCCTAATTTAATAATGGAATACATAAGACAAAAATTACTATTCAATAATAGTGGTAGCATTCTGAATTAATTAAAAAAATATTGATATAGATATGATTCCGATGTTTTCAATCTTTAAAACAATGGTTGGTGTAAATGTGTTCCTGCAAAGTGTATTTTCAGCATGTGCGTTCGAACAACTGAATTAAACACAGGTAAGATGCTAAAGATTTGGCGGGCCACAGACAAGTTGTCGGCGGGTCAGTTGCGGTCCGCTGGTCACGTGTTTGACATGCCTGATTTAGAGGAAAACAAAAGGATTCCGTACATTATACACTGTGGAGAAAAATCGTTTGCAGTGTATTTTAACGATGTTACACCATTTCAGACTTCATAAAATTCGTATGCTCTACTGAAGTTCTTGAGAAGATGCTTATTATATAATATAGAGTGGCATTTGTCGTTCATTTATAGGAACACACAAAATAATTCTATTGCAGTACTGTTTATTAGCGCTAATTGCTGGGGATGAATTTTTAGCTGTGGCTGTTCAGCTTAACTAAATTTTGTTATGTTACGTGGTGTGTATAAAATCTATAGTTTATAAAAAGGGCTGCACAAAAGAATTTATAAGCATTACAGTCTATGGGCAAGAATTGCGGAACCTGTCTTTTGAACTGTGTTATGCATTTTCCAGCTCAGCGATATTTTAATATATTGAGAGAAGTTTATTGAATAAAAATAAATTCATATACAGGGTTATACAAAATAAATTTGACACATTGCCATTTAAGGATGGTGATTGTCCGAAGGTCGCTTTTAGATATGTTCTGAATTTTATAGGGGAATTACATTTTAGCATACCGTGTAGTGTGTATAAAAATCTATAGATCGGAGAACAAAACAATATGAGTACTTTGCAGTCTATTGGCGGATATTGTTGAAAAAGTGAATTTTCAACAGTGTTATGCTTTTTCTGGCTGAATTATGTTTTGGCACATAATTCTGCACTGTGTGCAACGTATAACAAGTGGGTAAGTGTGATCGAAGATCGCACAAAGGTTTCGTTTAAAATTCCTTTAAAAAAACTTTATCCTTTCTTTAATAAATCCAAATAAATTTCAATTTCCAAAGAAAAAAAAAAGTCATGTTTTTTATAAAGTAAAAATTTACCGGTCTATTTTTCTCGTTTTTTCGAATATCTGAATCGGCCCGATAACGGGCGAAGCCCGCTATTATACTCTGTCATAATAATATCTGTCATGTGGACTAAATGCGATATTAAAAAAAAAAAAATCTATTTCAAAATTAAACATGTTGTATAAAGACCTTCAAAATGTCAAAATATACCAATATTTCCATAATCGGGTTTTTGTCATGATTCAATACGTTCCTCAAACTTATATATTTACTATTCTCTATTACTCATATTGATACTCTCTTTGTATTATTCTCAAACATTTATCAAATCCGTTATGACGTCAGATTAACTCTCTTTTTAATTCTCTAATGATGCCATATTAAGCTGCTTTCTGTATTTATACATACTCATACTCCTTGTATTATTGAGAAATGTTTGAAAATTTCCGTTTTATTACCAATATGACGTCCTATTTTTTTTTTTCAATTGGTGAAACTTTTATTTCATCTTCATTTTTTACATGGAAATCTTTCAATAGAAAATTAATTATTGTAGAAAGAATTTTATTGTGGATTTTTAATTGTTGGCAACTGCTATAACGAAAAATGTTTAAATTTAATAGGAAAAGGCTGTTAGATTTTTGATTTTTTTATCTCTATAAATTAAAATAATACGATTTTTTCAAATTTTATCATTTTGAGCTTCATAGCAGGTATTCAGCTATACGTACACAAAATTTCATGCCTGTAAGTTAAATAGTTTCTCAGAAACCGGCTATGTGACGGACAGACAACGAAGCGGGATTTTGTGATAGGGTTCGTGAGATGAACGAAACCCTAAAAATGTATAGATTATACACAGTTTTGTTCAAATAAATTTGAATACCTTACCGGCTATGGGCGTTAATAACTGAATTTGGGTTTTCAACTATGCTATGCGTTTCTTCTTTCTGTCGTGTGAGGTTGGTTCCTGTACTTAAGGATTGACTTCTCACACGAGTGGTTGAAGTCCAGTTAACTCCTTAATCGTCGTGCCCGAGACATTCACGGGCAACGTAAGCTACGTCTGTTTTATTCAGATTGTTTCATTCCCACCAGTTTTTTAAAATAGTATAATTGGCTTTATTCTCGGATTATTTTATCTGCCTATTCAATAAGGCGAATATTTCTACTTAAAAAAAAACTGGTGGTAATCAAGCAATCTTAATTTTTAAAAAGTAGCCTATACTTGAAGGGCGCGACGATTAAGGGGTTAAGAAGTCACCACATTAAAAGATGAAGTTGCGTTAAAATATTTTGAAGGAAAGTGTTTCATAATCTATGCGTAATTCATCATTTTTCTTTCTTGTTTTATGATAACTACAATTTATCCGAATTTCCGCATATCTGGATTGCGTCCAGAAAACCTTGATCTTTGATAATTGAAGTTTCACTCCTATTTTGTTACAACCCATTCATGAAATTTATTTTTAGATACGTTCGTAATTATATAAATACGCAACACTTGTAGCCATCGTCTGGTCTATCCGCATATAACAGCGCAAAAACTACCCAACCGAATGGTTTGAAATTTAATATACAGGGTGATTTTTTTTAAAGTTGTGAAAGTAAAACACTATAACAAAAGAACCACTGATCCAAATGACCTAAAATTTCACCAGTATGCTCCCAAAGCAAATGGGAATGTTTTGGCATGGTTAAAAAAACCTTAAAATCGTACCGACAGATGGCGCTGTAAGGTAGCAGAAACAAGGAATATCGTCTGTGGGAGGAAAACAATGGACGTTACTTTGAGAAACCATCTTCCGTAAACCCTCTGTCGTCATTGGCCCTTTTCTTAAATTCTTAAGTGTCCTAAATCTCCTAAGAGCAGTTGCTGCGCTGTCATTATTCTGATAATAGAGTTTCACTAACAACGCACGGTCTGTCAATGGCGCATTCATTGCGAGGATTTCCGTAGAATAATGAACACGAGATGTGCGTACTTCACGTTTTTTTTGCCAATGTGCGTGTGCCAGGCGCAAGTTCGTCTCCCGACTTTACTGCATGTACAGAGCCATCTGTCGGTGCGATTTTAAGTTTTTTTAACCGCGCCTAAAAAATTCCCATTGCTTTGGGAGCATACTGGTGAAATTTTAGGTCATTTGGATCAGTGGTTCTTTTGTTATAGGATTTTACTTTCACAACTTTAAAAAAAATCACCCTGTATATAATCGTTGCAGAATTTTGTCGAGTCATTTCAAATTTCAATAAAATCGAATCAAAACTTAAAAATATATTAATAAAAATATTTATTAAGTAATTTGAATTTTTTTTAATTCGGTACTTCCTAGTTATAGCAGCTTCCGAGGATTAATCATCGCCAAGTTATCTGACATGTATGACGTTATATATATCACATTTTATAACCTCTATGACCAAGTTATAGTCACGTTCTTCGTTCTATTAAATCCTATCCTACGTAATTAATTCAATGATATCCCATGATAGGTAATGATTCTAGGTTGCCTTGGTGATTACGCCACATTTAAGATGGAGTGATATTATTTCCGTATTACTAAATTTAAAAGCCGAATTTTTATAATAAAATTGTTTAATTACAGCAATCATGAATCATATAATCTACCGACTGTTTTTTGGATTGACGTTTCCGGAGAAATAGATATTAAATGGAAACAAAGTCTAAATATAGATTTCAAGTTCTGAAATTTTCAAAGCTAGGCTTAAGTTTTCCCATTGGCATTTTCAGTAAATGCCAACAAAAGATAAAATGTTGACAACTTAAAATGTACTTATTTTATTACGGAAATTAATCATATCATAATAACAGACAATATAATTTATTACACTGAAATAATGACAGTACGAACGTACCTCATTTGTCACGTTTGACATACAATTTCCAACTTGTTATCAATGGGTAGGTAATTAATTTATTATCTTTGGTTGAATGCATAGGTGATGCAATGGTTACATCATAAAAGTTTTGATGGCGTATTTTCTATTTTTGTTTTTACATTTCGAGTCTTTTTCTCTTTACAAGGAATAAAATAAAACTAAATAATGTACCAAATACATCGTCCGCCTAACTTTTATCTGTTACTGATAACTACTATAGACTATAGAGTTGATTTATAAAAAGCCTTGACATATTTTGGGTTATTAATATTCACTGCGAAACACCATTTCGTAGTCTTTTTTGTATAGATTTTGTCACTGGCGTATTTGGCCTTCTTTTCTTTAAACATAAAACTTTTTTTGATGTTATATAGTAAATATATATAAAGAAATTAGAATGCCTTAGTTTAATTCAGCTTCGGATTAAGAAGTTAGTGTAAATTTTCGAACAGACTAAAAAAGTGTGTTCGAAATATTGCTTTTGAAAAGTTTATTATATTAATAAAATTAGTTTATCAGTTAATCAAAAACAAATTATAATAAAAAAGAAAACTGCCCAGTTAAACTGAGGGCATTGAGCTCACAGGCTATTCACACTAATTGTATATTATACACTTATTTCAAAGAATTTGAAATAAGCCCCTCGAAAAATAAAGAAATCGACAATATATTAAGGGGGATCATCCCCCCGTTCCCCCACCCCCTTATAGTTAACAATTGAACCCCCAAACCTAATCTGGGAAGCCCTTTATTACAATGAACATATATACTAAATTCGAAGCAAATCGGATAATTCTGCATGAAAAGCCCATTTATCTAAATTAAGGGGGATTACCCCCCCCCCCGTATCCCCCTTTATACTTAACCAATGAACCCCAAGACTAACCAGGGAAGCTCCTTACCACAATGAGTCTATATACAAAATTTGAAGAAAATCGCATAATTCTCCATGAAAAACACATTCATCTAAATTAAGGGGGGAGGATAAGTCCCCCCCTTTACCCTCTTTATACTTAACCAAAGAACCCCCTAAACTAATCAGGAAAGCGCCTTATCACAATGAACCTATATACAAAATTTTAAGAAAATCGCATAATTCTGCATGAAAATCGCAGTTATCTAAATTAAGGGGGGGGCAGCCCTCCGTTACCCCCTTTATACTTAAACAATGAATCCCCAAAACCAATCAGGAAAACGCTTTATCACCATTAACCTGTATACAAAATTTGAAGAAAATCGGATTATTCTGCATGAAAAACCCATTTATCTAAATTAAGGGGGGATTAGCCCCCCTTTCCCCCTTTATACTTAACCAATGAACCCCCAAAACTCTTCAGAGAAGCGCATTATCACAATGAACCTATATACAAAATTTGAAGAAAATCGAATAATTCTACATAAAAACTCATTTAACTAAATTAGGGGGGGGTTATCCCCTTTCCCCCTTTATACTTAACCAATGAACCCCCAAAACTATTGACAGAAGCGCATTATCAAAATGAACCTATATACAAAATTTGAAGAAAATGGGATAATTCTGCATGAAAAACCTATTTATCTAAATTATATTGGGTTAGCCCCCCATTTCCCCCCTTTATGCTTAACCAATGAACCTCCAAAACTAATCAGGGAAGCGCCCTATCACAAGGAACGTATAAACAAAATTTAAAGTAAAACGGTTAGTTCTATCAAGAGTTATCGCGTTACGTACATACATACATACATACATACGTACGTACGTACATACAGAACCGGCGGGCACATAAGCTCTCAGGCTTTGATAGCCTGTGAGCTAAAAATCAGTGTAATAAATAAAGATTACACTGCATCAACCACTGTAATACAACAATTCTCTGAAGAAAATAAACTAAATTGATATTATTGACATAAATAATTCTAAATCGCTATGAAATTAAATTTATATAGCTTAGTACATCACAGAACTTATGATATAGTGTCGAGTTTTATTTTTGCAACGTTTTATTAAAGATGATATTTTGTGTTCATATTTATATACAATTTTGAGATTATTATGGTATATTTGTTCGTACTTCTTAAATACTTTTTTTAAATGACTTCCCAGTAATACTACGATTCCTGTAATCCATCGCATTTCTGCTCTGATATAGTATCTCAAATTAAGGAGACTTTTCTAAACAAAATTAATTATCAATTCTTTTTTTAATTATGAAATATAATATGAAGTTAAAGAAGCAGAAATGTTGGTCACAGTTCCGGTGTGACGTCCCATTCATACGACACCGCTCACAGCAAAATTATGGGAAAAACGTGGCAATTTGTTTAATACATCTCATTGCGCACATTAATACTTACATATAGTGAATAACGTAGTGTATAATCATATTGTATATACATATCCTTAGCGTCTTTGTGCATATATCTACATTTACACACCTATACATACATACTTCAAATTGTCGCCAGTTTTAACGCCAAAAGTAAGTTGCCATAAATAGACCCAAGACTTTGAGGTAATTCCCTAATTTTGTGAACCCATTCAAATCAGATTTTGATATAATCTAGGAATGCTTCATAATCAAGGTCTATGTCAAACTGGATCATTTTATCTGTCGTATTTTGGAGCAAAATTAACTACACGTTTATAACGAAGAGTGAATTTTTGTTGCAAATGTTCAATCTTTTACTGAATTGCAATGTTTCTTATGTTGCCTTTGCGTACTTTTTGCATTTAACTTTGTACAGTATTATACAGAGTGCTTCATATTTCTGCTTACAAACTTTAAGGGTTCCACTTTCAAACTGTAAATCTATGGTAGAGCAAGCACACTACAAGTAATAATTTTTGTATAAGAAGGTCGTAATGACTTAGTTACAAATACAGAGTGTCTTAACAAACAAACTATAGTTCATAATTTGAACAAAAATAAGGATATTTTAACAGAATTTGCTGAAGACTTACCTTGCTTTGGGTGAAATGCAGTGATATTATGAAAACTGTTTCTAATTTACATCATTTCGGTCAGTGAAACATTATGTAATGTCGACTCCATTCGAAATGGTGGAGTGTCAAGTTCATTGCTGATTGGATGGGAATGTTGGAAACTTCTACCACTCACAATACCGTTACATTTCTCAAAATAATGGCAAGTCTGTTTCAAATTTCGTTAAAATATCTTCATTATTAATAAAGCTATGAACAAAAATCCGGCTTTGGACCCTAGTGAGACAACCTGTAATTTTAGTCAAATAAGTGGATTATGAGGTTAATTTACAATACAAAAAATGTTTGCTGCAATGTGTTCTACCATCCCTTAATGCTGTACGTGGAATTTTGAATCACCTCGTACACAAGGGCGGTAACTTTAAACCACATTCTGGCAGACATCCAGAGTCTGATTAAAGCATGAGCCAACTGCGCCATGGCCCTGTTGCTCCTGAGTTTGAGGATCCCCACATTTGGTATGCAATTTTTGCAAAGCTAATATTTTAACCCTTCTTTGCATGAGTTTTTCTTTTACAATTGTGTTTTTTTGTACATATATTAAATATTAGACGCCAGAAATTTTAATATAGATTTTTAACTTTGTTCAGCAACATAGTTCACGGGAAATTTACTTGATTAATATTTCTATATAAATATAGTGGTAGCGAAGAAGTTGATTCATTTATTAAAAGTTAAATAAACAGTGATGGAAATTTACATCACTATGCAATTAAGGGTTAAATCTATCTTAATCTTGTACAAATTATAATTAATATTTTGTACATTTAGAGTGGTATAAAAGTAAGCTGCGCCGCCAGGCACCATGAAAAGCGCCCGGCGCGTAGACGACCACCGAACCCAAGTCCTTAGGGACTTTTAACGCGCCAGCAGGTTTGTCTTCCAGCGGCGCTTCGGACGGCCAGAGGACCGCCACCTGCGGATCCTCCAACCCACGTGTCGACGACGTAGGCCGTTGCGATACGCGGTGAAACCCAGTAGGGGAGTCACCCCGAGACACTTGGGGACGGGCCGGCGTCCCCCAACAGCTTCGGAGCTGGACACCCAGAAGGGAACCAGGCCCTAGGCCTTATGTCAGGTTTTTTCGACCCGTACTTGCTTTACCAGAACTCGAGGGATGTGAAAACCTACAGAGGTAGTCATAGTTCCCTCTCGTAGTGGACTCATTTAGAGTGGTATAAGATTAAACACAAAAAATATATTTATAAATATGTGTATTCTAAATATAGATAATATTTTTATGTTTGTGACAGTATAGGAAGGGTTGAGCCTGAATGAATAACAGACATTGGGCCTCTTTTTGGCTTGATTGGGATTAACTTGGGCCTTGTCGATATCAATTATGTTTGTTGCCATAGGATGGTGACAAATTAAATGAAAGAAATTTTTTTGATATCTTTGAATGAATTGTGTGAATTTTAAATAAATTGTAAATTCTTTGCCCTTTTATCATAAATGCATGATATTTTCGAAGACTTTTGAGTAATTACTTTTTCACTCATTATACATGTATTTTCAGTAACAAAAATGATAAAAAAGTAAGAAAATGACAAATTTGTTTATTTTGAAAACGGAAATATATTAAAAAATAATATAAAAATGTTTAAGAATATGATATCAAAAAAAAAAAAAAAAAAGTAATATAAATATTTTCATTGTGTGTAAAAGCATGACAAATTATGCAGAAAGTACTTAAATTAGAAATTATTCAATTAATTATGAAATAATCTTATCATGAAATACATTTTCTTTTTACAATTTTACTGTTATTAATTACAACAGATGATAACAATAATGATGAAAATTTAACGACGAAATAAACTCCATAATAGTACAAAGTTAAATTCATTGCACTTTAAACTAAAAATATCACCATGCCCTCTTCAAATCAGTAGGTGGAAGTCTTTTGAGAAGCTACCTGAAAAAATAATAATTATAAAAATAAGTCAAAAGTGTTAGAAACAAAACTGTTAGAGGAAGGCAATCCAATGATTTAAAATTAACAAATCAAACAACTTAAATGTAACTGACTATAAAAATACGGGGTATGCCAGCATCTAAGTACAGTCTTTATGGGCTGGCCAGGGGGGAAGGGGGCGAATTTGGATGCAGTTATTATTATTATTTATTTTTTCTGGTGACCCTTTTAGTTTCGGAACCGGTTCCAAAATAGAAAGTAACCACAGCTAGTCTGTCAGTCTCAGTATACATCAATAAGACACGAATATTATGGATTTCTCAAAAATTGTCATTAATATTTCATAATGAAATATTTTGCACAACTTTTGCGGTTTGTCGTACTTAAAAAGAAGAAAAAATTACCTTTTGAATGCATATAAAATAAACTAAATTCGGAATGCTAAAATTCATCTTTGTAAAACAGTTTAAAAATACACAAATAATGTGATCATTTACCTAAAATATGATTAAAATACTTTAATAGATGTTAAAAAATTACATTAAAATCATCTAGTACAAGATGGTTTTAATGTAAATGTTTAACATCTGTTAAAGTATTTTAATCATCTTTTAGATAATTGATCACATTATTTGTGTATTTTTATACTGTTTTCAATACATCTTGTATTAAAATATAATCAGGGTTTTACTTTTTATATGAATATCGATAAAACCATATAATCGGAGTATTAATTAAGTGACGTAATAATGCCATTTTAAATGCTAACATTACTTTTATTAACGGTGGTAAGGCGAAATTATGAATTTCAATTTAGTGGTGCACCAGTCTGAAAGTTTGGGAACCCCTGATTTAGAGTATTGTGTTCATAATGGAAAAAAGTGATATGATCTTTTTACCTAATACATAATTCTAAGTTCAAATCCATCTGAAAGGTGGCACAGGATATGCTCTTGTGCTGTGAAAGAGAAGTGCGAACTTTAGTGCTTGGAAAGTAAAATATTTGGCTTAATTAATAAATAAAAAAAAATCAAATTTAAACAATATATTTATAGTAATTATCAATTACTAATATGTTTTTTAAAAACAAATACTTTACAATGTAACTTAAAAAATTTAAATAGTTTTCAGAAAATTTAAAGTCATATTGCAGAAAAAATATTAGAGTACATTATATAAATTTTCTGATTATTGTTATTGTTGTCATTATTATTATTAGTTATTGTTGTAATCATTATTATTAATAACATTAGCTGTAGTAGTATGATTATGTCTTCTCGTCTTCGCGTACGAAGATTATAACACTTTAAATATATAAATCGATTTTCACACAAAATTATTCAAATTTATTTTTCTTTATCACAATCCAATTTTCCCCTTGTTTTGCAGTTTGAAAAAAAAAAATATTTTCCACAAGTATATCTAACAAATGGTTAATAAATAAATCTAAAATAGAACTGTTTTCAAATGATTGTTCAAGCAAATGTTTTATAATTACTTACTGAACGCCCGTTGACGCATTATAGCAAGAGTGATTTGGCGCAGAATTTTTTTTGTGACACTCTTTTTTTGTTATCTACATTCAATTTAAATTACATTGTTGCAGAAAAACGAGCTTTTAGTGACAGAAAACGTTAAAATATTGTAAAATTCAAAATAACATAACTGTATAAATTTTGGTCGTGCAAAAAAGGAAATTTTACTGATTTGCCTGTTAGAGCACGTTAGAACGTTTTTCTAAATATAAGTTCTGTAGGACCCGAAGACCGTATAAAAATGTAAATTCAATAAATTTTAAAATAATATTTATTTCAACGTAAATGAATTTTTATACCTTGAAAACAACATTTGAAACATTTTGGGGATTGGAACTATTACTCTGAAACTAACGGTTTAGAAATTAACTATTGCACTGAAAAGAAAAAAAAAAATGTTGATTTTACGGTATATACTAACATTCCAGCTGCCAGTATTATATCGTAAAATTAACAGTAATAAACAGTAAAATAAGAAGTAATGCGCTATTTACTTAGGGATGCAAGCGCGGCTCCACAAATGGCCGACTGTCACCACTAAATTTTAATACTATTTTTCACCGTATTTATTGACAGAAATTCTGAAATTTAATAAGGCGAAGAAAACCTTTAAAATTTAGTGGTAACAACTGGCCATTTGTGGCTCAGCGCTAGCATCCCTGAATATTGCTTATTTTACTGTTAATTTTACTCTATAATACTGACAGCTGGTGTGCTAGTATTATACCGTAAAATCAAAAAAAAATTTTTCAGTGTGGTAAATTGTAAGAAGGGACATCCTGCATACTGAATCTCGATGATGGAAAATTAACATAACGTATAACTTAGCTTTTACGATACGGTTTCTAAAGTTCACTATTAGTTGGGCAATTTTGCGAGACAGGTTTTAGTTTGTTGAACATTTTTATATGGTCACTTTAATTATTTTTAAAGCAATCAACTGATTGATAAATAATTCATACGAGTTGTAATTTTCTCATCTGAGCTAAAATGTGTCTCCGACCCAGCCTTTGGCTTAAATTGCCAATGCTTTTCCAATTAAGCTATCTGGACAACATCCTAGCCAACACGAATATTGTGTTGGCTTGGATGTCGTACAGATAGCTCAATTAGAAGAGCATTGGCAATTTAAGCCAAAGGTTTTGGGTTCGAGTCTCAGCCTGGACACATTTTCGTTCAGATGGAAAAATTACTACTCGTATTCTTATATGGTGTTTAGCTATATAGTTACGGCGATATCTGAGAGACAAACTCAGAAAAATCCCCCAATTGACAATGAGAGACTTGTTGTAAAACCTTGAAATTAGAAGGACATATCCTTTTTAACGTAGATTTCCCACAAAGGAACAATTTTGAAAAACATTTATAGGAAAGGTAATTGAAAAATTAAAATATTTTATTTATCTTATGATAATTTCTTCAGGGTTATTCATGATGTTAACTTAAATAATAACTCAAATTAATTAACAATTCAGAAAGCGTTACAGGAAGAAATGGCAAAGATTTAAAACTATTGAAACTCTCAAAATATCTCTACAATATGCCTTCACAAGAGAAACTGGCCTATAAATTTAACTTTAAGAAGTCAAAACTGTCCAACTTTTAAGAAAAGTGGAAATTCTTTAAATGATAAGACTATTTCGATGCCTTGAAATTTAAGGCATTTTCGGATTCGTTAAAGGATTTGTTAAAGAAGGACCCGTTAAAGGATTTGTTAAAGAAACATTTCAATTTAAAAATCCTAGGAAAAAAAACAAAAAACTTTTGGGTAATGAATTTGAGGAAACTGTTGACTAGCTGTATATTCATCAAAATACTTGCATTGATAAATTTGGAGCTTGTATTCTAAGTATAAATTTCCTATCAATTCTTTATCAATACCAAAAGGGAGGATTTTGTCAAAGATGGACTCTCCTATTATCAATACGAAATTGATGAGATGTCTAAGATAACCCCAGAGAAACCTTATTGGATGTTTAAGCTTAATTCTGGTCAAACAGGAGCAGACATAATGTATGCTGTTATCTGCTGTGCCAATTCCAACCCAACCCGGCTATGGAACACTGGGATAGTTTACTGATATTACTAGGCTATTTAATATATACTGCAGATTTTAAAGTAGAATTATCCCTTGTAAATGACTTAAAATTTTCTTGTTACTACAGACATTGCAGCGAATCGTGAAGATCGTGTTCCCATAGGAGTTTATATATTTTTTTAGAATAGCTGACTTGCCCGGCGTTGTCCAAACCCAAGATAATAACATTAAATATACCTATCAGTGTTGAATTCAGGCATTTATCTCCGGAAGAGATTTCTACAGCTCTGGTAGGGAGAACTCTATGAAGTTACGGGATTTTCCTAGGGTTGAAGTTCCTAGCAGGCTTCGTCCACTACGCTGGTCGATTTTTCCTAACAGATTTCAAATTATTGTAGTTTTTAAAACTTTTAACGAACCTCTAATCAAACAATTCTGGTATCAAACAAACATGTTTCTAAATGAACCTAATGTTTTGTGTGTCACTGCTCTCGGCAGCGTACACCCGCGTGTGCTATACATGCTCCGATCTGTAAACTTACGTTAGCAAACAAACCTCGAATTTGTTTGGTTTTATATTTTTAAACGAAATATTTCCAAACGAATCTAGAGTTGAGGGCCCCACTGCCACTGGCAGCGTACACTCGAAGCAGAATACTCACTGAAGTTGCAAAAAATGCCTCAGAAAATGAAAGTTTAAATTTAAATCTAAAGGAGTGTTCTTGATTCTATGTTAACCAGTAATTTCTTTTTCTAATTCACCTTTTGAAAATCAAAAAATGAAACAAGTCATATTAAATGTCTTGACATTGAACAGTAAGCCTTTTTTTCATACCGTTAAAAAATTGTTTTTGAATAGTGTTAGAATTTGTAAATTAAAAGTACGCATTTTTGGTTAATTTGGTCGGTACCTGAACGGTGGGTTTCATTTAGGACTTTTCCCGACCTGCTGTTGATAAGACAGACTCTTTTGAATTGTATTAATATTCTGTATTTTTCATACTTTAACTGTTGAATATATATATATATATATATATATACTGATGCACCACTCTTGATAGAAACCTGGAGCGAACTGCGCATGGTCGAAAATGGCTAGTCCATCTCGAAAATGGGGAAGTCCGTAAGCCGTAAGTATTCTGCCTAAGATAAAGAGCGGTGATTTTAGCTTCTTTTGCCGGGGTTATTCTCCCTACAGTGTGAATGGAATCGGCTTGGCATTCTGCCAACCGGAGTTCTTAGAAGCGTGGTTGAACAGTATATATATTCTAATATATATTTTTTTCTTGTATCACGAGTA
Organism: Maratus michaelseni; assembly: GCA_963931845.1. Classification (NCBI taxonomy): domain Eukaryota; kingdom Metazoa; phylum Arthropoda; class Arachnida; order Araneae; family Salticidae; genus Maratus; species Maratus michaelseni. The sequence goes on along the minus strand of OZ007592.1, from coordinate 177,280,645 downwards.
TATTTTTTCTTCTACTTTGAATTTTTGTAATGCCTTCCGGAGGCTGAAAAGGAAACTGATTGTTATATGTCATGTCATTTTATTAGTTAAAGTGTGTTTAAAACTGCTCTTTACATGACACCTTTTTGTTTTCACCATCTCAAGCCAAAGCAATTTACGTACGATATCGAGACGCGATTGCCGTGCCGCTTCGCTAATAAACACGTTACTCTGTAGCGTTCCGTAACTGTAATAAGGAAATCACTGGTTAGTCGCCGTTCACGCAGTTGTTCGCGTCAGTGCTCAGAAACAAATGCTGTTCATCATTTTGGGTCTTTCCGGTATAAGGTAAAAAAAGGTAAGGCTCAAAACATCGATTTTGCGTGAGATTCTCCACTATATATGGATGCAAACTAAAATCCAGGCACATTTAAGCATCTCTATATATAAAGCTTAAATTGTAGAAGTCTCTACCTATGGAAAAACGACTATGTGCTATCATATGAGAGTGACTGCAGCGCCCCTCGTAGTGAAATTTGGATATTGTCGACATATCTCGAAAAATATGAGAGATAGCGAAAAAAATGTCAATTACAAAAGTATAGAACATCCTCGTTTTTGTATGAAATGACGTCTTACATGTTTAAAAACTTTATGATAAGTCCTGAAATGTTAATATTTTGGCAACCAACCATGCCACTAATCGCTTGTAGAAGTGTGGCAGTATAAGTCAGATGTATAATTTATAATAAAACTAACACATACAATTTATTTTAATAAGAAATTCGAATTAAGTATGTTCAATGTGGCCATCATCTAGACCTGGAGCTATGTTTGTAAATGCATGTTAGTGCATGCGTAGTGCTGCCAAAGTTGGACACATAGCACACTTAAATTCAATTTCTCATTAAAATAAATTGTACTTTGTATACATGTGCTACTTTTTACTTGAAAATATACATTTACCTTATAAATTCACACTTCTAGAAGCGATTAGTGACGTATTTAAACCAGCGATTGGTTACCAAAGAATTAACATTTCAAAGGTTCTAAAAAGTTAATTTTTACATGTAAGACGCCATTCTTACAAAATAGAAAATGCTCTACACTTACACTTTTGTAATTGGCATTATTTTGGTATTTCTCATATTTTCGAGATATGTTAATAACTTCCGAATTTCGCCTCTAGGAGTGGTGAAATTACTTTTATATAATAGCGCATAGTCATGTTACTATAAGTAGATACTTGTTTCACAAATCTAGCTTTATCCGTTCAAGAGATATTTGAGTGTTCTGGAACTCTAAATTGCATACGTGTATAATGGAGAATCCCACGCAAAATAGGTGTTTTGAACCTTGCTTTTTTTGCCTTATATGGAAGAGACCCAAAATGAAACAAAAATTTTCGTGTCAATTAAAAGTGTATTTTTACCACTACTAACTAATGGTAATGAAATCAAAAGTATCCCTTTTGAGATGTAGGCTTCTGAAAAGGGGTTGAATTTATGAATTTATTTTTGAGGGAATTTCAAAGATGAATAAATTAATATATATTTCAGACGGTGGAAAACAACTTCAGGAGCTCTAAAACATGTCCATAAGTAATTATTGAGTAACGTGTCAAACTTTTAAATTAATTTGTTCACGGTAGTTACTGCTTGATAATGTAAGGACTAAATTTTTCATGACAGGCTGTATGGGCTAGTTTGAAGCCAAGTAATTTTTAATGTATTGAAATCTGATCTTTATTTCTGAAATTATGATTTCAGCACAAAGTTGTACTACATAACATATTTGCAATAAGTAAGGCTTCTTGTATCATGAGCAATAAGATGAAAAACTTGGTGATATGACTGTTTTATCTGCGACAGTGAAATGGGGAAACTTTACAGAAGTACCTCTGGTGCCTCAACTATACTACTTCTGACTCAGACAGTTTGCAGGTGTTCATTTCTCGGCTTATACGTATCTCCTGTAGCAATTACATCAATATTGAATCAGGTCGAGCAGGAGTACCTAGGCCATTGGACATAGAACGGCTAAACCGTGATTTGCCCGAAATACGAGTTAATTGAAACTTTATTTCCACGTTGATCAGATTGTGCCTTCCAAAGTGGCTAATTATGAAATATTGTATACTTTCCTTTGAGGCAATGTACAGGATGTCCATAATTAAACGACCCTACTTTAAAGTTGTCTACAGACGAAACTATTAGTCAGAAAGTTGTGAAATTTTGTGAAGGATATAATAAAGCAATGAGAATTTGTTTAAGCGAAAAAAATAGTTCAAAATTTCGCCACCAGATGGCGTTTTTAATAAACCAATTGCATTTGAAACATTTGGTAAGTCATGATAAACGAAGAACGTTTAATGAATTATACATTTAGCATACATTTTAGATAGTTTACAAATTTTATTGCAACAAAACGTGTTCCACATGACGTCCATCATTTTCAGCTACCATCTGGAATCGTAGGATAGCATGTTCCACAGTTGACAACAGTGTGTTCTGGGAAATGCTAAAAACATGTCGTGAACATGTCTTTAAGATCAGGTAAAGTTCTTGGTTTATCATGACTTACAGAATGTTTCAAATGCGATTGACGCATTAAAAACGCCATCTGGTGGCGAAATATTGAACTAATTTTTTTTTTCGCTTAAACAAATTCCCATTCCTTAATTATGTCCTTCACAAAATTTCACAATTTTCTGACCAATAGTTTCGTCTGTAGACAACTTTAAAGTAGGGTCGTTTAATTATGGACACCCTGTATATTTGAGGCAACAAGTTTCCATTAAAAACAATCCATTTTAATAGATCTTTCTATGTTTGAAATGTAAAATCAAGCTAAAAAACAGAAAATGGATTTCGAAAAAAAATGCGTGATAGACACTAACCTTGGTTGCGCCACTAAATTCTCTGCAGTACTTTTACATTGTGGTTGAGACCGAGTGTTTAGCAAATTTAAAATTGCTTCTTGGCAGCATCTGTGAACAACGATGCAGCAAAAAGGAGAGATGAATGAATGTTGACAATTGTCGCATCCGAAATTATGGACAGTTGGTAGCAGCAGAGATGACAAACAAAGCAAAACTAATAAAGACGTATTATTCATAGCTTTCTTTTCTGAAAAACAATTGATCTGTAATGAATAACATAAATAAAAAAAAAATAAGAAGTGAGATATAAAATTTAGGAAATTATGTGATTTTTTTACACAAATGTTATACAAATTTTTCTTTTCTTCCTTTTATTGTATTACGTTCATTACTCTGGACAAAAATGTATATATTTTTTTCCTTTTCGTGAAAATATTTTTGCAGATTTAGTGTAATAATTTATTTTTCTGCTTTCAGTTGTTTCTTATAAATAGTCATAAATAGTCAAAAGTATATTTTAAGTGTTATTGAGTTCTCTTCAGAAAGGTTCTTTTCGTTTGGGAAAGTTACTTCTTACCATAAAATTCTATCATTTAATTATTAGACATTAATTCCGATATCTAATGTCTAATAGACGGGCAGAATTTTCCGGGATGAATTGGTTTTCCCAAACGGAAGGAACTTACCGAACAACCCAATAGTTAGAGTTTCTGTTAGTAGGTTAGTATGATTGCTCATCTTCCAAAGATTTAAAAAAAAATAACAAGAAAATCCACAAAAACACGCAAAAAATCTATAATTGAGCATATTTGAAGTATGAAACACCGATAATTATGACTTTCCGATAAACAATTCTGTAGATTGGTATTTCTATCGATTTGGAATAGAATTTAATTATAAATTCTATTAGATATTCTAATGAATTCTATTAGAACTTAATTCACTTTCATTAATACATCAAGGTGGATGCCAAATAGACTGAAATTGATAGGTTACAGCATAAAACATTTTGAAGAGCATAAATTTGGGTTTTGTGCTACCATCGTGCCATATTTGTTAGCTCAGCATAAACCATTTGCCTACAAAGCAACAGACAGATAAATAATATATACACAGACGCAAGCACTTACTCTTTTTTTTTAATAAAATGTTTCCTTTTTTATAAATAGCTAGTAATTATTATAAATAATTCTTATAGTTTATAGCAATTTATAGTAGTTTATAGTAATTTTTAGAAACAGATTTTTTATAAATAGTTATTAAAAAGTGTATGAAATTTAAATTTTTATACAGTCTTTTGATCATATAAGTTAGGTTTAGAAAACTTCCTCCATACTGTAACAAGAGAAACAGTAAAAATTTCATTTTTATACGACCAAGGCGAGGGTTATACAAAACCGATGTACCAATATTACCGACAGTTACGATACTTTGAATTTTATAAATTTTCAGCATTTTCTTGGACTAAAAACGCGTTAATTCATCAAATCGAAAGTATCATAACTCGGTATGTTTTACTTACACAAAAACGGAATTTTTACTGTTGCACTTATTAGAACATGGAGAAAGTTTTTGTTAATATAATTTATAGGACTCATGGAATGTATAAAATTTGAATTTCACAGCTTTTTAAAAAATAACTATTTTGACAAAAATTGATTTCACATAACGAAGAACAACGTTTGAAACATTTTTTAGAATTTTACTTCTAAAACTATTGCTCAATGATAAGAGCGACACCCTGTATAAAAAAACAATGAAAATATAATAATAAAAGCATATTTTTAAAGCTTTTTTATATAAATTTAACTGATATAGCTGTGATTTTATTGAATTAAGCAGTTTCCAAAATTTTATTGCTATAGTCTTGCGAAATATTACGGTTGACTTACATGCAAATACTTAAGTATGAATTCGGTAATTCCAGAATATACAAGGTCAGTGTTTGTTTTTAAGCTTCATAAGTTCTATAAATTTAAAAAATCCTGTCAACACATCCTGAAAAATATCGTATCGCTAAACAAAACTTAAAATGAAAACACCACTTACTTATAGAATCGTCAGGAAATGGACTTTCCACAGTACAGCGAGCAGTAAAATTCAGTTAGGATTTAACGAATTCAATTTTTGTGGAATTCCATAAAAAGCGAATACACCCCATCAAACTATAATAGGGGTCGACAAGGTGACGTCAGGTGTTGAGAAGTTCGCTTGGTCGCTCAAGGAATTGCAGATTTCATTGTGGAGATGCATAGAGGTGAACATGAAAAAAGATGTACGATGGGCGAGAGAATTGAATGCGTCGTTCATCAGCGTTAAAGATTGTTACCCTGAAGATGACGGCAGTTAGATGACAATTTGGGCATTAAAAAAAATAAATAAAAAGTGAAAGCAAGGAAGTTACTCAGATGATGAGAGTAACGGATGTATTTTTCATATTGTTGATGGATACAGAAGTATCTTATTTAAATACTAAAAATTTTTTTGACATATATATTTTGAATATTTAACGCATAAATGTTTTATTTTTCTATTTTTACAGAAAAAAAATATTTGATACAATCTGAGACAGATGTAAACAAGAACGAAAAATCATGCGCCAAGCATAGATTATGTAGCACTTTCCAACGCTTCCAAAATAATTTTACAAAACATACCGTTTAATAAGCTAAAAGATAACATCTAAGTAAACAATTTGGAAAACGCATAACATATTTAAAAACATAATTTCAGGAATTTCGAACAGATACAATATTCGGAAAAGTATCCGAGTACTTTTATTCAACCCTGTATATGATCTATAGATTTGTATATATACTATATAGGATGATAAATTTTAGTTTAGTTAGGAAACGCGTAGCACAGTTTAAAATTCTCCTTCTGGAGTTTCTGTCAATAAACGGGAATGTGTTCTCGAACTTTTGTGCTACCCTGTATATGAAATACAGAATTTATACACACCCAGTAATAGACAAAAAGTGAGTTCAATTGAAAATCGCGTTCAGCAACTTAAAACGCCAGGAATTATTGTTAACAGACAGTAGAGAATTCTTTTGTGTGTCCCTGTAAATGAACGATGACTGCTATACACACACTATTCTGTAGTAAGCCTCTTGTAATGCACCTTAATAATATATATAAATTTCAATGCGTTTAAAATAGTGAAATATTATTTAAATAAACCGCAGACGATTTTTCTCCATAGACGTAATGTAACGGAATTCTTTTGACTGTCCTTGTATAGTAACTATAAGTGGTATGCACACCCTATTCCATATTAAGCTTCTTCTAATGCACCTTAGTGATATATATAAATTTCAATGCGTTTAAAATAGTGAAACATTATTTACATAAACCGCAAATAATTTTTCCCCATAGACCGCAATGTAACGGAATTCTTTTGAGTGTCCCTGTAAAAAAACTATAAGTGCTACACACTTCCGTTGAAATAGGGAACATGCTATAGATAACGACAATAACATATAAAAATTGCAGAGCAATCCGAGCATATTTACGGGAGTTAGAGCACGGACAGACGGCCAGACGGCCATACGGCCAGACAAACCGAAGTCATAAGCACTTTTCAACTAGGTTGGAAAGTGCTAAAAAGAAGTGTATATTTAAAAAAATATTTACATTTTTCAGTCAAATTTTTTAATTGTACCATTTGCGATATAATTGGGGCACAGTACCGGGTGTTTCACTGGGTAAGTTACACAGGGCTCGTATGGTTCTTGAATTTGAGTATCACCTTTTGCGAATAGTAAGTAATATTGGCTTTACTTATTGAAAGAAATTCTGTGGTTAAATCAGACAATTACTAATTGGAAATCCTGGTATTAAAATTCAAGAACAGTACGAAGCTTGTGAAACTACTCCCTCAGTGAAACATCCGGTATATAGTTTATTATTTGAATTTGCTATGATAGAGCAGTATAATAAAAGGCTATCCAAATATGTGTATAAAGGAGGGGGGGGGGGGGTGAGGCTTTAATCCCTCCCATTTGTTTTCTTCTTTCCCCCCTTGTTTTTTTAATACAATTTTCCAAAATCTAGATTATTTTCAGTCCTGAGCAAATTTGACAGAAAAAATGAAAAAAATTAAAAAAGTAATTGGACAATGAACTATCGCTTCCATATATTTAAAACTAACGCATGATAATTTGGGGCTAGTTTTTGTTTGTTGTCAGGTGATCGATGAGATTCCTCGTGAGTAATAATCCTCGTGAACAACAGATTATAGTTACATATATGTTGGTTCTATGCGTGTAGCATATAATTAACGTGTAATAAGTGTACATTAATATACAACTAATTTTATGCTTGATTTATTTAAGTCAATCCATAATTAATATGAATTACTGTGTAATCGTTGGTAGGTGTTATTACAAAAATCTAAATGTAAAAAATTCCTTTACAATTAACCACTTCCATTTAAAAATTCTGTGAACGAACGAGACTAGATTTACTTTATAATATTTTATTTTCAATCTTTGAGTATTTAATAATAATAATAATAATAATAAAACAATTTTACCATTAACACTTGATTCAAACTTCTATGTTAAAAAAAAAGGATATTATTTAGTATAATAGTGCTATCAAATGGAATCTGCTAGTGTCATTTAAATACATCTGATTGCTCCACATGTGGGCAGGCCTCACATTGTGCAAATTATTATCAATTATTATTGGAATATATCACATACGATGCAAAATGTGTCGAAGGATTAAAGTATATAAACACCCTTCAGAGTCACTTAAGTTTATTAAAATTCACAATTTTATTTATATTCCATTCTAAAGTATGATTAAAAACTTGAAAAACTCAAATGTTTGAAAAATAAAATAAAACTAAAATTAGAAGCAATACATGAGAGTAAAATGAAAAAAAAACCTTTTAAAACACGAAAAAAAAGTATCCCTACTTTACAAATTTTATTTTGAAAGTAACACATTTATTCAGAGCATATATACAACCATTATGATCTACGATTTTTTTTACAAGTTGTACTAATTGTAAAAAAATCGTATACTAACTACAGATGGGTGAGAAATTCTGAAAATATTGAAAGAATAATTTATATATTTTCTTCAGTAATATTAAGTAATATTTTCTTCAATGAATATCATTCAAATATATATGTATTTTTTCAAATCACTTCATTTATATTTTTTTCTGTATTGCGTTTTTTCTTAAAGACAAATGGTAAAAAAGATGAATTATAGATAATAAAAAGAAAGAGTAATTTTATAGTGATTTGGTGCTTATTCAATTCACTTATTTATTAATAAAACTGTATCAATGGTTTTAATTAAGATAAGAACTAAGCATAAAAAGATTTAGACTGCATTTTACTGTGGCATTTTATTGCATTTTACTGTGGTATAAAACTTGGAAAATAAAGTAAAACTTGCAACGACGAAATCGCATGATACGAAAAAATTCGTTTAAGACAGGTTTCTGTTTTAGCAGTTCCACCATCTATTATAATTATATTGTCTTCTTTTAGCAGGTATTATGAAACCGTCCATTTAACTCTTCAAAATTCAATCTTTTCTCTTGGGTACGTCTCTTTCCTTCTCCGTAATTCTTGAAAAAAAAAAGTTGGAAATTGTACTTCAAACGTGACAAATGAGGTGCGTTCGTACTGTAACTAGTTCTATAAATATTTATATCGTATATTATGATATCATTAATTTCCATAATAAAATAAGGAATTTTTGGGGGAACTAATGAAAGTGTTGACATCTATTCAACATTTTCTGTTACAAACAGATGCTTTTTATGACTTTCTAAACTTTCTGATGCCCTTTTGACTTGTGACAACATCTCGTTACTTAAACGTTGTCTAAGTTTTGTGTTTACAATGACTTGTAAAAGGTTGACATGTTTTCACGATTTATTATCAGTATAACAGTTTTAAAAGTCTTGTGTATGTAAATTGTCCGGGATTTATTGGAGCCCAATGTACACTGCAGTGCGTGGTACTATAGTAACTAAATAGAAACAATAAAACGAAAACAACTACAACAAAACCGCCGATAAAATTTGCATATATTTGTCTTATTTAGAGACTAAATAATTAAAAATAATGAAATTATAAAAATAGCTCCGTTAGACATTATGTGGAAACTGAAGAGTTAAGGAAGAATTTCGTTACAAACAGGTACATTTTTTTTTTTTTTTTAAAGTTTTACTGTATATTTTTCATTTAAAAGTTACGTTTTGAAGGGGTACAAAAAACTTAAACATTTAAAAACAAAACATATGGAAAAGCATATTAACCCCTTAACAGTTTTTTTTGGCACAACAAACTAAAAATAGGGACCAAACATCACTTTTTCCTTACTAAAATATTTGCCTTATTTAATCAAAAAATGTCTGCCAATTGATATAGCAAAAATTACAGTTAAAAATTAGTTGTACACTGCAAAAAAAAAAAAAAAAAAAAAAAAAAAATTGTTGATTTTAGAGCATAATACTGGCATCCCAACTGCCAGTATTATACCGTAAAATTAACAGTAATAAATAGTAAAATAAGCGGTAATACGCTACCGTGCCTCAATAATTTTTTTTGCAGTGTATTTATAAGATTTTAGTAATGAAGCAAGCAAACTCTTGTTGCCCGAGCGGCATTTGGGCAAAACTGTTAAATAGTTAAATCATTTTTTCCATAGCTTGCGAAAATTAGCAAGCAATATCATTCATTATCTGTTTTAAAATTATTTTAATTTGAACACTTTATATTACTTCACAATTGTGACCATCACTACAACATTCTGTAAATAGGTCTCGATTCTTCTTATGAAGTTACATAAATGAAGACAAATTATAAAATGAAAAACTGATCGCTTAATATAATATTCTGTCATCCTTTCCCGCACATGATTTTACCTTATTATTCTTATTCATAAATATTTATCTTATTGCTTTATGTACCTGACATCCTTACTAACCCGATCTTCCGTTACTATTGTTTGTAAAAAGGTAAATGGGCAAGAATTTTCTCAAGCGTTACCTAGTTTTCCCTTTCAGTGACTGCTACAAAACAATGAAATTACCTATGATGTCTTCAAATATTTGTCAAAATGTTTTATTTTCATACTAGAGTTGGACAGTTTTTTTATCCACATTGGTAATGCTGCTTTGATAAACTTTCTCTGAGTTTAATTAATTCTGTGAGACATAGAAGTATAATTTTATAGTTGTCATTAAATTGAAATAATATTTTATAACAGCGTTCGAAATCTGAAATAAGAATTGCAAATTGCAATCCAGAAAAGTGGGACCTCGCTCCTTTCCGATATCCCTTTGATAAACTTTTTGAGTTTAATTAATTATGTGAGACGTAGAAATTATAATGTCATAGTTGTCATTATATAGAAATAATGTTTTATAACAGCATTAGAAATCATTGACGGTCATTTGTTGGAATTAGATATTGCTATCCAGCAAAGTGGGACCTCGGGCCTTTCCGATATGCCTCTGATTAACTTTTTGAGTTTAATTAATTCTTTGAGACGTAGAAATTGTAATTTCATATTTGACATTAAATTGAAATAATGTTTTTTAACAGCATCTGAAATCACTGGCGGTCATTGGTCTGAAACAGGGATTGCAATCCAGCAAAGTGGGACCTCGCGCCTTTCCAATATGCCTCTGATTAACTTTTTGAGTTTGATTAATTCTTTGAGACGTAGAAATTGCAATTTCATATTTGAAATTAAACTGAAATAATGTTTTCTAACAGCATTTGAAATCATTGGCGGTCATTGGTCTGAAACAGGGATTGCAATCCAGCAAAGTGGGGCCTCGCGCCTTTCCAATATGCCTCTGATTAGCTTTTTGAGTTTGATTAATTCTTTGAGACGTTGAAATTGTAATTTTATATTTGACATTAAACTGAAATAATGTTTTCTAACATCATTTGAAATCATTGGCGGTCATTAGTCTGAAACATGGATTGCAATCCAGCGAAGTGGGGCCTCGCACCTTTCCAATATGCCTCTGATTAACTTTTTGAGTTTGATTAATTCTTTGAGACGTAGAAATTGTAATTTCATATTTGACATTAAACTGAAATAATGTTTTCTCACAGCATTTGAAATCATTGGCGGTCATTGATCTGAAACAGGGAGTGCAATCCAGCGAAGTGGGGCCTCGCGCCTTTCCAATATGCCTCTGATTAACTTTTTGAGTTTGATTAATTCTTTGAGACGTAGAAATTGTAATTTCATATTTGACATTAAACTGAAATAATTTTTTCTAACAGCATTTGAAATCATTGGCGGTCATTGGTCTGAAACAGGGATTGCAATTCAGCAAAGTGGGGCTTCGCGCCTTTCTGATATCCCTGGACGTTCCCGTCGAAGGAGCTCTAAACTGTTTGGAAAATAGAATGCGTTAATTTCACTCTACAGGTATCTAAATTAAGGAACTCATTGCCACCACTAGATTATGTGTTGAATAAACAACCTTCATTTTTAGTGATACATTCTGTAAACAGTCAAACGGCCTCTCCATGGGCAGCCCAATCTTTACACTACTCTCTGATATCTACATGGCATTATTTTGATGAAAAAGTATTTAATATCCTCAATTTTAAATGCTGGCCAAGATATGTTTATGACACTTTCATTTTTATCGACAATTCTATTAATCTTTTTTCCGTTTTAAATATCGCAAAATTCCATTGATCTCCATCTCCACATTCAATTCCTGATTTTGCTGAAAAAATTTTGCTTAAAACAACCAAAATGTACTCAACAAAACATGTTTTGTAGTTTTAATCAATTCCTTTTTCTGGGTGTGATCTCTACATTCATTTCATGACTGAAACCGATCGTGACAATAAGCTTTCTTTTCCTGAAGTCCTATAGTTAAGAGGTTCGAATCTCATTTCCAAACTTTCGTATTTAGAAAAAGCTTTATTGTGTCAATGCCTCCACACGATTTGTCAAATCACTCTACTAAACAAAAAAATGGCAGCCTCTTAAACATACGTGTACCACCCACTTAATATTAGTTCTGATGTTGATTATCTTTCTAAAATATTAAATTATTTGAAATACATAGCGGCAATTATAGGTTTGTCAAACAAAGTCATCCAACTGTTTTCCTTTTATGGATAATTATATATATCTGGTATCTGGTTTATTTCAGAACCAATGACATGTGCTATAAAACCATGTTTTGTAGAATAAAAAATTTAATATTTTAACAATTAAAAATGTTGCAAAAATATTCCTTTTCCTTTTCTTTTTTTCATTTAATTTCTGGGATTTTTATAAAATCTTTCAAAACGCCTTATGTTGTAAATAAATTTGAAACAAGTAATATAAAAAACTTTTTTAAAGTCAATTCCTACTTTTTAACCCAGTTACAATCCCGTGGGTTTGCAACCATTAAAATATGATCTGACTAAGGAAAATAATCTGTTGGTGCTAATGACCTAAAACTTTTATTTAAAAAAAAAAATGGTTTTGAAATTTTTGTGACATTACTATTGACAACTAATCAAAGAAATAATGAAAACTGTAAATCATTTATTGGATGTGTTGGAAAATTTTCAGCTTAACTTTGGCTTCAATCAAGGGAAAGATAAAATAGGGTTATGGTCAAACCTTATAGGCAATTGAATAAGTGAAGCTATTAGCAGGAATGCTGTAATTATTTATTTTGTAATATTGTCCTCTTTCTCATTAGAATGCATTGAATATTTATGTCCCATTATTAATTTTACAGTTAACTTCCCTATTTTTTTATTTTTCATTTTTCAAATTATACTGGCATCGATTCTTTTTTTCAGGTATGGAGTAAGTTAAAACCATGCAAACGTCAAGTATGATTTAGAAAATATATCACATTCCAAATAATAATATATAGCCAACGGACAGATAAGTTTTCATGTTCACTGGTTCTTAGGACCATATTTTAATGCTGTGTTATAATATTTCACAATTTAATTTTGAGCTAAAACAAAAACTCAAGTTCTGAAAATAATTTAGGTTTTGACTGTAAAGTTGGTTTAGAAAATTCGATTTTTGTACTTGAATTAATGTCGAGGCATTCAGCTTTTGCATAATTTATCAGCAGCATATATTAGATTTTATGTGAAGAAATCCTCCGGTAATTAAAACAGTATTTAAAATTTCTATGTGTTATCTGATAGAAAATTCTGGGTTTGTTTCTCATCATTTAAGAATTCAGTCTCTCTCCGATTCAAAATCAGCCTTATAAGTAATAAAAAAATGGTGAAACTAACATCACAAACATCATAAATGCTTGACTTCAGCAACTCAATTTTTATAACTGTCCACATATGTCTAGAGGCGTCGTATAAAAAGTATAATTTTTTTTAAATGGCAGGCATTTTTCATTAATATAATCTTATTTCCTACCTTTTTAAAAAATATATTTTAGGAATTTATATTGTCTATTAATCTCTAACAGGTATTAAAGCGTGTTTCAACCGTTTTGGGACACCTTATAAAAACTATCCAGACAAGTTAACTCCAGCGCATATTTTTGACTGTCTAGCAATTGAAGCAAACTTTTTAAAAGATAGCTTTCTATCACATAATCCTACAAGCTCTGATCTTGAAACTGCAGTTGTCCAAGCTTTTGAAGATAATTGATTTCCTTTCCCCCTACATGGGCATAAAACAACAGCAAAAAGTCGTTTTTAAATAACTTAATTATAAAGACATGATGCGTAATCTATTGTATGAGAATATATCTATACATGTAAGGTTGTGATAAGAAACCAAAGATGGCTAATCCAAAATTAACCCATTGTTGTAGTGTATCATATTTCTGCTCAAATAATTTTCAAAGATATATATAAAGGGTGTTCCAACATTTGACCGACAGATTAAGAGGGGTGATAGAATGTATCAAGAGGATGAAACTTACCATAGAACATGTGGTCGCAAACCACGTTTAGTGGGACAAAATCGCAAAAGTATTTATGAAGGATGTAACGTCCATAGGAACAAAAAGGGCCAATAATAAATAGAAAAAACATTTATATGACTTAAAGCATGATTATAGTGCATTACAGTTCATCGTCAGAAAGGTGGCGACGATACATTTTTATAGGAATATGTTTTAACGCGTCCGGCAATCCTTCGTCCGTCGGTGTCGGCTGTGCAATGACCTTTGTGGCTGCAACTTCGAACAATTTCTATAAAAATGTGTCGTCGTCTCCTTCCTAACGTTGAACTGCAATGCATTGTCATCATGCCTTATGTTTTTCTACTTATTATTGGCCCTTTCTGTTCCACTTGACGTCACACCCTTCATAACCATTTTTACAACTTCCTCCCACTAAACGTGGTTTGCGACCCCATATTCTATAGTAAGTTTTAATCCTCTTGATGCCTTCTATCATTCCTTTTAATTTGTCGGTCGAATTTTGGAACTCCCTGTATATATATAATAATAATAGGACTAGCATTTTCAAATTTGTACCAAGAATTCAGTTGTTAAATCTTTTTCTGGCAAAATAGTTCCAAATTTAATTGTTCTTTTATGATATAGTAACCGTTTTTAAAATACATTCAATTAAATTAAACAACAACAGAAAAAGATGATAATAATTTTTTTTGAGTTACTGATATCCTTAAAATATTATTCGGACATAAGTAAAATTAGAAAGTCAAGTCATTTGAAAAAGCATCTACATTTTCAATTCTTTAAATTGAATGGATTGCGATTTCTCATTGAAAAGTAAAAGAAAAAGTTCCCGCCTATAGACCGTAACATATCAGGAGTCTTTTGCGTGTTACCACAAATCAGAAATAAATGTTTCATACACTATATTCAATAGGAAATATACTGTTGTGAACTTCAATAACATCCACAAGTTTCTTGTCAATGCAGTTCTATTTAAGAAAGAGTGCAGAAAGACAGTCAGAGAAGCAGACAGATGAATCAAATGCATAAAGCACTTCAACTATATTGAAGTGCAAACGACGTACGATGCGGTAGAGTTAAAAATATTAAAAGTTTAAGCAGCATCTGGCGTGGTTAGTTCTTTGGAGGATGACTCCTGGGAACGACTGCGTTTCTGTTGGCATCATGTCGATGCCACACATTGGCATATAAAATAAGTTGTGGGAAATGTCTTCTTACTGGAAGGTAGTAGGTAAGGCTCCTATCGAGGGTGATAGGAGCTCTAGTAGTAGGTGGTTAGAATCAAAATGGAGAGAGATATTAAACCATGAATGTCCCCATTCCAATTAGGATAAAAATTATGGGGTTACGTTTAAGATGTTCAACCTTATTTGAGGTTCTGGTGCCTCAACCGCAGGAAAGTGCCATATTGTACTTAACTGGACAGGACAACAACAAAAATATGGTTAAAAGTGCATAAGACCGTAATTTTTACTTTCTTCTATCTATAATAAAAGAAAGTATTGTAATCGAAAAATTTTTCGACTTCGGTTTTCGACGTATTTACACGTTTTAGGGGGTCAGAGATTCTGAAAAATATATTTTTACAAAATGTCTGTCTGTCCCCATTGTATCATCAAAAAGTGCATGAAGTTATGCTTCAAACAGAACCAAATTTTTTCTGTTTTTGGCTATGGCCAGCAGGTCCCACTTGAATTTGGGGATATATCGACGAAAAGGGACGCTGTGATCGTGATTTTTGTTCCATTTTTACTATTGTATCATCAAAAAGTGTATGAAGTTATGCAGATAATTGAACCAAATTTTTTTTAATATGTTTTTGGCTATGTCCAGCAGGTTCCACTTGAATTTGAGGATATTTCGACGAAAAGGGAAGCTATCGCGATTTTTGTTCCATTTCCACTATTGTATCATCGAAAAGTGTATGAAGTTATGCAGATAATCGAACCAAATTTTTTGTATATGTTTTTGACTACAGCCTGTAGGTCCCAGTTGAATTTGGGGATAGTGCGCCTGGAGGGGGCGCTGTGATAGCCATTTAAAGATTTCAATTTCAAAAAGTTGTGCAAAAAAATTAGAAATCCTAAAAACTTTTTGCGTTAAATGTTCGGACTTGAAACAAGGATTCCAGAGCATTTTCTGTTTGGTCTCTATCTTAAAAAATGGCTGAGATATAGCAGTTTGAAATGATAGGGTGGCTGACATTTTGAAACAATACAGCAGGATTCCTCCATAAACGGGTTTAATTTATGATTTTAGTGATTGTTGTAACCATCGTTTCAACACTTAAATGCTTAACACTATATAATTATATTCGCCAACGTCAAATTCTCGTCAAGCTTGGCGACAAAAATACGTTGCCATATATGAAGCCAGCTTGGCTATGTCTGTCTAATTTGGCGATATTCTCATTCAAATGCAATATTGACGAGAACTGGGAATGACTCTTCTGTAATCGGGTTCCGCGCATTTTAGCTTCGTGTATTTTCAGTAGAATTAACTAAAATCTCAAAATCAAGCAATAGTGAGGCTATCTTTTCCTGCTGGTATAGGCCAGAAGGACTTTTCGTAGTTTAGTTTAATAGATCGGCTGCTCGCATCCAGGTAACCCAACGATTCGCAAGCAGCTGACGTAAAACAGAATGACGAAAAATATTGATTTTGTTAAGCGGTGTGATAGCGAATTTTCAAGCATTAACACGTATGAGATAGAAGAAAGTTTTGGGATTGGCATATCCGACTAGTTATTTAAGTAAGCCAAATCAGAAAATATGTTAGATATTATTGATTTCTAAGACTATATTCGCTATTATAAAAATCGAGTCATTTTTTGCATGAAAGTATCGATTTACGCATAAAAAAGCAGTCACAATCTACTCAGAGACCACAATTATTCGGAAGAAAACAAAAACGATTTTCCATCTTTGCCGCGATGTTATCCAGCTCATATTTATTTGTTTTTACAGTTTCAGTATCTAGTGGAACTGATTTGTATGTTTTTGTTGAAGGACACTAAAATGACTTCAGACATTCTTTTTTCTATGAAAAAAATATCTAATGATTTATGAAGAGGAAGCATATATCTTCAGTGAAATTAGCTTACATAATCCTATTGTTGAAGAATGCCATATTTATTGCTAGGAAAAAACAAATCAAAACATGATAGCTTTTATAAGACAAAATCTGATCAAACAACGTCCAGATTTCGTGTGAATTAATCGTAGATGGTATATAATTGCCGAGTGTTGTGGAAAATGAAATGAAAACAATGTTAACAGTTGTGATATATACAGGGTGTCCAAAAAGTCTGGAAACGGTCGAATAACTCGAGAAATATACATCGGATTGAAAAACAGAAAAATGCATGTTCAATATTTTCGAAAAATCTATTTAGGATATCAAAGTTGCCCCCCAACTCTACCCCCTTGGGGGAAAGGGAGGCAACTTTGAAATCTTAAATGGTAACCCCTCTCCCCTTTTTATTGCAGGTTCGGATTCTACGGGAAAAAATACGTAACTTTTATATTTAAGATTTTCTTTGTATGTTAAATATCATGTTGCACATGGCGATTACAGTGCCATCTACGATTTTCCGAAAAAAATGTAAAATACAAAAGTTACGTATTTTTTCCCATAGATTCCGAATCTGCAATAAAAAAGGGGGTTACCACTTAAGATTTCAAAGTTTCCTCCCCTTTTTCCTCCAGGGGGAAGAGTTGGGGGGACAACTTTGATCTAAATAGATTTTTCAAAACTATTGAACGTGCAATTTTCCGTTTTGTAATCGGATGTATATTTCTCGAGTTATTCGACCATTTCCAGACTTTTCGGACACTCTGTATATCTTATTTCTAAGCTTAAATTTTCACATACCTTCGTAAAAAAGAAAGAAAGAAGAATTATACTTTTATTATTTTAACGCAATCAAGCAGATTGGTAAGTAAATCATACAAGTAGTAATTTTTCCAACTGAGTAAAAAATGTGTCCAGGCCGAGACTCGAACCCAGAACCTTTGGTTTTAATTGCCAGTGATCTTCCAATTAAGCTGTTTGAACGACATCCCAGTTAACACAATTCACTCAGACACCCATTTGGTAATAACATCTGGTTTGTTATTTGAAACAGTTCGAAAGAATAAACCGCAGGTAAAGGAACTCAAAATAATAAAGGTGTAATTGCGTTTTCATAGTTGATTTGGAATTCCTTTACCTGCGGTTTATTCTGTCGAGCAAATGTTTTTACCAAATGTTTTTATGAGTGAATTGTGTTGTCTGGTATGTCGTTCAGATAGCTCAATTGGACGAGCATTGGCAATTAAAGGCAATGGTTTTTTGTTCGAGTCCCGCCCTGGACACATTTTCACTGAGTTGGAAAAATTCCTACTCGTAAATAGTTACATCTCACTCATAGATTAGGAAACACTTTTGAACATTACAAGAAAATTGTTACGGAATATTTATTTCTTAGTAGGTGAAAAGAGACTTGTGAATAAAAAATTTGGTCTCCGCTGTAAGAATACGACCTATTACCTATACATAATGCAGTCATTACCAATGTTAAATTCAAGGCATTTTTCCAGGGGAGGGATTTCTGTAGGTTGGGGAGCGGGGAGTAGCATAGCGTTCAGAGAGGAGGATAAAATTAAAAAGCAATAAATTTGAAATCTTGGGGGGGGGGGGGGGCAGGTTGATGTCACAACGGAACACCCCTGTCTTCAAAGGTTTCCAGCTTGGCTTTTTTTTTTTTTAATTCAGAAATTTCGAATGCAATTGCCATTAAATATAATTTTAGCATTTTGAAAATTAAAACTATGGCCAGAATCCCAAGAATGCTTGGCAATAGAAGATTTAGAAATATCTTGGTTAGTGACATAACGGGAGTGTTCTTTTAAGCGGGTTTCAAGTTTTCTTTTAATTTGACCTATATACGATAGACGATAATCATTGCAAGGAACATTATAAATTTCCCATTTTCGAAGATGAGGAACCGAGACTTAGTAGACGAGAATTTAAATTTATTGACAGGTTTTAAGATAACACTAAAGTTGAAGCGTTGTCCCAAACCGTGCCCTAAAAATTTGTTCAGATTCTGTTTCTCATAATGATGAAATTAATTATTTAAAATCTGTTGCTGTCGAAAAAGGTTTCAACCCTTCTGTTATCGATAATACTGTTATTAAATTCAATAGACCCTCTATCAAATCTACACTTTCTAAATCTGTTAAAACCAAACCTGATAGTTTAATTGTTCTGTCTTTTTATCCTCCTTTATGTTCCAAATTAGCTAAAGTTTTAAAATGCTTCAACTTTAGTGTTATCTTTTAACCTGTCAATAAATTTAAATACCTCTACTAAGTCTCCCGTTCCTCATCTTCGAAAATGGGGAATTTATAATGTTTCTTGCAAGGGTTGTCATCTATCTTATATAGGTCAAACTAAAAGAAATCTTGAAACCCGTTTAAAATAACACTCCCGTTATGTCACTAACCAAGATATTTCCAAATCTTCTATTGTCAAGCATTCTTGGATTTCCGGCCAAAGTTTTAATTTTCAAAATACTAAAATTATCTTTAATGCTAATAGCTCATCAGAATTGGACTTTCTTGAAAATTTAGCTATTTATCTTAATCGTGATGTTATCGTTAATGAAAAATCTGATTCCACCATGCTTTCTGCAGCTTGGAAATACTTGTTCAGCTCTACCATATAGTTTTTGTTTACATTTTGAATTTTTAATCTCTTTTTACTTCCATTTATATGCATTTCATTTATTTATTTATTTATTTTAGTTCAGTTACTTATTTATTTAAATTAATTAATAAATTAATTATTTTTATTTTTGTTTCCAATTTTCTTCATAATTTTACTTTTTTTTCTGTGATTGGCTGTTTTCCTTTTGCTTTCCTATTGGATGATGCATTCCTCTTTCCTATTGGCTGTTCCCTTAAGTTGTCCCTCTTTCCCTCCCATTTAGTTTAGTCTTGCTCCTGCCTTCAAAGTGGTTGCACGTCTTCTTTGCGACCGACGAAGAAAGACAAAGTTGTGTCGAAAGGCCTTGCGCATTCCTTATTTTATGGTGCATTAAGAAGCTTTTTTTTTATGCTTTTATGGTATCACACCAGTTTGTTCAATACTTTAATGTTAGTTACTAAAGTTTCAACACTTAATCTATCAATTGTTCTGACTTTTCAAAGGTTGCAAGGTTTGGCTGAAGTCTCTGAAGTTGCAGATAAAGGCTGCTTACTTTATTAACTCAATTAATGCCAAGCAATATTATTTATATCCATAGCTACCGCACATGTATTACTGCTTATTTTACTGTTTATTACTGTTAATTTTACGGTATAATACTAGCAGCTGGAATACCAGTATTATACTGTAAAATTAACATTTTTTTTTTTTTTTTTTTTTTTTTTTTTGCAGTGTAGTGATGGTATGGAACACACGAGGAAGAAAGTTACAGTCTCACTTGAGTCTGAAGCTAGAATTTTGTTTCATAAATTTAACAATAATGATATTTCTTGATATATTCTGGATATTTTTCAGATAAAATAAAACAATGAATTTTATTAAATAAAAGAAAATAATTAATGACCACATAGAAGTAATAAATTCACTAAATAATTTTTCTTGTTTTAATTATGCTTATTTGACTTGAAAAAACTGGTAGGATGGCAGTTATGGTGATATATTGATCAAATGGATTTTCTATATGACTGCAGGCAAGATTCGATACGAATTCTTACCGCATTCGCAGAAGCGAAAAATTGTATAATGTATCCATGATTTTATGAATGACTATGTAAATATATAGGTGTTGTAAGAAAATACGCAATTTAAATCATTTTTATATAACAGGTAATTATAGTCACAAAAACTAAATTTTCATATTCATATGTTTCACTAATTAAGTAGGCGAGAAGAATCTAAAACTCATTTTCTTCCTAACACAAGACTTAAAGAAATTACTTAATATAAAACAAAGAAAAGAAAGAAAATAAGTAATAAAGAAGAAATTGGACCACCATGGAAGGTACTGGATTACAGCCAGAGGGAAATAATGGCCCTATAAAATCATGATTTTAATTCATTTTGTGACTAATATAATTATAATTGCATTTATGTACTGCATATTTAAGCAAAGTAAAATATCACCCATAAATTAGTGATTTAATTAAAATAATTTTTTAATATTTGTATCATAGATAAACATATGTATATGAATGGGACAAATTGTAATAATTTAATGAAAATGAATGAAAGTAAAAATTTTTTATGATTTCGTTGTGTCTGTCTGTCATCTGTCTCTCCGTAGTCTAACTCTCGTAAATATAATCGAATTGCCATGAAATTTTTATATGTTATTGATGTTTATTATAAAATGTTCGATATTGAAAATGAAGTGTGTAGCATTTATAGCTCGTTTACAGGGACACACAAAAGAATTACGTTACGTTATGGTTTATTGGGAAAAAAAGGTTTCCTATGCATTTTAATGTTACAATACTCCAAGCATAATGAAATTGATATGCCTCACTGAGGTGGACTAAAAATGGTTTCTTAGGATTATAGAATAAGTGGCATTAATAGGTCTTTTACAGGGAAACACAAAAGAATTCCATTACATTATGACAAATAGGAAATAATCGTTTGCGATGCATTTTAATGATGCTATGTACTTCAAACATAAGAAAATTAAAAAGGATCACTGAAATGTACTACAACATGTTTTCTATAGATTAAGGAGTGCGTAGCGTTTACCTTCATTTACAGGGACGCACAAAATAATTCGGTTATAGAATGGACTTATAATCGATTTCATTGTATGAAAAAAATGAATTTTCTTAATAATATTCTGTTAGTGTTGGAAAGTTTTTCATAATCTATGCCTGATGCATGGTTTTTCGTTCTTTTTTGTACCGTTTCACAAACATTATATTACGGTAGGTTTATGGTTACTTCTTTTTACGCGAAATATGTTGTTTGTGTTCCGATGATTAGCTTGTTTCCAAAATTTGTCTGAAATATTTTGGACTACTATTTAATATTTTGAAAATTGTTTTAGAGTAGCATATGTGTGAGCACTAAAGAAGTGTTTACATTTTTAAATCATTGTTTTAACTCCTGGAATGCAGATTACATTGATTCAATTCAACATATAGAATTAAATTAAATGTTTCAATTAATTAAAAAAAACATTTTTTTGCAGTTTTATTTAAGCCGTAAAAATATTCATAACTAAAAAAAAAAAAGAATGTAATATACTTACGAAATTTATTCATTATTCACAGTTGCTATTATAATTATTTATGCACATTCACTAAATAATAAATGAAGACTTTTTCAGGTATAAAAATTTATTTTAAAAACATATTTTTTAAATGAATACATAAATGCAAATAAATGGAGTTTGATACAGAGAGTTGCCGACTTTTCATTTTGCGGTAGTGTCTGCGTCTACCAACCTTCATCCTGATCCTGCAAATGTTTTCAATGGCTAAAAGAAAAAAAATGTAAGTTTCTTTCACGGTTTAGTAGTAAAGAGAAATTTAAAATTGTGACATTTCATCCCTTTTCAATATTTAGTTTTACATTGTTTCAAAGGAAATTGATATCAGCTTGATTTTCTGTATTAACACAACTACAAGAGAAGAAGCAAATATTTTTGCAGCAGTTCTGAAAGAAATATTCCCCCCCGCTCAACAATCGAAACATTCTAACACATTTACGGACTCCCTTTTTTTAAACGTAAAAACATGATACTTGCAGGCATGAATATTGAAGTGATTTGTAATCGAATTGTTGTTTCATTTTTCGACAAGTGACACAAAATACACCTTGAATTATAAGAGATTGTTGTCTCATGATGTCATTTTTTCCCCTACTGCCGCGTCCGAAAACTCGTTACACATTGACAACGTTGACAGAACTTTCTGTAAGATCTTCTGTCTTTACCAAAAAATTGAAAAAAAAAAAATAGCTTGTTCAATTACAAAGTTTCTGAATAAGAGCAACTGGCAATTTTGTATGATTGCGAGCAATATAAATTAAGGAATGGGTAAGAAATAAGTTGGCTTTTATTCGAGAATAGCTTTAAAGAAAATGCGTCTAACAATATTCGAAATTGAATTTATAATTACTTTTTTAATGCTAAATCATGCGTGAAACCACCAGAGTGCAAAAGTGTCCAGGCCTGGATTCGAACCAGGTCCAATGGCTTTGCGCGCTAACGCTCTACCACTGAGCTATCAAGACGATATCCAGGATGGCAATCCTCACTCTTATAAGCAGCGCAAGATGGAATATCTTCATGAACCACAACTAATGCCCCAAGAATTAGACGCAAATTGCCATTTATTCCAGCATCGATGGATATATATACCTATAATTTTGTAGGAACTGCATACGCCTGTAGAAATATTAATTGAATTTATAACTGCTGTTTTTTTGCTATATTTAGGCGTGAAATCAACAGAATGAAAAAGTGTCCAGGTCTGGATTTGAACCAGGGCCATTGTCATTGCTCGCAAATTCTCTATCACTGAGCTACCCGGACAATATCACTATGTTCGTTCGACGCCTAATATAGCAAAAAAAGAAAAAAAATCAGCAATTATAAATTTAATTAGTATTTCAACAGGTGTATGTTATTCCTACAAAATTATATATAGCTATTCGAAATGTTTCAAATGTCTCGCTTTGAAATAGAATGAGTATAATTTTGACATAGATTTGAGCTGTTGTACATATTTAATAAACAATTTTCAAGATCCTTCGAGATGGTTGTAAAATAGCCCATACTTTCTCGTCTCTAATTCGAGCGAGAATTTCTCACTCACTTTGCAATTTATTTGTTGTTCTCAGACAGTGCCTTTAAAATCAATTACGTGCTTTAATTAAACTCTATGACTCTTATTTCATTTCACATCCAAACAATTTAGCTGAAAGTTCAAGGTTTTTTTTTTCGGAGTTGGGAGGGTAGGGGGTTAAATTTTTTTCTTCAGGTTCTACTGTAAAACTTGCTAAGATAAAATCACAAAAAGCGTCAAAAAATTTCGTTTTAGACAGATTTCATCTTTGCAGGTGTAATTGTATGGTATTTTATTTTCGCCGGGTACAAGGCATTTTTTCCGTGTAAGACGGGATTCCCGGATTCCGTTATGTGCAGGTTACGTTTTTACAGGTTTCCGTTTAGTTATAGATACGAATATATACATATTTATGTTATTTGTACTGTCGAAATATGTCTATAACGGAATTATGTTTTAAGCAGAAACATTCCACTGTCTCAACGCAAGGGGGTACCATAAAATTATACCTGGTAAGAGAGAAACTTATTTAAAACTGAATATTTTTCCAATCTGTTGCGTTTTCAATTGTTTTACTGTATACACATATGTATACAATATACGATAAACCCTGCGAAAACGGAATCTGTCTAACACGAAATTCTGTTTCAAACGAAAGAATTTCTATATGCAGACGAAAAAAAAAATCTTTACAATTCTACCTGTTTAGATGGAAACCAGTCTAAAGCGAAACTTTATCCGGTCCTTCCCAATTTACAGGATTTAATATGTGTATGTATGTATGTCATAGAAGTTTTTAAGGTAATTTTAAGAATCTAGGTAGTGTTTTAAGAATTTCTTAATTAAAAAAAATTATAGCTTATGTAAAATAAAGTAAGACCAATCTCTATAATTGTATATAATATATGAAAATGACATTACACTAATATTTTCCAGTTAAAAGGATTTTACAATCACTATAATAATAATAATAAAAAAAAAAAGGCGCATATTTTAAAGTTAAATGTATTTAAATCAAGATGATTATAACATGACATTTGCTTACAATAACACGTACGCTTACGTAACAAATAGTTGATGCTGAGACAACTACCATTAACTAAGTTACCATATGTAAGTCAAGCGCCTACGTTTGATATGCTGATATAAATCCTTCTCTCCAATACTGTACACCATAACGTATTTTTGAAAATTAAAAAATAACAAAAATTATGCAGGATGGGGGTGGCGGCCTTCTTAAAATTAATATATATATATATATATATATATATGAAATGCGTAAAATTTTTCCGTGAGTAACAATTTCAAACTTCAGAATTTAACCGCGAGCTTGGCTGTTTAAAAATTTATGTAAAATGCGGAAAGATGGCATCAAGCCAAGATGGGTGCATAATTGTTAAAAAATTTAATTTTCTGAAACACATTATGATGTATTTAATATTTAATACAGGAGAAAAGAATTTTTATAAACATATCATACCTAGGCACTTTACATAAACTGGTAACTTAGTTAATGGAAAATGATAAATGAGTACAAAAATATAAACTTGGAAATTTGATAACACACCATCGTTTTATACACAACTTTCACACTGCTTTTTGCTTTTTTTTTAAGCTAGGTTTTTTTCTTTTCTTTTTACTCTTTAATAGTTGTGTTTTTCTTTTGTAGATACATTTTTCGCGTGGAATGGCATCAAATGTAAAACAAGTGTTAAAGCTCTGTTTATACATACATACATACAGACATACATACATATATATATATATATATATATATATATATATATATATAAGTAAGTCACAAAAGTTAATTAAATAATAACGTACAATGATATTCACTTCAAAACTATTTTTATTTTTCAACATGTTCTCCACCAATATTTATGCACTTATATCACCGTTTTATCAGTGCCCCAACCCCAGCTGCATAACATTCTTTGGGTTGCTGTCTCCGCCACATTAGGACTTCAAGTTGAACCTTTTCATCATCTGTGAACATCATCTTGAAACTTCTTCAACATCCACCATCCACATACTTCGACTTAGCTCCAAGCGATTTTCATCTGTTTAGTCCACTAAAAAACCATCTTGGAAGCAAGATGATGTTCACAGATGATGAAAAGGTTCAACTTGAAGTCCTAATGTGGCTGAGACAGCAACCCAAAGAATTGTATGCAGCTGGTGTTGGGGCACTGACAAAACGGTGATATAAGTGCATAAATATTGGTGGAGAATATGTTGAGAAATAAAAATAGTTTTGAAGTGCATATCATTGTAAGTTATTATTTAATTATCTTTTGTGACTTACTTAATGACTTTCTCTCGTGTATATGTATATATATAATATATATATATATATATACATAGTTACATCGCATATATATATATATATATATATATATATATGGTATCTGTTATTTGAAACTAAAAAAATTATTTCTACATGCATTCTTCTCATTTTAGATGTAGAGTATTTACTGTACCATTGAGTTTCCACAGTTGGTTTCCGAGCTTTTTTGTGAGGAATTGTTATCGCAACAGAGACGAATAAAACAGCAAACGAATCGCGCAAAAGGATATTCATCGCAGTAATCTTGATAGCAGAATGCATCACAATTCGGTATCCATGTCAGCATTAAAACAGTTAATGAAGCCACAAGGGTGCGTGAAAACATTTCAGAGAACATATCTGAAATGAAAATAAAATAATTGTAAAATAAATATGAGAGTATTGAAAACTGTAAAGAAAAAAAATATATATATAACACATGGGCTGAAAAGTTCCCAGTCTGGCACACAGATGGCGTTGCAATCGCCGAACCGATGATTTTCAGTAATACTAACCTTTAAAAGGTAGCAGAAAAAATGTTATGAAGATTCGCCGTGTGGTTAAGACGTTAGAGTGGATTTAATTGAACGGCTTTGTTGATAAACAAAAAAATGGATAAACAAGAATTTCAAGAATTGTTATTTGATGGGAAAAAACACCGTTCAAACAAAAGCTTGGTTTGATAAGCGTTATCCGGACACTGCACTAGGTAAATCAACCATTATTGACTGGTTTGCTGAATTTAAACGTGGTCGTACGGACACCAGTGATGCACCACGCAAAAGAGGTGAATACTCCGGAAAACATAAAAAAAAGTCCACAAAATCGTTTTGGAGAACCGCAAAGTGAAGTTGCAGGAGATAGCTCAGACTCTGAAGATATCCAAGGAACGCGTAGATTTTATTTCGAATGAACATTTGTCAATGAAAAAGCTGTTGTCAAAGTGGGTGCCGCGCATGTTGACTTTTGACCAAAAACAACAACGATTCGATGATTCTGAGCACTGTTTGGAGCTTTTTCGTTATAAAATTATGTTAGTTAGTGTTAAATTATTATTATTATTTATTTATTAAATTATTATTAAATTATTATTATTATTATTATTATTATTATTATTATTATTATTAAATTATTATTATTTATTATTAAAGTTATGTTATTTATTAAAGTTATAACGTTATAAAGTTATAAAGTTATAAAGTTATGTTAAAAAGTTGTGTTTTCTTTATTAGACCGGGAACTTATCAGCCCATGTGTTATATTGATTTTCTACATATAATTTTCTATTTAATTCAGCGTTAAGAAGTGGAGATCAGTAGAAAAGGGTGAGCCCCCTCAAAACATTTTTTATAAATAATTTTTGTAATTTTTTTTTTTTTGCTCAATATTGAACGTAACATATTATTTGATTTTCTCAGTGACTAAAGTACGTGCCTTAGAAAAAATTTGCGTATTCCAGTCACGTGACGACATTCGCAATCTAACAAGGAGAGTGCCAAGCTTGGTAATCACAGATTTTGATTATTTTTATATATGTTGTAGGGTAGAAGGCTCTTAATCTCAGGTTCAATGGATTTTATACAAAGCTCCTTAGTTCTCGAGAAATGGGGGGGGGGGCTCTAATATTATAACACAACTTAAATACTTACTTTGTAACGGATTACCTGCGTTGGTCGTAGCTCAGTTGGTATGGCGTCTGCTCGTGGTTCCGAGGGCACGGGTTCGATGCCGGAACGCGCTGCGTTTGTTTTTCTCATTTTTTAAAAAATAAATATACTTGTAATTATAATTTAATAATCTCAATAAAAGTTTTTGTTAATATGATTAAATTTTAGTTTAGCATTTTGGATTTTTTTAAAAATCGCTTTTAAAATGTATTCCATATTTGCTTTATCAATGCAACGATATTTAACAATTGTGTCAATTCGCGATTGTAAACAAACATCATTTATAAATTGCCTTAACGAAACGCTGCGATGATAATACTATGTTTTTAAAGTAAGAAGCATAATGATATTAAAATTTGGCATAAGAATGAAATTACAACATATTTATGTTTTATTTTATTGTAATTAGAGGGCGCCACAACAGACTTTGGTTATTTCTCTTTTTTTAGTTTGATGCAGTTAAGTGGTTTTTGTTTTCAATCTTTATCGCACAAGTGCGTATCATTCTATAGCAGCTTATAATCGTATAAAAGTGGAAGAAGCAAGCTGTAGTTTACAAGAAGATCAATCTGAAGTGTCGGGATTCGATGAAAATCAGAAAAGTGCTGTCACAAATGCGTTGAAGCACTGTGAAATTTTATTGCAAAACAATGGATTTTTAACAAATAATCCAGCTCCAGCATCTGAAATATCTCCGTTTTCTATTGAGATGGGAGAAGAATTCTATAATTCGATAGTAAATATGCTGATTTTGGAACGATTTTTGAATTTTTACTAGTCAATAATAGATCCAATTTTTATAATGCTCTTTAAATGATGAGAAATGTTTAAAAATGGTTTTAAAATAAAAAATGCTAAAATAAAATTTAATTATGTTAACAATTTTTTTTATTGAGATTATTAAATTATAATTACAAGTATATTCATATATAAAAAAAAAAAAAAAAAACTTAGCGCGTTCCGGCATCGAACCCGGGTCCTCAGAACAGCGAGCAGACGTCATACCAACTGAGCTATGACCGACTCAGTTAATTTGTAACAAAGTAAGTATTTAAGTTGTGTTATAATATTAGACCCCCATTTCTTGAGAACTAAGAAGCGTTGTATTAAATCCATTGAACCTGAGACTAAGGGGCTTCTACCCTACAACCTATATAAAAATAATCAAAATCTGTGATTACCAAGCTTGGCACTCTCCTTGTAAGATTAAACCAACGGAAGCCTTCTTTATAAATTTCACGTTTGCATTTCAATATTTTTTTATGATTATTTTTGTATAGGATATCTGTGGTCGATGACATCTAATGTTGTAGTTTCGTACTTTTTCGATTCTGGTTGTAGTTTCATTCTGAGGATACTTTTATTTTTGGTAACAAATACATTGGTTGGTTACAAAATTAAAATTGTCCTTGGAATGAAACTGTAATCAGAATCGAAAAAGTACAAACTACAACGTTAGATATCGACTGCAGATAGACAATCCTCTTTAATAAAAAGCTTTGTGTTGCTGACGATTGGATTTTTTGCTAATCGTTGCCACAGATTAATCTCAGAAAACGAAACATTTGAAGTTACTGAAAAAATTAATAGCACAAAAAATATTTGTCGGAAAATTGATAGACAAACTGCGTTAGAAAGGTAAAAAATTGTATTTTTCTTGATATAAATTTCAAATCTAATGATTATGCCGTTTTTCAAATATTGCCAAATTTCACAATGGAGTACCATAGCGAAACCTTCATGCGTATAAAAAGATTATGATAAAGGCAATGTGTCCTGACGTGTGTATACTGCGGCTATAGCACAAGTCACTAATTATAGTAGCCTTATACTAGCCTGTTGACATATAAAAGTGAATTATGATGCCACGAGTGCATGTTTTTTTATTTAATTCTCGACAAATACTAGATGCGCCATTTCTTTTTAGTTGTGAATAATATCGGTTAATTCACGTTTAACTTTTAAATTTAACTTTTTTAAAACTGAGTTATGTCTCCTATAAAATGTGATAAAGAGTTAGTTAATTATTTACGTTTTTAATTATCAGGAATGAAATATTTTGCTTAATTAATGCATTTATTCTTCTTTCAATGTTACGTGAACGAAGTCACGTGTAACAGCTAGTACAAAAATAATCATTCAAAAATAGTGAAGTGCAAACGAGAAATTCATAAAGAACGCTTTAACATTAGCTTGCGAATGTCGTTTATGTTAGTTATGTGGATGCGTAAATAAAGAGGGTTCGTAACTCCTTAGTGTAAATTATGTACAATCCTCAATATTTCCTACCATCATATTGTAATAGTATATTTCTCCTTATTTAATCACAGAACTTCTGCAATAAAATTAGGTAAATATTTCTATTTGAAATTACAAGTGCAAAAAGATTAAAAACTGCATATTGGATGCTTAACGCGAAGAAGTTAATTAAAATAAATGTAAACCCCCTTTTTAAAAATAGGTTGATTGAACTTTGTCCCGTTATATTAAAATAAATGATCAGTGTAAAATAGCAATATAAATATATATATATAATAATAAAAATATATAAAATGGCAAACAGCTGTTTCGGAGCCTCTAAAGCTCCATCATCAGTGCCAAATTTAAAAGATTAAAAACTGATTTAAAAGTTTAAGCCATGTAAGTAGGCTTGCGTCTCCGCACGCGACCAAGAAAGAATGGTGATGAGTTTTTTTTTAAAACAACAGCGGAGTCAGATGTGATGTAGGAGACCAATTGAAGCGCTCGGTTAGACAGTAAGAGTTTAAGTACGGAGGAGAAAAAACAAGTGGGTAAGTGTGATCGAAGATCGCACAAAGGTTTTCGTTTAATAGTCCTTTCAAAAAACCTTATCCTTTCTTTAATAAATACAAATAAATTTCATTCCCCCCCCAAAAAAGTCATGTTTTTTATAAAGTAAAAATTTACCGGTCTATTTTTTCTTATTTTCGAATATCTGAACCGGCTCGATGGCGGGCGAGGCCCGCTATTATACTCTGTCATGTGGACTAAATGCGATATTAAAAAAAAAGTAGTCCCCCCCTCCCCTTTTATTAACAATCTCTATTCACATTATTAATTACATCATTGTCTATTAGCGTTTTCATTCTTTTTTCTACTAGGGGGCTCTGCCCCCCACGATCTACGCACGCCAACCCCGTTCTGACACTGCAAACTCTAAAAACACGCTAATTTGATTAACTCTAAAATGATTACGGAGAGAATTATAATTATTAATGATTAACTAATTAATAATTATTAATAATATAATATTATTAATAATAATTTAATATATTAATTATTAATAATATAATAATATTATTAATAATAATTTAATCTATTAATTATTAATAATATTATTAATAATAATTTAATCTATTAACTATTAATTATTATTATTATTATTGTTGATTGAATTATAATTAAGCGACTAGTGGCGATCTGCTGTAATCGGGTTTTCATTCATTTTCCTTTTACTGAGGGATTTTAAGGCCGAATCAACTGCTGGCGAAAGAGCTAACAACTGCTTTCGTGATTGATTAAATAACATCAAATATTTGAAAATCAACTTGTGTAAAATGGCTAATTAAACAATGTCGCTGAATCGGGGAATATCATAATGATGTTATAAAAAATTGGGTATTTATCCGTTATCCCATCGACCACTATGGAAAAAAAATAAAAACAGTTGCCAAAACATAGTGGCAAAAAATAAGTTACCGTGGCGTCACATTTGATTGACATCAGATGAGTTACACATGTTTGTTATGTCATCGAGAGATTTTTATTCGACATTTATATGTATTTTTAATGATATTTTACCCATTTATTAGTTGTTTCATTAACTTAAAAAATAATAACGACCTTAAACGGCGTTCAATGATATTAAAAGAGAAAAAGCATTGAAAAACACAGTTGAACAGATTGTTGAACAGATCCGTTTCAACTGACGTCATAAACACTTATCCAACAGCCGAGGGGGATAATTAAGAAAACTATTGTAAATAAATAAATATTTAAGATTACTTTTATTTTTTCATTAACGTATAATAATTCTTATTGTGTAAAGTTACTTACAGTTGACACTTTAGTGAGTGAGGCTTTAGATTCAATGGCAACATTTTTCCATTGGTTTTTTGGGCATTAGATTTTGGCGAACTATATCTCAGCTATTTTTTAAGATAGAGGCAAAACAAAAATTGCTTCGGATTCTCCGGTTCAAGGCCGAACCTTTACCGAAAAAAAGTTTTAGGATTTCTAATTTTTTCGAATTTGCACGTCTTTTTGAATTTGAAATCTTTAAAATGTCTATCACAGCGCCCCCTTTCGTCGAAGTATCCCCAAATTCTAATAGAACCTGCTTGCCATAGCCAAAAACCTAGAAAAAAATGTGGTTCAATTTGAAGCATAACTTCATACACTTTTAGTTGGTACAATAGTGAAAAAGGAAAAAAAATATCGATCACAGCGCCCCCTTTCGTCGAAGTATCCCCAAATTCTGATAGAACCTGCTTGCCATAGCCAAAAACCTAGAAAAAAAATGTGGTTCAATTTGAAGTATAACTTTATACACTTTTCGATGATACAATAGTGAAAATGGAACAAAAATATCGATCACAGCGCCCCCTTTCGTCGAAGTATCCCCAAATTCTGATAGAGCCTGCTTGCCATAGTCAAAAATCTAGAAAAAAAATATGGTTCAATTTGAAGCATAACTTCATACATTTTTAGATGGTACAATAGTGAAAATGGAACAAAAATATCGATCACAGCGCCCCCTTTCGTCGAAGTATCCCCAAATTCTGATAGAACCTGCTTGCCATAGTCAAAAACCTAGAAAAAAAGTGTGGTTCAATTTGAAGCATAACTTCATACACTTTTAGATGGTACAATAGTGAAAATGGAACAAAAATATCGATCACAGCGCCCCCTTTCGTCGAAATATCCCTAAATTCTGATAGAACCTGCTTGCCATAGCCAAAAACCTAGAAAAAAAATGTGGTTCAATTTGAAGCATAACTTCATACACTTTTAGATGGTACAATGAAAAACCACACAGACGGACAGACGGACAGACGGACGGACGGACAGACGGACAGACAGACATTTTGTAAAAACATGTTTTTCGGAATCTCTGACCCCTGAAACGTGTAAGTCCGTCAAAAACCGGAAGTCGAAAAAAATTTCGATTACAATACTTTCTTCTATTATAGATAGAAGAAAGTAAAAAGGGGCATCATGTATATAAATTTTTAGAGGATTTGAGGGCGCAAGAGAAGTGATCTATCTGAACAAGTACGAGGATTGCGTGTGGTTGATCGCCTATGCTTTCGAAAATAATCTACTGTTGCAACTTTATTTCTTAATCTACCTTTTATCCATTTTGATTTTAAGAAAGGGCTTCTTTTCTGATTTTTTGAAATAACTGAATGTTAAACTTATTTTAGTTTATTAAGCTTTTGTTTACGTTGGTTTTTAAACAGTACAAATGCATATTAATACAATTATTTTTTTTCATCAATTTTTACTGCCTCAGCGAGCTTTTTAA
The DNA here is from genome assembly GCA_963931845.1 of Maratus michaelseni. Classification (NCBI taxonomy): domain Eukaryota; kingdom Metazoa; phylum Arthropoda; class Arachnida; order Araneae; family Salticidae; genus Maratus; species Maratus michaelseni. Next base: position 177,247,511 of record OZ007592.1, on the reverse strand, counting down.
TTTCTAATTCTCACCTTCGCTTTGCCAGTGGTACTATTAAACCTAATAGATACCGATGATAATGTAATGAAAATGCTTAGATGTAGCATTGTAAACAAATATGAACTATACTATTTTAAAACTATTATACTCCAACTTAATTAAAAGCCTGTATTAAACGAGGAATTTAAATAATAACTCCAACTGAATATCATATAAAATTATCAAAATCGGGGTACCCATATCAAAATTATGCATACATACTGCAAAAGAAAAGAAAAGAAAATATGCATGCATTTTACCGTTAATTATGAACGAATTTTTTCGTTTTTATTTTCCAACTTTCCCCCAAATCACAGAAAATTCGCCGTGCTACGTGTCCATCTAATTTCCTGGCATTTCCGGCAACTGTGCTATCAGCACTTTTTTCGTTTTCCGAACGAAAGTTTTGACTTGTCCTTTTATTCTTTAATCACAGAACTTTCTCCGATTTAAACAAATATAATGTTAAATTTTCCAATGGAAGAAATAAAATAAAGCAATATTTCCAGCAACTATGCTGCAACAATTATTCTGTGATTTAGCGGGTTAGCTTTAGAGTGGTTTTATTTAGAGATTATGCACATTATGTATAGTAAAAATATATATACCAGTAGGCCCGTGCAAGCATTCGCAGTATTATCTTTGAGTTTTTTTGCTAATACGCTTTTTCATTATTTTTTTTAACGAATTTCAATTTTTAACGAAATGTGAGTGTACTATGTCAAGTGCATGCTCAAAAACCTTTAGTATGATACTTCATTCATCATATTGCGCGTTTCATATATGCCTAAAAAAGGGGGTGTTGACATAAGAAATATTGTATAAGATCGGCCGAATCAAGATTTTCTGTTCTCTATTTCTGTTTTCTTTTTTTATTGATTTGTTTTGCTAAAAATTGCTAATTGATGAGAAACAAGAAACATGCGTCATGCACAGATTATGAAAAACTTTCCAACATATTCAGAATACTGTAACAAAATATCCCTGTTTAATAAGGTGAAAAATTATATCTAAAAAAAAGTCAAAGTCAAACCAAGCGGGGAGGCCTACCTTTCGACTTTAACTCAACTAGCCTCGCCCATCTAAAAAAATAAAAAAAATAAAAAGGAAAACGCATAACATATCTGAAAACTCAGTTTCGATAATTACCACCTGTAGTCTGAAAAGTATTCAAATTCTCTTGTGAAGTCCTGTATATGATCTATAGATTTGTATATATGTTACGGTCAATATGATTAATCCGGTTATTATTAATAATAATCGGCCATTATGTCCGGTCATTATTAATGATAATCGGTTATTATTAATAATGACCGGATTAATCATATTGGCCGTAACATACATACTGCATAAAATGCTAAAATTTAGTTCAATTTGGCCACAAATAACGCTGTTGTTTCAGGAATTTCCGTCAACAAAGGGAAATGTACTCGGATTTTTTTGTTCAGCCCTGTATAGCCTTCTATAGAATTTATACACACAAAGTAATTTGCAACAAATTGGTTAAATTTAGAAACTCATACCATAACTGAAAACTTACTTCCAGCAATTATCGCTCGTAGACAGTACTGTAACCAAATTATTTTGTATGTCCCTGTAAATGAACGATAAAATGCTATGCACACCATATTCAACAATAAGCACACAATAAGCTTCAAGTGCACCTCAGTGATGTGTATCAAATTGAATATGTTTGAAATAGAGTAACATCGATAAAATATATCGCATATGGTTTTTCTCCATAGACCATAATGTAGCGGAATTCTTTTGTATGTCCCTATAAACACTATACAGGGCTATATATAAACTATATAAACTATAAATGCATACGAAATATGCCACATTAAATCTAAATAACATCTATAAATTACTTAGCAATACGAGTATATTTAGATGAGTTAAAGTTTGAACAGACAGACAGACAGACGGTCAAACAAATCGAATTCGCAAGCACTTTTCATCTATATTGGAAAGCGTTAAAAATACTTCTTGTTCATGAACATAGTTTCAAAATATTAAATATAAAAAAAATACTATTGCGCAAAATAAAACATTCCAACTTGCATTAACTATATTTTGAAGAATTTCCCTATTTATTTATTTCTTGCAAAAATGTAACAGACGCGTTATATTTAACTCGAATTAGAATTAGCTTAATGCTGAAATTTGAATACAATAACCCATCGTTCTTTTACATATATATACATAACTATCATTTACTAGAAATTTCTAAATGTATTCTTACCTGCTAAGTAAGACAATGCTGGATTCCAAATGATTGTAGGTTTTACATTACGATCGCATTTAAAGGTGCCTGACTCTGACAAACGCATATATGTCACGTGTGACGTCTAAGAAAATTTCAGCAGAGTAATGAATGAAAGTTTTCCCAAAAACCGTAAAAAATAGACATGTAGCGTATCCGTTACGCTATCTCAACATCTTCATATTCTATTTCGATGTACCAGATGATCAGGTGCTTACGAGTCAGCCATTTTGGGTCATGATACTTATAGATGAATAGAGGTATATTAATGCAATTAATATACCTCAAAACTAGAAAAGAATGTATGTAGACTTTCGTACATAAACTTTGTCAACCTTTTTATCTCACGGCTTACTTGAATGCTTAGTTTTATTTCCACGAAACGATACAAGTTACAATGCACGCTACAATGCATAGAAAATAATTACAGGGTACCCATAAATTATTGCCGGATTTAATTACCTCATTACTTTTGATTTAAGAACATGACGGAAAAATATTATTAGTTTAGGAGGCTCCGCCTCCTGCTCGATAACGTTTGCCAACCCCCGTGAATTGCAACGCAATTCACATTGGGACCGCTACGTGGTCCCAGCTCACTTCGCCCATGGAAAGCACCCCCCCCCCCCCGTAGGGCCTATATCATTTGAGTAGATAATCGGCCGTCATAAATCAACGAACTAACCCAGCACGCTTCGCTCGCTCACCCTGTTTTGCAGCAACTCAAGCCAGAATGAGTACTATCATAAATCATTTAATTTTTTAAAAATGTAAATAAAGTATTTGAAAAATTATTTGAAAACACAATTAAAAGTTCATTTAGTTGGTGCTACCAATAGACATAAATTATTTTAACATTATGAAATTTACAAATTTTGAAATCTAAAATAATTAACTGAAAAAATTACCTTGGAAACACAATTCATTTAAAACTTCTTTGAAAACACAATTAAAAATATTTTTAGTTGGTGCTTATAATATTGTACAGCACGGTTTAAATTCATTTCGAAAAACTCTTGGAAAAACACCGCATGATAGTAAGATAGGTCAATATAAATCCAGAATTATCAACATATAGTAATTTGATATTAAAGTTCGTACGTCTAAAGTTCATTCGGCGTGAAAAATACAATATCTCTCAGATGCTTGGGAAGTTAAGAAAACGTAAACAAACAACATGTTTACTCCTGTGTCTAATAGAAACTCTTGATCAAAAAATTGATTTGGTGAATGTATCACGTAATCATATAACTAATTAGGACTATTGCTATTCATATTTCGGCCGAAAGATCGTGCTTTGTTTAAAAAGAGCTCCTGCTTTGAATTTTGATTTGTTGAATGATTCATGTGACCGTAAAATGAACCACTGAGAATTGTCGCTCCGGAAACTACAGTTGTTGCCAAACGGCAAGCTACAAATTCAGCCTTATTTTCGTGACATGAAAGAGAAGAATATATATAGATAGATATCTGTAAAAGTATAACTCAAAGAAGTATTTTTAATAACACAAAGTTGCATATGCGTTTTAACTCAAAGTGATATTAATCAAATAATGATTATAATAAAATAATAATTAATATTAAAATTTTATCAAATTTATCCAAAGGATATTGCTTCCATGTACGCCTGAAGCGACGTTGTGTAGTGGTGACGGATTTTGTTTCGAAGAATCACAACACGCAAACTTTCTCTTACGCTTTCGCCAGTTTGAATTCTTGTGTGTCAGCTTTCCATAATTCAACGCGCTAGGGTTGCATCATAAATTGCCGTCGAATACTTAACTTTATTTGAGTTATTAACATACATTTTGAGTTGTACTTTACGAATATATAATGCTATTTCATGTTGTTAAATCAAAAGTTATGAGGTAAGAAAACCACGACAATAAGTTATGGTTTGTATAGATTTTTAAAAACTATTTTTACTTTCATATTTATTATGCAACTATTATGAGTAATTAGGAAAATTTAAGTATTTAAACAAAACGACATTCAGTACATGTTCCTTACTTTTTGCTTTGCAGTACTTCAGGGGGAAAGAGGCTAAAACGAACTGAGATAAGAGCTTGAACTGTGTTATACATACTCATTCACAAGGCATGTTCCACAAATCAAATTCAACATTCCCTAATCGAAACAGTTACCCCTTGCAATAAAGTATATATATATATATATATATATATATATAAAGGCAAAGTACCTATTGTTTTCAACAACCGGAAAAATGGTGTTAGATTTATGATAAAACTCCATAATCATGAAAAGAACGACGATTTTTTTTTTTTTTACGACTGATTATTTCCACTGGTTAGAAATGCCTTATTACCAAAAACCATAGGATAATTCCGATTGTGGAAGATTCTTCAATTTATATGCAGGTTTATTATTTTAATTGAATCGAGATTGTTTTAACAACAAAACACACGGAAATTAATTTAAATTTTGAATAAATAATGTGATTTTATTTAAGGTATATTATCGTTTTCCTGTAATTTTATCATAATGATTAAAAAAAAATATATTAAAAAGACAAATTTTTCATGTTACTTCTGTGCGACGCAACGGTAAGAACCCTTCATCACGTAAATAAGACAGAAAATCATGAAAAGAGTACAAAAATAATTATAAAGAGAAAATAATAAAAATTTTATCTCATCTGGGGGTTTTATTTACACATCAGCCGGAAAGGGTTGAAAGTGTCCTTGAAACAAATGGTACAGGTCTCTAGTAGTCACCCGAAAATCTGTGGAAGAGCACGGTGTCCAAGCCGACTGGAGATGCACCGGCGTCAAGGAAAATAGGTAGTTTACAGTTGTAGTGTGATAACAATCGATCAGAACAGATTGTATCCTTTATGTATTGCACTGCTTCTTCACACTTTCTATCCAACTATTACTTTTTTAGTCAAATTATGCAATAGATATGCTAAAATAGCAAGTTTATTTGAGAATATAGAATACTAGTTTACTAATCCAGTAAAAGATTGAATTTCCTGAACAATTTTAGGAATTTTAGCATTCTTAATTGTAGCTATCGTTTAATTTATTTTGGATAATCCTTGAGAGATTTATCTTATACCCGATAAATTAAATTTCATTTTGGAAAAAATTGCTTTTATCTTTATTTATTCTTAGCCCATGTTGACAACATTTCTGAAAAAAAAAATCGTGATACTTCCAAATGATTATGGAAATCAGGAGCTGCAACACGTCCATCAACATAAAATATTTCTATCCCTTCTAAATTATAAAATACCCTTTCAATATAAATGCCAAATAGCAGGTGCTGAGCTTACCGTACACTATGTCTTGTGCATTCGTAAAGTCCTTTATGAATATTAATCATTAATATTTTTTTACTGTCTGGGGGAACCTCCATTTGTAAAAGCTTGACTAAGGTCAATTTTTGAAAATATGTTTCCATCACTGAGTGAAGTGCAAATTTCTTCTCTTTCTGAAAGAGGTTGTCTTTGAACTCTTAGATTTTTGTTAAAGTGTGACAGAATAATCGGCGCATAATTAAATTTTCCCATTTGCTTTAAATACGAGCACTACTGTAGTTGCCCAATTTGAAATATTTGTTTTTTTAATAACTCCGAGTTTTTTAAGTCGTTTTAATTTCTCCCCAAAACGCTTTTTCATTGCAAATGTTGATGGTCTCGGTCGCCAAAAAATCTAGAATGGTATTAGGTTTTTACTCAAGCTTACATTGAAATTTTTTTATTTTTCCCAGTTTTTCATCAAATAAATCTCCGTATTCTTCTAAAAGCTTTGGAAGATTTTTCTGTCTATTACCTTAAATGCTTTTATTCTGTTACAATTAAAGGTGAAAATAAGGAATTTCGCTTATTAGCCACTGGCCGGTAGGTTGATTTTTTTAGTAGCCAGTTACTGGCTAGTGAGAATAATTTCTTTAATAGTCAGTAAGTACATTTATGTCACTGAATATTTAATTTTTTAAAAATATAATGACTTTACAGTAAACAAGTAATTTATGTACTTGTGTAACTAATTACATAAGTACCTTTTTTTTAAAAAAAAATATTTGTCTAGAATTAAGATCCGACAATAATAAAATAGGTATGTTTATGCACTAAATAGTAACCCACAACAGGATATGCATTACACATACACAGCTTGTGGCCAGCGGGCCAAAATCTCTAGAAATTCAGGAATTGTATGTATATTGCGGATTAGTTTAGGAAAAAATGCAAATTTAATCATTCGGGCTCGTAAAAATCATGAATTTCGTCGATCGAGTGCGTAATAATCATGAATTTCTTCGATCGGGTGCGTAAAAATCATGAATATCGTCAACTGGCTGCGGGAAAAATCATGAATTTCGTCGATCGGGAGTGTAAAAATCATGAATTTCGCTGATCGGGCGCGGAAAAATGATGAATATTGTCGATGAGGCGCGGAAAAATCATGAATATCGTCGATGGGGCGCAGAAAAATCATGAATATCGTCGATGGGGCGCGGAAAACTCATATCGTCGATCGGGTGCATAAAAATCAGGAATTTCGTCAATCGGGTGCGTAAAAATGAGGAATTTCGTCATTAGGGAGCTCAAAAATGACGAATTTCGTCGATAAAACGCGTAAAAATCATGAATTTCGTCGATCGGGCGCGTAAAAATCATAAATTTCGTCGAAAGGACGCGTAAAAATCATGAATTTCTTCGAACGGGCACGTAAAAATCATGAATTTCGTCGATCGGGTGCGTAAAAATCACGAATTACATCGAACGGGCGCGTAAATATGATGAATATTGTCAATAGGGTGCGGGAAAATAATGAATTTCGTCGATCGGGAATGTAAAAATAATGAATTTCGTCGAGCGGGAGCGTAAAAATCATGAATGTCGTCGATCGGGAGCGTAAAAATCATGAATATCGTCGAGCGGGAGCGTAAAAATCATGAATATCATCGATCGGGAGTGTAAAAATCATGAATATCGTTGAACAGGTGCGGGAAAATCGCGAATTTCGTTGAACGAGCGCGGAAAAATGGCGAATTTTAGGGAAAAAAGGTAATTGGGAAATCCTGCATTTGGCCGGTTCTTTCCATATTTTTAATCGCCAGTTTTTCAAATTTAATCGACGAGTGGCGACTGGCGAGTGCTTATTTTCACCTTTAGTTACAATCTAACAGCCATTCCCGAATCAAGATTGTGTTTAAGTCTGCTTTAACAATAAACAAATTTAAATTTCATTTTAACCTTTAAGTAACCTAGTGGTTTAAAGTTTTCACCGTTATAGGTCTTAAATATCAAGTCGGCATGACAGATTTTCTTCCCTGAAATCCCTTTAAATTTCCTCAAACTCATAATTGATACCGTACCGCCGTTCTACTTCTATTTCAACACGTTTACATTCAATTTCAAGAGTTACTATTATGAGAGATCTCTTAGAAAATTCTTCTTGAACACAAAAAGTCTCGACTTCTGAACTACGAAGTGTAACTGAATTTAGAACTTCCGATTCATTTACATGGAACTGTTTTTGTTTTACAAACGTATTTGGTTTAGTCTCCTTACCATAATAAAAACTTCGTTCAATGTGGCCAATACTCTGGCAAACTCTGCATTTGCTAGCTTAAAATTTACAGTTATCTTTATTATGATCTGATTCGTTACATCTAGAGCATTTTTTGTTGTTAGTTGTCTTTTGTGTGAGGGTTTTAAGGGGACAGATCACCTTTAAAATGGTCAAAAATTCGATTTCAAGGTTTTGATGTCAGTAAATAGTGCATTTTATTCTGAGTAGAAAGGTACCAATGTTTTTCAGAGGCGATAATTATTGACGAAGATATAAAGTAAAACGCAATCGCCGTTCTTTGTTTTTGAATGGAGAGTGAAAACTTTAAATGCATTTAATTCACAACAATGATTTTCAAACTTGCGTGCACGATTTCTCCAAAAATAATTTAGATAGAACCTCAATTTTTTTCAAACATATTAATGTTGTAACAATGAACAAAATGAACTAGAATCAGATCCAAAGGTTGGAGTATCATAGTTGAGATTTTCCAACAGAGCGAAAATATGCCGGGTCCTGGTCCCGGCATATTTTCGCTCTGTTGGAGAAAATCTCAACTATGATACTCCAACCTTTGGATCTAATTTACCTAGTTGAATATACTTTCCTCTGTTCATTATGAACTAGAATCTTTTAATTTGGTCAATAAATTAAAAAATAATTAACTGTAATTCATCGAAAAGCGCATTCAAAATGCGTTTTTAATTTAATTACAGTTAATTATTTTTTAATTTATTGACCAAATTAAAAGATTCTAGTTCATTTTGTTCATTGTTACAACATTAGTAAGTTTGAAAAAAAAATGAGGTTCTATCTAAATTATTTTTGGAGAAATCGTGCGCGCAAGTTTGAAAATCATTGTTGTGAATTAAATGCATTTAAAGTTTTCACTCTCCATTCAAAAATAAAGAATGACGATTGCGTTTTACTTTATATATTCGTCAAAAATTTTCGCCTCTGAAAAACATTGGTACCTTTTTTACTCAGAATAAAATGCACTATTTACTGACATCAAAACTTTGAAATTGAGTGTTTGACCATTTTAAAGGTGATCTGTCCCCTTAAAATTTTTACTCTTAGATCGCGATTTTCCCATTTTATACACCAACGGCCTTAAAAAATTCCTTGCGAATTACTCATTATATCATTAACTCACATAGCAGTTGGTTTCATTGCTAAAGCGATCTTAAACGTTTTATGCAAATCGATAATCGTCTTCTTCAAATAGCCTATTTAAGATTGCCCTATTCCTCTAAAGAAGCCCTAAGCCTCTAAAGAAATCCTCTCTCAACAAATGTTTAACATAAGTTTATTGTAGTTGCAAAAAACTGCTAAAGAGCGAAGTTCAGCAAGATAAGAACTAATAATTTCTCCTTCATTTTGTTTCCTGTTAAAAAACATTGAATTTACCTTTTGTGTCTGCTGGGTATTATTAACGGTTTTGGATTCAAATATTCTTGCAAAATTCGCTTAAGAGTTTCATAATCCTGATCACTGGGATTTTGTGGAGCAAAAATATTTTTTAGCAAGTTATGTAGGTTAGCCAATAAACATGATATTAGTTTTTTTGCACGTTTTCTTTGGCACATTCTGTATATCTAAAAAAGCTTCAAACCTGTCCAAGAAAGTATCGAATTTGATAATAATGATTCTAATGATTCATCATTTTTCTCGAATTGTACACCAGAAACCTTATTATATTTTAGATTGCTTTCTTCCCCCTTTAACGCATCCTTAGGACTTCATTTTGTTTAATATATTCTTCAATCAATTGTTCCATTATAAGATAATATTAAGATACTTCTTACCTTGGCAATCTTCAGTATACTCAAAATAACTCAAACATAAAGATACATTAACTTGAACAATCGCAATTAACTCTTCGTCAGTGACCTTGTTTTGTTGAGAGGAAATACTTTAGATGTGTTAAATTTTACTCAGTAATTATACGTTTTATAAATACACAGCATTTAATACGAATTTACGCAAGAAAAAGAAATAATTAAGAAGACCATCGTATTGCATATTAAACATCCAAAATAATTCATTTTTTTCCATCATTGCCAATATCGGCAAATAAAAGTTATTAAAATGAAAATACATAAAAATAATGTGATTATAGTAAACACAAAGGCTTAAAAACTTTTTTAATAAAACATACCTACTAGTTTCGTACACACAAACGGTGAGATTCTTAAGATCAGTAACGATAAATAACTATTTTCGCAAACAAATTTGATATAGTTCATTTATCAATACTGATCTTGAGAATGGCCCGTTTGTGTGTACGAAACTAGTAGGTCTGTTTTATTAAAATGTTTTTAAGCCTTTGTGTTTACTGTAATGACTTTTAGCATGTGCATTTCTCATTTTTATGATAATAAGTGTTTTTTCTATAATTGTAAAATAGAAGTTAGTTCAACCCGTGTTGCCATTCTAGTACATAATGTCCATTTCAAATACATGACACTATCAATAGGTAAAATACCGTTTAAAAAAATATTTGCCTTTGTAAAATTGGGTGCGTTTTCCAAACATGATAAAATAAAACATTTTGCATGAAATATAAAATCTACTTTTATTAACAGACGTATTAAATAAATTTTCTTTATTGACACTTTAAGTACCGTCTGGGCATAAAGGATTAAAAGAAAAATACAAAAAATATTAATTCACTCTTGCACGTAAATAAAATGCGTCGCTACTGAAGATTTTTAAAACATACCTATCAAGCATGTAAAATTCTGCACTTTTTTGAGACATTCTACGATAAGAATGATGCATTTATAATGACCCCCTTTTTATGCGTTGAAATTCGAACAATAGATTTTTGAAATCAACCTTGCGTTATTTGCTGAGAAAATGTATCAATGTGAATTTTTTCTAAACTTTCTAAAATCATCAGATTGTAAAAGATTGTTATTCATGCTTTTTCAAATTTCCCACGTTTATGCCACGCCTCGAGTATTCACAGTCGTTTAAAACGGCATATATGACCATGAAATGTCGCATGTTTCCCTTAATGTTTATTTAATTCAAAATCAAGGAAATACACAAAACAATAACCACGAGAAAAATCTCTTAAAACTGAGACTGAGAGAGATTCGAAAAATTTTTATAGTCATATAAATTTCCGGTTTATTAAAAGTTATGTGGGAGTCAAGTTGCAGCACGGATTGAAGCCCATTTTCTGGATAAATAAATAACACGATGAACAAGACGCTAATTTCAAAATATGGGAACTATATAGGAATTGCATAGATTATAACTGTGCCGACCAAAAAAGAAAAAAAAAAGTGATAAAATGAAGAATTACATATTTTAAGTATTAATATGAATTTATTAATCTGAATTGCTTTTCGGAGAAAAGGGAAAAGTTATGAATATAATTTAAAAATATACACTGTTAAAAAATAATAATAATAAAAAGAAAAGGTGCCTAGTTAAACTGATGTCATTGAGCTCACAGGTTATTCACACTAATTGTATATTACACTCTTATTTCAAAGAATAATGCCCGTCTAAAAATAAAGAAATCAACAATAAACCTGTATACCAAATTTGAAGCAAATCGGATAATTCTGAATGAAATACTTATTTAGCTAATTTAAGGGGGGGATTAGCCCCCCGTTTCCCTCTTTATACTTAACCAATGAACATCCAAAACTAATCAGTTAAGCGTCTTATCAAAATGAACTTATATACAAAATTTGAGGCAAATCGAATAATTCTGCGTGAAATACATATTTAGCTAAATTAAGGGGGAAATTAGCACCCCCCCGTTTCCCCTCTTTATACTTAATCAGTGAACTCCCAAAACTAATCAGTTAAGCGCCTTATCAAAATGAACTTATATACACAATTTGAAGCAAATAGGATAATTCTGCATGAAAAAGCCATTTATCAAAATTAAGAGGTGGGATTAGCACCCCGCCGTTCCCCTTCATACTTAACCAATGAACCCCCAAAACCAATCAGTTAAGCGCTTTATCAAAAGGAATTTATATACAAAATTTGAAGCAAATCGGAGAATTCTGCATAAAATACCTATTTAGCTAAATTAAGGGGGGTTAGCCCCCGTTTTCCCCCTTTATACTTAACCAATGAACCTCCAAAAGTAATCAGTTAAGCGTCTTATCAAAATTAACTTATATACAAAATTTGAAGCAAATCGGATTATTCTGCACGAAATACCCATCTAGCTAAATTAAGGATGGGATTAGACACCCACCGCCCAGTTTCCCCCCTTTATACTGAACCTCCTTAGGTTAACCTCCAAATATAATCAGAGAACCGCCTTATCAGAATAAACCTGTATGCAAAATTTGAAGCAAATCGGATAATTCTGCCTAAAAAACCCATTTATCCAAATTAAATGGGGGTATAAGTCCCCCGTTCCCTCCTTTATACTTAACCAACGAATCCCCTAAACTAATCAGGGAAGCGCCTTATAAGAATGAACCTATATACAAAATTTGTAGGTAATCGGATAATTCTGCATGAACAACCCATTTATCTAAATTAAGAGGGGTTAGCGCCCCCGTTTCCCCCTTTTATACTTAACCAAGGAATTTCCAAACATAATCAGGGAAGCGCCTTATCAGAATAAACCTGTATACAAAATTTGAAGCAAATTGGATAATTCTGCATGAAAAACACATCTATCCAAATTAAATGGGGGGGATTAGCCCTACGTATTTAATGCGGTGCATAAATCATTATCCAGGCGCTACTTACATAGCAAAACTTGCACCAACTTTCATTTTCCAATTAGTAACACTAGTTGTTTTACTAGATATTCGAGTTCCTTGGATCAAAGCAAGTCGGAAAAGATAATGATTGTAGTCAGCCTTAATGTAAAGAACAACTAGATTACTGGTAATTTTTTTTCCTATATGGTAAGAAACAACTTTTGTTTTTAACCAATTAAAAATTTACGTTTTGTGAGAACATCCAGACATTTTAGCAACATTGGAAAAGAATTTGGAATCCAAAATTTTAAACAATTTATTGCTGTTAGATAATTACATCAATTGTAATTTTAATTTTAATATTCTTGCAATTTTACATAATTTAATGTCAGCACATGTAGAATCCGTAATGAGTGAATTGCATTATTTTTTTAATTCAAATATCAGTAAATGTTTGATATGAAGACTAAAAGTGCACATATTCTGCTAAATGCAGCATCACTTTCCCCACGTTAAGCTCTTCATCTTTTTCAGTTTAGAACCATAAGTTAATATTTGAAAATAATTCTATCCGACTATAAAAATGTACAGAGATCGAAACTCAATATGTATTGAATATTTTAAACAGTTGAAAAAATAATTTCTGTTATATAACTTTAGATTTTTATGAGCGAAATGATTTTTCCAAAACTTAAAGAGTGAATAGTCGAGAGAAAAAAAAAAAAAAAAAAAACTTTTTTAATTTTTGCATTATAGTAAAAATTTGATACTTAAAGGAAAATGATTAATTTTCTCGTAGTAAAATGGTCCAAATTCATATCTGAAAATGCACTTTTTATTTTAAAAGTAACTCGGTTTCAACGACGTATTTTTTCCATTTAACCACTTTAATAGTTTCACTTCTTGGTTTACCCGTGAAAATTAAAACACTTTACCTTTGTAATGGGGGACTTCAACTTTAGTCTTGACTAAAAATAAAAATGAAAGTGTATCGCCTTTAAACAATCATTGCAATGTTTCATTTTTATGTATGAAACTGCCGATATACTTTTATACATACGTAACGTATGTCATATTCATCGATGGAAGCGTTGCGTCTTTCTAGGTTTGGGGTTAATGAGTATTTTTTCCCATCTTCTCTGTGCAAAGAACGGGTTTACTGCTTGTTTAGTAATAAAACTACACTCTAAAAAAATCCGTGAAAATACAAGAGATTTTCCGTAAAATTTTACGGAGAAGTTTCATTTTTCCAAAATTTCAGTACAGTTTCCGTAAATGACATCAGTTCCGTTAAATTGACTTCACATCTGTAAATAAACAGAAAGTTTTCCGTAAATTTAATGGATTTTTTCCGTATTTCTTTCAAAACAGTTCAATGTCCGTATTTCTTGCAAAACAGTGCAATTTCTGTAAATGACGTTTAAAGGTTGAGTACAGAAATCGCCTTTTTTGAAATGCGAATTAAGATTGTTGTATTTACTAGAGTTCTTCTAGGATACAGGCCTGGCCCGGCTCGACCCGCTGGCCCATTCTAACCGAAGCCATGTCAATGTATTGTGAAAAGAATAGTAATATTTATATTTTTTAATGAAATATTTGGAAATTTATTTTATTTTTATAAATTACAAAACAATAAATAAATAAATAAATAAAATAAATAAATAAATTTACTTATTTTTTTCTTGATAGTACTTCGAATTTATGATTTTTTTTTCACTATTTTTTTTTTAAATTTATCTTTTTTAATGTGAGGCAATATTGTGTTATTTAAAGGTTTCATAACATAATATCTCTGCAAATTATAGCTATGCAAATTGGTATTAAACTAAACTGTTTTGGCTTACAAATTGATGAATTGCGCTAAAATTTATTTTTTATAAATTATAATTTTACAAAGTTTGCAATTTTTTCCTTAAATTTATAAAAATAGTTAATATGTTTTTTCTTTACTTTGATAAAAATCGAGTTTTTAATTTTATAACGTTTTTAATTTATTTCGTTAGTTCATATTTTTATAAATTAAACTAATTTAATTTAAATTAAATCAGTTAGTCCATATTTAAACTTACCAAAGTCATTAATTAATTAATTAATTAATTAATTAATTAATTTTTTTAGTATTTTTAAAATGTAATGTTAAAAATATAACGTTTAACAGAACCGTATACGCAAAAGCTCTCAGCACAGCTGAAATATAATAATTTAATTTATTATAAAATTGTTTATTTGCGTAAGTTTTTTTTTATTAAGAGATTAAAAGAAATTATCTTAATAGCATGTTATAAACAAGTCTGATTAAGATAATTGTTTTTATTGGAATTGATAAATAGATAATCAGGCAAATAATTTAAAAAAAGTATATGTTCGAAAAAAGAAAATGTTGGTACCACTGTTGAATTCAGGGGGTGACCCGGAGGGGACACTGTCACCCAGAAGATTTGAGATTTTATACTTTTAATGACCAAAAAGTGCAATTCCCCTCCCCCCCCCCCCCAGAGCCACAGAAATCCCTTCCGGAGAAAAATGTCTGAATTCAACACTAGTTAGTACTGTTGTAAAAAGAAGCAATTATTACTCTTAATACAACTTTTTTATGCATATAATACATAATAAATTAAAATTTATCTGTTATAAGGCACCAAATAATACAGCAAATTATTGAAAATTATGAAAAGAAATCGCATCAATCGCAGTTTTTGCATCATAAAAAACGTTTCAAATAAGTTGCAGCATTTGAGCGAAAGCCCCGACCGATCATAGCGCTGTGGTCTAGGTCATCGGGTTAGTACACCAGACATTGTGGGTTCGATTCCGATCGCGGGAAGGGTTGGTAAAATTGTATAAACTCACTCAGAAATGAAAAAAAGATGCCGAAATATATCTGTCCCTTATTAGGTTGACCTCGCGAAGTACCTTTTTTTTCTTTTTTGGTCCTATAAATTTTATTTTAACGACATAAAAAATTCTATAAAATACGGAAGATATCCGTTAAAAAACCGAAATTTAAAAACGGATATTTCAGAATTCACGGAAAACTTCCTGGAATTTACGGAATTCTTTTTCCGTTAAAATACGGAAATAGTACTGGCGTCTCGATTGCCAGTACAACTTCCGTTTTTTCAGGAATTCTTTTTACAGTGTAACACATATAAGAAAGGTACAGTTTATTTTAATCAGATATTAAAGTTAAGCATACTAAATGTGTCCACCATCGGCAAAGATTCACCATGCATTATGCGCGTGTTCCGATTGTAACACATTTAGCATAATAAAAAATTAATAAGACACTTGTAAAATAAGCAGAGATGTCAAATTATTGCTGATTTATTCCATAGGCATACCATTACCTATGCCTTTAACTTTAAATATGCAAATTTATAACTAGACTAAAAGCATTGCAAGGACAGATATATTTTTTTTTCATTTCGCTATTTTGTCTTCCGGCATTTATGAAATATTTATTCAACACCTTGCATATTTCAAGGGCAATGAATCTCTAGCAGGATTGCTGTCCACTTGTTTAAACCGGTTAGAACAGAGGTTTACACAAGTAAGAAAATAATCAAGGGCAATGTCTTCGATTTAAAATGTATCATTTTTACGTTCTTCTATCTTTACAAGAAGAAAGTATTGGATTCATGAAAATTTCGACGTATTTATGCGTTTTAGAAGTTCCTGAACACGATTTGACTGTTTCTAGAAAATGTCTGTCTGTGAGTCTGTGACTCTGTCTGTCTGTCTGTCTGTGACAAAAATGTTGTGAGCTCTCTATATCAAGAACTAATGCTCGGAATTCAATAAAACTTTATATTCAGTTAGTCCTTGATATAAATTGGTGCTGATTAGTTTTGGTGAAAATCGCCCAATAGGTGGCGTTGCTATGGTGCATTTTTCGCGATTTCCGCAATAGCTCTATCTCAAGAACTAATATACTTATTTTCATCAAATTTCAGATTCAGTTAGACCTGTACATAAATAGACGCCGATTACGTTTTAGTGTAGATATCCCAACAGATGGCGCTGCTATACCACTTTTTTGATGATTTTTACGATAGCTGTATCTCAATTTCAGTAAACTTCAGATTCTGTTAGATCTTGACATAAATAGATGCTGCTTTTGTTTTTGTGTAAATAGGCCAACAGGTGGCGCTGCTATGCTACTTTTTTCATTATTATCAAGATAACTATATCTCAAGAACTAATGCATGTATTTTCATCAAATTTCAGATTCAGTTAGACGTTGGCATAAGTTGTTGTTGATTCGGTTTTGGTCTAAATCTCCCAACAGGTGGTGCTGCTATGTTACACCTTTCAGGATTTACACGATTTTAGCAATAGTCATATCTCAAGAACTAATGCACGGAATTTAATAAAACTTTAGATTCAGTTAGACCTTGTTATAAATTGGTGCTGATTCTTTTTAGTGTATGCGAAATCCTGTGTGAGATGGAAGACAGTTTTAGGATTGACACAACCGACTACATCTTTAAGTGGACATGCTACTTTTTTAAACATTTTTAAAATGTCATTATACGGGGTTTCAGACATTTTGGGATCATCGGTAGTGTATAACCTAAAGATCCCTCTTTTTGTAGCTATAAAATTTAGTATCTCACATTAACATACATTTTTGTGCAGCTCTTCCTTTTGAGATACAATTTTCATCATCTATTTTAAAAAAATAGATGATGAAAATTGATTGATTGATAGGGGTTTATTAAATGGAATTTTGTGTCTAAATAAGTTTGTGAAACGATATACATGCTCATTTAAAATTAATTATGTGCAAAATAAAGAAATCGCAACCTTGATGGTTCTCGATTCAAACTATTTACGTTTTTAAAAGGCAAAATCCAATAATTAGCACATCAATGGACATAATTTGTGTCATTTGATACGTTTAATTGCTCCCAAAGTTGAACAAGTCTAATTTTGAGTAAATATATTCTATGGCACATGGGTTGTATTTATTAGTATATGTCAGATGTGATATACCATGCAGTAAGGATTTAAAGTCTGAACAACTACTTTAAATTAAAAAAAAGAAAAATCCATTTTTTGCAAAGTTTAAAGTGATTTTCATGAGCGCCCGTCGAACAAAATTGAGGGATGAGCAACAGACGTTTAAAACAGACGTGTCTGTAGTCTGAAGCCAAGACAGTGTTTTTTAAAATGAACAATATAAACGTGAAATGAGCTAAACTTAGAGTTTTTTTGTCATAACAAGCAGTGCAAGATAATTTTTAAATATATCAACATAAAAAGCAATGCAAAAATTTAACAAATAAGAAGTATTAGAAATCTAAAAGTAAGCGTTTACCGACTTTTTCTAAAATGAAGAATTGAAACATTTCATTACATTTTTCATCAGTGTGGTTATGTACCTCTCTGAACACATTTTTAAACACATGATCGTAAAAATAAAAGAAAACTAAATATTATCTTACACGGGTAGTCTAGGGAAGCAGAGTCCCTCCTACCCCATTTTCACGAAATATCCTCAGTTCCCTTTTTACTAAGAAAGTATTGGATTCATGAAAATTTTCGACTTCCGGTTTTCAACGGATTTGTACGTTTCAGAAGGTACTGAACACGATTTGACTGTTTTTAGAAAATATTTGTCTGTGAGTCTGTCTGTCTGTATGTGACAAAAAATTTGTGGACGCTCTATCGCAAGAACTAATGCACGTAATTTATTAAAACTTTAGATTCAATTAGACTTTGATATAAATTGGTGCTGATTAGTTTTTGGTGAAAATCGCCCTATAGGTGGGCTGTTAAGCTTCATTTTTCGCGATTTCCACAATAGCTCAAGAACTAATGCTCTTATTTTCATCAAAATTCAGATTCAGTTAGACCTTGACATAAATAGACGCGGATTACGTTTTGGTGTAAATTTACCAACAGGTAGCGCTGCTATGCTACTTTTTTCATGATTTTCACGGTAGCTATATCTCAAGAACTAATGCACAGAATTTGATCAAACTTAAGATTCTGTTATACCTTGACATAAATAGATGCTGATTACGTTTTGGAGTAACCAGCCCAATAGGTGGCGCTCTCATGCTACTTTTTCATGATTTTCACGATAGCTATATCTCAAGAACTAATGAACAGAATTTCATTAAACTTCAAATTCAATTAGACGTTGATATAAATTGTTGTTGATTAGGTTTTGGTGTAAATCTTCCAACAGGTGGCACTGCTATGCTGCATTTTTCATGATTTACGCGATTTTAGCGGTAGTCATATCTCAAGAACTAATGCACGGAATTTAATAAACTTCAGATTCAGTTAGAGCTTGATATAAATTGGTGCTGATTCGTTTTTGGTGTATGTGAAACCTATATGAGATAGAAGAAAGTTTTGGGATTGACACATCCGCCTAGTTTCGTTATGTTTAATTATTTTAAGTCACTCAAGGAAAATACACTTCTATTGTATTTTTCAAAATCATAAGGAAAAAGAAATTAGTTTAATTAACTTGAAGTTCTAATGAGGGGCAATTGACTTCCCCTGCGTCCCTTGTTGTCGTGTATGATGATCTTATTTATTGTAGAACAGGTCTAGGTCTGGTGCATGAATATTCCGAGTAAACTTGGATAAATCATAGATTAAAAGAAGTTTATTTAAATCAATGTTAAATGTAATAAAATTGCTTGGCGTAAGTAAGTTAGTTATATTACGAAATAAAGAAAGTAAAAGAATTATTCATAACACCGAGGAAGGATTAGTGCATTGATGCATATTTAGAACGGAGATTACAAAATATGGCCGTTGAACCCAAAGATGGCATGTTTTTTCTCAAAAACTGATTACAATGTACATTTTCAAATTAACACAGGTAAGGGTGTGACAGGCAGCAAGAAAAAATATAAGTATAAAAGAAAATCTTGATAAAAGACAAAAGTCTACAATGACATTTTTTTCTTTAAAAATAAAGATATTTCTGGTGTAGTTTTTTATGCTGATTTCAAGAGAAATACTTAGTAAAAAAGTCCATTATGTACAGTTTCTACACAAAGTGAGATTTTCTGACAAATTAAAACTTAGTCATTCAGACATCAAGTTATAAATTTTGACCGGATGCTTAGTCTATGCACCAACAATAAGACCATAGCAGACTACTACTTGCTGTTCCTTAGAAAGCTGAACAAGACAAAGAGGTGGTGGGTGGGTTAAAATAAAACATTATGATCATTTTCAACTTTGTAGCAGACAGTGAAAACGCAGCCAATTAAAATTAGTCGTTGGGGGCCACCACAATGCTTACCCATCATGGATATGCATAATAAAAAACATGAAAATAAAACATGCGTAAACTATTTATAAAATGCATTGCAATTCGAATAACATCGTGGCTTGATGATGTCATAAACTTTAAATGCTCTATTACTGAATTGCGTAAGAGAAACATCCTTATAACTCTAAAAATGATAATCCTATTAACTGCGTCGGATGAAGCGTCTCTTTTCTAATTAAAATATGTCTTTGAATTGAAATTTGAATGAAATACAAAGGTCATGAAAAATCGAAGAGTGTGGAAAATGTGATTACAAATATCTCGGCAACTGATTATCCGATCGACTTCATTCTTTATTGTCTTCTATATTCACTCCTTAAAAAAAACTATTTCGAAAATTTTTATATACCTTTTATCAGTACGAATATTTTGAGAGTCCGAAAAAAATAGTTCCGGATAATCGAGGTTACGGAAATTCAATAAGCTTCTTCCCATTATTACATACTAAGTACATATCAAATTTAAAGTCTCTATCTCAATTGGTTCGGGAGCAGGAGCGTTTACAGACACACACACAGACAGACGGACGACAAATATTTTTTTTCTAAATATATGTTTTTCGGAATCTCTTCTAGTCTCTGAAACGTGTAAATCCGTCAAATTTTTTTTTGCGATTTTTAAAACGTTTACAAGACTTGCCCTATACTACGTGATGGGTAAGTAAAATGTAAGATGCAACATATTTGCTAGGGATTTTTCAATAACATTTTCTGACTCTGTGATCTAGATCGTATGTGTGACTTCACTTTATTTTGTGGGGAAACCTTACGTAATAGAGCGGTAAATTCGGTGGTTTTAAACTCATTGTGTCAAAATAAATAAATAAATAAATAAATAAAAATAAAAATAAATAGCAGCACCCAAAATGGCCCATAAAAATATAAAGTATATTTCTTTAGGGCTGTGTTATTTCTAGAATTGACAAAAATAATTTAAAAACATTTCTATAATTTAACCGCTTAACAGTCTCATTTTTAACATGCTCAAACATAGTTTAAAAGTGTTTATGAATTTGGTTTGTACGTCTGTCTGTCCGTGCTCTAACTCGCGTAAGTACTGGGATTGTCATGCAATTGATATATGTTATTGCGGTTTACTATGGCATGTTCGGTATTGAAAATGAAGTGTATAGCACTGATAGTTCCTTTACAGGAGCACTCAAAAGAATTCCGTTACATTACGGTCTATGAGGAAAAATAGTTTGCGGTTAATTTTGATAACGTTTCACTATTTCAAACATATTGAAATTGATATACATCACTGAGGTATACAATAGTGTGTATAGCATACGTCGTACATTTAGTATGTATGAATAGAGTGTATAGCATTCGTCGTACATTAACAGGGATACACAAAAGTATTCGGTTCATGTATTGTCTATTAATAATAATTGCTGGAAGTTCATTTTCAGTTTTAGTATGCGTTTTTAAATTTGTCTAATTTTTTGTCTGTTACTTGATGTGTATAAATTCTATAGATCATATACAGGGCAGCATAAAATATCTCTAGTGCATTTGCGTTTATTGACGGAAATTGCTGAAGGAGAATTTTAATATGTGCTTTGCGTTTTTTATATGAACTATATTCTAGCATTCTATGTGGTATATATACAAAACTATAGATCATATACTGGGCTGCACAGCAGAATTCGGATGTTTCATTCGGTAATCACTAAAGTTATAAATAAAATATACCAATTATCCTGTAAGGAATTGGTTTTAATCGAATAAATCTGAAGACGTCTGTGGCACGTCAAATATATATATATTTTTTTATTTTGTAGTAAAACTGATGTTTTTCCTTAAAAGTTTTTTAAAATAACACCCCAAAAAGGAATCGAACCTAAGGTACAATCGTCACAAATCATCATATTTAATACCTCTTGAAAGAATAACAAGATAGTAAAATAAAAAAATAAAATACATCAATTACCCTGTAAGGAATTGGATTTAATCGAATAAATTTGAAAATATCTGCGACATGTCAAATACATCCTAATCAAATTATAAATGCTATTGTGCGTGTGAATGTTTGGCTGAAGTAAGCGTCAAAACGGATGATTTAATGGCCCTGTATATTTGCATATAGGTGGATTATAACCCAGAAATGAACATAGAGTAGCTGTTGTTTGTTATTTTCAAATATTTTTCTTAATAATTCAAAATTTCATTAATTTCATAGCGAATTGATGAATATTTTTCCTGTAAAATTTAATTAATCATTTTACTTTGCTAAGCTTTATCGTTGCCAATAAATACAGAGCCTGGAATAATATTTTCCCCACCAATTAATTTTCAATTTAACGATTTCCAAGGGAAAAATAAAAATTAAAAAGAATTGAAAAGAAGATGAATTGCCGTAATATTTGAAACGAAAATATGGAGTGTTTGTTATTATACTTGAAGTAGAATGTCGGTTACGTTGAGAAGAGGTTTTCTATCAAAAATTGCTTTTTAATTAATAGAAAAAATGAACAATAATTATATTATTAAGAAAAGATTTCTGGACCATGAAACTATGAAAAAGATCCTTTTTGGCTTGGACAAATATGACGTCATATTGAAAATAAAACATGCATTTTCAAATATTCGTGATAATACAAGGAGCATGAAAATCAGTATATAATGAAAGTAAATGGATAATGGCGTCATGTTTAAAATGAAAAATTAAATTTTTTTTATCGCTACTAATTAATAATTAAATGTAAGTTAGATACAAATGTGAGTTTTCTGCCAAAATCCACGTTATGATTCCCAGGAAAAGAAAATTAACAAGAATTATATAATTAAAATGAGATTTCTCTTGGAACAAAGTGACGTCATATTTAAAATGAAACGGGAATTTTCAAATATGTTTTTAAATGAGTGTGAATCAATTTTATACATTAACTATACTGATTATTGAGCATAAAAATATCAGTTACATACAGATGAGAGCTTTCTGCGAAAATTCACATCATGATTACTAGTAAAAAAAAAAAAAAAAAAAAAAAAAAAAAAGAACACGAATCTATTACATTAAAATCTGATCGTCTGTTTGTATTTCGCCACTACTCCTCTTAGATTATCGAACGCAACGCGATTTAGTTAACAACCGGTTAATCATTGATCCGAGAATGTCATATAAACTCTCAAAATTAAAAATTTCGAATTAAAGTCCAATATATTATTATTACTATTACTTTTTTTTTTTTTTTTTTTTTTTTTTTTTTTTTGTAAATATTAACGAAATTTCTCTAAAAACGGCAACTAAATTACTCCACTTTTGTGGATAAAAAGAAGAAATAAAACTGATTAATATATTTTTTACGCCATTTTCTGATTAAAACTGAAGAAATAATTTATTTTCAATTTGAATAGATGGTGAAAACAAAATATAGATTACAGTAAAATTTTCGAAAAATAAAAACATGTTTCCACATATTCGAATTTTATGAATCAAGTTAATCTGCAGAACAAAAATCGACTGTCAACATATTGTCATTTAGAAATCAAGACTGGTTTCAGCTATCGTTTAAACCAAGGATGCAAATTTTAGCTCCTTGCATTTAGGTGTACAAATTATTTCTTCCTATTCACAAGAATTGAATTTAAAGAAAAAACACACTTTTTTCAATTAATTATTTTTGAAGGCTGTTAAAACGTTTCACAAAGTCGTTAAAAGTAAAATGGTTTATCAGGCAAAATTGACATTTGATTTTACCCAATGCGTCGATTTCCACGATTTTATTTGGCTCTCTTTTTTCCATTGGTTGCAGTTTCATTTTCGAGATTATTTGGCGCAAAATTTAGCTTTTTTTAAAGCTGAGTTATGTCAAGTCCCCTATAACAAAGAAATACCGTAATGTCTTCTATGAAATGTGATGAAGGGTTAGTTAATTATTTACGTTTTTAATTATCGGGAATGAAATATTTTGCTAAATTAATGCATTTATTCTTCTTTCAATGTTACGTGAACGAAGTCACGGTTAACAGCTAGTAAACATATATATATTTTAATTTTAGTAGTAAAACTGATGTCTCCCTTTAACCCCTTCGCGACGAGCGTCCTTTACAGAATTTTAAATCTTTTACCATCGGTTTTGCAAAACAGAAGTTTTCGACTAATTGAATCGTAGAAATGCTAACATTAAATAAGGTAAAGCTTACAGTAAAAGGTAACTGGTGCGACTAATCGAGGATTCTGAGCATCTTATGCGTCACGTATACGTGTCGCTCGTCCCCAAGGGGTTAAAAGATTTTTAAAATAACACCCCAAAAATAAACCGAACTTAATCTAAAATCGTCACAAATCCTCATATTTAATACTTCCTGAATGAATAATAAGATAGTAAAGTTATAAATAAAATATTGCAATTACCTTGTAAGAATTGGTTTTAATCGAATAAATCTGAAGATGTCTGTAACATGTCAAATATGAAATTTTAGTAGCACAACTGATGTCACCCCTTAAAAGATTTTTAAAATAACACCCCCCCCCAAAAAAAAAAAATTCGAACCTAAAGTACAATCGTCACAAATCATCATATTTATTACTTCCTTGAAAGAACAAAAAACTTCTACGACGAGCAATTTATCATTACGTTGATAATAACTTTTGATATATTTTTCGCAAAGTATAAATTTTACAAGCTATTAACATATAACTCCGTCTTTTCCTTTAATATAATATAAAAATGTATGTTTGAAATTCAACTATTCTAAGTGTTATATAGTTTTAAAAAATGACAATTTATTTTCAACTATAGATATTATATCTTTCAAAGACCTTCGAAACGTTCTATTAAAATGCAGAAGAAAATTACCAACAAAACACGATGAAATCTAAAGGGAGTGTCCTCAAATAACGTTTAGTTATATTATATAAAGACGACACCATGTGACTCTCCATTCGATCATTCTACAAGGGCATTGATTTTATGATTTTTGTTTTTATGATTTTTTGTTAAGTTTTTTATTTATTACGATTACTAATCAAACGTAGAAAGAATATTCCACGCCTCTCAGCAAAAATTTTGATGCCCCCATTTAACTTGTATATAAGGCGTAACACAATCGTGAAGCGACATTTTTAGTACATTTAGTTCCCGGCATTAATTAAGAGGTAAGATAACTTTTTGATTTCGTATAAATTTCCTGAAATCCATCAGTTATTTAAATAAGTTCATATTTTCACACGTACTTTAGGCTGAATAAGTCCAATGTTTAGTATCGGTTAGACTGCAAAATACTGATTTCGAAGCCGAAGTTCGCGGGATCTATGCGATCGCTGTCTGAGCTGAGTGGTAGCTAACAATTTTTAAAGTTTGACTTGTGTAAAACGTTTTTTTTTAATTAATGTGTTTCTTTTAGGCACTTCTCCTGCAGCACTACGTCTAAAAATGATTTGTGTTTAATACAATTACATGTTTTCACCGATTGTAAATCTAACAGTGAATTTTTATTGTTAAGCCACTAAATACAGCGTCCTTTGTAAATTAACATTCTGTATATCGTTACCTCTAGATTTCGATTTTTTTGTGTACAACGAGCAGTGTCTGATTATCACAGGGGCACACGGGACACGTGCCCCGGGCACACATTTTCAGTGGGCCCCAAAATTCATTTTGTCCTCTCTCTGAAAATAGAAATTAATGCATATTTCTGTTTATAGTTCATAGAAAAAAAAGAATTTTTCTCACTTATGTCAACTAAACTATCTCAGTGTTCTTCCTAATGACAATGAAATGTTGTAATATAAGCTTCGAAATTCTGAGAAGAACGGATATTACACCAAACATGTTTCATTCAATCCCTTAGATTTAGAGTTTTACTTATTACTTTAAATAGCATATAGTGCAAAAAATTTTACCTTCCTATAATTTTTCAATGCGTTTTTTCATGTGTCATACATTCTTTTTTCATAAAACTATGGTTTAAATTTTAAACTACACATAAAGCTGTTTGTCATGTTTACAATGCAATTTTCTTGAAAAAAGGGGGCCTCTAGATGACGTGTATGCCCCGGATCCCCCATAGGGCTGATCAGGCCCTGGTAACGAGTGGTTAAAATCAGTTCTGCTATATAAAGCAAAGGCTATTTTTTTCATGTATCACTACGCAGGGTCAGATTACGATATGGACACAAGGGCACAAGCCCCGTCCATAGAGTATAACTTTTTTTCGAAAAGGTACTCTCGTCTTATTTAACCGTTTATGCTCCGACGGTACTTTTATGTACCATTACAGAAAATTTAATATAAAAATTATTTAATAAGTCTATTAATGAAAGTATAGATTTTACTTTTCATACAGAATACTTTACTCGGTCACATTTAGAACGCGCAGAGAAACACAGAAAGCTAAATATTTTTTTTAAGTGGTTATTTTTTACATAGGCGGGTCACTTTTCTGTTATTAAAAAATGTTGTGTAGAAATATTTACAACTTCAAAAACCTTTCCATTTACAGATAGGATCACCTTACATTTATTTACTTTTTAAAAGAATTGCGAGATGTCCATAACAATTTCGTTAATTAATCTAATTATTCTTGTAAACATTTTTACAAAATCAGCTAGGACTACTGATTTATTAAATGATTTATTTTCTAATGATCATGTATTAGAATTTTTGATGTAATCAAGGTAAAAATTTTTACAATATAGCATGGCCAATTTCAAAAGAAATGTGTTACACTTTATCTGAAAAATATATTGAGAACGTTAGCAGTAACCAGATATGATAAATATATTATAATTCTTTCTGTATCTTCGTTTAAAAAAATGTATGCCATGCCATTGTATTGCATGTACAGTCGTGAAAAAAAATACCTCTTACTAACTCTTCCACAAATCATTGTATAAAATTTTGACTGGTATAAATAAATAGTAATAACGTTTACTAATTAATACTCTACTTAAATTTTGCTTAGGGCGCCAGCTAAATTTAAAAATCGTAACTACTTTAAAATTTTTGGTACATTCGTGTTATAGCGATACCCACAATTACGATTATGCCAAGATTACAGTTTCGATTTCGCCAAAATCATAGCAAAGCTTATATAAGCCTTATATATACCATATAATACTTCTAATGCTGATATATGTGCCATATACGTCGTTATAATACATATTATTTATGTCTTAAATACATCTTATAAACATGTCACATATATACGTCGTATATGCGTCATATATGACTATAACTGGGCAATATGACTTCACGAAATATTATATACATCATATATTATTATAATCTCATATATGTTTTATAATTTGGCGATAAATCTTGGTCGCTTGGCGATTCATCCTCGGGGGCCACTATAACACGAAAGTACCATTTTTTTTTTTTATACTGACACCTAATTTTTATGTCATATTTGAATTCGTCGGTATATTTCCCCTTTGGAGACCAAACGGAGAGTTATTCGGTCACGTGGTTTAGGGGTTATGCAGGTTTAAACTTTAGAAACCCTAATGCTAAAAAATTAAATTTAAATTGTTACAAAACATATTACAATGCGGGTAATTTTAGAAGCATAACTCAGAACCTACTCTTCAGAATGAGCTGTAATTTTGGATTGCAATATTTTAAGCTTCTAGAAATTGATTTCTGTTGAAAAATTCAGAGGTTACAAATTATTATTATTTTTTAATATGAACTTCAAAATATATATTATTTGAAATCAATATTCGAAAATAAAAATATGAATAATAATAATAATAAACGAAAATAATCTAAGAATTTTTCAACAGAAATCTATTTCTACGAGCTTCAAATATTGCGAATCCAAAATTACAGCCACGTATCTTTTGCGATATGCAAAAAATCTGCTAGCTTTGCAATCCGTTTTAAAACCCTTAAAAATGAATTTAACATTAGGAGTTCCAAATTTCAAACCTGCGTAATTCCTAAACTATTTGATCGAATGATTTCCCGTTTGGTATCTGAAAGTAAAATTTTCCAAATAATCCATATATGATGTCAATATGATGTATTAATATTTCAAATTTTAAAGTTCTTTACAATTTCTATATGTAGACAACATCTTAGGCAAAATTTAAGTATAACATTAATTAGTACACTTTTTTACTAATTGATGGGTACCATTCACATTTGTTGTCAGATAACTTGCGGCAGAGTTAGTAGAGGGGTATACCCCCCCCCCCCTTATCAAGTTCCCCTTATCCAGTGTCATAAAGTTATGTATGACAATTTTCAAGGCAAAAATTCTTTTTACTACTTACTTAAGGGGTCTCAGGACTCTTAAACCTTCAAAATTTTCGAATTTTTAATTTTTCTATATATATTAAACTCCTATCTTTTCTAAACATTTTAGTGTAAATGTTTTTTTTAAATTCCCATTAGAACAGACGTTATGGGTTTTAGAATTATATTCACTCAAAGCTGAAGCAAAACATCATTTTTCTCAAAATGATGTTTTTGTGCATAACGCGCATGATATCTGAAAAACTTATCAATATTTTTCATGAAATTTTCAAAAAATATGTGTTATGTTAGTCTACATAAATTGAACCTAAAATTTCATTTTTATTATTTAAAAAATAATTTTTTAAGTGGTTATAATGTTGAAAATTAAAAAAAATTGTTTTAGCTGAATACAACTTTGCATTAAAAATATAAAAATGCTTTAAATACAAATTTATTTAAGTTCAGTATTATTATTACAATATGAAGTATAATTAGGCTCCAAAATTTTTATTCTAGATACAAAAATTATTTTCTAATCGCGCGCGTAAACTTCTGCTCGACAAATGTCTGACAGTTTGAAGCCCCCTATAAATATTAATTCTGCATCTTGTAACCTTTTAAATATGTGAAATGAAAGAAAACGCTTATATCTCTTCATTCCAATAAAAATTTTGTTTTTAAATCATATACATTTGAAGATATTAAATGTTAAAAATGATCATTTTTTTTTCACTTTTTCCAATTTTAAGAGTCCTGAGACCCCTTAATCAATGTGCTAAAGTTTTAAATATTTCAAAAGCGTGATTTTTTTTTTTTTTTTTAATGATTCCATTTCTGACAGTGATACATAATCTATGTTTGATTATAAAAGGTGTCTCAAGATGAACTTATGTTTTAAATAGACCGTTATTTTATTTTATTATTATTATTTTTTTTTTCGGTTTAATCAAAGAAAATGTTTTTATTTACTGTTATCTGTAATCATTGTGTAAACTATGTCCGCGTATATTAATTAAAATGTTAGTTTATATTGGATCGTCTTTTATTAGTGAAGGAGACTATTTATTTCTTTTATTCTCTGAACAAATGTAACGTTTTATTTTACTTGTAATTTAAGTTATGAGCGATTCCACCGTTACGTGTGTGACTTTTAGAGAGTGTTTTTTTTTTTTTTTTTTTTTTTTTTACAAATTGAGACAAATTTGGAAGTGAAATTATTTAGATAACGTTTTACTTTTTTTTTTATTGCTATTACAGGAGACACAGAATCATTTTTGTAGTGACACCTTTAGTCTAAAGTAATATTAAAAAAAAAAAAAATAGTAAAGTCGTTGTTACGTGTGTGATTTTTCTGAGTCACACACGTAAAAAAGACTTTACTATTTTTTTTGTAAATTGTTATTACTTTAGACTAAAGGTGTCACTACAAAAATGATTTTGTATGTGTCCTGTAATAGCAATAAAAAAAGTAAAACGTTATCTAAATAATTTCACTTCCAAATTTGTCTCAATTTGAGAAAAAAAAAGAAAAAAAAAAAAAGAACATTCTCTGAAAGTCACACACGTAACGGTGGAATCGCCCTTATATATTTACATTCCCCTTTATATATCAATATACTATTCAATCAATCAATTTATATGTGTATGTTTATATATTGCGTGCATAATTTTTAAATGGATGAAAAGCCATATTTTGCACAAAGTAAATTTAAAGAACATTATTAAGAATAAATAATATTGAATTTTTAAAAATCTTACATTTAATACAAAATTGCAGAACGATCCTGATATAACGTTTACAATCTTCAATAAATTGTTATTGAGAGTCTTAAATAGTTTTTTGCAATAACCTAATTTTTAGAACTTATCACAAAGAAAAAAAATATTTTGGTAATTTCTTTTTGTTTAGATCCATAAGCAGAAATTCTTTGAGAAAATATTCATTCGTACCGAGCAGAAAACAATTTGTCAGTTGTGAATTTCACATTCAATATTTGAAAAGACTCTGCAATTGACTCTGCAATTTATTAATGTATTTCACAAACATTCTTGAACTTTATATAAAGTTTATATGAAGTACAGGAATAACAATATCTTATGCATAGTTCTCGGCGGGTCGTTTTCCAATACAATCTAATATAAGGTTGTTATGCATGAGAGTGTTAGTTATTGCGGAGGCACAGAAAAATGAGGAAACAAACATAAAATTCAATTATGTTTATTTATTTATTATGACAAAAAATGAATCTGATTTTTTTTCCTTCATCCCTTCTAGCTTTCTTATTTAATTAAAAAAATGAAATACGAAGTTGCCATCTTCCTTATTTTGGCTGCAGCAGTATCTGCTCAATATCCTCATGGGGGCGTTGGTCACTCTGCAGTTGGTCACCTGAGCGGTGGTCATGCGGCCGTTGGTCACCTAGGAGGCGGTCTTGGGTCAACTGGTCATCATAGCAGATGGGGTAGAAGCCTTGTCGCTGCTCATGCCTTCGTTGCTCCAGTTGGATATGGACATGCTGGACTTGTTGGTGAGCTAATAATAATATTATTGTTAAGAATATTTCCAAAGCGCATGCTCAATTTTTATCACTGATGCTCAGGCAATTGATTGTTTAGTACTTTTGTATTCATCGCAGTTGTATAGCCGTTGTTGTGCAAATTGTATCACAGTTGTGAAGCATACAAATTCTTCATATTATGCATTCCAGCACTATCTATCGGTAATTTTTTTTTAACCACAACTTTTTTTGTTATGAAAAAGAATCCGATCTTCGTCTAATCCCATTCGTGCAAATCGCAATTTTTTAGCATCATTTGTCGCTGTTAATGATTTTTCAAAATTTTGACGACCTTATGGCGCACCCGATATATGTATGTGTACAGAGCTCGACAAATGCAGTCGTCAGATCGCTACTGATGACCAAGATATTTAAAATAGCGATTTTGCTTACATTACTTTTCACAAATAATTAACTCAGTTGATGCGGTAAAGCAATTTATGATACATCATTAATATACCAGTAATTATTTTTCCTTAGTCAGTTTATATAAAATTTCTACTTTTTGAAGTATCGTGATTAGAAAATCTGTTTTGTTTGGAGGGCGAGGCAGGATGTTTTTTATTAGCAGCTAAAAATTTTTGCTGGCTACCACATTTTTTCATATTTGTACAGCCTTGTATATGTATGTTACACATACATACATGCATAAAGATTAATAAAGTTACATATTCATTATATATGTCATAGTCTTCTTGAGAAATCCGGCTCTTTGCAAGAGCCTATGCTGTTTGGAACGAGCCAGACTATTTGGAGAATCATCTCCCTTTTTCATATGAGCATGATATTTTCAGGCTTATTCCAAAGAGCCTATTCAGCTTCAGGAGAATGTTATAGGAGATTATTTAAAAGGGAACATTATAATGTATTATAAGCAAAAATACCGATGGTAAAATTATGACAACGTGGAATTCAACCCAAGACACGAAGAACTGTTTACAGAAGCTGGTGTTTGCCATTCTGGGATTTTTTTTTAATCTGCAAGTCATTGTTTTGGAAATCAATAATATGAAAAACTCAGAAACTCCTTGCCAGATGAGTCCAATTCAAGCTGCATTCGTTTAAAATAAATGTGTACAAAGGTAATATTAATTATTTGGCCTCTAAGATGCAACAAGAAGAATAACATTTTAAAAATTTATTTCTGAAATATAACACCAAATGTTACCCAGAAAGTTATTAATCCTACAAACAGATTTGTAAGTAATTTTGATTCGTTATTATTTGATCCACAAAATTTTTTGCTTGTTGGCACGTTACGATGATATAAATTTACTTTTGTCAAAAGTTTGGCACGCAGATGTGAAAAGGTTCGCCATCCTTGGTATATACAAACAAAAGTATATAAGAAAACAAAAAAGTACAGGCGATTTCTTATCATTAATAGGAAAAAATGGGTGGAATTTTGTAGGTTTTAATGACTCTTAATTGTCTTCTTTTGCATTTTAGGACTTCATCACGGAGGATTGGTTCATCACCGCCTTCGTCGAAGCGTACTTCTTTCCCCTCATGTAGTTGGAACTGGCCTGGTGCATACTGGTGTTTATAACCATGGCCTCGCTTTACATCATAGACTGTGGTAAATAAGGTAAATAACTCATTAAATTATGTTCTTTAGGATGACCAAATTAGAAATATTATTTTTTGAAAGTTCAACCCGGTGACACTTCTGTCTAAGACACAGTAAATATTCTAGGTCCATTCAAATCTTTTAAGCGAATGATAATAACCTAAAATCTTAGATGAGATATGAAGAGAAGCAGAAGACTATATAGAGTAATATTAATAGAAGTTACATGCAGATTATTCAAATTTTTAAAAGTAACCCTTAAATTCAACCTCATCCTTCTATCCCAAAGCAATAATTTTAATTAAAGCCTTACAAATTCTACACTGAAAAAAAAAATGTTGATTTTACAGTATAATACTGACATCCCAGCTGCCATGCGCGGCAGTGTATTACTGCTTATTTTACTGTATATCACTGTTAATTTTAAGGTATAATACTGGCAGCTGGGATGCCAGTATTATCCCTCTAACCGCCGAGCAATAGGGCAAAATTTTAATGTTGTTTTCTGTGTAATTTTTTAAAAATGCTAAAAAAACATGTTATTTCAAACATGATATAAAAAACTTAAACACGTATATGAATATAATCGATGAGACTATTAATCATTACTTAATGGTTTTAAAAATACATTATATTTATAAAATTATATAAATTTAAATAATGCTGATATTGTAGTAAAACCTACAGCTTAGTGGACGGATATATCAGTTCACGGCGGTGAGAAGGTTATACTGTAAAATCACCATTTTTCTTTTTTGCAGTGTACGATGGTTAATCAAATATAAACCGAAATTTACTTTTTAAAATTTATTAAAATAAGCTACAAATTTGGCTTTAAAACTTTTTTTTTGCATAATTCCCTGATTTAAAAAGAAAAACTTTTTTCCCAGCAGGTAGGTAATTTTTTCATACTATGATCGTAGAATGAAGAAGGCTGGTTCTCTAACCAACTGCGCATATGCCTAAAAAGGTTACATATTATTCAAATTGATCATCTCCAAGTACTTCTTTAGGTGGCTCAAACATGTGATAGAAACATGTGAACAAAACCCAAAAGAAACATGTGAACAGAACCCAAACATGTGAACAAAAGATAAGTCTGGTCTGTAGACAGGTTGCTCCAAACTTATCAATTACATTTTTTATAGTAATTGATACTTTCTTCTTAATTGATTCTTTTGAGTTAAAGTTGCCATATGGGCTATGGATTGAAATGTAAATATTGATCCGAAATCCTCGTCTTTTCCGCCAATATGGAAGTTTTGTCTTGTACAATAGCCAGCAGCAGTATGCTGCATTGGTATGATGCTTCAAACTGTATGGATGTTCTCAGGAGTCTCACTAATCTGAGTGACTAACTTTCAATCCTGAAGGCATAGAACATGGGCGTATTCACATGTCGAAACCTTTCAAGCTTCTCTCTCTTCCATGAACATTTTGTGCTAAACACAGACCTACAGTTTTTTGGCACAGGTGTATGTTTTTTGTGGGTTTTATGCCATCTTTCACAAGAAATTTAATAATAAAGCATTGTACAACGGAAGGATGTAATTCTTGCTCATTTATTCTGATGCTGAATAAGAAACCGATTTGAATGGTGGGTCAAATCCATGGGTTAACCAACTTAGGAAAAATAATAATTCCAAATTCGATTACATATGCATATGCGTACATGTTCTTTTTCAAGTTTACCTTCAGAATAAGGAAACATATTTTGATTATTTGCTTTTGTTCGAAATACTTTTGCAGATGATACAATAAACATTTCTTGCATCTGTTATTTGGAAAAAAAGCTGGCAATAAAATGTATTTTAGTTTTCAGAACAACTTACAGCATTCATAATTATGATAGTATGACATTGCTTCAATGTAAGCCTTTCAACTGTTCTATTTTCGACCATACTGTAAGGTTTTAGAATAATATGCCTAGTTTGGTTCTTCGACGTAACCAGATTCAAAGTGCGGCTTGGTACAGATATTAAAAGAAAACAAAAAACAAATCCCTTAGTATATTTCAGATTGATGTCTGTATATGTACTTTTAACGCATGTTTTTAACATGATTCATGGTATAAAACTAGCATACCTCCGTACCGGATCTAAGCTCTGAACAGCCCATAAGCGCAGAGGACAAGAGTAATGGGTTTATACCCTCGGACACCTCCAGATACCTACTCCAAGGAAGTAGGCATGGTGCCGCTACACATAGCTACGCGGCATCCCCACTGCACCCCGAAACCTTTGGAGGTCTGATCCCTCCGACGGTAGTACCCAGCAGAAAAGATTTATACTGCAATGATTCGGGTGACGCAATCACGTACTAATACAGAAGATGTCACTTACTGTGATCACCTCAAGATCACAAGTTTATGATAACAATATCAGATTGATAACAATAAGCGATTCAGGTAAATACTTAAAAACATCTAATATTACTATGAAAATGATAACTTAAAAAAAAGTGCTGTAAGCAATTATTGAAAAAAAAATAATTTTCGTTTGTTTACAGTCTCTCTTAAAATACCATTAATGAATTGTTCTCACTGATGTTGTTTTTGAAAATTGTCGGAGCGATGTCGTATACTTTTAAAAAAAAATTTCAACTAGTTCTCCATATTCGCATTTGTAAGTGGATTTTCAATACTTTTCTTCTGGTCGTCTTCCTGATCATCATAATATTTTGTGTATTTGATCATAAATATTTTGGTGATGATCAGTTTCTGTGAGTTTTGCAGCTCCAGAAAAGTCATTGTCGATTACCATCCAGACCTTATTTAGGCTTCATCCTGACACAACGTGCTATATTCTTTCTTTATTGAAAGTCATGCTTTGAATGCAGCTTATAACAGCGCTTCCAACTGCATAATTATCAGTAACTGGTCTTCTGAAAAGTTGATAACATTAAACGAAACACTTATCACGCAAATCGGTTCATTTTTGTTTAGAATTGAATACAGGCGGTCGTTTGCTGGCTGATTTAAAAAATATTAAGCGATTGATAACTATAAGCGTGGTCACATTAAGCGACAGCTTCAACCAATCTCTGGTATATATCAAATTATTCGAACTTTTGATGCGCCTTTTTTTCTAACACTAAATTTAGAAAAATAATTAAGTATATATATTTTACTTTCAGGTGAAAATTGAACATTATTTTACTGGTCATCTCAACTGAAAGATTTAATGCCAAAATGTATACTTTTGGCAGTCTGCTAATCTTCTGTAAAAAGAAAATATGTAGAATTGAAAAATTCATTTTGAATTAAATAAAGTTCTATAACATTTGCTGTGATGAATTTTATTTCTACTTCTTTACTGTTTACGGCGACAGAACGTATTCAGAATATATTCTCTACTGTTTTTTTTTAATTAAGTCTAAAATTTATATTCTAGTATACAATAAATAAACATGAAATCATTGATTCATTTTAATGGGTAAAGTAAAGTCATGCAGTAAAATACCAGTTTTAAAGTTTTTTTGTATTGGAAATTTAAAAACTTATACAATGCTTTCCTAAAAATAAGGGGTAGTGACCGGACGCTTTCACTTTTTACATGGTTTGTCGAATATCTACAGAAATTTTTGACAAATTGATCTTGAAATTCGAGGATGTAAAGCACATGTTTGACTTCAAGAACAGTAGAAACAGTATACTGCAATTAAAAAATTAATATATTGAATATTTGATGAGCTATGGGCCTTTGTATGCAATAATTTATAACTGCGCGTGTGCGAACTATACCAAAGATTATTTTTTCATGATTTGGTAGTCATTTCTATGGAGTAACGCATACAAAAGGAACAGTCAAATATCGTGAAAACTTTGAAATACCAGCAATACAGTGAGCTAATTGACAAATTCGGGGGAGAAATCCCATTGGATGATATGGGATTTCCCCCCAAATTCGTCAGTTCCTAGTCTCGAGTACAGGACAACTGGAACAAAAAGCGAAATAATACAGTCGTTAAAGGAAAAAAAAGGAGAGAGAATTCTGCTGAAAATTATCCTAAAAAAAATGGAACCAGTACCAATAGATTAGTAATAACGTCTAATAATTAATGCTGTATTTAAATTTTAGTAAGGGGTCCGTCTGCATATAGAAATTGTAACAAACTTTAAAATTTTCAATACTTAGACTTAATTTTGACATAGTATTTGGATTCTTCAATGAAATTTACCTTCCAGATACCAAACGAGAAGCCATTCGGGCAAATAGTTTATGAATGATGAATATTTAAAGTTTTGATTTCTTAATGTTAAATTAATTTTTAATAGTTTTAAAACTGATTGCAATGCGGGTAGTTTTTTGAAGTATAACTCAAAAACGACTTCGCGGAATGAGCTGCAATTTTGGATTCGCATGTTTGAAGCTTCTAAAAACCAATTTCTGTTAAAAAAAATTCATAAGTTACAATTCATATCTGTTTCGGAAATTAATTTAAAAAAATATATAGTTTGAAATAAATTTTTGAAAAACAGCATGAATTGTAACCTATCAATTTTAAAATTGAAATTGGTTTCTAGAAACTTCAAATATGCTAATCCAAAATTACAGATTATTCTGCCAACAAGTTTTTGAGGTATGCTTATGAAATTTAGTGCATTGCAGTCTGTTTTGTAACGATTAAAAATGAATTTAATATTTCCAAACTTTAAACATTCATAATTCATAAACTACTTGATCGGATAACTTCCCGTTTTGTATTCGAAGGTAAAATTTACAAAGAAATCCAAGTAGGGTGTAAAGATTATATGTTAGCATTGGGAAGTTAAAAGTTTGTAGCAATTTCTGTATATAGACGGCTACCTAAACAAAAGTTAGGTATATCATTAAGTAATAGATTTTATTACTAAAATTTTGGTACCAGTCCCATTTTTATACAATAATTTGCGGTAGAATTAGTAGGGAGTATTCTTCCTTTCCCCATTGGGAATTGTCTTAAATTAAGCATTCATCTGTAAACTTCGTTTTAAATAAACATTTGTTTCTGTTAGAAAATACAATGTGCTTATTGTACTAACATACTATCTTCATATTATGGGCGTTCATACTATCTTCCTCTAGTGGAACGTTTTTAAGCATTGGCTACTTTTGGCTACCTTAGAAGATAGATTATTAAGAAAAACTATTGCGAAAGAAAAATAATTCTTTTGAAATGTTGGTTGGTTATTTGATTGGTTGTCAAACGCCAGCATGGTCATCTTTTGTAGTTTAGGAATAAACTGAACTGGACCTGCTTAATTTGGATTTAGAACTGTTAGAGACAGCCTAGCTTGAATTGAAATTCGAAATCAAGTAACAAACTCTTAACTATTAGGCATCCTTAAGATAATTAAATGGGCTCCGTGGAGTGAAAACCTAATAAAACTTTACATTGACTAGTTATAGCATAATTTATGATCTACCTATGAAGTTACGGAGTGTATAAAAACTTTAACTTAGTCATGTTTAAATGTGGTATGGATTATAATGGTTCACGAGTAATAATTGAAATGTTCTTTAATTCTATGAAAACTGTCGTATGCCGTCTGACGATTGGCTTACGAATAAAGGTTATCTCATCGAATTTAAGTCAGTGAAATTCAATATCTAAAAATGTATTTAAGCACGTCCCAGATAACATTTTGACTTTGATCTAGGGCTAAAAATATAGCAAGAGAAGATTTATACAAGACAATCTGCCTTCTGGCTGTTTTTTTTTTTTTTAAGTTCAGAAGTTAGAAGAAGAAAAAAAGTCCTTCCGGCCTGTACCGGCAGGAAAAGGTAGCTTTCCTATATCTTTGTTTTAAAATTTTAGCTAATGTTACTCGAAAACAGCAAGCTAAAATACAAAGAAACCGTTTACAAAAGAATCATTAATACTGAATTTGAATAAGAAATTCGCTAAATTATTGAGCTATAGCCAAGTTGGCTTCATTTATAAAAACTTATTTTGGTCGCCAAATTCGGCGATATTTCGCCAAATGTGAGAATTTGGCGATAACGGATATGAATATATAGTTTTATGCGTATGATTGGGAAAATGATTACAACAATGAAAGAAAATAATTTGCGAGAAATCGCGTTCACTAAAACTCATAAATTAATCGTTGTTAGGTAGCTTTCAATACAAAAAAGTATAAAGCTACCTATTGCAGCCGTTCGGAGGAAAGTAATTCCGGAAAATTTCGATATATTTTCACCGATCATGACCCCCAGACCCCAAAACCACCCTCCGTTCAAATGTTGATGTATATATATATAAATCAACATTTGAACGGAGGGTGGTTTTGGGGTCTGGGGGTCATGATCGGTGAAAATATATCGAAATTTTCCGGAATTGCGTTCTTCCGAACGGCTGCAATAGGTAGCTTTATACTTTTTTTGTATTGAAAGCTACCTAACAACAATTATATACATAAATCAACATTTGAACGGAGGGTGGTTTTGGGGTCTGGGGGTCATGATCGGTGAAAATATATCGAAATTTTCCGGAATTGCTTTCTTCCGAACGGCTGCAATAGGTAGCTTTATACTTTTTTGTATTGAAAGCTACCTAAAAAAGAAACAGTGATATAATATATATTTTTAATAATACCACCGAAACTATTTTTGTTGCAATAGAGACATTGAATATAAAGCATTCAACATACACTAATATTTTGCATCGATCTGAGCCATTTTCCAAAAGTTTGAGAAATAGCAATAATAAGGGACATACAGACGAATGTGAGGAACGTTTTCTGTAAAAGCTGATTACCAGTAATAAATAAGAGATAAACTCAAGATGGATACAGTCCTTAGAATTTCATAGCATCACTAATTTAAATAAGAAATCTTTGCCTAATATATTTTTTTTTAGATTAAAAATCTTCCACCGCTTAATTGCATAATTTGTAATATTTTTCTGCTATTAAAAAAAGCGAAAAATTCTACACGAAAATTTCTGTAGAACTATTAATTACCCTGTAAACTTTCATATAAAAAGTTACAATGGAAACGAATAATAATAATAATAATAATAATAAATCTCTACATTTGTACATGATAGAGAAACCAACGAAAAATAAGTGTTTAAAATGAAATAATAAAACAAATTAAGGAGTAACACCAGCAACGTTTTGACCTGTCAAGAAAAAAAAAACTTTTTTTATTTTTTGCTGAAAATATTCTTTACAAACATGAAATCATATTTAATTAGTTAGAAATCTATAGAAAGTGAAAGGGTAATTATGAAGTTATCGAAGTAGCGTCGCAGCAAGTAAACAGTAACAAAGATATTAAGTTTTTTTTTTTCAGAACAGCAATTTTTAAAATCAGTGGACACTCTAGCTCCGCCAGTTTTCAATCAATAAACTTTAACTTTTTGAAAGTTAATCATCACATTTTTCTAGTGAAATACGTTGGATGTTTTGATATATTAATAGATATTACATATTATTCGATATTGTTAATAGCGATTGCTTGCTTTTCTCGGTATCTGCATGTAACGAAAGTTTTGGTTGAAATTTGATTTTTGACTTTGAATTTACATTTAATTCAACTTACATTTCACTATAAAACCATATGTATGTGGTGTTTTTACGAAGATGAGATACCACGCGATGTAATATTCCACGAGAAAATGGCAGTTTGTTAAAGATATAGAAGGTTGCAGTCGATATCAATAATCATGGCGAAGAGGTGAGGCAATGAGGACGAGGAGACACCAGAAGAGTTTCGTCAATAAAGACCAGCCAATTTCCAGACAAATCGTTTATTTATGAATAAGAGCGATGCAGTAACAGTTCCCACAGGTATAAGCTTATAGCTCTCAGGCTTCACGATGGCTCACTACATTCTACGTGACTAAAACACCAGATACCCATTTGGTTACACTTCCAAACACGTCAAAAATCTGCCCTCCAAAGCATGCAAGCGAGTTTTGTTCACGGAGCGTAGACATACAGAATACGACTTCATGAGCGCACAAACCAATGAGCGAGAGGCGAGCTCCAGCCCAGCGAATGAGGCGCGAGGGAGAAGCTCTAACACGAAAGAATTCTTCTCGAGCCGCGCATTAATTTTGAAGTGAAAAATACCTAGCGCGCGAAACCGAGCATGGAATAAAAAAAAAAAATGGCTTTTTTAAAAACATTCGAAATGAGAAAAGCGTCTCTCGGAATTTTATAGATTGGAAAGCTGATAAAAGTTACGAATGAACTTAAAATTTTAGATTAAGATTTGGAATAAGATAATTATTAATATACGGTTTAATACTTTTAAAAGGACATTAAATAAGAATAAATATTATTAAGAATTAAGGAAATACTGACTATGTCAGCAGAAGTTAGATTAATTTAAAGGACTAATGCGAAATAAATGTGAAGGATTTGCGAAGGAAATAAATTTTTTATATAACATGTATATATTTAAAAACGATTAGTATACACGATTTCACTTGCTTTTGGTCTAAAAAAACTTTTTTTTATTGTTCCATTTCATGTCTACGGTGATTTATCATACCCACCACGACCCCTTCTTTTAGACAGCTTTCAATACAAAAAGCTACCTATTGCAGCCGTTCGGATGAAAGCAATTCCAGAAAATTTTGGTAGATTATCACCCACCACGTCCCCTTCTTTTAGATAGCTTTCAATACAAAAAGCTACCTATTGCAGCCGTTCGGAGGAAAGCAATTCCAGAAAATTTTGGTAGATTATCACCCACCACGTCCCCTTCTTTTAGATAGCTTTCAATACAAAAAGCTACCTATTGCAGCCGTTCGGAGGAAAGCAATTCCAGAAAATTTTGGTAGATTATAACCTATCATGACCCCCAGACTCAAAAACCACCCTCCGTTCAAATGTTGATTTATATATATATATATATATATATATATTCAAAATGGCTAGCAGTTAAAAAATGTTTAATTTAAAAAAAATAAAAAAATGCACAAAAAATTATAAATTGAAAAAATTGTTTCTGTTAAGTATTAGATTGTGATACAAGGATTCCGGAACATTTTAAGTAGATTTCGTAAGAAATACTACCTACTACATTCTCCTCTATATTGGATTTTTTTAAAAATTTTTGCAGATCTACGCCGATCATGACTTCCAGAACCCAAAACCACCCCCAGTTCAAAACTTTATCTATCTATCTATGTAACTTTTTTATGGACACGATAGCGTCAATAATTCTGCACAAATCTCTTCCAAACTCATACATAAAATCAATTGGCATAAAATCTCCGTCAAGTTCGTTAATGGGCAAAATCGAACCAAGGGGGGGGGGGGCTTTTTGTGAAAACAGAAACAACCCATAATTTCTTAAGTATGTTACGTATCGAATCTGTATAAAGTTATTATTACTTCTAGGAAAAGGGCCGAAAATTTATGTATGACAGATTTTTGATATCATTAAAAATGGCCTCAAGGGGGGGGGGGGGGGTAGAAGAAAAAAATTCATAACTTCGTCAATTCACAAGATATCAAATCCGCTTAAATTTACTATAAATCCTTTTAATATTATCTAAAACTTTTATATTGACAAGTTTATTTATAAAACCAACCCTTATAGCCAAAAAAAAAAAAAAAAAAAAATCCCTGCCGGCTCCGCCTGCAAACAAGTTAGGTTTCGAAGTGGGCGGTTCCAACTGCCGCATCATGGAAAAAGGTCATTTCTTCCGCAATTCCAACAAACAGGCGCCCCACGGTCTGCGTCTTCGAAATCTACCAAGCCTGTAGGCCGAGCCGTCAGGGATTTTTTTGTTTTGGCTTTATCTTAAAAAAATGGCTGAGATATGGCAGTTTGAAATTCTAGGCAGGCTTACATTTTGAAACAACCTGATTTTTGTTATGCTGTAACTCTCGTATTTATGAACCGATATGAATGTGACTGATCATGTGTACGGGCCATACCAAGGTCTCGATCGAGTGTGTTGGCCAGCTCCATGTGCCATCTTGTATCAAAATGATGCCCAGTTAAAAAATTTAATTTTTTTTAAATGCAAAAAGATGTATAATAAAATTATAAATTGAAAAAGTTGTTTCCATTAATTGTTAGATCATGATACAAGGATTCCGAAGCATATGTTTTTTTGGCTTTATCTTACAAAACGGCTGAGATATAGCTGTTTGAAATTCTATGGAATATGGAAGCTACCTTTTCCTCCCGGTACATGCCGGAAGGACTTTTTTCAAAGTGCTCCCACCCATCATCCGTCAAGCCACCATTTTTTAATATATGAAAGAAAAAATACAATTTTCTACTTTAATAAATATAGTATAATAAATTATTGTAAATGGATTTTTATAAATACTTCACATTTCTTTTAAAAAAATTCTCGAACTAGCCTTAAATTTCAGGGCATCAAAGTGGTGCTACCCATTAAATTATTTAAATGTTATGAACAAATATCTAAAATGACAAAAACTATTCAAAAAACATTTTTTTATAACAATACTTTTTTTTAAAAAGGTCAAGTTACGTTCACATCTAATGCCTATTTAAGGAGTCGTGTACCTACAGACAAAAATAAAGTACTGTTTTATTCATTCATACGAAAAAGTTATTTGATGTGAAATATTTTAATCAAAACTGCATTCAGAACTTTGTGTAAGAATGAAAATTGGTAAAACAAACTTTAGCTACTACTATATACGGCAAAAGGAATATTCTTTTTTAAAGTCATTTTATTTAAAAAA
This sequence comes from Maratus michaelseni, assembly GCA_963931845.1. Taxonomy (NCBI): domain Eukaryota; kingdom Metazoa; phylum Arthropoda; class Arachnida; order Araneae; family Salticidae; genus Maratus; species Maratus michaelseni. Next base: position 177,204,702 of record OZ007592.1, on the reverse strand, counting down.
AATATTTTGCAGATTACGCATATACGATTTCGTGAAAAGGTCTACCCAGATTTTTATAAAATTTGAACCTATTTATAATAAATATATGTATACGAAAAAACTTAAAATCTTGATCCTTCTACTAACATTCATAAAATTATGTTTGTTTAAAGTTTTTAAAATGTCCGACTTTTAAGAATATTTATTCATTTTTAATGAAAAGATAAGAAACTTTTTTTTTTATAATAAAACTTTTTTTTTAACAGAACACTATATCTCTAAGTACCTAAAAAATAATAAAACGCGTTGTTAAAGGGACTAGAAGGGTTTGACGAAAACATTTAATTGTCATTATTTTTATTGGCCCGATAGGAAAATTCTTAAAATTATCGTACGAGCCGTAAACGTCAAATACTTGATACATACACAGGAGTACGGGCCCTGATCGCGGGCCCCTTGGCCAGTCTGTAAAGACATTCTAGCAAATTAAAACTTTTAATTTTTTTTATTTGTCAGTTAATTCAATTTAAAATTTTTACGTAAAAAAGTACGAAACTACTTTTGCTAGTATTTTAAAGTAGGACCGAAGCGGGCCCTCTAGCAGAGCCCAGTAATTTGTACCGACTCGGCTCTACCCCGCCTCTGTACGGACCTGGAGGGAGTATTTAGGATTAATACTTATTTCTATGTAAGAAGAGATTTTTTTAATGAGAAAATTAATCTTGAAACAATTTAAAAATGTTATTAACAATTTTCTATCGTATACTTCCGATTCGAGCTCGGGCCCGGAAAAAAGAAGCGGTATTTATCTCTTGTTCCCAGCCGCCACTTGCTACACTGGATATCGTTTAGACTCCTTTTATAGTGGCGCCATCTAAGAAGAGTGTAATGAAGGTTTTGTAAACTTCAGATTTCAGGCAAAATAATAATTTTTTACATTTTCTTTGATAAACATTTAGTCATTCAAATCCAAATACTATTTAAGTGCAATGAAAGCCGTCTATAACGAAACTCTCTAGAATGATCTCTCTAACCTATTTATAGCGATAATTCACACTTCATAACTGCTAACTTTCAGTTTTTTTTTTTTTTTTGTAAGTCAAATAAATATAACTTGAATTAGAAAAAATATTTAATGAAATGTTTATTTTTTTTTCTATGTAGTTATTTATTAACTCATTTATTTAATGTAATTCCTGGTGTTATTTGATTTGATAAAATAAGGCAGATTGGCAGTTTGATACTGTCCTGGCAAAGATTTCTTTGATCAAAGTTCAGTCTATGGAAAGTGATATATTACACATCTGTCTATAAAAATTACTGATTATGGTGTAAATTTGTCTATAATGATAATTTTTTTTTCGAGCTGGCCATTTGTTCGTATCTGTAAACTTGTGTATAAAAATGCAAAAAATAAAAAATAAATAAATGTATAAAATATTAAGAATCGACTCATTTTGGAGACAATCAATCTAAAACGAATTTTACATCCACATTTTGAATGAATCTTTAATATAATTTTTAATCTTTTTTGAATGAATCTTTAATAGAATTTTTAATATTTTTTGAATGAATCTTTAATCGAATCTTTATTTATTTTTAGTTTTAGTTTTCAGGATTCTGGAAGATAGTAAACAGCTGTTCACTCGAACGCATTGAATAAAACGAACAAAGAAAGAAACTAGTCGTTGAGGGCCACCGTAATACTTACCCATCATGGATATGCATAATATAAAATATGAAAATAAAACATGTGTAAACTACTTATAAAATGCATTGCAATTCGAATAAAATCGTAGCTTGATGACTTCATAAACTTTAAAAGCTCTAATACTGAATTGCGTAAGAGAAACATCATTACAACTCAAAAAATGATAATCCTATTAACTAACAGTTTACTGCGTCGGATTAAGCGTCTCTTTACTAATTAAAATATATCTTTGAATTGAAATTTGAATGAAATACAGGGTCATGAAAAATCGAAGAGTGTGGAAAATGTGATTACAAGTATCTCGGCAACTAATTACCCGATCAACTTCATTCTTAATGCAAAATTTATGTTTTTTTATTGTCTTTTATAGTCTTAAAAAAACAATTTCGAAAATTTTTATATACCTTTTAACAGAACGAATATTTCAAGAGTCCGAAAAAAATAATTCCGGATAATCGAGGTTACTGCAATTCAATAAGCTTCTTCGCATTATTACATACTGAGTACATACCAAATTTCAAGTCTCTATCTCAATTTGTTCGAGAGATAGAGCATTTACAGACACACACACAGACGGACGGCAATTTTTTCTTTCTAAAAATATGTTTTTCGGAATCTCCAGTGTCTGAAACGTGTAAATCCGTCAATTTTTTTTTTTTTCGATTTTCAAAACGATTACAAGACTTACCCTATACTATGTATGATGGGTAAGTAAAAGGAAGAAGAAAATTAGAAAACAACCCTGCAACTGTCGACTTTCGCCACAGACTGTTTTGGGATGTTGACTCTTACAAAATGCGTGATACTCCACCTACGGCTTGTCCAACCTTTCAGGAAACAAAGGCGTACCTTAGTTTGTGGTACATAATGTAGTGCACCATTATTCACATGATTCGAAAAATATAAGAAAAGAATTTTATCTCACTTCAGCAAGGATAGCAATACCTACACGTCTGCAGGATACATATATATCTCACAGTGGTAAGCAGTAGTATTGGCATCCTACTACGGATAAAGGCTCATCTAAAAAAAATATTAAAAACCTAGCATAGTAAATTTTACGTTATACTTTTCTTAGCTTTAGGAGTAAGATGGAGGGGGGGGGGGATCTCAGGGATTTTTGCAGATAAAGGAACCAAAAACCTTAATACCAACTGTAATAATAATAATAATAAAAATAATAATAAAATATGCAAATATTAATTAGTTTAAGGCAAACTAACTTTGGAGATGGATTTTTATTTTAAAGAAACCTAGAAAAGAAAATGAAACATTCGAAGAGGCGCCAAGAGAACCTTCAAAGGACGCCATGATGCCCGCGGGCACCGCGCTGGTGGACAGCCCGGCCCACATACACTTCCGTGTTAACTCCAGACCCTGATCAAGCCGAAGACAGGTCCAGGACTAATGTTGTCAGTTCCACTTTTACAAAAAGCGGGACAGGGACTTCTAAATCGGAAAATAAAAATACAGCAAATCCTATCGAAACGGGACGTATGTAACGGGTTTCTGATTTAAACGTAAAAAAAAAAAAGAAATCACGCTCCCTATGGAAGAAATATCATAAAATTATACCTGTTAAGACGGAAATTCGTCTAAAACGGAATCTATTTTGCTAACTTGGGATTCCTTCTTAGTCGGTTTTACTGTATTTAATAAACATAATAATCTTACACAGTAAAATATGGGAAAGCGAAATCGTTAGTGACCAAAGGAAAATTCATTTTTGGAGAGGTTTTTGATTGAGTATTTATAATTGGTAATCCTTCAGTAGAAATTATGAAATTTTTACGTATGGACAGAATTTCGTTATAAACGGCCTCCATTATCCCAGGTTTTATTGAACCACGTACATTAAAACGTGTAAAAGCAAAATCGCTAGGGACCGAAAACAAAAAATTTTTTAGACAGGTTACCGTCATAACAGGTATCTTTGTTTGATATTCCTTTCTACAGGATCATAAATATTTTCCGTTATAGGAAGGTTTTGTTTACACAGATTTTACTGTATTAAGTTCTACTCGATGCAATCTAACGAATAGCATGATAAATAAATAAATAAAAAATAAAAAACATTAAGAGAATTTGCGTATCATGAAAAATCGGGACTTTTGGCGTCGCTTGCAGTGGTTCCGCGAGATGGGTCTTAGGACGTCCCCCGTAAATTGGGACACCTGGCAACTTTACCCAGAGTCCAGTATTCACTCTGGAGCTGCTCTTCTGATACAGGCACAAAAAGTTAAACCTTTTTTCTATGAATATATAAATGCATATTTAGATAAATATATTTTTTGTTTTTAACCTACTCTACAAGTACAAAATATTGATTATAATTAGTACAAAGTCAAAACAGAGATTTAAAATATCAGCCTTACAAAAATTGAATACCAAATTTGGGGAGACCAAACTTCAGGGGTCTCAGGTCCACAGCCTATTTGGGTTATGCTTAAATCAGGTCCTGGTTGACCACCATTTATTCACAATCAGGTTAGTTTTATTTTCGTTTTCTTTTGCGCCATAATATCGGATTTTTGCTTACATTACAGTGGTGGAAAAAATTATAAAGCCACTTGAAAATATGATATAATTAAAAAACAAAATATAGAACATTTATGAAATTCCATACATATATATTATATGCTACAAGGAAGTAAAGAAAAAAATAAATTCATTAATAACTACATTAATAAAAGATTAATAGACTTAAGAAAATTTTCTGTACAAAGAAAGTTGGAAATAATTATAAAGTCGATACATGTATTTCATCAATAATCGATATGAGACCCGTTTTTTTCGATGACTTTGACTAGTCTTTTGTTCATTGAATCTATCAGACCACACAAAGTACTTGCATCAGTTTTATTCCAGCAGTTTTTAAAAGCATTCATCAAATCTAACTTTAAATTGAATTTTCGCCCATTTTTGTAAACATTTCGAGCTAAAATTCCCCAATGATTTTCTATTACATTCAGATCGGGTCTATGAGCTGGCCATTGAAGGCATTTCACTTGATTAAGTTCCAGTCAAGATTTAGTTTACTTCGAAACATGAACGGAAGCGTTTTCCTGCTGAAATGTCCAGTCTCCTGAAGTTATAAGATGAGCAAATGGGTAAAAAATTATCTCCTAACATTTCTTGATACATAACCCAATTCCTTTTGTTATGCATGAAAACAATTGGAGTGGTTCCACAGGCAGCTAATGCAGCCCAAACCATAACCGAGCCACCTCCAAATTGACGCTTTGAAAAAATATCAGGCTCCTGTCGTAAATCATGCCAAAAATATTTATAGCCATCGGGTCCATCGAAATTAAATTTCTTTTCATTGGAAAAGACAACATCTCTCCAATTTGTGCCTTCGGTTACATGTTTTCGTGCAAAGTCTAAGCAAGCATTTTTGTGGTACTTAGAAAGAGATGGTTTTCCTTTATTTTTTTTTAATTGAACTATGGGTTTGTTATTTAAAACATTTCTTACTGTTCGGCTTGTACATGGTAATTGTAATTGTTCTTGAATTTGGGCATACGACTTTTTTGTCCGCAAACTAGCTTCCGAATTTGTCTTGATTGCCTTATAGTTAATGATTTCGATCTTCCTGTGTGCTTCTTACCGCCGTAATCTTCGGGATTTCTGAGAAAACTGTTTACTGCAGCCTTGGACCTTCCTATTTTTCTTGCAATATTAGAACCAGACATACCAACTTCATTTAAAGTTAATATTTTAATTTCTTGACCATCGGATAACCTTTTTCCTCTTGGCATTGTATTAAACAAACCAAATACAAAATGAATGCACGTAACGCGTTTACATTTACCTAAACTTTCATGGCGATCTATTTTCTTAAGTCTGGCATTATGCCAAATAAGGCTAGAATCATCGGATTTATACTTTTTTCCAAGTTGTTTTTCATTGGTTGTAAGAAATAGCATAATTTATGTTCCCCCTTCCGTTTTTCCAAATAAAGTTTATGTGTATTATTGCAATGTTGATCATGCAAATGAAAATAGAATTTGCTTTATCAACAATTCCATTACTTTTTGAATTTTGTAAATTTTTCTATCGGCTTTATAATTTTTTCCAGCACTGTATATGGACACTACTGAAAAGAAAAAAAAAGGAACACAGCATATTAACTCTGCAGCAAAACATTGTATAAAAATGTGACTGGTACAAATCGATTAGTAATAACGTTAACTAATTAATATTGTACTTAAAATTTTCTTTGGGTGTCGTCTGCACTTAGAAAATGTACCAAACTTTATTTTTTTCAAAACTAACACCCAAATTTCACATAATATTTGAATCTTTCAGAAATTCAGAATTTCTATATCTTAGGATTTTAAACATGAAGAAGTCATTTGGTTAAGCCCTTTAGAAATTATAAATTTTAGAATTTGGAACTCCTAATGTTAAATTAATTTCAATCGTTGCAAAACAGATTGCAATGCGGGTAGTGTTTTTAAGCCTAACTTAGAAACAACGTAGCGAAATGATCTGTAATTTTGGATTCGCATATCTGAAGGTTCTAGAAAATAATTTCTGTCAAAAAATTTTCTAGGTTTTGAAACTATATGAAATACATTTCATGTAATTTCGAAATTAAATTTTCGAAAAAAAATTACAACTTTTAATCTGGGAATATTTTAACAGTTTGTATACAGAATTTAGTACAATTTAAGTATAAAGTACCCCTAATTCTACTTTTGTATCAAAAAGAAAGACGCACTTTCCAGTCGATTGGCTATTTCCGTATTTTCTAGGACAATTTAGTAATTAAAATAAATGTTTTTTTTTCTTTCTTTTTTTTTTTTTTTTTTTTTTTTAGGACGCGAAAACTGGAGGAACTGCAGGATTTTCCACTGCAGGAAAAGTGGCCGAATGAGTAACGCAGCCAAAAGTGAAAATCATGTTTCTCCATCTTTCTGACCCACTGTTTCGTTTCTGTAGTGTACGCTGTGGAAAGCATAGATTTACTTCTTCCATGGTAGCAGATGCGTTGATTAAACTATCAAACATCTGTAAACGGACTCACTTTGCAGATTTTACGCCATATTTGAAGCGGCGCACAGCGACAGCCATTCCACTTACCGTTTTGATTTTTGAAACACTCAACTGTCGTGATGTTGAGCCCGGTTGACCTGGACATGGAGAAACATTTCATTTTGTTCCCTCTTGTACTAGAGAATCACCAAAACTAGTCAGGGTGTTTCAAAGCTGGAAAAAGAAAAGTATTTTCATTAAAACAGATCGATAATTTTAGCGGAAACACAGAAGCAACTATAAGTAATTGCCTAAAACAGTGAAATTCCGACTACCCTGAAGTAGATACTTTTGTCAATTAGCTACCTTATAGCGTTCTGGATGCATATCGGATATGCGGAAATCCGAATAATTGGTGCAATCGTAAAAAAATTTATGTTGTATGTGTTGAAGGGGCGAGGCCAACGAGGTAAGCGCGTAACATCAGAATATTAAATTCTTCAAATTAAAATTAACTCTGGTCCTCAACATGCAGAAAGAAAAGGAATTGCTTACCTTTTCTAAGGTCTATCCAATTTATGAAATATCCACTGGTTTATATATTTCAACTATTTGAGAACTTATTATAAACACTTCTTGAATAATCCTGTTTTGCACCACCGCTGAAATAAGACTTGTAAAAAAAAATTATATTAATGCACAATTCACATTGAATAAATAAGTTCACGTTTGGATTGATTTTAAAAATTATATTTTACATTACTTAAAATTTTAAAAGGTTTACATTTAGATTAATTTTAACATCAGGAAACATTTTTTCCTGTGACTTTACAGAATGAAGGATAGTAATACACTGACTCATTTTCACAAAGTTTGGAAAGTTATGAGTAAAGTTGCATCATTTCTTTGAAACAAATTGACGTTGAATAATTGTCCTTTTAAATGTTTTAGTTCTGTAATAAGTTTATAATAGCATAATCACAAATAACAAATTATAAACATATTTCACATTATTAGAAGAGAACGATTATAACGAGGTAATAAATCTCTATTGCTTGATAAACTTGAAACTTAAGAGTCATAAATTAGGTCACTTGTTTTAAGAGATGAGAGAAAAATTATCGTTGGGTTTTTATCTGCGTGCTTCATCATTTTCTTTATTTATTTATTTTACTTTGAGTGGAAAATATTAAGTGATTGAAATGAATGGATTAGTTTTCTACAATTTCCCCCTTAATCCATTCATGGGGATTAACTAATATTTTCATTGAATTTCTGTGTTCGATGAATCGAGGCTTGGGTAAAGGTTTGGTAAGTGCATCAGCTATCATTTTTTCTGTTGGAAGATATCTTAACTCAATTATGCCTTCTTCGCTATATTGTTTAATGGCATTAAATTTGACGTCGATGTGCTTTGATCTTTTCGTGAATTTTTCTGATTCAACCATTTTTATGGTACTTTGATTGTCTTCATATAAAGTGATTGGTTTTTGCTGTGGAAAGCCTAGATCGTCAAGTAACTTCAATAACCAAATTATTTCTTGGCTAGCATGTGCTGCGGACACATATTCAGCCTCTGCTGAAGATAAGGCAATGCAACTTTGCCTTTTCGTCGTCCACTGAATTGGGTTGTTGCCCAACATATATAATATTCCCGATGTTGATCTACGGGTTTTGGTATCACCTGCCCAATCGGCATCAGCGAATACCTTTAATATTGGTTCTTCATTAGTGTTAATTATTAATTTTAGTTCTTTAGTATGATATAGATATCTTATTATTCTTTTTACGGCTTGCCAGTCTTTTTCGCGAGGATTCTCATTTCTTCTGCTTAAAATGTTTACTGCTGCTGAAATGTCAGGTCTAGTTATTGTTGTTATATAAAGCAATGAACCAAGTGCCTGGCGATATTTAATATTATTTGGCATTATATTATCATCATCATTTAATTTGTTATATCCTGGTTCCATTGGAGTTTTGCACGGTTTGGAGTTTTCAAGATTGAACTTTTTCGCTAAATTTTCAATCTTAATTTTTTGATCAAGAGAATAACCGTTAGGTAATTTCTGAATTTGAGTACCTAAATAGTTACTAATATTGCCTAGATCCTTTAATTCGTATTCTTGTTTTAGAGAATTTACGATTTCTTCTATTATTTCATCTTTGCTGGCGATGAGTATATCATCAACATATATTATTATGTATGATGTATGATCTTTTTCTTTTCTAGTGAAAAGACATGTGTCTGCTGTACTTTGGATAAAGTTCAAGTTGTCTAGTGTTTCAGCGATTTTAATATGCCAAGCTCTGGCGGCCTGTTTGAGGCCATAGATAGCCTTTTTGAGCTTGCAAACTTTTTCAGGAAATTGTTCGTTTACATAGCCTTCAGGTTGATTTATATATATTTCTTCATTTAAGTTCCCATGAAGAAAAGCGGTGTCAATATCTACATGTCGCACATTCAAATTATTATAAGCTGCTGCTAAAAGAAGTGTTTTGATGGTACAATGTTGTGCTACTGGTGAAAATGTTTCTTGATAATCTTCCCCATATTTTTGACTGAAACCTTTGGCAACAAAACGTGCTTTATATTTTTGTGTATTTCCTGAACTATCAATTTTTCGTTTGAAAATCCATCTACTTCCTATGATTCTTTTATTAAGAGGAGGATCGACTAGATCCCATGTATTATTTTTCATTAACGATTGTATTTCGTTTTCAGTGGCTTTAAGCCAGTTTTTCTTTTCTAGTGGATTGTTTATTTTGATAAGCTGTTTCCAGTTTTCAGGTTCTGTTGTATCGCAATCATTTGCTAAAGCAATAAAATTGTCGGAAGTATATCTTTGAGGTGGTACTCCTCTGTTTTGTCTTTCAGATCTACGAGGTTGATGTGTTTCTGATTGTTTGGGCGCGTCAGGTGTACAGGGTGTGTCACCTATTTCTATTTCAATGTATTTTTTATCTTCAATTAATTGTTCGTGATCATTAATTTTCTCGTTTAAATTGTTCAGTTTTTCTTCCAGAAATTTTACAGATCTGGAAATTATTATTTCACCATTTTTAGTGAAAACGCGGTATCCCTTTGTATTATTATCATAGCCCATGAAGATACCCTCTTCTGCTGTGTCATCTAGTTTAGATCTTTTGTGTTTGTTTATGTAAGTGTATACTTTACAGCCAAATACACGTAAATAATAGAGATTTGGTTTTCTTTTGAACCAAATTTCATATGGCGTTTTATTTGTCAATTTAGTGGGGAGCCTATTTTGGAGGTGATTAGCAGTATTTATCGCTTCACCCCAGAACCTATGAGGTAAATTTGCTTCGGATAATAGGCTTCGTGTCATTTCAATTAAACTTCTGTTTTTTCTCTCAGCAATGCCATTCTGGCTGGGACAAAATGGAACTGTGTATTCATGTTTTATACCATGTTCCCTTAGAAAGGCTTCTGTTTTATTTCCTATGTATTCCCCACCGTTATCCGATCTAATCGCCGTCGGATATTTTCCTTGTCTGGTTTTGACCATTTGTACATAGTCTTTTATTTTTTCATAAACTTCATCTTTACTTTTTAATAAGTAAATAACTGTGAATCTAGAACTGTCATCTATGAATGTAAGGAAGTAATTTTTTCCTCCTATTGTGGGTGTTTTAAAAGGCCCACATAAATCAGTATGTACTAAATCTAATACTTTTGTTGTTTTATTTTCGATAGATTTAGAGTACGGTGCATTTGTTGACTTTGTTTTTATACAGGTTTCACAGTTTGTTTTATGATTACAGTTATTTATTTTTATCCCACTGGCCAAGTCATTTTTGACTAATTCTTTTATACTTTCATTATTTCTGTGGCCAAGGCGTTTATGCCAAATTTCGAGGCAATCTTTATTTCTGCAATCATGTGCAATGTTTATTTTATTTTGAGAACTTTCTTCTAGTGTTTCAACTTGATATAAGTTATGTTTCTTAAATGCTTCTAAGTATATATTTCCATTGCACGATAGTATGCATTTTTCATTTTCGAAAAATACTTTGTAGCCATGTTCTGTGGCTTTACTTACGGAAATTAAATTTGATTCCAATTGTGGAACAAATAACACATTTTTAAGTGTAATTCTATTTATACATCCATCAGATGTTTTTGTCATTATTTGTGTTTCGCCGGTTCCGTAAGAATTTAATGTATTCCCATTAGCAATTGTTACTGTAGTTTTTTCAGTATCGTTGAATTTTGTAAATATATCCCTATCGTTCGCTATATGCGAAGACGCTCCTGAGTCAATTAACCAGGTTTTATTAGCGGGATTGACAATTATGAATGCTGCATCTTTATGTTCACTTTTATTTATTTGTACCTGTTCATCTGTTTTTGATTCATTCATTTTATTTTTTCTATCACCTTTTGTATTTTCAAAACACAACGATGTGTACTTTTTGTATTTGTATTGTGTTTTAGGTGTAGTGGTCTGTGTGTTTCTGTTCTTGAGATGCCAGCATTGTTTGTAAGTGTGATTTGATTGTTTACAGTAGGTACAATATTTGTTTTGCCCTTTATAATCTTGAGTGTATTTCTTTTGTGTTTTAAACACCTTTTGTGAGTTTTCAACTTGCTCACTATTTTCTACCCGTTTATTAAATTCATCAGTAAGTTTGCTCTTGATGAATTCGGGAGTTAATTCAATTTCATTTCGGGCTTCGAGAGCTGTTATTAGAGTATTATAACTCGCAGGTAACGAGCACAATAGAAGTGCAGATAAATGCGAGTCGGTTATGTTCTCTCCTATTGCGGAGAGCTTATCTTTTATTTCCAGTATATTAGTAATGTGTTTGTGCATATTCCCATTTTCGGGAAGTTTTGCACTATACAATTTTCGTAACAAATACAATTTACTGGACAAATTGGCTCTCTCATGAATATTTTTTAAACTATCCCATGTCTGTTTTGCTGTTTCTAAATGTTTTACATGAACTATTTGCGTATCGTCTATACTCAGGTTTATTAAAGCGCGAGCTTTTGCATCCTTTTTTCTCCAATCTTCGTTAATTGGTGTAGGGGGTTCCTGAGTTACGAGTTCGTACAAATCTTCCTTAATTAACAACATATTAATTTTAAACTTCCATATAGAATAATTATTATTGTTTAATTTATCTACTATTTGCATTTCCTTTATTGTCGCCATCTCGGAGAACTTGTTTATACAGTTTTTAAAGTTTTATTAGTTTAAATAGTTTATTAAATTCAATTATGTTTTCTTGAATTTTTAATCTAGCATAAGAGCTGAGTATTATTTTTATTAATTAGAGTCAATTATTAATCCTTAAGAATAAATTCTGAGTTCATATATTCTTCAGTCTCATGATCACTGTTGAAGGGGCGAGGCCAACGAGGTAAGCGCGTAACATCAGAATATTAAATTCTTCAAATTAAAATTAACTCTGGTCTTCAACATGCAGAAAGAAAAGGAATTGCTTACCTTTTCTAAGGTCTATCCAATTTATGAAATATCCACTGGTTTATATATTTCAACTATTTGAGAACTTATTATAAACACTTCTTGAATAATCCTGTTTTGCACCACCGCTGAAATAAGACTTGTAAAAAAAAATTATATTAATGCACAATTCACATTGAATAAATAAGTTCACGTTTGGATTGATTTTAAAAATTATATTTTACATTACTTAAAATTTTAAAAGGTTTACATTTAGATTAATTTTAACATCAGGAAACATTTTTTCCTGTGACTTTACAGAATGAAGGATAGTAATACACTGACTCATTTTCACAAAGTTTGGAAAGTTATGAGTAAAGTTGCATCATTTCTTTGAAACAAATTGACGTTGAATAATTGTCCTTTTAAATGTTTTAGTTCTGTAATAAGTTTATAATAGCATAATCACAAATAACAAATTATAAACATATTTCACATTATTAGAAGAGAACGATTATAACGAGGTAATAAATCTCTATTGCTTGATAAACTTGAAACTTAAGAGTCATAAATTAGGTCACTTGTTTTAAGAGATGAGAGAAAAATTATCGTTGGGTTTTTATCTGCGTGCTTCATCATTTTCTTTATTTATTTATTTTACTTTGAGTGGAAAATATTAAGTGATTGAAATGAATGGATTAGTTTTCTACAATATGCACGTGTGAAATAAACATTTCTTTAAAATCACTGTTGTTTGATAAAAAAGTAAGTCTAATGTATGTTGAAAATAAGGTAACTTTTGCTAAAACCAACACTCGCACACACACTCTCTCTCACACATACACACTGACACGAGCAGCAGAGAGTACACGTAAATACGGTACTTTTTGGTTATTAAAAATTGTTATTTATACATAAAAAATGCTTAGTAGACTTTCATTTATTCTGGGATACGTGAAACATTTTATCTTATTTTATTCTTTCTCATTCAGATTTTATCATACCTTATTATTTTTTTTTCAATATCTCTACATAAAAAGTAGCTAGATATATATGTTACTCGAAAGGAAGATTGATTATTCAAAAAACAAAACAATTGTTTTCAGAGGATATCTTCAAAATCTTTAAAGCGATGAGATAAAACTCACTTTCAGTTCTCGAAGAAATAAATTTTCCTTTTTCTTATATATGCGTTTTCTTTGACGAAGGAAAAAACTTTTTTATATCTAGATTTGTATCTTTATACTACAGACTTTGTTATTTGTATTCTTGACATGATCCTCAAAAGTATTTACCGAGAAAGGATACGTGGGAAAAGTTAAATATTGGATTCAAAGTCCTTTCAACGGATTTTGCCTGGAAAAAAAGGAAGGTGTGTTATAGAAGTGAAGGGGTATCATCCAAAGTGAAACTTACCTTCGATAAAAAGTATTTGAGATGTTTCACCGCTGTGTGATAAAATAATTGAAAAAGAACACTTCTGAGAATTTCTTGTTCCTTTTATCTCTTAAAGCTTTGTGACACAACTTCAATTAAAAGTAAAAGTTAGAAAATACACACATCCAAAAAGTTCTGAAAAATTCCGCCAAGTGAAAATCTATCAATCCAATATAGTAATTCCTGACCGGTATTCAGATCGGAATATTTACATAGGCTTTAAGGTATTTTGAAATAAACCCCATTAAAATCGTATAACTCAAAAAGTTAATCACAAATACAAAAATAAATACATAAATAAATAAATAAAATAAAATAAAATAAAAGTGTAAAAAAAGAGGTCTTTGCAATCATTTATTGTGTTCTTTCCAATCTTCCAATGTATAAAAAATAATATTTGTAATCGCAAAATGCGAATAGCTTGATTGAAACTTGCTTCTCTTGAAAAGACATAAATAGTCGATTTAGAAAAGAAAATGGCCAAATAACGGAAAACTAATGAAGCATATTTGCCATAAATCACACATGATTTTACTGAAATTCCGTGAAGTGCAGCATATACTTAATTAATACTTTTTCATGCAGCATATACTTAATTTGATGGGAGAATTTTGGATCACATAGATTGGAGGAAAAATTAACAAATAAAAAGCCCCCTCCATCCCCCCCCCCCCCCACAAAAATTACTGGCAGCAAAGATACCTGAAATCCAACATCGATTCATCGAAACACAGAAACACAAAAATGTGCAGAAAATTTGAATAATCAATTAAATTTTCTGTCAGAAGAGAAAAGCTTGTGAAGCAATGAAGAAAAATATTAGAGAAAATAGATGTATAGAACTTTTTGTACAATTTTTAGTTCAAACTGGATAATTTTTCGTTGACATTTTGTAACATTTTAGAGATACTTTTCTCTTGAGTTTAATTAACTTTTAACAATAACATTTTAAGAATGTTTACAATTTAGCGAAGAAAGAGAAATAAAACATATTAAATTTATCTTAGAATTTTTAGTTTAACTCACTAATTTAAACAGTTAGTCGTTATTCCTGTAATATTTTCCACTTCTTCATAAGATTTTCTCTTCTGACAGAAAATTTAATTGATTATTCAAATTTTCTGCACATTTTTGTCTGTTTGCGAAAACATATTCAGCACGTGAAGTTGAATTATGAACAAAACAGAAACAGAACATACCCACGAAGAAGAATGAAAAAAGCAAAACATGCATAGAAATATTGAATTATAATAACATTAAAAATTATAATTGTGGGTTTACAAAACTTTTCTAACATTAAAAAAATCATTGGGAATATATAAATTTTACAATTTAAGAAATGTTTAAAGACGGTAATAATAAAATATTTTGCTAAGTTCTATTTTCAAACTTTTAAAAAGTAATGTTTGTTTAAATAAATCAAACATAAGCGAAGAGATTTTAACAGTTGTTTGGCACACACTCAATCATGTAAATCGTTGTTCTTTCATAAATCTTTTTATAATAAACGTATAATTATTTTAAAACAAGAATCTAAATGATTTCAAGAAAGTGCTGAAGATGCGAAAAACTCTTCGGTAGTTTTTCTTTTCTTTCTTTCCTTTTCTCCGTAAACTATTCAAACGATTTTTTAACATGAAAAGATTTGAAAATAAAATTTAAAACAGTTTATGGAACAAACTGTAATAGAAAATGTTTGAAATCTACATGGACAGCATAAATATGTACCAGCTGTTTAAACAATTTGAAATGTTTCAGATATAAAATAAACATAACTTGTATAAATTTATTTAGACATCTCATATTTCAAACGCATTTTTTTTTCAATGCAATGGTTTAGCTTTATTTTGAGAGGCTGTTTCATCGAAGAAATTCAAACTTTAACCATTTATTTATGCTATAGAAGGCAGTTTTGAAAATATATGTAGAATTTATATTGAATGTGACGGAAATTTTCTAATCGTATTTTATGTTGTAGTTATTAATATAAATAATAGGTTTAGTAATAAAAATGCAATTTTTCCCTACATCTCTACCATCAAATGATTTAAAAACTTAAACCCGAAAACTCTCCATCTCTGTTGAAAAAGATCTTCTAAATGTTCATAGGTGTTGCGCGGCACAGAGTTCTAAAAATATTAGAGATGCATATACCATCAAAAAGGTTTGCAATAAGAAGAAAGTTATCTCTCGAATTTAAATGCCCTGATTCTGACCAAACAAAATAAGCAAGTGGGATGAGGGAGGAATTCTTTCGTTGGGGAGCTTTAAAGGTCAGGAATGTCAAATAAAACAAGCTGCAAGTGTTTGGGCCGAATTGTAACACGTTTTAGGGTTGCATTTTTGTCATCACGGGAAAGCAGCACATTTCCTCTCTATTTTTCTTCAACCTCTTTGTTTCGCGGTGATGAGTGAAAGGGTGATGTTACGATTTCGGCCAGTTTAAGGCTCCTACAATTACAGTAAAACTACATAGTGCTCCTACAGTAAAGCTCCTACAGTAAAACTGCATAGTGTTTTACTTTAAGCTAAACCCGAGTTCTTATTCATATTTTTAACTAAAAGGAAGGTATTTTAAGGAAATTTTCTATAGACTTACTTACCTCGCTTTGTGTCAAATGTAACAATATCACGATAATTGCATTGATGTCCACAAGGTGTCTTCTTGTACTAAATCGGTGATGCTCTACAACTTTGTAAATCACTTTTTTTCTCTATCTCTTTCCGTTTTCGAGATAGGAATTCTAATTCCGCAGCATCCCACCAGGTGGCTGGTAGGCGGTTTCATTGAGTAACGCATGGCTACTTTACTATACCTAGACACTACTTTTATGTATATAGCAGCAGCCGTTCCGAAGTTAAGAGGGTGGCAAGGGACTTTAGTGGGCATACTATATATACAGGGTGGATCTAAACTCTTGGGCAAAATTTTAAGGGGTAAGAGTACACATCAAAACAAACAATATTAAATAGGAAACTAAGGGTCCCAAACGTTTTCCGAAGGAGATAGGCGCCATTAAAGTTTAGAGTCCAAAATTTCAAATGATTATGAAAAACGGAAAAATTGGTCGATTCGTTTGCGGTTTTCGCTAAAACTATTCTTTATGTCAGTATTTTCTTAAAAATAAATTTTAAAGATAAAGTTCAAAAAATGCCGATAGAGGGCGCTTTAGACTTTGGAATAACGAAAAACTATTTTTTACCGTTATTTTTTGTATCTCATTAAATGCTTTCAAAAGCGTAGACTTAAACTTAAATTTTGAGCTCAAAATCTGAATCGTTAGGAGTGATTAAGTAGCGCAAACTGAACTGCGTTCAGGAGTTGAAATCTGAAACACCTCCCTCCCTCCTCCACCACTCCTGAACACAGTCTAGTTATTCCCGATCTTGGTGTCGTAGACCAGGCAGAAACAATATGAGTTGTAATTTTCCAATTGGACGAAAAATATCCGGGCCAGGATTCGAACCTGTGATCTCCTGAAGCTGCCATGCTCTACCAACTGAGCTATCCCGGTTGAATCTGGAGGGCATAATTCATCTAGATTCAACCGGGATAGCTCAGTTGGTAGAGCATGGCAGCTTCAGCCAAGAAATCGCAGGTTCGAATCCTGGCCCGGACATTTTTCGTGCAGTTGGAAAATTACAATTCATATGATTTCTTTCCCAATTTGAATAATTATGTTAAAATTAATCCAGGCAGAAACTACTACCCCCTACACGTAAAATAAACAATAAAGTAATGACAAAATTAAATAGAAAATTTATTCATAACAGACATGAGCAATTTCTCCGCGCAAAATAAAAAGAAACAATTTGATGTATGCATGTAGTGCGCAATATGAATGAAGATTGACACGTAGAAAATGGTACACGAATGATATTCGTGAAGAATCACAAAAACTGCTCGAAAGAGTGCCCACCAGCAACGATGAAGGCCTCACGCCACCGGCAGAGGGAGTTGCGAACATTAGTGAAATACCTCGGGCTTCTCTCGGATATCGCCTGCTACGACGGCAATTTTTGTCGGAGTCGACGGTAAAAAATAGTTGTTCATTACTCCAAAGTCTAAAACGCCCTCCATCGGCATTTTTGAACTTTATCTTTAAAATTTATTTTTTAAATAAATTTTTTATTTAATTTTGTCATTCCTCTATCGTTTATTTTACGTGTAGGGGGCAGTAGTTTCTGCCTGGTCTATGACACCAAGATCGGGAATAACTGAACTGTGTTCAGGGGGGGGGGGGTTCAAATTTCAACTCCTGAACACAGTTCAGTTTGCGCTACATAACCACTCCCAACGATTCAGATTTTGAGCTCAAAATTTAAGTTTAAGTCTAAGCTTTTGAAAGCACTTAATCAGATACAAAAAATAACGGTAAAAAATAGTTGTTCGTTACTCCAAAGTCTAAAGCGCCCTCTATCGACATTTTAAAAACTTTTTCTTTAAAATTTATTTTTAAGAAAATACTGACATAAAGAATAGTTTTAGCGAAAACCGCAAACGAATCTACCAATTTTTCCGTTTTTTATAATTATTTGAAATTTTAGACCCTAAACTTTAATGGCGCCTATCTCCTTCGGAAGACGTTTGGCACCCTTAGTTTCCTATTTAATATTGTTTGTCTTGATGTGTACTATCACCCCTTAAAGTTTTGCCCAAGAGTTTAGATTCACCCTGTATATATATAAACGGAAAGAATAATAGTCAGTTTTAAAAAGATGACATACCTAGGCGTAAATTAGTTCATAAATTAGGACATCTGTCAACAGAAATACCAGTTTAAAATTTTCATGAAAAATTCATGAACGTAAATTATTTTTTTAAGTATAAAAAAGTTCAAAGCTGCATAATTGATAACTGTGCTTAAAACTTGTAACGTGTCAAAAATGCAATATTAATTAAAAAGGAAAAAAGTCGCAAGTTGGGATCGAACTCGTGATCTCCTGCGTAGTAAGTGCGAACTATACCTCAGCGGCATGAAGTCCACATACTGAGTCTCAAACTAATGGGTATTTGAAATGCCTGCTGAAATTTAACCATAAATTTCTCAAAAACTAAGGCCATTTGAAGGAAACCTTTGACCTGAATAGTTAAGGGTACGAGGAAATAATGCAACGATGATAAATGCAGTAAATGCAGGGGGTTGCTATAAGCCTCCAATGTTGACTTTTCCTCGTAAAAACTGTAAGAACTTTATGTTAAAAGGGGCTCTGGAAAGAAACCCTCGGAGGAGCAAATCCAACAGGGTGGTCAAATGAAGACTTGTTTTTAGAATTCATAAAACATATTTTTAAGCGTAGTCGTTCAAGTAAGGAAAATCCAACTATTATTCTACTTGACAATCATGAAAACCATATATCGATAGCACCAATTCAACTGGCAAAAGATAAGGGGGTTGGCCACAAAATGCAGCCCTTAGATAGAGGCATATTTGTCCATTTAAGACTTACTACAACACTAAAATGAATGAGTGGATGCTGAAACCAGAAAATGTTGGAAAACCAGCAACAATCTATGATGTGGCAGAAGTTATTGAGAAAGGTTTTCCGTTGGCTGTTACTCCCAGCAACGTCACACGCGGTTTTTAAGTGAGTGGTCTTCATCCACTGAATGAAGACATTTTCCAAGACTATGAATTCCTGCCATCCATTGTGAGAGATCGACTTATACCTACGCCAACACTTGAAGACCAACCTGAAAACTACGAGGGTCAGTCGGAAAATAAGTTTCCCCTGGCGACTGTGGACAGAGGTGTGTATGAAAGACAAAAAATGTAATGAGACATTAAAGATAAAACATAACTTTATTTTTCCACATAAGTGCCAAGTACATTGTGACATTTGTCATACCGCTTTATAAGCTTCAAAAAGCCTTCCAGGAGAAAATCAGGGCTTTGCATACAGACGAAGCGTTGAACGGCTATGGGCGAAAGACGACACAGCAGGTGAACGCGAACGTGCAAGACACCGATACACCATTGGGTAGAGGTCGACCGCGTATCAAGCAGATGGCGTTGTTGCAGTGCCTGCGTAAATGGCGATGTTTCGGTGTTTTGCACGTTCGCGTTCATCTGCTGTGTCGTCTTTCGCCCATAGCCGTTCAACGCTTCGTCTGTATGCAAAGCCCTGATTTTCTCCTGGAGGTCTTTTTGAAGCTTATAAAGCGGTATGACAAATGTCTCAATGTACTTGGTACTTATGTGGAAAAAGAAAGTTATGTTTTATCTTTAATGTCTCATTACATTTTTTGTCTTTCATATACACCTCTGTCCACATTCGCCAAGATGAACTCTCTTACAAAGACTCTAGTCAGTCGGAAGAAGATTGTGATGATTTGGAATATACAGATTTTGAAAACATTAAAGCTGGAGTACAACTTAGAGGTAAAACTACTGTGGAACGCTTTGTAGGAAAGATATTAGAAGTCGCTGAAACATTTTTAACAATTCAGTATTTAAAAAGGGAGACAAACTCACAAAAATTCACGAGGGAAGATAAAACGAGTTGGATAAATCAGATGTTGTCTTTAAGATACCACACCCCATTGTCACAGGAGGTTCCACAAGGCAGCTTGAAAAATATCATTTGGTATAAACTTAGGTCACCTGAATGTTGAATAGAACTAAAAGCGCTAGACATTAAGAGGGGGTGTTAAACAGTGGTTGTTTTTATTTCACTAAACTTTATTTTACGGCTAAACTGTTCAAATTTTATTATTTCAATTATATGAACGATTTTATGTTTTTAAAATTGTAAATTTAGACTAATTAGACTTATATTAGCCCAAAGTAAGTATATATAAAGTCATATTACTGTAAACAAATAATAAACCAACTTTCTTTCATGCTGTGTAGTACTTAATCTGTAAAAACTAATAATACCTCCAAGGTACACCATACCTACCTACAAGGTACACCACCTGTGGTGTACCTTGGCTGTATTGTGAGCTATTAAAAAATATATAAAGGAGTACAGAAATATATTTGGACATTTCATACAAAAAATATGTAGCACCTGAAATCCTTAAATTTTTGCAAAAAAAAAAAAGTTTTGCTGATATTTTCCAAACACTCTTTTTTTTTGTAAAAAATCAGAGTTTGAAAATACCTCCGAGGTACAGCAACTTCCTTTAATCGTTTTTGTTCCTAAAATTTGCTAAATTTCTTGTTTTGTTAGATTAAGACTTCATAATAGTATTAAAAAGTTAAAGAAAAAAAGGTTAAAAATGATTTATTGATTTATATAAAAAAATATTAATTAAAAAAATAATAATCAGAATAAGCCTAACACAGCGTAAGTACATCACCAAATATTATAATAGATATGGTTATATTAATAAATGATTATAAAACAGATTTGAATTTTCGTAAGTATTTTAACCCATACTTACCTGTTTTAAATTATAAATCAATGCGCCACGCATGTTGGGCAGTTTGATATGAAATCTAGTTTTCAAAAAACAATTAATTCCATTTTTTTGCTAAATATTCTAACTTTGTTCTAAATAAGATTCTTAGATAAACACTGAACATGCTCGAATGGGCATATTTATTGTTATTGCCAATCTACCTTCTTTTTCTCATATATGAAAAAAAATCGTATCACGGGACCCCAACTTCCCCTATAGTGTTTTAAGAAATTTAATTGCATTAAGTAAAGTTTTAATTCCGAAAAAAAATTTAAAGCTTTTTGTTTGATTAAACTTTGCTCTCCCTTCCTGCATTAAAACATCGGAAAATAGGATTATTCGTTTGATTACTAGATTAAACAGCCTCTGGGAATCATTAAGGGAAATCTTATTTCGTTCAGCCATCTGGAGAATTTCTACTCAGGATTAACCGTTTGATCAGTCCAGTATAGTGCAAGGCCACCTAAAAGAAAGATAAAAATAGATTTGGAAAACATGAAAAGAATTCTATATCTTGCTTTCAGCAAGGCATGTGATAAAAATTACAGATAGGTTTCAAGATTTTGGCTAGACACCAGAGTAATGAAGCTGAGACGCTAGTACAAAGTTTTCTTTATATGTGTATTCTGTACAACTTTGATAAATCCATAAAAGTTCTGTTATAATGATATTTTTTTGTTAAAAAAAACTTTTCTTGGGAAAGTCATTTATTATTTTGATGTTTAGAAATATCATTTTATGAAGTTTGTTTATTTTATGAGCAACAGAGTGACCGGTAAAATGTCATGTCATTTTTATAAATGCATTCTAATTCATGGAAAGAAATCAATACTCTACCATTGTCGTATTCTGTAGGAAAATGTAATGATTATTCATTTCTACAAGCTATTCATCTCAAGTAGAATTTAACAAATTGGAAATTGTACATTAAGCGTGACAAATGAGGTGAGTTCTCACTATAACTAATTTTTCAATAAAAAAAAAAATCTTCGTTATTATTTCAATGAAATGAATTATATCGTCTGTTATGAGCAATATGAGCATGCCTTTCTTTTCTCTTATTACGTATGCCACGTTTACAGATGCAAATTTTTTTCGACGCTAGATAGCGCTGCAAAATTCACCATGGAGATACTGCTTTGCGAATGATTACCTCCATGGTTTAATATTTCAATGACTCACGATGAACGAATCTCTGGTGTTTATTTACTTTAAATATTGGGCTCTTAATCTAAATTTAATTGAAGTTATCTCAAAATCTATAAATTTTTTTATGTAACTCATCGCTCAAACAAACAATTTTTTTGAACGATCTTTCTAAAAATGTAACTTTTATGCGTTTTTATTCGAAAAAATAATTTTGAATAAAAATGGCCGCCTTGCATATGAAAAAAGAAATGGTCCGTATTTGTTTTCCTGATTCACATAATTTGCGCTTTTACTATATTTATGTATGATAGGTGTTAACAGAATGAGGAAAACTTTTATTAATATCTTTTAAAGTTTTGATTCGATTTTCATAAACTTTGAAATGACTGGACAAAATTCTGCACTGATTATATATATTAAATTTCAGACTATTCAGTTGGGTAGTTTTTGCGCTGTTGTATGCGTGCAGACGGACGGACTGACCAGACGACGACTATAGGCGCCACGTATTTATATAATTACGAACGCACCTAAAAACTACTAACTTTGGAACCAACTTAATAAATTTAATAGGGTTTAATTGAATTGATGCACTGTAAAAAAAGACAAATGTTTTCCATCTACGAAAATATAATAAAATACACGAACGAAATTATACAATAACCACTTCCAAGTTACCCATGACTTCAAAAAGCGTTCTTTATTTTTAGAAACCTCAGAAACCACTATATATTCAAAATTTATAGAAGTATTTATGAAAAGAAATATTCTTTTAATGAGACTGATTTTCGGAAACGTTTCCGAGTAGTTTTTATATTGTAGTAATCAGTTTTCTCAAACGGATTTAGGATGCTATCAAAACTCAATTAAACATTTTCAACTGTGTATATGAATTTAAACATGCAAAAATAACAAAATAATATTAATTTTATTGTTAATGTTAATTATGGTAATTTATCATGTTTGTCTGTAAAACATGTTTGTTGAACATAAAAATGTTTACACCAGAATCGATCGCATTCGAAAAAAAAATATTCTGGGTTGAGAAAACGGATTAATACACTATAAAATCTACTCGGAAACGTTTCCGAAAACAAGCGGCAGCAAAATAAACTATGTTTTTATAAATGCTTCTTTAAATCTCGAAAATATATTGGTTTCTGAGGTTTCTAAAGATAATGCACTTTTTTCGGAATTGTGGGTAACATGGAATCTTTTATTGTATATTTTCGTTTTTAGTTATATTTTCCCAGATTAAGAAACGTTTGTCCTTTTTTCATAGTGCATGTAAGATGAATGTAAGTATGTAAGATATATGTATGTAATGTAAACATGCAATAAAGGGAATTATCTATATAAATATGACGATAATGTATTAAGGAAAGGAAAAAAGTAAACAAAAATTTTCTTTATCTCCGTTTTTTTCGCATTCCAATATATATATATATATATAATATAATTGTTTTAAACAAAGATTTAAAATATTTTATTTACTTATAAACTGAGTTAGATATTAGGTTATATTTTGTTTACTTATAAACTGAGCAACATATTAGGTTATGAAATATGGATACAAATAGTTAATAAATTTAATGACATTATGCGCAATTTTTTATAATCGGAAAAATAAATAAGTTTCCTGTTTGATTAAATTTCCACCTCTTCCTCTGTTAAAACATTAAAAAACGGGATTATCCGTTTCATTTATTTGACTAAACAGCTACTGGGGATCATTAAGGGGTATTTTATTTCATTCAGTCATGTGGAGAATTTCCACTCTGGGTTAACTGTTTGATCTGCCCAGTGTAGTGCAAAGCCTTTTCGAAGAAGGATAAAAATAGTTTTCTAATAAATAAAAGGACTATGCGGGAGGAATTGCATATCCTGTTTTTTAGCAATGCATGTGATAATAATTATACGCAGAATTTGGAATTTTTGCTAACCATCAGATTACATAACAGATTACATATTGAGGTAATTTTTTCTTTATATATATATTTTATACAACTTTGCAAAATCCTTAAAAGTGTTGCAATGGTACTTTTTATTAGTTAAACTTTTTTGAGTCCAGACGTTTATCATTTTTTGTTGTACGTAACGATCATTTTAGAAAGTTTATTCATTTTTATTAACTCTTTCTGACGTAGCTGAAAAGTGTTTACGTCTTTGGTTCCTCCGCCTGTTTGTTGTATGTTAATAAGGTACCCTACAGCATGTTACTTACTGAAATGGTACGTGTAACTATTCATGTACAGGGCTGCTAAAAAATTTGCACATATTTGGATTTATAAGCATTAAATCTTTGAAGTCTTTTTAATGAAGTTATACTCGTGTATAGAGATATAGAAAAGAATTCGGATACATTATGTATATTGGAAATAAATGTTTTAAATGCCTTTTATTGATTTTATGCATATGTTATGATTTTATGATTATGTTAGAATTTTATGCCACTGAATTTCGGAAACGTTTCCGTGTAGTTTTCGTTAGTGTATCAATCAGTTTTCTCAAACCGGAATATCAGTTTTTCGGATTCTATGGATATTCAATTAAACATGTTTTCATTTTCAGCAAACCTGTTTTACAGACAAACAGGATAAATTAACAGCATTAAGATTAATATTAAAATATATTATTTTATTACTCTTGCATATGTAAATTCAGTTACGTAGCTGAAAATGTTTTATTGAGAATTGAGTTGTTGAGACTACATTGGACCAACTTCACCAGCTGCGATATTGAGAAAAATTCTTTCCGAAATTTGTAAAATAAATTGTCAAACTCTTTTAGACAAGTTCTGCCAGTGGCAGAGGAGACCAAGTTTCTTCAGTAAGCCTATGGTGATCCAGTTGGCAGTGCCAGAGAGGACCAAGCCACTTCATCCAGTCTTGCATCGTGATATCCAAGTTACGTTGGACAATCTGTTAAACTGGCTCTAACATTTTAATAGTTTCAAAATTAATAAAATTCATTATACAGCTAATAAATGGCATGTATATAATGCTTCGAGACTTCAAACTCATTTTTCCAAAAATGTGGGACAGTCCACTCTGGTTATCAACGCCCCAATTGATACCATCCTGAAAACCGATATTCCGGTTTGAGAAAAGTAGTTTGTAGCGGCCATATTAAATGTCCGCTGGTGTGATAGAGCACGAGGGAAGAAGTACAACTGTTTTAAAACCAAAAACTGGTTTATTAGCACAATTAGCAGGGGGTTTGAGCGAGCTCCACGAAATTTTCCTAAAAGTTTAAATTAACTAAAGAGTTTTTTGCTAACAACTTGTAGCTTTAACAAAACTGAAACAATATAATTGAACCTTAACCTATAAAATATATAAGCACGATCCAACACTCTTATCCTTCAAATTAAATAAGCACTGATGCAGGTTCAAATCAGCTTTACCACTGCATAAAACTCCAGTATAAAATACCAAGGCCGATTATCAAACCTGAGACTCGATGCGAGGTCTCAAGGCTAAATCTAAATCTCAATCTAAGTCGCAATATTCAACTTCCCAGGCCAAGTATACTCTAGCTCCCCTGAGCTCTCTCCAGCTCCTCTGAGCTCTGTCCAGCTCCTCTGAGCTCTGTCCAGCTCCTCTGAGCTCTGAACTCAAGTTTTAATTCGCTGCTTATATACTTCAGTGTCGATCGACCAGCTCCAGAAAATTTGCATAATTGAAATTACACGGCGACTCACAATTTCAGGGATTCAGCTGTCCATCGAAAGTTAAAGAAAGATAGAGAGCCTTTATAACTTGTACGCACATAGTCGGTTAATGGACAAAACGATCTCATTCACACATTGCCTACTCACGGAGTAGTCAATACCTTACAAGTTAATGCACTATAAAAAGTTCTCGAAAACGTTTCCGAAAATCAATGATGGCAAAAGAAAGTTCGTTTTTATAAATATTTCTTTATGTCCCGAAAATATATTGGCTTTTGAGGTTTCTAAAGATAAACAACGCTTTTCGAAATCATGGGTAACTCTGAAGAAGTTATTTTATAGTTTTCATTCGTCGTTTAATATATTTTTGTATATTAAGAAACATTTGTCTTTTTTTTACAGTGGACCCCCTAATTAATTGCTGAAATTGAGTTACCTGTGTTTTAATATTTGTACATTTTGAAAGTCCTTAAGGACTTTTAGCTTCCATTTCAAAGCCTAATTCAAATATATTTTGCATTCCTAAGTCAAAGCAATATCACGTAACTAGCCCAGGTGTTGCAGCGTTCTGTATTTTTTATATATTTGCTACCTGTGGTGTTTAGTTAGAAATGTAATTAATAGATGGCAGCACCACAGCGAACTACGTCACCTAACGGTATTAAGTTTTGTTTACTGTTAAGAATGTATCTGTTACGTGTTTTGTGTAGATGTACGTGTTGTGATTTAAATTGTAAATTAAACATGTTTAAAGTCCACCTCGAGTTATCCATTATGAAGTTGCTTCGATTTAATTAGTTTACATCTATAATATATAATATTATGGCGACGATGAAAATCAAGTTTCTTACCGGAATTCAAATTACAAGAAACTCCAACTGAGCAAAATGGCGAAACTTCGTGTTTTGCATCTATAAGAGTATATGCTGTATTAATATTTTGAATGCGTACGTCATTTCGAGGGTGGTAAGTGCTGACATTTTTTTCTTCTCTGAAATAAATAAAAAGTAATAATGTTTGCTAATTTCAAGGAATTCAATGATTCCATCGAAACGTTTCAATCGTATGTTAAGAGGTTGGAACAGAGTTTTTTATTACATGATGTTGAAGAAAAAAAAGGTACCCGCCATTATTTCATGTATGGGGCCTAAATTATATAATTTACTGTCTGATTTAACGTTTCTTAAAAATCCGGAAGCATTAAAATACGAAGAAATAGTTGAAATTCTGTTAAAGCACTTAAGCCCCGTTCCTAATAAATTTTGTTCTAGAATTAAATTCCGTAATTCTTATCAAAATGGAAACGAATCCATACAAGATTTTGTTTCAAAATTAAAGAAGTTAACTACATTCTGTGCTTTTGCTGGTGAAACACTTAATGAAAATTTGTTAGAACAATTTTTACGAGGTTTAAAAAATGAAAATATCCAAAGTAAATTACTCTCACAAATAGATGATTTAACATTTGAGAAAGCCATTGAAAAAGCAATTATTTTGCAAAATAACGAACATGATATTTCTGAATTGAAACACAAGAATGTAAATGTTAATAAATTGGCATATTCTAAAAATATTCAACCGAATAAAATTTCAAATAATTTCCAGAAACCGAAAAATAACAATGTAAATAAGGGGAATTTTGAAGTAAATAAAAATAAATTACAATGTTATAGATGTGGAAATCCATCCCATCTTGCAAACAAGTGTAAGTATATAAATACAATTTGTAAAATATGTAAAAAAAGAGGCCATCTTGGTAAAGTATGTAAAAGTAGTTCTCAGAAACAAACAAATGTATTGTAAACTGTCGACATTTTATCTGTCAGCCATGATAAAAGTTCTACACCTATAAAAGTGTGGGTTTTAATTGAAAACAAAGCTAAAGCTGAAATGGAGGTAGACACGGGTTCCGGAATTTCTGCGGCACCTGTAAATCGTTTTCGGAGAATTTTTCCGAATAATAAAATTTTTCCACCAGACGTTCAATTGAGAACGGCAACGAGTGAGGTGTTTACACCTGTGGGGTATGTAACAGTAGATGTTTCTTATGCAAATATTACTAAAAAGCTTAAATTGTATTTAATTAAAGAAGATATTTTCCCACTTTTATTTGGCAGAGACTGGGTAGCTGCATTTAATTTGTTTCCCACAAATTTGAAATATGTATATGTAAATAAAATTGCAAATTCTACCGAAAAATTGAAAATATTATTAAATGATTTTTCTGATTTATTTTCGGATAAAGTAGGGGAAATAAAAGGTTTGAAAGCAGAACTTTACCTAGAAAAGGTTCTACGCCCATATTTTATAAGGCTAGAACAGTCACGTATGCTCTACGTAATGCAGTAAATGATGAAATTCAAAGGTTACAGGATGAGGGTATTATTAAACCTGTCACCAGTAGTAAGTGGGCAACTCCTATAGTTCCAGTGGTAAAACCAAATGGTAAAATACGCTTATGCGGAGATTTTAAAGTTACAGTAAATAAATTTTTGAAGGTGGAAAAATATCCTTTACCTAGGGTAGAGGACATGTTAGCTACTTTAGGTGGTGGTTTACATTTTACTAAAATTGATTTAAATCAAGCTTATCTTCAGTTACCTGTAGACGAAAAATCACAGGAATGGTTAACTATAAATACTCCGAAGGGCTTATTTCAATTTTTAAAGTTACCAATGGATCTTACTAGCTCTCCAGCAATTTGGCAAAGATCTACTGAACAAATATTAAGTGGTATTTAATGGTGTCACTCTGTTCATTGATGATATTGGTGTTAAAGGGGAAACGGATGAAATTCATTTAAAATGACTAAAATAAGTCTTTGAAAGGTTACGTGAATATAATATTAGGATAAATAAAGATAAATCAATTTTTCTGGCTGACCATATTACATATTGTGGTTATAAAATTGATAAGCAAGGTATTCATAAAACGCAAGATAAAATTGAAGCTATTGTCAATGCTCCTAGACCAATTAATGTGTCACAAGTTAAAGCTTTTTTAGGCTTAGTCACATATTATTCTAAATTTGTACCAAATTTATCTACAATTGCTCATCCTTTAAATCACTTGCTTAAAAAGAATGTAAAATTTATTTGGTCTCCTGTTTGTGAACAAGCATTTAAAAATATAAAAAATGAAATTATTTCAGAAAGAGTTCTTACACATTTCAACCCTGAATTGCCTTTAGTGTTAGCAACAGATGCTTCTCCATATGGTATCTCTGCAGTTCTTTCGCATATGATGCCAGATAACATGGAAAAACCAATTGGTTTTGTGTCCAGAACGCTTATGAATGCAGAAAATAAATATAGCTAGGTGGATAAGGAAGCACTAGCTATTATCTTTGGAGTAAAGAATTTTTTTCAATATTTATATGGTAATAGGTTTACTTTATTTACAGATAGCAAACCACTTGTGTCCATATTTTCTCCAAATAAAAGTATTCTTGTTCTTTCAGCTGCTCGGATGCAAAGATATGCACTATACTTACAAGCGTTTAAATATGATATTCGCTATAAGAAAACATCCGAACATGGAAATGTCGATGCTCTTTCACGACTTCCATTACGTAGTGAAGATTTACCCCCACAATTAAACTCAAGTAATGTAATTGATGAATCTGATTTTTTTCAAATTAACCAAATTTCTACATTGCCTCTAAACGCTAAATCAATTGCTGTAGCTACAAAATCTGATCCTTTATTACGTCAACTTTGTCATCATCTAATTTCTGGTTCTCCAATTCCTAAAAATTTACTTTTTGGTGGCAAACAAGAAGAATTTACTCTTCAACATAGTTGTATTTTAAAAGGATGTAGAGTAATTATCCCAGAAGTTCACCGCAAACAAATTTTACGTGATTTACACTTTGGACATTTCGGTATAGTTAAAATGAAGTCCTTAGCTCGCAGTTTTGTTTGGTGGCCAGGGATTGACCAAGATATTGAAGATCTTGCACGAAATTGCACTACTTGTGTCAATTTAAAAAATAATCCTCCTAAGGTAGATACTCATCATTGGGAATGGCCAACAGCTCCATGGCAAAGAATTCACATAGATTATTTTGGTCCTGTGATGGGTAAAATGCTTTTACTGGTGGTTGATGCTCATAGCAAATGGCCTGAAGTTTTTATTGTTCCTAATACAACGTCAGAACATACAATTACTTGTCTTTCTTCTCTTTTTGCCAGATACGGGTATCCTATATCTCTGGTATCTGATAATGCAAAACAATTTACTTCTGAAGAATTTGAGACATTTTTGAAGAATCACGAGGTTAATCATAGGTTCAGATTTTTTCAGATTCAACCAAGCAGGGAGGCCTACCATATGGCTTTAGCCCCTGCAAGCCCTGCTTGACAAGTTTATTTTAAAAAAAAAATACATATTTGACAAAACAGCCCAGCTTAATTTGCAGAAAAGTCATACTCAAAAAGTCATACTCAAAAGTCATATTCAGCAAAAAAGTCACAATTAATAAGAGTTTAAAAATTATTTGAAATTGTCAGATTTTTAGCATAAAATATTTTAAAAGTAGAGAAAGTGGATTTTTTCAATAAACTTCGTCATCATCAGGAATAGCATCATCATCATCATCACCACCAATGATGTGTACTGGTGGCATTTGGAATAACAGTTGGTTTTTTTCTATTAAGGACATGCAGCTAATTATCTTTTGGAGCAATGAGGAATTCGCCGAGATTGATTTGAACCAATTTGACAGAGAGATGGTGTCTGTTTTCCTCAAATGTAGAGTAGCTGTCAATGGGCATGTGAGAACGTAATGTAGCGAATCCCCTCTTGCGCCACAAGTGCATCTTGAAGACAAAACTTTATTAAATTTAATTAAATAAGCCGGGAAAGGGCCATGATTGATAGCGAATATATATAGGTATCGATGACTTAGAAGATAGTCTTCTGAAACTTTTGGCTTCAATGCATAGGTATATCGCCCAGTGGGACATAAGTCCCAATCACGTTGCCATAAGTTATGTAAAGTTTGCTTTAATATTCTCTTAAGATATGAGGATGGATATGGTATAAATTCTTCTGGTATTAGTGAATTTGGGTCAGTTGCTTCCTTTGCTAACCGATCCACTAATGCATTACCTGTTATGCCTGAATGTCCTTTGACCCATTGTAGATAAATTTTTTGTGTTGCTCCTTGCAGAGATTGGATTATTTGGCTGATTATTATATTTTTTGTAGATATATCTTTTAGTGCTGATATTGTAGATTGGCTATCTGATTTTATAACTATTGTGCGATATTTTGATTGTTTTGACCATTGTATTGAGTCCAAGATCGCCAGCTGTTCCGCTTGATACGCTGAGTTTTCGTTCTGTATTCTTTGCTGATATGTATATATTATTTCTTCTTCTTTAAATACACAGTAGGCATAACCCGTGCCGATTTCAGTTTTGGAGCCATCCGTGTATATTTGCACATCTGTCTCTATTTTATTTTCTGGATCCAGTATATTAAGATATTCTTTTGAGGTATCTATATATTTTTTGTAAGCTTTGTTTTGAAATGTATCAAAGTGATGTGGGGGTGATCAGGACATTTAGAGCCGATGTAAGAGATTTTTTATATGCTCCAGAAATTAGTAGCAGACAACGACGCTGAATAGATAAGAGCAAGTGAAAGCCATGTGACTTTTGCAATCTTGGAAACCATGTAGCTGCTGCATATGAAACTTTCTTTTCTAGAATGGAAGTGTACCAAGTTTTTATGATTTGTTTGGAAATGCCACTTGTGGTTGATGCGTATTTTAACAAGTTTTGTATTGTTGCTGACATTTCATCCCATTTGATTCTAAGATGTGGCAAAAATGATAGGGTTGAGTCTAAATGTATTCCTAGATATGGCATAGTATCTTCAGTTTTAAGATTATGTGAATCAAGTTTGAAGATTGGACGCCGTTTTAAATACTTTGGACGTCTGAGATTCAGACACTGGCTCTTGTGATAAGATATTTTCAGATCATGAAGTTTGAGACCAATCGCTAATTACTTGAAGAGCTTCATTTCCTCTCCTTTCTAGTTCGGCTCTAGTTCTTGCCTCAATGATTAACATTAAATCATCCGCATATGCTATGACTCTTATAATTTTATTGCTGAGAATATCGATTAATTGCTGCATAAACACTTTCCACAGGAAAGGACCATAGCACGAGCCTTGTGAGCAGCCTTTGGAGAACCAATGTATTTCATCCATTAGCCAGTTGGGATATGCTCCTCTTTTAGTTAGGAAGGACCTTGTTGTGTTAATATAGGGCTGTTCAATATTTAGTTGTTGAAGTAAGATTAATGTCTGCTCCCACGGAAGATTATCAAATGCATTTTTAAAATCTATTGACAACAGGGATATATACGAGTTGTTTTGTTTAATTATTTCTATGTGTGAGAATAGTGTTTGAATTGCTGTTTCTGTTGATCTCCCTTCCGTGTATCCATGTTGATTTTCAAAGAGTATTCTATTTCTGTGTAAAGAGAAGTTTATCCTTCGCAGTAAGAGTTTTTCATATATCTTTCCGAAAACTGAGAGCAAAGTTATTGGCCTGTAGGAATCAATCTCTGTAGGGGGTTTGCCCGATTTCAAAAAATACACCAATTCTCCTATTTTCCAAACATCTGGAAAATAGTTCAGCTTTAGTAGTGTTATGTACATTTGGAGTAGGAGATCTTTTTTAATTTTGAAAATATTTCTTACTATACGATGATCGATGTCATCTATTCCCGGCGCTTTGTTAGCATCAAAAGAGTAGATGACGTCTCTCAATTCTTGAATAGTGAACGGCGGTACAGTGTCCGTTGACTGTGGATGCAGATTAACTTTTGGATTACCTGATGGACCAAAAATTCCTTTTGTGAGATCTGTGAATAGTTGCTTTTTAGTTTGGGTTATGGTGTCTGAAGAAGATAGCGCATACGATTCTTTATGATAGAAATCTTGAAAAGCTACTTTTTGTAGTTTCCCATATGGATTTTTTGTTTTTTTACAAAATTGATTCCATGCATCATTCTTAGCTTTCTTTATAAACTTTCTGTATTTAGCTTTCTCTAATTTATATTTAGCATAATGTTCAGAAGTAGATTCTGGTAATTTTGATTTCTTTCTTAAAGCTCTAACCAAATTTCTTTGTTTTCTGATATCCTCCGTCCACCATGTTATTTGTGGTGTATACGCTGACTTTCTTCTTTTAAAATTTTTCTTACAGATATTGGTGAGTAATGTGATGAATTTTTCGTAAATATCATTAAATGTATCTATATCTTCTATATTATTAAAGCATATATTATTTTCTTCTATTTGACTGTGAAAAGCTGTGTTAAATTTATGAAATGATACATTTTTTGTTCTGAATCGTCGTCTGGGAAGCTTCGGAATTTTTGTATGTAATATTAAAGTTATTAAACGATGATCACCAAAATCCATCTCCTCCATCACTTCTCAGCTCGCTATGTGAGAGAAGATCGGCATTGAAGCTAATGTTACGTCTGGCCAGCCTTTCCTGTCTTTTGATTCGTATGTCGGGGAAGCATGTGGGTTATTGGCTACTAAAAGTTTGTGAGTACACATTTGATGAATTAAATGATGCCCTCTGTCATTTTCACTATTGTATCCCCATAGAGGACTGTGAGCATTAAAATCACCTAACATTAGGAATTTTGGCGATTCTCCTTTAATTTGTTCCCATTCTTGCAATTCTTGTATGTCATGGGAGGGAGGTATATATTGGCAACCTATTGTTAGATATCCTTCTATTGTCAATATATTTACAAAGACTGCATTTTGTGTTGCTTTTATTTGAAGATGTTGGATTTCCGTGTTTAAAATGGCTATGAAACAATTTCTAGGTAACGAAGAGTAGCATGGTAGTGAGCTTGGAAGACCATGCGGCTTTTTATTTGTTATGGCGCAGTCTTGGAGACAGGCTATTGTGTACTTTTCATTTATTAATTTTTGAAAGAGGGATGATGAAGCTGGGCGTATTTTTTGCAGGTTTAATTGCGCTATTTTAAGGTCCTCCAATTTATGAATATTAACATTAGTAGAATTTAGAAAAGGAGGGGAATTTGAGTTTGTATTTGATGAAACGATTTTAGAGGAACTATTCTTTAAGTTGAAAATGATCTAATGGTATTTTTGATGCGATATTGTCTGTTTTGGAGAAGATTTTGGAAAACTTGACACTTGTTTGAGTTTGCACTGTGTTTGTAGCTAAATGTCATGCCTTTCTCATCAACAGTATTATAACAATTTATGCATCTATGTAAGTTTGGATAATTGCGCTTAGGGCATGTACTGGACTCATGGCTGCGCATACAATATGCACATGCTCGTTTGCGTCTACATTTTTCATGGGAGTGTCCAAATAATTGGCAGTTTCCACATCTTATAAGAGGGACATAATTTTTAATTCTGCACGATGCTAAACCTATATAAATATAGCCTTTTGCTAGCATACGAAGAGCCATTGGTTGCTCTAATTCCAACATTAATTGAAAGGTTTTTGCTTTTGGACGTGTTATAACTTTGTTTATATTGTCTGTTACATTTTGACTTAATTCTGTTTCTATTACTTCCAACACCTCTTCCTTCGGAACATAATGTGGAATCCCTAAAAGTATGATCATTTTTCTTTTTTCTCCCAGATACTTGAGATCTAACAAGCTTTGTATTTTTTCGTTGTTTTGCAGAAAGTTCAACGTTTCGTCAACTTCCTTTGATGCGAAAGCTTTTAAGATGAAAGAATTCTTGTCTCTTGACTGCGCGCAGAATAATTTTGGTAGTTTTGGTTCGTTTTTTAATTCCCTGTCTAATATTCCCCTTATGTTGTTCATGGACATATTCGTTTGTTTCTTACGTGTGAGAAGAATTGCCGTAGTTGAGAGAGCTGGTGCTGGAATAGAATGTGTTTGTTTTAATCTTGTTGAGTAAAGATCTGGAATGGATATTTTTTCTGTAGTTGAGGAACTTTTCAAAGGTTCATCTTGTTGTAGCAGATTGCTAGGTGACATTTGATTTTCTACTGTTTCCAATATTTTCTGTAGTTTATCGTCATATTGTTGGTGCATTAACTTTATTAAGTCTTTTAATTCTTCGTCTTTGGTCAGTGTTTGTAATGTTGATTCTATATAGGTTTGTTGATCCTTTAGTTGAAAATTCAGTTCTCTTAATTGTTCCGTTTTTATATCTAATTGTTTCTTGAGATTGGTTATGTCTTCTTTTATTAGTTGTGAAGGTAGTTTTTCTGTTTCTGGGTCTTTATCTTGAGGGAGATGTTTAAGGAGCTGAAGATTTTTGTTGATTCTCTCTTCCCTGATATTTGATGAGTGAAGATAATTTTTTCTTAATTGGTTTATTTCTTCTTCTTTGTCGTTCAAGATTGTTTGCAGCTCTACTTCTTTTTGTTTTATTATTTCCAGCAATTCTACTTCTTTGTCTTTTACAATTTGAGTAAGATTTTCTGTTTCATTCTTTTGATTGTTTAGTGCTTCTTTTGTTTCGATCAATTCTTTTTCTAACAGCAAGTTTTCATCCTTTAAGTCCTGAATTATTTTCTGAACTTCCTCTTGTTTAGATGTTGATTGAAGTTCTGCTTCTATTGTTAAGTCCTGGATTATTCTCAAGATGTCTTCATAATATTTTTCTGCTTCGACCTTATACGCTGTTTCTCGCTTTTTGAGGTGTCTCTTCATCTGGTCCATTTTGTCTTCTAATGAAATGTGTTGTACTTCATCATCTTCGTATTTAAACAGTTTCTTTACCTGAAGCGAAGAGTTTGTTTTAGAAGGTTTTGTTAATGGTGCATTATCAGTTTTCGTTTGTTTTTGGTACAAATCTGGATTTTTACTGAATGTGTTCGTTGATTTCGATGAATTTTGATGTTTGGTTTTTCAATTGAAGAATCAATGATATTTAGAGAAGTTGATCTTGTTCTATTTTGAAGATCGTCTTTCGTTATACTTCTCGTTATACGTTGAATATTATTGTCTAATTCTTCTTGTTCTGACATTGATGAATAATAATTTTAATTTATTTTCTTTAATTAGTCAAGCAAAGTTTTTCTTTCACGATAGTTTTTGGCAATTCAATTTTTCTTTAATTCAGTCAGAGCACATCTTCATTATGTACTAAATCGTAACTAAATTTCAATTAAATAACTAATAAAACTGTAATTGGAGCATCACTAGCCCTCCGCCATTGCTCCATACCATCCAGCTACAAATGGTCAGGCAGAGAGATATGTACAAATTCTCAAACGAGGGTTAAAAGCCTTATCTTCTGAAGCTGGTACTTTACAGATGAAAATAAAAAACTTTCTTTTACAATATAGAAAGATGCCTCATGTTACTACGGGGGAAAGTCCTGCATCTCTATTTCTAAAACGAAATATAAGAACGAAAATAGATTTGATAATTCCAAATGTCACAAGATTTGTGCATGATAAACAAAATGCGAGAAAGGCCAATTCTAAAGGAAAAGAATTTCAAATTAACCAGAAAGTGGCTGTAAAAAATTATACTCCTGAAGCCAAGTGGAAAATTGGTCGCATTATTGCAAGAGAGGGCAAGTTGCATTATAGAATTCAAGTTGGTTCGAATATTTGGAAAAGGCATGTTGATCAGATAACTAATGTCGGTTCGAGGATACATCTAACTGATGATTCAAATTCTGAAGAGAGTGATACAGAAAGTCACAAAAGTGATAATGCAGTTGTTAATCAAAGTGATTCTCAGCTAATGCTTCCTAGTGTCCCAGATTTTCGACTAGCTGACTCTGTTGTCCCATCTACTCCAAATCCGCAACCAGATGATTGTGTTGTCCCAGCTCCTTCAAATCCTAAACCAGATGACTTTGTCCTCCCAAATACTCCAAGTCCTGCTCCAGTGGACTCTAAAGTGATCCCTTCAGTTCCAAAAACCATGGTGCCTAATACTTCTATTGATGATGCTAAAGATACTTTAATTAACTCTTCTTTTTCCCAACAGGTACCTAGAAGATCCACCAGGAAAAGAAAAGCTCCATGTAAGTTCCCAAATAAGGAGTGGAGAGTATGTGGTGTTTAGTTAGAAATGTAATTAATAGATGGCAGCACCACAGCGAACTACGTCACCTAACGGTATTAAGTTTTGTTTACTGTTAAGAATGTATATGTTACGTGTTTTGTGTAGATGTACGTGTTGTGATTTAAATTGTAAATTAAACATGTTTAAAGTCCACCTCGAGTTATCCATTATGAAGTTGCTTCGATTTAATTAGTTTACATCTATAATATATAATATTACCACTATTTTGAATCT
The DNA here is from genome assembly GCA_963931845.1 of Maratus michaelseni. Classification (NCBI taxonomy): domain Eukaryota; kingdom Metazoa; phylum Arthropoda; class Arachnida; order Araneae; family Salticidae; genus Maratus; species Maratus michaelseni. The sequence goes on along the minus strand of OZ007592.1, from coordinate 177,167,618 downwards.
TTAAAATTTGTGGTATATTACTATTGCATATATTAAGAAAATCTACCACGAAGGTTACAGTTTGGAAATAGTGGTCGCAAATATTTCAAAAATATAGGACGTTGCGACCCTTGAACTAATCTATTTTCTGCTCATTTATTTTAGAAACATTTCCTTTAGAAAAGAAGATGATTAAATGACATTTCTGCTCAATTATTTTAGAAACATTTCCATTAGATAAGACGTTGATTACACCACATTTCTGCTTAATTATTTTAGAAATATTTCCATCAGAAAATAAATTGATTACACGGCATTTTTTCTCAACAGCTACCATAAGTATTAGTGCAGTGTATGTGCAGGCAGAGACAGTTTTTTCCCGAATAAAATGTGGCCCTGGACAAATTTTTCCGCAAATGTGTTCAGAGGAATCGAAATATTAGACACTCCTGCTTTATACAAATAATTTTGAGACACCCTGATTATGTGCTAATATACTTTAAAACACAACTCACAAATTAAAAGTTTCCTCTTTTTTAATTAAATTAGTTTTACTTATTATAAAGGTATGTGGTAACATACTTTTTAAAAATACACCAGTCGAATTAAATGCCTCCATTATGTTAATGAGATTATATTTACCCATTTATACATTAACATATTTCGAAAACGTACAGTGGTTGAAAGTGTCATATATTTTAAAGTTGCATAGAAAGGATTAAAAAAAAAGCGGATGAAGAGAAAGTATATTTTATGCATTGTTTTCCGTTAATGTTACTTTGTTAGATGAATCCCTTGAAATACAATAAATCAAGGGGGTCATGTAAAATCTTACATATCAGTTAAGCTGTAACGAAAAAAAGGAGTGAACACTTTGTTCTTGATGTATAGAAAATAAAGCCCATTGTTTGTAATGTAGATGAAAACATATTACATAAAAAGAATAAATGCTTTAATTGGAATAAAAGCTGAGGCATTACGTAAAAAAATAGCTTTCCTTAAGATTAAATATTTTTTCTACTATTTTAAACAATTACATAAACATTTCTCCCTTTTATAATTTTTAGATTAAGATATTCATTAAAACGAATCCCATTTCCGTCAGCATTATCTAAAAAAAGATATTTCAGAAAAATCCACTTAGACCTTATTACTGTGCATTACTATATTAGCAAAGAAAAAGTGTAGTTTGAAAAAAAATAGCACTTATTTTAAAGAATTCGTATCTCAAATTACTCGATAGTACTCTGAAAAGAATGAGCTTTGGAACATAAAAAGTAAATGCTATTTTCTAAAGTAGAATCAGAGAATTTAAATTATGTTGGTATTTTAAATAGTTTCTACTCCATTTTTCTTTACTCTGAAAGCTATTAAAATCAGGTGCAAAATTATAGGGACAGGAAAGTTTTTTGGAATGAATATATTTTAAATTTGAAAAATGATAACTCTAAATAAAGCACGTTTCAAAATGATCAGAATGGTTTCAAGTTATTTTACTTTATTTATTAATTGACATATTTTCAAACAGATGAAATGTAAGTTTAAAGGCCTATGTTTATCGTAAAGTTAACTCACAAATGCTCAATTTGAACCTTTACTTATTACGCATACATCAATTCCATCCAGTTTCGTTTCCTATGTTTTTTAAGGTGGGAGGTCAGCGGATCTCACACCGTGTTATTCTTATTCTTATTCTTATTATTCTTATTATTCTTATTATAGTCATTATTATTATTACTTGTGATGAATATAGGATTTCTACAACTCCATCCAGTCTAGTTTCGCATGTTTTCACGGCGTGAGGTCAGCGGACTTCACACCGTGTTATTATATTATTATTATTATTATTATTATTATTATTATTATTATCATTATTATTATTTGTGAAGATATGTAAAGAAGGATTTCTACGAAGAATCGTAATCCCAAGATGTAAAAATAGGTTATAGTCGGTGAACACAATAACTCGAATAAATCTCAACCAATATTCTTCAAAATTTGACCAATTTTTAACAACAATATTATCTAGAGAGTAATAGTTCTTTTTTTGGCGATCTGATGATTTTTTCTATTTTTTATAACCAATCAAAGTATTTTTTTTTGTTTTTGTGAAAATTGGTACCTTAAATCTGAACGGTTCGATTTTGCTCAAAATCAACTTTTCCAAAAACCGAACGCTTACTCTTAAGTTTTAAGTGTTTGGAGTAAAGACATTATGCTTTTTATAAGTTTAGATACCATTTGACAGAGTTACGGTGATCACCGTGGTTGGTACCAGAACCACACCATCTCCGAAGAGATGCTTACTAAAATTAATTTATTTTCCTTAAAGAGTAATAAACAAAATACAAAAAGAGTTTGTCAAATATAAAATTTTCAAACAAATTTCTTATTTTATTTTCCTACAAGATATCCCCCAAAATACACGTTATTTTGGCCTTTTCAGCTAGGTATAATCCTTTAAGCTAAAAGGGAAATGAAAAAAAAATCACATCTTCCTTATTTTTATGAACAAAACTTTGTTTTTATTTGAAATAAATCCAATGTAAATAAACGAATTTCAAGAATTCAGATTAAACATTCTAAAATGTTAATAAAAGTTTAAACGGTCAAAAGTTTGAAACCACCATCTGAATTTCATGTAAAAGTGACATAAGAGTTTCATGGCTGTTTAAAATTCGTAATTTGAAATATCGCATATGAAAATGGTTTTGTCTGCTGAAACAGTGAAGTAGATGTATTAGCAGCCCTAGCCATATTAACCCCACGTTTCTAATCTACTATATATATATAAAATGCAAATGGAAATTTCGTTCCGGCTGCTTAGAACTCGAGTTTTGTTGAATGGATTTTGATAAGATTGTCTCTGTTAGATATTTTTTCCGAGAAGGTTTTAGTATGCAACGTATTGTTCTACATTGCTTAGTAATATAATTATGGGTGAAAGTTTTGTAATTCAGATAAACCCAATTATGAAAGATTAGCCTTTTTATAAAGATCCTGCTGAATAGATTTTGATGAAATTGCATTGTTAGTTAGATAGTTTTTCAGGAATGGTTTTAGTATATTTCACATCTTTTCACGTTGCTTAGTTATAAAATTATAGGGGAAAGTTCTATAATCAGGTGAACTCGATTATTAAAGATTAGCCTTTTTAAAAAGTTCTCCTGGACGGATTTTAATGAGACTTGCATTGTTAGTTAGATAATTTTTCAGAGATGGTTTTAATATACTGCATATCGATCTATCGCTCTTTACCAAATTTTACTGTAAATTATCAACTAAAAGAGTTGGTACTAAACTATTCCAATTTTGTCTGACACATTAGAAAATATAATAGCGCAATGGTGTTCGTATCGTTTTTCAGCAATGAAGAAAGTTCCAGATAAAGGTCTATATTGCTTTAAAGCACAAGGTCAAATTCACATATGTATTTCGTTTGGAGAAACCGACCAGCGTAGTGAGCGAAGCCCGCTAGTTTAAAATAAATATAAAATACTTAAAACTGAACGTAACTTCTCAAAGTTCAATAGAAACACCATACTTTTATTGAATATGGTGTACTACATCATTTAAAAAAAATTAAAAATTCAAATATTTATTAATTTTAAATCAAGGGTATAACTATATATTGGTTCAATGGAAAATTGAACGAATTAATGCTACAGAGAAACGACGTTTATTATGACTATATAACAAGAAAAAATATAAACTTCACTATTTATTTGTTTCATGTGATACTTTATAAACGCTCCAGAATAAAAATTATGTAGATTTTAGAAGAAACTGTTTTTGAAAGATTAATTATTAGGTATTTCTTTGTTATAGGAGACTTGACATAACTCAGTCTTAAGAAAGTGCAATTTCTTGTCAAATATTATAAACAATCACGAAAATGAAAAGGCGGCCTATATAAAAAAAATGTTTTAATCTGCACGAAGATTTCTTTTCTCCAGCACGCAAAATTTGTCTCTGATAAATTATTATTATTTTTTTTCTAAAATTTCCAACATGTTTACTATTTTTATTGTTCCAGCGACAAAAAATGCAGCTACAGCTGTTTTCCAAAAGAAGGCATTTTACCATCTGAAAGCGTTTGTGAAAATGGTAATAAATAATATGCAACCGTATATTGGAGAAAAAAACACCTGCATGCAAAAAGCAGTCAAATATGTGTGAAACATCAGTCGTAGATTTTAATGCTTACATGCACGAAGTCTATTCTGAATTTATGAGAAACCGTTCATCAAAAAAGAAAAAAAAAGAAGGCCAAATAAAATCGTAGAAACTGGTGAATACATAAAACGAAAAAAAAACAAAAAACCCAAACAAACAAACAAAAAAAACCCTGGAATAATTCTACTACAACAGAGTATTTTAGGTGGTATTTGGTAATGAAATGTGTATTGCTAAATGCATTGCTAAATGTGCATAAATATATTATCTTATACATATGTTATATATTTCATATTACATCTTTATATGTCTTATTTATGTATATATTAATAAGTTGATTCTCAATGTATATACAGAGTGTCTCATTTATTTTGCGACCCGCGTAAACGCGAAGCAAGTGGACAACACGAGTGCACGCGCACACCGTTAGCACAAGTAGCGGTGTGGAGGGACTTGCCAGCAACACTACCAACATGCTAGAAAACCGCACGAGACACTTCAGTGCTAAGGAGAACGAAGTGAAAGGTAGTTTTGCGTCATGGTGCTATGTGCAGAAAAACGCGCGTTTATTATGGAACATTATTTTCGAACGTCTTCGTACAAAACAGTCAAGGAACGATATGAAAAGAAGTTTCCAGACGCGGTGGTGCCGAATAAAAGCACAATTAAGTGAATCGGGGACCATTTTCAAACAGAATGGACTGTGGAACCGAAAAGAAAGAACCGTCTGTCGTTTGTCCTAACTGACCACAAAATGAAGGAAATCGAGACAAAAATCAAGGAGAAACCGGCCACATCAGTAAGAAAATAGCTTTACAAACTAACGTTCACCGAGCCACTGCATACCGCGCCTTGAAAGGATTGAACGTGCACGCTTATTGCGCCACATTGATGCAGGAATTGAAGGCACCTGATTCAGCGCATCGTTGCAACTTTTGTCGCTGGTTAAAAACTTTTGTTCGAAAACATGGCATTGGTGTTTTAGATCGGGTCTTCTTTAGTGACGAAGACTAGTTTCATAGAACAGGCTACATTAATACACGCAATTATCGATTTTGGTCATCCACAAACCCACACATTTACGAAGAAGCAGAATGTGTCTCGAAACCTCCTCAAACGGGCTTAGATATGTAAAGATGAAGACGGCGGTGACTTCCAACACCTTTTGTAGTCGTTTAAGCACTTCTGTAAAATAAAAATGAATGTTTATACATTGTTCTTTTTTTTAAGGTTGCAAAAAAAATGAGACACTCTGTATATCAAGTGGTGTAAATAGGAAACAAATTGCTTGTAAATTTTATACATTGAAAGTTATTTCATAAAGGTGCGACAATCTGATAAGATTCTAAAATATTAATAAAGGTTGCCAGAAAATGCTTTTGAAAATTTTGCTTTTTTCGCCAAATCTAACCTCACCTTTTTTTCTATTGCGCCAAGGCGCCTGTAACAAAGGAGTACAATTTTTTAAATAATAATAATACAATTATTAATTCATAATATGATTATTGAATGATAACACAATTATAAAATAATAATACTATTACTAAAATTTAAGAAACTCTCTTTAGAATAAGAATATTTAAAAACTGAAAAAAAAAAAAATCCGATTTCAACAATTCAGAATATATACAATGTGCCCACTAAAGTCCCTTGCCACCCTCTTAACTTCGGAACGGCTGCTGCTATATTCATAAAAGTGGTGTCTTGGTACAGTAAAGTAGCCATGCGTTACACAATGAAACCACCTACAGCGCCACCTGGTGGAATGCTGCGGAGTTAGCATTCCTATCTCGTAAACGGAAAGAGATAGAGAAAAAAAGTGATTTACAAAATTGTAGAGTATCATCGATTTAGTACGAAACGACACCTTGTGGACATTAATGCGAAGAATAGAACGATTAAAACGCGCATTTGTTTTTTTTGTGATTTCCTACAGTGGGACGTGACAAAACGATCTTAGAAAGTAAGAAACAACCAGTTATGAAACAGCAAGTCTGTGCGACCCCTCCACAAACATTGCAGGACATTAAACAACGCTATTACGGACGCTTGTGCCAACGTGTCACCATCTATGCTCCAACGTGTGCAACGTGAAATTCAAACAAGCATCCAAATATCCATTGCAGCTGACGATGAGAAGTTTGAAAATCTAAAATAAATGTATATTATTATAAGTAGTTGCTTTTTTCTTTCTAAGATCGTTTTGTCACGTCACAGTGTAGGAAATCACGAAAAGACAAATGCGTGCTTTAACCGTTCTATTCTTCGCATTAATGTCCAGAATGTGTCTTTTCGTACTAAATTGATGATGCTTTACAACTTTGTAAATCACTTTTTTTCTCTATCTCTTTCCGTTTTCGAGATAAGAATGCTAACTCCGCAACATTCCACCAGGTGGCGGCGTAGGCGGTTTCATTGAGTAGCGCATGGCTACTTTACTACACCTAGACACTACTTTTATGAATATAGCAGCAGCCGTTCCGAAGTTAAGAGGGTGGCAAGGGACTTTAGTGGGCATACTGTATACTTCATACTTTTAAAAGAATATTTCCACGAAATGATGCTTTTCAACTTTTTACGCTTCTCCTGATAAAATATTTACATTTCCTGTCGCCTTACTTATTTTACTTAAGTATCGAGAACATTACTTTATTTCAATCTGTTCTATGTGATACGACACACGACACAGACCATCAAGAAGATAAAAATAGATTCCAGGAGCAACTTCTCTATAAACAATAAAGTATTTTTCATCGTTACCTCAGAATTTTTCTATATTTTATATATTATCTTAAATGAAAAGAGAATATAACGCTTTATTTGTTTGAAACTTATATACATGTATTATGTTTAATTCTGATAAGGATGATTTTAAAAACGAAAACATAAGAAACATTATTAGCCTGTGAGTTGTTATAACTTTCAAAATAAGAAAATCAGAAATTGTAATAAAAATCTTTTTTTTAACCGAAGGACATTATGTTGCAAAATTCTATTTATTAACAATAGTATAATATAAATCTAAAGTTATATTAAAAATCAAGCAGGGCGGGCGCTCTGCCAAGCCAAGCTTAAAAAAAAAAAAAAAAAAAACGCCACACAAACAACGCCAAGAACTGGAATAAAGACCGCTAATGCTTATATACAGAAAGCAACTTCGCAATGTTAAATCGACAAAACATGCCAGATTAAAATATCAGATATCAAACAAACCAAGCATCGTAGAAAAAAAAAACGAAAACTAGAAGAATCTAAGGAAGAATTTCTTCAATTTAAGACCAAACTCATCTTCATAAGTGATTTATAAACAGAGATATAGCTTTTTTTAAAAAACGTCGAGTTACTTAAAATGATCACTATTTTCTTCGTCAAACTTTTTTTTTCAAACAAGCTACAGGCCTTAATATTGGGCAGAATAAAAAAAAGATTGCATTTTTGTACAAGTAATTACGTAATCTATGTGCTTTTATAAAATTCAGTGTAAAAAAAAAATATATTTTCTATCCTTAATTAGCAAAAAACTGTTAATTAACTTGGCGATTAAAAAATTATGCCAAAACAGAGATAAAACCCGCCAACGACCATGTACCATCTGTATTAAAATAGCACAAATCAGTTACAGGTTATAATATAACCACATCAAATTTCATCTGCAAGTCAGCCATTTTCTTCTGAAGATTTTTTTTTAAAAATAAAGCTTCACAATTATAAGAACACATATTTTATCAAAAAATTAAATATGACTGCAAACTGTGGCAGATGATTGTTTCTAACATGAATAAGTATGAGAAATTGCCGTTTACGGATATGGATCTGGGTAGCTCAGTCGCAGAGCGTCGGCATGGTACGCATAAGGTCCCAGGTTCGAGTCCAGGCCCAGGTCAATTTTTCACTCATGTTTGTTTAGTGTATTTAATTGTCTGATAAAATGCGTGTTCTTATAAATATTGTAAAATAAAGTAATCAGAAGTAGTGTTTATGCTTTAAAAATATTTTAAATATATAATTTACGTTTTTAGAAAGATCTTTAAAAATAAATTAGTTTTTGAGGGAAGATGTACCTTCTAAAATGTATACATTAAGAGTTATCGCCATTTAAAATTTCTTTCCAAACGTAAACAAAAATTTTGAAATGAATTAAATGTGATTCATTTATTTCTAAAAATAAAAAAACACGGTAAAGGACAGGCATTTCGTTCGCAGGAATACCTTTCACGTCATCTACTATATATACGAGGCTAGCGAAAAAGAAAGGCTACCGCGGTGCTTTACGCGTATTTTTTTTTACAGACCGCGGGAATCACGTGAGGCTCGAATCCACCAATGCAGGTGTACGAAAAGAGCATCACGTCACTCTAGCGGTCTGTAAAAAAAGATAAGTGGAACGCACCGCGGTAGCCTGTCTTTTTCGTTAGCCTCGCTATATATATAAAACACAAACGGAAATTTCGTTCCGTTCCTTTATAACTCGAGATCTGCTGAATGGAATTTGATGGAGCTTGCACTGTTCGAGAGATAATTTTTCAGGGAAGGTTTTAGTATGTAACACAACGTTCTACGTATATTAGCTATCGAATTATGATAGAAAGTTCTGTTATTTTGGCCGAAAAGGTTACCATTGCTAATTTTTTGGCGATCATTACTGTTGCAGAAAGAAATGAAAAGGCTACATCTCGAAAAATAAAAGAAAAACTGTTACTAATTTTATTTAAAAAAAAAAAAAAGAAAGAAAGAAAGGAAAAAAAAAAGAGTTTTGATGAGAGAATATTATAAAACGAAAATATTTAATTTAAACATGATTAGAAATGTTCATAATGCTTAAAACATTATTCAAGGGGCAAGATTTCTATTGAAACAAATTTGGCGATTTATCTTTTGTTTTTGGCGATTTTGATTTTACTTTTGACCCCAAACAATTTGATTTTAAGCCAAAAAGTGTCTTTTTTTGTTGCAGAAAGAATTGAAATGGCTATACATCTGGAAAAATAAAAGAAAAAACTGTTACTAATTTTATTTTTTTTAAAAAAGAAAGAAAAGAAAAAAAAGAAAAACAGTTTTGATGAGAGATTTTAGGCCAAAAGGTGTTTTTTTTCAAGTGTACGACTGCATTTTCGCAGTATTTTTTTTTTGGTACTTTTTGGTTAGCCGGGCGCCAGTGATATATATATATATATACACACACACATATATACACATATATCTACACAAATACATGTATATACATACATATATATATATATATATATATATATATATATACATTTATATGCATGAATATGTATATATATATATATATGTGTGTGTGTGTGTGTGTGTGTGTGTGTGTGTGTGTGTGTTCATATATCACTGGTGCCCGGCTAACCGAAAAGTACCTTTTTTTATTCAAATGCAAACTATATTAATGGCAATATACTTCTATTTACTTCTACATATATGAAATTTCGTTCCGGCTGCTTATAACTCGAGTTCTGCTGAATGCATTTTCGTAGAACTTAAACTAAGATAATTTTTAAGGGAAGGTTTTAATGTATAACATATCGTTCTACGTAGCTTAGTTATATAATTATTCTGGGAAGTTCTATAATCAGATCAATCCGATTATGAAAGATTAGCCTTTTTAAAAGATTTTGCCGAATGTATTTCGATGGAACCTATACTGTTAAATAATTTTCTAGGGAACGTTTTATTATATAACGTTGCTTAGTTCTAGAATTATAGGGGGAAATTCGAAAATCGGGTGACCATTTTTTTATCAAGTATTAGCCTTTTCAATATTTGATTCCGATTATGAAAGATTAGCCTTCTAAAAAAGTTCTACTGAACGGATTTTGATGAGAATTGTATTGTTAGTTAGATGCTATTTCAGAAATGGTGTTAATGTACTATATATTGTCCTGCGTTGCTTAGTCCAACAGTTATGTGTGAAGGTTATATAGTCAAGTGAACCCGATTCCGAAATATTAGCCTTTTTGATAGTTTTTACTGGGCGTATTTTTTGCGACTTGCATTGTTAAGTAGATAATTTGTAAGGATTGTTTTAGTATATTTTATATCGTTTTGTTGTTTTAGAATTATGTGGAAAAGTTCAATAATCAGATTATCAAAGATTAGCCTTTATAAAAACTTCTTCTGAATGGATTTTGTTAGTTAATTTGTTTGCATTGTTATTTCGATAATTTTTAGTGATGATGGTTTTAGTATATTGCATATAGTTTTATCATTCTTTAGCAAACCCTAACTGTAAATGACCAAATAAAAGAGTTGGTCCTTAACAGCTAAAATTTTGACTGCACATTAGAAAATATAATAGCGCAATTGCGTCATTTTTCAGTAATGTGGAAGGATATTCCACGTAAATATACAGATTGCTTTCAAATACAAGGTCAAATTAAACGATATATTTCGTTTGATTCAGGGTTCATTTGTAGAAACCGACCAGCGCAGCGGGCGCAGCGGGCGTAGCTTGCTAGTTTTCCTATAAATTAATGAAATCCAGTTGTTAAATTATTTTTGTTTTAGAAGTGAAGTTTCCATTTAAATTTATTGTAACAGTACAATGTTTAATTGAATAAAATAAGGTAAATCTAAGAAATTGCTAAGAAATTCCCAACATGCACAGGGCAACGCAAAAAAAATAAAATAATAATAAACAAAAAATAAAAAATAGATCAATAAATAAATAAATAAATAAAAATCAGCTTTCAGAAATTCTAAAAATTGTTCCGCTATTCATATTATGTATCTTCGGGGTCCATCCTCCCACTTTCATCCCTCCCACCCAAAGGGGGCACTTTTCTAAATTTTGCCGACACCTCTCATGTGATATATCGTTGGAAAAGTCTGTGAACGCTTAATCATAATATGCAGGGGGGGGGGGGTTATTTTCTAAATTTTGCACATACCCCTCATGTGATACATCGTTGGAAAGGTCTGTGACCGCTTAATCCTATTATTCATCTCCGGTGTTCATCCCCCCTTTTGCCCCCCAAGCGCGATTAGCTTTCACCACCAGGGGACGCTTTCCTATATCTGTTCCTACGAGTCGGATCACGACGGGGTATGGCTCATTCGACTCGACATCAATAGAGCTTTCCGATTTTAGTTCGTTTTTTCACCACCAGGGGGCACTTTTCTATCTCTGGTTCTATGGGCTAGATCACGACGGGGTACAGTTCATTCGACTCGACATCTATAGCCTTAACGATTTCAGTGCCCGAGGTTCATACAGAACAGATTGCGCTACCTGGTGGTGGAAGATGGAACTTGAGCCTGCGCAGCACGACTGCTATACGGTGCCGAAGGCAGCGGGGACCCGTGTCGGAAGTTAGTTTGGTTAGAGGTTTATACTATTCGATGTGCAAATTAAGGGATTATCCGGTGCCGAAGGCAGCGGAGAACCAGGTCGGAGGTTCGTTCGGTTCGAGGTTTATCTTATTCGAGGTTTTACAAGATTCGAGGCCCCGATATAAATTAGGGGTCCGCTAGCGGGCGAAGCCAGCTAGTGCTAATAATAAAAGAGCGTGATATCACATTTGATTTCAAATGCAGCGTTGACACGCTATGTACGTATTGCATTTTTATTCATTTCATCGATAAGTCAGTGATATTTTTTAACGGGGGATAACAAGTATTATAACAAGCCACATTTAGTATGTTGTTATTAGTTTAATTTAAAAATCTACTGGTATTTCTAGTTAACCTTTTAAACAATGACTAAAAGTAAAATGTAATTTTAAATTATTTCTCATGTTTAGATTATTTAAATTATGTTTATTCTGTTTTAAAAAAAAGAAATGATATCTACAAAAAACAACTTTTCAAAAGTAAAAAAAAAGCCAAGCGTAAAAAAAAAAGTTGTGGCTAAAAAATGGTGTGATATCAAATTTCCAAGCTATTATATTACTTTTTTAACTTTTTTCCATTAAATAAGTTATCATATATATAAGTCGAGTGCCTACGTATATGTTAATAGAAATCGTTTTCTCCTGTACTAAATACATCCTAACGAGTTTCTGAAAATTCAATTTTTTTCAAATTATGCATGAATGGCTTGGCGGCCATCTTTTCATATTTCTAAGCACCCAAATTTCTAAAGTAAAAGCGTAATATGTTTGCAATGTAATATGTTTAAAACAATTTCGAATTTCAGATTTTAACTACGGACAGATAAATTAGATAAGACTGATATTTTGAGAAATTGATTTTTACTAGTTTGAAATTATTAATTACTGTAAAAAATAAATCATAAGATGAATCTTTAAGATAAGTCATCATTATCTTAAGCCACAATTTTCAGATCATACAAATCTATAAATGAAACGCTTAAAATATTTGCTTAAATAACAATTTTGAACTTCGGATTTTAACTACGGATTTGGATGCTTAGAATTTTGTGAATAATATGCAAAGATGGCCGCCAAGCCCATCATGCATAATTTGAAAAAAATTGAATTTTCAGAAACTCGTTAGGATGTATTTAGTACAGGAGAAAACGATTTCTATTAACATATACGTAGGCACTCGACTTATATATATGATAACTTATTTAATGGAAAAAAGTTAAAAAAGTAATATAATAGCTTGTAAATTTGATATCACACCATTTTTTAGCCACAACTTTTTTTTTTTTACGCTTGGCTTTTTTTTTTTACTTTTGAAAAGTTGTTTTTGTAGATTTATACATACTGTATTTAATCTTCTTCATATTTAATTTTGTATAGGAATGTTACTAAAAAAAGACGAAAACGCATAAATATTACTCTGTAATTTGTTAAGATTATCAAAATGCTAAAAACAGAGATTGTTATATGGCTTTTCTTTAACATAAAAATATATCATGCTTCAAAATTTATATTACAAGTTTATAAAATAAATATACGTTTATATTAAAAACTAGTGCATATTATATTTGATCTGCTTCATAATTAATTTTGTATAGAAATGTTATTAAAAAAAGACGAGACAACGTAAAGATAACTATTATTCTGTGATTTGTTAAGATATTCACAAGGCTAAAAGTTAAAATTGTTATACAGCTTTTCTTAGAAAAAAAATCATGTTTAAAAACTTATATTTAATAAAAATATTAAAATATAACTAGTAAATCTGCAGATCAGGAGCTTCAACGTCAGCTCTAAAAGGTATTGTTTTTTAATCTCACTTTTCATATTATTTAGCAACTTACAATCCGCAATTTAATTTTTTTTATATTACATACATATTTATAAGCATATAAAATACTTCGGAGGTTTCAGAAATTAGAAGCGTTAAATTAAACACGGTTTATGTAATGCTATTCTGAAATTCGTATGAACTTCTTATTCATGTAACTTTTTAGATAAAAAAATAAACTTGTATTAAAATAAATTCTTCATTTATGTATATAGCATAAAAAATTAATTTAATATGATAATAAAATATTGCAGTAAAATAGTGCGAGTTACTTGAATTTTATTATTTTGATATTCTTTGAAATAGGGTTGCTACGCAACTAATAAATTAAAGAGCAAAGTAAAAAGAAATGCATTCAAAAATTTGTATGAAAATAAAATGTTTTATATTTCCCGAACACATGCAAAATTTTTTCCAATAATTTAAACAATTAATTTCTAAATTCCAATGAATGTATCATTAAATTTTCACAGCTATTTGATATATATTTAAAACCTCCATATCAAAAATTTAGCATTAGTAATTTTACGGTGAAATCCATTATTCAAATATGCGATTTTTATTTCAGTTAAAAATGAAATTTGAAAATCATCTGCATTCTCATAGGAAAGCATTATGACCTAAACAGAAATGTTCTATACTTTTCGAACGAATGAACCAAGTGTAACCAAAAACTATACAGCTAATTCCGTGTACCTTCACCAACATACCTACCAAAAATCAACCTAATAGGATCATTTTTACGGCAGTTATCGCGGAACAGACAGACAGACAGACGGAAACCAAAAACTTTTCGCGTCTCCACAGTGAGTCTCAACTTACGTTTCGGCATATATAAATTTAATTTATAAACTTATTTGTATTACGATTGATCTTTTTCATACTTAATTTTGTACAGAAGATGTTCCTAAAAGATGAGGAAAACGTGAAGAATATTATTATCATCTGATTTGCTGACGCTTTCAAAATGATTTTATATCTCCTGAAAACAGAACATTATTATATAATTCTTATTTAATAGAAAAACATTATCCTAGAAAATCGACTACCAAAGCGTCAATCTAAGTTTATTTTAGCGACGCAATTTTCATGTCTCTCAGACTCAAGATAACAGTTACAACAAGTTGGAAATTGTACGTTAAACGTCACATATGAGGTGCGTTCGTTTTATAAGTTTCACAATGTAAAAAAGTTATCCTTATTATTTCAGTGAAATGAATTATATCGTCTGTTATGATCGAAATCAGCATGCCTTTTTTTTCTTATTACGCATGCCATGTTTACAAAAGCGATTTTTTTTTTCTACGCCAGCCAGCACTGCAAAATTCCCCATTGAGCTCTGGCTTTGCGAATTATTACCTCCATGGTTTAATATTTTTATGACTCACAATCAACGAATCTCCTGTGTTTATTTACGCTATTGGATTAAGATATTTGGTTAACCTAATTTCCACTGAAGTTATCTCAGAATGTATACATTTTTCAATGTAACTCATCTCTCAAGCAAACAATTTTTTTGAACGATCTTTCTAGAAATGTAACTTTTATGCAATTTTATTTGAAAAAATAATTTTGAATAAAAATGGCCGCCTGGCATATGAAAAAAGAAGTGGTTTGCTCGTATTTGTTTTCCTCAGTCACATGACTTGCGCTTTTATTATTTAGATTACGTACGATCGGATTTAATAGAATAAAGAAAACTTTTATTAATATATTTTTATGTTTTAATTCGATTTTCAAAAAAAAAAAAATTATAATAATAATAATGACTCGACAAACGATAATATATATTAAATTTCAAACCATTCAGTTGGGTAGTTTATGCGCTGTTATATGCGGATGGACGGACAGATGGACCAGATGACGACTATAGGTGCTACGTATTTATATAATTACGAACGCACCTAAAAAAGTACCTGATTAGTTTGAAAATTGGTGGGATAATTAGAAGATATAGAAAGTTGGTTGTATAGTTTTTAATTTAATTTGGTTGAGTCATATAATGTCGTCAATTTATGTGAAATAATGTTACGCCTTTATCTAAAAGCAGTCTCTTCCCATGAACAAGTAAATATAGCAGGTGTCCCATAAGTCTGTTCAAATTTCAAAATTGTCGTATCGGGGTGTAGTTTGCATCAAAATGCTTGTTAAACGACCGGATATTTTGTTGCAAAAATAATTAAAATAGAATTTGAATTATTCTTTTTCAACTCTTTCCCACATAGTTGAAAAGTGTTTATGGATTCGGTTTGTCTGTCTGCCGTCCATGCTGTAACTTGCGTAAATAGACTCGGATTGTAATGGAATTTAAATATGGGTTTGAAGTTTACTATGGCATGTTCAATATTGAAAATGAAGTTTGTAGCATAGTTCCTTTACAAAAGAATTTCGTTACATTAAAGTCTATGAGGAAAAATCATTTTCGGTTTATTTTAATGATGTTACGGTATTTCAAACACACTGAAATTGATATGTATCACTGAGATACACTGCAAGAGGCTTACTATATAATATGGTGCGCACAGCACTTATAGTTCTTTGACAGGGACACTCAAAAGAATTTCGTTACACTACCGTCTTAAGGAAAAAAATCGGTTGCAGTTTATTTTAATAATGCTTCAGTATTTCAAACATATTGAAATGAATCACTGAGACACATTACAAGATGCTTACTATAGAATATTGTATGAATAGCATTTATCGTTCAGTTACAGGGACACACAAAAGAATTCCGTTAAAGTACTGTCTGTTAATAATAATTGCTGGAGGGGTGTTTTCAGGTACGTTACCCGTTTTTAAATTCAACTAATTTTTCGTCTATTATCTGGTGTGTATAAATTCTATAGATCATATACAGAGCAGCACAAAACATCTCGAGTACAATTCCTTTTATTAACGGAAATTGCTGAAGGAGTATTTTCAACTGTGCTATGCGTTTTCTAACTGAACTGATTTTTAGCATTCTATGTAGTATATATACAAATATATAGATCATATACAGGGCTGCACAAAAAAATCAGACATTTTTCCGAATATTGTTAGTAATTTTTGAAATTGGATTTTTAAATGTGTTATGTGTTTTCCAGATTATTTACTTATACATCATTTTTCATCTTATTCAACGGTAAAAATTTCTAAAAATATTTTGGAAGTATTGGAAAGTGTTACATAATCTGTGCTTGGCGTATAATTTTTTGTTCTTGTTTTATTATCAGAAAACATCTGAATCTTTGACAAATTTTATGCTGCAATCCGCACTCCTAAACGACAAATGTTTAATTTTTTATGAGTTTTTGAAATGTGAACGAACTTATGGGACTCTTTGAACTATTTATATACTTTTGCCACGAAAAAAAAAAAAAAAACATTTTTCGCTATTTTTTAGTGCATATTTGAAATGTTAACGGATATATGGGACACTTTGCATATTAACGGAAACTGAATAAAAAATATTCCAGTGGTAAACAACGCGATTAAATTACTGATTAATTGCATTACCATTACAAAGATGAACCCAAAAGCAGACAAATTATAAAGCTAACCCAAGATTCAAGATCAATATTGTCTGAGATCAACCACATAAGTATTAGATACATTAAAAAAAAACAAAAAAAAAAACATGTGACTGTAATTTTCAAATCGGATAAATTAATATTATTGCTATGCAAATAAACAAGTACAAATAGTCAAAGATTTAACTGAGCTGAGAGCGATTTTGAACTAATATCTATTATTTATATTGCAATAATTGTTATTTGCAAGTACAACTTGAAAAAATCCATTAGATTATCCATAAAAGATTACTTTTGCTTCAATTTGATAAGATTCAAATTCTTATCGCTCTTTCTATCTCTATCTATCTATCTATCTATATAAAGACAGCAATTAAAAGCGTATTGGAAGCTAAAAATAATAAAATAGAATGTATTAATTTTAAAAATATTTTTAGAATTCGTTAAACAAAAGAGTTTTTATAAGTAAATAATAATATATCCAAAGTTATTTAAGATAAATGCTTTTTGTCTTGCTTGTAAGAGAATGTCCTCATATATATATTTTTTATTTATTGAAAAAAAAAAAAAAAAAAACGAAACCCGTTCTATTTCAGAATATTTTCCAAGAAATAATAAAAGATTACATTCAGATAAAATTAATATGGTAAGATCTAAGAACTTTTAGGAAAGCACTTCATGAAAAAGAATTGTATAAATGAAAGCGATATCCAGAAGTTAAGAAGACGGGGAAAAAATAACTCTCGGTGAAAATATCTTAGTTTGTTGTACTTGTTCGGAAGTCGATAGAAAGCTCTCAAGTTTCAGAGCTCGAGATTAATAAAAATGAGATAGTGATAAAAAATATAAAAAATATATAAGTCGCATACTTTTAATGGTTACGAAAAAATAACTAAGAAATAAGAAATAAAAAATAAGAAGCTGTATTCATTCTGCAATATAATTTTTTTTTCACCATATGAAAGTGAAAATCTCCAATGAAAAATATAAAATAAAGTAATTTTCTTTACAAAATGATGTGAACTAAAATAGGAAATGGATAAAAAAAATTATATGTATATCCTAATTATACTAGTTGGAAAAAGAAAAAAGAACTATTAAAGGAACCTATTAAAAAGAACTTTGTAATGTACTTTTTAAGTCTCATAAATTAATATTATTGTAAAAATATCCAAAATCATCTATGCTAGTATACCAATGGTTATTTGATAACCAATGGTTACTTGAGCACACTTCCAAAATTCATACATCTATTACTTGATCACCATTAAAATTAAAGTCTAATTAAGCTCTCTAAAATTTGGATTCGCCATTCTACTTTAAGTGTACATATACGAAAATAAAAAAAAAAAGAAAAACTGTATATTTAATGATATATAAACAAAACTGCATAGCTCAAGTTATCCCGTTGATTGGGGTTGATTGGGGTTGATTGGGGTTCTTGTTATTGGGGGAAGTCCCCAATAACAACTGTAAATTGTAGCTGTACAATACCAATATATATATACTTTAATGGCTCCTTCTAACAAAACTGCATAGCTCAAGTTATCCCGTTGATTGGGGTTCTTTGGACCCACATGTATAAAATCAATATTTGGGTTGATTTAGAATGTTGTGGAATGACAAAATACATACACAAGACACAAATACACACATGCTAAAAAAATAGAGTATTTATTACTACACTATATCTCTGAACAATGAGAAATTATCATTTGTACAAATTCCTTAACAATAAGTTTACCATAAATCAACGGATATATTAATTCTGAAGTTTAAAAGAAAATGTATAATGTCGCCGAAAATCTAAAATCTTTATAATACCAATAACAACTGTAAATTATAACTGTACAATACCAATATATATATTTTTTAATGGCCCCTTCTACAACATATATCTACAACGAGAAACAATTATTTTCAGGTAATTTTGAGCTTTTATGAAAAACATTTACTTGCACTTTTTCGTAATTTGATTTCTTTTCTGTAATAATAGCATAAAACTGTTTAAAATTTAATTTTACTGTTTTCATTGAAAACAATTTGACTAATGACGTGAGACATCCGGTTTAGGCCCGTCTACTTTCATGGAGTATTTCTTTGGAACATTAGAGATGTTTTCAGAATCACAGTATGTATTTTTCTGAAAGTCAGCATCAGAACACTGAAAAAAAGTTTCTTTACCTAGTTTTTTTATTTTTCATAAGATTTACGAAAATATAATATAACCTAATAATTCTCTGCACTACCTATTTTCACAGACATTATTTTATTTTCCAAAATATAAACAAGCATTATACTGCTAGATGTTATTAAGAAAAGGCAAAATGGAGGTTTTCAACAGATCGACTGACAGAGCAGAAAACATAACATCAGCGACTGAAGATGCCTGAGAGTGACAGGTGAAAATATTTTTACTTTTTTACAATTTTTAACAGATTGACTCGTTTTGTGTGGTTTTAAAGGTGTTTTTAAAGCCTTTTAGACATGTACAATGCTTGTTTATATGTTGAAAATAAAATAATGTCTGTAAAAATAGGTAGTACAGAGAATTATTATGTTAAAAATGACATTATGAACAATCATAATTATATATATAAAAAAAAAACCAGAATATGACCTCTTCCGAGTTACCCGCGATTCCGGAAAGCGATCTTTTGCCTCTAAAACCGATCAATTCCCGAGATTTAAAGAAGCATTTCTCTCTGCAACATAAGTTTATTTTTCGTCCCGTAATTTTCGTAAGCGTTTCCGAGTAGTTTTTACAGCATATTACAGCATATTCTCTACCCGGAATATCGGTTTTTCGGATGCTGTCAATTCTCAAGTAAACATTTTCAACTGCGTAACAGTGCTTATGCATACAAATGTAAGAAAATAAAGTTAACTTTAATATTAATATTAATGCTATTAATTTTAATGTTAATGTTAATGTTGTTAATTTATCACGTTTGTTGAGCATGACAATATTAACTTGAGAATTGATAACTGATTAATACACAATAAAATCTACTCTCAAACGTTTCCGGAATGGTTTTGAAAATCTTGGAAATATATTGGTTTTTGAGGTTTCTAAAGATAAGGAATACTTTTCAGAATCGTTGGTATCTTGGAAAAGCTTATAATATTTTTTCGTAAATCTTAAGCAATCTTATAATCTTATAAAAAAAGAGCTAGATTAAAAAACGTCTTTTTTTGATTTATTTATTTTTTATTTACAATGTAGAGTCCCTTAAAATAAAATCGGAATCTAAATCTTGCTGTGAATACTTATCATCATCCATTTGTGTCACTCTTTTGGATTTTTTACATAACAGCATATTACAACAACAACAACAACAAAAATAATAAAATAACGTATGCGAGCACAAATTATACAGTGAATAGGTGGGAAACATAAAGTTTGAGGTTCGAAAAACTCATGGATTCTTTTAAAATTCACTGAATATTGCTATTGTTACGGATAAAGTGGTAAAAGGTAAAAATGAGGATGAAGACATCTTCATAAAATAAATAAATATTCGAACTTTCTGTAACTCCCACGAATCTTCAAATGGCACAAACGTATTATTTGAGTAATTTCACTGAACGGTTGTTCTAAGTGCATTCAAACTGGAATCAGGGAGGCCAAATCAGCAGTAAAAGTATTTCTTACAAAGTGGCTCAATTAAATAACTGAAAATAGTAACTTTGGCTCAAGTTACCCCGCTGGCTCAAGTAACTCTTGATGACGGTATCTAACTGATAGATGAGATCTCAATATTTATAATGCAAGGATTGTACTTTGAAAGAACGAGCTTGAAAAGTTTATTGACAATATTCCAAATCGCTTTGTTATATTCAACCGGATAAGATCCAAATTCACTTGGAACTGTTGAAATAGAAATTAATTCAGTCATTTCAAAAACTATTTAATTTTCAAAATAGTCCATTTGTTTTCAAAACAGACATATTTGTTGGAAATGGGTCTTTGAAGATAACCCACCCCATGTGTAGACAAAAATTTCATAGGTTTATGTGCCCATTGACACACAAAAGGGACAAAAAAAGTAACATTTATTGAAAACAAAAACAAAAACAAAACATTAGTCTGAAGGTATAGTCCAAAAACCAACAACAGGACAAGAAGAAAACGCGATTGGACACGATGGTAAATATGACTACGTACTTTAATATCAACCAATAAGATGTAAACATTAATGATTTATGCTTATTTCGCCAAATAACTTTTAAAAAGTATGATTCGTACTTTTTATGTTAAATCTTTAGGAAAAACTACATAAGTCTAAAAAGATGTTTAAAGTTTATAACCACTTGACAAAATTTAACAATCTAAGAAATATAATGAACGCAAAAATGTTCCTAAAAAATCTAGCATTTGGGCGTAGTACAGATTTTATTTATTCCTGAAAAAAAAGTTAAATCTGTGATTTATGTAGTTTTTGAAATATTAAATTGGATTATTAAGAATTTCGTTGACCAAAGCAAGATATGTATATTTAGTGATACTTTATTTTAAAAGTGTTTTTTTAAATAAACAAGTGATATAAAAACTTTTTTTAAGTCAATTCCTACTTAGGTCAAATAGAAATTTTTTTCCAGCGATCTACACGCTTCGCCACTGACGGTATTTATTCCTAAATTTATATCCTGCTAAATATCTTACATAAGAGAAATTTTTGAAATGTATTAAAAATTAAATAAAAAATAAATAGCTAAAATACCAAAAATTAATAGCTCGAAAGTATTTCTCACAAAATTGTTAGACAGACTGCGTTAGAAAGGTAAAAAAATTGTATTTTTCATGATATAAATTTAAAATCTAATGATTATGCCGTTTTTCAAACATTGAATTTGAAAAATTACCAAACTTTACAATAAAGTGCCATAGCGATGTTACAGTTAACGATAATACAGTTTTTTTCAAATATTAATTAATTAATTAAATTTTATTATTTAATTTTAGTTTTATACTTCATTTCTGTTCAAAAGTATAGAATCACTCCACATTTATAGTCTCCTTCACCCGCGAGCTGCCTGATCTTCGTCCGTGAACAGTCCCATTATCTTTTTACGTGTGAAGGTGAGACTGTAAATATGGAGTGAGTCTATACTATTAAAATTAATTAATTAAATTTAATTAATGAATTAATATTTGAAAAAACTTTATTAACATCAATTGTTATCCAGTACAAGTTTTAAAAAATGTATTTGAACTTGATAGGATGAATAGAAAATATTTTATTAACGATTGAAAATTTGAACAAGATATATAAATATATAGAGAGTGTGAGCTAATAGTAGGAATTGAATAATTAAATAAATATGTGTATCCAAGGAATCCATACAACAATAAAACAGCATGTATGAATTTTAAGTTTAATTATCTTTCACAATTTGTTTTAAAAAGTGTTTATAACGAAACAATAGTGCAACCAAAGTTATCTAAGATAAATGCATATTTCTAAAAATTATTTTTGCATTTTTTTCTAATAATATGCAGTTAATCTCTGTACTACTTATTCAAATAATTTTCTATAAAAGAATAATTTCTGAAGAAAACATATTACATTCAGATAAAATTAATATGTCAAGTTCTAAGAACGTTTATAAAAACATTTTATGAAGAATTGTATGGTATCGATATCTAGAACTTAAGAAGAAGTAATTAACTTTCGGCGAAAATATATTAAAATGTTGTACTTTTCGAAAGTCATCTAAAGAACAAAAATAACACACGTGTCAGAGCTCGAAATTAATATGAGGAGATAGTGATAATATACTGAATTATAAGAATAATATTAATGAATATACATACTATTCCTGAGAAGAATAAGTAACACAAAATAAGAAGCTGTATTCATTCTGAAATATTGAAACTCTTCTACATAATGGTCTGCTGAAGAAATAAAGAGTCATTTTCTTGATGTGAACTACAAACATAAATAAATCAAAACAAATCTTATCTCTATATCGTAATTAACAAACCTATTAAAGATAACTTATTGCTGTACATTTTCAAACCGTTAAATTAATATTATTGTAAAAATACTCAGAATCATACAGGTTAATATATCAGTAATATTACTTAAGTTTTCTAACTGATAGATGAGACCTTAACTATTTTTAGGTGCGTTCGTAATTATATAAATACGTAGCACCTATTGTCGTCGCTTGGTCCGTCCGTCTGCCCGTCCGTCCGTTCGTCTATCTGTCCGTCTGTCTGTCCGTACGTCCGTCCGTCCGTCCGCATATAACAACGCAAAAACTACCCAACCGAATGGTTTAAAATTTAAGATATATTGTCTTTGCAGAATTTTGTCGAGACATTTCAAATTTTATTAAAATCGAATCAAAACTTTAGGAGATATTAATAGAAATATTTATTAAGAAATTTGAAATTTTTTTTTTTTTAAATCGGTGCTTTCTTGTTAGAGGAGCTGCCGATGGATGTTAAATCGTCAAGCGACCGAGATACTTATTTTATGACAGAAATTAATCTGCAGACGATATAATTCATTTCACAGAATTAAAAATCATCTAGGTCTGAATATTTATATAACTAGATATAGTACGAACGCACCTCGTATGTCACGTTTGACGTACAATTTCCAACTTGTTTTATAACGGCAGAATTGTTATTTGCAAGCACAACGTTGAAAAGTTTGTTCAGGACATTCGAAATGCTGGAATGTTGTGTGTTAAATTCAATTAAATTACGTGTCTTTAATCTTTCACGCTCGAGTGTCACATCAATAAATTCTTAATGTTCCACAGACACACTTTCTGTCAGTTCAATAGAAAGAATGCTTAGGTATATGCAATACATGCATGGGCTACAAGTACAGGAGTGGGTTTTATACAAGCACTGCGGAATTGGGGAATTCTGAGTATTTTTTCTTGATTCATTAAAAATATATAAATAAATTATTTATTTTTAATTCGTTGTATTTAACTTTATTCCCAGAAATTCCACACAACTATCACATTTAGTAATAGTAAAAAGTACTTTTTAATAAAAATAATCCGTAGGTTGGCGCACAAAAAAGAAAAGACGCTAGCATCACCATGGTTACTGCAGTATCATATTGATGAGTGAGAGGATACATATATGCCATTCAAAGTTTTTATCTTAAAATGGTACTATAAGTATCACTAAGTTCCAGTATTTGTGTTGAAGTGAAAGGCAAGTTGTATGTACGGAGTAGTATTACGGTCTACGGTCATAAGTAGCTGTACAGGGTTTCAAATCCAAATATAACTAGTTTTCTGTCAGTTTATGAGAAATAAACATTTTCTAAGAGCCACTACATTGTTGTTATTCATACAGCAATATTAATCCATGGAGTAACACTACTTTAGAACAATCAATGTTCACAAATGAAATGTAAATATGGTTTATGAACGAAATGTGATTGGTGTAATTAAATGAGAATATACCTTTTTTTTGGAATATACGATTTTAATAATAAGGCAAAAAAACAAAGTTACTATGTATTAGTACAAGTTGTAAATTTCCAAGTGGACGAAAATTGTCCGGGCCAGGATTCGAACATGGGATCGCTTGGCTGAAGCCGCCACGCTCTACCACTGAGCTATCCCGGTCGAATCTGGAGGGCATAATTCATCCAGTTAACCTTATTGATCGAAGCATCTGGTCTGATATTTTAATCAGCTCAACAGAAAAGATCGCAGGTAATGGAACTCCAGTAAACGCTGGATACGGAATACACTAGATTATTTTTTTTTAACACAATTATTTCAAATTGGTAAAGTAATCATACAAGTTGTAAATTTCCAACTGGACGAAAAATGTCCGGGCCAGGATTCGAACCTGGGATCGCTTGGCTGAAGCCGCCACGCTCTACCACTGAGCTATCCCGGTCGAATCTGGAGGGCATAATTCATCCAGTTAACCTTATTGATCGAAGCATCTGGTCTGATATTTTAATCAGCTCAACAGAAAAGATCGCAGGTAATGGAACTCCAGTAAACGCTGGATACGGAATACACTAGATTATTTTTTTTTTACACAATTATTTCAAATTGGTAAAGTAATCATACAAGTTGTAAATTTCCAACTGGACGAAAAATGTCCGGGCCAGGATTCGAACCTGAGATCGCTTGGCTGAAGCCGCCACGCTCTACCACTGAGCTATCCCGGTCGAATCTGGAGGGCATAATTCATCCAGTTAACCTTATTGATCGAAGCATCTGGTCTGATATTTTAATCAGCTCAACAGAAAAAATCGCAGGTAATGGAACTCCAGTAAACGCTGGATACGGAATACACTAGATTATTTTTTTTAACACAATTATTTCAAATTGGTAAAGTAATCATACAAGTTGTAAATTTCCAACTGGACGAAAAATGTCCGGGCCAGGATTCGATCCTGGGATCGCTTGGCTGAAGCCGCCACGCTCTACCACTGAGCTATCCCGGTCGAATCTGGAGGGCATAATTCATCCAGTTAACCTTATGGATCGAAGCATCTGGTCTGATATTTTAATCAGCTCAACAGAAAAAATCGCAGGTAATGGAACTCCAGTAAACGCTGGATACGGAATACACTAGATTATTTTTTTTTTAACACAATTATTTCAAATTGGTAAAGTAATCATACAAGTTGTAAATATCCAACTGGACGAAAAATGTCCGGGCCAGAATTCGAACCTGGGATCGCTTGGCTGAAGCCGCCACGCTGTACCACTGAGCTATCCCGGTCGAATCTGGAGGGCATATCCAGCGTTTACTGGAGTTCCATTACCTGTGATCTTTTCTGTTGAGCTGATTAAAATATCAGACCAGATGCTTCGATCAATAAGGTTAACTGGATGAATTATGCCCTCCAGATTCGACCGGGATAGCTCAGTGGTAGAGCGTGGCGGCTTCAGCCAAGCGATCCCAGGTTCAAATCCTGGCCCGGACATTTTTCGTCCAGTTGGAAATTTACAACTTGTATGATTACTTTACCAATTTGAAATAATTGTGTTAAAAAAAAATAATCTAGTGTATTCCGTATCCAGCGTTTACTGGAGTTCCATTACCTGCGATCTTTTCTGTTGAGCTGATTAAAATATCAGACCAGATGCTTCGATCAATAAGGTTAACTGGATGAATTATGCCCTCCAGATTCGACCAGGATAGCTCAGTGGTAGAGCGTGGCGGCTTCAGCCAAGCGATCCCAGGTTCGAATCCTGGCCCGGACAATTTTCATCCAGTTGGAAATTTACAACTTGTATGATTACTTTACCACTTTGAAATAATTGTGTTAAAAAAATAATCTAGTGTATTCCGTATCCAGCGTTTACTGAAGTTCCATTACCTGCGATCTTTTCTGTTGAGCTGATTAAAATATCAGACCAGATGCTTCGATCAATAAGGTTAACTGGATGAATTATGCCCTCCAGATTCGACCGGGATAGCTCAGTGGTAGAGCGTGGCGGCTTCAGCCAAGCGATCCCAGGTTCGAATCCTGGCCCGGACATTTTTCGTCCAGTTGGAAATTTACAACTTGTATGATTACTTTACCAATTTGAAATAATTGTGTTAAAAAAAAAATCTAGGTTACTATGTATTCTTTGGAAAATGTTTCATTAATTATCATTACATTAAGACTAATTAATGATTAATTATCATATACAATTTATGATAATTTTATTAACATTATAATTAGACTATAAAAAATAATAAATGAATCTCTTGTACTGAAAGGGCCCAGTTTTACTTATATTCGTCCCGTATTCCTGTATAAAATATAATATTAAGCAATAATTTCTCATAAAAATAACTGTTAGTCGTAAAAGTTTAACAATTGAAGCCTAGAAGAAATTTCAGTTTTATTTAATAAAATGTACAGTCATTAAAGAATTTTTCAGGAATGTTTTTATATAGTTATTGATTATCTTTCGCTAATTTTGGTGTATTAATCCCCCGTTTGTTGCAGACTTACGAATAGTATGGTGCGAACAAGAAGATTTGTGCACAATAAAATTCGGGACTTTTGGCGCACTGTGGAATAGGACTTGGGAATCCCTAAAAATCGGAACGTCCCACATAAATAGGGACATCCAGTATCGTGTCGCCTACTCCTTGTTTTCTGGGTCATTTTGTCTAATGAAAGAATTTGCCGTAATAAGGCGATTCGAAAGTCTGTTTCGATGTCACCGAAAACTTGTATTTCTTCTTAAAATTAGAAATTATACAGCGGCTTAACGGTGGCCTACAGGACATGGGTTGCAGACACCTAAAATAGCTACTGTCTAAATACGCATGGAATAGTTGAAATCGCAATTGGATTCTTACGAAATTCTTCTAATTTGGATTCTTACGATCAAAGCAAGATAACTGATTTAAGCAGAGCTTTATTTTAAATGTATTTTTTGTAAATAAATAAACGGTTATGTTTAGAAAAAGAAAATTAAAAAATAATAAAATTTCTTAAGTTTTAAATATCTTTTTTGAATTTTTAAAACAAAAAGTTCTACAAAAACTTTATTATTTATAAAATCATTTTCTGACTAAAATTGTATTTTAAGTGTGTATCTAAATTTGTCTAAGAAAAATACGATACTTTTTCATGCTAATAATATGAAGTTAATCTAAACTTTATGAGTAACAAAAATCACTTTCTATTTCAGAATATTTTCCAAGAAAAATGAAGATTAAAGTGAGATAAAATTAATAGATCTCCGAACTTTTATAAAAACACGTTATGAAGAAGAATTGTATGACAACGATTTCCAGAACTTAAGAAGAAGAAAAAATAACTGTCGGGGAAAAAATATTAGTGTGTCGTACTTGTTCGGAATTCGATAGAAAGCTCTCAAATTTCAGAGCATGAGATTAATAAAATGAGATAGTGATAATACAATAAATATATACGACGCATTCTTTCAGCGATTATGCAAATTGATTTTTTCAAATTGAACTAAAGAATAAATAACAGAAAATGGGAATCTGTATTTATTCTGCAATCTTGATG
This sequence comes from Maratus michaelseni, assembly GCA_963931845.1. Classification (NCBI taxonomy): domain Eukaryota; kingdom Metazoa; phylum Arthropoda; class Arachnida; order Araneae; family Salticidae; genus Maratus; species Maratus michaelseni. The sequence continues at coordinate 177,139,795 of OZ007592.1, read as the reverse complement.
CTACTTTGGGTATGGATCTATGGAAGAAAAGAGGAAGTAATTTTCTTTGCAAAATGAGATTTTTATGCAAAAGTAACATTCAAAATATCATTTTCTTTTGTAAATACGGTGAAATTTTTACTCCCATGTTCTTTAAACGGAAGCTTCTGCTAGCTTTATGTATAGTACCTGTGATACCGAGCATTGCTTAGTAATTTTTCGTACATTCTTATTATATTTAAGCGGAGACACAATTTCGATATTTTTTTCTAGGTTAAAAAAAATAATAACAAATGTTGCGGTTCGTTTATATATATATATATATATATATATATCTTTTAGTCTACGTTCTTTATACTGTAGCGAAAACAGTTATAATATTTTATCACATATTTCCGCTGTCGTTAGTTACCAAATTGGTTGATTGCAATAAAATTTGACTGTTAAAATTTATTGCAATCAACCAATTTGGTAATTAAATCAGCGGAAATATGTGGGAAAATATTATAACGTCGGGAATAACGAGGATTTTTTTCTCGATACAAGTACATTTAAACTATTTTGCTTAGTAACCCTGGATTAAGCAACGTTGAGCACTACATTATTAAAAACCGGTATCTGTAGGTCAACACAATTAATTCGAAGGTTTGAGGTTTGGGACAGATCTTAATCTGCAAGTTATTATAAACGCTAGCCTTACATGGAATTGATTCCTTTGCATCGCACATCCAAGTTGATTGCTTGAATCGGGAATAATTCGCTGAATACGTACGTCTCTATTCGATTATTTCCCTATGATAGTTTTTTCTTTCATAATCTTATCAAAACTTTCTTTCCCAACTAGCCTTGTTCATTTGAAAATAACTTTCTGAAACGTCTAAATTGCTACCGATAATTACGTTGATAGTTGTATGGTAATTGTATTATGTTTTTAGCTTTAACTCATGAGGTGGCATATCAGCAATGTCAACCGAGTTGAAGAATTCTCTACTGAACTGGGGCGATCCTGTATGCTTGTTTTTGATTGAGCTTATACTCTTCAGGAAGCTTCCTAATAATATCAAGCGTTTATCTGGCATGTATCTATATCTAATGGCGCGAATATGGCTCGATCCCTGCTTTCTTTCTAATTTTCTTTAATAGGCGATTCATCGATAGACTTCATTTATAAATTGCCATTTGAAAGTTTATCAAATAAAAGTAAACTCTGTCGTGTTAAAATGCATAAATGATCATGGTCAGTGGTACCCAACTCCGCTTTCTTGACCACGGGATCTGAGGTTCTATAAATAGCCTAAGTCAAGCAGTGACAAATCTAGGGTGTGACCCGGTATCCCCTCCCACTGAGATATCAAGTGTGGTCCCAAGCGTTTTTCAGATTTTCTATTAATTTATAATACGAAATGGTATATTCCCACTTCGCCACCGAGAACTCCATGATATTCTCCATGTGTTGCAGCAATTCCTTCAGGAGAAAAAATATTTGATTTCAATACTTCTTAGTCAAATGTTCCGCTTATGTGGAAACCCCAGTGTTCAGTTCCCAGTCCCGTTTGTTTCTCCTTTGTTTTAACCTGTAAAAATGAAATTTCCCGAATATGGAAGATAGCTAGATCGTTTTCTTGTGCTCGATATAGTATAGGAGGCAAGTATCACGAAAATTGTTTCCGTCGTTTTCACATGGACATACAAAATTGCTTGCTCGTTTAATTTATATGATAGGTAATCAATAAAACAAAATCTATATGTATATATCTCATTTACAGAAATGTAATGTTGAAGTGTTAATGGTTGTACTGTGATCTGAAGTTTATAGAGGAAGCATTTTGGTTACATCAGTTGAGACGGGCGTAACTGATAATTTAATAAATTGTACGCTTAAGTTAATCTTTCTTCTTCTCTAATTATAACTGCATTATTTTCCTTTACGTCTAAGGGATTCATAACGAATTATGCACATTGCTAGTTTTTCGAAAACATCTATACAAATAGCTAATAAATAATGATGTATAATTTAATGCTTTTCGCATTTGTATGTAACTTAGACAGGTTTTACGTCTGATATCCAAAGTATTATACATTTATATATGAGGACATGAGTTTCAAAACTTGCCTTATCCAAAATTAAAAAAAATGTGTTTTCTCTATCAATCTACGCTATTGGTAAATCTGAACCAAAACAAACCACTACAATCTTAAAAAAATAAAAATAAAACTAGTCTTAGCATGTATTTCTGGCATTGTAAAATCTTGGTTTACAATGAAAATCAATGGAAGCAGTTAGAGGTTTTTCGTGATTTCCCAAAATTTGATTTTCTGAATAAGGCGAGTTTTGAAACTCACGTCCTCATATATATTCTTTACTAATAATAGACGAAAATTCAAAATTTTTCGCTTTTCAAAAATAACATCATCCTATTTCATAATATTTATTTCAAAGAAACAAAAACAACAACAACAACAAAAGACATTTAGATAAAATTATTATGGTAAAATCTAAGTGCTGTAATAAAACACTTTATGAAGAAGAATTGCATGACAACGATGTCCAGAATTCAAGAAGGGGAAGAAAAATCACTCTCGTAGGAAATATAATATTAGTTTGTTGTAATTATTCTGAAGTTGATAGGAAACATTCAAGATACATAGTTCGAGATTAAGAGTAGATAGTGATAACATATTGGGTCATCCGGAAAGCATTGCAGTTTTTCAAAGCGAAGAGCAGTTTCGTCTAATATTGTTCCTGCTGATAAGGAGTGACCTTGAATTAAAATTATTATGGTAAAATCTAAGTGCTGTAATAAACTTTATGAAGAAGAATTACATGACAACGATGTCCAGAATTTAAGAAGAGAAAGAAAAATCACTCTCGTAGGAAATATAATATTAGTTTGTTGCAATTGTTCTGAAGTTGATAGGAAACATTCAAGATACATAGTTCGAGATTAAGAGTAGATAGTGATAACATATTGGGTCATCCGGAAAGCATTGCAGTTTTTCAAAGCGAAGAGCAGTTTCGTCTAATATTGTTCCTGCTGATAAGGAGTGACCTTGAATTAAAATTATTATGGTAAAATCTAAGTGCTGTAATAAACTTTATGAAGAAGAATTACATGACAACGATGTCCAGAATTTAAGAAGAGAAAGAAAAATCACTCTCGTAGGAAATATAATATTAGTTTGTTGCAATTATTCTGAAGATGATAGGAAACATTCAAGATACATAGTTCGAGATTAAGAGATAGTGATAACATATTGGGTCATCCGGAAAGCATTGCAGTTTTTCAAAGCATAGCGCAGTTTCGTCTAATATTGTTCCTGCTGATAAGGAGTGACCTTGAATGAGCCAGATATGTACATTCGGTCTTTTTTGCTCGCACTGCATAATTCTCGCTTGTGTTGTGGCATAATTTTTGTTTCAATGCAGTGCTAAGAATGGAGTACCAAAACGTTCATCTGCGTCAGATTATGCTCTTTTATTTCATGAAAGGTAAAAATGCTAGTCAGACTGCTCGTAAAGTTTGTGCTCTATATAGACAAAATGTTGTTTCAGATGGCTCAGTTCGAAGGTTGTTTGAGAAGTTTAAGCGCGGAAATTTCAGTCTAGAAGATTATTCCCGTTCTGGATGTCCATCATCTGTAAAGGAGAACCCCATAACAGAAGTTGTCGGTGAAAATCCACGTTACACAATTCAGCAGCTATCACACAGAATAAATATAAAAAAAATAACAGTGCAGGATCATTCGATGGCTTCTTTTATGAGAGATACTCCTTTACAGATGATGGTCATCCAGAGCGGGTATAATCTTCGAGGCTGAATTTTCCGCGCTTACATTTCTCCAACAACCTTCGAACTGTGTCATCTAAAACAGCACTTTTTCATATACACCACAAATTTTATGAGCAACCTGACTAGCATTTTTACCATTCTTGAAATAAAAGCGCATAATATATGACGAAATTGAACTTTTCGGTTCTCCATTCTTAGCACTGCACTGAAACTAAATTATGCTACAACACAAGCAAGAATTATGCAACGCAAGCAAAAAAAAAAAAAAAAAAAAAAAAAAAAACGAATGTAGGGGAGCTGGGGGATGAATGGGACAAGGGATGGTTGGGACGTTCTCAATATTTCAGGCAATAAACTTTTATTTGCTGTTTTCTGTTTCCTTCAAAGTTGCATTTCCTGAAAAGTCTGCTTAAAAGTAATTTATTTAACATTTGAAGTTGCTTAAATATCTTATGCAATATAAACAATTAAGATATGTTGTAGTTGTTTATTTCAAGGCTCAATATTGATAATTAAAATGAATGAATATTAACTACTGTGACAAAATAATTTCTGAGTCAAAATGGCTGACAATTGAATATATACATAATGGGGATGATTGGGCCATTTCAAATGGGGAATGGGACTGTCTCATTCATCCCTCGAGGATGTTGAAAAACATATGTATTAACTAAATAATATTATGCAGGTTGATAAATTAATAATTTATGGCAGTTATTATTTTAACATATTCTCCTCATTGTAGCCACCTTTTTCAGCCATTGAATGTTTTCGTTTTTGGGCCATTTAATGCAAAGCTGAGATCAGTCCAAGATGATTGGCTGACAAATAATTCTGAAGAGCATATCACAATTTATAACCTCTAAGCTTTTGTCAAGAAAGCATTTTTGTCAGCTTCTAGTACTAGCAACATAAACATAACCAATGGTTATAGGAAAACTGCCATTTTCCTTTTAACAGCAATACATTCATTGAAAGTGATTTTATGTCAGCTTATGAAACTGACAGACCACATTTAGAAGAACCAACAACTGAAAGATCTAAAAATATAATTCATTAAAATATGTTCACAGTTAAAATATATAATATAAATCACAGTTTTTTCGTGCATAATTAACTATGTTTTTACTTTTTAGATTACCAACACTGATATATAACAGCCATATACGATTATATATTGCAAATATAATTACATATAAGTTTATAATTATAAATTTTAATTTTGCAACATTGAATACAGGGAGGAAAATACTTGTGTCCCATCCATCCCTGCTGTGGGGATGATTGGGACAAAGGGGAATTTTTTTTTTAAATTTCATAATATAGTTCTGTAAAATAATAATCTTGAATAAATATTGTGCATAAGATGCAGTCAAACACCTAATGTATGAAATGTGATACATAATATTGATAATAACTTAAATAAATTTCTTTTTTTTTAATTTCATAATATATTTCTATAAAATAATAATCTTGAATAAATATTGTGCATAAGATGTAGTCAGACACCTAATGTATGAAATGTGATACATAATATTGATAATAACTTAAATAAAATATTTAAAATAAATATTTTTGTGAAAATGTCCCATTCATCCCCCATCTCCTCTACATATCTGGGTTATTCAAGATCATTTCTTATCAGCAGTAGCAAAATAACTAGTCGAAAATGCGCTTCGCTTTTTGAAAAACCTGCAGAACTTTCCGCATGACCCAATAATAAGCGTATAAGATGCATAGCCCCAAATTTAGGAGAAAAAAATCCGACGAATAAGTGACAGAGAATCTCTATTTATACTGTAATTATTAATAATTTTTTGTACGGATCCGAAGAAAAAGGAGAGTTATTTAAATAATAATATTAAAAGTTATATTGAAAATATCATATTTGTTTTTGTAAAGCGGTTAAATATGTATTGAAATGGACTTTAAACGAGAGCTTGTGCCAGCGTAATACATATAACTAATATATAAAAAAATCCAAGTGATTCATTCAAATACGCGCAAAGCTAAAGTGTTAATATTTCTAGATGCCTTAGCAAAATTGCTACTTTATAAAGTTTCCATTCTTAAGTTATAATTTTCTCTGCTCAATTTAGATTTGTCTTATGTCTGAGGAATTCACGAAGAATGGTATACACTGTAAAAAATTTTCGTAACATTTCAGTAGATGTACTGTAAATTAATGGTACTTGTACCGTTTTCACTCTTTACGGTATGAGTACCGTACTTCTAAGGTATATTAAGCGTAAAAAACCGTATATGTGCCTTTTCGATTATAAACGGTATTTATACCGTAAACTGATTGTTTTTCAGTAAAAAATTGCTAATTATATCGTAAAATAATTATTTTTCAGTAAGGAAAAAGCTAGTAGCCCAGCCTTGGTGTACGACAATCCCTGAAGTTCTTGCTCTTGTTACGAAATACGTGCAGACCTGAGGAGAGGGGGGGGGGGAGCAGCCAGTACCTTATACTTTAAATATTTTACGGTACATATACCGTCCAGTTAAATTACGGTATATATACTGGTCACAAAGTTGCCAGTGTATGTACCGTAATTTTTGACCAAAATTTTTTACAGTGTATATCTGCACTTTCGAAGACTGACGATCTAAAAGAATTCTTAATAAATAAAAATATAATTTAATGTTGTCCCCATTTGATTTAGTTTCTGCAGGTTTATGTTCCGATATTCAAGTTTTTCTAATATATATATATATATATATATAACTAGTTTCAAAAGGTTGAAAATAGCACAAGGCATTAAAGCTTTCATTAGGGAAGCCAATCAATGTAAGGAAAAGTAAGACATTTCTGGTAGATGACCGTAAAAATAACTAAAAATCATCTAAAGCTCACGATTTCTTACACAGAACGACAGATCAAGAATTAAACAGAAATACCATCAAAGAATACATGAAATACAAAATTACAGTAAAAATATAAAAAATAACAGTAAAAAAACATTAAAAATATTATATATATATATCATATATTCTAATACGAGCGAATCTTGTGTGTGGTTATATATATATACTAGTATATAACCCCGTCAAAAATGACGGATTGTTGATCTGCTTATCATTTTTATAAGACTTCATACAAACAAACAGCATGGAGATTTATTATTGAAAGGTTTGTATTGTAGAAGAATACATTTTAAAAAGGACAAATGATTTCTACAAATAAAAATAATAAGGATATATATATATATATTTTTTTTTTACTTAGTATTAAATTTCTGAAATAGTTCAAAGATTGGACAAAATCAAATATTAACAAATAATCCATGTGCGAAAGTTTTTGTAAAAAAGTGTTATCAATGAGTTTTTAAACAGCTTGACTTACCATATAACTCATTGTTTGATTACATAAGCAAAATTAAATGGAAATTACGCTGTGCTATGCATTTCTTATATTTTAATTACGTTTGATAAGAAAGAATCATTTTACAGTATATGACCCATTATCCGAAAATCCAAAATCCGGAAAAACCCGAAGTCCGGAAAGAAAAATTCGAAAAATTTCTAAATTTGTAAATTTTTAATAAAATTTTAGATTTTCTGAAATTTTTCGAAAATTTTACCTATTTCTAATTTTTTTTCAGTCCATTGTGTTTCAATGTTTAATCAATAAAATATTATTACTTCAGTGGCGGGTGAACACGGTTCCCCCCCCCCCACTTCTCTTCCCGAAATTAAAAACAAATCATTTTTCTCTCAAATTTTAGTTTAAAATTAATTTATATTACGATTCGTTAGAAACAAAAAATAGTTATGTATTTATTTCATCAGGGGTGATTCTGTTCAAGTTTTCCTAAAAATTTAAGGCATTCGATTTCGAAAATTTAAGTCTTCAGTCCAAAATTTCGAACATAAATATCTCGAATTTTGAACGATAGTCGCCGAAAAAAATCAATTATGTCTATCGTTCGCAGAAAAAATAGAAAATTTCATCAAAGGATTGTGGAAACAACGTGAATTTCGTCAAAGTACCGAAAATAAAAACGTAAATTTCGTTGCAGGGTTGAAAAAAAAAAAAAAAAAAACGCTAATTTTGTTGACAAATTGCAGAAAAACGCGATTTCCTTCAAAGGCTTACGAAGAAGACGCAAATTTCTTCCAAGGACTCCGAAAAAAATGTAAAATTTCATCAAGGGATCACAAAAAAAAGGCGATCGCGTTAAGCGATCGCGAAAAAAAGTGAAATTTCGTCAAAGGATCGAAAAAAAAAATCATCCGCTAATTTCGTCAATCTCAGAAAAAACTCGAATTTTGTCAAAGGATCGTGAATAAAAGGCAAATTTCGTCAAAGAATAGCAAAAAACGCAAATTTCCTCAAAGGATCACAAAAAGAAAACGCAAATTTCTTCAAAGGACTACGAAAAAATGAAATTTTGTCAAAGAACAGCAGAAAAAAATGCAAATTTTGTCAAAGAATCACGAAAAAAAACATCAATTTTGTCAAATAATCGTAGATTTCGGGTCTTTCAAAATCCGCCAGTAGATGGCGACACTATACTGAATCAACCTTAAATCTCTCCCAAGGAAATAAATCCCCGCATTCTGAAAAAAGTGCTTACAGATTTTTTTTTTTTTTTTTTTTTTTTTCAGAAATGTTAATATACATTTTTTTATGAAATAGTGTTTTAACGTTTTAAACAAAATTAAAAGATTTAAAATCTTGAATATGCTTTTACAAATATTTAAACGACGAAAGTAGATAATATAACTTCTTTTTCAGTAAGCCTAACATGGCGTATAACTACGGTCGACTCGCAGAGTGGTACAGCCCGGTACCGTTACAGACACTTTTTCGCCTTTGGATTTTATTATAAGTAAGATATATATATATATATACACTGCTCAAAACACTTAAAGGATATTGCAGTTTTAGGTGGATTTTGTATCTGGGAAACTTTTTAGCTGATTGATACATGGTCGACAGACATAGTAGGTTATATGAGAATAAATTACACATGTTTGGCAGAAAAAAATGCATTTTATTGCGCATTTGTGTACAAAAGGAAAAAAACACAATTTGTGCATATGAGAAAAAAAGAATAAGAAAAGGTGTTTTCTTCAAAGAAAATCATTTTCAGTAGGGGGTATGGTTTCCACGGGCGGCCAGCAACGTTGAACACCTTTGAGGCATGGACTCAATGAGGCTATTAATGACGAGTTGGGGTATTCTGCCCCACTCTTCCAGAAGAGCTCTTTCCAGTTCTTGGAGAGTTTGTGCGGGTTGTTGGCGGCCAGAAACTCGTCTTCCTAGAGCGTCCCAAACGTGCTCGATTGGATTCATGTCTGGAGAACACGCTGGCCATTCCATTCGAACGATTCCTTCCTCGAAAAGGAAATCCTCCACCAGGTTTGCACGATGTGGCCTGCAGTTATCGTCCATTAAAATGAAGTTATCTCCGATTGCTTCAGCGTAAGGGACTACAATGGGTCTGAGGATCTCATCCCTATATCGGCGACCAGTCAGAGCTCCATCTCGAATGATGTAGAGGTCAGTGCGCCCGTCAAAGGAGATGCCACCATACACCAACACTCCTCCACCGCCAAATCTGACACTTTCAACGCAGGGTTATTCCTACTGCCACGGTCCCTTCAGATGAAAATACGCCTATTATCCGGATGCACAGAAAAACGGGACTCGTCAGAAAACAGAATATTGCTCCATTCATTTCTCCTCCAGTTGACATGCTCGGTTGCCCACTCCCTGCGGTCGCGACGATGCCTTGATGTTAATCTAACACATACCATCGGTCGGCGAGCATACAGACCTACAGCATGGAGCCGGTTTCGGACAGTCTGAGTTGAAATCGTGGTGTCTGTAGCCGAGCGAAGGTGTTGTTGGAGAAGAGTAACGTTCATGTTTCGGTGTCTCCGAGCTGTTAACGCTAAATACCGATCTTCATTGGGTGTTGTTGCCCGTCTACGACCTTGCTCTGGTCTTCGGCCTGCACATCCATTCTCCAAAAAACGGTTCCAGATCCTGGAAATGACACTTTGTAACACTCCAATGGCTTGCGCTACTTCGGCTTGAGTTTGGCCCCCTTCTAACCTACCAACAATTCTCCAAGCTTCTGAATCTGTCAAATGACTTCGCTGAGACATCGTACTCATCGAAACAAAGCAATCACTGAATGCCGATCATCCTTGTCTTTATTCTCTTTTATCCAGTTGAAAGTCAAATTTCATTCGCTGCCGCTGAAGCGACGTTTTTGACGTCGAACTCAAAATTTGCATTCTCCACAGTTTGAAAACCAGAAAAATTTGCATTTGTGATTCTCTTCTTCTATTTTCGGCAAAAAAAATTTCGTTTATATCTTTATTTTATATAAAACTTCAAATATCCTTTAATTGTTTTGAGCAGTGTATATATGCAAAATTTATCTTAAAAACGGCTCTAACGATTTTGACGAAATTTTGTATCTTACCGTTTTGGGGCACCAGAGAACCATTGGGCTAGGTCACGTGTTCGCGAAAATTAGATTAGTGGGTCATTTTGGGTCATTTTGGGTCAGGGTCAAGCTAATTGTATCTAAGAAACGGTTCAAACGATTTTGACTAAATTTTGTATCTGACCATTTTCGAGCACGAGAAGACTATTGGGCTGGGTCACATGTTCGAGAACTTTCGATTAGTGAGTCATTTTTGGGTCATCGCGGGTCAAATTAATTTTCTCTAAAAAACGGCTCTAACGATTTTGATTAAATTTTGTGTCCTACGAGTTTCGGGTACGACAAAATCATTGGGATAGGTCCCATGTCCGAGAAAATTCGATTAGTGGGTCGTTTTTGGGTCACTGTGGGTCAAGCTAATTTTATCTAAAAAAGGCTTAGATTATTTACAATAGAATAGAAGTATCAAAGAGACGGGCGTAAAGAATCAAAGAGACTCCAAATAGGAACGCTCAAAAAGAAAAGAAAAAAAAAATTGTGTATATTGTGTTTCTTCGTAGAAATATACTGCCTTTTCTACTAACACTATATTTGCCTACTTGTTTAACAAAAATATTACTGCTTACTTGAATACTAAAGTTATACAAACGTTTAACCAAACTATTATAATCATTAGTAAACAACAAAAAAAAAATTACAATTAACATAACAGGAAGTTTGGCGATATAACGGAAAAGTATTGTGTAAGCGCCTCTTTACTTGATGACAGATATCAAGTCATTTAGTAATTACTGTATTTTCTAGTGTATAATACGCGCTTTTTTACCCTTAAAAATGAAAGTGAGTGCGCCAAGACACGTCAGGTTGTACACTGAAAAAAAAATGGATTCTCAAAATTGAGTAAAATGTAGTACATTTTAAATTTGTCACATACTCAAAACAGCTCGGATCCAAATATTCTCAAAATTGAAAGAAAATTAATCTACGTTTTAATCGAATCATGGAAAAGTAATCTAAAATTACTCCTCTAATACCAATTTTATGTTTTTTGTATAAAAAAAGGACAAGTATGCACCTTATTTAAATACAAATATATATTTTTCATTTAAAAAATATTCAGGACCCTCTTTTGAAAAATCGGGTCAGCTCAAACCCGATCCAAAAACCCAACCTGTAACATTAAAAGTCAACCTACACGAGCCCAAACCGATGCGAAAAAAGTGTCAATCCGAACTGCGTGTTGGGTTCGGTTCGGGTAAAATAGGGTTATCTGACTCGATGCCGGAGTCTAGATATTTCTTATACAATGAGTGTACAGATTCTTTTGTATTAGTATACAGTTATTAGCATATAATAATACCGTGTGGTTATAATATAAGTATCTATATATGGAGATACTTATATTATCTCCATAACTGTCTGTAACTTGTCTGTAACTTGAAGGAATAACGGGAGTGAAACCAGAATCGGTACACTTACTGTTCGAGAAGAGGGAAGAAGAATGGAACAAGAACAAAAATTAATAGCAATAATCACCGACAGATGGCGCTTCTGAGTGTGAAATGTAATGTGCAATATTGTCTACCGTGAACGTATCGCAAACCTCAATGACTTTACGGCATATCACAACATGTGCGAAACATCACTCCGGATGCGTTACATTCCACAGTTGAGCACGTCGTTCACCGCCTGGATTGTGTCCTCCAGCACAATGGCCATGTGGAACCTGAACATGAGTGGCACCGCCATGCGAAAGCGTAACCACATTCACTGTGACGTTTTCCAATAAATTAGGTGTGCCATTCGGTTTGACGCCTTAATTCTTTGTTCTTGTATGACACATTGCATTTCACACTCAGTACACTCATTTCATACACGCCATCTGTCGGTGATTATTGCAATTTTTTTTATTGTTCCATTCTTCTTCCCCCTTCTCGAATACTAAATGTACCGATTTTGGTTTCATTCGGGTTATTCCTTCGAGTTACAGATAGCTCTAAATAGAGATACTTATATTATAGCCACCCGGTATATAATTGTATTAATTATTAGGGGAACTCAGGGTATTATGGAATACCATTTACGTTTGAGGCTATGTGAGAGCTCGATATTGTTTAAAACCCGAAAATCGAATACAATCAAGAACGTCAACTATCTGTGATTAATTATTTGTAAACAGAAATCCTTTTACGAAGTCTCATCACATGCAAACAAATAATAATAATGGAAAACTTTTTTGCATGTATTATAAGATAATCGGGAAATATGGAAGTGAGGTTAAAAATGAAGAAAACGAACAGAAATTGGCAAAAAATAGATATTATGGTATCAAGAGAGCATAATCAAAATATAGTGTCTAAGGTAGTGAGTCAATATACTCCAGTTCATAATTCAGATTTGATCAAATCAGAAATATAAGGATCTGTCTTTGCGTCATGGAGTATTATGATATATTGGCCATATAACCCGACACCGCCGGTTTGGGAAAAAATTACTCTATATTTATTGGTGTGAATCGCGAGCTAAAAATTGAGTATTATATCAAAAACTATTAGTATTTCTGTGTACATTATGCTTAATTTCAAAGTAAAAATATTATTTCTAATAGAGAATAAAAAATATTGAAAAATTATCCCCTGACATTTTCCAAATAGGGAAAAACAAATATTTATTCACACAACACGCCCTGCTTCCGATCGGGAAACTGCTCGCTCTGGGGGGCATTCTGGAAACGTTCTTAAGTAGTTTATGATATTGCTGCTTGGTGGCAGCACTTTACATAACAGAAAACTTGGTATTACATATTACCCGACTATTCCATGATACCAGAATTTTTTCTATGTCAAAAAACTATTACTTACCCATCATACATAGTATAGGGTAAGTCTTGTAATCGTTTTGAAAATCGAAATTTTTTTTTGACGTATATACACATTTCAGACATTGGAGATTCCGAAAAACATATTTTTAGAAATTTTTTTTTGCCGTCCGTCTGTCTGTCTGTGTGTGTGTCTGTAAACGCTCTATCTCCTGAACAAATTGAGATAGAGACTTGAAATTTTGTATGTACTTAATATGTAATAATGGGAAGAAGCTTATTGAATTTCAGTAACCTCGATTATCCGGAACTATTTTTCGGACTCTCAAAATGTTCGTTCTGATAAAAGGTATGTAAAAATTTTCGAAATTGTTTATTTTAAGAAATTAATATAAAAGACAATAAAAAGACAAATTTTGCATCAAGAATGAAGTCGATCGGATAATTAGTTGCCGAGATATTTGTAATTATATTTTCCAGACTCTTCGATATTTTATGACCCTGTATTTCATTCAAATTTCAATTTAAAGATATATTTTAATTGGAAATGAGACGCTTAATCCGACGCAGTAAACTGTTAGTTAATATGATTATCAGTTTTGGAGTTATAGAGCATTTAAAGTTTATGACGTCATCAAGCGAGGATTTTATTCGAATTTCAATGCATTTTATAAATAGTTTACACATGTTTTATTTTCATATTTTATATTATGCATATCCATGATGGGTAAGTATTATTGGTTCCCAACGACTAGTATTATATTAGAATTTTGATATATTATATTAGAATATTTTTTATTTAGGTATTGCCATACTTTCACTAAAAAAAAAATGTTTCAAATTTTGAGACACGTCTTATACGAAGAAGCGCCTTATACATAGGAAAATACGGTTTTTTCTAATAACTGGAAAAATTCTAGTAAACATGATATTACCGTAAAGTAAATAGGCTTAGATTAAACAATAATCTTTGAACAGTTTGAAGAATTAATCAATAATAACTAAATACTTTAAAAGTTTAACCTTGAAGTAATGAAATATCTTTGATCTTTCTACGAGTGAAGCACAAAATATAAAACAACTATTTTTTAGCGTTATTATTTTTATGATCAAAGTTTATCTCTTTGAAGCAAGTTAAAAATTTTATTGTAATAACAACCCCTCCCCCCCCCCAAAAAAAAAAGAAAAAAAAAAGAAAGAAAAGACAAGCAAAAATAAACAAACATTAAAACTCTCATAGACATTGTCCATAGACATTGTCACGTAAAAGTACCTAGGGCCGTGTAGACGACATAGCTCTCCCCATCTTTTTTTGTTTGTTTGCCAGCTCTAAATTTCTGTTTTTTCTTTCCATAGATGCGATGCAATAATCTGTAATATAATTTTTTTAAATATCTGTAAGCTATTCTTAACTGAATTTGAAACTGATTCCCCAGGTTCATTTTTTCTAAAATAAGTATTGAGACCTACATCATTAAAGTCATTTAGTTGTTTTGCTTTGATGATGCTAGAAATCTTATAGTTTACTATTTACTTTAACGACGTAGTTAATGGAAATGGTGGATAAAGTCATTTCAATTTAAAGAACAGAAAGAGGCAACACTACTTTTTTCACTTTGATGACTTACATTATAAAAGTGATGGTTTCACTTTCAGGGAAAGAAAAAAAGAGCATCATTTTTGTCTGAAATGGTCATTTAAGTAAGGATAATAATCATTTGAATCTACTCTCCTTAAACTCAAATGAATTCATGAAAAAACTGTCATACAAAAATACATTATTTACTAATGTAAACTGAAAAATTTGAGTGAAATCATTTTTATATTATATTGGAAATACATGAATTATGCATAAATTTAAACATCATAGTCATTTTTCTTAAACTAGTTGATCTATGTAAAAAATGGAAATGTTTGGTTGGTTGTTTGTGTGTGTGGAAACCGCTAGAAACACGACTAATAAATTTGGCAGAAGGGCACTTCATCCATATTAATAAACAACATTTAACCAACATTAATTATATGGAGAATATCTGGGTCAATAGTGGCACTATTGGCATAAAAATTGCTCCAACATTGCAGTGTTTCCATTTTGCCAATATGAGCTAACAATGGCTAAGAAATATTTCGCCATTTCATTAAAAAAATTTCCAAACCAAATCATATATTTCTGTATTATCGTCGTTTTATTGCAATAGTTATTTTCAAAGTAAGGTCACTATGCCAGTAATACTGTCGTTTCATTCCAAATATTTCCAATATAACCAATATTACCAATATTGGTTTGATACTAAGAAAATTATCCTTTCAAACACCTCGGTCCCCAATATTAAATTTTAATTATTTTTGACCAAGAATACGGCTTACATTTCCGAGTTCCACGTTACATTCGTGAATATCAAGAAAAGTGTTGATGACGAAAAATTAATTACATTTAAACCTTTAATGATGAATACAAGAATGATATTGTAATTAAAAGAGCATCAAACAAAGCTTGTATTAATACTTATTGACCTTGCTGTGACGTTACTAGATGATGTAAGGACAGAGCAAAGTTTAGACACGAAAAAGGGTTCAGCAGAGCATTATTAATTTAGTCTAGCTACAACTTTCGCTGTACTAGCAACACATTTGAGGTATCATTTGTTTTATCTTTTTGTGCTTTATAAAACAGTTTATAAATATAATATTTAATATTTGTTTGTTTCTTTAGATATTAACTGTCGAAGTGTAGAAATTATAACACAAACACATAATATCCAAATATACACATAATAAACACCAGCAGCATCATAAAATACGTCAATAGGGAATAATTACTTTTTATTCGCCATGTGGATTTACTGATCAGCATCATAGAATACGTCAATAGGGAATGATTACTTTTTATTCGCCATGTGGATTTACTGATCCATTCTTCGGCTTAAAAAATTGCCGGGTCTATCTTTTTTAATTATTCGAGGCTACAGCTAAATCATGGAATCTATTGGAACCAAAATTTTCTCCGTCCAACAGTGGGGGCAAAAATATGATTAAAACCTAACAAGGTCTTTCAGAAGATCTTTTGCAGAACGAAATACTTTGGAAAAAATAAGCTCGGTGTAAGAGGGAGTTTGTAGCTCCATTACATTCTACAGAGTAGATATCATTAACAGAATAAGAAATTTTTTAAAAGCGTCCGGATTTTAAAGGGAAAGTTCAAATAAAAGAGGTAAATACGTCGTTTCAAAGTTGTTTTTAAATTTGATCCGACGAGCAACATCGGGTGGGTATTCTTATATACTACAATAAAATTGTATAGAATCATCAAAATACGTTATACAAAAATGACCTTATAATTGGGGAAAATGTTCGTGCGGATTTTCGCAGGAAATTCAAAAACGGAGCTCTTTAAATTAGGTGACTCTATATAGCAAGGTAATCCTATACTGAGATTTGACTGTGTTTCCATAATTTAAATTTAATGTAATAAGTTATTAATGAATTTTAATTTATGTTTCTAATACAATTGTAGAAATTTCGAAAACAACCTCCATATTTCATAAATAAAGATATAAATTGGATATTTAAAAGTAAAAGAAATAAGAAAAAAATTTGTCTTGGAAAGAAACAAAAGAGAAACAAAACTAAAATATTTCACTCGCAACAATAACCTTTTATTGCAGATATTTTTAAGAATATATTGGATATATTAATAAGTGTATAACAGTTGGTTATAATGACAGTGGAGTAAGTCAAAAATTTCAAAAATCTTGATAACTATATTTTCACAGAACGTATATTAATTTTTATTCCGTGAGACAGTCAAATAAGTCATAGTTCACTTAGGGAGTCGCTAGACGGCAAAAAAGTTGGACCACTTAATGCAACGGCTATACGACAAGTTTCACAAAACCCTTCATTTCTCAAATTAATAAATATTGACTTACTCCACTGTCATTCTAACCCCCTCATATATTGAATGAATTTAGAAGTAATTTAGCTCTGAGAACTAAGCACTTTTATTAATATCCAAAAAGACGTATGATATAATAAAGCGAAAGACACAAAAGAAATGTCCCTTACGTAAAGATATTAGATTGGTGAACTTGTTCGGAAATCGACACAAAGCACTCGAGTTTCAAGGCTGAAGATTAATAAAGGAACTTTGTGATAACTTAGTTAATGTATAAGAACATACTTAGAGATTATGGAAAATATTATCATGGATATCACTGCTTTTTCATTTTGCTATAAAGATATTTTCTTATTGTATAAAGAATGAGCAAAACTGAAAAAAAAAATGAATTTGAATTAAATTATCTTTCACTTATTAAATTTTCAGATATTATGTAATAGAGTATTTTGATTAAAGACAATGAAAAAAATACAAAATACGAAGAATTTTCAACAAATCAGTGCGATAAATCAGACATTATGCATTATTCAACGCAAAGTTTCAGGATTGTTTACTACAATGTACATACCGCTTGAGTTTTTAGTAACTCACGCATGAACTCTAAAGTCAACGTAGATATTGAAAGCTTTAGAGATGTTCATTAAGTTAAAAGTAAGAAGTCAAAATTTAATGTAATTATTTTTATAAATGAATTCTCTCTATAATCTATACTAATTCTTACTACATCATAATTAATAGGTAAATGAAAAATATTGTAAATCAAATTTTATGCATAATAATCTGATTAGAATTATTTAATTCATTTTTTAAAAATATGACGGTCACCCTGTTCTTCGATTATAAGATAAACTGATCTATACAAGAGTTGTCAGTACAGAACTATTTATAATATAGTTAAGACTAAGTACCGCTAATTTTTTAACCCTTTCGTCCATCTGAGCCTCATGTAAGGCTCCTAACTTAAATAATAAAATGCAGTGTCCTTAAAACAGTTTCGCCTTGATTTTTTGAGTGTTTAGGAGCTCTGACCCCTAGGAGTTACCGTTCGTCAACAACCGTTCAGACCGCCGCGGCTCTTTAAAAACACGATAATTTACTCAGTTTTAAAATGACAAAAACAAATATATCAATAAATAAATAAAATAAACAGAAATATAAAAAGGGTCTGAAAATGTACACTGCAAAAAAAAGTGTTGATTTTACAGCATAATACAGGCACTCCAGCTGCCAGTATTATACTGTAAAATTAACAGTAATAAACATTAAAATAAGCAGTAATACGCTACCGCGCATGCGCATTACTGCTTATTTTACTGTAAATTACGCACTATTCATGGTGTTAGCTGAAAGGTAGACGCATATTGGGTAAACGAATTGATAAACTGAAAGGTAAACGCATATAAATTATAATGTTTCATTTTGAACTAAAAATAAACTATTTATAAAGCATTTTATCTCACTGTGGCTGACTTCTCTAGTAGGCTGAACATTGGAGCACTTAACCTTATTCTTTTTTTAAAGTTTAGATTAAAAAAAGCCCTATGAAAAAAAAATTCCAAAAGGAATAAGAGAAAGAAAAGCTTTGTTTTTATGAGTCTAAAAATTAAATTTTTGAATATATATTTTGAATGTGAATTTATTTAAAAAAACGTAAAAAGTAGATTGACTTCGTAATATTTCTTTCAGTTAAATCTTGTTTATTTGAAGAAATGTAATTTATTTTTGTAGAAGAGGATTATCTTTTTAATATATTCTGCACAATATCATTACTGAAAAAAATAATAAATAAAAAATAATTCTTTTCTAGGATTAACATTTTCAATATTCGTTTATCTAAAATAAGATGATTAGCCAAGAAAAGTTATCAAACAGTTATCTAGCGTCGATATATTTCTAAAAGATTCCATATCGGTTATTAACCAACAAATATTGCACATATATCGAGAATTATTAGCAAATGTTATAAAATATCATTTTCCGTTTTTTAATGACTTAAATTATACTGTAATAACGAAGTGCTTAAATTAAATTAAATTCCTAGAAAAAATAAGGAAAATGATGACTTGTTTTTACGGTTTTGGAAATTAAATTTTTAAACATGAAAGTATGTTTATTTCAAAAGGCGCATAAAGATAAATAAGTTCGTCACCTTATTTGAGTTAAATCATGTTTATTTGAAAAAAAAAATATATATTCATAGAAGGATTTTAAAGTAATTTCTGCTTAATATTATTAATGACATAAATTTAAATAGGGATAATTGTTTTTGCAGGAATGCGTTTTTTCATTAATTTATCTAAAATAATCTGCTTTAGGTGTTGTTGTTGCCGATTTCAATTTACTTGGGAGAGTGTTGCCAAAACTTCGAGAGAGATTGGATTTTCTAAGTGGAACCGTAATTTGGATTCTTTATCAGACGACGGAATCTCACCCGGTTAAGTACTCCGGAAATTTGCAGCAGTGTTGTTGTGAATAACAAATTATGTACTAGTACTTTTGAACAGTAATTTTTGCTTCATTTAATAACAGCAATTCTCTGTTTAAATAAAGGTAAAATTATTAGGTTGAGCAAAAAGTTCTGGGAAATTTTTAATCTAATAGTTACACAGTTGGATGGTGTCGAAATTCTTCCACACCCCGCCTATAGTCCAGATGTGGCTCCATCCGATTATGGCCTATTTCGATCAATGCAACACTTTTTCAAGGGCCGTCGATTTGAATCCTTTAATGAAGTTGAAGAAGCATATGTCAAGAGTTTTTCGATTCCAAGGAACCTCCATAGTACTTCCAGCAAATCCAGAATCGGGCAGAACGATGGCAGAAAGTCGTGGACTATGATGGTCTCTACTTTGAAGAATAGTCCTTGTTGTTAATTTGCGCATAACAACGCAACTTTCACAAATTTCCCTGAACTTTTTGCTCAACCTAGTATTATAAAATTCTGGTAGATATTTTTAATAACAAAATCTATTAAATTGGCTATACCGAGTGGCAATTCACATGCTGAAGACTTTACATCTTCGACGAATACGCTGATGTCATATTAGCGTACCTGATGATAATTGGCTGCATCGAGCATCGAACCTGCAATCTTCCAATCAGGAGATGCGATTAGTCATGAATAGTTTTAAAGAGACATAAGTTTTCTAACTTATATAAATACTTGATATTATATAAAAGAATCTGTTATTGAACAACGAATATTGTGTTACAGCCTAGCTGTTTTGCTCTAGAATAGAACTAATGAACAGCACTCAAAAGAAAAATTTGAACGCTGGCATTACCCCAGTTCTGAAAGTCTCACAATAAAGCTGTTTGCACCAAGTTGCTTGTTTATCTTTTTCGACAATCCCATCTCTGCCAACCTCCCAGTAAAATATGGGTTGATATGACAAGGTTAAACACGTTTCCAACCAGAAAATATTTTTAGAAATAAAATCAAATATATTTCTTATAGTAATAACATGAAATTAAATAAAGATACATGAAATAATTTTTCTGGGTCAATTAGTGTTTAACCTGGGTCAAATGCAACCACATTTTGCGAAAGAATAGTTGGAGGTTGGTAGGAATACAATCCTAATATAGTGAATTTTCTTCAGGGGGCGTATACATATTTATTTTTATACGAACTTTAAAAATCTCAATACGAAGCTCGATATTTTCCAATTTCATATTCCGTATGTACTGCGAATAAAAAATTGCATTGCTCTGTTTTCAAAAACACGCCAAATATGAGTTAAATTGTCTGCGGGGAATGTTTCAATATTGAGAAACGCGTTTTAAAAAAGGCGTAATTGTCACGTAATCAACCAAACTCAAAGGTTTCCTTAACTTTATTTCATTTATTTTATTTATATCTTTTTGATGTTGTTGGCAACAATAGTTTTTATGTTTGTATAATTGGTTTGTGTTCCAAAGAGGTAGGAAGTGAAATAAAACTATGAAAAGTAAAGCCAAATGATTTTTTAATATAGGTCTCTATAGAATAAGATAAATAGTATTTTTTAACGAAACGTGTAAACGTTATAGTTTTTAATTTGAATAGAGACATTTTATTTTATGTTTATTATAGTTTTACGTTTTCATTGAATTCTCAATCAAGCAAAGAACTTGAATGCCGGTGTGCATATTAGTTATCTGACATTATTTGGCGTCCGCAAAACAGGACTTGTATTGAGAATAAGATGGCTTTAGCAAGTTTAAGTGATAATGTTAAATTAAGAGGAACCGTTAGAAGTGGTTTTACAAAACAACTGAATTCCATAAAAGAAGAAATGAAAGAAGATACACCGGATAAGAAGAAATTACAAATTTCGTTCTCGATGTTAGAGGATAAACACAAGCAATTGGTCGAGCTTAACTATAAAATTCTTCATATGAAAATCGAAACGAACGCAGACGATTTAGATGAAGAATCTGAAGTGGCTGATGGTTATGTGCGACAATTTCTTGAAACACAGGTTAGTGTTTATGAATTAATTAATGTACCTTCTAATGATATAGATAACAGTTCCAGTATTAGTGAAGCTAATATTAAAAAAAAGTTTAAACTTCCGAAACTTGAACTTTATAAATTTGATGGAGAAATAAAAAACTGGTTGCAATTTTGGTGCCAGTTCGAAAAAAATACATAAAGACTCAGATATTGTTCCCTCTGATAAATTTCAGTACCTTATTCAGGCTACAGTAAAAGGATCCAGGGCCAGAGAAATCGTAGAGTCGTTCCCGCCAACGGGAGATAATTACGCCAAGGTAATTGATAGTTTGAAAACTAGATTTGGTAGAGAAGATCTGTTAGTAGAAGTATATATCCGAGAGTTATTAAAATTAGTTTTGAAGAATTCGTCTTCACGAAATAACTCTAATTCCATGTGTACACTCTATGATAGTTTAGAATCGCATATTAGAGCTCTGGAAACTCTTAATGTCACTACAGAAAAGTGTGCCGCTATGTTATACCCTTTAGTAGAATCATGCATGCCAGAAGAATTTTTAAGAGCATGGCAAAGAAGTTCTAAGTTTATAGATGGGGCAGAACCTAAAAAAAGGTTAGATAATTTAATGGAATTCTTAAAATCTGAGGTAGAGTCGGAAGAAAGAATTAATTTAGCCTTATCTGGTTTTGAACTGAAACCTAAGATTAAAAAACAGGGTGTTTCAGTAGAAGAAAAAATATCAACTGCTGCTGGTTTATTATCCACCAGCCCGACGATCGTTAAAATTTGTGTGTTTTGTAACGGACAGCACGAAAGTTTTAACTGCTTTAACGCGCAGAAAAGGAATTTGATTAATAAACAGAAAATTTTAAAACAAAAGGGTTGTTGCTTTAAATGTTTTAAAAGGGGGCACTGCATAAATAAGTGCAATGCATTCATAAGGTGTCTAGTTTGTAACAAAGAACATGCCACTCTGATGTGTCCAGAAATATGCGCAAATAAAATTTTTCGAAAGGTCCTATTGATAAAAGGAATAAAAAAGACGAGAAATAAGAACCATCTTCACAGAAAACACCTGAGCAGAAAGCTGTTAATTTATCTAGTTTATCTCAATCTCCAAAGGTAATTTTGCAAACTTTGATAGTAAAATTAAAAGGACCTCATTCGTGTTTACATGTACGAGCATTGATCGATACAGGCTCAGAGAAGTCTTATATTTTAAAACGCACTGCTGAAAATATGAATTACGAACCATTGAGAGAAGAACTAGTTACCCATTCTTTGTTTGGGGGCAAGAAAACTAGTAGAATTAAGCACATGTGTTACAAAATACATTTAGAAAGTTTAGATGGGAAATTTCTATGTAATTTTGATGTTCTAGATGAGCCTGTTATATGTGAATATTCCTTCGGTACCGAAAGGTCCTTGGATAGATGAACTAAAAGTTATGAAAATTTCAATAAGTGATACAAAAGAAGATCCACGACCAATTGAAGTTTTAATCGGTGCCAATGTTGCCGGAAGATTATTAACTGGGCGCAAAAGAAATTTATCCTGCAATTTAGTTGCAATTGAAACATATTTAGGCTGGACACTGATGGGTAAAGTTCCGTTGAATGACGTTCATGAGATGTCTGGTGCAATGGTTTTAACATCTTTATTTGTGAAAGAATTTACTATCACAGACCTATGGAGTCTTGATGCAATCGGCATAACGGATCCTGTAATTCAGAAGTCCAAAGAAGAGAAGGAACTTGAATCAAAAATGAGTTTCATGGATTCAATTACTGTGAATAACGAAGGGCGTTATGAAGTCTCTCTCCCATGGACTGAAGAACATCTCCCTATTTCTAGCAATGAAAAGTTAGCATTAAAAAGATTAGAAACCATGACTGGAAGACTTGACTCCAATAATTTGTTTACATCTTATAACGAAGTTTTTAATCAGTGGTTGACTTTGGACATAATTGAAGAAGTTTCTGTGGATTCAAAGGTAGACTCTGTGCATTACTTACCTCATAGACCAGTGGTGAAAGAGAACAGCACAACGAAAGTTCGTCCAGTTTTTGACGCATCTGTGAGAGAAAAGTCATCTCCGTCGTTGAATCAATGTCTCGAATGTGGACCGAACTTAATGAAGCTCATCCCTGATATTCTTTTTAGATTCCGCGAACGAAAATACGGTGTCATAGCGGATATAGAAAAAGCTTTTTTACAAATAAGCATCAGACAGGAATGCAGAGATTTATTGAGATTTTTTTGGTGGAGTGGTGACGATGAAAGAAAATTGAAAATATTTCGTCATGCACGATTAGTTTTCGGTTTAAAGTGTAGTCCTGTCATTTTGGCAGCCATTATTGAATTTCATTTAATGAAATGTACCGAAAATCCTTGTTATGATAAAGAGATGTTAACGAAACTTCTTCACATTTTTTATGGTGACAATGTTGTAACGAGTTTTTCTAATCAAGACGGATTGCTAAAATTTATACAGGAAGCTAGAAATGTAATGGAGGAAGGTAAATTCAATTTAAGAGGTTGGCAATATTCTGAAGATAATATCGAGCCTACAATTTCACCTGTACTAGGTTTATTATGGGACCGACAAGAAGATACTTTAGCTCTAAATTTGGGCTGGCTAGAGAATTTTGAGCTAGGAAAAATTACAAAACGAACCATTCTCTCCATTGCACATAAAGTGTTTGACCCAATTGGTTTAGCATGTCCAGTTTTCTTGTTGCCGAAGCTTTTGTTGCAGAAAATGTGGAAAAATGGAATGGCTTGGGACGAAGAGGTTAATGATAATGTGAGAAAAGAATTCTCCAGCTGGTTTAGAGATCTTAGCTGTCTGAAACGAATATGTCTAAGAAGGTGGCTTTGCGTTGATGAACACAGTGAAAACCTTAGTATACATACCTTTTGCGATGCGAGTCAGCACGCTTACGCCGCCGCAACATTCGTTAGAATAAATACTGCTGACGGAGTCGAAGTACATCTGTTAGCTGCAAAATCCCGAGTAGCTCCCGTCAAAATGATTACAATACCACGTCTTGAATTGATAGCTGCCACGGTGGGAGCTAGGCTGTGTAAATCAGTGATGGAAGGGCTTCAGTGGAAAAATGTAAAATTGCACTTCTGGACAGATTCATCTACTGTGTTGAGTTGGATTCAAAGAGAAGAATTGTGGACTGTTTTTGTAAGTAATAGAGTAAAAGAGATTAGAAAAACAATAGATCCAAACTCATGGAAACACGTACCAGGAACTAAAACCCCGCTGATATTCCATCCAGAGGATGTTCTGTGAAACATCTATTGAAAATAAAATGGTGGGAGGGTCCAAGTTGGCTTAAAGCACCTGAAGATAAATGGCCTTCATCTAACATAGTCACTGATGAAAACGCCATTGCTCAAGAAAAGAGAAAGTCAAAGATTCCTGTTGATGAAGAATTAGTCAAATGTTTAACGAATCAGACAACATTTTGTGAGTGGTGCAATTTCCCTAAACATGAGAAGAATAGTCTTTGTAAGTACCATGGACTTGGGTGGTATTTTAGGTTTTTCTCAAATTATGATAGAATTATTCGTCTGGTGGTTTGGATTCACAGATTTATTCATAATTGTAAGGTAACCAAAATCTCGAGGTTGAATGGGGAATTATCCCTTGAAGAAATAAATGCAGCTGAGAAAATAATTGTGAAACTTATTCAGGAAGAATCTTTCACTCCAGAAAACAAAAGTAAATTAGAAACGTTAGATGTTTATAAAGACGAACACGGTCTCCTCAGATTGAAGACCAAGATTGTGTACAGAAAAGATACTGAAGATTTTCGACGTCCAATGATTCTACCTTCGGATCATCCTGTTGTCAGAAGACTTATCATGACAGAGCATCTAAAAAATTCTCATGCTGGATCGCAAATGTTACTAAATATTTTGAGAGAACACTATTGGATCTTAAATGCAAGAAAAACAATCAGATCAGTGATATCGAAATGCGTTGTTTGTATACGACACAAGAGAAAATCTCTAAACGCTCCAGTTGCTTCACTTCCAGAAAATCGAATTAAGGATGCAGCAGTTTTTGAAATTATAGGCTTCGACTTGGCTGGGCCTTTGTACCTTAAAGGAGGCTCGAAAGCATGGATTTGTTTGTACACATGTGCGATATACCGAGCTGTACATCTTGAACTTTTGTCATCTTTGTCGACAGAAGTATTTCTACAGAGTTTTCGGAGATTTATAGCAAGAAGAGGAAGACCCTCCACTGTTTATTGTGATAACGGTTCTAATTTCGTTGGGGCCTCAAATGCACTTAAATAGGTTGACTGGGATAAAGTCGTTCAGTATAGTACTACCAGGAAAATAGAGTGGTTTTTCAACCCACCGACAGCCTCATGGTGGGGAGGGTTTTGGGAAAGATTAGTTGGTGTTATGAAATCTATTCTTAGAAGAGTCTTAGGAAAGTCTAATGTATCTTATGAAGAAATGACAACCATTCTATGCGATACAGAATCAATAATTAATTCCCGACCTCTTACTTATATTTCTGAAAGCAATGGTGAACTTGTCCCGCTGTATCCTGCTTTGTTCATGCAAGATGTAAAGCAAATGGGTACACCAGATTTTGATGTTGTGGATGAAAACAAATTGAATAGGAAACTGAAATACAGACAAAAACTAATAACTGATCTGCGAAACAGATTTCGTTCAGAATATTTGGGACTGTTAATCCAACGTCCTCAATATAAAAAATGTAAAGAACAAATTCAAGTTGGTGACGTCGTGTTAATTGGCAGCGATAATACCAAACGTATCAACTGGCCTTTAGGACGTGTCATAGAACTTATTCCAGGAAAAGATGGTGTCACCAGATTAGTCCGTCTACGAACCTCAACATCAGAAGTTTTACGACCGATTCAGAGAATTTATCCCCTAGAAGTATCTTCAAAATGGCCTGAGGAACGAAAGGAACTCTATTCATTTCCGACTATTCAGACTATGTCTAAAGATGAACCTGAAAAGCGTACACGATGTGGGAGGGTAATTAAAGTGCCTCAAAAGCTAGACTTGTAAGAACTTTTCGTGACCAGTTGAGTTGTCTTTCACCAACTCAAGGTGGGAGGATGTCACGTAATCAACCAAACTCAAAGGTTTCCTTAACTTTATTTCATTTATATCTTTTTGATGTTGTTGGAAACAATAGTTTTTATGTTTGTATAATTGTTTTGTGTTCCAAAGAGGTAGGAAGTGAAATAAAACTATGAAAAGTAAAGCCAAATGATTTTTTAATATAGGTCTCTATAGAATAAGATAAATAGTATTTTTTAACGAAACGTGTAAACGTTATAGTTTTTAATTTGAATAGAGACATTTTATTTTATGTTTATTATAGTTTTACGTTTTCATTGAATTCTCAATCAAGCAAAGAACTTGAATGACGGTGTGCATATTAGTTATCTGACAGTAATATTGCGGATAAAGGAGTCAACATAATGAGGTAACAATAATTTGTAAACGAGTGTAATAATACTCATCATGAAATTCGTAAATATATAGTTTATTTGCTATATTTAGTGTGCATGAATTATCCGAGAATAGTTTTTCAACTTTAATTTTAAGTATGGCCCCTTAAATTTGCCGATTTCACATTTTTTCTTAACTTGACAGGTTATAGTCATATGTGTAAGAAAATTTATACTGGGGTTTTCGATATGGAGGAATCTAATGGTGATGAAAAAAAAGATATATTATATTTATGAATTTATTATAATTGCATTTTTAATAAAAAAAATTATTACGAAACATATTTATAGAAAATATGCATGTACATTATGCTTGGTATTGTATAAAGTACCATATAAAAAAGTAATGAAACGCAAAAATTATTTTCGAATTCTGTCTAAATTACAGGCGTTTATCTTTAGCATTGAATGGTTCATTTTAAAGTAATTTATATCTCATTAACTTACCATTCAAAAGTGACGCTAATTTATTTTTCCACATTTGTTGGCAAGCGGAATTTAAAAATGCGATAAAACTATGGTATTGCTATTGACATTTTAAAAGTCAGATTTAATTTTATCATGTAGATGGCCCCATATGGCAAAATATACTACAAACTATTTTACAGAACTTTACATAAATTGAAACGGCACTTTTTTTTACTAGCGTTAATTATAGCTGTAATTATAGTAATCATTCGGATTTTTCTTTTCATACATTAATACACACAAACTCGCGATACACGTCATCATTCTTAATTTTATTACTTCTTTGGCAGCAGTTGGCTTAAAATACGAAATTTATTTCTATCCTCATCCATATTTTCCTTTGTAAATTTTCGATAAAAAATATAAAAAAAAAACTTAACAAATTGAAATAAATTCCCAAACAAAATAGGCAAAACAAGCCTCGTTTTCATAAGCTTGAGAATAAAATTTTCAAATGTAAATTTGTTTAAAAAGAAAACGTAGAAAATGTAATGAATTTTTTGAGTTAAATCGTGTTTGAAGAAATGTAATTTATTATCAGTGCTGAAATATTTTGTCAATAAATTCTGCGTACTGATATTAATGACAGAAATTTAGACAGCAAAATTTGTTTTTGTTGAATTGCTTTTTTTTTTCGTTTTTGTTTTTTAACCATTTACCAAAAATGAAATAATTAATTAAGAGCCACTTTAAACGGTTATCTATGAAACCAGAAAGTATGAGGGAGACAGGTTTTTGGCCCATTAAAAAATGTAAGAATAATTATGTTCCAGTTACGTAATGTATGCACAATTTTTCAATTGAATAACAGTACTTTCAACTTTAAGCAATATTTTGACTTAATTAGATGGATTTCTATATCGTTAAGATCTTCAAACGTAACTTCACTTGTAATTCTTTCAAAAATATGATTATTTTTGCATATTTGCCCACATGAGCGCAATGACGTAAAAATTTTTCGTTTAAATATGTTATTAATTATGTTAATATGTTATTAATATGTTATTAATGTGTTAAAAATGTTGCAACACTGCGCTATTATGGAAGACGCAATATAAATAAGTCGTAACTTGTTCATTCAAAACGTCAATCAATGCATTGCTGTCTGTTTATTCCGGTTCAAGTGGAGTTGGAGTGTAGTTGTCGTTAATAATTCTTGGAAAATGGTTAGGCAAACCTTGGTAAGTGGTTGTCCGAAGTTGGCCCACAAAGAGAAATGTCCGCCTTGCCGTAATATTGGCCAACTAACCATTTGCCAACAAGTGGTCCCGCCATTAGTTGTTCAGAATTCTGCTCAGATATGCTCTAAATTAGACGCATATCTGTACCTACAATTTTCCAACTATTTTCCTGCCTTGCCATTCCCAACTCTAACATTTCCCAACGATTTCCATAATTTGCCAACGATAGGCTAAGACACTGTGCTAAATGGGAAATGTATTAAAGTGCTTAGAAATGTTAAAAATATTTATCATAAGGTTCCTGCCGTAATACTTCATTGGTGATATACGTAATTGATACAACAGAGCTATTGAAAAAATTAATAATAAACTTTTGTATCTGTTGGCTGAAGATAATCTTATTGCTAAATACGAGACATGCGACAAAACCTTACACTATTAAGTATCTAATTAATAAATCAATTGATAATCCAAATACAATTCCAACAAGTCTTCGAAGTTTTTTCAGTTACAAAAAATCTCAACATACAACTTCAAAGAGGCATAATATTTGGATAAAATATAGCAACTGTTGTTCTCCACTGATTTTTTTTTTTTTTTTTTTTTTTTTGTATTATCATGGTATAGTAGAAAAAAGAGGTACTAAGGTATTTTTGAACATAGCTTCCATTTTATAGTCCTTGGGGCATCGGAGATACGTCTACGAAATGAAATCTCATAATACTGATAACGGAGATCTTATTATAGATGCTACCACCTCCAAATTGTCAGAAAGCGATGAAAAAGACAGAGAAAAGTCTGATGAAAATAGATTTTATAATGTTTTAAATTTACGTTCTAAACATATAAATAAAATAAAATAAATGTGTATAAATGCCATTTTACTACGTGGAGATTTTTTGGTATCTCACTTCGTAATTATAATTTTAAATAAAATATTTATATGGTAATTAATTTATTTGTTTCCTTATTTCTTATGACGTCATATCACACATATAAGGATTAAGAACATAAAATTAGTTTGAGCCCAAAACCCGTTTTATAGACCTTCATCTTTTCTAGAATAACTTATATCGGTTATTGAGCAAAAATATTTCTCATACATCGAGAATTATTAAGCAAATATTGCAAAAATTCATTTTCTTCCCGTCTCCTTTACATATTACATTATTTAATTAACATATATATATCACTATTCTTTTTATTATTTTGCTTACCACTATTTTCTAACAAAGATTTAGGGTTAATTTCTGCTAGAAATATACCACAAATATTTTTAAATGGTGAGAGACAAAATTATAAATAAACATAGTCGCCACCCTGTCTAATAATGAGTTTCTTAAACTGAAACAAATTCTTAAACAAAATGGACAAAATCAATGTTGAATTCAGGGGTGACCTTGAGGGGACCATTCCTGTAGAATATCGAACCCCCCCCGGAAGATTTGGGATTTTATGCTTATTAAAAGTCTAGAAATGCAATCTCTCGGAACTTCTGCAGAGTACCCCCCCCCCCCCCCTCTTCCAAAGGCACTGAAATCCCTCCCGGAGAAAACTGTGCAAAATAACACATACTTTTTATGAATTTAAGAACCAAATTTGTGAACCCATTTCATGAATATAAGTATATTAAAAGAACGAAGAATGATGAAAGAAATCGCACTTTTTCCTTGACTAAAACAATGTTTATTTTTATAAATGTAATTTATTCTTCAAAGAATAAAAATATTTCCTATTTAAATTCTATGTAATGTTATGAATGTAAGAAAATTATATAGATTTTTTTTTTTAAAGTAATTTTTTAAAAAATAATATGAATTATTAAGAATCATTTCAAATCGTTATCAGTTATCCGAAATTGACAAATTTAAAGACTATATGAGTTATTGAGCAAAAAATATTGCTCATATATCGTAAAATAATGCACAATTATCGTGTTCGTGAGAAGTTCGTTACAATTTAAAAAATAATTACAAAAAAGTTGTGGTTTGCACGAATGAAATCAGAAAAATATATTTTTTATATTATTTTATTTATCTATTTATTTGTAAAGACAAAAAAGTTGTAGATCTAAAAGTCACCGATAGAGGGCGATTAGTCGAAATATGAAGAAAATATATAGAAATGAAGCTTGTTTTAAAATGCAGTGAAAACATTGAAAAAATATCAGGACAGCGTATGACAAACTTTAGTATACCACAAATTCAAATGGACTTTTTTTTTGGGTCTTTAGTCCTTTCGCTAAGCGAAATTGTTTGTGTGCATTGGTTGATGATTCACCGTTCATGTAAAACGATATAATCAACAATGCTTTATCTGATAATGATAGAATAAAGAATAAAGAATAAATAAATAAAGAATTCTTTATTCACCGAATAAAGAATTCGCGCGAATTCCAGAGTTTTACTGAGGGCCTGATTTGCACAAATCTACTTCATAAATTTCTTTTCTTAGCCGTCAATCACTGCCTTTTTGAACTACAACATTTCTTGTTATTAAAAAAAAAAATCCGAAATCTTATTCATGCAAACCGTATGTTCAATTATTTTCAGTTATTTTTTCAGTTGTAACGAACTTTTGACTCATCCGATACTATAAAGTAATTTTATTTTTGCTTTCTGTGCATTGGGATAAATTCTTAAACACAATTGTCAAAGTAATGCATTGGTTATATGAATTTCGAAATTAAATTTTTGAACATACTTCTGGAATATAAACTAATTTTAAAAGACGTAATTTTTCTTAAACCTTGTTTATATAGAGAAATGTAATTTATTTTCATAGAAGATATTTTTTCTGAATAAATTCTTCGTAAAAGCTTTTATGAAAGAAATTTTAATAGAAAAATTTGCTTTTGTTGGAATACAACTTTTATTTTTACTCATTTATTTAAAGTAACATGATTACCTGAGAAACATTTTAAGCAGTTATAAGTTATCTAAAGTGGAAAAACTTCTAGGAGAAACTATATCATTTATTAATCAGCAAATATTATGTATACAGAAATTTCGTAAATTGCTTTTATACAATAAGAGGGATGATAGTACCAATTAAGATGAACAATTTATGTATAAGTAACCATGGTCGTAAACTACTTATTCAATCAAAATACTGGGTTGTGACGGCCTTGCCTCTGCTACTCCATACTTTAATTAAAATAAATTTCATTAATATGAACCTTAATACCCCCGATTTCATTATATACATCGAGTAGCTATTATTTCTGCTTAGAAGCTCTTGAAGTGACGCTATAGAATCGCAAGATTTACTCCATTTGACATTATAGTGGCAGTTATGTGCTCACAACTTTCCAGCCACTTCTAGAAGCTCTTGAGACGCTTTCAAGTCATTTGAAGATATGAGAAAGTATGAATATGTTCTTTGAAAAGGCCTAATGGGGAGTTGCAATTCTTCGTCCGTTAGAACTAGAGTCTCTTTTGTGTATGCCAGATGCAGAAGAATTAGCTGATAAGCTGTCTGGTTAATTGTGTTGGCGGAGAAAACTTCTCCATAAGAAGTATTAGGATCTCAAGCTGAGGTCTGTGAGAGTCTAGACAATCTGTCCTTCACTGAACCCATTTAGAACTGTTTTACTCTAAACTAGATCCTGAAAAAGTGGAACTGTACTTTTTCTTTAACTACATGTACTGATGTGTAATATGTCTGTCCATATTCCGTAACTGAAAATAAATGTCGTAACTTGTCGTAACTCTCGCGAAAATGCTGTTATTCCACAAGCGTTACAGGGTGTCTTACTCTAAGCTGAACTCGATTCTTATAAAAAACTTTACCAGTATTTTGTATACTGGAACGACATTTTGAACAAACTAAATTTACCCTCTGTGAAATGTGATGACACTAATGAGAGATGCTGTATATGACATCTATTTGCATCCGAACAACAGTAAACTAAAATGCTTCAAAATTAGGGGTGCCTGCGAGTACATACTGTATCATTCATTGAATTACAGGGAATTTCCAGCATTTCCTATTATGTCATCACATTTCACACAAAACAAAGTTAGTCTGTGGAAATATTCGCTAAATTATCTTCATTATTGCTCAAATTATTAACGAAAATCTGGGTTCAGCTTGGAGTAAGACACCTACAATTTTGACAGAATAAGTGAGTTGCGGACCCCGATTTCGCATTTATAAATTGATTGTTTTATTCCGTACTATCACCCTCTTTATTTGCAAACGCACTTTACGAACACTCTGTGTACCGAGAATTTGTATATTAGTATTAAGAAAATGCTTTTTTTTTTAAATTTGTCTTTTGAACATGTTAAAGGATTTAAGTATTCTACAGGTATAATAAGGTTGTACGCTTAATAGTTTCTTGAAGCGGAAAAAAATTAAATTAATTATTTTGGTTCAAATTAATTTTGATCAAATTTAAATTCATTTGATTCATTAATGTTGATGCACTAATTTATTTTTTCTGCTGTTGGTCCATCATATATTTTTTTGGAAAAAAATTGACAGGCATATGTGGAAATTTTCGCTGTCCCTGAACTAGGAGTTTACCTAGATTCTAAATTAAACTGGACTAAGCACCATGAATTTGAAGGAAGATAAACAAAAGCATAACAACTTTCGTAAGTGTTTCACATCATCCTACATTGGCCCATTTTACAGTGGAAACTTTATTTTCGATGGCTCCCTAATGTTTCAGTAAGTCGCTTACATATTTCCTGCATGTAGCATGTTGCTGCACCGCAACTAGGGATCTCATAAAAAAGTTTACACTGTTCCATTACAATACACATTTCCTTAAATGCATTATCTGTTTCAAAACATGTTTGGCTTGCGCCAGAATCCGGTTGCCATCTATGCTACAGTCAATAAATTTCTAGAAGAACCTATGCCGGTTATTGAGTAAGAAATGTTGCAAATATATAAAACAAAATATTAAGGTGGTTCTCAAATTCCCTGCTCAACAACGTGAAATTTTCTGACACATTTTAAAACGCAAATGCATAAAATTGGCATGCCTGACTATTGAAGCGATTTGGAATCGAATTACGTTTTCTACTTTTTTTTAATAAATAAATTACTTATCGAGTTATACGTGGTTCTTGTAACGCGACGACAAGTGTTCTTCTTCCTCGCGATACCTTGTCGGAAATTTGGTTCAAAACTTCGACTTTCACAGTATTTTCTGAACAATCTTCTGCCTTTACAAAAAAATGGAAAACGTCTTTTGATTACATAGTTTCTGAATAAGAACACTTGCCAATTTCATGCGTTTCAGATTAACAATGAATTCAGAAATGTGTCAGAAAGTAGCTACTTTGGATTTGAGAACAGTCTTATGCAAGTGTTAAAAAAAATTTCCTTTTTTCTGTTTTGTTTATATATTAAATGATTTTAATATACTTAATAATGAGGTACTTAAATTAAAATGTATTCCTGAACGAAATAAGCAAAATAATGCATTGCTTTTATAAATTTGAAAACAGAAATTTTTAACATATTTTTTTATAGTAAAAATATTTCGAAATATGTAGAAAGATGAATGAATTCGTGATATTCTTCGATTTAAATCAGATTATATGAAGAAATGCAATTGATTTTCATAGAAGATAAATCTTTTCTAAATATATTCTGAAATATATTATCAAAGCGAAAACACCAATAGAAAATATTGTTTTTCTACGGAAAATTCATTCATTTATCTAAAGTATTTTGATTAGCTATGAATCATTTTAAACTGTTATAAGTTCTCAAACGTTAAGAAATTTCTAAAAGAGCTCATAACAGTTATTTATCAAAAAATATTGCACATACGTCGAAAATTATGAAGCGCGTGTTAAAAAATTCATTTTCTGATCATTTAAAAGTTAACTGTAATAATGAGATATTTAGGTATAAGGGGAGATAAAAAAGATGTTTTGTGACCAGAAAGAATAGCAGCTGGAAAGATATATGGATATTTTACACTCTTCTGACTGTAAAATATCCAGATATAAATGCGCAGTAACTTGGTGAGTGACACCATGTACATTAAGTGTGTTTTGGCGTTTTCAGCTTAAACAATGCAGTTTTTAATTTTTGCATTTTTGGAATGTTTGACATTTTATAAATGTTATGTTGCAATACTGTCTAAAAATTTCCACATATATATAAGACTAGCGGCCCTCCCTCGCTTTGCTTCGGGTTAACCTTGAAAACCTTTATCTCTTTGTGTTTTCTGTAGACCTTTTTAATGTGTACAATAATTAGTACATTATTTTGATAAATCTTGTAGGGTTCAGCCTGCGTTTGCAATGTATAAGCGGAAAAAATTAAATTATTTACGACATCCCATTAAAAACCTCAAAAATAACAGTATTTCTCCACTATTTAATGGATGTTATTATACATATAAACCTTCCTCTTGAATCACTCTATCTATTAAAAAAAACCGCATCAAAATCCGTTGCGTAGTTTTAAAGATTTAAGCGTACATAGGGATATAAGGACAGAAAAAGCGACTTTGTTTTATACTATGTTAAGATATAGCAGCTCGTATCATACAGTGCACAAACAAGCCGTAATTTTTGCAAAATATCTCACACGATTTTCTCGAAACAACATTTTTAAGTCGGTACCCAAAATATCTCTGTAACGAATGAACCAATTTCCTAGATTAAAAAAAAACAAACAAAACGAAAGCATATGCTTCCCTAATATTTGGCTGATGATTTTTTTAAATATTTTAATTCGTTCGTGTTTTTTCTTGTTGGACTAAACAAAATCAGCTTTTTTGTTGAAAACTGATACGCTGTATACAAAGACAAATGTTTCTTAAGAGGTCAGAAGCTTTGAACTCAAAAAATAGATGAAACAGGACCTCTATAAGAATTACAATAACTCCGTACCTAATTGACTTTGAATTATAAAATTTAAAACACGTATTAATAAAGGTTTATTTTATAAATTAAAATTCTCAGAAAATGTATACTCTCATATAAAGCTTTTAAAGTTATTTTAAAATATACTAGAATTTTTACGAAAGAATTATTCTTGCATGCATTGGTGCATGATTTTTTACAGTGGAATTGCTAAAACCCTCCAATTTGTTTAATGAGTACAGATATAATGTGTTCCCAAAATGACCAAAGATGTAAAAATAAAATGTGTAGGGCCTGAGAAATTTTTTTTTTTAAGAGAAATTCGAAATATCGAGTTTTTTTTTTTTTTTTTTTTTTTTTTTTTTTTAATGCAAAAGTAGTCATGAATTCTAAACTTGTTACTTGAGAAGCATAATAATAGGTCATTTTGTGAATCTGTATGGTTAATACTTTCAATTAAATTTTCATAAAATTCTAACCAACCATTTTTCAGATATCGTACGCGCAATGACCAAAATCGCCCTTTTTGAGAAAATTGAATTTGAGAATGATCATATAAAAAGAGCTCAGATTGTTTTAGACATAACTCCTCTTCTAAAGCACATTTTTGCATGGAGTTTATTTTAAAATGTTCCTAAAGAATCATATTTAATTATAAGCTAATAAAAAATTTGAATTTTTGGCAGAGTACCTGACACCTTAATCTAGGAAAATATAATATAACCACGAAAGAAAATATACAGCAACTTTTTCCGAGTTGCTCACGATTCCGAAAAGTTTTTTATCTTCAGAATCCAAAGAAACCAATATATTTTCAAGCTTTAAAGAAGCAACTATAAAAACAAACTTTCCATTGCTGCTACTGATTTTCGGAAATGTTTCCAAGTAGTTTGTATGATGAATCTATCAGGTTAAGAAAAGTATATATTTTTGTTTTATGTAAAATAAAGTAATTTAAGTATTTTACTGCAATAATGCTCTCTTAAAACGAAAGAGTGGATTTGGCTTCTCAGAAAAGAGCTGTAATTTATTGGATCGTGAATGAGTTGATTGTTAAACGTTTCACTCATCTTGATTTGAATTTTTATTTTTCTAATGCACCCCAGAAGAGCTAATACTAAACAACTCATCTCGATTAAAAAAAGCACTCATTGGCGAGCGGATATGCCAATGCGGCTGACGTGACCATTCGCTGAGCAGACGACAGGCGTGTGACGTCATCGAGTGGAGGAGGCAAGCATTTCGCCTCCGTCTGGTCGTCTGGTGTGTGTAGTTAACGCGGCTACAGCACGTTGTTGAACGTTGAAGTATTATTCGCGTTGTTCAAAGGGGCAATTTTAAAGAAGGAATACTTGAAAAGGTAAGAATTTCTGCTGTTTTAAATACTCTAATCATGTTTTTTATAATGATTCTGTTTTATATTTATTGTTATTTTATATATGGCGTGATATTTTTCAGTTTATATCTATTTTTAACAAATATGTCTTAACCCTAACATTTAAGACTATTTACTCGAATGAACATTTAGAGATCTTTTGAGTTGGAAGGATAAATATTAAAAAATGCTCTAAAATATAATTATACAAATCCTTTGCCTCTCATTTTAAGTTTTTTTAATGTTATTTCAATAAATATAATTTATAAATAGCATTTAGTAGCAATTTAATCTTTTAAAGAAAATGTCTTGGCGGTACTGTGCGTTTGTTTATAGATATTTTTTTAATAATGCTTCAGAACTCTAACTTTCATAATACTATAAATTGGAAATTGACTTGTCTGACTTTAAAAATATTGTTTTAAAGTAAACAAATTATATTTCTTATTTTATTCTCAGTCTGAAGAAATTTTTCCTGGATATTTTTATTGACCTGCCTTGTTTTTCGAATGCGCAGTTGTTCGAACGCATAGTTTGAGTCATTTTATGTTGCTGAGAGTTAGATTATTTTAAATGTATCTCAAATATGTAAGAAAAGCTTTAGAATATCAATTTCATGTTAACGAAAACTTTTGAAAAATAGCTTTATTAGCATATATACTGTTTTCTAATATTTTAAAATAAATATACTTGATTTGTGAAGCTGTATAAATCCCATTTTTTTATCATATGTTGTTAAAAATAAGGTAAATATCTCCATTCCCGTATATTCACTGTGTGAATATTCCTAAATAGTATTAGGATTAAAACATTTAATGATAATATTGATATAAACTGAAAAATATCATGCAATATATCTAATAATATTGCATAGAAAACATAATCATTATATATATTAAAAAAACCCATGATTAAAGTATTTAAAACAGCATAAATTCTTATCTATTCAAGTATTCCTTTAAAATTCTCTTTTTGGATCAAGGGGGGGGGGGTGGGTATATAGTTCAAGCAGCTCAAAAACAACAACAAAATAAATAAATATAAAATGACACTTTTCACTTAATTGTTGAATGTACACATATATGTATACATTCAACATAAAACTTACTTTTTTTTTTTTTTTTTTTTTTTTTTTAAATAATCAACTCAAATATGAGTTGGCTGCAGATCACTCAAGTGCTACTGGATTTAGTCTTAAAGGACTTCATTTCACTCAAGTATGACTTTGTTATAAATCACTCAAGTGCTACTGGATTTAACCTTCATTGATTTGATTTAACTCAAGTATGAGTAAAATAGAGATCACTCAATCATGAGTTGCTTAAAAACAACTCGTTCACTTGAGTTGTTTCAACTCTTCATGAGAAGCTCACTTTCAAATCGTGAGATGAGTGGATTTCGGCTCAACTTGAGTTATTTTGGCTCTTTCGTTTTAAGAGAGTGAGGTACAGCTTTCAATAAAGCAATGAGTAAGCAACGAGGAGCTTCTGTTGTCGATGTATTAAATGCCCAAACCTCTCGAACGCGCTCTTTGATGTATTTTACATAACTTGGAAATCCGCTCTTCGATGTGTTTTACTTCTTGAATTAGTATTTTTAATTTTCTCGGTGTCATAGTCGTGTGCCCGTAGCCATACCGGAAGAACTTATTGAAAAAAATTAAAATCCATTTTCATTAATGAAAATTCATAGAAAAACGGGTCTGAAGAGAACTGGGATATTAATTCACATAGACCGGAATGTCTTTGAGCTTATTCATTGTTCTAATTACTTATGAAAATCTGTAAAAAATTAAATTCCTTTATATAAAAATTGTTAGAACTAAAATGTGGATAATAAAGTTAGAAACACTTCTGTAAAACCGTGATTATTTTTCTGAGAAGCTGTAAAAGAGAATCTTCACGAGAGTATCTTAACCCTTCTTTGCAAGAGTTTTTCTTTTACAATTGTTTATTTTATACATATATTAAATATTAGACACCAGAAATTTTAAGATAGATTTTAAACTTTGTTCAGCAATATAGTTCACGGGAAATTTACTAGATTAATATTTCTATATAAATATAGTGGTGGCAAAGAAGTTGATTTATTTATTAAAAGTTAAATAAACAGTGATGGAAATTTCCATCACAATGCAAAGAAGGGTTAGTAAGACAGTAAGCGACATACGTATACTACAAGACACGTGCTTATATTTGAATTATTTCCCAAATTATAGCAACCCACATTACAGAACTTCGTAACACCCGCTTAAACGAGTTTATTTGTGAAGAGATAGTATTTTAGGTAGCTTTCATTACAAAAAGCTACCTATTGCAGCCGTTCGGAGGAAAGCAGTTCCAGAAAATATTGGTATATTTTCACCGATCATGATTGTTTCAAAATGGCGGCCAATTAAAATTTTTAAAAATTTAAAAGATGTACAAAAAATGTATAAATTTAAAAAGTTGTTTCCGTTAAGTGTTAGATCGGGATACAAGGATTTCGGAGCATTTTTTGTTTTGGCCTTATCTTTAAAAATGGCTGAGATATGGCCGTTTGAAATTCTAGGGTGGCTGACATTTTGAAACAATCTCTGAATTTTGTTATGCTGTAACTCTCATGCTGAAATTCAAATTCAGCATTAACGAAAACCGGGATTGAATCTTCCATAATCAGGTTCCAAGAATTTTAACTTCGGGTGTTTGAGTAAAATGGGTTGAATTTTTAAAAACATGGAATATGGAAGCTACCTTTTCCTCCTGTTACAGGCCGGCAGGACCTTCTCATTTTGTGGTGAGCTCCAAGAGTTGTTCTAATATGATGTAAACCTGAAAAACATGTTAAAGAGAGAGATGTTATAGATTTATTGAAATAGTTCAACAAGCAGAATGCAGTAATAAAAGCACATTTAAATAGTTAAGTGATAAAATGATGTAAACATAAGCTTAGTAATGACAGGATTCGTATTATCATCAATTTTGAGTTTGCAAAAAAGCATTCTAATTTAAAAAAAAAAAATGTTATCCTTATATTGATTTTTAAAGGCATTTCTGTAGTGCTGAAGAATGCAAAAAAAATGTCTCATCCCAGACCAAGATCATACATTTATTTTAGTTAGGAAGTCCATGTCTGAACGAGTAGAAAGAATGTTTCGTAAAGTTCATAAATAATATCTATAAACATTGTAACGTGCCAAGCATTTACGTGAAAAAATTATGCAAATATGATGATTATAAGAAATTATGGTTAATAGAATCAGTAGCTTTCATGCATTAATAACTCAGAAGAAAAATCATATTGAAAATTTTCTGTACATTGGAAACAGTCATTAACTTAATAAAATTTTAGCTCCGAAATATGATTCCATTAATGGGGTTCTCAAAAGAAAAAAAAAATGTTCTTAACAATGCGAAACTTTCTGACACATTTTCAGACTCGTTATTAAGCATAGAAGAATCATACTTACAGGCATGATTAATGAAGTGATTTGTAATCGAACAGTTTTTTCTCATTTTACAAAGAAGGTATTATATCTTGAATTATAAACGATTATCGTCTCACAACGGCAGTTTTTTTCTTGCGCTGTCGCGTCCGGAAATTCGGTTCAAAACGCCAATGACGACAACATTATTCTCTTCAATGGTTGGAGTATCATAGTTGAGATTTTTTTCCAACAGAGCGAAAATATGCCTGGACCAGGACTCGAACCTGGGTACTTCGGTTTGCCGTACCAACGCTCTCCCTACTGAGCTATCCCGACGATATCCTGGTCTGGCATATTTCACTCTTATTTGTTGGACAAGGCTGCAAACTACAGCGCTAATTTCATTCATCCGAGCTATAACTATAGTATTTACATGATGAATCTTGAAACAGCGCGGAAACTCCTGTATACCATGTAATTCAGAGGAAGTAATATACTTTCCTCTGTTTATGATGACAAAATTTTTTGAAACGTTTTCTATCTTTACCAAAAAAAAAAAAAAAAAAAAAAAAAAAAAACAGTTGGATTACATAGTTTTTAAATAAAAGCATCTGCCAATTTGATATGTTTGTGAACAAAAAGGAATCTAAAATGTGTCAGAAAGTAGCCCATTTGGATTTGAAAACAGACTTAAGTGGAACGTCTTGAGAAAAATAAAATTACGAATTTTTATTAGCCACCCACAGGGAGGCTTATTCTTTCAAACTCTATCATTTTTCATGTTTATGAAAAGTCACAGCAATCCATCGTTGCCACAGGTTAATCTCGGAAAATGAAACATTTGAAGTTACTAAAAAAATTAATAGCTCAAAAAGTATTTGTCACAAAATTGTTAGACAAACTGCGTTATAAAGGAAAAAAATAGTTTTTTTCTTGATAAAAATTTTAAATTGAATGATTATGCCGTTTTTCAAATAATGAATTTCAAAAATTACCAAACTTCACAATGAAGTACCATAACGGAACCTACAAAGATAATGATAACGGTTGTTGCTTTCGGTCGAGAATGGACCAAACGATGTTCACATTTTACTATTTTAACCGTTTTTAACGAAATTCTGTAACTTTAGAAGGATTTTTCTTTGAATAAGCAATAGAAATGCATAAAATCGTAACAAAAATGTTAAAATTACAAAAAAGGATAGATGCAAATTATCAGATATGAAAAATAAAAAAGAAATTTGGTACTTTCGTGTTATAGCAGCCAACAAGCATGAAATATTTTTGTTTCTGTTTTCATTAATATATTGTAAATTTGGTACTTTCGTGTTATAGCGGCTTCCAAGGATGAACTGCCAAGCGACCAAGATTTATCGCCAAATTATAAAGCATGTATGACATTATAATAATATATGATATATATATATATATATATATATATATATAACATTTCTGTACG
This sequence comes from Maratus michaelseni, assembly GCA_963931845.1. NCBI lineage: Eukaryota > Metazoa > Arthropoda > Arachnida > Araneae > Salticidae > Maratus > Maratus michaelseni. The sequence goes on along the minus strand of OZ007592.1, from coordinate 177,098,210 downwards.
TATGTGGCCAAGTTATAGCCAAGTATGATGTATATATAAACATGTGTATATGATGTACATACGACATATAAAACATAAATAATATGTGTATAATGACGTATATGGCACATATAGGAGTGTTTGGAATATATATATGCGTATATAGGATGTCTATATAAACTTTGCGATGATCTTGGCGAAATCATAACTGCAACCTTGGCATAATCATGGGAAAGGTTCAGTAAGACTTTTTTGTGCTTCCCCCAAATGTAAACCCCATGTAAACCCCTTCATGTAACATATCAATAGATAGATCTCGTCAAGCACTATGGTCTGGTCCTACTCTCCGCCTCTCACTCCCCCCTCCCTTAAGAAACATAGTTCTCTGTTTCAACTCTTTTTAAATTTTAGTTTTTCCCATCTTTCTCTGCCCCTTTAAGCCCCACAGAGGACGTAGGCTAAAGGATCCAAGGAAGTTAAAATCGTCGAGGCCGACATTTCTAAGAGGGTCCCGATGCCCTATCTCCCATAGGACCGGAGTTACCCCCCCCCCCACGGGGAAGACATTCAAGGTGTTCAAACCCCGTCATGTACCATATCAAAAGTTTGATCTCATCAAGCACTTTTGTCTGGTTCTACTCTCCCCCTCCTTCTCTCCCGTCTCCTGTCAGGAGCACTTTTCTTATTTATTTTTTTTTCAATTTCTCATATTTATTTTAGTTTTTCCCATTTTTCGCTGTGCCTATGGGCCGGACAGCTCCAAAATTTCAGCAAAATTAGCTGTAAACCGCCTAAAGGTATTCCCCCCCCCCCCGCTTCTTTTGGCGCTCTCGGTTTTTACGTATCTCTCTTGGGGGGACCGTCAGAGGGGCGAAAAGGGGGATCCCTTTTAAAGTCCCATGTCTCAATTGCAAGTGAGGATTTATTTTAAATCGGGTCTCGTAGAGCACTTGTGTTTTGTATAGCTCCCCCTCCCTTCCCCCCACCACTTTCCAAGATCCCGTCAATTAATGCTAACTCATCATTTGTTAAACAACTTCTTAGCTGTATCCATCATAAAAGCTGCTGTCATAGAACTTTTCATTACCTTTTTTAGGTTATCTATTAAGTGCTAAAATGCCTTGAATCATTAAAAACAGTTTAAAGGGTGTCATTAAGCTAGCACATTTGTAAACAACAACTACCTCGCCACGTCTCAGCCGATTGGAGCCACATCTTTTTACTATTATATTTATTAAAAATACTTCTAGTCACCGAATCTTTTTAAAATTTGGTGTGTTCGTGCCTAATATGTTCCGCCAGCCTCACAAACAATCTTAGAGCGCTAACTAAATTCTAAAGTGGAGAAGCTGGCTTATGCTAACAAACACTTTTTTTTTTTCTTGACGAGTTAGACTTGGCTGAAGAAATCTCAACGATAACAGCCGTGGGTGGCAATCTATATTCTGTCGTAAGGTAGAATTTTTCCCGCTTGTTTCGATTATTTTTAACTTATTATTAATGCAAGATCTAACCCGTCTGACCACCAAGCAAATGAGCAAAATGGTAGTGTTTTTTTCGCTGTAATTTAAAAAAAATGCTAAGATAGGAGGATTTTTCAAACATAATGTAAAAAAAACATAATTACGTATATGAATACAATACTTAAGAGTATTAATCATTACTCAATGTTTTAAAACTGCTTATATCTATAGAATTATATTAATTTAAATAATGTTTCTATTGCAGTGAAACTGAATAGATATACCAGTTTACGGCGCTGATAAGGGTACAATAATCTAAGATTTATAAAAATATTTAAAAATGTATTAATTGTATTAATAAGGTTATTGCAGTCATACGTTCTATATAGAATGCTCTATATTTGATTTATACTTTGTAATTAGTAGTAAGATACATACATTGCAAAGTGTGGCCCACTTGTCATTTTCTTGCTGTTACTGTCTTATGAAATTCATAAATAAAGTTTTTAAGTTCATGTAGAAAAACCAAATAACTAAATGTCGAAAACGCTGCATATAGTATCAAAGAAAAAGATAACTCCTCAATGTGTTAATTCAGGCAAAATATTTACTTTATTTGTGATAGTCTGTACATGTTAAATAAAATTTTAGTTAATATAAAAAAATAATAATAATTTCATCTGTATAATGATTGTGAAATTTAATTTGTTCGCGTGCCACAGAACTTGTACGTGCAATCTTGTGCACGCTTTTCAGGTTCACAATTTTTCAGGTAGGTTGGTAGTGGAGTGCATAACTGGAAATTATTAAAAAAAAAAAAAAAAAAAAAAAAAGACTTAAAATATTAGTTTGAAGAATAAGAATAAGAATGAAAATTGTACTTTTTTTAGAACAGAATACTCAATTTGATTGAGAGCTGGAATAAGATGTTCCCGCCATTATCAAATTTTAGGAATGGAGAAAACAATGTAGGGAATAAGGTGGGAAAAATCTTTACCTGTATTATTTGTGAATGCAAAACCTGTATTGACATTTGCATTTAAATATATTTTTTGAAACAGAAAATAAGAAAATGTTAGAAATATTTTATCTGATAAAGAAATTAGGCGCACTTCTGTAAAACAGCGATTATTTTCTCTCAGAATGCGTTAAAAAGAATTTCCTTTAGTTTTTAAAGATTGCGAGACATTTGTCTTGTCTTGCACGCGTGTCATAAATTTATTTTAACGAGGAATCTCATACTTGAATGCGTGTGAAAAATATCCTACAAGATTGGATAGCTTTATCGTAAAAGATATAACGAAAAATTATACTTTTTGCAAAAGAAGGATATATATGTTAGTTTAAAGACTAAAAACTGAGAATAAAAACAGCTACTTTTTTAAAGACGGGTGTGCTGAGCTGGATAGAAAATCTGAGATATGAGATTCCAGATAGAGAAAATTACGAGAAATGTTAAAAATAAGAAAGATAAGGAAAGGGAAAAAAATTAATTTCCATTGTTTACTAGGGAAAACTTTTATTGTTATTTGCATAAAGTGAATTTTTTAACCAGAAATATAAAATAATAAATTATTTTTAAATGTTTTATATGAGAATTACATTGATTGAGCTAACTTTTTCTTTTAAAGATTTACTTAGAATTTATTTCCGGAAGAGATATTAGGCTATTGGACATAAATAATAAAAGATGAAAATTAATAAATAATTTTAAAAATATATTATACTTGCGGAAGCATACTTTGCCAATCTTCCGCTTTTTTCAATTTATAGAAATATAATTTGAACTGATAAAAAAAGAAGTTTAATATAAAAACCACTTGTTTCTATTTGTTTATTTAATAAATGTTTTATTAAGAAAATTTCTGTTTTTTTTTTTTTTTTTTTTTTTTTTTTTAATTTAAAAACAAGAACGACAAATCATCCGTCAAGCACAAATTATGAAACGCTTTCCAACATATTCGGAATGCTGTAACACAACTTCACAAAATTATAAGGTGGAAAATTATGCCTAAGTGAACAATTTGGAAAACGCATGACACATTTAAAAACCCAATTTTAGCAATTACCATTAATAATCGGGAAAATTTTCGAATTATTTTTGGTAGCCCTGTGTATGATCTGTGCCCTGTATATGATGTGTGTATATTTTAGCGTTACATAGCATGCTAAAATTTATTTCCTGTAGGAAACATTTAGCACAGTTGAAAATTGCCCTTCAGCAACTTCCGCCAATAAGCGGAAATGTACTCGAATTATTTTGTATACACCTGTATATTATATTTAGAATTTATATACATCAAGTAATATGAAAAAATTTGATAAATTAAAAATTGCTTACCACAGTTGAAAACGCACTTCCAGCACGCACGGTACACAGTACTGTTACCGAATACTTTTGTGTGTCCTTGCAAACGAATGATAAATGCTATGCGCACCATATTGTACAATAAGCATTTTGTAGTGTACCTCAGTGATGTATATCAATTTCAATATGTTTGAAATAGTGAATATCATTAAAATATATTGCCAACGATTTTCCCCATAGATCGTAATGTAATGAAATTGTTTTGAGTATCCCTGTAAACGAATTATAAATGCTACAAATCTCATGTTGCATACCAAACATGTCATGGTAAACTTCAATAACATATATGAATATGCATTACAATCTGAGTATATTTACGGAACTTAGAGCACAGGCGTACGGACAGAAGGACAGACAAACTGAATTCATAAACACTTTTCAGCAATGTTGAAAGGGTACTTCTCTATTATCCCGCCGACCACTTTTCATAACAAAATACTATCGCCAAACTGTAGATTAAATGCCAAAAATGCTTTTCCATTTACTTGATGTCAGAAGCATTATGCGTGTTTGTTATGTCATTAAGTGGTTTTTAATTCGAAATTTGCGTGTATTTTTCATTATGTTTTACCGATTTATTAGTTATTTCATTCATTAAAATAACAATTGTGTCCTTAAATTCTTATATTTTATTTATTTATTTATTTTGATATTCCAATGGCAACGTTCTCCCGTTTTTTTGGCGTTACAGTTTGGTGATAGTTTTTTGTTATGAAAAGTGGTCGACGGGATAATAGAGAGGTACCGTTGAAAGTGTTAAAAATGGAAAGTTTACAGACATATACGAAGGTATAAAATGAATATTTTGAGCGTATGAGTAACATAGTGAAGTAAATTTCTAAGAAATATTAATTTTAATATATATATATAATAACGTTAAAGTAACATTATACATATATAAATAAATAAATGCATGTTTCGTCTTTATTTTAAGTTTTTGAATAACTGATTTAGAATAATATATTGTTCTAGTTTAGTTTTCTGTTAATTAAGTTTTAATAGCGCTAGAATATTGTTTTTCGTCAAAGAATACAAAAGTGAAAAAAGAAAGAAAGAAACAGGGCATTGGTAAACAAGAAAACAAAAACATACATCAAGCCTAGATTATGAAACACGTTCCAACACTTCCAAAATACTTTAACAAACTTTCGGTGTTTATTAAGGTAAATACGATACTCTTAGTAAACTTTTAGAAAACGCAAAAAACATTTGAAATATCTTGTATCTTCCTTAATCTAAATTTTAGGAGATATTTTCTTTCTTCAAATTATTGTGACTTGACAGTCTTTCTAATACTATGCCACACTAGCTACCGAGGGGTTCTGCTCTGAAAGTTGGTTGTTGGGAGGTGCTCACTTCGAAACCCTCGGTCTAATCGTGTGGGGTTTTTATGAGATTTTCTTCGATTTACTAATACATTTTCATCAAAACTTGCCTCAAATATCTTTAAAAAGACCCAAACCCCACACCGGCCTATATCCTTCGTAGGTATTTGGATATGGTTATATTTATATAATAGGCGTAACAAACAGCAACCAATCAACCAACCAATTTTCTAATAAAAAAAATGATATTTGCCGAAAATTGGCAATTTAAAAGTAGTTGGATATATTAATGGGTGACAATGAGCGTCAAGTAAACAATTTTTAGGGTTCTGTACTTAAAAAGTAAAAACGGAACCATTATAATATCACTCCTGTGTGTCTGTCCGTCTATCAGAGCCCTTTTTCTCGTAAACTATGGGACGTGAAAAGTTATAAAGCCTTTCTTCCCACGTATTTTCAGATTATTAGCCATCCACAGATATATTTAGGAAGAGTATAATTAAGTCTACTAGGAAGAGTATATTAGGAGTCTATTAGAAAGAGTATAATTAAGGTCTAATTAAGTTACTTGAAAAATAAAACTTTTTTTTTGTATACCGTGTGGGGTATCATAGGCAAGATCTCGTAATAACGGAATTCAAAAAAATATTTATTTTAATTTTAATTATTTTATTTTCAGAGATATGGTTCAAAGTAGAGTTGAAAAATACGTTCCGCCTTTCCTATTTCCGAAATCTACTGAAACTAAAATTATGAAAAAATTAGGGGTAGTAGGAGTTTTTTTATTAACCCCTTAAGACCTATGACGTACTTGCGTACGTCATGAACTCTTCTATTTTAAATATCAGGCCGTATGTGCCTAAGTCCTCATTTTAGTCCCAACCGAAATGTTCTAAGAGTCTGTTTTTTTGCTTCGCTAATTGCTATTGTGATTGGTTTTGTACGTACTTTATAGCATTGGTTGTTTGCGCATCTAATAGATGGCGCTACGTGTCCAAAAAAACCTCATTACTTCCCACTGCTTTGTTTTTTTTTTCGTCGTTCATTTGTTTATACGTTGGTCATTCTGTTCAGTTGTCTTTTGTAAATTGGAGAGTTTCGCTATCGTTTGTATCTCTGATAGTGGTTTTATAAAATAATTATGAAAACGGACAGAGATTATGTTCCTAATTTTGATGATCACATAGACGATAGTGATGATAACTTTGAATAAAGCGATGGAGATTGGAACTTTGAACCTTATTTTTGTTTGTATACTATAAATAAACCTTTACTTCATCTCCTTACATTACATGTAATTAAATTATTCACATGTTATTAAAAATAATGACATAAACTTCTTTTGACGAAATTTAATATGTCTGGTATTGAGCATACAGTCACTAAATAGAATATGATGCTTAAAGTGTTAATAAATAGTTTTTAATAAATGTAATGTACGGAACCCTTTGAGCACGAGTTATACTCGCACTGGACCGATTTTTTTTTTATAGGAACCATAAGACTTTTTTTGTCTTTATAGACAAAAAAGTCTTAATTACACCTTAACAATAAGAAATGCGAAAGCCTTTCAAAAGAACTTTGTTTTTCTTCATCTGGCGCAAAGACGTGGTACTACTTTGAAGGTTGTAGCAAGACTCATAAAGAATGTTTCATCCCAAGCCGAAACCCGATTTTAGTTCATAACTTTAATGAATCTATTTTTTTGAAATTTAATGAATCTATTTTAGAGTAATTTTTAACAGAAGTACTTCGCTTTGTTTTAAATGTGATAACATCACGGAAAGTATACTGGAAGTGCACGGCAATTCGTTCTGTGATACTATACGTATTATCAGCTAAATTCGGAATTATGAAGCGTCTAGCTCAGCGTTATTCGGATGAGAATATTAGTCATTTCCAGCACTTTTTTTACGCCATGAAATTTCACAATAAAAAGAAAACTTCCCAGTTAAACTGAGGGCATTAAGCTCCCCCCCCCCTTATAGTTAACCAATGAACTCCCAAAACTAGTTAGGGAAGCGCCTTACCACAACAAGCCTATATACAAAATTTGAAGAAAATCGGACAATTCTGCATGAAAAACCCATTTATCTAAATTAAGAAGGGTTAGCCCCCAGTTTCCCCCTTTATACTTAAGCAATGAACTCCCAAAACTAATCAGGGAAGCGCCTTATCACAATGAACCTATAAACAAAATTTGAAGCAAGACGGTTATTTCTATCAAGAGTTATCGCGTTACGTACATATATACATACGTACATACGTACGTACATACAGAACCGGCGGGCACATTAGCTCTCAGGCTTTGATACCCTGTGAGCTAAAAAGTAATATAAATATGTTGATAATATTGTTACAATATCTTAATTATTATTATAGATATGGAAGTAAATCCGAGTTCTGTTTGTATTGGGACACCCAGTATATTTGACTGAATAAGATAATAATAATGACTGAATAAGATATATAAAGAGATACGACAGAATATAAATATAATTATATTCTGTCAATTCTTCAACCAATAACAGTATTGGTTGGTAGGCGCCTTAATGTTTGTGTACAAATATTGTTTAAACACCCTATGTAAACAATGAATATACGTTTGTGTCCCAACTTATTGTTGATCAGTAGCTAATTCCTAAACCGTAAGTTTTAGTGGCACAGTTCTGACTGCAAAAATGTTTCAAATGTTGTTTGTTCTTCAGTATATGAAAATACATTTACGTCAAAATAATTTTATTTTAAAAAGTTACGAAAGTTAAATTTTTATACGGTTCTTGGATTCTATAAATTATATTATAAAACCCACATATTGTAAGTTTTAGTGGCATAGTTCTGATTGCAAAAATGTTTCAGATGTTGTTTGTTCTTCATTATATGAAAATCCTTTTACGTCAAAATAATTTTATTTTAAAAAGTTACGATAGCTAAAATTTTATACGGTCCTTGGGTCCTATAAATTATATTTAGAAAAATATTCTCCATGGTGTAACAAGTAAAACAGTTAAAAGTCCATTCTTCTACGACCAAAACATATTTTGATTTTATGAAATTTCATCATTTTCCGGCACTAAAAACTGAATGATACATTTTTGAACCGCAAAGCTCTGAAATATATATATATATATATATATATATATGATATATATATGAGCAAAACGTGCATATTTTGTACAAAGGTTAAAGTAGGGTTTATTTATTATAAAAAAATTTAAGAAAAAAAATATTAAAAATAAAAAATAAAATTTGATATGTTCTTCCGCATAACTTCTGATGATATATAAAACTAAAGTCGTTCAATATTATCTCATTATCTTCAACATATTGGATACTGAAGAAGATTCAAAGAAGTTTTTGGAACTTCAAATCTTGAGATTAAATTTCTGTAATATCAAAATAAAGATAAATTGAGTGAATTTTAGGAGAGAGTATTACAGATTAAAAATCCGCTGTTTTTTGTATTTTGCAATCATGATAAATTTATAAATGATGTTACAATTCTTAATAAAAATACCCGTGCTGTATTTTTATATGATAACTGAATTTCGAATTATATGAAATTTAATATGTGTAAACCCATTTGCATAATTTGGTTATAGTTTGCGCAAATTTATATAAAAGCATAAAAGTTAAAAAAATCATTAACATTTCATATTTCCGTTATATTTATTTTCAACGAAAAGTATAAACTTACACTTTAGTATTGATATGCGCGCAGTACAATATAAAGAGAAAAAATCCTTCCGGCCTGTACCGGGACGAAAAGGTAGCTTTCATAGTCCGTGTTTTTAAAAATTCAACTCATTTTACTTAAACACCCAAAGCTAAAATGCTTGGAACCCGCTTATAGAATTTTCAATCCCGGTTTTCGTTAATGCAGAATTTAAATGTGAATTTCAGCATGAGAGTTACAGCATAACAAAATTCAGAGGCTGTTTCAAAATGTCAGCCACTCTAGAATTTCAGACTGTCAATCTCAGTCATTTTTTAAGATAAAACCAAAACAAAAAATGTTCTGGAATCCTTGTATCACGGTCTAACATTTAACGGAAACAACTTTTTCAATTTATAATTTTTTATACGTCTTTTTGAAATTAAAAAAGATAATAAAAAAATGAATTTGCCGCCATTTTAAAACAAGATGGTGTATGAAGCTGTCCAATGAACTCGGTCGTCGAGACCTTGGTATGTTCTGTGTACATGATAAGTCACATTCATATCGGTTCATAAATACGAGAGTTACAGCATAACAAATATCAGATTGTTTCAAAATCTCAGCCACCCTAGAATTTCAAACTGCCATATCTTAGCCATTTTTTAAGATATAGCGAAAACAAAAATTGTTCCAGAATTGTTGTATCACGTTCATACATAACAGAAACATTTTTTTAATTTATACTTTTTTGTACATCTTTTTGAATTTTTAAAAAATTAAAAATTTTTAACTGGCAGCCACTTTTAAACAAAATGGCGGATGAAGCTAGCCAATGAACTCGGTCGAGACCTTGGTATGTCCTACACGCATACTCACTCACATCCAGATCGATTCATAAATAAGAGTTACAGCATGATATATATATATATATATATATATATATGTAAATCAACATTCGAACGGAGGGTAGTTTGGGGGTCTAGGGGTCATATTCGGTGAAAATATACCAAAATATTTTGGAATTGCTTTCCTCTGAAAGGCTGCAATAGGTAGCTTTTTGTAATGAAAGCTGCCTAAAAATAGCAATAAATTGAAAATAAAATTTATATCATCATAATAAAGTTTATAATACTTAAATAGCTTTAAGCCTTCTTAGACGGAAATAGGGATTTGGCAAGGGGATTGTACAGGGTAGTCCAAATAAAACCGAACCGGTCATGAAAAGCTCTGTGACACATGGAATCCAAAGAACTGCTACATAACTGAGAACTTCAAGGTAATCCGGGTGCTCAGGGTCTTTATGATGATCAAGTATGTTCAAGTAAAATTAGCCCGGATTATCCTGAACTCAATTTATATACTATCGTGTTTGAGTGTTTGTTGTAATTGCTAAAATTGGGTTTTCAAATAGTGTTATACGTTTTGTGTTTCATAATCTATGCTTGACGCATGTTCTTTCTTTCTTGTTGTGTTCTATAGAGCAGTTTATGCTCTGTCTATTAAAGCCAATTTCTCAGATTTTTATGAACGGTGTCCTCTTTCCTGAAACATTACCCCAATGATAAAATATGTAGGTTATATTTGGTTTAAAATAATGCTTATTACCAATGAGATAAGTAACGATTAAAATCTTGAAATTTAATAAACTTAATAATTATCTTATTTATAACTAGTAAGTTCACAAGTCATTAATGCTGTATATTTATTATTTACAGACATGTTTGGATGTTAACTGAAATTTAACATAAGTGTAGTAACAACATATACATATTTATTCATTATTTTCCTGGAAATTTCCTTCTAAAAATGTCATATAGAAATTTCACAACGAATTTTATTTTTCAGTATAACGAATTCAATCGGTAGTCTGCAGAAATTCGTTATACCAAAATTTTACTGTAATTCTTTGCTTGGTACTAACCAAATTTTTTAAATGAATGCAGTATTACACTCACAATGAATATCGTACAAATCCTATGACAGACGAGTCTATGAACCAAGGAAAAAAATTATCCTGACAGAAGAGCCAAGTACATGAGTAATCGGAATGTTATACATAATTTTGTATTATAGGTGACACCTTTCCAAATGAGGGAAATAAAGGTAGAATCTATTAAATTGCCAAAATATTTTGCATTGTCTGAATATACGGGAAGCATTTTAAAAATCTTAAACGGAAACCAGAGTGAAAAATACCTTTATAGCAGAGGACCCAAGCAGAACTCTGGATTTGCCCCTATTAAATAAAAATTTTATGCATTTATAATACCTTAAATTACGGAATTTTGCGCCTCCATCCCGGGCTCCGTCTCTTTTTCCTTGTCTTTTTCTAAAGTGTTGTGAATGCTGTGGGGAGACTTATACTTTATGAGCTGCAGTTTTCGGTTCTTTACATGAGAAACAGAACAATACTTGACAATAAAATAAAAACATATTTTTTTTCTATTTTTTTTTAATTTTTAGAAAGCTACAAAATAAATAAATAAATAAATAAACAGAAAATAAACAGAAAATGTGAATAAAAATAGAAAAAATACTGTTTTCGATGTTCCGATAACATAAGTGCTTAATCAAGCTATCTAACCGTGCCTATAAGGCAGTTAGAGCAGATGGATTAATAAAATGAAATCAGCATTTTTTGGCGTTAGGCTAATAGGGATTAAAATAACGTTAGAGTTCCAACTTTAATTTATCCCACAGTTATAAATTTGTACAATTAGAAAAACTGTTGCTCGCACGATTGCCAAAATACCTGCAGTTCATTACTGCATTTTGAACCAATATATTTTAATAATAATCTTCGTCTTCTTTAATCAAATGTTATGTCGTTAAATAAAGGCGAAGATTATTATTCAAATTAGTGGTATTAAAAAAACCTTAAAATCTGACATCAATGCAAACACAATCATATTTGACCGGTCAACAATGTGTTAAGAAACTTGAAAATAATCTTGATCTCATCAAAAAGTCACCTGTAAAAAATGCAGCCAAGTCTCCTAACTCATTTACCGTAAAAAGTACTGAGATAGTATAAAGCCAAGTTTAACTATCTTAGTAACTCTGAAATTTTCATTCACAAATCACTCCTAGTCTCTACATATTTCGTTAATTATTATTTTGTGACTTGGCAATTACGTAGTACGAGAATGCGATGTATATAGTTAGTCTTAATCAAATAATACTATAAAATATTAAGGTGTAATAACTTCCCTGTGCGTATATAATTTGCCTTAATTAAATTATCCAATCCCATCCCATAACATAGTAAGGTGTAATAACTTCCCTGTGCTGCGTAATTGTCAAGTCCCAAAATAATAATTAACTAAAATTAATTAACTTAATTTTTTAATTTTTTTCTCTTTCTGTATCCTAAATACTACCTTTATTCCAAATTTGAAGTCCAACAAAATCGGATTGTCTTCAAATTTTCGTTTTTTTTTTCAATTTTTTCGATTTTTTCAATTTTGCTTTCGATTTTTTTGGTGTTTTTGATGTTTTCTTTTTCCGGATACTAAACACTACCTTCACACCAAATTTTAAGTTTCTAAGACTACAAGATCGTATTATTTTCAATTTTCAATTTTGATGGAATTTGTTGATTTTTTTTTTTTTTTCGAATTTTCCGGATTTTATAATTTTTCCTTTCTTTGTATCCTAAACATTACCTTTCTTCCATATGTCAAGTTTCTAGGGCTACGGGATCTACCTAATCTTTTTGATGACGCGTGATTGAGTGAGTGATTGAGTGACAAAAAATCGAATGTTTGAGTTCATATATCGTCTGAACTAGAAAAGACAGAAAGTTGTAATTTTAAATTTTGGTCCTGTGTGCCAAATACTCTAGAAAAACGAAGTTCCAGACTTTTGGGAAACTCCAGGCAAGAGATATGGGGGGGGGGGTCAAAAGTGCCCTAAGTTGCTTCCAGAAAAGGATGCTTACGGCTGTGCTTTCTCGACTTGGCGGAGGCACTGCCGCACAGTGGGTCAATCCTTAAGAAAATGCGAACATAGGGCCGAAAAATAATCATTAAATAATTATTTTTTTTGCAATGAAATATTTTAAAAGAATATCTACAAAATACGAATATATGTTTATCTTTTAAATTATACAAAATGATATTTTATTTGTATAGCTCGGAATATACATCTTTCAGCAGAGGAATTTTCCTGCAAATTTTAGTGATTTTTAAATGTACTCAGAAATGAAACCAAGGTAATCACTAATAATAACTCGTTTAAAATATCATTATTAATTTCCTAAAACACATTTTAAACCACTACTGATTACATTTTGATTGAATTTTATGTATCATTTTACATTATGAACAGCCCATATAAAATTAACGGTATCATAAACTTAAAAATTGTGTAACTTAAATTGCATGACGTTGCGTGAAATTTCAAACACATCTTTGTGTTCCTAAAAGCCTTTTTTTTAATATGGCATAGGGCAATCTTTGCGTAAACATGCGCATTTTTGAAATAATCGGATTTGAAACACTCTAAGAGGCTATCGCATAATTTTCCGTTAACGGAAAGTATAAGAATTGTCTGTAGACAAAAATATTTTTTAATAAATATTATACTGTAAGAATTTTCTAAGATGAAATAATGTAAAAAAATAATTTAAAATTAAACTTTAAAATTAAATTCAATATATACGTATCTTGGGTTACTTAAATATTTACATGAAAATGCTGAAAAGCGCAAAGGCTCTCAGAGGGTTAAATCCACTCTAATAAATGGATGCATGATGTGTGAGTGCTAAAGTGTTACTTAAAGTAAAAGTGCTAATGCTTTTGGAAGTTTTTTGTTCCTTTGAACGTTTTTTACTTTGCGTCTAATACTGGAAATCAACGGGTCATATGTTATAAGTAAATGGTGCAACAAGTCTTCGTTACATGCTGTTCGACTTATTTTTCTCGTATGGGACTTCCGGTACCTCCGAAACTCTTTATTTTGAGCTTAGCTAGCTTCTTCCGATAATTGGCCCATTGGAACAGCAAAATTTTTAATTATATCTTTTCCATGAATTAATAACTTATGAATAGAAGCTGGCGTATAATACCACCCGTACTTCGAAACACATTCTTTAGCTGTTTCCAGTGCAAATTCGCCAAATTTTTCGGTATTAATTACTTCGTCGCAGGAGATAACTTGCATTATAATTGCAAAACGTTAAATAAGTTCTTTATCCAATCCAGTGATCTCAGCTGTCTTTTCAATCTCAGCAAAAAATGTCCTTGCAGTGTTTCCACCGTGTGTCAAACCACTCCCCAGTTTAACAACATCAATTAGCAAACCTAATTATTTTCTGAATTCGCGTTGAATTTTTCTCTTTGATTCTTCTTTTTGCTTCTTTTGGTCCTCAGTTCTAGCACTCCAAGCTTTAAATGATAAATTGTAAGAAATATGAAGCAAATATTCCACAGACCGTATCTTTACATGTAGACTAGATACACCAAAGCTGTATGAGGATGCTTTTACACTTCTTTTAACAATTTTATCAATGGTATTCATTTCCGAAGGCTTTGCACCACAAATATAACATGTTGAACAGGAGGATGTATTTGAAATTGCCGTAATAATTTTTCCATCAATCATTGTTAAATTTATTTCGTGATCCATAGTTATATTTTTATGTGCTGTAGGCTGTAGATTTTTTATTTCTTCTTCCATTCGCTGATATTCCTTTTTTGATATTTCAGTATTATCGCTGACAAATGCAAATCTAACGGGGCGACAATATCTAGTGGATGATGGAGTTTGATTTTGCCAAATAGTTTCAGCTCCACATAATAATCTAATAGGAATAAAACTAGTCATAAAAATTGAACTATCTGATTGTAATGAGCATCCTTCATCAAATTTTTATTTATACATGCTTTGGTTTGAAGCAGCGCCAAAACCCCATTTACATATCAATTTTAAGTGCATTTTGGATTCAAACTGTATTTTAGATGCATCTAAAAGTCTAATTACAGTTAAATCTAAAATTGACTGCAAATTGATTTGAACCACGCTATCAGTAATATATATTTGTTCTTTTGGAACGTAACAGTCTAGTTTCGCTTGTTTAATCTAATAGTACGTCTGCCACTGGTTGTTACCTTCGTCAATGTAACTTTGCCTTAAAGTGATATATTGTTCCTTAGAAAGATCGAGATTTAGCATCATTGCTAAACACTTTTCCTTTGAAAATAAATTCGTTTCAATCTTTTTCTCAAAAGCTTTTTATTTGTGAAACTTCATTCGAATTTTTTATAAGATGATCAATCACTTTTGCAAGATCCTTAAAACCCTCAGATGCTAACTTTTGTTTTGCTGCATGCAAAAGAGCTTCTCCAGAAGTATCCTCTCTTAAACTTTAAGTTAGTCTTCTTTTATGAGTTTCGGTTACATCTGATAAAGATTTCCGAGATGTTGATTTCTGCGAATTTTCAACTTCAGATTGTTTAAATTCATTACCAACTTTGAAGGAACACTGAAGCCAGGAATCGTTTTTAGTATTGAAACGATCTAATTTTCGTTGAGAATTCTGCCATCGATCTTTTACAGCTACACAAAACTTACGTAAACGCTCCTTTAAATTTTCTTCATCAATTTCTGAAGCATTTAGCTCACAGTGTTCACTTACAAAACTAAGCATTGATTTTTCATAACTAAAACCATTATTTAAATTCTTTAGATACAGCAACAAATCTCTGTTTGTTATCATCTTTCAAAAGAATATATAAAAAAATGAAATAATCTTGCTTCAAATAAAAAATAAATATACTAAAATTAATATCACTATAAAATAATTTTATAAAACTCAATCCCGATGATAAAAAATATGCACCGAAATAGGCTCTAAAATGTTGTAGAAGAATGTCCGGTTTTGTAGAACGATTTTAAAGAGTTATGTAAAGATTACATATGTTGCCAATTAAAAATTAATGAAATGTTTTGAATAATTTGCCAATGTTATTAGGATATAAGTAAAAACATGATAGGTAATAAAATTATCATCTGCAAAGCTTTTTCTTTTACTTTGATTTTCAAGTTTAATTTAGTTATGTCTCCAAAAGTCCTGTTTTAAACAAAAAAGGATTAAATTGCTCATAAAAACCATGCAGATCTATTGAATCTAATTTATTTTACTTATTTAAACCTAAATATAACAAAAAAAATCATATATATAGGCTTATACTATTGTGATAATCCTATGTTCGACATCTGCTATACTTTGATCCACTGTTTGCCGTACCTCCAGATTTCACCAGTTCTTTAATGTTTTTTTTTTAACAATTACTTCTATAATGGGAGAAAGAGGGGATATACGTTGTTAGTAATAAGTTACGTTTGACCGGTTGCATGAAAAAAAAATCAAGGGAAGAATTTTGTATGAAAACTAATTGAAATTTTCGTATTCGATAAGAATCAACCAGAAACCCAGCCAGAGAATTTACGAGTATTTGATCCTAAGGATTTTCAGCTTCAAACTTTTAACGTTTGACGATTGTAACCATTGGATTGACACCATCGACTACACTAGAGTTTAAAGATAAAGCGCCATATAAACTTTTAAAACAATTTCTTCTATATTTAGAATAATATTAAAACTACTTGAACATAATATCGATGAAAACTTAATAAATGTCAATTCATATAGAACAGTTCAAATTTACTTATTTAAACACTGAAAATATAAGTAACTGAAAAATGTTTTAAGTTTATAAATTTATCTCAAACCGACAAAAAAAAAAAAAAGTATTTACGCTTAAAAAAGTTTTGTGTACTAATACATTTTCCCTTTAAACGTTATATAATAAATGATCTGTCTGTTTATCTAGAAAACACATTTATTAAAAGTACTTTTTAGCGAACTAAGATTTTTCAAATATTCAGCTTTCTTTTTTACATGAAAGAAAATATATCAGGTTATGCACAATTTAAAATATAAAACACGACTTCGATGTTCTGAGATGCTTCTTTCAAAGCAACAATTTTTTCAAGCAATTTATAAGTTGCTTTCATTTTAAACGAGAAGGTACAAAAATATAACTAATGATTGAGGATAATTGAACGCTAATTTTGTTTGAAAACGTTAATTTTAGCAATATGATTCAAATGTGAGCATTTAAAATTAAACTTACCATGTCGTATACAGGGTACTCATAAACTGTTTAAACAAAGTAAGAAGTCTGATATTACCTTCCAAGATGAACAAGAAATGGGTATACTTATTAAAATACAAATGTAATATACAGGGTGATTCAAAACTTATCGTTCAAATTTCGTGGGGAGGTAGGTAATACGTCAGGAAATCGATTTCACATAGGAAAGTATGTACAAAAATGTACACCTGCGTATGTAGAGAATGCTGTGTGTACCCTACCTTCCATTGCGTCCCAATCATTGTTTTGACTTTTCTAAAGCTAGTATAATTTCTTCTCCCATTTCCACTTCTCATTTGGACTTCCCCAAGGCCTTTTACATCTTTAAAAACTCCAAAAATCTCGTTAATGACCTTTATTCAACGCAACAAACATCATCAAATCTAGAAATTCGCAACAATTGTTTCGGGTCGAAATAACGAACAAAACTTGTAAGCACGAGTGCAGTAAATGCTGCAAAGCGTACAAAATCGTTGATAATTGCAGCAGAAATATCGATTAGAAAGATTTTTATATAATTCTGAAGTGAAACCAAAATTTAAAAATTCATGAACGAAGAAAGTTAAAAACAAAGAATAAAATAAACTAACAAAAAATAAAAAAAATAAAAATGAAAACAAAAAGTAGAAAACAAACCAATTAAAAATAAATAAATAAATAAAGGTTAAAAGAACCAGAAAGGACAAAATCAAATGATTGGGACGCAATGGAAGGTTGGGTACATACAGCGCCCTCTACATACGCATGCGTATATTTGCGGACATACTTTCCTATGTGAAATCTGTTTCTTGACGTATTCCATACCGCCTCACGAAATTTGAACGATAAGTTTTGAATCACCCTGTATATCTCTTCAAGTCGAATCTTTATAGTTGATGAATAAAATGTAATACAATGTACTACATTTTTAACTAAAAAAATAATTTATATTTTTTTCTCTCCTTTTGGCACAACTTTTTTTATTATTAAAATCGTATAAAAAAAGCAAGTTGAAAGAAAAATTTCAAAACAAAACTATAATTTGGTCATATTCATTAGTCTTTTCTTTAGAGAGAGCATGAAACAAAAGTTCTTTTATTCTTCTGTTTGAAATATAAACCCACATTGACTTTTAGGAATACATTTCAACTTACGCTTTTTAAAAAAGTCATTCTTAATAATGACATTTTTATGCACGGATATGGAAAAACAGGATGAAAAAAAAAATGTGAGTGCTATAATTTCTCCGAATGAAATTGTTGTTTTCTGACAAGTTTGTGGCTAAATAAATATGTGCATCTGTTACCCAAGAAGTAAAGGAACCAATATTTTTGTTTTTTTCCAGACAAAGATAAATAGTGTTTATTTTGTTCAACTTTTCTAAAACGCACATTAAAATAGTAATGTTGATATGAGAAAGTTTAAAAAAATAAAAGTAGGAAAACATAGTTTAAAAATAAATTTTGCATAACATACGATTTTTCCCCTTCATCTGTCAGTTTCGTAGCTTGAAATTTTGTAAAGATTTATTTGGATTCGTTTTTCATAAAACAGAAATAATAAAATTCAAAAGTCAAAAAGCGAATTATTAATGAAATTTATATTAGAAATATATTTTTTTTAATTCTAAAATTCCTAACTATACGAGTTTGATATTTTTGTTTAATACGTAAAATATGTAGTAATGAATAAGAAATGTGTGGTATTTCTGCAAAAAAAAAAAAAAAAAAAAAAAAAAAAAAAGAAAAAAGTAATCTGTGACGTAATTAAGCATGACGAGAGAGATTACTAGTATAAAATATTCTGCAAATATTTACAATGATTTGGCTGACTAGAAATATATATTACAATACAAGATATGTCAAATGAGTTCAGTAGATTAGTATGCCTAGACTTAGCTCTTAATTAGAACAAGCTGTTTATAAATATTCAGATCAGAACTGAAGTTTGAAATATTAGATTTCAGAAGATTGAGAAAAGCGATAAAAGTTAAAGCGTTATT
Organism: Maratus michaelseni; assembly: GCA_963931845.1. Taxonomy (NCBI): domain Eukaryota; kingdom Metazoa; phylum Arthropoda; class Arachnida; order Araneae; family Salticidae; genus Maratus; species Maratus michaelseni. The sequence goes on along the minus strand of OZ007592.1, from coordinate 177,079,277 downwards.
CTACCTTTGGCTGCACACTTACTACATATGACATTAATATTCTATAAATATCGAATCTGCTTTAGAAATTCCTAAACAATTCTAATTTGGGAAAACGTTACTAACATAAGATTACTAAAAGCTAAATATACAGGGTGATTATAAAAAAACTATCTGGATATAGGAGACCCTAACTATCATACCGTTCAAAGAAACTGAATGAAATCTTGATTTAAAGTATTTTGAGGTATGCGCTCAAGAATCATATGAAAAACTACAGTTAAATTCTAACAGTTACGGTTACAGTGATGAAATTTCGAAAATTTCAAATGGCGACACCTACTTTCTTATTGGAATGTGATCTTCGTAGTGAAAAACCATACTAAGCATTGGAACGGTACCAATAGCACGAAAATCGCCGGCACTTTAGTAAAAACAAATGAAAGCACATCAAAAAGAAACAAATGAAAGTGAAAACAACTGTTAAGGACAGAGAAGCAACAGAAAACAAAACATTTTATTGTGTTTCACAATTTTTTTCAATTTACACACGATGACACTTTGCATGTGGCAGATTGTAGATAGCACTGAACAATAAAATGTTTTACTTGTCTGTTCGTTGATGATGTTCAATTGCTACGCATAGTTAAGATTAATACAAACAGTTAAGATTTTTCCGAATTTAAAATTAATCATTAATAAATTAATACTAATTACAATTAAATAAAATAAAAAATAAAAATTAAATATAATTATTTATATTTAATTTTTAAGAATATTAACCTATTGGAAAATTATTATATTTTAAAATGTTAAGACTGTTGAACACATGCAAATTATATTGTAAAACATATTAATCTATCAAACAATTTAGTGCTGACATCTATTATTGAATTCATACATTTATTTAATGATTATGGTTACTTAAATTATAATTTTCCAACATTAATAATAAATCTTAAATGTAATATTTAAAGTCAATGTTATACCAAATTAAACTGTAAATTAATTAATTAATAATAATAATAATAATTGCCACGGGGGATTATATACAAGTAATAATAAATGTGTTACATATTTAACTTATATTCGTTCGTTCCAAATAATTAACCAATTTATCTATATTATTATTATAAATAAATAATATAATTTTTACGTATCTAATTTTCATAAATAATTAATTTTAATAAAATAAAATTTAGCATTAATTTAGGTATCCATATACTTAAAGCTAACCTGCTTTTTAGTTTTTCGTGCAAAAATGCTATTTATACGCATGCGCGAGCATTCAGCTAATCAGCTAGAGGCTTTTACTATCTTCAGACGCGATGTTCCAGCCAATGAGGTGAAGGCTTTTTCCTCTCTCTAGAAGCGTATGTGTTCCATTTGGTTGTTCGGTTGTTGAAACTTTATAGATTTCTTTTATTAAGGTATTTTTTCATTTTACCGTATTTATTTTCTTTTTAAGTCGTATGTATTTTAGTACTTTGAATTTTTTATAACTAACCCTTTTTTTTGAGAGAGAGAGAGATTTCGTGGCACGAAATTTCGCGAATCGTTTCCGATGTAAACAAACTAATTTTAAACTTTTAATATGTAATTCTGTGTGATATGATTAAATTCAGGTTTTCTCAGCGACGATCACAGTATTTTTACCAAATAATTTTTGTATTAATCAAGCTTTTTTGGTTATTAAGCATAGCTAAACACGAAAGAAAACTTTGTTATTTTAAGATTTTGATGTGAATTATTTGCGTACATTTATAAGACGAGTTTCACTGAATAATTCAAGAAAAAAAAAAATCTCATCATTATACATATTTAGTTTTGCATTATTAATTATTTACTTGGCCTTTACTTTTAATATTTCAAACTTACAGCTGAATGTAACTATTAAAACATTTGAAATACTGTATTCGTAAAATGAAATTTCAGCTTAAACACTCGACAATTACTTTTAGTTATGCATTATTAATTATTTACTTGGCCTTTACTTTTAATATTTCAAACTTACAGTTGAATGTAACTATTAAAACATTTGAAATACTGTATTCGTAAAATGAAATTTCAGCTTAAACACTCGACAATTACTTTTACTTATGCATTATTAATTATTTACTTGGCCTTTACTTTTAATATTTCAAACTTACAGCTGAATGTAACTATTAAAACATTTGAAATACTGTATTCGTAAAATGAAATTAGTTTAAACACTCGACAATTACTTTTAGTTATGCATTATTAATTATTTACTTGGCCTTTACTTTTAATATTTCAAACTTACAGTTGAATGTAACTATTAAAACATTTGAAATACTGTATTCGTAAAATGAAATTTCAGCTTAAACACTCGACAATTACTTTTAGTTATGCATTATTAATTATTTACTTGGCCTTTACTTTTAATATTTCAAACTTACAGCTAAATGTAATTATTAAAACATTTGAAATACTGTATTCGTAAAATGAAATTTCAGCTTAAACACTCGACAATTACTTTTAGGTTAAATTCAGGTTTTCTCAGTGACGATCACAGTATTTTTACCAAATAATTAAAAGTACTACATGCATGCATCTATCTATCTATATTAGAAATTGTGCAGGTTTCTGGTCACTGTTTTGTTTACATATTTTAAACAAAAATTTCAATTTAATAATGCGCTGAAAATTATAATGAATGCTTACAATTAAACACAAAACAAAAAATTTCACAAAAATACATTATTTCCCCGATATTTTCCCACAACAATCAATAAATTTCATGATATTTTATTGCGATTTTAAACCATGAACTTTAGTACTTTTCTGTTATACGGACACTATGCCAAAATGTATGTATGTATGTAAATGTATGTATGTATGTTTGGCGACAATGGTGTACGTATAACGGAAAAGTGCCTGAATTATTATTTATATATATATATATATAAAATATAAACATAACTAGATGGAACCCGTCAAAATTTGACGGCAAAAAACTTGATAGTACCATAAAAATAAAATTCATAGCTGCTTTAAAATGTTTGAAACTTTTGCAGAATAATTCAAATAAATAAAAAACCCACTTTGAATTAAAGCTAGGTTGAAGAACAGCAATTGGCTAAGTTTCACTGGCACATGTTGTCGCGGAATTTCTTTCATCTGACACATTTAGCGCTGTTGTGCAAATAAATGGTAAGTGCTGCCTTGGGGAGGGGGAAATGGCGGGATGGACCAAGGAGATGCATAACATGAATAAGCAGTCAAAGACCTTTCAAACGATATGTAACATGAGGGGTGTGTGCAAAATTTTAAAAAGTACCCCCTTGGGGGGGGGGTAAAGTAGGGGATGGACACGGAACATGCATAATATGATTAAGTGGTCACAGACCTTTCCAACGATATATAACATGAGGGTTGTGTGCAAAATTTAGAAAAGTACCTCTTTGGGGGGGGGGGCAAAGCGGGGAGATGGACATCAGAGATATGCATATGATTAAGCAGTCACAGACCTTTCCAACGATATATGACATGAGGGTTGTCTGCAAAATTTAGAAAAGTACCCCCTTGGGGGAGGGGGGAGGCCAAAGTGGGGAGATGGACATTGGAGATGCATAATATCATTAAGCGGTCACAGACCTTTCCAACAATATATGACATGAGGGGTGTCAACAAAATTTAGAAAATTGCCCCCCTTAAGGGGGGGGGGAAGTGGCAGGATGGACCCCGGAGATGCATAACATGAATAAGCAGTCAAAGACCTTTCCAACAATACGTAACATGAAGGGATTGTGCAAAATTTACAAAAGTACCCCCTTGGGGGGGGGCAAAGTGGGGGGATGGACACCGGAGATGCATAATATGATTAAGCGGTCACAGACCTTTTTAACGATATATAACATGAGTGGTATGTGCAAAATTTAGAAAAGTGCCCCAATTGGCGGGGGGGGATGGACCACACAGATGCATAACATGAAAAGGCAGTCACAGGCCTTTCGAACGATATATCATATGAGTGGTGTCAACAAAGAAAAGTCTCCGCCCCGTGTAGGCAAAACATACTCCCCCCCCCCCCCCCGCCGCCATAATTATTGATGCGGGCTCATTTTTTAAATTCGTTCGCACCCCTCTTCTCCCGCAAAATGTTGTGAATTTTAAAAACTCCACTTACGAATTTTTTTATACCAAAAGCACTTATGTCCGTCGTCTGCATGCAGAGTTTTGTGCTTACAGACGCCAGACACAACAACACACACACAGACAGACGTTTACCGACATTAATAGTGTAGATGATACTCAGTGCCTACACATTTCACCCTTTATAATTCAGCCAATAAGTTGACGGTTGTTCATTTCCAGAAACGAAACAATAATTCTTTAGGATGAATTTTGTTTGTTTGATACACCGTGGCAGAATGCGTGCAATGCAGCGACAGGCGTCACAAACTTTTTAGGGCACTTGCAGACTAAAAACATATAATCAATCTTCGCGGGAAAAAAATCCTAGATTTCGTCAAATGATCACGGGAAAAACACTAATTTCATCAAAGGATCATGTAAAACGTGAATTTTGTTAAAAGGCCACAGAAAAACGCGATTTACACAAAAGATGAGCAAATTTTGTCAAAGAATCGCAAAACAGGAAATTTCACCCAAAGATAGCGCTTTCTTGCCAAACTTCGTCTAAAAATTGCGGAATAAAATGTATTTTATCAAAAAATCGCTGGAAAACGCACATTTTGTTAAAGTATCGCGAGAAAAATGCGAATTTCTTCAAAGATTGCTGAAAAAACGCGAATTTCATCTAAGGATTGCTGAAAATTCATGAATCTTATCAAAAGGCAGCAGAGAAAATGTGATTATTATCAAAGCATTGCGAAAAAAGAAAATTTCGTCTAAGGATCACAGAAAAACGTAAATTTCATAAAAGAATTGTGGAAAATAACGCAAATTTCGTGAAAAAAAAATCGCAGAAAAAACACAAATTTCGTCAAATTATCGCTGAAAAAAAAACACGAATTACGTCATAGGATAGCTGAAAAAATTATGAATCTCGGCAAAAAAAAGATACAGAAAAAAATGCGAATTTCATTAAAGAATCACGAAAAAAAATGCGAATTTTGTTAAAGGATTGCGCAAAGAATGTGAATTTTTTGAAAGGTTCGTGTGAAAAATGAAACTGTCTGTATTAAAAACAGCACACACACAAACATCTATACAAACCTCAATACACACAAACATATTATAGGCAGGGCTTGAAATTCAATTTTTCCAAAGACGGGAGTCTCCCTACCAACATTTTTAAATGGAGGGGAGTTGTAATGTTTGGGAGGGAGAAAAAAATCTTTAAACCCCACTATTCTTTTACGTGCTATTTAAAGAATTACATTAATGCAGACATGACAAAATACCATTGAAAAAATTAAGTCAACTGAGAATGATTATGTAAAATGTTTATTTTTATTATAAAAAAGGGAAGAAAGTTAAGTTTTATATATGCAGTGTATTTTTCAAGTTCCATTAAATGTGTTAGGGACCCTTAACAATTAGGTTGTTAAATAAATTTCTGACTTTAGATTTTACTTGATTGAGATTCACCGATCGATCGTGGAAAAGACGCAAAGTTCATCAATCTGTCGCGGAAAAAACGCTAAGTTCGTCGATCTGTCACCAAAAAACGCAAAGTTCGTTGATCAGTCGTGGGAAAAAAGCAAATTTCGTCGATCGATTACAGAATAAACACAAAGTTTGTCGATCTGTCCCCAAAAAACGCAAGGTTCGTCGAGCAGTCGCTTAAAAAACGTAATGTTCGTCTATCTGTCGCAGAAAAAACGCAAAGTTCGTTGATCAGTCGCAGAAAAAAATGCAACGTTCGTTGATCTGTCGTGGAAAAAACGCAAAGTTCGTCGATCAGTTGCGGAAAAAAGCAAATTTCGTCGATCGATTGCGGAATAAATGCAAAGTTCGTCGATCAGTCAGGGAAGAATGAAAAATTTCGTCGATCGATTGCGGAATAAACGCAAAGTTCGTCGATATGTCCCCAAAAAACGCAAGGTTCGTCAATCAGTCGCTTAAAAAACGCAATGTTCGTCGATCTGTCGCAGAAAAAACTCAAAGTTCGTTGATCTGTCACGGAAAAAACCACAAAGTTTGTCGATCAGTCACGGAAAAAACACAAAGTCCGTCAATCGGTTGCGGGGAAAAAAAATCACGAAATTTATCGTTCGGTTGCAGGTAAATTAAATAATGCAAATTTCTCCAAAAATGCTGAAATTTTTTGGGCGGGAGGCTCCCGCTCATGATCTTTTTTGGGCGGGATTTCAAAATTTTCCGTGCGAATCCCGCCCTGAAATTCAAGCCCTGATAGGTATAGTTTTAATCTGAAATAATATACTGAACTTGAACTAACTTTTGAAAAATCGGGTTAACCCAAATCCAACTTGCAGAAATCTACACTCAGTCTGAAATCGACTCGAACCATAAAGACAGTTAACCCAACTTGCAACAAAAATAATTATTTTCTGTGAATTTTCTGATTTTTTCTTTTCTCAGAAATGCTGGTAGTCATTTTGTCCCCCAATTTTGCCCTTTACAATTCAGCCAATGAGTGGAGGGGGCCAAAGGAGCGTTCCTTATCACAAACGAAAGATGAGATACGTTCGTTTGATGTCGTTGTTGAAAATTTATGGATTTCTATTATTAAAGTAATTTTTTCATTTTACCGTATTTATTTTCTTTTTGTGTTGTATGTATTTTGCTACTTTGAATTTTTTTAAACTAACCTTTTTTTTTTTTTTTGGAGAGTGAGAGAGAGAGATTTAGTAATTTGGTGACACGAAGTTCAGCAAATTCTTAAAATCCACAAATCGTTTCCAATGTAAACAATGAAATTTACAATTAAGTTGCAAGTGCAAAATTTCAGTTTTTTAAATTTTTCATGTCATTCTGTACACATTTTAATATGTCATTCTGATCATTATACATATTTAGTTATGCATTATTAATTATTTACTTGACCTTTACTTTTAATATTTTAAATATTTCAAACTTACAGCTGAATGTAATTATTAAAACATTTGAAATACTGCATTCGAAAAATGAAATTTCAGCTTAGAAACTCGACAATTAAAAAATTTAAAGTAGAAAAGTACTTATGATATAAAAAGAAGAAAAAAAATACACCAGAATTTATCTGTATTACGAAAGCGGGAGAAATGATTTTCTGTGCTATACGAAAAGATATCCAAATAACTCAATCATGAACATAGAAATAGGTATCGGTTTTTATGTTCAGGTGCACTCAATCCAAACTTGAAACTTTTAAAACGGTCATTGAATGAATGAAATTCATCTCCGCCTTTCACATCCAGAAAACTTGCTGTGTCGCCAATTATGTTTATATTTTATATATATATAAAAAAATAATTCAGGCACTTTTCCGTTATACGGACACCATTGTCGCCAAACATACATACATACATACATACATTTTGGCATAGTATCCGTATAACAGAAAAGTACTAAAGTTCATGGTTTTAAATCACAATAAAATATCATGAAATTTATTGATTAGTTGTGGGAAAATATCGGGGAAATAATGTGTTTTTCGTGAATTTTTTGTTTTGTTAACAATGTGGTTAGAGAGACAGGGAGAAATCCAGAAAACTTGCTGTGTCGCCAATTATGTTTATATTATATATATATATATATATATATATAAATAATAATTCAGGCACTTTTCCGTTATACGTACACCATTGTCGCCAAACATACATACATACATTTACATACATACATACATTTTGGCATAGTGTCCGTATAACAGAAAAGTACTAAAGTTCATGGTTTAAAATCGCAATAAAATATCATGAAATTTATTGATTGTTGTGGGAAAATATCGGGGAAATAATGTATTTTTGTGAAATTTTTTGTTTTGTGTTTAATTGTAAGCATTCATTATAATTTTCAGCGCATTATTAAATTGAAATTTTTGTTTAAAATATGTAAACAAAACAGTGACCAGAAACCTGCACAATTTCTAATATAGATAGATAGATGCATGCATGTAGTACTTTTAATTATTTGGTAAAAATACTGTGATCATCACTGAGAAAACCTGAATTTAACCTAAAAGTAATTGTCGAGTGTTTAAGCTGAAATTTCATTTTACGAATACAGTATTTCAAATGTTTTAATAATTACATTTAGCTGTAAGTTTGAAATATTAAAAGTAAAGGCCAAGTAAATAATTAATAATGCATAACTAAAAGTAATTGTCGAGTGTTTAAGCTGAAATTTCATTTTACGAATACAGTATTTCAAATGTTTTAATAGTTACATTCAACTGTAAGTTTGAAATATTAAAAGTAAAGGCCAAGTAAATAATTAATAATGCATAACTAAAAGTAATTGTCGAGTGTTTAAACTAATTTCATTTTACGAATACAGTATTTCAAATGTTTTAATAGTTACATTCAGCTGTAAGTTTGAAATATTAAAAGTAAAGGCCAAGTAAATAATTAATAATGCATAACTAAATATGTATAATGATGAGATTTTTTTTTTCTTGAATTATTCAGTACGCAAATAATTCACATCAAAATCTTAAAATAACAAAGTTTTCTTTCGTGTTTAGCTATGCTTAATAACCAAAAAAGCTTGATTAATACAAAAATTATTTGGTAAAAATACTGTGATCGTCGCTGAGAAAACCTGAATTTAATCATATCACACAGAATTACATATTAAAAGTTTAAAATTAGTTTGTTTACATCGGAAACGATTCGCGGAATTTCGTGCCACGAAATCTCTCTCTCTCTCAAAAAAAGGGTTAGTTATAAAAAATTCAAAGTAGTAAAATACATACGAGACATACGACTTAAAAAGAAAATAAATACGGTAAAATGAAAAAATACCTTAATAAAAGAAATCTATAAAAGTTTCAACAACCGAACAACCAAATGGAGCACATACGCTTCTAGAGAGAGGAAAAAGCCTTCACCTCATTGGCTGGAACATCGCGTCTGAAGATAGTAAAAGCCTCTAGCTGATTAGCTGAATGCTCGCGCATGCGTATAAATAGCATATTTGCACGAAAAACTAAAAAGCAGGTTAGCTTTAAGTATATGGATTGGCGACACAGCAAGTTTTCTGGATTTCTCCCTGTCTCTCTAACCACATTGTTAACAAAACAAAAAATTCACGAAAAACACATTATTTTCCCACAACTAATCAATAAATTTCATGATATTTTATTGTGATTTTAAACCATGAACTTTAGTACTTTTCTGTTATACGGATACTATGCCAAAATGTATGTATGTATGTATGTTTGGCGACAATGGTGTCCGTATAACGGAAAAGTGCCTGAATTATTATTTTTTTATATATATATAAAATATAAACATAATTGGCGACACAGCAAGTTTTCTGGATGTGAAAGGCGGAGATGAATTTCATTCATTCAATGACCGTTTTAAAAGTTTCAAGTTTGGATTGAGTGCACCTGAACATAAAAACCGATACCTATTTCTATGTTCATGATTGAGTTATTTGGATATCTTTTCGTATAGCACAGAAAATCATTTCTCCCGCTTTCGTAATACAGATAAATTCTGGTGTATTTTTTTTCTTCTTTTTATATCATAAGTACTTTTCTACTTTAAATTTTTTAATTGTCGAGTTTCTAAGCTGAAATTTCATTTTTCGAATGCAGTATTTCAAATGTTTTAATAATTACATTCAGCTGTAAGTTTGAAATATTTAAAATATTAAAAGCAAAGGTCAAGTAAATAATTAATAATGCATAACTAAATATGTATAATGATCAGAATGACATATTAAAATGTGTACAGAATGACATGAAAATTTTAAAAAACTGAAATTTTGCACTTGCAACTTAATTGTAAATTTCATTGTTTACATTGGAAACGATTTGTGGATTTTAAGAATTTGCTGAACTTTGTGTCACCAAATTACTAAATCTCTCTCTCTCACTCTCCAAAAAAAAAAAGGGTTAGTTTAAAAAATTCAAAGTAGCAAAATACATACAACACAAAAAGAAAATAAATACGGTAAAATGAAAAAATTACTTTAATAATAGAAATCCATAAATTTTCAACAACGACATCAAACGAACGTATCTCATCTTTCGTTTGTGATAAGGAACGCTCCTTTGGCCCCCTCCACTCATTGGCTGAATTGTAAAGGGCAAAATTGGGGGACAAAATGACTACAGCATTTCTGAGAAAAGAAAAAATCAGAAAATTCACAGAAAATAATTATTTTTGTTGCAAGTTGGGTTAACTGTCTTTATGGTTCGAGTCGATTTCAGACTGAGTGTAGATTTCTGCAAGTTGGATTTGGGTTAACCCGATTTTTCAAAAGTTAATTCAAGTTCAGTATATTATTTCAGATTAAAACTATACCTATCAGGGCTTGAATTTCAGGGCGGGATTCGCACGGAAAATTTTGAAATCCCGCCCAAAAAAGATCATGAGCGGGAGCCTCCCGCCCAAAAAATTTCAGCATTTTTGGAGAAATTTGCATTATTTAATTTATCTGCAACCGAACGATAAATTTTGTGATTTTTTTTCCCCGCAACCGATTGACGGACTTTGTGTTTTTTCCGCGACTGATCGACGAACTTTGTGGTTTTTTCTGTGACAGATCAACGAACTTTGATTTTTTTTCTGCGACAGATCGACGAACATTGCGTTTTTTAAGCGACTGATCGATGAACCTTGCGTTTTTTGGGGACATATCGACGAACTTTGTGTTTATTCTGCAATCGATCGACGAAATTTGCTTTTTTCCCACGACTGATCAACGAACTTTGCGTTTTTTGGTGACAGATCGACGAACTTAGCATTTTTTCCGCGACAGATTGATGAACTTTGCGTCTTTTCCACGATCGATCGGCGAATCTCAATCAAGTAAAATCTAAAGTCAGAAATTTATTTAACAACCTAATTGTTAAGGGTCCCTAACACATTTAATGGAACTTGAAAAATACACTGCATATATAAAACTCAACTTTCTTCCCTTTTTTATAATAAAAATAAACATTTTACATAATCATTCTCAGTTGACTTAATTTTTTTCAATGGTATTTTGTCATGTCTGCATTAATGTAATTCTTTAAATAGCACGTAAAAGAATAGTGGGGTTTAAAGATTTTTTTTCTCCCTCCCAAACATTACAACTCCCCTCCATTTAAAAATGTTGGTAGGGAGACTCCCTTCTTTGGAAAAATTGAATTTCAAGCCCTGCCTATAATATGTTTGTGTGTATTGAGGTTTGTATAGATGTTTGTGTGTGTGCTGTTTTTAATACAGACAGTTTCATTTTTCACACGAACCTTTCAAAAAATTCACATTCTTTGCGCAATTCTTTAACAAAATTCGCATTTTTTTTCGTGATTCTTTAATGAAATTCGCATTTTTTTCTGTATCTTTTTTTTGTCGAGATTCATAATTTTTTCAGCTATCCTATGACGTAATTCGTGGTTTTTTTTCAGTGATAATTTGACGAAATTTGTGTTTTTTCTGCGATTTTTTTTTTTCACGAAATTTGCGTTATTTTCCACGATTCTTTTATGAAATTCGCATTTTTCTCGCGATACTTTAACGAAATGTGCGTTTTCCAGCGATTTTTTGATAAAATACATTTTATTCCGCAATTTTTAGAGAAAGTTTGGCAAGAAAGGGCTATCTTTGGGTGAAATTTCCTGTTTTGCGATTCTTTGACAAAATTTGCTCATCTTTTGTGTAAATCGCGTTTTTCTGTGGCCTTTTAACGAAATTCACGTTTTACATGATCCTTTGATGAAATTAGTGTTTTTCCCGTGATCATTTGACGAAATCTAGGATTTTTTTCCCGCGAAGATTGATTATATGTTTTTAGTCTGCAGGTGCCCTAAAAAGTTTGTGACGCCTGTCGCTGCATTGCACGCATTCTGCCACGGTGTATCAAACAAACAAAATTCATCCTAAAGAATTATTGTTTCGTTTCTGGAAATGAACAACCGTCAACTCATTGGCTGAATTATAAAGGGTGAAATGTGTAGGCACTGAGTATCATCTATACTATTAATGTCGGTAAACGTCTGTCTGTGTGAGTGTTGTTGTGTCTGGCGTCTGTAAGCACAAAACTCTGCATGCAGACGACAGACATAAGTGCTTTTGGTATAAAAAAATTCGTAAGTGGAGTTTTTAAAATTCACAACATTTTGCGGGAGAAGAGGGGTGCGAACGAATTTAAAAAATGAGTCCGCATCAATAATTATGGCGGCGGGGGGGGGAGTATGTTTTGCCTACACGGGGCGGAGACTTTTCTTTGTTGACACCACTCATATGATATATCGTTCGAAAGGCCTGTGACTGCCTTTTCATGTTATGCATCTGTGTGGTCCATCCCCCTCCCCCCCCCGCCAATTGGGACACTTTTCTAAATTTTGCACATACCACTCATGTTATATATCGTTAAAAAGGTCTGTGACCGCTTAATCATATTATGCATCTCCGGTGTCCATTCCCCCACTTTGCCCCCCCCCAAGGGGGTACTTTTTGTAAATTTTGCACAATCCCTTCATGTTACGTATTGTTGGAAAGGTCTTTGACTGCTTATTCATGTTATGCATCTCCGGGGTCCATCCCGCCACTTCCCCCCCCCCTTAAGGGGGGCAATTTTCTAAATTTTGTTGACACCCCTCATGTTATATATCGTTGGAAAGGTCTGTGACTGCTTAATCATATGCATATCTCCAATGTCCATTTCCCCACTTTGCCCCCCCTCCCCCAAGGGGGTACTTTTCTAAATTTTGCAGACAACCCTCATGTCATATATCGTTGGAAAGGTCTGTGACTGCTTAATCATATGCATATCTCTGATGTCCATCTCCCCGCTTTGCCCCACCCCCCCACACCCAAAGAGGTACTTTTCTAAATTTTGCACACAACCCTCATGTTATATATCGTTGGAAAGGTCTGTGACCACCACTTAATCATATTATGCATGTTCCGTGTCCATCCCCTACTTTACCCCCCCCCAAGGGGGTACTTTTTAAAATTTTGCCCACACCCCTCATGTTACATATTTGAAAGGTCTTTGACTGCTTATTCATGTTATGCATCTCCTTGGTCCATCCCGCCATTTCCCCCTCTCCAAGGGGGCACTTACCATTTACTTGCACAACAGCGCTAAATGTGTCAGATGAAAGAAATTCCGCGAGTACATGTGCCAGTGAAACTTAGCCAATTGCTGTTCTTCAACCTAGCTTTAATTCAAAGTGGGTTTTTTATTTATTTGAATTATTCTGCAAAAGTTTCAAACATTTTAAAGCAGCTATGAATTTTATTTTTATGGTACTATCAAGTTTTTTGCCGTCAAATTTTGACGGGTTCCATCTAGTTAATATTTACATTTATATATAAGTACCATTTTAATATAAATAATAACTCATAAAAATAATAATTTTAATAACATATATGTTACATATTTAACTTATATTCATTCGTTCCAAATAATTAATAATTAGCCAATTTATTATTAATATAAATAAATAATAAAATTTTTTACGTATCTAATTTTGATAAATAATTAATTTTAACAAAAGAAAATTTAACATTCATCTAGCTTTTAATATTTACATTTATATTTAAGTCCCATTTTAATATAAATACAAAATTATTATTAAAAATTATTATTAATAATTAAAAGTTCTAAATTTTAAACTCATAAAAATAATAATTTTAATAACATATATATATATATATATGTATATATATAATAAAACTTTTGTAAATAATAACCATTAAACCAGATAAATAATCAACAAAATATGAACAGATAATCTATATATACTAGCCTTCACTGGCGACCAGTTTGGTCTCCCTTAAATGTATGTTAAACATTGCAACACGTTACATTTATTCATAATTTAATTTTCCCTTAATCCTTCGCCAAATCGGAAAATTCTAATAGACAAATCATGAACTTTTGCGATAATGGTAGCATTTCGCATATTTTTTGGGCACAGGTGTCACATACGCACGTTGGCGCGATTCCCCCCCTCCTCGCCAATTTGGCGAAATTTTTCTTATGCAAATTGTTGTTTATTTACTTTTATTTTTTGTTTAGTTCTATAAATTATTTTTGATATGTATATCAATATTTATTTACATCAAACTATCATTTATTTATTTTTATTTCCTTTTTTAATTATGAGTATTTTTGTTAGCCGGGAGCAGATGATAAATCCCCAAATATTGTTCCTATCACCATCATTCATACTACATTAATTTAATTTTAAATTATAAACCAGTCACTCATTTCATTTAAAATACTTAACTTTAATCTAAAATGCTTATATTACATAAATTTAAAATACTTCACACTTTTCATTTAAATAGAAAATAAATAAATAAATAAGAAATAATATCATAAATCAAAACATTTGATTTCAAAATCAAAGTATCGTTTCTAATTTGTACACGCGATAAATAAAAGCTGTATTAGAGATTTTAAAAATGCTAAAAATTTGATGCATTAAATATTACATGAGTTCAATTTACGTCAAGAAAAGGTCCGGAAAGAAGTTGAGTTGTATAGCACATAATTATGGTAAACTTTGATTGTCTCACTGGTGCGAATTATTTTTTTTGACGCCAGGCAGCGGTCCAAAAATTCATTCGTGGAGAACTTGCTTTGCGAATGATTACCTCCATGATTTAATGTTTTAAATGTTCACGACGAATCAATCTTTTTTTTTGTTTACTTTCATGAATAGAGAATTTGAACTGTGAACCAAATTTCGACTGAAGTTATTGCAGAATATATACATAATTGAACGTAAGTCATCTCTCAAATATTAATTTATTTTGAACGATCTTTCTTAAAATTTAACTTATATGCAGTTTTATTCGAAAAAATAATTTTGAATAAAAATGGCCGCCTGGCATATGAAAAAGTGAAACGGCCATCCCGGAACTGTTGATGACAGTCACATGACTTACGCTTTTATTTTAGAAGATATATTACGCTATCGTACGTGGCACAGAAATCGTGATTATTTATTTTTTCCCGGTGGCAACAAGTGTTTTGTTTTCACTAATTTGCAAATATTAAGAAAAGTATTTGAGGTATTGATTTGAAAATCATCACACATTATGTAGAAAAATTTTTTGCATCGAAAATACGATTTTTGTAAAAATGGGGCTGTATTTTTTCATATTTTTTGCAAAAAACTAGCTACTTTCTAAAAAGGAAAGAAAATAAAGTGTGAAGTCAAACCAAAAAATGCGCCATTTTGTTACCAATTTAAACATTAGCTCCATTGTTTACCTTATGCAATTTAACCTCATTGTTGTCCGCATCTTTATGACGTCAATGTTACTGATGCACATATTTGTAATTTTTTATAATATAGAATCGATAATAATAAATGAATAAAATAACCTTATAGAGTGGGTTGGGTTGATTATTGACGGCCAATTATCTACACTAGGGATATAGGCCCGGGGGGAGTGCCCTTCATGGGGGTCTTTCTAAGGGAACCTAATCCGTATTTACGCATGGAAAAATCCACGGCTCGAAGAAAACCACGAAAACTCCGAACGATTAGGCCGACGGGCGCGATTGGGATCGAACCCAGCACCTCCCGTCTACCAGCTTCGAGAGCACAACCTCTCAGCCACTGGTGGGGCGTTCTAGAGTGGAGATTTCCGTCATGTCCTTCCGCTAAGTTTTAGAGATTCAAGATCGCTAACTGTTTAGCGTTACATAAAGGTGCATAGACTTTGTTCTAAATTTTAAATTTTGAAACTTACAGAAAATATACGTGCCCTTAAAACAGAGAGAGAGTTAACAAGGTGGCGCTTACAGTTTGGCGAATGTCAAAGAGGATGGGGAAACTATTAAGTTGCCCCCAATTTGCTATCCAGATATACATGATTCAGTGCATCAACTTTTCAGTGACATCGGTTTTAGGACAGTGACACCTCAAAAGCTTAAAAAAAGAGCCATACTAACAGCGACAAACAATTTGTCACTTGAAATTAAAAATCGTGTTTTACAATGTATGCTAGGAACGGAAAGGGTTTATGAAAGCATTGCCATGATCATAAATTATGATCCACAAGATCAACTTGTATATACTGGAGAATTTTTAAACAGTTTAACATCAATTGGAATGCCACCTCATAAACTGAAATGAAGGCTAAGGGCCATCATAATGTTATCAAGAAATTTAGTACCTTCTAAAGGTCTGTGCAAGACTTATAGTTAGTAACTTACAGAATAATGATATTGAAGCAAAAAAAATTGATTTCAATATTAATGAAAGTTTTCTTACCCCTCGAATACCACTTATTCCATCAGATAATAATATGCCTTTTACATTTAAGCGTATACAATTTAGTATCCGATTAGCTTTTTCAATTATTATAATTAAATTTCAGAGTCAAACTTTTGAAAGAAATTGCTTAGATTGCTTAGACCAGTTTTTAGCTAATGGTCAGTTGTATGTTGATCTTTCAAGAGTTTTATCTTTTGATTCAGTTACTGTAGTATATGTGATTTTTGAAATTTACAATTGTGTGCATAAAGACGTTTTTGATGCTGAAAAAAAAAAGATAAAAATATTTTGATAATTGTGAATGGTGTAGATACTTTCAATATAATATGTATACACTTTTTTAATTTTTAAGAGTATCCAGTAACTATTGTATGCATACAAAGGTTTTTATATGCATGATGCTGAAAAAGTACCTCTGTTTTCATATTTCTAAATGGCGTCCGTATCTTATGATGTGTATATATTTTTTAATTTCAAAGTATCCAGTCCTAAGTGAAGAAGTTTTTATGCGTAGTATTTATACATATAATGCTGAAATTCGTATTCTAATATGCTTATATTTAAAAGAGTAGACACTAGAGCGCAGATGCTCTGCGCGGGATCGACTAGTTACAATATAATACATAAATTTATCAAAACATTTAAGATTTTCAAAATTAAAATGAGTGGGAAAAATACTTAAAGATATGTAGAGAAAAAATCCAGTTTGCAGAAAGTGAAAATTCTTACAAGAGCAATTGGAAACTTATATAGTGGAACACTTTTTCAAGGGCAATATTCCATATATATATATATATATATATATATATATATACATTTAAATTAAGATCAAAGAATAAAATTGATAGATTTCTTTTAAATTTGAGGGAAATGCACAAATAAATAAACATAGTTCGAAGATTTCCCTCTAATTCAATCAAGAAGTTGC
Source organism: Maratus michaelseni (assembly GCA_963931845.1). NCBI lineage: Eukaryota > Metazoa > Arthropoda > Arachnida > Araneae > Salticidae > Maratus > Maratus michaelseni. Next base: position 177,062,037 of record OZ007592.1, on the reverse strand, counting down.
AAACTTGTTAAAAAGTTAAAAATATTTGCTACTTTTTGATCGATATAACTATTTGTCTTGATCAGTTAAGAAAGATAAATAAATGAAAGTTTGCTCTTTAATGGGCGCAGATGACTGAAACAAGTATTAAATGCTTTTCACGAAGAAAGATTATTGAATTAGAACCTAAAACACCTGTGGTACCGAAACTAAATACCATTACTGATATCAGCGTAATACTTACTTTTCCGTTTAATGTTTTTCTTTTAACTGTCTAGAGTATTCGAGTACATTCCAAATATTGCTGCGCTGCCATTCAAGAGTATAAAAAACTAACTTTATTTTATTACTGAATTATCGCCCCTAATTATAAGTCCGGAGTAAGAAATTTAAAGTCATTTTTAATTAAGTAAATTTGAAGATTTTATAAAAACATGAAAGAGAAAAATCTTAGAGAAAAAAAAGTCGGCATAAGAAAGAGACTACTTTTCTCAAGTAATGAATATGAGTAAAATGTATTAATTGATTTGAAACCATTGATTAAATTTCCATTGCCATACATAGCTTGTGATTAATGTTTGTCCACGCTGCAGTTTTATAATACCAATCTATTCAACAGCCATAGTACTCTATTCAGCAGTCATCTAATTGAAAACTTGTATGATCAATAGTGAAAAGTACAGATATCTTCCTGTTATTTTTTGAAAAGACAAAAATATAACTTTTGGTTGATATATATCACTGCAGTCATCTAATATACACGAAGAAATCTGCCTAAAAAACGGAATTCGAATTCGCTACAAACAGGAATCGATCTGAATTGAGATTTGAACCCAGCACTTCTTGTATAGAACGTGACCAGTAGGCCATCAGATGAAAGATGTTATCTTTGAGTGGAACATTTTGATTGAATTACAGTTTTATGGTGTTCAGAGTTTCTCTGACTCCATGTAATTTTTGAAAAATATTTCAGTGGATTTGTTTAAAGGTCATAATTGATTATAGGCTTCATAATATTAATGATATTAGTTGAATATTGCACTAAATATCTGAAATATATTATTGGTCACGCACATCCATATTTAAGATTTCTGATTAATGTCGTTCACATAGGTTAAATAGAAAGAGTTTAATGCATTTTTGAAAAAAAAATTAGTAAATAAACTCGTGCAAATATCATAATGAAGAGAAAACAAAATTTGCCCTAAAAATACTTTATAAATTATAAAATTTTTACTCACACTATGAAAAAAGAAATGCTGCAATGTATTTCAAAAGCATGAATCTGTTATCTTCATGATGAAGTAGCAGACACAGTAAGAACAGAAAACGAACCCATTCTGCTGTCATCCACAGTACCTTGAAAAGAGGGTAGCGACATGAGCACATATCGTATGCTTAGATGTTTTGGACAAAACTATGGCAACGCAATTTATAGAACTTTACAGATGCTGCTTATATAAGTTCAGCTGAGAAAGAGTATTTTTTAACAACAACATTTTTCAAATACTGAGAACGAAAGGTAACATGATTTCCTGTGGTCAGCGCACATGAATACAGTGACGTTCATTTTTACCCTGAATGCAAGTAAAACGTACAGTCATGGAATAACTTGCTGTAAACTTTAGCACAAAAAAAGCAAAAAAAAAAAAAAGCGTGTACAGTCGTGGTAAAAAATAATATTCACCTTTCTAACTCTAAAGCAAAAAATCACATAAAAACATGACTGGTATCAGCTGATTAGCAATAACGTCTACTAATTAATGCTATACTTAATACCAGAGGCAGTCAAAAAGTTCCAAATTTCGTTGTAACTCTTTATTACCACAATATAGGTACACATTTAATTAAGCGCCTTCAAAGTAGGCTCCGTCAGAACACACACACTTGCTCCACTGCTCCTGCGATTGCTGGAAACAACGATGGAAGTCCTGTTTTGGCATCTTTCCAAGTTCAGCCGTCGCGTTTTTTTTATGTCTTCTACCGTGTCAAAACGGTTACCTTTGAGGCCCATTTTGATCTTATGTAAGAGCCAGAAATCCAATGGGGCTAAATCCGGTGAGTAGGGAGGCTGGTGGAGGAGTGGAATTTTCTTTTCTGCGAGCCAAGTCTGCACAAGAATCGATGTATGGGAGGGAGCATTGACGTGATGCAGTGACTACCTTTCCATTTGGCGGGACGTTTTCTTCGGATTTCTTCCCTCATTCATTTCAAAACTTGCACATGCAAAAGACCTTTAACAGTTTAAACAGCTGGTAAAAATTCATGGTGCACCACACCTGTTGTCGAAAAACGCAGTTAACATCACTTTTGTTTTGGATTTGACATGACGTGATTTCTTTGGTCAAGGAGAGGACGTTGTATGTAAACAAATAAAGTAATTATATTCTGGTTTTAAAGAGTTACAAAAAAATTCCGGGAACTTTTTGACTGCCCCTTGTATATGCTTCGGGGATCGTCTACGTATGAAACTGTAACAAACTTAAAATTTTTAATACTAGCGTCATATTTTGACATCATAAATGGATTCTTAGATAAATTTTACATTCGAATACCGAACGGGAAACCATTCGGACAAGTAGTTGATGGATTATACAGAAGTAAAATTTTGAACTTCTAATGATAAATTCAAGTTCAATTGCTGCAAAACTGATTGCAGTGTGGTTAGTTTTTTAAACATAACTCAAAAACTACTTGCGGATTAGGCAGTGATTTTGGATTCACATATTTGAAGCATCTAGAAATCGATTTATGTTAAACAAATTATAGGTTACTGTGCACATTCGTTTCGAATATAAATATCTTATGTTGTATATATTGTAACTAATATTCGAAAAAAATATATGTATTGTAACTTATAAAGTTTTTTTCAGAAGTCTATATCTAGAAACTTTAAAGATGCGACTCTAAAGTTACAGCTCGTCCCGCAATGATATATTTTGGTTATACCGAGAAAACGTCCCGCATTGCAATCTGTTTTGCAACGATTCAAAATGAATTAAAAATTAGGAGATCAAAAATGTAAATTTGCATAATTCGTAAACGATTTGACCGATTGCCTTGCCGTTACATATAATATCCGTCTAAATATGATGTCAAAATTAAATGTTAGTATTAGAAGATGTAATGCATATTAGCATTTCGGTATGTAGAAAACCTCTGAAGCCTATTTTAAGTACAGCAATTATTAGTTGGCATTATTACTAATCGGTTTGTACAAATCAATTTTTATACGATGATTTGTAGTAGTAGGGACTAGGGCTACTATAATACAGGATGAATCATCAAGCATTTTGATGGCCACATAGACCAATCAGCGATTGTTGCACACGCAGCGCGACGCGGAATGGCCAATCGTTCTTCTTCTACGGGCAATTAAATGGAGGCGAGAGTCAGCCCGGATTGTAGGAGCCTTAGTAGGAACGGAGTAGTATTATAGTAGTGGCGAGGGGAGGGGAAAGGGTTAACCTCTTTTTTTCCAAGACTATACATATCTATAGTATTTCGTCCATTACAAATTTTATTTTGGTAATTTATACTGTATTACAGATAACAAGATGTGAAATACTTCAGAGACTGATAATAAATTCCTACATTGCAATGATATGAAAGTAAGTGTATTGTTTTGACTCGATCCCAGTATTCAGGCAATGATATTTTCTCTAATATTACTACATTATATTACAATAACGAAATGCTTCATTCGTTTTCTTAAAACTTAATGCGTTATTAATTGATGATTGATCATGATGGACAACGCCTAAGATTTTTAGAGTAACTTAGAGCGTCTCTATTTTGCTTATCCTATACTATGAAATTTTTCTGACCATCGATTCAGCTGATGTGTTTACTGTAGATGTCGTTGTTTTTTAGTATTATCTTGGCGATAATCACAGGCTTAATACTACGATATACAGTCTGGTTTTGTCCAAAATCATCTGGACCGAAAAAAATTGCTTTTTGTCACTCTTTTTTAAATACAAAGGGATCCAATCCGGGTTCTCGGGTTACAGTATATAGGTTAAAACATTTTTTTTATTGAAAACTAATAGATTTTTTACATTTAATATATATTTTTCGATTGTCCACTAACAATATGAAAAATAATTTTTATATGACAAATATCAATTATGTGTTCAAATAATGTTTTGATATATATTAAAAGCGATAATTTCGTATTAGCGTCGTTGTAGAAAATCACCAAAGATCGGTATTTACAGCAACCTTTTTGATTCTGATAATTTCAATGATTTAAGCGCGTACTTCGATTACATATCTTAGAATTATGTTTTATTTATATTGTATTACTTTATTTATTGATTGATGAAGTTTTTATTTCTTTATGGAATATAAGCTGGATACAAATGCTAAACTATTTATATTATTTTAAATGCAAACGGATTTATTTTTCGTAATCATCAGCATGCGAAAGACAAATTTTAAAAAATCATGCTTGAAAATAATTTTAAGAACCATAAAAATTAGTATTTTACGACATAGTTTTCAAACAAATTGCATTTGAAAGTACATTTATTTTTTTCCCTATTCGACAGTGCAAAATTTGAAAATATGCGATGTTTAGAAGTTAAAAAAATTGCAGTAAAAGGGAAATTTAATCCATTGGTTTTCCATTGGAAATTTAATTCATTGCCAACGTCCAAATTACGTCAGCGTTACGCACGGAGACGTTTGTCCTTTTATAATATAAATATACTCTAGTCTTATTGTGAGAATTTGATACAAAGTTCTGGAAACGGGATATCTTTTAAAAGAAATACGCGAAACTAGAATATTCAGTCATAGAGCATCAATGACAATTTGCTGTAAATTGTGCCAAATTACATTTATATTTTTATGACGGTATTTCGATCAAAATCTATTTTGTTTATTTTTACTGTATTCCGGATTTGGTATAATATAAGAAAATATTAAATAACTAAGAAGCTAATACTATATTCTTACGTTGCGATAATATGAAAATAATTCACTAGAGATTGTCATGTAGAAATAAAAGGAAAAACAAATAAGAACTATTTATGATGGTATTATACAAGAGGCAAGGCATTACAGAGATACGTAGATCTCATTTGCATTAATAAGCTTCAGAGAGAAACAAATCTCGTGCAATAGAATATTAAAGCAAAATAAACTATTTAAAATAAAAAAGTCCCCATAAATAGAAGAGAGTAATAAAAATAATATGTTCTGTCGCAGGCGTATCCAACCTTCCAGTAAGCAGGGTCGCTTCTCAGCTTCTGGCAAACAATAAAGGGCGCCATTATTCATGTGACTGGAAATATGTAGCTATATTATCGTACTGTAGTATAGTGATAGCGATTCACGGGCTTCTATACACTGCAAAACAAAATTTTAATTTTACAGTATAATACTGGAATCCCAGCTACCAGTATTATACTGTAAAATTAACAGTAAAAAACAGTAAAATAAGCAGTAATACACTGCCGCGCATGCGCGGTATAGTGTATTACTGCTTATTTCACTTGCACCATTTATCTTGTCACGTAGAAACGTGCCTATAAATCTGGTAGCCTTATTCAATCTAAATTAGTACAACAATCTTTGGATACTGACCATATTCCGGATTTCGCAAGTCTCGCAGTAATCGGATCCAGCTTCAATAACGTTAAGAGTAGAGTGTTTCTTGAGGGTTGGTTCATTCGTAAACAGAATTCGCTAATTAATGAATATTGTATTGTTCTACCTGAATATACGATCTTACTCTAATGTAGGTTCGATGAAATTTTCAAGTTTTAACTGGTTAAACAATTGACTGTAAACATGGTTGAAAATCTTCCGGTCGGCGTATGTAATTGCACTGATGAGAGGCTATATTATAGCGCGAAACGTTTGCATGTATTTTTTAATTGTATTTTATGTAATTTTAACTTTTATGGCTGATTAAATGTGATATTTTATTTAAAGACTTTTATATAGTAGACGTTAAAATGTTTAGTTATTTTAACACGCGCTTTGTCCCAACACTAACTCTAGGCACTCTATCCTATAGATTCTCTGCGTCGGGTTTGAAGTGTGGATTTCTGAGAAAAAAAAATTTGCGAAGAAGGATTCGTTGTATGCACACGTGGTTTCGCAAGTGATCGATAAAATGTTTAAGCTTTGTACATGAGACGGTTATAAGTATTTTGAGCAATGCCTTTCGGGCTATGAAATTCTGGTGAACTGAGCTGACTTTGTGGAAGAGTGCTGTTATTTTTTATAAGAATGAAGGTCTCTTTGGGGATCACGGAGCTGCTTTTTAAATGAATACAAGTTTTAGTTTATGTTAATGATAAAGTGTTAATTTGATACACTGTAAAAAATTATTGTAAAATTACAGCAAAAATCAAGCAAGTCTTGCTGTAAAGAAATAAAGCACGCGCGCAGTAAAATATTTTCAAGCAAATCGTGCAGTATTTTCCATTTTCAAGCTGACGTTCAGCTATCACATGACATTAATGAGCCAATGAGATAAAAAGAGAATTACATTTAATCACCCTCACTGTTGTCTTCTGGCCGCCATTTTATCGGATACGGATAGATATGGATAATAAAACGATTCAAGGTAAGTCAAATTAGATTTTAATTTTATATTTGATTCATTTTTTCATTATGTGAATGTAGGTTATATATCTTTAGTGTATTTTAATTTATAAAATATAAGATCACATATTTCGCTTTACTGGTTCTTGTACTTCGTAAATGAACGTTAGAATAATAAATCCTTTTTCTATCTCATTCAACATAACCATTGAAGAAAAGTTATTCCATAAACGATTTAACTTACCATTGTGATTCAAGTTTAGTTTATGTACAAACTTTTTATTCTAAAAGAGAATGACAAGACATTCAAAACATTAGGAAGTACTTTAGCAAATGTAGGAAATATTTAAAATATCATTTCATTCAGAAGAAAAAAAAACGGTTTTACATGAATTAATGTACCAATTCTTACAAATTTTTTTCTCGATTTAAACCAAATCTATACAATATATATATATAAAAAAAGGGGGGGGGGTATTCTTTCGAATGCGTTTTTCTATATTGATATGTCTGAATTTTGTCGTAACTAACAGCACGTCAAGGATAGTAATTTCAGATTTATTTTCGAGGGATTTTTTTTTTTTTTTTTTTGGGGGGGGGGGGGGGTGGCATAATTCTAGATTTTCTTTCTTTCTTTTTTATTTTTATTTTTATTATTAGTTTTTCATGCATTTTTTAAAAGAAATATTTTTAGTGTTACAGTTTATTTATATGGAATTATTAATATGTTGGCAAAAATAAGCGAAAGTGTTCAACAAATAAAAAAATAAAGCAATTATTAATGAATAAAGTGAAAAAAGTCTGCAATTCAGAACCGAATAGCCCTATTCACTAAAATACTGCGGCACTGTGCCAGTGTTAATCTTAATTCTTTCGTTTCGGTTAAGTGACACAGAGCTGAAAAAGATCACTTGCTTTTGCCGCCCGATTTAACGATGTAACACAATTCCTTTCTTGTCCGAGTTTCGGAATGTGACACCCTCTACTTGTGAAATTTTCCTCCAGATAACTTTTCGTTCGGACAGGACACCCTCTGAAAATCTCGCTTTCTGGTAAACAGGACGCAGGTGGCTTACAAAAGCAAATCAAGCAAAGTTACACTTTCCACTTAAAACAAAACAAAGAAAATAGATTCCAAAGCCAATAACACATTGATATCCGCCCACAAGAAATATCAGGATCTTTAGATTGGGCAAAATTTGTTAAAACGTAGGCAAAAAGGGACCAAGGGGGGGGGGGGAGTTGTTTACCATGCTATAACAATCCAGGCCCAGAATTCATTCTCACTTATTTTTCAGAAGTGACTGTCATCAGGAACCATCTACTTTCTACTGTAAATCCAAGTCAGAAGTTAAAGGTAAAAATTTTTCAAAGATGACTCATCTTTATATATTTTATTCAATAAAATAATTTAAACTTTTTTAATGCTTTTTACAAATTGCCTTTTATAAATAAATAAATATATTACTATACAATTTAAATTTAAAATGCAACAATTGGTACCTAAAATTTTTTATTTCATTGAAAAATGATCTTATTTAATAATAATAATAAATAACTTTTTCTATAGTAAAAAAAAATATTTATGAATTTTCTATTTCTCTAAGAAGTACCATACTTATTTTAACTTTTAACATAAATTAATTTTTAGTACTTTACATTTATTATTGTCATTATCAGAAGATCAATATCTTAATTAATTTAGGTATAAGCCAGGCTTAATTTTTGCCGGAGACCACCGGAGCTCAGCTCCGGCACTTCTTTGTTTTTAATAAATATTTAAATATTAGCCAGAATTCACCGGAGCTCATAAACATTGCGCTCCGGAACCCAGTGCAATAACGCTTCCGAAAAACGAATCCTAAATGACCCTTTCCCTCCCATCTCCGATCTTTTGCCTTCTTTTGTATCAAAACACTTCTAAATGACGTAATGTGCCACTCACGTAAAAGATGGAGATGAAACAGGCTCGATTTTTATATCAGTCTTCGGGTTTGGACAGGCTAGAGCTCAATCTGTCTTAAATTCAAAATTTTATTTATTTCTATTTCAAATCAATTTAATGTTATTTGGAACAGATAGTTGTATTTAAAATTTGTATATATTAAAAAAAACAATGCTTTAAATTTTGAAAAAAATATGTATGAAATATAAATATGCAGATTGGAGTAACGGCATAGGGGGAGGGGGGGGGGGTACGCTACGGCTGTTAGTACTGCAGAATATTAGGATTCCGGTACTTTTTTTTTCATAGAAATTAAGCCCTGGGTAGAAGATTTGAAATACTAAATTTCAAGAAATTAGATTTATCAAATTATTGAGGGGTTTAAAAGGATTAATAAAAAGATCTGAAAAAAAAAGGAGTATTCTAATATCCTGTTATTCTTTACAGCTAAATTTCCTGAAGGTGGTTGATTTATTTCTTTTAGTAAATAATATTATAAATATGAAATATATTATACAGTAGATTGAATGTTTTCAATACTAAATAAAATGATAAAAAAAAAGAAGTTAATAACTTTTTTTTTTTTTTTTTTTTTTTTTTTTTAAGCGGACTTACCTTTGTATATTTTATTCAATAAAATAATTAAAAATTTTGTAATGCTTTTTTATAAAATATATAAATGTATTAAAATTTAATGTGAAATAACTGGTACAAATTATTATTTATATATTTTATGTATCAAATTATCATTTATATATTATTATTTAATACAAATTATTATGTAAGTAAATTTAAATTTACTTGCAATAACTAATAATACAAATATGAAAGAAATGAAACTCCTGGTTGAATGTTTTAAATGCTAAATAAAATTGTCAAAATAAAACTACAGAAATTTCAGTTAAGTGCCACTGAACTGCAGATTTTCTAGTTTCATTACTATTTTAATTGTAATTTATATTTCTAGTATTTTCTATTTATTTATTTATTTATTTATTTATTTGTCAGAGTTGAATAATAAAACTTTGAAATTGTAAAGTAATAGATTTTTAACAAATTGCCTGACTTAAAAATTTGTCTTCATTTAAAGGAAAGGGCTTGGGCCCCCTACGCCCCTTCTTTTTCTATCCCTTTGAACATTATTCCTTGATTCCTGATTGTTTTTGATCGATTGCAAAATTATAAAATATGCACGGCATGGTATTAAAAAATAATTAATCAGATTTATTAATAAAAATTTTAATAATCACATTAAAATAATTAAAAGCATCTAATTTTACAAATTTCTTTCTTACATTATGGTAACTTCAATTTAAAAATTAAATGTGGTTAATTAGCTTTTCATTTAGATCAAAATATTTTATACACTATGACCATTATTAAAATTACACTTTTTATAATGGCGACCTGACCATTATTGGAAATTGCTAAGAATGCCAGTAATAAAAACTGATCCTAAAACTATATAATTAAGTACATTTTTGTAAATGACTACTAATGTATAACATTTAATATTTTCTTTTGGTATAAAATCAAACACATACAATTTATGCAAGAAATTAAAGAAGATATAAATAAATTAAAACCAGTTCAGTAAAATTTTCACTCAAAGGCTGTGGAACTGTGAAACATTTTCTATGTCCTGACTGGTTTGATTAAGATAATTAAAATAACCCAAATTAATAAACATGCAAGGGAATCTTATGTTAAAAAATAATAACTCCGGAAATTTTCTTGGTTATTATTATTATTTTTTTAAACAAAAAGTTTGGAGGGTGTCTATTTATAGCTCATAATTAGTTAGAGAAAAGGAAACTATGTGAAATTTTTTTTAGGTGGATTTTTTTTTTTACTTATAAAATTGCTACTGCGCATTAAAAATTAATTGTTTTTTTAAACATGTTAAACTAATTCAATTTTTTTTATAAAGTCTGCTAATAATTATTAGTTATTATTTTGTCATATTTATTTTGAAACTACTAATAATTTTTTAAAAAAAATTACAAAATATATAACAAATAATTGAATTTATTGTAATTCTATTTAATTATATTAAAAAATTATATTAAAAATACAACTACTGAAATAATTTTTCTAGAAAGGCTATATTTCCTTTTAAAGTAAGGAACTCACTGATTAAAAAGAAAAAAGTATTTTATTTTTAACATTACGTGGAAACTTAAGCCATAATAAAACTTTAGATCCCGCCTCTAAAAAAAGACATCTATTATTAATAAAAATGAATTTAAATTTATTTAGAAATGTTAGATTAAAAAGAAATAGATTTTACTAAATATATAAAGTTGTCTATTAAGCATATATATCCTGCATATATATATATATATATATATACATACATACATACAGGCCAGATGAACCTAATGGATACCCTTAAGGATTTTCTTCAAAAAGGACTTTTTAATTAATAGTAACAATTATTATATTCCAGGTTTTTTAAACGTTATATTAATCTATCAACAATATTTAATAATTCTCATAGAAGTTAAAGAAGATATAAATTAATTAATTAAAACTAGTTCAGTAAAATTTTCACTCAAAGACAGTGGAACTGTGAAGAATATTTTCTGTGTCCTGACTGGTTTGATTAAGATTGTCAAAATAACCCAAATTATTAAATATACAAGGGAATCTTCTATAATAAAAAATAATAACTCCTATAATTTTCTTGGTTATTTTTTTAAAACAAAAAATTTGGAGTGTGTCTATCTAACCCTCATAATTAATTAGAAAAAAGTGAAATATATGAGATTTTTTAGGTGAACTTATTTTTAACTTTTAAAATTACTATTTCACATTAAATTTAATTGCTTTTTATGAAACATCTTATGCTAATTCAAATTTTTATAAGTTTGCTAAACATTAGTAGTTATTATTTTGTCATATTTATTTTCAAACTACTAGTAATGAAAAAATACAAATATTTAACAAATAATTGAGTTTATTATAGTTTTTTTTAATAATATTAAACAATTATATTGAAAATGAAACTGCTGAAATAATCTTTTTAATAAAGGCTATATTTGCTTTTAAAGTAATGAACAGATAAATTAATTTATATGAATGCAGATAACAGCTTATTCGCTGATTTTTTTTTCTTTTTTTTTTTTAAGTAATAGATTTTTAACGTTACATGACAACTTAAGCCATACTAAATCTTAAAATACTGCCTCAAAAAAAAAAAAAAAAAAAAAAAAAAAAAAAACCTATTATTAATGAAAATGAAAATGAATTTATTAAGAAATGTTAGATTAAAAAGCAATAGGTTTTACTATACATATGTAAAGTTGTCATGGGCACATCTAGCCTGTAAAACAAAATAAAATAAAATATTCTTGTAGTATTTCTTCATGAAATCTTATTTGCCATTACAATTCTTTAAATTTAAATTTCGTGAAACTACTTTATATTTTACTTATATAATTAGTAATACAAATATCAAAGAAATGAAACTACTGGTTGAATGCTTTAAATACTAAACAAAAGGCTGTCAAACTAAAACTACAGGCCTTTCAGTTCACCCTCCTGATCTGCAGATTTACTAGTTTCATTGCTATTTTAAATTTAATTTATATTTATATATTTATATTATTGTTTTTTTTTTTTTTAGTTGTTGTTGTTGTTGTCAGTAGTGAGTAATCAAACTTTGAAGATGGAAAGTAATAGATTTTTAACAAGTTGTCTGACTTAAAAATTGTCTTTATTTAAAGGTTGGAGACTTGAGCCCCATACGCCCCTCCTTTTTCTATTTCTTTGAACATTATTCTCGGCTTCCTGATTAGTGTGATCGATTGTAATATTATACAATATGCATGGCGTGATATTAAAAAATAATTAATCAGGTTTATTAATAAAAATTTTCATAACCACATTAAAAGAATTAAAAGCATCTATTTTTACAAATTTTGTTCTTACATCATGGTATGTTCAATTTAAAATTTAAATGTGATTAATTAGCTTTTCATTTAAATCAAAATGTTTTATACACTATGACCATTATTAAAATTACACTTTTTATAGAACACATTATTTTCTGTCTGTGAAACATTATTTTCTGTCTCCTGACTGGTTTGATTAAGATTGTCAAAATAACACATATTATTAAATATGCAAGGGAATCTCATGAAAAAAATAATAAATAATAAAAAATAATAATAAACAAATAACTGCGGAAATTTTCTTGGTTATTTAAAAAAGAAAAAAAAAAATGGTGGTTGTCTATTTATACCTCATAATTAAATAGAGAAAAGGAAAGTACATGAGATTTTTTTTTTAGGCGGAATTTTTTTTAAACTTTTAAAACTGCTATTGCAGATTAAAAATTAATTGGTTTTTTTAAACATATTAAACTAATTCAATTTTTTATAAAGTTTGTTAATCATTATTAGTTATTTTTTTGTCATATTTATTTTAAAACTAATAATAATAATAAAAAAAATTTACAAATATATAACAAATAATTGAATTTATTGTAGTTTTATTTAATTATATTAAAAAATTATATTATATTTCTAGAAAAGGCTATATTTCATTTTAAAGTAAGGAACTCACTGTTTAAAAAGAAAAAAGTATTTGGTTCTTAACAATACGTGGAAACTTAAGCCATAATAAAACTTTAGATCCTGCCTCTAAAAAAAACACCTATTAATTATGAAAATGAATTTAAATTTATTAAGAAATGTTACATTAAAAAGAAATTTGTTTTACTATATTATATATTAAGTGTCTATTAAGCACATATATCTTGCATATATATATATACACACATTAAGGCCAGATGAGCCTAATGGATACCCTTAAGGATTTTATTTAAAAATTAATTTTAATTAATAGTGACCATTATATTCCAGTTTTTTTAATGTTATATTAATTTGTCAACAATATTTAATAATTCGCATAGTCAGATTTGCTAATGCGAATCAAAATTGTACTGTAAATAACATAAAAAATGAATAGACTCGAAATTAAAATTAATCAACACGACTTGTTCCAGTAACGGACACCCTATAAAAACTAATAGATTTTTTTTATTTTTATGATTGTATTTAAAACCAAGAATTTAATGAAAATATACCACTGAGACAAAATAGTCATTTTATAGTAAATTTAAAAATTAAGCTATCAATAAATAATAAAATATTTTTGAGAAAAATTCTCTATTTAAATTAATTATTGTCATTATCAGAAGATCAATATTATAATTATTTTAGATAGAAGATTTAAACTAGTGAATTTCAGAAAATTACAGTTTTCAAATTATAGAGGCAATAAGGGAGGTGGGGGAATATTAAATTAAAATAAATTCAGAAAAAATATTCTTGGAGTATCTCTGCATGAAATTTATTTTCACATTACAATTCTTTAAATTTAAATTTCATGAAACTACTTATATATATATATATATATATATTTAGTAATACAAATATGAAAGAAATGAAACTACAGGTTGAATGCTTTAAATACTAAATAAAATGCTGTCGAAATAAAACTACAGAACTTTCAGTTAAGGCGTTTGATCTGCAGATTTTATAGTTTCATCACTATTTTAAATGTAATTTATGTTCTTAGTATTTTTTATTTATTTATTTATTTATTTATTATCAGAGATAAATAATCAAACTTTGAAGATGAAACGTAATAATTTTTTAACAAATTGTCTGACTTACAAAATTGTCTTCATTTAAAGGTTATGGGCTTAAGCCTCATAAGACCCTCCTATTTTCTATCCCTTTAAACATTATTCCTTGATTCTTGATTGGTTTGATCGATTGTAAAATTTAAAATATGCAAAGCACAGTCATAAAAAAAGTAATTAATCAGATTTATTAATAAAAATTTTAATAAACACATGAACTTAATTAAAAGCATCTAATTAAAAAAATAATTTTTATTACACTATGGTAACTGCAATTTAAAAATTAAACTTGATTACTTACCTTTTCAGTTAAAACAAAATATATTATACACTATAACCATTATTAAAATTACACGTTTTATAATGGCCACAGGGTGACCTGACCATTATTGGAAATTGCTAAGCATGCCAATAATTAAAACTGATCCTAAAACTATATAATTAAATTCATTTTTGTAATGGACTATTAATATATAACATTTAATATTTTATTTTGCTACAAAATTAAAAAAATACAATTTATGCAAGAAATTAAAGTAGATATAAATAAATTAATTAAAACTAGTTCAGTAAAATTTTCACTCAAAGGCAGTGGAACAGTGAAGCATTATTTTCTATGTCCTGACTGATTTGATTAAGATTGTCAAAATAACCCAAGTTATCAAACATGCAAGGGAATCTTATGTTAAAAAAATAATCCGGCAATTTTCTTAATTATTTTTTAAACAAAAACTTTGGAGTGTGTCTATTTATAACTCATAATTAATTAGAAAAATGTAAAATATATGAGACTTTTTTAGGTGATTTTTTTTTACTTTTAAAATTGCTATTGCACATTAAATTTAATTGCTTTTTATGAAACATCTTATGCTAATTCAAATTTTTATAAGTTTGCTAAGCATTATTAATTATTATTTCGTCATATTTATTTTCAAACCACTACTAATGAGAAACAAAATACAAATATATAAAAAATAATTGAGTTTATAGAAGTTTTATTTAATGGTATTAAACAATTATATTGAAAATGAAACTGCTGAAATAATCTTTCTAGTAAAGGCTATATTTTCTTTTAATGAACAGATAAAGTAATTTTTATGGATGCAGATAACAACTTACTCACTGATTTTTTTTTTTTTTTTTTTTTTTTTTTTTTTTTTTTAAGTAATTGATTATTAACGTTACGGGAAAACTTAATCCCTACTAAAACTTGAAAATACTGCCACAAAAAAAAAAAAAAACATTAATAAAAATGAATTTAAATTTATTAAGAAATGTTACATTGAAAGAAACAGGTTTTACTATACGTATATAAAGTTGTCCATTAGGTACATCTAGCCTGTAAAAAAAAAAAAAAAAAAAAAAAAAAAAAAAAAAAAAAATATATATATATATATATATATATATATGTTTATATATATATATATATATATTCTTGTAGTATATCTGTATGAAATCTTATTTCTCATTACAATTCCTTAAATTTAAATTTCGTGAAACTACTTTATATTTTACTTATATAATTAGTAATACAAATATTAAAGAAATGAAACTACCGGTTGAATGCTTTAAATACTAAACAAAAGGCTGTCAAAATAAAACTACAGACCTTTCAGCTGATGTCCTTGATCTGCAGATTTACTAAAAAAAAATTAATTTAAAATTCAACTGCTGGGGGGTGAAAAGAGCTTTAATTGGATACTTTCTTGGTAAAAGAACTTTACAAATGATAAAAAAATAAAATTTATTTATTAAATAATTATTATTTACCTGTCATAAACTTGTTTTCTATACTGCTTTTTAGTAGAAACTTAAAATGAAATGGGATTTTCTGCATCCTATAAATTGCTTTATCAAGCATTAATTTTGCAAAGTTTTGTTTTATGATTTGCTATAAAAATATTTTCTTCTACTTCAGACACCCAAACATTACTTGCCTGCAATATATTGCTGTTAATGTCTGATGTATTCAAATATATTTTATTAAACATTCTTAAATGATTAGTTCAATACTTAATTTTTAGATGCATTCTGAACATCGAGCCTGTTGAAGGAGGACACAAAAGGGGAGGAAAGTGAAAAAGAATAGCCGTTCATCCATCAGTTCTTCAGTTAGCCAATAATCTAAGATCACAGGAATCCGTTTGGGACATTAGTAGTGATGATTAAATTCTTACCAGCATTTTTATGCTAATATACAAACTTTGAGTTTCATATACAGGTGTAGGAAAAATAAAGTAAAAAGTCATTTAATATGCTGGCACTTTCCTATTCCAAAATTTTGTGTTTTGTATCTTGCTCATTTTCTATATATATTTATATTCATTTAGTATGTTTTTATTGATTTTTAAGCCTTGTTTCATTCATGTACGATGTCAAATGGCGAATATATTTAAGTAGATCCTCTACATGGAGTGAACAAACATTTTTTGTGATGGTGTTGACATACACTTTAAACATTGCTATTAATGCAAGCACAGAAGAAGAAGCTGCTGACTTGACTGCAACCGTCACTCCTTAATTTCATTTTGCTGTACATTAAAATTGCTCATTTTCAAAATTGTATAGAATATAAATTAGATATAGTACTTTAATATTTTTTTGATTTATGTAATCTATATGTAATTCAACGTTTGTATGTTCTTTATACATTTCTTCAATTTTTAACCGATTTGGACCAAACATGGCATACATACAATTTAAGATCTAGTGAAAAACACTAGCTGCTTCGCATTACAAAATTTTAAAGGGGATAAACAAGTGGAAAAGCTTCTAAAAATAGCATTTTATTATGATTTCAACAGAGATGCTGCCACTAGAAATCTGGAAATTAGTATGTACATTTGTTTTAACATATACATGCTCACTGTTAAAAAAAATTATAATTTTGCAGAAAACGGTTCAAAATTGATTATTCTGAAACTGCTCAAGCTAAAGTTGCAGGAAACTTATCCTGGCGATTAAGGTAAAAGCTAGAAAGCCTTTTTACACAGTTTAGTGCAGTAGGATTGCCAAATCGGAGATATAGTGTTCATTTTGGCCTGTAGAAAATAATTTTTTGAATTTAATGTAAACATGTGTATTCCAGAAATCTTTTCGGTCTTCTTTTAAAACATTAAATATACTACCTAATTGGCTATATACAGCCTAACATTAATGCATGTTATTTAAATCGGAATAACAAACAACATTTTTGAGCGGTTGTAAGAATATTTAAATATTTTGAAAGATGTATATATTTTAAATGTTGTAATTTAACAGTGCCTATAATTTTTTTAAATGTATTTATTTTATGTAAAAAAATTATTTTAAAAATTACGTCAAATCTTTTTTGGCATAAAATTGTATTTTTTAATAAACGTTAAAATTTTTTGGCTAGCAATATATCTTCTGTTGCATGCAGAATTATTATTTACATAATGACATTTAATGTTTTGTATTACTGGAGAAGTTGTAAAAATAGCTTAAAACTATTCTATTTAATACATTTAAAATCTGCTGAAATGAAAATTATTATTTTATTTTTATTTTTAATTGTATTTAGAAAAATGATAACTGTGAGAATGTTTTCCCTAAACAAACAAATAAATATTTATTTTTAAATATATTTGTATAGAAAGTTTTTTTACTATTATTGATTTAGTTTTAATTTCTTACAATATCTGTTTTATTGGAAATATTATTGTCAAATCAGAAAAAACTATAAACTATTTTCTCATTTTTACAAGTTTATTGCATGCATCGAGCAGTTGCAGAGTTTGTCCTGCTATTTTTTGAGTGCGCCTTTCGATTTCGATTATTTTATCTTAGATAACACATTACAAACAGATGTGCTTCTAACGTATAAACTTATTGATTATTTATGTAGAAAAATATTCAGAAATGAGTAATTTAATATTTAAGTAAAATAGTTGAGTATTAGTTTTGAAAAAAAAAAAAAGGGGGGGGAAAAAAGTTAATATATGATTTATGCCAGTTGGAAAATATTAATAAATAAATATATATATATATATATATATATATATATTAATCAAGAGGTGAACAGACAAAATCTGATAAATGTTTTTAAACTCTTCATTAATATGTTACCTTTTCTTTCAATTTTAACATGCTGAGAGTTTATATGACATACTCTGGTTCATACAGATAACTGGTTAATTTCATCACTATATTCTGAGAGGAATAGTTGTGAAATACAAACAGACAATGTTATTTTAGTATTAATAAATGCATATTTTAAAATTGTGTTATGAATATTTAATTTGTTTTGTACATAAATTTAGACTACCCGAAAATTAATAATTCATAATATGAATCTCATAGTCAAATAATATATATTAAAATTTTACTTTTAAGATAATGTTAAATATACTTTTGTTAAATTTTACTTGACTCTGAGTCCATGACTTCGACTTTACAGCTCTTCTACCACCTACTATGATTTTTGTCCACTACTTTTTCTGTAACTAAATCTTCTCCTTTTTTAATATTAAATTTCAGCTTATTTAAATAAGGCGGTGATTTTCTTTACAGAAAAAGTAGTGGTGAAAAAAAAAAATCTTAGCAGTTAACAGGCAGTTAGTTATTCACTAATTCATTTTTCTAAGAAAACAATTTATTACAAGTAAGTGTTTTATAGCAAACATTATACTTTTGTATTAGTTTATGTTCATTAAAAGTAGTTTTAAAAATGAAATAATAACATTCAGGCGTTTTAAAAATATTTTTTGTATATATGTTTATAGATAAGAAAATTGTACGTATTTTTGTTTTTACAATAAAAGTCTTTAGTAATGTTTTTAAAAATTCCTTATTAAGCATATAGCAATTTCTACATTGAGTTACAAAGCGAGGTTTGGATATAAAAGTCAAATTTTTAATAAATGTAATTAATAAAATATAAACTACATATGATGATAAATGGATGCATGACTTATCTAAGCAGTAAGATAATCATTTTTAAGTAATATGTGTTTTGCACATAACATATTTATTAGTTTGAATTTTGTATTTTATACTGTTGAACAAGGTATCTGTTTCTCATGAAGTAAGCAATAATGTTTATATGTACCGTATAATGTTGAAAAAGAAGCATTGAAAAGGTTCCGTAGAATGGAAAATTTTTCAAAATTGTAGGTTATGAAAGCATTAAAATGTTTGAAATTTTAAAAACAATGTTTTTTTTTCTTTTCTTTTTCATTGGGCAATATGTATAAGTAAAATTACAATATTGCAAAAGAAAAATGTTAACTCTTTTTTAGAAAATAGTAAGAAAAATTATATATATATATAAATTAAATTTAGTTAATGGAAGTCGTATAAACAAAATTATCAAAGTAAATTTTGTTTGTACTCTCTTGTTACATATTCAATTGAGAAAAAATATTATAGATTAAACAAGAATAAAATGATAATTTAATGTTATAAATGCATATGTAGCTCAAACATTGAAAGTAAAAAATTTGAAAATTGGAAGATGGTAGATAATTTGTAATTGTTTTTCTGTTTAGTGCCCTAAAATCTATATAAAACAAACTATATACATTAAGAAACAGAAAGTTAGTTAAAATTTGCTGACCTAGTGTTATTAATGCGGTTAGAATGTTATTAATGTTTTAAAAATGTTTTGGCAGGTCAAGTAGTTAAAAGATTTTATGGAATTTACAATTAATAGTATTTTCTAAACATGTGTTATATTCACATGTTTTTTATAGGACCAATTCTTATTATAGCAAAAAAAAAATCCTTGCTGGCTCCGCCTGCAAACAAGTTAGGTTTCGAAGTAGGCGTTTCCAACTTCAGCATCATCGCAAAAAGATCATTTCTTCCGCAATTCCCGACAAACAGGCGCCCCACGGTCTGCGTCTTCGAAATCTACCTGTGCCTGTAGGCCGAGCCGTCAGGGATTTTTTTATTATGAATTATTACATTAATTCCAAATAATTATTATGAATAAAAATTTTTCCAATTTTTACATTCTAATCATACAATATTTAAATCCAGCAGCAGGTATTTGTTCAATTATATGTTTTTAAAACTCTCAGAGTCCAATACTAAGAACTGCTTAAAAGACAAATTTAATTTCTTTGGCTTTTTCTCTGAATTTCAGACCAAATGAAATAAAAATATTAGGAATAGGAGAATATTTTTCTCCTACTCTTAGTATAAATTATTTATCACAATTTAAAATTTAAGGTTTTTTGAGATGTAGAATGTAACGTAAATGTGATTTTTTAAAAATATTTATTTATTTGATAGAATATTTAATAATTTGATAAATATTTACCATGAGAGAGTTTCCAACTAATCTTAAACACCTTTTAAAATGCTGCAATGAAACTTTAAAGTTATGAGCACTAGCTAATAAATCAATAAATATAACTGTAAAGATATAAGATAACTTATTTCCTTAAAATCGATATGATTAAAAAAAATTACGATGTCCTCATGTAATTTGTTCAGCATTTTACGTTACTTGAGAAGATTAAGTTTTTACAAGGTTTTTTGTCCAACTGAATATTTAAAGCCGATTTCCACACACTAAAATAGAGGCTATGTTACTCTGTCTATGATTTCTAAAATCCCCAAAAGGAAAAAAAAAAAAACTACTTGTTTCTTAGCACAAGACATGTTTAATATTGCATGCAAAATGTAAAGGTCTATCATGTTGATAAACACTCTAACAACCTAACTATTTAGGCAACTGAGCTTTCTTCGCCAGTAGTTTTAATTGGTTGATTGTTGAGAGGTGCACAGAGTAAATTTGCGAACAATTTAAGGAAATGACGATTCGTGTGTCAGCTTCCTCCCTTGATTTCACGACTAGTAATTACCTGATTAAAAGAACAACAACAAAAGGTAATTAAGATATTTGTAAAATCTACGAGTTCCTTATATCTCGGGAAGCACAACAATCTCATTTTAAAAATATATAATGGTAAGAAAAGGGGTACGCACGTAGCTATAATAACACCAACATTTATCAACATTTTACCTAAAAACTTAGACATGCCTAAAACAGTAAAACCTTTGAAAATAGAACCCGTCTAAGGTGAAATGCTGCTTTAAAATGAAGAAAGTACGTGGTCCTGTGTAATGCACTACCGTGCAATTATGTGTGATAATATGGAGACATGTCTAAATTGGATAATATTGTGGGTTCTTAGCGTTTTCATTTGAAATTCAAAGGTATGACAATTATATATATATATATATATATATATATATATATATATATATATATATATATATATAAACTTATTGCAAAAATTAACCATTGAAACAGAAATAACTGACCAAATGCAATGAAATTATTATCCCAAATAGCTATGTCAAATTACACATTATAAAACATAGTCCTAACAAATGAAGTATTTATTCAAAAAGTGAAACATAAGTAAAAAAAAAAAAAAAAAAAAAAAAACACAAATGCAAGCTTATAATGTAATTTACTTTTTCAAGGGCTGGGAAACCACATTATAAGCAAAGAATGATTGTTTTCTGTAACTGTCACAAGCTTAAAGCCAAAATTTTGTGACAATTCCAAGCCCTAACAATCATTGGAAAGAAATTGGAAAAAAAAAAAAAAAAAAAAAAAAAAAAGAGGATACCATTGAAAATAGAACACTACAAATCAAACGGAAGAAAATAAATCCATTTATAAACAAATAAATACAAAGGAAGACAAAGAAAATCTATACATTACAACATAAATTTGTCCAGAATCCGAAGCCAAAAATGTTTTGTGCTAAGCACATGGTAAAGTGAATAAGTGAATTCAAACGTACAAGTTAAAATTACAGTTAATTTTCTAAAAGTAGCAGTTATTAATTTAACCATTGTGATTTTAACTATTTCTAATTTAAAATATAAAAATACAAATAAATAATATAAAAACTATAAATTCATTTACTAAAAATATTTTTTAACTTAAATAATTTTAATATATATATTATATTATTGGAATATTTAAAAATTTCACTTGTATTCCAAGTTTTCAGTTAAAAGAGAAAAAAAAAATTGTGAAAATATATATGGTGCTGCCATCTGGTTTTATAATAAACAATAACTAAAAAATAATACTAAAGAATAATAGTAATAGTTTTTTTAAAATCATTATATGGTGCTGCCATCTAGTTAAAGATTAAAACAATATCTAAATAACTATTAATTATTTTGATTAAGTAAATTTTCAGTATAAAATTATTTTATCTATTTATTTTTACATATGTCAACATTTAAATAATTTCAAAACATAAATAAACCCATAAAATCTAAAATATTATTGTAGAAGTCAAATTAAATTTTCATTTTATAAATAATTATATGCAAGCTTAAAAGATTTACCAATATGACTACATGCACTTATTGGAACTAACATCTTGCAAAATTTTATTAACCCTGAAAAATAAAATTAGATTTTCATTTTATAAATAACAATGCAAGTTTAAAAGAAATACCAAAATGGCTACACACACTTAATGGAACTAACATCTTGCTAAATATTATTTATTCTGAAAAATAAAATTAGATTTCACACACTGATAGCTAAAAATAACCAAACATTTCCAATATGTTAACCTCACGTATTGAATCTAATATCTTGCAAAAAATAAAAAATAAAAAAGCATTTAACTAAATTGTTAAATGTTCTCTACCTGGCAAGGGAAAAAAAAAACATTAAATCTCCAATATGGCAACGCACTTATTGGAACAATATTATATTTAAAGTTCTCTCCCTAGAAAAGAAAAAAAATTATAATTTACTATTTAAATTTTTTAATTAATAAAAGATATTTAACCAAAATATTCCCACTCAGCTCTCACATAAAGGAATTCATTCTTTAGCCAAATATATCAGTAATCAAAATGTAAGTGTTTTAACAGATAGAATGTGCAAACATATAAACCCCAATGAAAGCAAAATTTATATTCGTAAAATTGACTTAACTAAATAAAAGGGATAGCCATATTCTACTGCATGTTGAAGAATAAGTTTTAAATTTTGAGTTTTAAAATTATTAGAACAAAGATTGTTTATTCTATGTGCAAAATTTAGTAAAATATTTACAAATACTGATTTATGTATACAAGACTTATAATTAGTAAATAAGTTAACTTTATATATATATATATATATATATATATATATATATATATATATATATATACTTGACTGTATATTCTACAAGTTTATCACTTCAAAGCGAATATATTGCTAAAAATAAATACGATTTCTTTGCAAAATCATACAGTGTCAAAATGTTATGAAAAACATTATTCGACTTAAGAATCAACAATTAAAATTCACACAATTACATTTTATCTGATCAAAATAGTTAAAATAAAATTGAAAATACGCATGGGCGAACGCAGGATTATTTTTTTTGGGGGGGATGAGGGGGAAAAAAGAGCCGGTACCTTCAGCAGTGAAAAAGACCAATAAAATGAAAAAATAAATAAATAAATAAAA
Source organism: Maratus michaelseni (assembly GCA_963931845.1). Lineage (NCBI taxonomy): Eukaryota > Metazoa > Arthropoda > Arachnida > Araneae > Salticidae > Maratus > Maratus michaelseni. The sequence continues at coordinate 177,038,427 of OZ007592.1, read as the reverse complement.
CAATCATCTAAGAAAATTACAATCATGCATAATCAGCTCAATAACAATCCTAAACAAGACTCTCATGTTTACATTATTTATATTTATTTGAAAACATATTTATATTTCTTAAAACCTAAAAAAAAAAAAAAAAAAAAAGAAAAAAGAAAAAAGAAAAAAAATCTTGCTTTTCTAGGATGATGGTACTCTCTCTGTGTACGCCTATGCAAACACGCTTTTTTTAAGACAATGCTAAATATTTTTCAAATAAATCTACAATTATGATAAACAATGTTCAGCTTAACACATAATAATTACCTGCCTTAATTATCTTCAATAAAAAATTCTCTGTCAATAATTATAAGAAAAAGAAAGAAAGAAAAACAAAAGAAACCTTTATATACAAATGAATACATTACAGTTATATGAACTGCTTGAACAATAAAATAATTTTATAATGTTATTCTTCAAAATTGGAGAAAAAAAAAAGGAACTTGCAAAGCAAATAAAAAAAAAATATATTTCCATATTATTAAGCCCAAGAGCGGACATATATTAAAATTATTTTATTTAGTCAATGCTACAATAATGTTGAATTTTTATATTAGATCTTGTTCAGTCTATTTAATCTTAAAAAAATTAATTTAAATTTGAAACATGATATTAAAGCAACTTTAAAACATTTCATTTATTTGAAATGAAATCTAAATAAATCTTCAACCTTTTTTTTCAGTTTTACATGCATTATGCAAAATTTGTATTGTAGCAAATTCTAACAGACAAGAACTATGAGAAGTTCAAATAATTTAAAAAGTTGAAGATTTATTTAAATTTTATTTCAACTAAATGAAATGTTTTAAAGTTGCTTTAATATCATGTTTCAAATTTAAATTTATTTTTTTAAGATTAAATAGACTGAACAATATTTAATATAAAAATGCAACATTATTGCAGCTTTGACTAAATAAAATAATTTTAATATATTTCCCTTCTCGGGACACCGGAGGTGCATAATATGATTAAGCAGTCTCAGACCTTTCCAACGATATATAACATGAGGAGTGTGTGTAAAATTTAGAAAAGTACCCCCCTTAGAGGGGCAAAGTGGGGGGATGGATTGTGGAGATGCATAATATTATTAAGCGGTCAGAGACCTTTCCAACGATATATAACATGAGGGGTGTGTGTAAAATTTAGAAAAGTACCCCCTTGGAGGGGCAAAGTGGGGAGATGAACACTGGAGATGCATAATATGATTAAGCGGTCAGAGACCTTTCCAACGATATATAACATGAGGGGTGTGTGTAAAATTTAGAAAAGTACCCCCCTTGGGGGGGGCAAAGTGGGGGAGGGACACCGGAGGTGCATAATATGATCAAGCGGTCACAGACCTTTCCAACGACATATCACATGACGTGTATCGGCAAAATGTAGAAAAGTGCCCCCCTTGGGGGGCAAAGTGGGGGAGGGACACCGGAGGTGCATAATATGATCAAGCGGTCACAGACCTTTCCAACGATATATCACATGTGGGGTTTCGGCAAAATTTAGAAAAGTGTCCCCTTGGGGTGCAAAGTGGGGAAGGGACACCGGAGGTGCATAATATGATTAAGCGGTCACAGACTTTTCCAACGATATATCACATGAGGTGTATCAGCAAAATTTAGAAAAGTTCCCCCCTTGGGAGGAAAAGTGGGGGAGGGAGCATAATATGATTAAGCGGTCACAGACCTTTCCAACGACATATCACATGAGGTATATCGGCAAAATTTAGAAAAGTGCCCCCCTTGGGAGGCAAAGTGGGGGAGGGACACCGGAGGTGCATAATATGATCAAGCGGTCACAGACCTTTCCAACGATATATCACATGTTGGGTTTCGGAAAAATTTAGAAAAGTGCCCCCCTTGGGGGGGCAAAGTGGGGGCAGGGACACCGGAGGTGCATAATATCATTAAGCGGTCACAGACCTTTCCAACGATATATCACATGTGGGGGTGTCGGCAAAATTTAGAAAAGTGCCCCCCGTTTGGGTTGTATTTTTCAAGTATGCTGTAAATACGTATGTGCTTGAATTTTCAAGTACGGGGATGTAATGGAACCCCCCCCCTCCCCTCCCCATAATTTTTGACGCTGCTTCATTTAAAAAAAATTATGTTATTAGTTATAAAATATCGTAAAGTTTGAAACAGATCGCTTTATTGTATTTCCTAATTGTGTTCGCGCCCTTCTCCCCCCCCCTCCCCATAATTTTTGACGCAGGCTCACTTTTAAAAAATTATGTAATGTGTTGAAGATATCGTAATGTTTAAAACAGATCGCTTTATTGTATTTCCTAATTGTGTTCGCGCAACACATTGTGTTGTAAAATTACATCCCCATACTTGAAAATTCAAGCACATACTCATTTACAGCATACTTGAAAAATACAACACATTATGTTGTAAAATTACATCCCCGTACTTGAAAATTCAAGCACATACTCATTTACAGCACACTTGAAAAATACAACACATTGTGTTGTAAAATTACATCCCGTACTTGAAAATTCAAGCACATACTCATTTACAGAACACTTGAAAAATACAACACATGGTGTTGTAAAATTACATCCCGTACTTGAAAATTCAAGCACATACTCATTTACAGCATACTTGAAAAATACAACACATTGTGTTGTAAAATTACATCTCCGTACTTGAAAATTCAAGCACTTGCTCATTTACAGCATACTTGAAAAATACAACACATTGTGTTGTAAAATTACTTCCCCATACTTGAAAATTCAAGCACATAATCATTTACAGCATACTTGAAAAATACAACACATTGTGTTGTAAAATTACGTCACTGTACTTGAAAATTCAAGCACACATTCATTTACAACACACTTGAAATTTACAACACAAGGTGTTGGCGATTTTTTTACCCACACATTGTGTTGTAATCAGTCATATTCATTTTTTACAGTGTATATCTATTCAAATTTTAATTGCTTAATAGGCGTTAAAATTTGAATATTATGAATGCAAGGCGTGAGAAATTTTCTCTGAAAAAATTTCCAAGTATTAAATATGAATTTTGATATACCTAATTAAATCTTCAGCAGAGCTGAAATTACGCTGGAAATTAATGAATACAAAGGATGTGAATTATCACTTATACTACGCAGCGTAGAACCAACAGAGTGTCATGTCCTGTTCGGGGATCGAAACCGGATACCTTGGTATAGCGCACCAAGTTCTTTACCATTTAAGCCACCAGGACGACATCCAGTCTAGCATTCTCTCACTGTTAATATAAATTTAATTTTCTCATGCATATCACTGCAGTTGTGCTCATGATTGACGCACCATCTTGTGCTGCAGAACAGAGAGAATGCTAGATAGGATGTCGTCCTGGTGGCTTAAATAGTAAAGCACTCAGTGTGCTATACCAAGGTATCCGGGTTCGATCCCCGGTTTTGACATTTTTTCACTCTGTACTCTGTGTAGTAAAGAGATAATTCACATCATTTGTGTTAATTTGATTTTAAAAAATGAGTTAAGAAATTTTTTTGTATTGGAGTTGTGCTAATTGAGTGTTAAATTTAAAGGGATTTTTAAGTGAATGAGTAGTAGCTTGGTTATGCTATTTACGGCTTTATCTGTATTTTATATTTTCTTATCTGCTGTGCTGAATTTTGTCTTTCAACATGAATTGAGGAGTACAGCCTTAACGCCTTTACATGCTACGATTTTTAACTATGATTCGTCCATCTACTGTTTATTGAAAATGTCACGGTGGTCGATAACCGAAGGTCCCAGAGTAAATATGGAGTAAAAAGTGGGTTTAAGAAAACAGCTAACGGAAATTATTTCAGTATTTTTTATAAATTATTATTTTTTTTTCTTAGATCTACTATATACAGACTGGCCCAGATGGTACTGTTTAAAAAAAAGTTGTATAGCTCGTGATAAGTATTAGTGAGAGCAGTCTAACGTGGTGTACATGATTTCAAAATAGGCAACTGTTGATGCATGCGTTACGTTAGGGAGCGGTGATTTTAAGCTGATTGTCTGAAGAAACAAAGTTATTGCTACCGTGCAAAATCAACTTAAAAAACCACTATAGTTTATAATAGTATATAAGTTATAGTACGCCTCCATCTGTGAAAACTTCTCAAATGATATGCAATATAAGTGCAATATCATTGCATGGTAGATAAATAAGGGTCAAAAACACAATGCGGCGATATTGCATGCCATACGAGAAGTTTTATCAGATGGAGAGTTCAAATTACAGTTATTGTAAGTCTTTCTCAGCCCAGTAACGGTAACTTTGTTTGCTCAGACAACAAACTTAAACTCGTCACTCACAAACGTAACGCACGCGTCAGCAAATTGACCACTATAAAGATGACGTGTACCACGTTAAATTTCTCTCGCTAAAACCTAGTACGATATATGATTTTTTTTTCAAACATTACCGACGGGGCCACCCTGTATATGGCGAGTCTAAGAAAAATAGAATGATTTATGCAAGTACGGAAATTATTTCAGTTTTTTTTAAATATATTTTTTTCAAATATATTTTTTTCATATTTATACTCTAATACATTTACTAGACCGCTGAACCTAATCACATTGCTGCTTCTACATATTTCATTAACTCTATATTTCTCAATATCAGTTTTCCGAAACTTCTGTTACTGTTGACTTATATATTTGAAAGCTTTCGCTTTCCTTTAAATAATTTCTGTGCATTTAGTCTAAGCCTTCGATTTATTGCGTATAAAATACCAAAGGAATGAGAGTATCAACCCGAATGATACACACATGCATGAGAAGGAATTTGATTTCTCTCAAGGATTAATATTTCTGTATAATTTAAAAATTTATTTTAAAGTCGCATGAATAAAATTTTAATTTCAAATAAATCTTTATGCATTTGAGATCTTCAGTGGTTTTGTCAAAATATGTATAACGTTTATTTTTTTCTGCCTCAAATAATTTTAAAAACAAAAATGCAAAAATATCATATGTTGCTCATTTTTAACTCATTAAATCCAATCCTGCAAACATATATTTTCGGGATTTATGCCTCTATTTTCATAGCGAATAAATCAGGTAAAAATTAATATTTAAAAATAGTTATACTCAACCTTTAAACCCGTACAAATCCGTGTTTTAGGTGCGTACGTAATTATATAAATTCGTAGCTCCTATAGTCGTCGTCTGGTCCGCCCGCATATAACAGCGTAAAAACTACCCAATCGAATTGTTTGAAATTTAATATATATAATCGTTGTAGAATTTTGCCGAATCATTTCAAATGTTATGAAAATAGAATCAAAACTTAAAAATATATTAATAAAAATATAATAGTCTAAATATCGATTTCAAGTTCTGAAAATTTCAAAGCTACTATAAGTAAATTTGAAAAGAAATGGCTTAAACTAAAAAGATTTATTTTATATTAAAAGCGATAACATCCTTATACATAAATTATATCTGAATACGTGCACGAGCAAATATAACGGTTACTTAACCGTAATTTATCACTAATTCTGACCAATGAGAACGTTTCGTAATATGATGAAGTAATCGTTATCTATAAAAGCGGTTACATGACTGGACAGTTTGCTGATATTTCTTATAGTGTATTAATGTGCAATGAGTGAAAGTAACATTTTGTAATTTTTAACTGTTTATTGTACAATTTAATTATATTTATGATTTATATTTTGGAATGGTGAACTCAGATGAAAAATTACAACAAATATGATTTATTTATCAATTAGAATAATTGTGTTAAAAATTAATCAAGTGTAATTACGTATCCAGCATTAACTTAAAGTTCCATTACCTGCGATTTATTCTGTTACGCTGTTACAGAAAACAGACCAGATAGTATTGTCAAAAAGTTGTCTGAGTGAATTGTTCCACCAGATTGTCCAGAACAGCTCAGTTGGCAGAGCATTGACAGCTTAAGCCAAGAAAATGTCTGTCCGTCAATCTCTGTCTCTGTCTGTATGTGACACAAATCTTGTGGGCGCCTTTCTCAAGAACAAATGCACGGAATTTAATCAAACTTCAGATTCAGTTAGACCCTGACATAAATTGGAGTAGATTATGTTTTGATGTAAATCGCCCTACAGGTGGCGGTGCTATCTGCTATACTGCATTTTTCGCAGATTTTGTGGAGATTCTATCTGAAGAACTAATGCACGGAATTTAATCAAATTTCAGATTCTCTTAGACATTGACATAAATAGACGCTGATTAGGTTTTGGGTAAATCGCCCGGTGGCGCTGCTATGCTGTATTTTTCACGATTTCCGCAATAGCTATATGAGGGATTTAGAATGACAGTGGAGTAAGTCAATATTTAGTAATTTGAGAAATGAATTGTTTTGTGAAACTTCTCGTATCGCCGTTGCAATAAGTGGTCCAACTTGTTTTGCCCTCTAGCGGCTCCCAAAGTGAACTATGACTTATTTAACTGTCACACTCAACAGAAATTAATATACGTTCAATGAAAATATGGTTATCTAGATTTTTCAAATTTTTGACTTACTCCGCTGTCAGTCTAACTCCGTCATATCTCAAGAACTAATGCACGCAATTTCACCAAGCTTCATATTCTGTTACATCTTGACATAAATAAATTCTTATTAGGTTTGGGTGTATACCGCTCAATAGGTGTCGCTGCTGTGCTCTGTTTTGCACTATTTTCGCGATAGCTGTATCTTAAGAAGAAAAATATAGTAATTTAATTTTGGTTGCAGACGATTTGTAAAAGAAGAGAATTGAAAATTAGAAAAATACACTGCTCAAAACAATTAAAGGATATTTGAAGTTTTATATAAAATAAAGATATAAACGAAATTTTTTTTGCCGAAACTAGAAGAAGAGAATCACAAATGCAAATTTTTCTGGTTTTCAAACTGTGGAGTATGCAAATTTTGAGTTCGACGTCAAAAACGTCGCTTCAGCGGCAGCGAATGAAATTTGACTTTCAACTGGATAAAAGAGAATGAAGACAAGGATGATCGGCATTCAGTGATTGCTTTGTTTCGATGAGTACGATGTCTCAGCGAAGTCATTTGACAGATTCAGAAGCTTGGAGAATTGTTGGTAGGTTAGAAGGGGGCCAAACTCAAGCTGAAGTAGCGCAAGCCATTGGAGTCTCACAAAGTGTCATTTCCAGGATCTGGAACCGTTTTTTGGAGAGTGGATGTGCAGGCCGAAGACCAGGGCAAGGTCGTAGACGGGCAACAACGCCCAATGAAGATCGGTATTTAGCGTTAACAGCTCGGAGACACTGAAACATGAACGCTACTCTTCTCCAACAACACCTTCGCTCGGCTACAGGCACCACGATTTCAACTCAGACTGTCCGAAACCGGCTCCATGCTGTAGGTCTGTATTCTCGCCGATCGATGGTATGTGTTAGATTAACATCAAGGCATCGTCGCGAACAAGGGAGTGGGCAACCGAGCATGTCAACTGGAGGAGAAATGAATGGAGCAATATTCTGTTTTCTGACGAGTCCCGTTTTTCTGTGCATCCGGATAATAGGCGTATTTTCATCTGGAGGGACCGTGGCAGTAGGAATAATCCTGCATTCGTGCACGAAAGTGTCAGATTTGGCGGTGGAGGAGTGTTGGTGTATGGTGGCATCTCCATTGACGGGCGCACTGACCTCTACATCATTCGAGATGGAGCTCTGACTGGTCGCTGATATAGGGATGAGATCCTCAGACCTATTGTAGTCCCTTACGCTGCAGCAATCGGAGATAACTTCATTTTAATGGACGATAACTGCAGGCCACATCGTGCAAACCTGGTGGAGGATTTCCTTTTCGAGGAAGGAATCGTTCGAATGGAATGGCCAGCGTGTTCTCCAGACATGAATCCAATCGAGCACGTTTGGGACGCTCTAGGAATACGAGTTTCTGGCCGCCAACAACCCCCACAAACTCTCCAAGAACTGGAAAGAGCTCTTCTGGAAGAGTGGGGCAGAATACCCCAACTCGTCATTAATAGCCTCATTGAGTCCATGCCTCAAAGGTGTTCAACGTTGCTGGCCGCCCGTGGAAACCATACCCCCTACTGAAAATGATTTTCTTTGAAGAAAACACCTTTTCTTATTCTTTTTTTCGCATATGCACAAATTGTGTTTTTTTCCTTTTGTACACAAATGCGCAATAAAATGCATTTTTTTCTGCCAAACATGTGTAATTTATTCTCATATAACCTACTATGTCTGTCGACCATGTATCAATCAGCTAAAAAGTTTCCCAGATACAAAATCCACCTAAAACTGCAATATCCTTTAATTGTTTTGAGCAGTGTACAAAAATTGGAATGGGAAAAGGAGAAGGAATTTTATGATTGTTAAATTAAAAAAAAAACTTCATTTACAAAAATAACTTATTAAACAAATTATTAATTTTGCAACAATTTAAGGGCTTTTAATATCTGTAAGGATTTTGATTTATTGAAACATGATCCAAAAACTTTAATATAGGTATTATTTACAGAATAAACTTTTTTGGCATCAAGTTCTTTTAATGAGAAGTCACTGGTGTATTAAAATTTACATAAATATTGAGAGTGTCATAAAAATATTAGTATTACTTTTATAAAAATAAATATTAAACTTCAATATTATAACTCATTGCGCTTATTATTCAAAAGAAGTGAAGTCGAACTTGAATTTTTTGTCAAACAGAAATATTGCAGCATAAATAATGATTATAAACAATAATCAAGAAAATTACTTAATAAAAATAAAGGAATTCTCTTGCGGAAACACCAGATTATAAATATCTATATCTTTAAAAAATAATACACTAAATAATATAAACTTTCTTTCCCAAAATATCTTCTTTCTCTTTTTCAGAAGCAAATGCAGTTGTTAAAATGATTCCATATAAAAGACATAATAAAAAAATTCGAGAGATTGTGCGAAATTCACTTTTAGTGGAACTTTGACTTTTTTCAATGTGTTGTAGCAGGGCTCGCAGCGTCCTATATTGTTTTAAATAATCCCCACCATTATTTTCAAAATATAATATTCACAATATCCTTCTATTGCACATTTTAAAGAAATTTATGTTGAAATTTATAGTTTGAAAATAGTGGTATCAAATATATAAAAAAATATAGGACGCTGCGACCCCTCGTTGTAGTCATACACACCTTGTTTAATTTTATTATTACAACGAATGAACAACCAATGTTACTTATTAAGTGCGTATTATAATCAATACTGTTTGAATCGTCAAATAGTTACAGAATGAACGAAAAATATCCGAAAGCACTGTGGGATATACATGGATTCTTCTAAAGTCAAGCACGTGTGAGGTACGACTACAGCTCAGGTATGCACCGAAAGTTCGACTCCTTTTTCACAGAAATCAAATGCGTGCCGAAACTCACCGAAAATGAAAATGAAACCGAACTTTTGGTCAGTATCTAGAAAAAAAATCCTGAACTTACTACTGAGAAAGATCACGAGCGTACGAGGCGAGCTGGCGAACGTGTTGCAGCCGGAAGGTAAACGTACTTAATGCACAATAAAATAATTCGCCCTCTTTTCCTACATCGTCTACTAATATATAGAGTGGGCAGAAATTAGTTGGGCAAAGAAAAAAAATGGTTGATTATGTGTAGTTATACAGCCAAACATGAGATTACACATGATAATAAGATATCGGAAAATTCAAAAGTTACCTTGTCTTATAAATGTTCGATGTGGACACCCTTCATTGCTTTGTAAATATACCACCGGTAAATCAACTCTTGCCAAATGGTTTTCAGCATGTTCACATTGATCAAAGAAAAAACAGTGCTCATTAGTAACTTCAATTCAGGAATGAATTTCGAATGTCGCGGATCTTAAATCTATTTGTTAATAAAATCATACACAGAAATCTTAGGGTGAAAGAACTGGTAATCATGGTGGCCGTTGAATGACACTTCCGCAAACCAATCCAATAACCAATCTGAGACTTTCAGCAATGATGTAAAAAGTATATCCGCAAACTTATGGTACAATAATAATAATATTTTGCCATTGGAAAATATATTATACTTAATATTTCTCAAATTATTCAGTTACGAAACTGCCCAAGAAATTTGTGCCCACACTGTATATGTTATGGTGTTATTGAGGCAGAAATTGAACTTGACCTTTCGTTTGCTATTTCCGATCATCGCTGAATGCAAATATTATTCCTCGGGTGGGATGTCTGCATCACCTGGAGAAGATTATGACACTCCATGGATAATTTGCATTTCTAGACTATTAATAAACAGAAAATCCAAAATTTACCGTTGGAACATTTTGAAGTTCTGGATATAGAAATCCCCATGATCAAGACACTACCTGAATTCCCGTTTATGATTAAATACATTGATTTAAGATTTGCTTAGTTCAAAATATTACTAGGATAAAAATGGATATTTCTGTAAGTTTTATGACATTAAGAAACGTTACAAGCTAACTGTTGGACCAAGTTTATAAAAAGTTTTGTCTTACTCATATTCAGATTACATTTGACATATGTTTTTAAGAAAACAACACGTGAATTTAATTGCTTCGCTAATATACATTTATCAAGGTGCAACATTCAAATATAATTACAAAAATAATTATGCGAGCTTCGTCACAGTATAATGACTAACATAACCTGCAGTTATTTATGAGTAATATTTTTTTACTAATGCGCAAAGCCATTTGAAGTTAATCCGGAAGAATTTTCTGCTATATATCCTGCCTTTGCATTTACTAAAAAGTTTATTTTGTATATGAATAAATGATGTGAGGTAATAAGGAATTTCTTTTCATTAAGTTTAAACAAAAAATATATATTGATAACTTTAAAATGAGTTTTTAAGGACGAATTTATGAGTGAAATAATCCTACAATCGTACATTTTATTTGAAACGGATATTAATCGCATTTTTTAAAGTTTATTTTAATGTTAATCTTAAATTAACTGTTTAAATTAAAACATTTGAAATTTTCAAAGTTTGTTTTTTCTCTCTGAATAACTTGGTCATCAAAAAATATGAGATGTTCTTTTTTTATATTGAACAACTTTAGTATCGCATATACAGAAGACCAATGCAACATTGAAAATGCTTCTTTTGCAAAAAAAAAGATCATGTTTCTGTGCAAATCACGTTTTTATTCGCAATATCTATACTAATAAAAGAAAGTTTCGTTCTGTGGGTGTGTGTATGTCTGTGTGTCTGTTGGCGATGACTAAGAAAATATAGCGCACCTAGAAGCCTGAAAATTTAGATTTAGGTAGTCCAAGCCCTCTCCTGGTGCACCTGAGTCTCAGAATTTTAATATTTTGAAAATTAGAGTAGTAATTAATTAAAAACTGATCAAAGACCACAAAACAAAAAAGCACTCTTCCAAAATCCACGCGCGCATGCTCAGAAGCCTTTCTGCCGTTCTTTCCGTGAAGAGAAGAAGCAAATCACCAGTCAGCCTGTTTATTTTTCCGTTTTTCTAAATTCGCCACGGGCGAACTGCTGTAAATACGGAAAGACCGCCAACATATTCTAAAAGAACGTACTTTAAAGTCTTGAACGATTCTGTCGGTTTGAAAAAAAATTGCCATTTAACCCTTTAAAAAAATAAAAAATAAATAAAAAAGCGTCGAATTCATGTTTTTTATTTTCCTCCATTTTCTGAATCTCGTCATCCGCCGGAATACAGTATATACCGAAAAACCGAGTTCACCAAATTAAAGATCTCATTTTGCCATTTTCAAAGTAACCATTGGTTTTAAAAAATACGAAAGTTAACTTTTCGAAAAAGTATATTTTCTGTACGCTGTTTCGCGATTTTTGGGATTTTGCCAATTAAAAAAAAATTGCAATCGTAGTTCCGAGCAAGGTACGAAAAACTAAAAATACCAGACAATATCTATATTTTTTTCATTTTTTGACATCTGTAATTGCTTTTGAAAAATACGAATATTAACCCTTTGAAAAAAATTCGCGCGCAGGACTCACTTTTGCGAATTCCGATTTTCTGCGATGTATAAAATCGCGCATCGGCTCTCTAAAATAACCAAACAAACAAACAAACAAAAAAAAAAACACCTAAGGACCTTTCGAAAACGTTTTTTATCGTAAGTCAATTTCGCATTTTTAACGATGCTTCCTATCTTTAAAATTTCGAATCTGCGTTTATAAACAAAATACGAAAAACTAAAAATACAGCGCCTAATCTTCGCTTTTTAAAATCTCGTATCTGTTTGGAAAAAATTGATTTTTAACTTTCCGAAAAAAAAAATCTTTTTTTCGGCCCAGGTTTAAAAATCGGCATCGATTCGGGGAATGCGAATACGGACAAACAGAAGACACCAAACATAGACACGTTTATTTTCTTCAAAACGCACTGTTGGGTTATAAAAAATATCTACATTAACCCTTTCGAAACCGGTCGTTTACATAACCCACTTTCGCGATTTCCGCTATTTTGGCAATGTTTACACGTGGTTAAATTTCAATTCTACTAGAAAATCTGGTTGGGTCGAGTGTTCTAAAAAGGCCTATTCCAGAACAGACTACTCCCCCTGACGGTGGAAGATGGAATTATAGGCGTATCTTTGGTTCTATGAGCCGGATTATGACGGGGTTTGGCTCATTCGACTTGATATCTATAGCCTTAAATATTTTGTTTCACTTTCTACCGCCAGGGTGCGCTTTTCAATTTCGGGTTCTATGGGCCCGATTACGACGTGGTTTGCCTCATTCAACTTGATATCGATAGCTTTCCAGATTTCAGTCATGTTCGTATAGAACAGATTGTTATTATCGCGGTCCCGGGCAACACCGGGCGGGTCAGCTAGTAGTATAATAACACATTCGCGCGTTGTGTACGTATACTGCATCGGGTTGATTAATATAATTGATTTTCCTGACACGTGGTTCGGGTAGAGTTAACTTTATTATCATTATTATTATTATTATTAATTATTACTTTTTGCTGTGAATCAGGATGACTTTAACTTTGTTTGCTACTGGTCCATTTGTTTGCAGCGGGTTGATTCAAACTATTTTCTGTTAAGATGAGTTTTGGGTTCGTATTCCTGAACGGATTCGAGTATATGGAACTTTGAATAAAAAATTACATGCTATTCTTTCAAGTGAAAAATATATTGTAATATGGATGAGCAAATACTCTTTTGTCTGCACAACAGATAGATATAATATTTAGAGACATTATCACAGATTTCCAAAACTGTATAAAAAAATATAAAAAAAAACTATAGACCTTAATTTTTTTCCTTATCGGATTTCGGATCGGGTTCAGGATTGAAGTACATCGGGTATTCATTGGATTTCACACTGATAAAATTTTTTTGTTGCATTTGGATTGGTAAAAATATTTTGTCGTGTTCGGGCTTGATATAACCTGACCATAAAGGACTGTTATTGTTATCCGAAATCACGACACAATGAACCGTTCTATAAAAGGCTGCTACTAATTCTTCTTTCGGAGTTAATTTAATTCTAAATTTATATGGATGGAAAAGTGTACCACATTCAGTATATACGCAGTGTACCAAATAATAAGACTAAAGTTTTTATGGAAAAAAAAACAAGAAGTGTGTTTACATTTTTTAAATTTCACATATTCATAATAATCTCCTGTAAACTCGATACAATTTCTACATCGATCATACTTGTGTTAAAATGCACTGTTAAAGTCATAAACTGGTTTAACCATCAATCGATTGGTAAAGCATATTGGTTGCCATAAAACCGTTCCACGGGAACTTCGTCGTGCATCAGAAACCAGTTGTTCATCTAAAAATATTCTTTCCTGACGCATCGCATATGGGCAAAAAGACAATGCATTACTTCACAAACCGGGAACACATTTTTCTTTTGTGCAATTTTTTTCTAGGATTGCCCTGGCTGTTTCATTACCAACACGAAGGTCTATAGCACGAGGCCTAGTTGTTATTAAATTGTTGTGGACAACAATTTTACGTGCTTTTTAAACATTTCCATTTTCCCGATCATACACAGAATGTCCCACGATAATTTTAAAAGGGAAACTATGTGCACGCCCAAGACACTTATGCTCAGATTACATTCAACCTTCCGCACGTCTTGATACATTTTTTTGGCACTTTTGACGGATTTGCTGTGATATTTAATCATCCCATTCTTTTCAATCACCGCTTCACTGATTTTGACACACTTCATTGACAAAGTCTTACCTTGAAGGTGCATTTAATAGCAGTCTAAGCAAGTCTGTATGAGACCCATAAATCATACACCTTGTCATTCTTCCCGAATTATTTTGTGGTCATCGACAAAAGAAATGCGAGTCTCAACAAAAGAAAGAGGCATTGACCACCTGTCAGCACCCTTCACTGCTTCAACATCTGAACTTTAGACATGCTAAAAAAGTCATAAAACTTCAGAGTCCGATAAACCACAAGAAACAAGCAGCGGGTAAATCTGGTGGTATGGGCCAACTTTTACTACTGCCACGCGGAAACTGCTGTGTCCACCAATCAGACATCATGATACAGCACACCCTAGCGGTCAATTCTATAACCCGATTTCGAGCTTGCATTTTCATACCTGGCCGGGAAAGAACAAGTCTCATTAATTATTTGGCGCACTGTGTATATTAAAAATTCAATTATCAGAAATATTATAAGACAAAATGACAAATTTTTCTCTTTATCATTTGCACCAATATTTACATTTCAGCATATTAAACCACGTCATAACAGGCTTAAGTAAACTTAATTTTAAATTTATTTATGTAGCAAAGTATTCGACTTATTCAATTTATGTGTTGAACATTCTGTCATAAGAAATATCACGATACTAAATGACAACTCTGCTTGTTTGTCATGTACCACTACCTATATTTCAGCACACGTAGTCATTATCTAACACCCTTGGATGCACATGTTAAATTTGCAGGATTACAGCTTGATTAATTGTGTTTTGCGAGCGCAGATGAAGATAGTTAACTAAACTATGTAAGCATAATTGATTTTATAATTGAAATGGTGTTAAGAGCAACTGAAATTTTGATATATGCCGCTCGTTTAAATTGTTACATTTCCTAGTCTGCTACGCAAGGTAAATATATTTCGTGGATTGAACATCGTATAAGATATTTATCAGTTTAGAAATTAATAACTTAGCTTAATGCTTTCACATACAGATGTCTCATAATTATAAGTAGAAATGTACAAGTCGTACAAGACATGTCGGTTCCGTCGATCTTAGCTTTTCGTACTATTTTCTTTAATTCTGTTTATAATAATTAATATGCAACGCACTTCTATTATAACATAGAATCTGTTTTGTTACTTTTTTCTCAATATTGAACCAAACACTTTTATAGATTCCGTATCATAATTTACTTTGTAATGTGTACTAAGAAAACCTTTTGAAGTTCACTCCATTGTTCCTTTGTTAAGAAATATGTAACTAACCGAAATGGTGTCCGACTACAATAATAGCGGGAATGAAATGGTGAAACAGAAATGTTCTACTTCAAGTTTAGTTGTAATAATACATGTTAAAACAAAAAAATTTGTATGGGGAAACAAAAGTCGCAACCAACGTATTCATTTAATAAGTATAAAAGTAAAAATAGTTCCTTTACAGTGCTTTAATTTAGCGTTTTTCAGATTATGATTATTATTATTATCATTGATTTGATTTACGCTTGGTAGAAAGCACGAACTAGTTTATTTATTAAAAAATGTATAATTTTCGCCCTGTTTTCTTTTAAGGATATACTCGGGGCAATAGGAAATAAATAAGCTTTATTTTATCTATCTATTCAGGATTTCTAAATTGTTTTTTTAACGTATCATCATTAATTAAACTATTAATTGATAGCAGGGTATTTTTTTAACAAAAAAAAAACATACTTTTAATTTTTTATTTTTGTTTTGTTTTCTACTTTTTAATATTTAAAAGATTTCATTGCTGCAGTTCCATTCTCAATATTGGCATATTTTCGCGACCGTGGTGTGATGCAGAATTAAATCCATTCTTATTGTAACTTGTATACCATAAAAATGTCGCCAGACGGAAAAATACCTTAAAATTAATTTATTAATTTATAATTCAGGTCTAAAAATATTAAAATGCTGTATTGTCATCGGAAACACACCTATGTACATAATGTTTATAGCAATTCTAGCATTGAACTGAGTAAAAAATCGATTACAACACTTCCATCTTTACATACATGAACAAAGTAAAGTTAAATAAATGAATGTAAAAATGCGGGGTGTCTCATTTCTAACCTAACTCGAAAACTTTGCATAGCTGTGTTATTAATGAAGATACTACAGCACCAGCAAGCAGCAAACTGCAGAATTAGCATTCTATTGTCTAAAACGGTACGAGATACAGAAAAGAGTCAATTATAATTTTGTAAATTGCCTCCAATTTATTATGAAATGATGTCTTATATTTATAAATAATTTTACCAGAAGTCCTGAAAAGTAAATTTCTATATCCTATCATTAGTTTATACACTCCAGTAATTGCGTGCAGAAGTTTTTATAAAAAGTACATGCACATTTACTCATAAAATTAGCGTAAATAAGCAAGATACAGTTTATTTTAATCAGAAAACCAAGTTAATAATGCTCAGTGTGTTCACTAGCGGCAGCAATTCATCGTGCATTCTGCATGTGCCCGGATAGTGGACACAATCAGCATACATAATTTGAATTATTAAATAAAATTAACTATGTCTTGTTTAAATCTGTTGGTTTTAAAGTAAGTGTGAATCTGCCTTACAACGTCGCCCTTCTGCATGCAATAAGGGAATTATTTAAATTGATGATTGGATACAAAAATTACAATTCAGGGCTTCTGATAAAATTAGTCTTACATGAAATACATTATTTCATACACAATCCAGAACACTTTACAACGTAGTAATTCACTTTTCCCCGTATCGCTGACTGATTTCTTGATAGGAGAGCTAACTCCACAGTTTAACACTAGGTGACGCTGTAAGTGGTCTGATCTCGTATCAGATAATCACTTTACTATATCTAGATGCCACTCTTCAGACTACAACTGTCACCGTTCTGAAGTTAATTATGGGGAGAATAATATGGAGGGTATTCACACTGTATATAGTTACGTTTAGTGTAAGTTGAAAACACACTTCTACCATAAAATAAACGTTTAATTGCTCTCCAAGAAAATATATCCAAAATGTCCAATATGGAGGGTATTCACACTGTATATAGTTACGTTTAGTGTAAGTTGAAAATACACTTCTATCATAAAATAAACGTTTAATCGCTCTCCAAGAAAATATATATTCAAAATGTCCTTCCTTCAGTTTACGAATTTTTATGTGAATGGTACATAAAATTTGAAACACATTGCTTCTAAATTACAAATAAATCAGTAGATTCTTTAAGTAATAAATATAGTAATCATGTTGAAGTGTACAATATTCTATCAATGATTTAAGTCATTTCATTAAAAATTTTGAGATGCTGTATAAAAAGAAGAAGAATATTTTTGTATATATTGTTTCTTACTTTTCCATCAGCTCTTTGTTCACTGTTTAACTTATGGACGCATTGTGCATTGGGCAAGAAAAATTCATGATGTTAATTTAAATGTATAGAAAACACTGAAGAATGTAAATAAGTCATTAATAAAATATAGAGATTTAAATTATAAATATTGGTTAATAATTAACATGTTGTGGAAATTCAGTCATAAACTGTATCACCTTTTGCAGGGAAAATTTGATTCTGAGAATTTTTAACTAATGTTCCGTCATAGCTGTCTATGAGCCCAATAAAAAGGATGCTTAAGGATGCTTAAGGAGGCTTGCCAGAAATGGCAACAATGTTACTATACATTGGGTGCCAGGTCATACTGGCATACCAGGTAATGAGCTTGCTGATAGTCTAGCAAGGAAAGGGTCGATTACTCCCTTTGTTGGACCAGAACCAGCTATTAGCATTTCTAAGGACTGCATCAGAACTACTGTTTTTAAAATTCTAAGAGAGCAGCAGTATCAAGAATGGCTTGACTCAAGTGGACAGAGGCAAGCGAAAGAGCTCAACAGGAACTCATTGGGCTCAGAAGGAATAGTCTACGAAATATGATGGAACTGTTAACAGGGCACTGTAGACTTAATAGACACCTTTGCATTATGAAGGTTGTCAGTGATCCTCTTTGTAGGGGTTGTAGTACGAGGAAGAGACTGCTTCACATGTCCTTTGTAGCTGTGAAGCATATGCTGCCTATCGTTTTGAACACCTGGGTCGACATCTGATTGAGCCATGGGAAATTCAGGATATTTCTATCAAATATCTGCTGAATTTTATGTCAGCTACTGGCCTGTTTAGGGACTAAGTGGGGATGGTTTTTCCTCTTTCATCTTTGGGGGAGAGTACAACAGACCTCTGGTAGCGGTGCTTTGGCTTTCGAGCCACCCCCCCCCCTCAGTAATACAGTAAGGATGCTTAAGGATGCCATTATGTTGAAATCATGAATGCATGAGAAAAGTCTGATATTTTGTTGTTGTTGTTGTTCTGTTTTTAATATACAAAGAAATAATTTAGATATATAAATCAAATGTTTCTCATGTTTGTATATTTTTTAGAAGTACTTCGGTCTGTAAATTTCAAATTCACATTTTAACACGCATAAATTTATGCATAACTTATTTGTTTTAAAATGTGATGGCAGCCCGTCGCCCAGCCACCCTACAGGTCCAAGACTCGCCTTTCAAGAGGCGCTTTGAACGAGACTAACTCAAACTTTCATCCCTTCGAGCTCGATAAAATGAGTACCAAAAGTACTTGGGAACAAAAGACAGGAGTTTTGAATCATGCTGAAAACCCGACTGAGATGTATGCTACATAAGGAAAGGGCATGTTTACAAACAGACACTCAACCAATCTGCCACTACATTTTTGTCGTAGCGATCATTGCAGGAATCGCCATAGCGACGTACGCCAATCATAGACCTGTTTAAGTTAGACCAATCAAATCGCCCCATCTGATGCGTACAGTAGGTGTCATAAAGAACGGACAGATTTTTCTTTCTATTCAACAAAAATTTAACCAACAGTGACTTCAGCTGACCTTTTCTGATAACACCTCAAAACCAATGGTCAAGAAGGCAGAGTTCGGCACCTCAGACCATGAACTTTATATGACTGCAGCGCCGCTGCAATGTCTTTTTTTTGTTTGCTTTAAACATAGTAACATCGATTAAACTGATTACATTTTTAAGACGCTTTATGACTTTTTTTTTACTACATTAGATCATTGAGCAGATAGAACAATAATTTTCACTGAGAAAATTATTTGGAATTAAGACCAACTGTTAAAATGATCGTATTGAAAATATTATATAATGGTCTAGGGTGAAAAATCTTTTGCAGTGCATTTTAGTGATGTTACGATATTTCGAACATAATGATATTGGTATAAATCACTGAAGTATATTCAACATGATTTTTCAGGAGTATAGAATAAGTCGCATTTATAGTTCGTTTACAGGGTCTCACAAAATAATTAGTTTACATTATGATTTAAAAGGAAAAATCGCTTGCAGTGTATTTTAATGATGCAATAATATTTCAAACGTAATGAAATTAACATAAATTTATAAGGTGTTGTAAAACATACTTTCTTTAGAATATGCAAAGCATTTATCATTCAGTTATAAGGTCACACAAAAGAATTCGGTTACAGACTATGATCGATAATTTCTGGAAATGGGTTTTCCGCTGTGGTATGCATTTTTAAAATTATCTGTTTTTAGTGCATTACGTGATGAGTATAAATTCTATAGATTATGTACAGGGCTGCACGGTATAATTTGCACACATTACTGAATATGCACGACAATTGTTGAAAAAAGATTTTTACCAAGTTATGTGTGTGTTTTTAAAACATTTATTTAGCTATATCATTCCATTCTGTACATAAAAGAGATTTATTAATAATATTATGTTGTGTTGGAAAGTGTATCATAATCTATATGCTCGATGCATTTTTCCGTCTTGTTTTTAATTTGCGTGGAATATTTATTTTTCCAGGACTGTGCATACAAATCATCTATAATATACGGACTACAAAATCAAATTTGTTATTGAGGAAAGATTACTCTTTCAGAGTAAATATGAAACATTTATGGAAATAGCTGGCGTTCCCGTAAAAGCAGTCGGTGACACGTTTTCTCATTTTTCAGTAGCAAAGAAAAGCATGAGATATTGCAAGCATATTCTTAATTTAATAATATTTATAAATAAAATCGATCCGAAGGAAAATACTTTTTGCAGATATTATTCAAGCTCCCGTTTCTTAGTCTCCATAGAATTTTATATGAGGATTTTGAAAATATTTCTATTTACATTAAATATAAAATATACCAAATGTTTTGCATTGCTTAAGGTAACAAATATTCTAGAAAAACAGACTTTTTGATACAAAATATGTTATTTATAATATTTTGTTCAAATGGAAAAATTGTGCAAATTTTCAAATATTGCTATGATATATATTTGAAATTTTGCTCAGGATGAAATTTGGCTTGCAGTGTTGAGTAGGAGTGTTTTTGGCTATACATATACAGTGCGTTCTATTTATGTGCCAATATAATTAGATGTGCAGAATGGAAGTCACGCATGAGACCTTATGGACTCGTGCGGCGGTCAACGAATGAATAGAACATATTGCAAAAGTATGGTTAACGAATTGAATAAATGTTCAAATTCCTACCATTATTTAAAGGGACAACAGTGCTGAAATCACGTAAAAAACCTGACATTGATGTAATTTTTTCTAGGAAATAGCAGAAAAGATTTCAATACATCTTTTATAGTTTTGTCATTAGTTAAAATATAAACTGATCATTTGGTAAGGAATTAAAATAAAAATTACAATAATTACGCGATTTCGAAAGCAAAACAAGTCGCATGTTAAACAGCTGATATTCATTTTCTCTGGAAATACCTAAGCGATTTTAATACTTTTAAGAGTTACAACAGAAACTAAACTATAAATTAATCGTTCAGCAAGAAAAAAAAAAAAAAAAAAAAAAAAAAACTGTTTTTTTTTTTTTTCAAATTGCGTAATTATTACATTTATAATTTTGATTTATTGCCAAACGATCACATTATAGCTACTGAAAAAGCTACACAATAAAGTCTTGAAGTCCCTTGAGAAATTCTAGGGAGAAAAGTACATAAATGCCAGCTGTTTTGCATTTGGTTTTGAAACTCTGGTTGAGCTTTAAATGCTTATGATTTGTTTGTTCATCTGTTTGCTTTTGAAATATATCTCAAAGTATAAAAAGTACCTTAGTACAAAGTACTAAAAGTATCTTAGTACAAAGTATTAAAATATCTTTTGTTAATTTTTTATTATGTTTTTACTGAATCGCGCTAATTGCTTCGATGTGATTTTTTTTGTGGACCATGATGAAAAACTTTTGTGTTTTTTTTTCTTTCTGAGACATACGCAGCTTTTTACATTTTATTGTCGGTCTCGTAACAAAGCTCAAAGTGAAAGATTATTAACCATATTTTGATTATAATATAATTCTGAAAAAAAAAAAGATACTTTTTACTTACGTAATTATGAGAAAATTATTATCAAATTAATGAGAAGTGCAATTTAGTACACGAGGAAATCTTCTAAAACATAAATTTTAAAAAAGTTTCAGTTTTTCTAATTTGAAAAAACAAAATTGTGTGTTTTAAAAAGGAGATGGGTGAATATCATTCATTTTTGGGCCCAACAGACTCCATTTTATTTCATTTTTAAAACTTTCCAACATATTTGAAAAGTTTTTCTGTATTCGGTTTCTCTATCCATCTGTCTACCCGTGCTCTAACTCATTTAAATATACGCGGATTGCCATGTAGTTGATATTTGTTATTGAAGTTTACGATATGATGTTTGGTATTGAAAATGAAGTTCATTTACAGTTCGTTTACAGGGGCGCTCAAAAGAATTCCATTACAATAATGGTATTCGGTAAGAAATATTTTAATGATGTTACACTATTTCAAATATATTGAAATTGATGTACAACACTGAGGTGTATTGCAAGATGGTTACTATAGAATATGGTGCGCGTACCATTTATCGTTCATTTACAAGGACACACAAAATAGATCGGTTACAGTACTGTCTATGAGCAATAATTTCTGGATGTGCGTTTGAAATTGAGGGGGTCGGGGCAAGACAGTGCCAAGCCACATTTGGTGAAATAAATCTAACACTGTAATCTGTTGCTTAATATTGTAAATCATAATATCCTACATATAATTTGTTTCTAATGTCACTTGGTGGCAGCATATGTCCCAGGTTTTGTTTTTTCCCCACATGTTTATACCCCCAATGAAGAAAACTAATTGACAAAAAATGCAATAGTAATATCATTAAAGTAATGCCATATTGTTACTCAGAATATCTCAAATGTTTCTAAGACATTGGCGAGAAAACTTTACGTTATATATCTTGATTTGAGGATTTAATCAAATTTTCAAATTGAAATATCTCAGAAGTTCAAAAATGTGGCTTAGCACTCTCTTGCCCCGACCCCTTCAATTGTGGTATGTGTTTTAAAATTAACTAATTTTCCTGCATATTACTTGGTGTGTTTAAATGCTATAGATCATATGCAAGGCTGCACAAAATAATTCGAGTACATTTCAGCTTACTGACGGAAGTTGCCGAAAGGGAATTTTGAAATGTATCATGATTTTCTGAACTGAACTAAATTATTCCATGTTATGTAGTATATATATACAAATCTATAGATCATGTACAGGTTTGTACAAAATAATGTGGATATTTTTCTGACTATAGATGGTAATTGATGAAATTGGGTTTATAAATGTATTATGCGTTTTCCAAATTGTTTGTGTAGACATCATCTTTCACCTTATTACACGGTGAAGTTTTGTTACATAATTCTGAATGTGTTGGAAAGTTTTCCATAATCTATGCTTGACGCATGATTTTCCTTTCCTGTTTTAAGATAATCGTATTGTTTTGGTAAAATTTAAGATATATATTTTCTGTTTCTACAGTTAATTTTTCGCTGAAGATTTAAAAATATATTATACAAGATTTGTAATGTAGGATGTTTGGCAAATTTAACCTGTTTTTCTTCGTCAAGAAGCCCACATAACAGCGCCGTCATTTTTAATTATGTTAATTCCTTCGAAGCTGGATTACGTTTGACCTGGATAAGTGAAAAACCTCTATTACTGAGACTACTACCTTGATTCATGGATTTTAACCCTGGAAAACCTCTGTTAGTTAGGTCGCAAACCTCTTCAGTTGAGATTATTTTTCTCTCTATAAATCGAATATTACCCCCCTAACTGAGACGACTACACAAATGATCGTTGCAACTGAGACCAAACCGTTACAGATACGTTACTTAGAGGACTTAAATAACTTTCGGGTGAGGAAAAAAAGTTAGAATTTTACAAAACATTAGCTATAAATCTAGTGGTAATCCTTTACACGTTACGGATTGATAGAAACAAGTAGCTCCAACTTGAAAACAAAACAAAATTGCGTACTTGTCTCTGACAGTCCCACGTATGTTACTGGAACTGGAGTTAATTATTATGCAAATTAGTCAAAATGCAAAATAAAATAAAATAAAATAAAATAAAATAAATAAATAAAACCTGAAGCTTTTAAAAGCTAGTGAGAAATTGAAGATAATTCGTGACTCTGAGAGTGGCAAGAAATAAGAAGAACTTTGCTCAAAGTTTAATCTGCCGAGATCTACCGTTTTTTGAGTAATTAAAACAAGGAGCAGACATTTTCAGGAACAGGTATACATGAATTCTTGTCTCTATTTTAATGCACCTTCATGCATAATTTTTCATGTTATTTATAAAATATAAACTGTTTAATTTAATTAATAAGTACATATGAATTTTCTAATGTGTATTTATAAAACATAAGCTGTTTATTTTAATTAATAAGTACACATGAATTTTCTAATATGTATTTATCGAATAGTAATCCGTACAAAATAAATCTAAAGTTTTTTACGCATGCATTTACCATTATTTATATCGCATCAAATGTGATGCAATGTGTAAACAAACGCGCTAGCCACTACTCTTACGCCACGTGATTTCCACTGTGATGTCACATGCATATTGTCTACTAAAAAGAATGCACTTACAACAACATTCTAAATTACCAATAACTTGAAAAGTTCCTCGTGACATGGATGAAGCAATGTTTAGACAACATTCTAATAAGTGATCCGTTGATCAAGCAAAAGGCCTAAGATTAGGACAAATTAATAACAAATCAAAATAATTCAAGATTAATTTAATTCGTGATCGCAATGGGCGTTGTCCACTTGTGTGTACGCTGCCGAAGGCTTTGTGGCATCTAACTCTTGGTTCGTATGGAAAGAGGGTCGTTCGATTCGAGGTTCGTTTGGAAAAACCATTCAGCGAAGTGCCGCTTGTTCAATATATTCTCAAATCTAGAGAAGATAATCAAAGTATAGAAATAAATATACTACAGGCTATTAAATTTTCAAGAACAGCTAGGGATTTCGTAAGCAAAACTATATTAAAACAAGCCTTAAAGGCTAGTGTTTAATATCGGTTTAAATGAAAAAAGTGAATGTTTACAAGATAAGAAGAAAACGACAAGCTTGGCATTATTGCAGAGGATTAAACTAAAAATATCAGTAAGGAAGATGTACAACAGCCTGGTTTTGAAGATTATGTGAATGCTAATAATGAAATAATAGTTTCTGGTGTACAAAATGAAGATGACTTAATTCAAACTTGCCAGTCTTTTTTCAAAGAAAATGGACTTGATGAAGAAGAAAGTTTTCGAAACTCGCCTCAAAAAGTTAGAAAACAAGAAGCTGAAAAAGCATTGGAAACATTACATATGTATTCCGAAATGTCATCCAATGAAAACCAGAATATATTAGACAAAAGTTATAAGTTTGAAGAGTATCTTTCAAAAATTGATACCAAAAGACATACTAAATTGACTTATTATTTAAACTGAAAATGCTGATCTCTGGTATTTAATAAGTGTAAATGTATTTTAAAACTATTTTCATTTAATTGGTATTTATGTCTTGTACTGTAAAAAAAGATAGATGTTTTTTTAAAATATGAAAATATATTATAGATACCTATTAAAATATACAATAACATCTTTCGAGTTACCCCTGATTCCTAAAAGCGTTCTTTATCATTAGAGAAACCTCAGAAACCAATATATTTTCGAGATTTAAAGAAGTATTTATAAATACAAAGTTTTTTTGGATGCCACTGATTTTAAGAAATGTTTCCGAATAGTTTTTATAATGTATTAATAAGTCTTTTCAAACCAGAATATTACTTTTCAGGATGCTATTAACTCCCAATTAAACATTTTCGACTGCGTAATTGAATTTACCCATGCAAGAATAAACAAAATAAGATTAATTTCAATGTTAATGTTAATAGTGTCAATTTACCATGTTTGTTGAGCATGCAGCTGTTTAAAAGAGAATTGATAGCATCCGAAAAACCTATGTTCCGGATTCCGGGTTGAGAAAACGGATTAATACATTATAAAAGTACTTGGAAACGTTTCCGAAAATCAGTGGCAACAAAAGAGACTTTGTTTTTATAATTGCTTCGTTAATTCTCGAAAATATATATTGGTTTCTGATGTTTCTAAAGATAAATAATGTTTTTCGGAATTGCAATTTAACTCTTATTGTATCGTTTGTGGTTCTATTTTATTTTCCTAGATTAAAAAACATCCGTCTTTTTTTTTTTTATAAAATGTGATGTTTAATAAAAAAAATTCTTCAAAAAATAAGTACTTTATTACTATAAATAATACTTGCATATATTATCATTATACTTTATTAAATAAAAAATGTACGGTTTGAACCTGTGTAAATGTTAACCTCTACTACTGAGACAAGCAATCATTGTTCCTGGATAACTGAGAAAACCGAATAAATGAGAAACCTCTTTTATTCAGACTGATTGGATAAACCCCTGAGTTCTGACTTATCTAGTGGCAGATCATCTAGTAGTTTATCTAGTATCAGGAGCGTATTAGATTAATAAAGCAAAACATATAAAAGTAACATAAAGAACACTTACCAAAAAACAAAAAACAAACAAAAAAAAGACCTAAAAAAGGTCGAAATACATTAAATTTGTTAAAATATATGCAGTCAATTAATTCACATGTGATATATTGTTGCATAATTTACATGATATTTAGGTTTTACTATATAACTTTTAAGTTGTTTTACTAAGAACATCAGGTTCATGCACACTCAAGTTACTTGTCACTACTACTTGAAGGAACTACTGATTTTCTGTGTAATTTTTTAAAGCTTCCTCCACAAACAATTGTAAAGCCTTGCAAAATGGTAGAGGGATAGAGAAATCAATTGAATTACAACATGTGTATGTGCATTATAAATGTATAATCTAGTATCCATAATTCAACTCTTTATTTGTTTGTTACCTATATTTTTGATCTTCTATAACCATTAAACTATCTTCAAACAAATGTTAATCGACAAGCAGTAAATATTAGATTATTGGGGAAAATATCTGGTGATAAAAAATGAATCCTATCTATTAACCCTTTGATTACGGGTTTGGGACATATATCGTCCCAGCGACTATTTCTTTATTCTATTCACACCACTTTTTAACAAATACTCTCTGCCATACATTTATACTACTTGAACTACATGAGAAATCTACCACAAAGAAAATTTTCTGTAAATTGTGGTACCAGTGAATACAAAAATAGACGCCAGTGCTAGCCCGTAATCAAAAGGCTAATTTTCCTTATTTACATAGTATGCAGAACTACGAAGAAAAACGAATTTAATCATTATCCTATATTATTTTGCTTAAAAGAAAAGTTTAAAATAGTATAGAAATGTCCTTCATTCTTTTGAAAATTAATATCTTATCTAACATTAAATTGATTTTTTTGTTGCAGGCAAAATAAAATGATGTTATGTTTTAATTTCATTTCATTTCTGCTCGGCCAATTAACTTACTCAAAACGACAATGCATTTTTGAAACATAAATTACATAATTTTGTTCATTTTAAAAACTTTCATCATGTTACAATTTAATTATTCACAAGCAGATAATGTTTCATTATTTGAGCTACTTTTCATGACCAAACTAGCGTAAAATGTTCTGGAAATTGCGTGATACGTTTCCTGAAATAAAAGATTGAAAGCTTCAAGCTTCGTTAATTGAAAAAAAAAACGAATGCTTTTAATTATGCTAATATTGGTATTCTAATAATAATTATCGTTGTTGTCTTACTGTTGCGTTTGAAAGAATTGATTAATCAATATTTCAATATTTATATTTCTTCAGTTAAAACATAGAAGTACCATCGAAGCCGATTTCTATTTTAGCTTAATTCACGATATTTATTTAAAGCATTTTCTGAAATAAACATAATATAAAGTATGATATTAAAAAATAATCGTATGAGAAAATTTATATTACACTTAAAAAAATATATACTTAAAAATAATAGAAATATAATCAATTTTGAATATTTTCTCGACTTTTAATATCTCCTAGTAATTTATATCTCCCAATATTTTAATATACCTGTTCAATACCTACCAATGTCTCATACCTGCTCATGTTTATTACATTCGAGAGCTATTCAGAAGAAAGTTTCGTTCCTGTGTTAAAAAAACAACAATCAAATGTGGATAGAGATATTTATTTATTAACTAGTACACTCTAAGACAAAACGACAAAAATTACAGCAAA
Source organism: Maratus michaelseni (assembly GCA_963931845.1). NCBI lineage: Eukaryota > Metazoa > Arthropoda > Arachnida > Araneae > Salticidae > Maratus > Maratus michaelseni. The sequence goes on along the minus strand of OZ007592.1, from coordinate 177,010,607 downwards.
ATTTACTATAAATTTATGCACCCAAATTGCCAGCATATTTTACTGTACATTGACAGCAAAATAGGGCTTAAATAATATTATGTTTGAAATTTTACAACAAAATGTGCTTCAAACATTCTAATTTAACTGCAAATATGACTATAATCATACTAAATGTTATAGCAAAAAATGCTGGCAATTTGGGTGCATAAATTTACAGCAAATTATGCTGATATTTTTGCCGTTTTTTCTGACAGTGTACTGAAAACATTTTACTATTTTTTCTACATACTCACCGAGCACATTCAGTTTATATCGTTATAAGATACATTTATTTGTATATCAGCATAAAAAAGATGGCTACTTCTTACGTTACCCTTATGTGACAGCATCTTTCATCTCGACATCGTCAAAGCTGGCCGCTTAAGAATTCCAACAAGTGAAAATCACAATTCTTATCCCTAACCCAATCATTTCATTTACCAGAGATAGGCGGCCACTTCTCGCTTCATCATGCTAGTTTGTTCTCCCTGAATTCAGCAATAAAACGTATAAGCTAACCATTTCATCAGACATGATTGTATAACGAAGCACCTTATATACAGGGTCATCGAAAAAGAATGCCGGGATTACAAATTTGTATTACGCAAATAAAGAAACACATAGGAATATAAATTTAGTATTAAAATATAAATAAAAGTACCAAGTTTTACATCGATTTCAACGCGTTTCGATATGTGCACCATTAGTCGTTCGACAGACGAAATTCAATCTCCCTCCATGTCCGGTGAAGCATCTCTGGAGTTTCAGTTTCAGTTGCGGCTATGATTCAACATTTTAAATGGTGGATATAAGTAATTCTTTCACTGTACACAATGTTCTTAATGTATCCCCTGAAGTAAAAGTCCAGTGGCGTAAGATCGGGACTTCGTGGAGGCCACAGAATCGGGCCATCTCCTACAATCTATGACTTGGGGAACTTGTCATTCAAGGCTGCACGCCATCTAGTGAACGAAGCAATAAATTACATTCTTTCACCACATTTCAACGCAAGAATTGTTTCGGCACGTTTAAAACTTAATTCTTTATAATGTTGCAAAATCCTGGCATTCTTTTTCGATGACCCTGTATAAGTATATGAATGTCTGTTGATTGCATATTGCTAGCATTAAAAAATAATCGTAGAGAATTACCATCATCTTGAAATTATCCAGTGCTCCATTACACTTCTCATCTTTTCACCAGATAAGTTGTGTTATTATGATGCACTCTTTAGTCATTAAAGTGGATGCTACACCCTGTGAGTAGATAACCACCCTCCTTTGGATATGGGAATTATAACGTCCCGGGACTTACTTTACGCATAATACTTGTATTTAAATTTTATACAACGTCACTACTATAGAGATTAGCTTTTACGAATGTCTCCATAATTAATCAATATGTCACAATGAATATAAATAAAATGAGTCACGTCTAAGTGACGCAGGATTTCTCTATTCTGCAATAAGATATAGTTCGTAAAATTTGAAACTTCACTTGAATCCTTTAAACAATTCGTACACTGTATTTCTGAAATGTACATACACATCTATGAAATAATTACTCGTGAAGCATATAATATGTTGTAAAATAATACGAGATTATGCTTATCGACAAGGATTATTTAAGCATGCACGCATGGTTTCTTACTTTTGAGAATATGATACTCTTGTTAGTTATGCAACTGTATATGAACTTTGGGTATTTTAGATTAGTCTGGTACAATATGAAATACTATGGATTTTTTTGGTAAAGTGCTACCATCAAGTGTCAATATCAAATATCGGTTACATCATATCATGTTATCAAATATCGGTTATCATACATCGATTATTATACATCGGTTATCAAATATTGGTACAATGTCAATATCATAAACTACTTAAAAACATCCTCAGATTCTCTACATGCCAAATGCATGTAAGTAAATATTCAGCTTTATTAAAACATTTTACCTCAAATTTAACGACCCGATAGAGATGCCTAATCAATAAAATCGAATCTAATGATCAGGACATTGAAATACGTAAGTCATCTCATGGTTGTCTGAAATAATAACTTTCAATAAAATCTGATGTAGAACATGTTCTTTAAATATTTATAAAAATGCTGTGAAATTAATCATATCATTGTTATTATAAAGAATTATTGAATGAGAAATTCGTAACTTCTGAAAATTTCAAAAAGTGTTTTCTTAAAAGTGTAACACATCAGAATAAGAAATATTTCGTATTAATTTGAGCCATAACATTACAATAATCAAAATGTATTTCTTATACTCTAAAAATAATAATTAATTATCTATATAGTCTTATTAAACACAATATAGTAATTATTTTAAAGCAGTTTGAAAAACTCAACATTATTAATAAACACTATTATTAAAGCCATATGCATGTAAGCAAAGCTTTAAATTCCTTTCTGGTTCCTAGCGTTATGCCTCCAAGTTAACGGCCATATGAAGACTCCTAGTCAGGAAAACCAAATATGATGATCAAAACGCATTGAAAGTTTTATATTTATGTCATATTTATTTGAGGAATGACTTTAGAAAATCACTATTGAATATTAGAAACTATAAGTTCTGAAGAACGTATTATTGTCGTATATTGTCGTAATTGACGGACGTATTATACCTTATTGGACGTATTATAGCTTATGGGACGTATTATGACTTTAAATAAGATATTTGTGAATAAAATTAATCTGAACATTACTAACGAACACAACTGTAAATGCCAAATGTAAGCAAAGCTATAAAATTCCTTTCTGCTTGAATACTCCATTATGCCTCTAAATTTACGACAATATGTAGACGCCTAATCAGGAAAATCTACTGTCATGATGTTAGTGCATTTAAAGTAGTAACTTATGTCACATTTGTTTGTGCAATGAATTTCAAATGGCACTTTTGAATATTTAAGACTATGAATTCTGATGGCTAAATTATTCTGTAAAGTTTTAAATTAAACAATTGTGGATAAAATTAAACGATATATTACCAACGAACATGATCGTAAATGCAAAATGCATGTAAGCAAAGCTGTAAAATTCATTTCTGCTTCCTTACATGGTTATGCTTCTAAATTAACAATCATGGGGAAACGCCTAATCCATAAAATCGAGTCTGATAATCAGCGCATTGAATGTTATAAGTTATGGCATATTTTCCTTAAGTAATGGCTTCTGATAAAATTGGATGTTGAATATGCTCGCTAAATGTTTATAAAACTGTTATGAAAGTAATTACATCATTGCTAATCAAGCATTCTTGTAGAAAATATTCATAATTGCACATAATTTTAATTAAAAGGCAAATTTCCCTTGTTGTTGAAATATACAGTAACAAATGTTTAATATAAATTTAAAGTACAAAACACTAATTTACATTTCACTAATCAAAACATGTTATTAGTTATCTGAAAATAATAAATTTATTATCTGTACAAATTTATTAAATAGAATATAAAAGTTATTTTACTCTGATTTTTACAATGCTTTATAAATTATTTAAAAGAATCTCACAATAAATGTAATTTTTGTAGTACAATTTCCATAATATCAAATTTTAATCTTAAAAATGAAATTTAAAATTAATATTGCATCCATTATAAAATTTATGGGCATTATTTACAAATGTTTACACAATTTTCACATAAAAATGTGAAATTAATTAGAAAATAATGTCTATCCTGTAGAAGATAAACAAAATAAGAAAGTTGAATGTATTTTCCTGTTTATTTTGAATACCTAACAAAGTTAGATAAATATTAGCAAGAATAACAACAAAACATACCTATTTTATCAAAAATCTCCATAATAAATATTATACATTTTATTGATAAATTTCGTATCCGATAAATAAATAAATAGATAAGAAGACATACACATAAGCGTGCCAAGAGAGATAGAGATAGGAAGAGAGAAAGAAACGTGAACTAATAATACGATAAAGTTACGAATTCACTATTCAAAAGATTTCTGAGAAATATTGATGTCGATATACATACAGCGGTGAATCAATAAAAACCAGACTTTTATTATGAGAGATATAATTTTGGATTATAGCAACAAAAACAACAAAAATATTTTCTTAGAAATACCATAAAGCTTTCATATACCATATCTATAAACCTTATTTCTAAATATTTCTTTGATATTCCGGGAAAATTTCTTAAATGAAATACGCATAAACGACATTTACAATTTTTGCATTATAGAAATATTTTATTTGTGAAATATTACTTGGAAAATAAAAATAATAAGATTTAGTACAATATATATTATATGTCTCTATTATGAATCAAAAATAATATCCGAACTGTAAAATTAGATAATGAATTGACTATAATAAATATTTAAAAAATGACATGATTATAAGGTAGCTTTCTAAATTTTTATACACTAAATTTAAATATATGGTTCGGATTTTAGTCAACATATAGCGCTGTACTGTTTCCATTTGTAAAGCCAAATTCCAAAACTTAAAAACGCAAACTGTTTCTTTTTTCGTATTTCAACAACTAAACAGAATGAACTTTAATTCATCTTCACACATTAAATTGAGCATTTGTACATATTAAAATGTTGCAGTGACCTCTATTCACATTAATTTGAATTATTTTAGAAATTTCTGTTGTCGAAATTTATGACTACCTTATAAAAATGTCACTTATCTTTATATTCATTACACTTATTGAATTATTGAATTCTAAAGTTTGGATTTCTTTTGTGGAACATCCAGATATGGAACATCCGAAATGCATGTATCCATACGTATTCTGTTTGTAATTTCCATAATTATTTAAAATTTCATTAAAACGTTTTTGCAGGTTTTGTTTCAAAAGATATATACTACCGGCCGCGTTTACTGTCCATTCACTTTTCCGATTAACATCGAATAATTGAAAAAGGGATTGCAACGTGGGTTTTATATTTTTCGGGGTAGCTGATCTATGCTACTGTTCTTCTGATGAAGATATTCACTAATAATTGTCCCCGAAAGTTACGTTTTTACTCATCATCTGGAGGAAAAATAAGTTCTTCATCTATACAGAAATAGTATTTCTTCTTTGAATTTGGTAAAAAATAACGTTTCTCATTGTAGGTTGAACTGAGTTTTATATTTTTGTCTACTCTCTTTAATATGTTTTTAAATGCGTATAAAACCAGACACTATTAAAAGCCTTTTAGGCAAACTCCTCTTAGATTCTTTGAACCAAGCTTGCAGATGTTTTCTCCATTTTTATGATTATAAATAACTTTTTGTTTGTTAGTATTGATTAATTACATAAATTCATGGTCTATTGATTTTTTCATTCAGCTATATGGTTTGTTAAATAAAAAGAAAAGTTTTACTGTAACAGTGTTGTATCTAATCAAATTGAATATATGTATGTTTGTAGGTAATAGATGACATGGTATTTTTTTCCAGTTTGCAATGTCAGCGAATAGTTTCGCCTTCCGTTTCTTGAGTTGGGGGTAAGTTGGTTTCTGCGGTCTGGTGAATGATGCATTTCTCCATAGCAAAGAGCTTGTATCTAATAATCTTTGCGGTACTGCAACAAGTTGCTGAAGCTTAAACAGGATATCAAAAACAAGCGCAAAGGATGAGCTCTCGGAAGGAATAGTATTGCCACAGTGGTATTGTGGTCAAGGAGAGCCTCAACTTGTTGAAAACATTTCGATGGTACGTCCTCAAACATCTTCCGTATAGCCTCAATATTTTACGGTGTTGCTCTTATACCTTCGGATCCTTAACAATTGTTAACGATTTGCATGCAACAAGGAAATGTAGAAGTTACAAGGAAGTTGTAACAAACAACTGCATAGTTGAAAAATGGGTTCGTAAGCAATCCAAGAATTTTAAACTCAGGGGTCGGAAAAACTACTTTTTGTTTGTAGCGAACTACAACTACAACTACTTTATGAAAAATGTAGTTAACTACAACTACAACTACTTGTTTTAAAAAGTAGCGACTACAAACTACTTTTCAAAAGTAGTCACTACTTCGCTACTTTTCGCTACTTTAGTTATCATCGCTAATTAAATACACCGCAAACGATTTTTCCCTATATACCATATTGTAACAGAATTCTTTTGCATGTCCCTGTAACCGATAAATAAATGCTACACACTTCATTTTCAATACTGAACATTCAATGGTAAACTTCAATAACATATAAAACTTTCATGGCAATATGAGTATATTTACGAGAGATAGAGCACGGACAGACAGATAAAACTAATAGGCGCCTCCGGCGCCCGCACGGCGCCGGGCGAGCCCACTCCTCATCGTGCCCAAATCCTGAGGGATTTATAACGCAGACCATGACTTTGTCTCGCCAGGTCGCTACGATCGATTCAGAGGGTTCGCGTTCCAGCGACGCCTCCTCATCTTTTGCCCCAGAGTCGACGACAGAGGTCGTTACGATTCGGCGGAAGTTCCCACCATCAAAGGAGACTTCCCCACGCGACACCTGATGAACCGTAGAGACTGTCGAACGGCTTCATCGCCGAACACCCATAAGGGAGTCGGGTCATCCACCTGATGTCCGGCATCCCTACGGCCCTTGCTTTCCCGCGGAGTCCGAACGTGAAATGCATGGAGGGGCAAGCCACTGGTCTCTTCTTCCGCGGGCGACACTACGTGTGTCGGAAGGTGCCCCTGGCCGACCCGAGACCACGGGGAAAATCGGTCTCTGTCTCATAGACGAGACTCGGCTAGGTTGCCCTCGGTGGACGGCGCGAGTTTGAACCCGAACTAGGCGAAACTAGACGGTAAACCAGCGACTGAATCCCTACTCCCGCCACACCGAGTATGGCGACAAGCAGATATCACAGAACACATATCACAAAAAACATGCACAAACAAATTAAAAATCTAAAAACACAACAAGAAGGAATCAAGAGGCCGCTATCGGACTCTGGAGGTCGCGGAAAACTCCTCCAAACGCGCCAAAGAGGCGGGCCCGATCGAGATTAGTGTTGGTTGAAGCTTAGGAGGCGAGCCACTCGTCCGCCCGCCAGACGTGGAAGTTCCTGGCTGCACAGAAGACGTGCTGGACTAGGTTTCGGCCCATGATTTGATTTCGAGCCCAGACATCGCCGTTTTACCGACGAGCCTCCGGTCCGCACTCCGTGGCCCTATCTCGAGAAAGGTCCCCCCCGCCCAGAAACCTTGCAAGACACATATCGCAGGCTGAGGCCGTGCTCCCGTGTCGTTGCTTGTTCTGGTCGGGCAATCTCGAACTAGGCCTCGAAGGCGACTCCCAACTGATCCTGCCGCAGAGGACTCGCAAGGCGACCTACGGGGTCCCACACCCGCTTCGGTCGCAAAGTTCTTCACTGTGAACCATGCATGTCATGCTCAACAGATCCTGCCTGTGCTCTCGTCTCCTCATAGACAAAGTTTGCAACCGCCCGATCCGATTTTGTCAACCTTTGCCCTCGCGTCACCCCCCGGCAGCTCTATGCTCCGGGCACGAGGGATTGGTCTACGCGATGTCCTTTCGCCACCTCTGTCGTCCCGAGTGTCCCGTGGAACGGGCTTTTTGGCCCCCCGTGAACCTGAGGCCTCTCGGCGACTACGACACGGGTTGTTCTACACATAGGACTCTCAAGAGACGGCATCGGCCTTCCTCCTGGAACACGAAGACCACACCAGTATGGAGGAGGGAGTTGCACTCCGGCTAGACAGGCACCGCATTTAAGCCGTCCCACCACGGCAAGGAATCGGATTCGTCGGCTACTGCTCCCCTCTTGTCGACTTCAGCTTCATGCGTCGGGCACCCGGTCTTCTTCCCGATTGAACGGGCCGATTCGGAGAAACACAACGAAGCTTCCGCGCAATGCTCGGCTTCCGGTCACCTCCCCTACCGAAAGGGTCGGGTCAGAATCACCGAGAGGGAGCTCGGGACGGGGACAGACAGATAAAGCGAACTCATAGATACTTTTTAATTATGTTGAAAAGTGTTAAAAAAAGGAAATTTGAAAACAAAATTGTAATAAGCTTACAAATGTATGATAGTGATATAGCCCAGTAACGCTTAAGATGGTTCTCAAATTCCTTACTCAACAACCCGAAACTTTCTGATACGTTATCTGACTTATTTTTAGACACAAAAACATAAAATTCGCAGGTCTGACTAGTGAAGCGATTTGGAATCGAAATGAGTTTTTCTTTTTTTGATAAAGAAATTACTTATTGGGTTATAAGAGATTCGTGTCACGTTTTTTCCATTTCCCCTGCTGCGGCATTGTAAATTCGGTTTAAACGCCGACTTTGACAGTGTTTTCTGAAAAATCTTCTGTCTTACCAAAAAATTAAATAAATCAAAGAATAGTGGAAAACGTCTTTCGGTTACAAATTTTCTGAATAAGGACACATGCATTTTCATACGTTTCCGAACAAAAGTGAATTAAAGAATATGTCATTAAGTAGCCAGTTTGAATTTGAGAACAACCTTAAGAGCGGATAGCTCTTGGTAAATTTGAATATATATTATTTTTTTAAATAGAGCTAAATAGTCCTATTTCTTTACAATTTAAATATAGTTCCGGAAAGCAATTTAAAAATTGAACACGATCATACAGACTTGCATAAATTAAAGCCTAGCTTTTCTTTTCTTTTTTATCTCTTTTTGTTTGTGTCCCTTTGAAAACCCAAATTTCAACATACTGGGCATTAGATTCATTCTGGAGAAAAATATAAAGACATTTCATTAAAACACCAAGCTATCCAATATCAAATAAAATATAAAACATTATAAATAAATTATTTTAGCGATAAAAAACCTGTGCAGATAAAGTAAAAATAAATAGCCATAAAATCAAATTAAGCATTCTTAGGCATTTTTTAAAATAATATATTTTTATTTTCAACCACCTTTGTTTTATCTATTGGAATCTTCAAAAGGAAATATGCAATAAATTAATTTGTATGCATATATTGGACAAATATTTCACAACGATCAAAAGACGTATTAATAAAATATTTTTTTGCGATAATAAACAGTTCGATAAGATTATTTTCTGAACCAGCGATCTTAATTCGAAAATACTCTTTTTAATGATTTATGAATTTTAGTGAATAACGATTTAGATATTCAGTGCGAGATGCGATCCAGTAATTATTATTAATAAAGAAAATGCTAACTCACCTCTATATTCCACTTCAAGTTGTAAGAAGATCATTTTGATACCGATAAATTCTTATTAATTGTACAAAATTTACATGTTACAGAATAATTACCAATTTCTTGTTGTTCTATAATTTCAAAATATTCATTATATGCCGAGCAGGGCAGTTCTATACTATTGTTGTCTGACATTCTATTACATTAATCTCAAAAGAAGCATCCCCACATTAAAACACAAGATTTAATAATGAGTAAGAAGACAAAGGGTTCCCAGCAAGATTTTTTTTTATGAGTGAGTACTTTGAGGTTTTATCAGCAAATACAGCAAATATTAGATCACGGGCATGCTGAAACTTTACGTTGTAACTACTGCAACTGAGATTTGTCGCTGACGTTCGCAAATTGTTGCAGAGAACATATTTCGCACAAAAGAAACGAGTTATGTTGATCACGTAATTTGAAGATTGGCACTTTTTTTCTCCCTCCTAAAGTAACGTCAAAAGTAGCGTCTATGCTCGCTAAAAACTACTGATATTTTGTATCGCGCTACTCGCTACACTACACTTTTTTTAATGTAGCGCGCTACACTACAAACTACTGGAAAAAAGTAGCGGCTACTGTAGTTTCGCTACTTGTAGCGCGCTATTTCCGAGCCCTGTTTACACTGAATCCACTTCTTTCCTACATTGCTACAATTATTGCTACAATATCTATAACAATTATGTGTGGGTGTCATTGTACCTAGTAGCTGTAGATGAAATATTAGTTAGATATAATGTTAGTCTCATTTTCATTTGGCTTATCTTATAAATAATTCTCAGGAGAATTTGCAGTTCTTACTGTGGTATAGCATGAAGATATAGAATAAATATTGCTTTTTTGTCTTCTTAAAATTTAAATTCATTTTAAAATTTATACTTACTGTTTTGAAATTGAACAATTTCATGACTTTGTAACAATGTTTCGTCTGTAAGGATTTCCCATAAAATTAAAGATCATACCATAAAATGTTCACAAAATTATTTTTCTCCTATGGACACATATTGGTATTCGTCTACGTGCCATGAAACTTTAACTGTTTTTTTCCTTTATGCTAATAACATTACCTATCGTAACTTAAGATACCGAATTATCATAACTTTTAGACCAGAGTGATTTTAAATATTTGAACAGCAGTAAATCTCCCTAATTCTCACAACTTTCTAAATGAAGACTTTTATGTAATATTTTTCAAGGAACAGTTTTTAACATTATTATCGAGAAAGGCATCACATAATTTTCTTTAGAGGAAATTTTTAGTTCTACTACAGTGCGGGTGCGGTATAAAATGATGGGTCCACCCCAAATTTTAAGATTTCTATTAAATTATTACATCAGAATATTAAATACTATTTTGTTCAAACAATAAATCTCCTATAAAAGCCAATTATCTTGAACAAAAAATTATAGCAAATTACTTACAATTATAGCAAGTACTTACAAAAATGAAAATAATTTATGAAAAATGTATGTGGCAAAATGATAGATCCACCTAATGAAGTAAAATTATAAAATTTGTTTCTCCTTTCTTCAGAATTATTTAATAAATTCTTTTTGGCTTTAAATTAATGGGTTACTGGAAGATATGCAAGCCGGTAATACGTCGCTGTTGCTACGTACAAACAAACTAAATTGTTTGTTTTAATTCACTTGTGGAACTGAATTATTTTTCATCAGCATACAAAACTCTTGCAAATGTTCCCCGTAGAAGGGTTTAATTAAAACTTAAAGCAAGCCAGTCAGTAATGTGCACACCATTAGACAGAAACCACTTAAATGAAGAATTTGTAAGGTTAATCGGCCTTGTTCAAACATAAAACACAGCCCTCCAATTTCTTCAGAAACTGGTAGAAGCTGGTTATTAAGTACATTATGGTAATCTCTTGCATTCTTGTGATTCTTAAGAAATTCAATAGAAGATTTTTCTTGCAAACCAAAGCCGGCCGAAACAATTACGCAACCACCTCCCTCGTTCTGTTAGGGGAAACAAATGTTCTTCGCTTTGCAAGTCATGGCAGTAAAATTGACGACCGCTTGATTCATACAAACTAAATATTTTTCAACAATAAAAATAGTTTTGAAAAAGAGTAGTAATATTTATTGATGAAAAATGTTTAATTTAGATGGGTCATATAGTTGGCAGTTTTACTGGCATGACGTGCGTAGAGAAGAACAAATTTTCTTCAAACGGCAAGAGCGAGATGGTTCCGTAATGGTTTGGACAGGCTTTGTCAAAAACTTGTATCGTAATTGCTAATTATCACATGAATGCTAGCGAATACCAAATACAATAGTTGATAACCTTTGTTACCAGTTTATGAAGAAATTAGAGGAGCATGTTTTATGCTTGAACAAGAAAATGTCCCGATTCACCGTTTAAATTCTGCGTAGTTTCTGCCCAACGGTGTGTATATTATTGACTGGTCTGCCTTATGTATTGCTTTAAGTATCTCCAGAAAACCTATGGGGAACTCTGGCAAGAGTTGTGTATGCTGTTGCAAAACAATAGAGTTCTATAAGTGAACTAAAACAAGCAATTATGTTTCGTGATGTATTCATAACCGTAGTAAACAATTAATTCGTAGTAAACATTTCCAGAAACTCCTTACTTCAAAGCCAGAAAGAATGTATGCAGTGATTCTAAGTAAAAGAGGAAAAAATTCCTAATAAAACAAATTTTATAACTTGTACTTCATTTGGTGGACTTGTATCATTTTGGAACAAATATTTTTCATACATTGCTTTCATTTTTGTAAATATATTTGCCATTACTTTTTGTTCATGATAATTTGATTTCATAAAGCATTTATAGTTTATACAAAATATTATTTAATATTATTATAATCTAATAATTCAAAAGAAATCTTAAAATTTTGCGATGGATCTGTATAAATTATGCGGATCCAAAATTTAATTACACGTGTAAATTTAAATACTTTTCATTTATATTAAAAAATTTTACAGAATGCAGAAACTATGTATGGATGTTTTATTGGATTTCCAAGGGCATGTATAAATATGTTGTTATATGATTAAACGAAACGATATCAAATACAAAATTATACGTCTTAGAATAAAAGACAAGTGTTATTGATTCCCCGTTGTATGCATTTCCATGCCAATATTTCTCGTAAATTTTAGGAAATAGAATTCCTAACTTTATACTATTATTAGTTAAAGTTCTTGTTTAGTTCTCTTTCTACATCTTTTTATTTATTTTATTATTTAGTTCGGGGAAATGTAACATCAGAAGATTGTATTATTTTGCTAACTATTTTCAAACAAAACCGAAATATACTAGGTTTTCTTTTTTCAATTCCGGTAAGAAATGAATGCATGTAATAAATTTATCTGTTATGTCTCCATTTATGTCTGCATAAATAGAAAATAATTGCCGAGAAAAATGTAGAGTTACTCTTTTACGTTAACATCTAAATTGGTACGTAATACATTTACGGATGTTGATTAATTAAATTACATTTACTAGTCAGACAGTTTATTTAATTAAATAAGCTTGTCAGAAAACATGTATTTATTTATTTTGTATTCCTAGTTGACAAGAATGATCTCTTTAACATTCATTTTTATTTGTGCATGTGATATTATACACTTAAAAAGAAAATTTTTACGAAGAATGATTTCTATATCTACTTTTACTATACAGGGTGGCCACGTATAACCTGACCGACCTTTATTTCTGCAACCGTTGATCCTAGATGCATACTTTCAGTTACAAAATTGGTTTAAATAAGGTAAAGAATTATTTTTAAAGCGATTCGGGTCAAGAAAAACATTTATTAAAAAAATACGGAATTTAAATTTTTATACGGTCCCCCGGTCTATAAGCGATATTTAGTAAAATTTTAAAGTGACACTAACAAGTAGGACAAAAAAAGTCCCATTCATCTAACATTAAAATTGACCGGGTTATGAAACTTTGAAATGCATGACTTATACCACTTTTTTGCATCTCAAAACAGATGACTTCGACCATGCTTTTAGGTGTCGTATATAAAGTACTTAAACTTATTTCAAGGTATCTGCGCTTTGAAAGAAATCGTACAAACGATTGAGTTAACTTTTATTAGTTAAGTTTCAGATTAACAAAACAAATGCTAAAATAATTGTATTTTAACATATGTTTTATTTTGTAAGGATTTGAGGCTATGATTTCTTTTAACAAAAATTATTTTCATAAGGTTTTATTGAATTTGAAACGATCTTCTTTCCAGTTTAAAATTTGTACTCGAACTTTAAGTCACTTTCAAATGTCCGATCGAACTTAAATTTTACATACTGACTTAAATCCGATGACAATGTAATATTATTATGATTTTCACCCCTTACCATCTTATACATACTTATATTAGAGGATAACACAAAAAAATTCGGATAGATTACCATCAACAAGTTTAAGAAAGAGTTTTATATTAGATAACATACATGTAATTTAGATTATATAACATAAGTTTTAGATTAGATAACATAAACCTCTTATATGTTCAGTACAAATTACATATATTGCATTAATATGTCGGAATAATTATAGATTTCACATTTATATTAGATTGCAATGTTAATTTTGTTCTCAACTATTTTTTTTATATATCTGAAGATTATTTATATTTCTATTACATTTGTGAATGACCCCTATTTTGCAGCAAAAATGTACTCAAACTTTAAACAGCTATTACTCTGTCAGTTTTAATCGTAGAGGAAATCTGTCGAGTATTCATGAATATATCCCTTATAAAATCTCTCAAGGCTGGGCAAATTTACGCTGTTGTGTTCTGTTTCCTGCAGTTAGTTGTAAGCGAAAACGCGCTCCTATCACTTTGGCGGCCCATTTAGTCCCTATAACAAGGAAAGTAGGCTTTCCTTGAGTTTCCGAAATAGTCGATTTTACTTCGCATTAACGATCCAACTATTTACTCAAAGTGTGATCACCTTACCCAACGACCACACTTATTTGAAGACGAAATCGCGTTTTGAATTTTCCCTATCCTTATTATGTCTAAGCAGTACGCAGTACTGCGGGATTTGCAGGTTCCTATGCAAATTTCACTCACTGCATACCGATTGGTAGACAAAAAATGACGTAAGATCTTCATCTCTATAATAAAACCGTAAGTCATGTGACTGTCATCAACAGTTCCGGGATGCCCGCATCGCTTTTTCATATGCCATGCGGTCATTTTTATTCAAAATTATTTTTCGAATAAAACTGCATAAAAGTTACATTTTTAGAAAGATCGTTCAAAATAAATTAATATTTGAGAGATGACTTACGTTCAATTATGTATATATTCTGCAGTAACTTCAGTTGAAATTAGCTTCGCAGCTCAAATTCTCTATCCAAGAAAGTAAACAAAAAAAAAAGATTCATTCGTCGTGAAGGTTTAAAATATTAAACCATTAAACCATGGAGATAATCGTTCGTAAAGTAAGTTTTCCGTGAATGATTTTTTGGAGCGCTGCCTGGTGTCAAAAAAATAATTCGCACCAGGACCTGTGAGACAATTAAAGTTTGCCATAATTCCGTTTGATGAAGTGCTTATACAGCTTAACTCCCTTCCGAATCTTTTCTTGACGTAAGTTGAATGTAAACAAATACAACTCATGTAATAATATTTAATGAATCAAATTTTGAAATGATCAGTTAATTTGGTATTTATGTATTATACGTGGCAGGAAGAGATATCACCAATAAAAAAATGATTGTTAATCGCCAATCATATTTACCATTGTTAATGACTAATCGCGTTCAAGACAGTAAGTTAATATACATTTATGAAATACATAATATTATTAAGTACTTTTAAGTTATTTGAGCTCAAATCTCGACAATAGCATTTTTTAAATCGCCAATACCAGCTTTTATTTTTCCCGTGTGCAAATCAGAAACGATACTTTGATTTTGAAATCAAATGTTTTGATTTATGATGTTATTTCCAATTTTTCTATTTTCTATTTTCTACTTTAAACTAAAAGTGTGAACGGAATGTATTTTAAATTCTAACAGCTGTCGCAGACTAACCGGGGTTGGCACGATTTTTGTTTTGCGCCATTTTGGCGAGAAAACCCCATTTTCAGGTACCTGTTAGAGATTGCTAAAACAGCATGATTCTTTTTTAGCTCACAGGCTATCAAAGCCTGAGAGCTAATGTGCCCGCCCGTTCTGTATGTATGTATGCACGTAACGCGATAACTCTTGATAGAAGTAACCGTTTTGCTTAAATCTTTGTTTATAGGTTCATTGTGATAAGGCGATTCCCCGATTAGTTTTGGGGGTTCATTGGTTAAATATAAAAGGGGGGAATGAGGGGGGGGTAACCCCCCTTAATTTAGATAAATGGGTTTTTCATGCAGAATTCTCACATTTTTCTTCAAATTTTGTATATAGGTTCATTGTGATAATGCACTTCTCTGAATAGTTTTGGGGGTTCATTGGTAAAGTATAAAGGGGAAAAGGGGGGCTAATCCCCCCTTAATTTAGATAAATGGGTTTTTCATGCAGAATTATCCGATTCTCTTCAAATTTTGTATATATATTCATTGTAATTAGAGGCTTCCCTGATTATTTTAAGGGGTTCATTAGTTAACTATGAGGGGGTAACGGAGGGATAACCCCCCATAATATATTGTCGATTTCTTTATTTTTCGAGGTGCTTATTTCAATTTCTTTGAAATAAGAGTATAATATAAAATTAGTGTGAATAGCCTGTGAGCTCAATGCCCTCAGTTTAACTGGGCAGTTTTTAATTTTTATTTTATTATGAAATAGTTTATTTTATATTAAAAAACACAAAATTTTATTATAAGACACACACAAAGGTTAATTTATTCAGCCAATAATTATATCGCCAAAATGATATCCAGTGCGTCTGCGACAACTGCACCCAAACGGACCCATCATTAAAAATGGTGCATAATATAAAATCAAAGTAAAATAATACAAAAAATAATTTAGTGTACATTTATAAAACACATAAAATCATATTGATGGCGTTTATCTTAGATATTTACGAGGGTAGTTTTATTGACGGTATTTTATATCCGCCAGAATGAATATGAGATATATATTCTAATCACATACTATATATCTATGAATATAATACACATATCTATATCTACTATATCAATAAAAACGTCTTCAATTGTCTTTTATATTTCTACTACATAATATTAACTATAGAGTTACAATATACAGAGAAAAAACGGTTGCTGTAATTAGAATTATAGGCGCCAATGTTTGTGTGGCGTATTTACCTGTTACTGATCTTAATAGTCAGTAGACATTAAGCAGAAATGCCGAAGTTAGGGAATTACGCAAGTATGAAAACTCCTGAACTATATCAAGAAAAGGGAGCAGAGAAAAACAAAATCGAACAAAGATCGGCATCTAGAAGGAGGTTCATGAATTTTAATCAGATTATACGCCACGGGTCAAAAGTGCTGACAGCAAATATGGTTTAAAGGGAATGAGATTATCAAAACTCACTTCCAAAAATTCAATGTTTCACCAAACCATACTCGAAAATTATGTGTAATAATATGCAACCCGATTATGGCACATTATTCAAGATGTTTTAGAGGAGAATAATGATAGATTTTCTAATCTTCCGTAATCGAGTCTAGCGAGAAACAAAATAAAATATTAGCCACAATATGGTTCAGTGTAAATGTGGATATCATTAAAGACTTTCACAAAATGGATTTCATTGCATCAAATCGTATTAACTAAAATACGTTAATTGGCAATGGACCCAATTATGGAAAAGTACTTATTATGTTTAAGAATCTCTGCATCAGCGAAATATTGTAACTGAAAAGCAAACGGGCATGAAACATAAATGCTTAAATGGGATAAGCAGCTTTTGCCAAGAAAAATGAAATACATAACAACAACAAAAAAAAAAAATATGCGAAATATGCCGTGATCGCAAAACTTCTTGAATTGTCTGTTAGAATCTTCCGATTTGGAGAGGGATTAAGGACAAAAATTAAATTAGGAATGAAAGTAACGTGTTACAATGCTTAACATACATTTAAGGGAGACCAAACTGGTCGCCAGTGGCGGCTAGTTGCTGAATAAAAGTGACTTACACTAGATGTATTTCAAATCCGGAATGTCTTGACCCGTTGGTTGCGCAGGTACATGCGTTAAGGGAGGGCATGGATATCAGTTGGTTTTGGGTGAAGGCTCACATTGGAATCACTGGAAATGAGGCAGCCGATAAATTGGCGAAGCTGGGTGCGGCCTCAGGAGTTATTTCAGTCCCAGTCCAGTATTCCCGGCGAGCTGTCAAGAGTCTCATTCGAGCAGAGTTTCTCCGATTCTGGCAAGCTCGTTGGGAGGGGGAGACTACTGGCCGAAGCGTCTTCCGGATATTCCCAAGGGTATCGGAGAGACGTGCCTGTACTTCTCCTATGATAAACTGGGCTATGACGGGACATGGGCCTTTTCCCGCATATTACCGACACTTCCATGTCAGACCAATACGCCGTGCTTGTCAGTTCTGTTGTTCGCCAATTCCAGCTACCAGTGAGCATCTCCTGGTTGAGTGTGCAGGCACGAAGCAGCTCAGAGAAAGGTTTTGCCCGAGGCTGAATGCAGCCTCAGTTCGTTCCTACTTTCGGGAACCGAACATGAGAAAGCGCCTACTAGCCTTTCTCAAAGCAATGGAACCCCATCTTTGGGTGTAACATTAATGGTGTCTCCTTCTTTGAGCTCCTGTTCTAGAAAGCCACTACTTTCAACTCACTTTCCTGTTTCATGGAAGAAGAGAAGATTTTCAAGAAAAGAAGGTGCATTCACCTTACGTTGTAAATATGTAAATAAATAAATCTTTCATCTTTTTGTGTGGCATCTTATTTAGTTTAGTCTTTTTATTATTATGATTATTATACTTACAATCTTATATTGTTTAATCCTATGAAAAGCCCATTTAATAAGTGAAGATGTAATTAAAGTCCGCTCTCGTGTGGACATCACCTCCCTTACTGTACTTGTAAATGTGAAGTTATTTATGAATAAAAGTTGTTTCATCTTTTGTGAAGTTTATTGTGTCAAGTCTAATTAGACTTTAGGGATTTATTTAAGGGTATGTTGGGACTACCCGTGTACAGGGGAGGCGGCGAGTAGTAGGTGAGTCATCCTGCTAGAGAATGTGTTCTCTAGCGACACGTACAGCGATAGTGAACTAGGGTGGCATCACTTCGTTGCATGCTCGACGCGGTAAAGCACATTCTATTGCTCCCACGATCAGTCAGAAGTTGATAAGGCCGGCAATGTCCAGTATTGGACGGGAGCCACGCGTTAGCAGGCCGCACTTGTCTTAGTTGATTCGTCAATTCTTGTAGTTAAAATGTACACCACGGAACAGTACGTAGAAATGATATTATTTTATGGCCAATATAATCGGAATGGACGAGAGGCTGCAAGGCAATACGCAATTAAATTTCCAAATGATAGCCATCCGTCTAAAACACGATTTTAAATGTTGTAAAGCGCTTACGAGAAACGGGTAGCGTTAAAAAATATCCTCGATCTGGAAGCTCAAGTATGCATGTTTCTGACGAGGAGACTTTGGGATATGCTCTTGCGTATCCCCAGTGTAGTGTAAGGGATATTATTGAAGCTTGTGGCTGCTCAAAATCCCATGCATGGAACGTTTTAAATGTACACTTGATCATGTTACTTATCAATCCTTATCGACCAAAATTGGTACAAGCGTTTTTGCCAGGAGATGAAGATAGACTGTTCGATTTTAGCAATTTCATTATGAATAAGCTACAAACAATCTCGTCGTTTCTGAATGATATTCTTTGGACAGATGAGTGCACGTTTTCAAGAACTGGTGTTGTGAATAGGCAGAATACACACTTCTAGTCTGTGCAAAATCCGCATGTCATACGACCCAACAAGCATCAAGTACGATGGTCTGTTAACGTTTGGTGTGACATCTGGAAGGAGCGTTAGTGGGGGCCCTTCTTTTTTTACGACACTTTAACAGATACAAGGTATGTAGATCTGTTACGTGGGCCATTATCTGACTTCTTAGATGATCAGGTTTCGTTAGCAGACCTCACCAAGATGTGGTTTCATCGTCTGGTCCACATTGTGATCTGTTACGTGGACCATTATCTGACTTCTTAGATGATCAGGTTTCGTTAGCAGACCTCACCAAGATGTGGTTTCAACATCTGGTCCACATTGTGATCTGTTACGTGGACCATTATCTGACTTCTTAGATGATCATGTTTCATTAGCAGACCTCACCAAGATGTGGTTTAAACATATGGTCAACATTGTAGGCACCAGCCCACAAAACAGCCTCCTCCCTAACAATTCTACGTAGCATGTTTGAAGATAACATCATAGGTTATGGAGGCTTGGTAGAATGGCCTCCTCGATCGCCGGATCTAAATTCCCTAGCTTTCTTTCTTTGGGGTTATTTAAAAAGCCAGATTTACGAAGTAGAATCAGTAAGCCGAGTAGATTTGCAAAATCGTATTTTATCCGCCATCAGATGTGTCACTCCTGTAATGCTAAAAAATGTTCAAGACGAGTTTCTGTCACGTCTCCTTCTATGTATTGTAGTTCAGGGAAGATACTTGGAACACATAGTGAGAAAGTATGAAAGACGATATTTATCCACATTGTTTATTTCTATTTCGTTTTCATTTGAGTTTATCTGCGAGAAAGCACTACTTACTATGTTATTATTTCAAATTACTTTATTAAATTTGTATGAGTTTGTGCACTGTGATTTTATGTATTATACAAAATATACATTTTTATTTTCAATACCAGGAATTAGACGAATATTATACTGTTTTTGGACTTGAACAACCACCATTTTGTCATGATCATATCTAACTCTAAAACCTCCTTGTCTTTCTGGAAGGGGATATATTCGCATCTCCATTTGTATACGGTCCCCATACGAAAAGGTTACCGTTGGTCATATTTTGACGACCGTTACCGTTGGTGAAAGAAATGAAACGGCTAAATACCTCGAAAAAAAAATTGCTAATTTTATTTAAAATAAAAAAAGGGGTGGGGAAAAAACAGTTTTGATGAGATATAATATTATAAAACGAACATATTTACTAATATAAGCATAAAAGGGAATTTTCGTAATGCTTAAAATAATATTCAGCGTGAAAGATTGCAATTCAAACAATATTTGGCGAAATACAAAGGATATGAATTATCACTTTATTAAACAGCGTACAACCAATATCCGGGATTGAACCTCAGTCTAGACATTTTTTTCACTCTATTTGTTGTACGCTGTTTAGTAAAGTCAAAATGCACATCCGTTGTATTTCCTTAATTTACAGCGTAATTTCAGCTCTGCTGAAAAATTAATTAGTATATAAATATTTGGCGATTTATCCTTTGCGTCAGTTTAAGAAAAATGCATCTGAAAATTTGATTAGATAAAATCTGAGTAACAGTTTTTTTTTTTATTTGTTCCTTTTTTAAAAATTTAATTAAATTAAATTTTCTTTAACTTCTCCATCATGTTACAGAAGAAACTAGCAGATGTAATTATAAAAATGAGTGTACTTATGAGTTACATATTATTTTTTGTTTGCGATTTTTATTTTACTTTTGTCGCCAAACAATTTGATTTTAAGCCAAAAAGGCATAATCATCTGTCCGAGCGATGTTCAATAATGGTGTTTTTTTACGACAAAATGTTTTGAGTATTTTTTTATATTGAAATGTAAATTATATAAAAAGCAGTTGATATTATAAAAAGGGAGCCAAATACTTAAGTTTTAGTGTAATTATTATTTTTATTATTATTATTTAACATATCACCAGTTTCCCTTATAGAAATATTCACTGCTTCCAATGATAAGAACTAAAGATAATCCTTAAGAAAATTTATATAATTATGCATTATTACTATCACAAAACAAAACATTTTGGAATAAAAGTTGCTTGCTGAAAATTTTTTTCGATATTCTTTTTAATTTGTCTTTTTGAAGGTTTTTAGGAAATATTGGACTAATCTTCCATAATCGGGTCACCCGACAATTGGCGTGTTTACTATATTCTTGCATGATTCTTTTATATTTGAAGTAGACTCTGGACGGTGAATCTGATTGCAGAAAATTACACGACATTTATAGTTAGTGATTTGAAACTTACGTTTTTTCATTAGGAAGCAAACGGACAAAAGAAGATTTACTATTATATACTTTTCATCTGCATTTATTTTACTATCACTAAAAAAGCAATACTTGCAATGTACGAAAATCACGTGTAAATGCCAATGGTGGCTAATGAAACAATATTTGTTGATTTATAATTTTAGCCTAGATAAGGTTATAAAGGTATATTAAAAAAGTACCTGAAATTCAGATTAGATAAAAATTCGATCATTATAACGCAATTTCGGCTGATGCACAGCAGTAGGAGCTACACTTAATGAAAATTAACGATTTTTCCCTTCTAGGGTTTGTTTAGATATTTCAGACCGAATAATAACGTAATCTTGAAAATAAAAACAAATAGCAAGCCTTTTTATTTCTCCATGTTGTTATGCTCATTAGAAGAATGCAAAAAAAAAAAAAAACTTCGGATCAAGTATTCATCAAAAATATTATTACTAAACATTTTGCATAACTTTAGTTATCTTTGTCAAGGAGTTTTGTTGCAGAAAGATCTATAATTCAGTGAACAGCAAATTCGCAATAGTTAATGCGCGTAATTAACTTCGGTTTGTAGCTAACTCTAGTACACTACCATATCGTAGCAATTACTTCTAATATTTGAGGTCAAACTTGGTTGTGGATACCATTACGGAAAATTAGGTAAATTTTATTGGATGTAAACTAGCATTTTATTTTTATACCAGAATCAGTTATCGAGGTTTTTTGTCAGGTTAATGGTAACATGATTGTAACTGGTATATAAAATGAAAAGTAAGTGAAAATGACATTATTTTAATTTTATTCAAGGAGTTTTGTTGCAGAAAGATCTATAATTCAGTGAACAGCAAATTCGCAATAGTTAATGCGCGTAATTAACTTCGGTTTGTAGCTAACTCTAGTACACTACCATATTGTAGCAATTACTTCTAATATTTGAGGTCAAACTTGGTTGTGGATACCATTACGGAAAATTAGGTAAATTTTATTGGATGTAAACTAGCATTTTATTTTTATACCAGAATCAGTTATCGAGGTTTTTTGTCAGGTTAATGGTAACATGATTGTAACTGGTATATAAAATGAAAAGTAAGTGAAAATGACATTATTTTAATTTTATTCAAGCATTTCAGCTTCAAAAACCCGCTTTTTTATGATTCACATTTATTTTAACTATGAAAGTTCAACACTGTTCTTTGTGGGCAAATAATTTATAACATTTTTGTCTGTATTTATTCTGATGGAATACAAAGGTAGAGAACTGTAGTAGACCTGCCAGAAGAAGACGTATATTACGAAATATAATGTAATGTCGAGTGAGATTGTATTTAAGCTACCAGATCCAAAGTTAGTACCAAGCTGAGAGGCCCGGAGTTCAAGAAATAATAAACTAAAATGAATAACACGAACATTATTTAAGTTCAATGGTAAATCTTTGAAATAATTGTAGTGCTCTCCTTTTTAGTAGAGTGGTGACTAGTAAACCTTTTAATTTCTGTTGGTCGGTCACATTTTTCTCCCAAACTCTACTATAAATGATCAACTAAAATAGTTGCTTCTTAATAGCCCGAATTTTGTACAACGCCTAAGGTAATATAATAACGCAATAGCGTTCGCATCGTATTCAGCAATGCGGAAGGATTTTCCAAGTGAAGGACTATATTACTTTAAAATACAAGGTAGAATTCATCATTTCATTTGATTGAAGGTTCTTTTGATAAATGGACCAGCGCAGCGGGCATAGCCTGCTAGTTTAATAATAAAGTATTTAATAAGCCTTATTTAATAAGACTTATTCAATTTCTCTAATGGTAATAAAGTTTCTTTGAAAGTTTTTATTGAATAAATTCTTGAAAATCTCTACATTTTTTATTATGCTAATAATACTAAAATATATTCTTATATAAAATAAAGTACAAGTGCCCTTTTATACAATGTAATAGAAAGTTTATGCATTATTCATTCCGTACTAGCATTGAATAGAATTGACTGTATATGTACAATTGTACGTGTCTTATTCTTAATTTTCTGGTAAATCGTGCTCGTTCTTCTAATAGCGTGAAACTTCTAAATATTTTAATTCTTTCAAGTTAATTGAACATTTTAAAAAGCCATCTCGAACTCTTGGTTACATCTCAGTATTCCAATAAAAGCAAATGTTGCAATAAAACGGAATGTTTTCATTTGGTAAATACCGTATATTCCGGCGTTCAACGCGCTGATGAAACAAACATATGCAAAACCTGTAATTTTATTTAATAAAATAAACATATTCTTACGTCACACTTATTTCAAATTATTTATTAAATGAAATCTGTAGTTCTAAATACGAGGGCATTTCGAAAAGTAAAGATACAATGGCTCGCATTCCTTAAAAAAACCATTTATTTAGAAAACGTAAGTTACATCTTATTAACTGGATTATTTATTATTTTTCGACATAATCACCCCCGTTATCCAAACATTTGTTAAGTCGGGGCACAAGATTTTGTATCCCACAGTCATAGAAGGTTTCCGCCTGTTGTCGGAACCACATTTCAACTTCATCTTTGATCTCATCATCGTCGTGGAATGATTTTCCTCCAAGATGTGACTTCTTTAAATTTGAGACGTCTATTCGCACGAATTGCTTCCTCCGTTCTCTGAAGAAGGGCATCAGAGATCACAGATGGCCGACCTGTTCTTTGTTCGTCATGAACATCGGTCCTACCTTCAGAGAAATGACGACACCATTTCGTTACATTTTGTCGATTCATAATGTTCCCATAAACAGAAACAATTTATTTGTGAATATCCGTGGGTCGCTGACCTCTTGCATGAAGAAAGCGTATGACGGAGCGTACTTCGCATTTGGCGGGATTCTAAATCGGCGGAACCATTTTAAACACGACCTACTCCAGATTTCAGATTCAGATTCAACCAAGCAGGGTGGCCTACCATGCGGCTTAAGCTCTACAAGCCCTGCTTGGCAAGTTAAAAAAAAAAAAAAAAAAATACAAAGGAGGCCAATAGGCCATTAGGCTTTTACATAGTACTGAATTGAAAGTTTACAATGATATATATACAATTCAGATATGTTTTAAAAGTTTTTACAAATGATTTTAAGTCTTTGCATGATGCGGACATAGTCTATAAATATATTTTAAAAGTTTTTACAGATGATTTTAAGTCTTTTTATGGTGTAGGCATAGTCTATGTATTGAAATGTTCGGTGATTATTAGTCTACAACGTTTCTAGATTAATTGAGGTATTTTGAGCTTTGAGTTTATAGTTTTTCACTGATTTTTGTGAGCACTGTTATAATCATTTTTATTCTTCGTCATCTGAGGACTTTATGTTTCCTAATAAATGCGCTGGAGGCATCTGAAAAAGTTGTTGGTTTTTTTCCAATAGGTGTTCACATTCTATGATTTTTTGTTTTAAGTTTGGAGTACTAAGGACATGATGAAACCACACCGATGTTCTCAGTGAAGCCGGTTTTTTTATGTGGAAAGCGCATGTCAGAGAGCAGTTAAGAATGTAGTGAGTGGCGTCTCCTCGTTTGCCACATGTGCAGTATGGAGATGGTGCTTTCCCAAAAAGATAAAGGTATGACGGGAATGGACCATGATTTGTTGTGTATAATTAAATATTCCGGTGTGATATTAGAAAATCTTCTGTGACTTTGGGACAGTGGCTATATGCTTTTCTTCCTCTGTGTTCCATCGTCCATTGATCTTGCCATTTAGATAAATAGTATTGTTTAAGTTGTCCTCTGAGGTATGATGGAGGTGATGGATGGAAAATTTGTTTTATTGGAGTATCTGGTTTCGTAGCTTCTTTAGCCAATCTATCTGCATGTTCATTACCTTCGACTCCAGAATGGCCTTTCACCCATTTGAAGAAAATCTTTGTTGTCGTTTGCTGCAAGTTCTTTATTATTTGACCTATTAAGTAGTTGTCTGTATTTATATCCGTTAACGCCACTAAGCTAGATTGGCTATCTGAGTTTATTGTTGCTTGACTGTATGCAGATGTTTGCAGCCAGGAGACTGCGTCCAGTATTGCCAACAGCTCTGCTTGATATATCGAGTTTGACGTTCCTAAGTGTATTTGATGTTCCTTTATTAGGTTTTGATTTTCGTATATGCAGAAGGCATATCCTACTCCTTCTTCTGTCTTTGAACCGTCCGTGTATACCTGTATTCTTGGTTGATCTTCCACATCTTCCGCCCAATTAAAATATGTACTGTGTGGTATTATTTCCGTCGGAATGAATTTAGGTTGATATAGATCCGGTTGTATGTCGATCATTGGGATGCCCAGCCTGAGGATTGCTCCTTGCGCTGCTATTTTTTCGGCCCTTAATGAATGGCATTATTCCCGTGAGGACACAGAGAACAGATGTAGCAGTTTTCTTGTATGCACGAGAGATTAATAATAAGCACTGTGCTTGAATCGCTGATAATAGTTGTAGACCATGAGATTTTTGAAGTTTAGGGTACCACGTTGATGCTGCATAGGTTGTTTTCTTCTCTAAAATTTGATTGTACCATATTTTTAGGATGGATTTTGAAATACTTCGTTGTGGGGCTGCGAATTTCATGAGGTTTTGAGCTATTGTATTAATTTCCGTTCTTTTTGCATGAAGGTGTGGAAGAAAAGAAAGTGTACTGTCCAAGACCAGACCAAGATACTTTAATGTAGGATTGTGTGTAATGGATCTATTGTATATCTTTAAAATGGGTGGACGTTTCAAATATTTCCGGTTCTTGATTTGCAAGGCTGTCGTTTTTTCATGTGTAATTTGGATGTTGTGAGCATCTGCCCAGTCCTGAACCAATCGAAGAGCTTCATTGCCTTTTTCTTCTATAATTCGTCTGGTGTGACCTGATATTATTAGGAGTAGATCGTCGGCATATGCCACTACTTTAAGTCCATTTTCTTTTAGAATTTTTAAGATTTTGTTTACGAAGATTCTCCATAGAAAAGGGCCAAAACACGACCCTTGGGAACATCCTTTTTTAAACCAGTGTAGATCTCCTGAAAGCCAGTTTGTGTATGCCGATCTAAGCGATAGAAAAGATCTCGTTATGTTTACATAGGCTTTACTTATATCCATAGTCTCGAGCTCCTCCATCGTCGCATCCCAGGGCAGGTTGTCGAATGCATGGTGAAAATCTAAAGATATGAGGAAGGTATATTTTCCGTCTTGCTTGTTTAAATCTATACTGGACATCACTTCTTGAATTGCTGTTTCGGTAGACTTACCAGGGACGAAACCGTGCTGGGATGGTTCTAATTTTGAAGTATTATGTAATTCATGTAATATGCGTTTGAGTATTAATTTCTCGTAGATTTTCCCCAGGATTGGCAGCAAGGAAATCGGTCGATATGAGTCTCCCTCCGTTGGTGATTTCCGGCTCTTCAGGAAAAAGACTAATTCACCCCGTTTCCAAGCTGTAGGAAAGTAGTTAAGTTTTAGTAGTATATTATACATATCTTGTACTAATTGCTGGTGATTTTTGAATATTTGTCTTACAATGTAGTGATCTATATTATCAATTCCTGGGCCTTTTTTTTATTAAAGTTGTATATCGCTGTTTTTATTTCATTTATGGTAAATGGTGGAGCCGATTTATCTGATGATGGTGGTCTTATATCTGTTATTTGTGATCTTCCATATATATGTTCCGTGAGTTCTTGATAAAAGGATTTCTTAGTATGTGTTATTGTTGTTGAATTCGCTAGAGCATAAGTCTCTTGTTTGTAGAAGTCTTGAAAAGCCACTCTCTTTGTTTTCCCGTAGGGATCTGTAGTTGATTGGCAGAATCGTAACCATGCATCGCGTTTGGCCTTATGGATTTGGAGCTTGTATTTGGCTCGCTCTTGTTTATATTTCTGTTTTTGTATCTGTGTGGCAGTTGGAGATTTTATTTGTCTTCTGAGTGCTCGTACATAATTTCTTGATTTCCTGAGATCCGGGGACCACCATTTAACTGAAGGTTTGTGAGTACTGCTTTTTTTCCTTAAATTGTTTTCACTGGTTTCTTGTATTATTTGCATTAGTTCTTCGTAGTGTTTGTCGAAATCTTCTTTACTATTTATTTGTTTAAAATCAATGTTTTTCTCTTTTAGACTTGAGTTTAATTGTTGGTTAAATCTTTTAAATGATATATTCTTAGTTCTGTATCGTCTTTTTGGGAGTGTCGGAGTATTTATGTTTAGATCTATTGTTATCAGACGATGATCTCCGTAGTTCATATCTTCTTCTACAGTCCAATTTTCCAATTTGGAAAACAACGGGAACGAAAGTAGCGAAACATCTGGCCATCCCTTCGATCTCTCTGTTTGAAAAGTTGGTGAACAATTTGGGTCATTTGCTCAGATTAGATGATGTTGACTCATATGTGTGATCAAGTGATTTCCTCTATCGTCATCTGATGGGTATCCCCAGAGTTGGCTGTGAGCGTTGAAATCTCCTAGATGAATGAGATGTTTACTCATACCCTTCTTATCTGTCCAATCTTGAAGATCTTGTTTTAAGTCTGCTGACGGTGGTGAATATTGATTACCTATTGTTAATACTATGTCTGGAAATATTATGTTAATAAATACTGAGTTTTGATATTGCTGAATTCTTATGTGTTGAAGATTATTATCTAATACAATTATATGACAATTATTGGATTGCGAAGCATAAGATGGCACTGACGAAGGTAATCTGTGTGGTCTTTTATTTGTAACTGCGCAATCCTGTAGGCAGGCTATTGAATAATTTTCTTCTATTAGGTAATTTATAAGGTCTGAAGTTGCTGTCTTGATTCTTTGTAGGTTTATTTGTGCAATTTTGAATTTGTTCATTGTTATGATTGATGTTGTTGGACACATTGACGTTGGAATTTTTTATAAGATATGCAGCAACTTTCAAAGGAATAGTGATGGGTATCAAGGTGTTTTTCTGAGCTGGATTTATTTTGGTTGTATTCTTGACAATTTATGCAACATTTTGTTTCAGAGTCACAGTTAGCAGTGTTGTGAGAATCTGCGCACTTTGCACACGTTTCTTTCTGGTCGCAGTTTCGCGACATGTGACCCAGCCGCTGGCATTTGAAATAACGTGGTGTGATTATGTATTTCCGAATGTTGCATCTATTAAAGCCTATGTTAATGGAGGTTTGTTCTAATATCTTTGCATCTCTTTGTTGAAATTCCACTATTAAATTTACTGTGTTTGTATTCCTTGTTGAGTGTTTGATTTTGTTCAGGCAGAAATTTGGCTTTTCAACTCGTAGTGCTCTTTGCAATGCCGGTTGCAATATTTCTTCTGAATATTTCTCTATGTTTTTTGTTATACCTTCCTCTTCTTCGTCGCTCATTATCGAAGCTCCAAATATGATGAGTTTTTGTGTTTTAGGTTTGATTTTATCAAACTGAATTTTCTCTGTCAATCTTTCATTTCTTTTTAACTGTTGTTGTAGTTCTGTGAGGTCTTTGTCTGTATTACAGGTTACAACCAGATTACCAGCTTTTGTTTGTTTGCAGCTTAGCTTTGTGAGAACTGATGTGTTTACCTCCCTATTTAAAGCTTTTCTTATGTCTTGTATCGTCGTATCAGTGTCTTTTGATTTAACTAACATTGCTGGTTTTGGTGGAGGTCTTTGAGTTAGTATCTGAGCATATGATGTTTCATCGTTGTTTTGTTTCTGCCTTCTTTGTGTTGTTTGTGTTGGTTGATTCCTAAGTGTTTTCTTTAATAATTTCAATTCTTTTGTTTGTTCACTTAGAGCTGCTTTCAAGAATACTCCCTGTTGGTTTATCTTTTCTTCTAGTCTTTTCCCCAGCTCACTTTTAATCATATCTCCCATTTCTTCTACAGATTTTAGTCTTTTTTTATCTTTTCTGAGTTGCAAACATTCTTCTCTCCAATCTGCCCTGTCTGCATACGTTTCTTCGTATTTTTCAATTAGCAAGCTGACGTGAGTCCTGATCGTGTTTATTTCTTCTTCAACTTGACTTTTGTTTTCGTCTTTAGTAAGATTCTGTATTCTTTGTAGGGCATCTTCTATTGTTCTCTGGATCTCCTGTGTCGTTAGTTGAGATTGATTCTTCTCTACCTTTTTAATTTCGTTTTCAAGATCCTTTTGTTTCTGCTTCAGGGCCTTTATTTCATTGTTACGTTCCCTTTCTGTCTCAATCTGCTTATCTATTTGTGCTTTCAGACTCGCTAATTCTTCTTCGTATTTGTCTGCCATCTCTTTCAGATATGTCATCGATTGGGACGTTTCTATTTGCTTCTCCTGGACTTGGTCTCCCTTCGTGTTCTCTTCTTTCTCATTCTTCTCCTCTTCTTCTGCTAGTCTTTTCTCCAGGATTGCTTTTATTTCTTTGCATTTGTCCGCATTTCCTCTTTGCTTTTTCTTTGCCAATCTGTCAAGTTCTGCCTTTAATTCCTTTGTTGACAGTTTTTCTATTTTTGTGTTTTGTATACATTGAGATTGTGGTTGCAATGATGTTTTCGACTTCGGCTGAATATTTGGCGTTGTGCCAGTTTTGGTCACGGAATTATCTTTACTCATTGTTCTTGTTTTCTCACCGTTTCTATTCGCCGATGGTGTAATTTCTCTTTCTTTAAATTCTTATAAAGAAATATCCGATAATTCGCTTTCTGGGTTTTCACTTTCCGACATTGATTATTGAACTTTGTCAATTATATACTTTCTTCTACGATTGTAAGTTCTATCTCTTCAAAGTCTTGTCGTAAAATACCCTATATTTCCCTTTCTAATTTTGAAGAACTTTGTCAATTATATGTTTTTGTCAACGATTTAAGCAAGAATTTCCTATCGCCTTGCAAATGTACTACTATAATAACCTCTATAACACCAATCAACTAGATTTATATCATTAGCTAAGGGGTGGGGCGACCAGACCCTCCCGACATGCATCAAAGAAGGAAAGGGAAAAAAGGAAAGAAAAAGGGAAAAAATATGGTCAAAAGGACCATTGTAAATGACTTTGAGAAAAGAAGGAAGAAGCCAAATGATGGGACAGAAAATTTGGAATAAAAAAGGAAATAAAAATAAAATAAAAAAATGAAAGAGATAGTAATTAACCAAAAGGAGAGGGGGGGGGGGTATAAGGCCAGTGAAAAAGCTTCCCGTGCAACTGAAGTTCATGTACAAAAGGAATTACGATACTATTAACA
Organism: Maratus michaelseni; assembly: GCA_963931845.1. Lineage (NCBI taxonomy): Eukaryota > Metazoa > Arthropoda > Arachnida > Araneae > Salticidae > Maratus > Maratus michaelseni. The sequence goes on along the minus strand of OZ007592.1, from coordinate 176,980,047 downwards.
AAAGAAAATACGATTCTTTACAATGTTACGTGACAACATGTGATAGGTGATCTGCAACACAATAATTTGTAGACAAGAAAATCCAGTAACCACAAGAAGAGCACAACGCTTTCTAGCGGCTACAAATGAAGTTCTGTTAAGATTACTGTGGGACAAACTCTCAGTAACAAGAGCTATTCAAGGATTTCAAACCAAAACAATTTACCTTCATAAATTTAAGAATTTGAAAAAGATATAAACAGAACTGTATAGGAAAAGGTGAAACATAAAAATGAAATGGCGGGACTTAGTCTATGCATAAAATCTTAGAGGATGATATGTTACACCACGATAAAAGCTAAAATAGTAAAACAGTATAACATGTTAGAAGAAAAAGGAGGGGGGGGGTTAGCCTGTGGGGCAAAGCAATGTTAATGAGGGCAGTTAAAAAGAAATAGGTGTAAAAATACTCCAACTTTGAGCCAAATGTGACGATATGAAGAGAAATAACAAAACTAGCCCCTCCCTGCCCCCATAACTAGACCCCTATTAAAGATAGGTAAAAACCGAAATAGCCAAAAGAAGCAGCGAGAAAAGAACCCCTAGGCACTTTAGAGCTAGAACCGGAAAAATTTTTGAGCTCTATCTCCCATAGAAAGAGAGAAAAATGGAGGAAACCGATTACCGCAGAACCAGTTGATAAAGTAATATTAAAAAAACTCTACCTTCTTGTCATAATAAGTTAATGCCCAGTCATAGGGATGATTGGGACAGGATCTCCTCAACAGGAGCTACACAAGGATATCAAACATGGTACAGTTACCAATAGAAATAGAGAAGTTGAAAATGTTATACGCAGAACAGTAAAAGAAATGGTGATACGTAGGAATGAATAAGTGGGACTAAATCTATGCATAGAGACCAAAAGAATGATATGTTACACCATTACAGCAAATAAAACGGTAAAAACGTTGATAATATTAAGAAAAAGGAGGGGGGGACAGGTCTGTTGTGCTAAAACGGTGTGAAGACAAGCCACTAGTTGGATAGTAAAGAGAAATACTCAACAATTGGCTGTAAAGTGACGATATGTGTAAAAAACAAACAATTGCCCCACCCTGCCCCCGTAGCTGGTCCCCTAAATGACATACAAAAAAAAACCAGTATAGCCAAAAGAAGCAGCGCAAACAGATTCCTTAGGCGCTGCAGAGCTGATTTCGGAAAAATATTTAAGCCCTATCTCCCATAGGAAAGGAGATAAATGGGAAAAACCACTTTCCGCAATGTGTATAATTATAAAAAGTATAATATTGAATGAGAATTCTTGAAAAATATTGTAAGTAAACTAAAAGTAAACAAATTTAATGAAGTCTTATAGCAGACTAAGGGCTAAATACAGAGAAAAATGGTTACATGAAGTGGGTACCAACAGAAGTGGAGTAAAGCAGAAAGATTGTGATTTATAATAAAATGATCTCAGAAAAAATACTGCAGCCTATAATACTAAATTAATTACTCAATTTTTCCTGCAATATATGTCCTAAATTAAATCAAATCAAAACTAAGATTAATCTTAATTTTAAAGACCTAAATAATACGCTGTTAGACAACAATAACATGAAAAACGTAAACAAATGCTTTGAGTCATTAAAATGAAATTAAGTAATAGACCACTCCATCTATCTCCTTATAGCTTATAAGATCTAAAGATATATGTTCAAAGCACCCCTCTTTAAGAGAGGCACCCAGAAAAAGTTAGCAGTTGAAAACAACTAAACCTTAATGATAAAAGTTTTGAATACTAAAGTTAGCCAACGACCAACCAACCAAGCGGTTTTTATTTACATTTTAAAATACAAAATAAAAATACTTAGAGACTATGTAGATAAAAAAATTCTTTCACATATGAAAAATATAAAGATTAGATTTAGATATTTTCACAAAAAGAATTTGAAAACGTTAAATTTAAACATGAAATTTTAAATTTAAAAATGACAGAACGCCCATGTTAACGTATGGGAAAAATTCCATAAAAAGTTTGAGTGACATTTAAAAAAAAACTACAATTTACCAGTAGTTGCAGACCCCCAACATGAATTTAACATATTACATATGAAAGCCAAGAATCCAAAGTATATAAAACAATCAATATTATTTTAAAAATTATGAAATTCATATTAATTTAAGTACATCAAAAAAGTAAACAATCCAATTTAAAACCAATGGGCATCCATTTTGTTTCTTGAACTCTTAGAACAAAAACATCAACTTTTCAAACTGATTTAAATGATGTTATACTCAATGAAAAGTTAAAAATTTTAGTGATAAAATGGTCTACGTATCATAAAGTATCTGAATTAAGGTATTTCTATAAAAATTCTAACCGTTAAAGTTATGTAATAAGCGTTCTAAGAACGAACAATTTTGAAAATGGCGCTATGGTGAGCTAAGGTACATGAACTTCAATGGTTAATAACTCCTGAATTAATTCACTAAAATAAACACTACATGACTCAAAATGAAGCTAAGATGTTCAAGCAACATAATTAAACATGAATAATCAATTACATATACAGGTAAAAGCACAGGAAGCATCGGTGCAGGTGGCAAGCACTGGGCTCAATAGAGAAACAAAAGTAAAAGTAGTATAGAAAGTTTAAAAGAACATAATTCCCGAAATCCTGCACCGAAAATCAAAAAGCTTATATCAAAATGTTCAGCATAAAGTAAGGAAGAGATAGATACATGACAGAAGGTTCTAGCTTACCCCGTCCCTGAAAAAATTATGCTGACATCAGGAGCCTTTGCAAGATGATGCTACTATGTTGAAAGGTAATCCTTTGCTCGCGACCTACTCCAACCAGAATCAACGTTGAAATGCCGAACGACCGCGAGGAGAAAGCTAACGGTTCAAGGTTAACACCTGTGTTGCCAACTTGCTTGCCCAAACTTTTCTTTTCCTCCGGCGTACGGTGTATCTTTACTTTTCGAAATGCCCTCGTATGTTTGTTCTAGCCACGCTTTACACAGCAGTATTTAATAAAATTTCTATTAAAATAAAAATATATAGAAAGGCTAGTTCTAGATTCTTCATTTCTTATAGTCATCATACAGTATACATACAGTATATATATTCAGTATATATACTATCAATCATACAGTATATTATAGTATATATATTCATTTAACTTTATGAATAAATAATTAAAATTTATCATGTATGTGCATGTTTGTGTGTTAATGCTTACTCATTTTCGAAACATTATATGCATCCGTAAGTACAGGGTGATTAGAAAATGAGTATACATTTGAAAAAATAGTAATTCACGGAATAATGTAGGTACAGAGGTAAAAATTGACACACATGCTTGGAATGACATGGGGTTTTATTGTAACCACACAGAAAGAAAAAGGTTAAAAAAAAAGGCCGACAGATGGCACTGAACATCAAAACGTCAGTGACTCTGCTTGAGAATCGTGTATAAAAGGAGCCGTAATGAGAGAGAGAATCAGATGCACAAGCAATCGCAGCATGTTGACGTTACCAGAAAAGGCAATGTTAGTGAAGCTCTACTATCAAAATGGGGAATCTGCCGCGATCGACCGACATCAATAGGCATGCTAAAAGTCAACATCCAACGCCAACTTCTCACCATAACTACAGATATGCTGCACAGTGCTGTGCCCAATATTGTCCCTCGGCTACAGCTATTGTTGCGGGATGACGGTGGACATGTTGAGCATTCGTTCTGTAGAACATCGTCTTTGCTTTGTCATAATTTGTTATGCTAATTATTGCTTTTCTTATCACACGAACCGCCATCTGTCGACCATTTTATGAACTTTTTTGTGGATACAATAAAACCCCATGTCATTCCAAGCATGTGTGTCAATTTTTACCTCTCTACCTACATTATTCCGTGAATTATTAATTTTTCAAATGTATACTCATTTTCTGATCACACTCTATATTGCTAATTAATGACGTCTATTTCATACAAATGTCTTCATTCTGTATTATAACACTACGTTATATTTTATTTTCACTTTTTAGAATATCGATATTTATTGTTGTATTTCCTTATAATTAAATAGTACATAAATTTGCTTTCCCTGTCTAATTTATCTAGGTTAAAAATTTATAGTAACTTCCTTAAAATGTTTTCAATATTCTTTATCATTACACGTACCGATGTAGAACAACGTAATTATTAAATTAATGAGTTTTCAAACAGAAATCTTCAAACATTATTTGACATTGTTTACAAAGGTATTCGAGGGAAGAATATACTTCGAATACCTTAACAAAATAGAAATAAAATTTAATTACTATGAAACAAAATCCATATCTTTAATATAATATAATCATTCTGAGATATTTGCTGTTCATAATAGTTATTATGTCTCATTTATTAAGCGTGCAGGAAACGTAAGTTTCGTTATCGATTAAAAATAGTACATAATGTAATTACATTGTTAAAATATTGTTCCTTTAGTCCTTGTGGCTATTTAGTCAATTTCATGTAATTTGAAATAACCGTTATTTTCTGGAAATAAATAAAAATAACAAAACATGAAGATAACATAATTAGTAATTATTAGATGTCTCATCCATCACTTTATAAATTTCATGCTTCATGAGCAATGCAATGATATATCTATATTTATTAACAAGTTACCTTAAATAGTTAATTTAATTATTAAAGATTATTTAATCTTTCAGGAAAAAAATAATGTATAATTTTCATTATGATGAAATATGTCAGTGTTCTGCAAATGTAATAGATTTTGTAACTTACGCAATATAAGTAAAAAATACCAGTGGACCCGTGCTAGGATTTCGCTCTGCCGTCTAATAATTTTTAACAATATCTGATATTTTTTAGATGCTGGTTTAAACTTCTAAAAAAATTAAGGATATAAATATCTCCGAACAAAATTAGTAAAGCCAGAATAGTGTCTCATTTATTCTACCAATGTTACAGTAAAAACTGATTGAAGATAGCAAAATACATGCACGAGAAACAAATTCACAATAGTATTTTAACTGATTAAGATGGCGTCATTCGCTTATAGAAAAAACATGAAACAAAGAGAAATATATTAAATGCCTTTAAAATACAATTTAATGTAATATAACAAAAGCATACCTTTTATTCGACACATGAAATACCACAGCTCTTTTTCTTCAAAACATTTCAATTTCAATTTTGCTTTTTAACCATAATTATAATATAAACCAGTGTGCAGAAACCATACTTTATCTTTATTTGCACTATATATATTTTTTATAATCATTGATGAGCATCCTATAATGCGGTATTTTATTTTTGTGGCAACACTAATTTGAGGAAAACCTTTCATTTCATTCAGGAAAACAATGCCGAATTAATTTTAAATTAACAGCAATTTTTAATCAAAAAACATGTTTTAAGAACGAAATGGGAGTGTACTATATCAGAAGCCACTTCAAAAACCTTTCTAATGATACCACAGCATATTGCATTATGATTGTGTGGGCTAAATTAATCCAAACTTATTATATAGCTGCGATTCAGATTTATTTCAGCTCTTATGGTAATTATCTTTTTAATATTACAAAAAAAAAAAAAAAAAAAAAAAAAATACATTTTCTCTGTGTAAATACCCATTTATTGTAAAAGATTAAATCAGCATTAATAATAAAAAGACATTTTCTTACACTGTTTGTAGGATTTTTTGTTAAAAAATCTTTTCATTAAAAAAAAAGACAAAATGCATCAAACATCTTAATAAAAATGTAAACTTTGAATTAACATCAATGTGTTGCAGTCACGCGATAATGCTCTCAAGACTATTTGTATTAAATTACTAAAGTGAAGCATCGTATATTCTAAAATAAACTAGGGAGGATTACATGAACTAGGGAAGTTAAAATAAACTGGAGAAGATTGCTCTAGGGAATTTTCTACACTCAATATTTTGACTAATTTATATAACTGGCTTAAATCTGGATGTTTGCTGAAGAAATATGTAATGTTTAAATAATAATTCTATGAATAAAATGTATATTATCTTAAACAAAATTTAAGCTTATCCATTAATATTTAATTAAATATACGTACATGATAAATAAACCGTACAAGATTTAAGTAAAACTGTGATGTCGGTCTTATAAAATTTCTGTTCCAAACATATTCCAGTGAATAGGAAACACAATTTAATTTAGATTTCAAAGCAAGTTTATTTCTTTTTAATAAAGCATGAATACCTAATAAAAATACTGAAGTAAAATAATTTTAAGTAACTGAGTTTTTTCATAAATAATAAAGTTGTTTTATGATATACAAGTTATTTAATTTTACGGACATCCTCTGAATACTGCTACATGTATTTATTATTTCCAGCGTGTTTCTTCTTTCACCTGCATAAAATTCATGCATTTTAGGTAGCATTCAATACAAAAAAAGTATAAAGCTTACCTATTGCGTATGAGTTGTAATTTTCCAACTGGACGAAAAATGTCCGGGCCAGGATTCGAACCTGGGATCCCTTGGCTGAAGTTGCCAGTGCTCTACCAACTGAGCCATCCCGTTCGAACCTGGAGGACCTAATTCATCCAGTTAACCTTATTGATCATAGCATCTGGTCTGATATCTGAATCAGCTCAACAGAATAAATCGCAGGTAATTTGAAACTCCAGTAAACGCTGGATACGTGATTACACTAGATTAATTTTCACACAATTATTCAAATTGGTAAAGAAATCATATGAGTTGTAATTTTCCTACTGGACGGAAAATATCTGGGTTCGACCGGGATGGCTCATGCCGGGATGGCACGGCAGTTCCAGCCAAGAGATCACAGATTCGAATCCTGGCCCGAATATTTTTGGTCCAGTTGTAAAATTACAACTCATATGATTTCTTTACCAATTTGAATAATTGTGTGAAGGGAAATGGTGAATTAAGAAATAACAATGATTATTAGAATACTTTAACGCGTTATTTGAGAAAGATTTAAGAAATATTAGTTTTCATAAAAGTTGCCGTATATTTGTCGTAAATTTATCATAAAACTTACGCGTTGAATGTTTGAAGTCACTGCTAAATAAATTAACGCATACATTAGCAATTACACATTATGAATATTACGTGCACCACGTGTAACTTGTCTTCTTCATAGCTAGCAGCATCAGTAAGATTTTTTTTTCTAAGATTACTTATTAGGCAATCTTAGGGCCGCCCTGTATTCCAAAATAATGCTTATTAAAATCACTTCTGTTCTAAACATTTTTGAGCTATTACACGGTTGACTTTAACAGACGGGAAATTGTGTAATATTGCAATTTGTGATACTAAATTTATATAGTATGATGGGAACTACTGACTAATTCTAATCTAATAAGTACTAAAACATATACACAAATTAAAAACATCTTTTACTTAAGCAAGGTGCCAAATACATGTAAAACAAAATATCCAAACTGGACATGTTTCGGTTTAAAGTATAAAACCATAATCATAAGCAAACATACATCGTCAAAAACAAACCCGAATGACACTGGACGCTACAATATATACAAAATACAATACAACAAACATGCCATCTACAATCAAACACACAAAGTAAAAGAACAGAAACACATGAATCATCAAATCAAGCTTGTATACACAATTGCCGCCCTCTATTCGAATTAGCCCCACAATATTTATTTAAAAGCTCTAACCATAAAGGTGGAATAATAAAAGAGAAAGTATCAGTACAGATTAAACCTTTCCGCAAATAAATTTCAATGGACTCTCTTATAAGGGACTTGCGGTAATAATTCGAAATAAAAATCAATTTAATATCTTCAAATAATTTTTTTTAATCCCCCTCCCCTCCAAATATAACCTAGACAAAGCTGTTTTCATGCGGCCAAATTTAATGTCAGATTCATGTTCCCTCTTTCTTATACTTAATTTTCTGCCTGTCATACCAACATAATAACTGATATCACCCCCGTCATTAACATACGGAATCTCATATACCCCTGAAAGATCCTCTTGTTTAATCGGGTCAAACTGTCTATAAAGTAACTCTTTTAGTTTATGTGGTGGTTTCGCAATTAAATCAATGTCAAACTTTTTTAATTTAAACTTTAACCTCTCACAACAACCTTTCATATAAGGAAAAGAAACTCTTTTAACTTTAGAACACTCACTCTCACCCTTGTAATTTTCACTTACAGCCTGATCCCTCCCTCCAATATTTTCCTTTCTATAGTAATTAATCAACTTATTGATGCTACCCAATTTAAAACCATTACACTCAGCTATACTACGGATAATGTTTAATTCATCATTTAAAAACTCCTCAGAACAAACCTTAAAAGCCCTATTAACTAAAAAACGGAAAGTGGAAAACTTATAACTAAAAGGAGAATATGCCGAATTCGGGATGACATGCTGACTATTCAAATTCTTCCTATAAACCGTTCTCTTCAAATACCGCCTCTAGTTAAAAATGTATCCAAAAAAAGGGAGACTACCCCTTTCCTCTAATTCATAACTAAATTGAATATTACTATCCAACTCATTAACCTCCTTAACAAAACTAACGAAAGACTCCACCCCCAACCCCAAATCAACAAGTTGGAAATTGTACGTCAAACGTGACAAATGAGGTGCGTTCGTACTATAGCTAGTTATATAAATATTCAGATCTTGATGATTTTTAATTCTGTGAAATGAATTATATCGTCTGCAGATTAATTTCTGTCATAAAATAAGTATATCGGTCGCTTGACGATTAAACTTCGGAAGCTCCTATAACAAGAAAGCACCGATTTAAAAAAAAAAATTCAAATTTCTTAATAAATATTTTTATTAATATCTCCTAAAGTTTTGATTCGATTTTAATAAAATTTGAAATGTCTCGACAAAATTCTGCAAAGATAATATATTTTAAATTGCAAACCATTCGGTTGGGTAGGTTTTGCGTTGTTATATGCGAACGGACGGACAGACGGACAGACAGACAGACAGACGGACGGACAGACGGATGGATCAAGCGACGACTGTAGGTGCTACGTATTTATATAATTACGAATGCACCTAAAAAGACATCATCAACATACCTCCTTAAAAAAACAGGCAATCTCTCAAAGCTTACAAAAATTCTTTCCTCCAAAGGTCTCATCTTAAATTCAGCTAGAAAACCCGAAATGGGAGAACCCATTGGTGTCCCCATATTCTGCGCATACAATTTTCCATCAAACATAAAGAAATTACTCTGTATTATCAACTGTAAACCACTTTTTAGAGTCATTTTAATATTGTCACTAAATTTTTATGAACTGTCAATCCTATTACCGCAAGTCCCTTATAAGAGAGTCCATTGAAATTTATTTGCGGAAAGGTTTAATCTGTAATGCTACTTTCTATTTTATTATTCCACCTTTATGGTTAGAGCTTTTAAATAAATATTGTGGGGCTAATTCGAATAGAGGGCGGCAATTGTGTATACAAGCTTGATTTGATGATTAATGTTTTTCTGTTCTTTTACTTTGTGTGTTTGACTGTACATGGCGTGTTTGTTGTATTGTATTTTGTATATATTGTAGCGTCCAGTGTCATTCGGGTTTGTTTTTGACGATGTATGTGTGCTTATGATTGTGGTTTTATACTTTAAACCGAAACATGTCAAGTTTGGATATTTTGTTTTACATGTATTTGACACCTTGCTTAAGTAAAAGATGTTTTTAATTTGTGTATATGTTTTAGAAAAGGTGAAGTTTTATGTTTTAAAATTTTGGAATTTAAAAAACAGTTTTAAGAATTACTAAGATGAAGGAATAATTAAAAATTAATGCTAAAATTAAAATATGCGTGCACCTTTAACATTTAATTAAAAAAATATGACAAAAATATGTTTTTATTATACGTACTTCAAGAAATTTCAAGTGTTTATAAATAACCTATCAATCCTTGATTGCTTCATATTTTTCATTAATAAAATGAGATGTTCTATTATCATTCCTACAAGAAACATTTTAAATTTTGAAAAGGTAGAGCGAAAAATGAGCTACATTTCAATTTAACTAGATTTGCCGCATTTCAATAGAATGTAAGACTGGGGCGGCTCGTCAGGTAAAGTATGGGAAGTACCAGTTTACGTAACATTTTACTGAATATATTTGTTTAAATATTCCTATTCTGTTTATTTTTTAAATTTAATCTGTTATTTAATTCGTATAAGCACTAAACTGATAATAAATAACATTCACAGCGTCACCAGCGCATAAAAGCAAAGGTTTTCTTCTGAATCTATATGAGGGAAGTAGTCAAGCGACAGTGTCTATGAAATTTCACTTGTTTTCCGGTTGTCATGATAACCGTGAAGTCAACAGTTGGAGTAATTTTCTAATAGCTCTTGAAAGACTCATAAACGGAAGTGATAGGTATTTAGAATCATATATAAAAGTCTTCACTTGAGCAGCATGGTTAGGAAGAAAATGAAATTTCAAATGAAAATATGACATATTTATTCTGTTTTTATTTACTTATAGCTGTAAACTGTAGATGATTATTTATCTTTATCCGCGACCAGAAAATATTCCTAATTGATAAAATCTAAACTTTTTTTGCCTGAGAGTGAAGTAATCTCTTTTCTACACTGCTATTAATCAACTGTTACTAACATTTAAATATTATTATTATTATTATTATTATTATTATTATTAAAATCGAAAATAACATTTTATTTTAGCTGCATAATATCTGTCAACTATTAAAAGCTTCTTGGCTGATTTTAGTGATTTCACTTTTGAGATTGAAACAGCCGTACTTAAATTTTTTGCATCAGCATCCCAAGTGAAGTTCAAAGTTAACACAATGGAGCCATTTGATGACAACTGGTCATTCCATGATTTTTTTCTAATATAAATCACATAATAACTTCATTCTCAGTGCTGTGATAGTCTGTAGTAATTCAAAGTGGTAGTAATAGTAATTCTGTTTTCAAATAAGGCGTTTGGAAAAATTCTAAAGTAAATTTAGTGACATGTTGTGTTTGTGATTCCTACAACCAAGCCTTACACGAACTACAAATTACGAACTACCAACTACCGATCCTCCAATAAGGTTGCCAACCAGGCGTTAGCGGGCACAATTACACCCACTGACTCGTTTTTGTGAGCTCACGAAACCACCATAAATTTATAAGATAAACACATTTCTTGGACTGACGGTTATTAAACCTCTGGTTTTGATGAATAAAAGTAGAACATTCTCGATCTGTACAGTTTTTTCTAAAATCGTCTGTGAACAAAATATTAAAAAAATCACTTGCATCGATGCCCCTTGCTCCTTCTCGCAAAATAAAAACAAACAAACAAAAAACTAAGTTTGTACATTGATTTTATTATATGTGTCTTTGATGTTGTGTAGTAGCTTTGCTACATTTTACACATACAACATTCATAAATATGCATTAAAATTTTATTAATGCAACATGTATATGTATGATATTGTATATGTTTATGCAATATACAACACAATCATTCGTATAAATAAATATGCGTTTATAAGAGAGGAGTGCGCTCACGAAGATGGTTTCGATTACGCCAATGATAATAATAATGTTGGCGACATCTGCCTAATACTTATCATTTTGTAAAATAAACATAATTTCTCGGAGGCTTATCTTATTCAACAATCAGACTAGGAGTGCAGTAGTCGAGAATTTAAGTATTCAAAATTTTGCATGAAAATGTTAAAAAAAACTCTGTTTGTTGATTTTATGTGTTTTTTGGTATTACTTTGGTCTGCAGTATATTAATTATTTAAATTTGATTGTTTCGGTCACGTCTATAGGTGTTTAAATGGGATACTTTTGGGTTAATAAATTGCTTTGTATCAATACATGAAGACATTTGAATATGTCAAATTTGATATAAAAAGTATATGTGTCTGTTTAATTTTTAAAATGTTGCTTATTCTGATAAATTGAAGCAAATTATTCGAAAGAAAAATAAGTAAGTGAAAAATTGATAGACATCCATGATAAAAAAATTATCCTAAATCCTTTTGGATGTAGACTGAAAGCTGTTACAACTCTATAAATAATGATTAAATTTTGTATAACACATTGAAATATTTCGAATTATTTTACCAGTGCTGGAAGAAAAATGCATATTTAAGTTGTCTGACACATATATCTTTAAAATATCTTTGATTCCTTTTACAGTTTGATATGTCTGCATAGATTTGAGTTTTCTTTTGAAGTAGAAAGTTTCAGATATGTATTGCTTTTTGAATAAAATTTTATTTACAAATAAAAAGTTATATGTTCAAGATAAAATACGTATTTTAGAATAACATGTTTCTATATTCAATATCTGAAGTTTTCATTGTGAGTACTTTTGAATATAAACATTTCCATGAATTTTATAAAACAGCCTTTCAATTCTCTAAAAATACAATCTGGAACAGGAGAGAAAAAGACGCAAAGTAGCAAATTTGGTTTTCATCTTTTATATTTCAAATGATTTCAAAATAAATTGCAATAACAAAACATTTGTTTCGGATACAGCTGTGCAATACATTTGGCTATGAGTATTCACTATTTTTGGACTATGTACCGGGTGCTTCACAGGGTATAGCGAACTTTTTAGTTCAATAAGTCTTCGACGGAGGAGTAAGTGACGTGAAATTCTGCGCGCATGTGCAGGGACCAAAACGAAACTTATTTACGACTCTGGTTACTGTCGAATAATATTTTGTTTTCACCAAAAAGCACCAATATTTAATCGAAGAGCGTGTTTTGTTAGTCAAAATATTTTCTCTTTGTAACTAGAGACCAGCCGAAACTTTCAGGAAGTGGACTAGTGCCTTTAAAAATATGCCAAAGCCATCTTCAAGCATGTTAAGAGCATTATTTTCTAAGTTTTAATGAATATTTACAGTGGCTAATGTCAAAATGGGTATAAAAAAACAAGGACGACCGAAAACATTACCGGTGTCAAGACAATAATGGAGGAAGAGCCATCAACATCAATTCGGCACATGGCTAAACAGCTTGACATCAGTGCAGCCCCAGCATGGAGAATAGTCCGTAAAAATATTTACATTTTCCCTTATAAAATTCAGTTAGGACAACCTGTCAGCCTAGATGCTATTGAAAAGAGACTGGAGCTCGCCAACATCATGTGTGAAATGATCGACACTGGTTTCAATTGTGGCGATATCTTTTTTTCCGATAAGGCACATTTCTTTTTGGATAGCTATGCCAAAATCGTCAAAATTATCGGATTTGGGGCAACGAGAATCCAGAATTTGTCGTTGTCAAGCCTCGTCATCCATAAAAAGTTCACTGTCTTGTGTGGTTTGTGTGCTGATGGCATTTTGTATCCGTATTGTTTTGTCCAGACAGTGAATTCTGAACGCTATCTTGACTTCTTGACAATGAGGTTCATTCCTGATGCTTACCATGGACAGTGGATCCAAGAAATATCGTTTCAGCAGAATGCAGCTCCCACATTCAGCAACAAAAGTCCTGGACTTGCTCAAAAGTGACTATGATGTCACTATCTTGTTATTACAAGAGTCTTCTCGAATCGCTTTCGCTATGGACTTTTTTGCTCCTCCCCCACAAACCTGACTTATCACCAGTTAACGTTACTAGGCTGTGTTAAAGATGATATCTACAGAGATTGAACAAAAACTATAAAATAGCTGAAAACAATTATAACAAGTGCGATATCAACAGACCGGCAGGTTATCACGAATTTTGAGCAGAGACTTTGTTTCGTTGTGTCTTCAGATGGCCAACTTTTTGAGAACCTTATATTCTTTTAATTTCCTTTATTCTCATGTACAAATTCTGAAATTTTTAAATAAAAATATTTTTTTCGTTCAAAAGTTATTCAATGTTTGCTTTTTCTATACCCTGTTAAGCCCCCTGTATTTAGAACATAACAAAATCAAGTAAAAGAACCATTAAATAATCACAATTTTCAAAACTATTCGCTTACTTTCTGCAGAATCCTCAATGAAAGCAAACGACAATTTTTTATTAAATAACATTGAAGAAATTGATGAAAATATCTCTGTCTATATAAGAAAATGAAAAGGATATAGGGTCAAAATATATATTTAAAAAATTTTGTATTCATCAAAAGTCTCTTAGTATTTAATTAATATGCCTTTTTACTTATTAATATATTTATTCGACATAGCAAAATTTCCAAATATCATTCCATTATGCGATACACTGTAAATAAGTTTTTGCAACTCTAATAAATTCCAGGTTTAAACAATCTTCAACCCATACATTTTCTAATGGATTTAAATCTGGAGAGTTTCTAGTCCATGATAGTGATAAAATTCTAAGACTTTCTTAAAAACAATATAGTGTGTGTGCACCAGTAATTGACCAATGAAACACAAAACTGCATGAAACAACAATTAAAGCACGAATATGATATGTTTGGTTGATAGAAAATATATCTAAAACACAGTGAAATTCATTGTTATAAGTTACATTTGCAACTAGAACTGTGGCTGGATGTTAAAGAGGATCAATTAGAAAGCTTTCTAAAAATCTTCAAAGTAGAAGCTCCTAATATAGCGAAAAAAATCATGGTAATCTTTCATATCAGTTTCATCTTAATATTAAGTTCAATTTATTTCCACTGGCTCATTAATTGAAGTATATTGTCTATTTACGTTTGTTCTATGTAAATAATAACATCTTTCTTTAACATAAAATGATTTACATAGTATTTAGGGATTGATCAACTACTGAATCCCCCAAAAATCCGACATTGCAGGTAATTCACCTGTACGTCCAAATGCGGATTTTTGTATTCAAATTTAGCTTCGAGAACAAACTAAACTTTAAGTTTTGAGCTTTGAGAACAAAATGAACATAAAAATTAGTTTCTTATACTGCAATATTCAGTTATTTATTCCAGAAAGACGATATTTCTTGAATAGTCAATCAGTGTGGTTACTTATTAAATTTTCTCTGTCAATTACTGGTTAAATGTTTTAAAAATAAGCCATGAAAAAGAAAATTCTTAATTGAACTATCATT
This sequence comes from Maratus michaelseni, assembly GCA_963931845.1. NCBI lineage: Eukaryota > Metazoa > Arthropoda > Arachnida > Araneae > Salticidae > Maratus > Maratus michaelseni. The sequence continues at coordinate 176,965,008 of OZ007592.1, read as the reverse complement.
TTTGAAAGCTTCTTTTTCACAAACGGTTCAAATTCAAATGTATTAATTCACATCAAATGTCAAATATGTAACGTGGAAACCGTTTATAAGTTCATGTTTATCAATTTGTGTATATTTACATTGAAGCTCTAAGTCCAGTTAACTTATTAGAGACTAACTGTAGTTCTCTCTCAAAAACTACACTCGTAAGAATGCTTGGTATAGTCATAAAAAATAAATTAAGGGGGAAAAAGTGATAAAACATTAAAAAAAACATAATATTAAAATAAATTAATGGTGAATTTCTCTTTTATATAAACACTCTAATAATGTTATGATCCTAGTTATTATTGTTATGTATTAACTAGAAAAGCTCCACTCTTTTTAATCTCTTGTTTAAAAATATAGCGGTAATAAAATACAAACTTCAAACGAAAGATTTAACTACAGCATGGAGATTCAAAAAAGTTGAGATTTTCAAACATCTGATGATCGAACTGAAAGTGAGGCATGGAAAAAAAGGAAGATTAAATTTGTTTGCATAATATATTAAATCATTCCTTGACATGTGCTATAAGATCTTCCTTCGTGCCAAATTTCAAGGTCTCGGTCAATCGGAAATACCCTTTGAGGGTAAAACGTATAGGGTATTTCCGGTTGACCAAGAACCTTGAAATTTGGCACAAAGGAAGGTCTTTTTGAAAATGTAAAGGGAAAAATGTGAAAATCATTAACTTGCAGATCTATGTCGATTTATTAAGTGACAAACTGATGAATTTCCATTATCGGTATTAATGCCAAATTAACGCGCTGTAACGGAAATATAATATAAGGTAGATTTGGTGAAGATGCCGTAGTTTTTGATTTATTTTTTTATAAAATTGCCTGTTGTTTTTATTTGTTATTTATTAATTTCTTGTTAAAGTTGATACATTTACGTATGATTTAAATATCTATTTCATTTTAGAAATGTCGTAGAAAGCATAAAGCATTTTGCTTTTGTAAATGCTTGCATTTTGGCATCTTACCCCAATCTTGGGGTAAGATGGCGTTGTATAGAAAAGCTCGGCGTTGTATAGAAAATATACATAAAGAGCGTAAAAAATTTTGGACACTTACCAAACGTGTTAAGATGAAATGTCAATAAAAAAAAATAAATTAAATAAAACAACGCAACTGGAATTAAAGTATCAGTAGAGAAGCCCCTTCCACACAACTGAGTGGCTTTTCCCTACAGCGCCTGCACATAAGAAAACCATGTGACACGGCATCTTGTCCAATATGGCATCTCACCCAAAGTTACTCTTACGATACAGAACTCTCAAGATGCGAGTCCTAATCGCACTTGTCTTGATGTTTGAAAAAGAGTGAAAGGAAAGATCGAGTTTATTTTTCATGAACGGCAACCTTTCCTTAATGTAAGTGTGCCATAGAAATTTAATTGTATTTTTAAGTGTGTCACAGCACAAAAATTTTTTTAAACGCTGATTTACATGATCCATAAATGATAAAATGTTTTATTGACGACGAAAATGATAAGCACATCCGTCGCGTAAATATATATATATATATATATATATATATATATATATATATATATATATATATATATAATAAAACAACTGTATTTTCAGAATAGATCAAAATTACTTCAGTCAAAACCTCTGTTGCTTAAAATTTTAATATGTACGTACCTGGTAATTGCTGTACACACAACCAGCTTATATTATCTTTTAAAAAAATCATAATATGTGATTTTATGTTATTTTTTTATTTTTCTATAACAATATTCAACTATATTTACGTGCAAGGTAATTTCCATAAATATTTATTGAGATTTATTTTCATTTTGTTCATAACATATTTTATTTACTCTTGAGATTTAAAACACATTGCAATTTAACGTAATATCTTATCTAATATATTTAGCCGGAATGTCAGTTATAATAACGCATGAAATATATAATGTATAGTTGACCTTAGGCAAATTTATCAGTTTCCTAAGGGACCTCATATCGTTTAATAACAGATTGTAACTAACGCAGATGTGTCATTATTTGTAAGACACTGTCATACATCTTCTGGGGCTGTTAAATGAGGTATCAGGAGATCGATAGCGTTAAAATTTCAATATGTGAAAATTAAACGTAATAATCAAATAATAATAAATCAGAAATTTAGAATAAAATTCGTGTAGTTGTTTATATGCTGTAGAAAAATTAAGTAATTTAATAGACAATAAATAATTCTAGAAAAAGTACATTATGTTTTAAAAAGTTACAAAGTATAGTCAATGAATTAAAAAATATTACAAAACATAGCCATTTATTTTTTTAAAAAAATTACAAAATATAGTTTAAATCCAGGTTAGATATCCGATCGGTTAGTTGCCCTAGTTACTGTATTTCATCTATTGGATGTGTGGCAGAGCTAGTGACGTTCTTCTACTCTGAATTGTTATGTAAAAACGTAGTAGACGAAGTTACATCGATTTAGTTTTTCAAATAAAAGTTATATTCATCAAAGAAGGTAAGTTCGGCTTTTGTTTTATGTTCTTATAATATTGAGACAGGTAGAGAATGGGATATAATGTACTTAATAGAGATTTTTCATGGAATATTTAGTGAATGTTGTTGAAACAGGTATCGAATAATATGTTAATTTTAGGTTGCGGCCATATATGTTCCTATTTCCAGAGCTACTGGCTGAGACATCTATCTCGGATTAAAAGGATACATATCCCACTTGCATCGGAGATATATGCCTCACTTGTGATGCGGAATAAGACGCCCTATTTATAATTATAAAATAACTGTTGTGAGACAATATTTTTTTTAATAAAAAAAAAGCATCTGTAAACATGGCATACGTAATAAGAAACAAGTGGGTAAGGTTGATCGAAGATCGCTCAAAGGGTTTCGTTTAATGTTCCTTTCAAAACACTTTATCCATTCTTTAATAAATTCAAATAAATTTCATTTAGCAACAAAAAAAAAGTCATGTTTTTATAAAGTAAAAATTAACCGGTCTATTTTTTCGTTTTTTCGTATATCTAAACTAGCCGCGGGCGAAGCCCGCTATTATATTCTGTCATAATAATATCCGCCATGCAGACTAAATGCGATATTTAAAAAAATAATTTCAAAATTAAACAAATTGTACACCTTCAAAATGTTATAATATGCGAATATTTCCATAATCGGATTTTTATCACGATTCAATATGGTTCTCAAACTCATATATTTACTATTCTCTATTTCTCATATTGATACCCGCTTTGTATTATTCTCAAACATCTGAAAAATTTGTTAAACTTCCAATATGACGTCAGATTTTCTTTTTAATTCTCTAATGACGTGATATTAATCTGCATTGTGTACATACACATATCCATACTCCTTGTATTATTGAGAAATTTTAGACATTTTCCGTTTTATTACCATTATAACATCAATCAATTTTATTTCATATTTATCTTTTTTTCAATTGGTGAAACTTTTTATTTCATTTTCATTTTTCACGTGGAAATTGTCTGATAGAAAATTAATTATTGTGGAAAGAATTTCATCGTGGATTTTTAATTTTTGGCATCTGCTATAACGAAAAATGTTTAAATTTAATAGGAAAAGGCTGTTAGAATTTTGTTTTTTTTTAATCTCTATTTATTAAACTAATACGAATTTTTCAAATTTTAATATTTTGAGCTCTTCATAGCTGATATTCTGCTATATACGCAAAGTTTCATCTCTGTAAGTTATATAGTTTTTGAGAATGGCTCTGTGACAGACAGACAACGCAGCGGGAGTAATAGGGTTTAGGGTTTCGTGAGATGAACGAAACCCTAAAAAAAGCATCCTCATTTCTTTCATAGCAGACAATATAATTTATTTCACTGAAATAATAACGATGATTTTTTACATTGTAAAACCAGTTATAGCACGAAACGAAAGCACCTCATTTTTCACGTTTAACGTACAATGTCCAACTTGTTACGTTTGATTGTTGTTATTACGGTTTGAAAAAAATTTATTAGTATACTGTAAAAACTACTTGTAAACGTTTCCTAAAATCTGTGGCAGCGAAAGAAACTTTGTTTTTATAAATGTTTCTTAGAATCTTGAAAATATATTGGTTTTCGAGCATTCTAAAACCGAAGAACGGTTTTCGTAATCGTGGGTAATTCGGAAGAGGTTATTGTATATTTTCGTTTGTGGTTATATTATATTTTCGTAAATGAAGAAATATATATATTTTTTACAATACATGATGAAGAGAATCAATTAAAAATCTCCTTAACCCCTTCAGGACCAGCTTCACATACACGAATTTGGTTCAGTTTGCACCATTTTTACTCCCACAGTAATCTCAACTTATTTAATCACAGAAATTTCGCGATTAAATGAGGCAAATATTATTTTTCAGAATTTCTGGTATCAGAAACAGGTACCGTATGCACCTTTCGTAAACGCTTATATCCGGCATGGGTCCCGAAGGAGTTACGAATAATTCCGACTGCTAGGTTATCAGGTTTTGTCCCCCCTACACAAACACACAGAAGCAAATATGGGTATTTGGTAAGCAGACACAGACACAAATAAATAAATAAATAAATAAACAATAAATTGTATGCGAAAAATTAAAAGACAAATACTAATATAAGTCAAAAATGGTAATCAATACTGACTCTATTAAATTAAATAATGTTATTTTAATAAAATACATTTTTTATTTCAAAGGTAGCATTGACAATATATCTACCGTATAAAATTAAAATTTTCAAGGACATTATCGTATAGAATAAAATAAAAAACTTAAATTTATTTTGCTTGCTTATGTTAAACTTTTATAAACTCCTGCCATAAAAGCGATCGTGTTAAAAGGAAATTTGACCCAAGAAAGTGTTTTTGTTCCATGTTTATAGCACGTACTTGCCGTCACGTATTCTTGTTTTCAGCAGTATTTGATTAAGTAACCACGTCAAATGAGGTATATATATATCTTAAAATAAATCAGTGAAGCGTAATCTATTTAAATAATGCCCTAAGGAAACCTCTATATTTATAACATTGCAATAAATTTTGTTATATGTTGATACAATGTAAGTATATAAAAATCTAAGAGTAAATATAGCAATAAAATAAACTATAAATGATATTATCTTATATACTGCATAAAATATCAAAAATATTACTTTATTTGCCAATTATTGCTATTTTTAATATTTTACAACATAGTTAAAAAGTGTTTATAAATTCGGTTTGATATCTAACTTTTGTAAGTATACTTGGATTGCTACAAACATATATGTTGATGAGGTACACTACAGAAATATTTCTGTAAAAATTGTGTGTAAAATGTGTTTTTTGTTTATAGGTATTACACAAAAGAATTCAGGTATATTACAGTCTATGCGCGTTACGTATATATTTTTTGACGAACAGATTAATAACTTTATACTATTTCAAATCTAAGAGAACTCATATACAATTCAGATGCGAAAAAACATGATCCATATAGAATATGTTTTGAAAGTATAGAGATCGATGCCAAAGTTTGGAAGATTATCTGAATTTGAAAACCTAGACGATTGAGAACTGACTGAACACTTGATTGGGAAAAAGTCACATTATGTGTGAAAAAAAACACGTTTCTTTTAAAGAACAAGGGTTTCTGCCCTCTACGAGCTATACTCGCTTTAAAACTACGCTAATTTGCTGTGTTTTAAAAAGATTACCCGGTTATGGAAGATGGAATAATATTTTCACGACAAGTAGCGATCTCTTGTAATCTTCTAAACGTGTAAATATATTTTTGAATTAAAAAGTGCTTGAGCAAATTATTATTTGGACTTTTAAAAATGTGTCAACAGTAGGTAAAAATCGGTCAAAATATTTTAAAATAAGAATTAAATCTCTATTCTGATAATAACGTTTTTAATAAAAATTTGAAAAATATCTTAAGAGTGTAGACAAATTTAAAAAAATGATTGAACACTGCACGATACAATCTAGCCAAATATGTGTCTGCAAAAGATGGTTAAATTGCTATGCACAGTTTTTGATCCTGTAAAACATTTAACTGAACTATCTTGACTTATTTCAACATTAAGTAGCGCTTAAAATAATTCTTCGATTTAAAAACTGTCTACTACAGTGTGTTTATCATATTATTTGTTTATAAAATTATCAGCTTTCACGTTTTTGTATGCAATAGATCTTGCAGTATAAGCTGGGAAACTGAAAGGGTCACAAAAAGTTCAATTACTCAGCAGTATCATAATTAGTTATTATTTTAGAATACAAAGAAAGAAAGATATAAAAAAAGATTGATTAGGTGATTGGGTAAATTGGCAAGTCTTTGTCCGGAATATGACTTCAGTGACAATTTGCATTACATGTGGTGTTGTTGATATGAAATTGAAGAAGAACAAATTTATTTTTTAGTAATAGTATTCTTACAATGTAAAAAAAAAAAAAAAGTTTTATAATTTATAGATGATGGCTGATTTTTATTTCTATTAATAGTTAAATACAAGTAATTCGCATAATCAGTTTAATTAAAAAAAACACAAAAAGTATATTTAAAAGAAAAATAAAAGTAACACTTTCTAAACGAAAGATGGCATTTAAGTAAACAATATATCGTTAATTATATTCATATTTATTATGTTGCTTCATGCTACACTACAAAAAAAAAAAAAAAAAAAAAAAATCATTTTACAGTATAATACTGGCATCCCAGCTGCCAGTATTATACCGTAAAATTAACAGTAATAAACAGTAAAAAAAGAATATTTTCGTAACATAGTACATATTTTACCGTTATACAGTAAAACTTTCATAGTTTGATATCGCACGGGGGGAACGAAAAATTTGCGAAGATTTTCTAGTATTGTATTACCAAGAACAAATGATTTTCGCCAGATCTAACTTAACAGTATGTAGATAGCTGTAGATAGCGAAATAAAATTCAGCTGGAAAATGCAGTACATCCTTAAGCAATTCACGCCCATAGGCAGTAATGATTTCGAATAATTTTATTCTTTTATGATCGCATCTGATCCTATAGCAGCTGTTATGTTTCATCAACACATCTAAGACTATAGGAGGCAATTAGTAAAAATTTACAACTGATTTTAGGTGAGGTAGTTCGCATTGAAAGGGTTAATGTTGTATTTTTTTTTTGTTTAATATATGTTTTTTATATAATGCAATATTATATAATTAATAAATGATTATATCTACATACTGTTTTTTTTATACCGCTAACCAGGCCCCTACCTGCCCAGCATGAATGCCTAGCTTAACGGGTTAGTACCTGGGTGCGGGGTGGAAATCGCCTGGCTGTGATCCACCTGACTATAGTTTTGTTCACATCGCTGCTGTGCTTGATCTCTTGTGATTTGCTACCGTTATCTTTGTTTGCCGGTTCAATGTTTCTGTTTAACTTTGTTGAATAGTATGTAGATATAATCATTTATTAATTATACAATATTGCATTATATGAAAAACATATATTAAACAAAAAAAAATATACAACATTAACCATTTCAATGCGAACTACCTCACCTAAAATCGTTTGTAAACATTTACTAATTGCCTCCTATAGTCTTAGATGTGTTGATGAAACATAACAGCTGCTATAGGATCAGATGCGATCATAAAAGAATAAAATAATTCGAAATCATTACTGCCTATGGGCGTGAATTGCTTAAGGATGTACTGCATTTTCCAGCTGAATTTTATTTCGTATACTAAAATATCTTTATAGAACGCAAATAAATTCATATACAGGGCTGCGAAAAGAACTAGATACATTTCTGTCTATCTATGGTAATTGCTGGAAGTGCATTTTTGGTTGTGTTATGGGTTTTTTACCTGCATTAATTTTTAGCTTAATATCTGGTGTGTATAAAATTCTGTAAATAACATACAGGGTTATACAAAAAAAATCGAGTACATTTCCGTCTATTGGCGGAAATTGCTGAAGGTGAATTTTCGATAACGTTATGCGTTTCCTAAATAAAGTAAATTTTAGCATTTTATGTAGTATATATACAAATCTATATACAGGGTGTTTCAAAAATGACCGGTATATTTCAAAAATCAATAAAAACTAAACGGGCAGCGATAGAAATACACCGTTTGTTGCAATATGCTTGGGACAACAGTAAATTTTCAGGCAGACAAACTTTCGAAATTAGTTACAATGTCCAACAACAGATGGCGCTGCAGGCGATTTGAAAGATATAGAAGAAAACGCAGTCTGTGAGTTTGCCATTCTGTAAGTCGTCTTTCTGCTGTAAGCGTGTGCTGTTACAGATTGCAAGTTTGCTGTGAAAAAATGGTTTATTCCTTAGAACAGAGGATTTTTCTGGTGTTGGAATTCCACAGCATAGAACACAGTGTTGTTGCAACAAGACGAAGTTTTCAACGGAAGTTTAATGTAACTAAAGGACCGAAAAGCGATACAATAAAGGATCTGTTTAAAAAATTTCAACGGACTGGGAGCGTGAAGGATGAATGTGCTGGAAAGGTAGGCCGACCGCGTACGGCAACCACAGAGGGCACTGCTCAGCTTGTGCAGCAGGTGATCCAACAGCGGTCTCGGGTTTCCATTCGCTGTGTTGCAGCTGCGGTCCAAATAAAGCCAACGTCCAGGTATCGTCTCATGCGCCAGAGTTTACACCTCTATCCATACAAAATTCAAACACGGTGGATATGTGGAAATTATAGTGGTTTAGATTTTTCCAGACTGCAGCGCCATCTGTTGTTGAAAATTGTAACTAATTTCGAAAGTTTGTCTGCCTGAAAATTTACTGTTGTCCCAAGCATATTGCAGCAAACGGTGTATTTCTATCGCTAACCGTTTAGTTTTTATTGATTTTTCAAATATACCGGTCATTTTTTAAACACCCTGTATATCAATTACAGGACTGCACAAAATAATTCTAGAACCTTTGGGACAGTGGTATTTGCTGAAATGGGGTATTAAATATATTATGCGTTTTCTAAATTAGTTAATTAAGATACCTTCTTTCACCTTACCAGTAAATCTAACAGTAAAATATGATAAATTATTTTTATCCTATATTTCCTTTGTATCTTGAAAAGGTCATGAAAATTGTTAAATTAATTTAGCGTTACTATCTTAATTTTTGCAGTAAGTAAACATAAAGATTAGAAGGGTAATATATAAAACATCAAATTATCTCTTGATCTTGGATTTTTATGCAGTTTATGTTGTTAATGAACAAGATGATTTTTATAAATATTTATTCAGTATTTTGAACCAAATGAGCATTAAATGTTTTGTAAATCTTCTTACGCGTAATCTTAAAGGTTTTTTAATTTACTAAATGGAAATTAACAAAAAATGTTGGTTTCAGTAATTATATAAACAATGATGTCTTATCTTTGTTTCGTGTTTTAACCTACTTATCTGATCGAGCTCAAAAAATCTATTTTGTTTTGTAATTATGAGAAAAATAAACCGTATGAGAAAAATATACCATAATGTTAAAACATCAACACATTTACCTTTCTTTAATGTAAGTCTTTTGATTTATTTTTTTCTCACAAATAAATAAATTAAAAGAGTAGAATTGTGAAATGCTGTGTGTAAGACTATGAAATAAGAAAATCGTTGAGTTCGAGTATTAATTAAAAATTTTTGTTTTATTATAAACTTTAATAAAATATTCGTTTGAATCGTGTAAAAATAAAATGTAAACAATACTATGTTAACAGAAATACAGTAATAATTAAGGTAAACCCTTCTCAGACATATGTAGAACCAGTTCTGGTTGACGTCTTTCTTTTAAACTTGGTATATAAGTTACATGGAAATATAACGAAAAAATTTGCAATCCAAAATAATAGTTCGTTATAATTTCAATCAAACGATAGCGTTTGCATGAAATTTAGAAAAGACATTATGGAAGTTAGAAAATCTTTAAAATGGCAGTATTCAATGCCAGGAAGTTATTCTTCACTATGCCGTTAGAAATGACAGATTGAGCTTTACAGTCAAGTTCTTTCATCAGAACTGTAGCAATAGTTTAGCTGCATTGCTAGAATATAAAAGTTTGAAAAGCTTGAAAGCATATGTAGAATAACAGTTTGAAAACGATCAAATCTCTTCAAATTTAGTGATAGGCAGCGCAGTTGAATGTACTGCCAGGAAGAGAATGCAAACAGCTTTCAAATAAAATTGTGGAAATAGAAAGAGTTGCAATGGTGAAAAATCGTCCTGTTTCCAATATTCTTCGACAAGTGCTCGAGCGATATCGCGTGAGCTATCTATCCCTTGATGTACGGTATGAAAAGTTCTGGAATCTATTTTAGAGTGGTATATGTACAAGATCCACAAGCCGCCACCTGACAGCCCGCATCACCACAATGACTTTTTTTTTTCGTGAAACCGTTTTTGACATTGCATGGACTTAGAAATTTTTGTAGTGTTGAATCATTTTACCCAAAACGAGTCAGCCAATACTCAGAATTGTTGCGTATGCGGTGCAGTAAGTCATAACTATTGTGCATCAACAGCCATTTGCAATCTGATTACATGATTATATGAAACTATTTTAAAGGGTGATCATCTATTTATATAATACGCAACTGAGGTGACGATTCCGGGTCTTACACATCCTTAATAAAGGCAAACGTATCGCGGCCATGTCAGGCGTAAATATTCCGATGTCGTAGGTATGCCGATTGTTCAACTTATGGAAATATACACATAATCAGCTTTGTATCACATTTATTTTTCATTATTTTCTGTAAAACATTCAAAAACCACTCAATTATAATGTTTTAAGTTCTAAATTGAAAATAAAAATAAAAAATAACCTAAATTAAAAATAACGGATAACCAGCTATTATTATTATTTTTATTATTATTATTACAGCTTTGAGGTATTTGCTACAGCTACATGCCGGCATTACCTCAATTGATCACAGTTTATTTTATTCACAGAAGCATATATGATACATACAGGACATGACAATTTTTCTTCCATTACATACATCTTCAACTTTCGTATATTTATTCAATTCCTCTACAGACACGGGGACAACCGAGTTACAGAAGATAACACACACAATTACATCCATGCCTCACACGGGATTAAAACCCAGTCCCTCTGCTTCGCGGTCACCAAGAAAAGAGGTTAATTAAAGGGATAATTTTCTAGTACCGATAGCTGTGATTAGCGTCCTATTTAGGCCTTTTTAAGTCCCAATATTTTGAAATTGTTTTTTTTTCACTTTTTCAAACCAGATTTATACCGACTCATGTTTTTGCGAAAAATAGAGTTTAATTGCCGATCCAAGCGCTCGAATACGCCATCTGGTAGATAAAATATATAACTTCTCGCTCCAGTGCAAGCCCATTGCATTACATATATATATATAGATATATATTTTTTCATAATTATTATTTTTTTGCACCATTTCATATTTAATATGACATCAGTATTCTGTGTTTATATGAAAAGGTAAACGTTAGCCGAATTTGAATATCTAACACTTTCAAACGCATTTGTAATAAATAATGATTCCAATTTAACATTAGTTAAAGGGACAATTCTCCTGGGAACAGATGTGTTACACTTAGACTCAAGCACCGATGTTTGGCGATTTTTTGTTTGGCGCGCTTTCCAAAATTTCAACATCAAGTGAATAATAAAAGAATAATAGCCAGGTTACCATTAGAGAAAATATCCCCAAAGTTTGGCGACTTCTTTCCTTTTTTATTTATGACCGATTAAAAAATAAAAACGGTGCGTGAGTGTAAGACAGCATAGCCTTTTCCTATACCGACAGCTGCAATTAGCACCCTCTTTACGCTTTTTTAAGTCCCAATTGTTATTTTTTTTATGAAAATTTCCAATGTCGTTCTGGTGTGTACTGCATCATGTTAAAATAAAGTTGGTGGCGCCCTCTAGCAAGTGTAAAATAAAATATTTTAAGAATATATTTTTTTCTTAATTAGCATTTAAAAATTACTCTGAGAAAAAAAACAGAAAGAAAAAAAAGGACAAACTTTATATACAAAGTTGACAGTAAGACAACATTACAGAATTCCTCATATTGGATCTCCAACTGAAACACACACTTTATTTCAAGTTATATCATCTGTTTAAATGAAATAACATGTCAATAATCTGACTTAACGTTCTAAACTTAAACTAACACTTTTTCGTTCATTTTTTACGGGGGCATATACTAGTTAATAATAAAACAATATGCTGATACATATTTTAATGCATTATTATTTTTAAGTTTCAGAAATTTGTGATTTAAAGATATAAAATGTTGACCTATGTAATTTCATAAAACTAAAATGCAAACATTGATAAAATAAATAGTGACAGCCAAATAATACATTAATACCGTATACCGTACTTATGTCATTTCCCATTTACCATGAAATATGATATCTATTTCCTAGCTAAACAGCCTTGTGAAAATTCTTAGTCACTAATGGAAAATGCAATTATTGAAGTATCATTACTTAATGACTTATATCATATCCGTTTAAGATAATGACTCTCCATAAAATTACGGGCTTAATAACTCCTTTTAGGTTTCCTGAAAATATCCAAATATTATTCAAGGGAAAAATCAATCAATATTATTAGGATAGAAAAGTGATATATCATTTGACGAAAGCTAAGAAGATCCGGTGATTCAGAAGATCACCATTAAAACTCAAACGATATTTTTAAGGAGATAGTGGCATTCGAATTAAAAAATCTCTTGTCACAGTACTATAAGCAATTACCTAAATGTCTGGGTTTTTTTTGTAGACTTGAACCAAAAAGAAGAATATTGTCCATATAGCCATATTTCTAATAGCTTCATGAGAATTCAAGTCATTAATACAAATTGTAGTTTAAATATAATTTCATCGTATATAAATACGCAAAATAATATATTATTTTATATTAACATTAATTATTATTAGAATAATTCTAGTGCTGCAAATATAGGTAAGAACCGTGCTTGGGCTATGGAGCGGTGCTTGGACCGAAAAAAATAAAAGGATTTTAAATAAGTCTTGAGTCTACCTTGAGTCTACCGACGTACCTACGTAGTCAGATCTACCGTAGATCTGAACGTATTAACGTGAATCACCAGTACTCTACATGTAACAGCACTAACTAGTAAAACAGTACACCCAGGACTGATTTAAAACGTTTTTATTTGAATCCATGTAACTTTCATTTGGGACCAAGGAACCCCAATTTACGGTATATTCTGTGAAAAACAGTACGAGGGCAGTTTGATAAGTTCTCGGCCTAACACAGAAATGGAACAAGTGTGACCAGGTGACAATGTTGTTTGTAAAGTATGATCCTTTAGATGACATGCCGCCGAGTTTCAGACACGTGAGTTTATTGGTTAGTGCTGGGCGATAAAGTAAAGTAAACAAGTTTTGACATTTTCGAAAAATGGAAAAAATTGAAGTTCGAGCTGTCATAAAATACTTTCTTAAAAAATATTTAACCCCCACAAATATACGAAAAGAGTTACAGTCTATCTTAAAGGACTCTTGTCCTTCATATTCGACGATAAAAAAGTGGGCTGCTGAATTTAAACATGGTAGGAAATCAATTAATGATGATGAACCCCCAGGACGCCCAAAAACCGCTACGACCCACGAAATCGTCTCAAAAATTCACAATGCCGTATTGAATGATCGTCGATTGAAGATCATCTCGATAAACCGTGTTCACAACATTTTACACGATGTTTTGGGTATGAAAAAGCATTCCGCTCGATGCGTGCCGCTCTTGTTGAACGTCGACCAAAAACGCCAAAGAATGAACATTTTTCAAGAGTCTTTTGAAATGCATTGTGTTGCAGGTTGAAAAATAAAATGAAATTTTAAAAACACAAATTGCACAAATTGTGCTTATTAGTTGCTAAAATCAGTGTAAAAATTGTTTTAAACTCATAAAAGAGCTAAAATCCTACATGTTTCGGCTTTAAACTTAAAGCCATCATCGGGGAAGAGGAACAACACAAACGACTACTGATCTTTTAATTTTCGACACGAGAAAATTGAAATCAACAGTATGGAAAAATTTAAATAAAATAAGCGGGCGCTCTCTGTTGCCAAAGAGCGAAAAACAAAACAATGAATTAACAAGGGGACAACAACAACAGAACAACAGACAGACAACAAACAGTGCTTACAACAACAGAAGATTTTATCCATAAAATAGATAATATTCAGATTTCTAAAGGGACTATTCTAGCTAGTTTAGATATTGTGTCTCTTTACCCATCTATTGATACAAATGAAGTTGTACAAAATATTAATTTGGAAATTGATAAACAAAATAATTTAAGTGATAGTGCAAAAACATCTCTAAAGTCAGGTCTTAACCTTATCATTAATAACAACGTTTTCATGTTTAATAAGAAATTTTACAGACAAAATAAAGGAGCACCTATGGGATCTCCTATTTCCGGTCTGTTGGCTGAATTTAAACTTAGACCGATGGAGGAATTTATTTTTAAAAGTTTGAATTTAACACCAGAAGTTTGGCTAAGATACGTGGACGATATCTTTCTCACATGGAATCATGGAAAGCAGGAACTCCTATCTTTCCTCTCAAAAATAAACGAAATAGATGAAAATATTAAGTTTACGTTGGAAATAGAAGAAAATTCATCACTGCCGTTCCTGGATATTCAATTAATTAAAGATGACAACAACCTAAAACGTAAAGTCTATCGTAAATCGATGAGAAGTAACACAATAATCCCATTTAATGCCTCTACAACTTTCACTTATAAGATTGCTGCCTTCAACTCATTCATCAAGCGTGCTTTTCTGGTTTGTTCAAGTGAATTCATCCAAGATGAACTTAATTATATCAGAGATATCGCCATTGACCATGGTTTCCCCGCTCATCACGTACAGAAAATAATAGAAAAATTCAATGGCCATTTAATTCAGCATCCTGTCCCTAGCAATAATAAACCAAACTATCGGAAATTCCAATATATACCTATTATATTTGAAAGGATTAAAAGGGCCCTCCGTAAATACAATATCCATCTTATTGCTGTCCCTCCCAGAAAATTGGTTGACTTAGTTTCATGTAAATTAGATCCTATTCCCCCTGATCAATTCGCAGGTGTTTATGAAATCCCCATTAGCTTAAATAATAATAGTATAATTTTTTACATTGGTATGACTAAATTTTTGGAAAGGTTAAAAGAGCATAAAAACGACATAAAATTTGGAAGGTTATCCACTGCACTCTCCCGGTTTTACGCTAAAAATAATAATACTGTAATTAATTTCGATAAAGCAAGAATTATCCATAGGTTCAATAACCCATTTAAAGCCGCCATTAGGGAATCATTGGAAATTAAAATTAGAAAAGATTGTATTTGTAATGATAACTTTTCTTTCAACATACCTAGTTTATGGGATACATTTTTAACCCCTTGTTAATTCATTGTTTTGTTTTTCGCTCTTTGGCAACAGAGAGCGCCCGCTTATTTTATTTAAATTTTTCCATACTGTTGATTTCAATTTTCTCGTGTCGAAAATTAAAAGATCAGTAGTCGTTTGTGTTGTTCCTCTTCCCCGATGATGGCTTTAAGTTTAAAGCCGAAACATGTAGGATTTTAGCTCTTTTATGAGTTTAAAACAATTTTTACACTGATTTTAGCAACTAATAAGCACAATTTGTGCAATTTGTGTTTTTAAAATACTAGTTAACAGTGTAGTGTCCAAATGGATTCAATTATAAAATGAAATATTGTCAAAAATCTTGTATTTTCTTTTTCAAGCCGGGAACTTTTGAAGCCCCCTCGTTCAGGGCTGCAATAAAGAATTCGCACACAAGATTGTATCTTAAATGTATTGGGTTACAAGGGGACTACATTGAAAAATAATATCAAATTATGTCAAAAATCTTGTGTTTACACTGTCAGGTCGAGAACTTACCAAACCATCCTCGTATAGTCACAGTATCGCAATTGAGAGTTTAAAATTCTGCTGGTTATTTCTGAATTTTTGAACTAAATATGACGTTTTGTTTCCTTTTAGGTGTATACACAAATGTATGCACTCCTTTTCAGACATACTAATTACATTATTAAAAATATTTAAATTAGGAGATCCAACCCACCCTCCGCATGTTACAGAACATAGGGGAAAACCATTGTTTTTGTGAAATTGAAAACTCCAATAGAATTTTTGCATTTAATATATTTTTAAGATTGGCCACCAACAACACCAAAATGTATTTGTGTGTGAAAAATAACAAATAATGTATTCATATAAAATTTTGATGAGCGATACTTTCATATTAGCCGCATGTCTGAAGTTAATAGCCAAAGACAACCCCAGTGCTTTCCCTACTTCCGGCAGCCGTTTTGATTCTGATAATTTCAGTAGTTTAAGCGCGTAGCTCGATTTCATGCCTGTTAAATTTGTGTTTTATTTATATTATATTATATTATTTATTTATTGATAAAGTTTTAATTTCACTATAGAATAGTACCCGAAAATGAATGCTCAACTATATTTATAGTGTTTTGAGAGCAAACGGGTAAATCTTTCGTAATCGGGCTTCACGCAATAGAGATAGATTTTGAAAAAATTATGCTTGAAAATTACTTTAAAAACCATAAAAAATCAGTAAATTGAGATAAAATTTAAAAACAAATTGCATTTAAATGAGCAGTTTTTCCCTATTCAACGATGTAAAAATTAAAATTGCGCAATATTTAGAGATTAAAAAAATTAAAGTAAAATAAACAATTATTAGTGTTTCCACTGTCAATATGCCCGTTAATATGTCCGTTAATATGCCCCGTTAATATGCCCAAAATATAGACATGTTCTGGAAATGAGACAAATTTTACCATTTTGTGCTGCATCACGACTTTTTAAAGTTTGTAATACTTCTGATTAGTTTCATTTTTTTTAAATAATAAAATTAAGGTTCTATAAACATTTCCACGCGTGTAGTTAGCATTTTTATATGTATACAGGATATTTTAAAATTTAACATGCAGCATTTACGGACAGTAATTCTTGTATTTAGAAATAATTAATAACAGATTAATAACATACATGAAAATTCTCCATGCACATTTTAAATTAATATGCGATTAAACCACCCATAATTGATTTCATTGTCCAAAGTTATTGATTATGAAGACATTTGGACATCAGAATAGTCTATATTCTCGTGTATATTACCATAAGTTTATTTGTAACAGCTGTAGTTATACAATTTTTTTTTATTCATTACAGCGAAAACAGAAAACAACTAGGAAAAAAAGAATTATATGGAGCTCAAATAGATTTTTGGAATCTATTCCTTTGAAAATACTTTACTGCTTCTTCTTGTTATATATATATATATATATATATATATATATATATATATATATATATATATATATATATATATATATATATATATATATATATATACAGGGTGATTATAAAAAAACTATCCCGATATATGAGCCCCTAACTATCATACCGTTCACAGAAACTGAATGAAATTCTGGCCTAAAGTATTTTGAGGTATGCGCTCAAGAATCACGTAAAAAACAACCGTTAAATTCTAACAGTTACGGTTACAGTGACAAAATTTGGAAAAACTCAAATGGCAACACCTACTTTTTTTTATTGGAATGTGATCTTCGTAGTGAAAAACCATAAAAAGCGTTGGAACGGTACCTGTAGCACGAAAATCGCCGGCGCTAGACAAACTAAGAAGAAAAGTGAAAACAACCAATAAAGGACAGAGAAGCAACAGAAAGTAAAACATCTGATTGTTCAGTGCTATCCACCATCTGCCGCATGTAAAGTGTCGTCGTGTGTAAAATGGAAAATACAGTAAAATGTTTTGTTTTCTGTTGCTTCTCTGTCCTTATTGGTTGTTTTCACTATTCTTCTTAGTCTGTCTAGCGCCGACGATTTTCGTGCTACAGGTACCGTTCCAACGCTTTTTATGGTTTTTCACTATGAAGATCACATTCCAGTAAAAAAAAGTAGGTGTTCCTATTTGAAATTTTCGAAATTTTGTCACTGTAACCGTAACTGTGAGAATTTAACTGTTGTCTTTCATATGATTCTTGAGCGCATACCTCAAAATACTTTAAACCAAAGTTTCATTCAGTTTCTGTGAACGGTATGATAGTTAGGGGCTCATATATCGGGATAGTTTTTTTATAATCACCCTGTATATATATATGAAACAAATTAAAAAATTTTCGCCGTTTACCTCATTAAAACTATAATTCTGTGTAAATCCCATTATTCTAAATTATTTTCTCGCTCCAGTATTTCGATTGTCAAATTTACATCTAGCAAAATATAGTTTATTCCAAATTCATTCTCTTAAAAAATGGCGCTGATAGATGCTCTATTAAAATTACGCACTTTTATTTCTTTATTAACCTAATTAAGCTCAAACTAGAACATACTCAATAAAATATTCCATTTTAAAAATAAAAATTAAATTTAAAAATCTTATCTTAATATAACACAAAAATCCTTTCCTGAGATGTTAAAACGCTTTCCTATAAATTTATTAAAATAATCACAAAATATACCCAACATATTTACATTATCTACACTAGTGGTTATTACTAATCCAATTTAACTTTTAAAACCTAATAATATAATCTTAATTCTTTCTTGAATATTTAATTTTAACAGAAAAACAGTAAATAATTTTCATAGTACTTCTCAGAATAATTAATAATGCAAGTACAAAAATATCAAATTCATATTTAAATTCATTTCACTTAAATGTAAAACTACTACTATCTATTTTTCTATTACTTTTATCAAAGCCCCGATCTTAGTAATATTTAAATAACAATAGAATTTAAATAATCATTAACAATAAAATAAAATCACATAAAAATATTCTAATAGCATAAAGTCACAAAATAAAAATATCAACCATGAAAAAATAACTTACACTGCCGTGTCCTTTTATTTACTTGGCCGCATCACATAGAATAAATCAGCATCAAAACAATAAGTCATTAAAGTTCCATTTAATTTCATCCGATGATAACACATTCCAAATCGGTGACATTACATATTTCGATCTAGATTACCACATACCAAAACGACGTACCATCCGCCACAGCTGAAGTCCATACACCAGCATCATAAGCATTGAACAAAATCGGTGGAACAAGAACACCTGTCATATCCACTAGGCTTTTAAAAATATCTCGAAATCCTGGTCGACTAAAATAAATAATGGCAACATCCTGTCGACTAAAATTAATAATGTGACGATTCTACTTGCATTACCATACTTTTTGTAGACTCATACTCAAGGCAAGGGTTTCTCCCAGGAATTTTACAGTCGAGCATCGAAAAACCACTTCATTGTTTGTTGACGCCTCACAGATGGCAGTAGGTTCAGTGCTTAAACAACCAGATAAAGAGGGGTTTCTGCATCCAATTGCTTACCATTCAAGGAATTTGAAGAGTTATGAACAGAATTACTTCATTACAGAGTTAGAGTGTTTAGCGATTATTGACACTCTTGATAAATTTTACCATTACTTCCATGGAGTCAGATTTACCATCCATACTGACCATGCATCTCTTGTTTGGTTAAAAAATGTTAAGAATCCTAGAGGAAGATTATTCAGGTGGTCTTTAAAATTAAGCATGTTTGAATATGAAATTAAGTATGAAAAAGGGTCAACAAATGTCGAAGCTGACATGTTGTCCAGAAACCCTGTAACTTTTTTCAACCAGCATATTAATTTATTGTTAGATAAAGATGAAATAATAGAGATGCAAAATAAGGAAAATGTAAATGATAGGAAATATCGATCAGAGAATGGAATAATCATATTTAAAAAACATGGATTTCGAAAGTGGTAGTACCAATGGCTTTAAGAAAAAAATTATTACACATTGCACATGAGAATTATGGACATTTAGGTATGCAAAAAATGCAAAATTTAATTTCTCCAAACTATTATTGGCCTAATATGACAATAGATATAACCCAGTATGTAAAACATTGCGACACTTGTAAAAAAAATAAAAAACCCAAAACAAAAAGATTTGGCTTATTACAAGCTTTACCAGGCACAGATCAACCTTTTGAGTGCCTCTCTATTGATACTGTGGGTGGATTTAATTATTATAACTCAACAAAGAAATTTTTACACATAATCATAGATCATGCCACAAGATATGTCTGGGCTTTTCCATCAAAAAATGTTACATCAGTAACAAATATTAATTGCTTAAAACAAATTTTCAATAGTCAGGTTCCCCAAACAATACTCAGTGATCGGCACAAGGCATTCCGGTCACCTCAATTCAAAAAATTTCTCAAGACTCATAACATTAAATAAAGATTTACCTCTTCACATCATCCACAAACGAATGGGAGGACTAACCATTCGAATAACCCAGAGCTAGTAGCAAAAGCTAATTTCTCGGTATCTGCGGGATGTATGGGTATGTGCCAGTAGCCGGAGGCTAAGTCCAAAGTTGAAAAATACTGAGCACCTGTAACCCTGTACCTTTTTAAACAGTGTATGTTAATGATTGTTTAAATTGTGATGATTATGAACAAATTGTAAATATTTTAATAGAGAGATTTATTGACTTAAAATGTACAAAATTTTCTGAATTTACTACACTTAGATAAATTGAGTGATTTAGAAGATTATTTTAGAAAAAAGGTAGAGACAGGTAGGCAGTTAAAATTATGTGAAACTATTCTGTTACAAGGATTGACTGATGGATTACGACCAGAATATCAAAATTCCATCAATGTAAATCCTCCTGAAAATACCACTGACTGGTATAGAGTTGTAAAACAATTTGTTGAAATTTCTCCAACGCTCAATACTAAACAACCAATCAATCAACCGTATCGTCAGCCAAATTTTTCTGCTCCCGGTTTCCCAATGCAATCTTTTCGACAAAATTATCAGCCTTTCCGACCACCTAGGCAAGAATATGCTCCTCGGAATTGGCTACCAGCACGACAATTTAATCAGAGATCTCCTAATTATAAGAATCCCGTACAAAACAATCATTTTCAAAACCTTTATCCAAGCAGACCATGCAGAATTTGCACCAATAAGGGGGTCAGAAATGCTTACCATTGGGAAAGAGAGTGTGTTTTTATAAGTAATACTACTCCCTCTGATACTCATAATGCTTCTTCTTTTGATTGTAATCCTGGTAATGAATGACAATTAATAGTGTATGGATACACCCCTGGTTATAATTTACCTTGTATTGTGGATAGTGGCTCCACAATTGCCATTTTACCATTGAAATTTGTAAGAAAACTTAATGCTAAAATTGAAAAAATTCCTACTACTATTATTGGTCAGGCAAAAGGGTTTATGGAAATTAATCAGAAATGCAAAGTGCTCATCAGGGTTGGGAAAATTAGTAAATGGGTGGATTTTCTAGCATGTAATATCGATCTAAATTATGCAATATTGGGGTTAAGAGAATGTTCAAAATTTGATTTAACAATTAATTGTAAACATTGTATTGTCAAACGAATGGGAAGGTTGAAAGGGTTAACCAGACAATAGTTACTAGATTAAAATGTAAAGTAAACTCAATCTCATCTAAAATTCCATGGACTCGGTTATTAGATCAAGTCATTCAAGAATACAATAATACTCCTCACTCCATAACTAATTTCCCACCAGCATATCTGTTTTATGGAAAATTACCTTATAACTCTCCTTTAAATCAAAATTATTATCTACCTGTTCAAGAAGCACTAAAAATTGCTAAAAAGCGTACTAAAGAATTTCATTTCAAAAAGAAAAGGTTATATGATAGAAAATTTGTTGAGTGTCCTTTAAAAGCAAATGATTTTGTAATTTATGAAGAATTTAAATATCCCAATATTAGGAAGTTGGAACCCACTTTTTCAGGTCCATACAAAATCATAAACAAACTTTCAGAAGTAACTTATGAAATAGACAGATTTAATTATGAAACTAAAGCCAATTCAGTAATTGTACATGTGTCTAAATTAAGACCGTATTATTTTCCAGATAACTTCAAATTATTTCATGAAAATACACAAAAACCAACACAAACAACTTCACATACAGGTTCACAAAATCAAACTAAAGTAAAAACAATAGATTAAACTCAAATTCTTTAAATATCTCTTATTACCATAATTTCAACATTATCAGGTATGTTCTTGGTTGCGCAACGAGAATGTTACTTGTTTTTGAAAGTTTTTGAGTTAAATAGACACCTTATGCAGGCATAAGATGTGTATTTTGATTTTAGGAATTTTCAAATTGATGTTGAAAAATGAAATTAAAATTTCTATATAATTACAGTTTTTAGTAAATGTTATTTATATTATTTGATGTATTCGCAATAGCTATATTTATTTTGTTTAATTCAATAAAAGTCTTGAATTATTCTTGAATGCTGATATTCTGTATTAGTCTAAAAGTTGATATTGTAGTGAAAATGTTTTGAAGAGATTAGTTGAAAAATAAGTATTGCAATAGTGTAACTATAATAGTTTTATATTACAATTCTCTGTCATCTATCTATCGAACAACTGTTATTATTAATATTATTTTTGTTATTATTATTAATATTTTGCTTATTACTTAAAAAGTGTAAAAAGAAGTAGATGATTCTACACTTAAATTTTGTTAATTAGCTATACCCGATTATGTCATAAATTTTAGTAGTTAAAAGAAGAGTATCAGAAAGGGATATTATTGTTCACAATTGTTGGTTGAGTGAATCCTATCTAAATATTTGAGCATCTAAATTATTTAGTATTGGAAAAATAATATATTGTTAATTTTTTTTTTTGCACAATTCGGCTAGCAAAAAATTATTTCCTTATCTTTTCAAGTAAGGAAACAAACAGATTTTGCTATGTATTTTTTTTTCTCCTCAACCAATAATTTATTATGGATTGTAATATTTACTGTGATATATTGCTAGAGTAGTTATTGAAGTTTGTTGATATTATTTATTATTTGAAGAAATTTATTAATGTTATTAGTTATTAAGAGAATTATTAGAAAAAATGTTATTAGTAAGATAAAATAGAATTATATTTTAAAAAATGTTGACAAATTGATGAAACTGCTTACAATGAATTGTAGTTATAGAATATTCGAATTTTGGTACCAAGGCTGTGATATATCAAAGTAGTGTGTATACCATGAAGTGCAATATGGACATTTATTATTTCAAAAAATTTTACTGATTGTGACAAAAGATAGCTATCGCATGGAATAAATAAGTTAGCTCTGATCTTTAGTGTGACCACAAAAAAGAGTGGCACCACAGATTAGAGTGGGGTCAAACCCAAAACCACAATGGAGAAAGACTGAAATTTAGTCAGAACTGTTTAAGACTATTGAAGCTTCAGTATTCAGCTATTCAGTATCATTGTTATTCAGTATCAATGTAATTAAGTTTTTTTTAATGTAATTAATTTCCAGCTTTATTATTTATTATTTATTATATTGAATTTTTTATATATTATGTTATTAATATTATTTATTATGTTAGTTATTTCTTAGTTTATCTTGATGTACTCTCATTTATTTTACACTTGCAAAAAGTAAGTGTTGTTGTAAAATTTATGTATTTTAGGTTATGCTTTACCCTAAAAATTTTTTAATGTTTATTCTTCCAAATTTTTAAGGCAATTGCTTTGTTCGTAATTCTTGGTGATTAAAAAAAAAATAAAAAAATAAAAAAATAGAATTTTTATAATTTAGGAAAATTCACAATTTTTATTTTTGTTTGTCACTTATCTGAACTACTGTTAGAGAACTGCTGTTCAGATAAGCTTGATTTTTTTTTTTTGGGGGGGGGGATATTGAAACAAATTAAAAAATTTTGGCCGTTGACCTCATTAAAACTATAATTCTGTGTAAATCCCATTATTCTAAATTATTTTCTCGCTCCAGTATTTCGATTGTCAAATTTACATCTAGCAAAATATAGTTTATTCCAAATTCATTCTCTTAAAAAATGGCGCTGATAGATGCTCTATTAAAATTACGCACTTTTATTTCTTTAAATAAAATGCATCCTAGAATTTAATTCTTCTAAAAAACACAAATCTCCCAGCTAAAAATATTTTACTCTTTTGAAATAACAACCTATGAATTTCTTTTCTTTATTTTTTATTTCCCTACGATTCCTGACAAAATATTACTTCTTAAATTATGAAAGACTTTAGTCTCAATGTAAAAATTATCTTGGCATCTTGCCATACTTGATAAAACCTATGTATTCGTTTTTCTTTGCTTCTCTTCTTATTTATTCGAAAGGAGTAGATTTCACGAGATTGTTCTCGAAGCATTTGTTGCCGCGCTTTTTCCAATTCACGGTAAAATCGCTTCCATATAAGAGCGCCGGAGAAATTAATCCGAACGCGCTGATTGGTCGAGAGACGTTTTAGATAGCATGTATTCTAGAGCGTGAAAAAATGATATACGGCGTTTTCCCGCGTTTTGAGTCAGACTGTTCCGGGATCTGGCGGTGTATGCAGCCCCGTCATGTACTTCCTAATCTTCGAATGTTCTCCTTGGCCGCCGATAGATTCGATAAATTACCTGCCTATACGAACCAAAGATGTCTTCTTAATATAATAATTTAAATCATCAAGTCTTCTTCACGGTCTTAAAATCAGCATGGATAGATTTTGCTACGTGACAAGTAAAGCATAGCCAATTTCTTTTGATTTTCGAATAAAATGTGAACCGGAACGAACTGCCTCTTATTTTGAGTTCTATACGTACACAGTGAAGTGGTTTTTCGGTGCTCGACTGTAAAATTCCTGGGAGAAACCCTTGCCTTGAGTATGAGTCTACAAAAAGTATGGTAATGCAAGTAGAATCGTCATATATATATATATATATATATTATATATAACAAGAAGAAGCAGCCTAGAAATTAGTAATTAGAGAGAAAAGTGTGGTTAATATGTTCTTAAAGTACTAAATTAGGTTTCTAAGCCAATGTTATTTTTCCAAAAAATATTACTAATACTTTTTTTGTAACTGTTTTATTAAAAGAAAATCTCGAAAAAGAGATATTTAATCATACGTTATTATAACGTACGTATATTCTTATTAGTTAAATATTAAAATAAATAAAAAGTGAAAAAAAAGCTATTAATTACATTGCATTAAAAAGCTTCTTTATATTTTAAAACTCCTTATTCGAATTTAAAATGGATGCTTAATTGAAAAATTTACTCTATCAGTAGTCCTTAGCTTTGCACTTTAATTATAACATTTCAATATTAAAAGAATTTCGATACTGTTAATGCAAAATCTGAATAATACATACCTCTTTATTATGCACTTAAACTTTAGTCTCCAGGGTTATTCAGAAAGTTGTGCGTGTAAAAATATTTTTTTTATGTCAAATGTCAAAGTTTTTTTTGGTTTCTTTCCTAGCAAATAAATCTTTTACCATTATAGCCGAAATATACAACCACACTTTTTTTTTTTTAGAAATCACAGTGGAAAAGTTGACATTTTGAAATTGTATGGAAAAAATTCCGCCCAAGTCTAAAATATTCCCAAAGACTTTTAATTAAAAATCAAAAGTTTAAGTGGAAATATTCTTTTTTTTTTAACTATGAAAAAAACTTAAAAAATTCTTCTATATAAAAAATAACTCTGCTAGTATTATGTATATAAAAGAATGAGACAAAGGTTTCTATTGGTTATGCTTAGATATATTTTAAAATTGCATTTCATGTTTCTCTTAAAAAAATAAAATAAATAGAAGACTTTAGAAATATAAACATTAAATGTGATCATAATTAAAAAAAAAAGAACATAAGACGCTTACAGATATTAAGAAATCAACAATATTTATATTACGAAACATTTAAAAACTGTTATATGATTAAAATAATAGAAAAAAGTATTAAAAACGTAAAGTACGTCACCTTTAAGTATCTTTCAGCAAAAAATCATAACGAAACATTTAATATTTTGCTTAGTCGAAAACATTCATGAATTCCATACTTTCTTCTTGTAAAGATGGGAAAGTAAAAAAGATTATAAAAATTACCAGTTGGATAAATTGGACCCATGTACAAAAGTAATAAAGAGGATTACCAAAATGCGAATAAATTACTGATTTATAATGGGTATATTTATAAATAATACAACATAATTTATACCAAATAGAGAGAAACAATATATTGCAATGATTACACACTTTCCTATCTGTAATTACTGTGTACATTACTGTATGGAGAAATTTAAAAAGAGATTTATCGGGACTTTTTTTAAAAGCTTTTACAACTTTAAAATTTATAACTTTTTAGCTTCATATTGTTTTGTGCGTCAAATTTATCACCTACTTGAAAAACGATAACCTTTTTTAGATCAAAAACTGTAGGAACCGCATGAACTATAGTTCTCAATTTTGAGAACTTCCTCAAATTTCAAGGACGTTTGGGCAGCTCACGTGTAAATAACGTTCAGATGAGCTAAGAGTGCTTTCGCGTCCAAAGGACCCCTCTTAATAGTCATATGTTTTCTTTAAACATTTTCTAATGTTTATCTATGTCAGCATTTTATTCTTATGCTCATAAAATTACTTCTCTAAGAGACTATAGGAAATTTGTGATGTCACAGTGAAAGAAAGACACCAAAGAGTGATTTCTTGTTTTGGCCAGATTATGAGTCTATGATGACCGTGAATCCTCTATGAAGCCACTGTGGCCAACTTTTTAATCACAATTATAAAACAATGCCATTTGCATATCATGAAAAAACGGGTCATATCAAAACACCGCCCCCTGAATACTAGGTCTTTGCATTAACACAAAAATGGGGACTATCGTATGTGGATTCGTTTAAGCGCCTGTACGCGCTCCTGAATTTAGACACTAGTATTTTTTTAAAGTTTTCTTAGACTTATGAAATGTCAGAAAAGTAAGGCGAAAAAACTTTTTGTAATTATTGGTATTCAAATTCAAGGGAACGTACAAACGCTGAGAAAAATCCACCTACGACAGCTGCCATTTTGTGTCAGCGCGTAGACCTAGTATTTAGAGGTCGGTTATCAAAGTCCGAGGCTAACGAAAAAGGAAGGCTACCGCGGTGCTTTACGCGTATTTTTTTTACAGACCACGAGAGTCACGTGATGCTCGAATGCACCAATGCATGCCTACTAAAAGAGCATCACATCACTCTAGCGGTCTGTAAAAAACGATAAGTGGAATGCACCGCGGTAGCCTGTCTTTTCCGTTAGCCTCGTCAAAGTCACGGTGACGTGGATAAGAAACATCGTCCACGTCACCTGTCAGCTATGTAGACAGTAATAAAATATATCCTGATTACAGATTTTTTAAGGTAGTTATTGATTATTTTTTACTGTAAGATTTATATATATAATATTAGGTATTAGGCGACAATGCTTTTTTTATCGATGGGAAAATAGCTCAACAGAAGATCAAATCTAACAGAATCAATTAGATATGCAGATATTATGTCTCATATAATTCGATATTGTAATCAAGAATTCATTAATAAAAATATCGCTAACCTGCTGTAGCTATTTATTGTTTTCGTCTTAAAAGGAGAAAAAGTCCTTCATTGATAATCTTTTATGCATTATAACATTTCTTTCCTTTCCCCGAAATGTTTACGACAGAAAATCATGAAAAGAAACGGGAAAAATAAATTTGCCTGATGTATTCACAAAATAGAAAAATAATGATAAGCATAATACAGATTATGTAATCTGTAAAAAGCAAACAAACAGAATAAAAAGCACATGCAATTTCTGAATAAATTAAAAAAAAACAATTTTATAAAATTTGTACTAAAATTTAAATAAAACTGAAAATTCTTTAAATAAATTGTAATTAATTTTGTTTTAGATAGCATTAGATTCGCTATGTAAAATTACTTGTTGACAAATAATTGTAAAATATTCGTTAACTTAATATTTTAAAAATACATCCTAATTTAATTTAAAACCAAAAATATTTATAGGATTTTTCGACATTTTACCAAAATATTGTTTTTTTTTTTCATTAAATTTATAATGGTTTAAAAAGGGGTGCACGTTATACATTTTTGAAAAATTCTAATGATTTCAAATATAATTCAAATAAAAAAAAATGTTACGCTAATGACAATTGAAATAAAGATAGGTTTTGTAAGAGAGGAATATATTTAAGAAAACGATAATTAAATGTTTTTATTTTTTTCTCAGGATTTATTTCAAAAACATAATAAAAAATAATATAAACGTTATTTTATTCATAAACGAATATTAGTTGACCTAATAGTGTGTTATCATTGCATTTATAGGAAATAGTTTCAAAGTAATACGAATACTGTTTAAATACCGGCTTTAAATTTAATATAAACATTTAAAGTTACATTTAATTTTAACATACTACTGTGGGCAAAAAATAGTAAGACTTTTTAATTTAAATTTCGCGCGAAAACCCATTCGTCGAAATATTTGTTTTCTAGGTTGGTATGACTGTCAGTGACATCTGTGCCAAATGTCACATCAAAATAATCATTAGTGTTTAGTATACGCTTGTCTTTCTGAAGTACAAAAAGTGCATTCGGCGATTTTTACAATGTGTGAAATTATTCAACAAAGAAGTTCCATAAAATTTCTGGTGCCGAAACGTTCAGAATGTTGCAAAAGGCCTTCGGTGATAATTGTTTGTCGCGAGCAAGTGTTTTTGATTGGTACAAATTATTCAAAGAGGGTCGAGAACGCGTTGACGACGAACCACGATGGCCACGATGGCCATCAACATCAACTGATGATCAACACGTCAATAAAATCAAGGAATTGGTGCTTGAGAATCGACGATTAACAGTCAGAGACCTTACTGGCATCGTTGGAATATTGGAAGGATCAGTGAAAACCATTTTGAAAGATGCAACGATAATGCACCGTCGCATACTGCATTAATTCTTCGTGAGTTTTTCGCCAAATTTTCAACCAATATCGTGCCGCAACCACCGTATTCGCCTGATTTAGCTCCGTGTGACTTCTGTCTATTCAGCAAACTCAAACGACCGCTCCGGGGAAACCGTTTTGAGTCAATTGAAGACATTAAACGTGAATCGCTACGCGCATTGAAGGCTATTCCGGAAATTGACTTTAACAACTGTTTCGAGAATTGGAAGAAACGTTGGCACAAGTGTATTGGGGCCAGGGGGGGATTACTTTGAGGGGGACGAAATAGATTTGGAAGAATAAATTAAGAATTTTAAAATTATGAACAAAGTCTTACTATTTTTTTCCCACAGTAGTATATGCATTGAAATGTCACTATTAAGGAAACACTGGCTCTACATGGTAAATATTTCCAATGAAACGCCACTATTATGTAAATTCTAGGTTTACATAGGAAACATCGGCAATAAAATTTTTCTTGCAAGTATTAATGGAATATTGGATATTCAATATATCTTTTGCCAATATTTTGGTCATGGACGTCATGGCTAAGATATGATTAATAGTGGTCAAGATATAGCAAAAAAAACGATACTGTCGCATTATGTTTTTTGGGCATAGAACAAATATTATAGAATACGCAGGTTATGTCCTTTTTATGTAACCTTCACTGCGATACTGTTAGTGCTGAAGAACTAATAATAGCTTGTTGTGTTCTAATAGTTTACTGTTACCTGTATCTTTCTACGTCGTGTTTCTGAACTCGTGGAGCTGATCAATTCAGTAATCTAATAAATTCAAAATATATATTTTTTCAAGATTATTAAAAATATATATTAATTGTACCTATGAAGCTTTTAAAAGGCAGCTTCAGATCTGGAAGCTTCAAATATACGAATCCAAAATTACAAGTCATTCTGCTAAGTCGTTTTTAATTTATGCTGTAAAAACTACCTGGTTTCGTTTGTCTAAAAAAATATTATTTAGTATTTGAAAAACATTTTCCTGAAGGTCGTTTTCGAGTTTTTCCTTTTCTTTCTTTTTTGCAGATTTATATTGCCATCTTCGATTCCGGAACGGAAATGAAAAAAACACAAAATACGTACTTATTCACGGTATACCGTGAATAATACGTTGTAACGGTATCGTTTGTTCAAAAAATATTAACATTTACTTCTTAAAAAAAATTTGGGTGACGACTTCGTTTTCGTTTTCTTGGTTTTCCGTTTTTTCTGTATGTTTAAACTTCCACTCTTGTATCCCGGATAGAAATACAATAAAGCAAAAAGGTACCCACTTATAGAGAGTTCTTTTCTTCTTTCAATGGTGCCTTTCATTTGAAACATTTGTTAACTCGTAGTTTGTAGTTAAGCAAAGAATTACACTGGATGTGAAAAGATTACTATGTTTATTAGTGGATCCAAGATCCAACCTTCAGACATCGCGGCTAGCGTGAGACTGAGGTCCGATCGCCGATCGCGACCGGGAAACATTTACATGCGCATGTGGCGCCACCTAGCGAGATACAATACAACTAATCTCGATTATAACATTCTCTTCCTTCTTAAAGAAAGCTAAGAGCAAATATTTAAAAGTTCTTTAACAGGGAACAGTTCAAAATCAACAGCAATGCAAAAGAGTTCTAATGTCCATAATCAGCAATGCAAAAGAGTTCTAATGTCTATAATCACAGACGATCAGGTTTCCTCCTTGGGCGATTTGAACGTCTGAGCTTTGGGGTTCCTGGGTCCTGCCTAATCGCTTGTGGCGAGAGTGCAGGGGGGTCTGCTTGCGAACTGTTCTCCCTGTTTAGAACACTTACCTGTGGAGACAGAAGGGGGGTACCGGGGTGTTTGGATCTTCCACAGTTGGTGATTCTCCACTTACGACATCAGCCGGCGTTAAGTCCTCTGAGCATTCGGGCTGAAGAACAGTTGGAGCTGGCAGCTGTTGAAAGAGAGGAACGTCACTAGCACCTTCAAGTATGTGGCGAAGTTGGTCAATGTGCCGAGACCAATCTCCCCAACTGGTTTTCACTTTGCACATCACATTTCCCACTGGGGAAATAACAGTTCCAGCCACCCATTGTGGACCACGGCTAAAAGAGCGCACCCAAACCGGGGTGCCTTCTGTAAATTTTCTTGCACTGGTTTCTGCCTTCGCAGGAGCTGGGCTTTCGGAATCTCGAATTAGATCCAAGCGGGTGCGAAGAGGTCGTCCAAACATAGCCATAGCAGGGGATATGCCTGTTGATGCTGCTGGCGTGTTACGGAAATTCAGCAGGAATCTAGCCAACCTCTCTGCAAAGCTTCCTTCCTTGTTTTTCCGCATTGCAGCTTTCACAGTACGTACCACTCTTTCAGCTAATCCATTTGAGTTTGGATGGTAGGGTGCCGTTTTTATAGGCGTAATGCCATTTAGACGTAAGAAATTAGCGAATTCATCACTACGAAATCCAGGTCCATTGTCACATACTAAACTCTGTGGTAACCCGAAGCGTGCAAAAAGATTACGCAGAGTCAGTACTGTTGAAGCTGCTGTTGTATTAGGAACAGGTATCACTTCCAGCCACTTTGTTTTAGCATCGACTACAATTAATAGCCAATGACTTTCCACAGGACCTGCATGGTCAATATGAATTCTCTCCCAAGGTTTCTCAGGTGCAAGCCAAGAGCTTCGTGTAGAAGGGGGAGCTGTAGTATTTTCTTGGCAGTCAACACAGCTGCGAACTTTTGTTTCTAAGTCCCGTTCAATACCAGGCCACCAAACATGTGAGCGGGCGAGAGATTTTATAGCATTAATACCTTGATGAGCACTGTGAAGTTCATCCAAAACAAATTCACGAAATTTTCCTGGGACAAACACACGGGAACCTCTAAGAATGATTATTTTCTTCCACTGATAGTTCATTCCGGATGTGCCAAAAGGCTTGTAAATTTTCTAACACTTTCTTTGGCCATCCATTCTGAATATGCGACCTCAGACGACTCAGTGCAGGACACTTGTCTATCTCCCTTTCAATTAGGTGTGCTGTCAGTGGGCTATCGTTCAACTGCCTGATGAGTAAGACTGACTCGACTGGCACTGGAGGATCTACAGATTCAGATTTTAGTGGAAGTCGACTGCAAGCATCAGCATTTCCATGTAACTTTCCTTTACGATACTCAATCTTGTATACGTATGCAGATAAGGTTAAGGCCCATCGTTGTATGCGAGCTGCAGCAACTGATGGCACTGGTTTATCTTCAGACAATAGGGTTACTAACGGGCAATGGTCAGTGACTAAAGTAAATTTGCGTCCTAACAGGTAGTTACTGAAACGAATCACTCCAAAAACTAAAGCTAAAGTATCTTTCTCGATGTGACTGTAATTCTTCTCCGCTTTTGTAAGGGAGAGAGAAGCAAATGCAATTGGGCGGTCACCATCTGATGTTTTGTGTGAAAGTACAGCACCAAGACCATAAGGACTTGCATCACAAGCCAGAATGACTTCTTTGTCTTGCTCAAAATGCACAAGTAAGGAAGAGTTCTGCAAGACATCTTTAGCTTTTTGAAAAGCTTCTAGACATATTCGGTAAAAACTTGGCATAATATGTTATTAAACCAATGAACGAGCGCAGTTCATCAACATTTGTTGGCTCAGGTGCCTCTGCAATTGCTCTCACCTTCGATTCAACTGGGTGCAGTCCATGTTTGTCTGTGCGATGCCGAAAGTATTCCACCGATGATTTCAGGAATTCACATTTCTCAGGGTGTAATCTTATACATGCTGCTTGTAGACGGCTGAAAACTTCCTCTAAATTTTGCAAGTGCTCCTTTTTATCTTTACCAGTTACCAGCAAGTCATCTAAGTATATAGAAGCTCTTTTTGTGCCTTGTAAAATCTTCTCTACTTCTCTTTGGAAAATCGCAGGAGCAGAGGCAATACCAAAAGCAAGTCGAGTGTAACGAAGAAGGCCCCTGTGAGTATTTATCACCA
Organism: Maratus michaelseni; assembly: GCA_963931845.1. Lineage (NCBI taxonomy): Eukaryota > Metazoa > Arthropoda > Arachnida > Araneae > Salticidae > Maratus > Maratus michaelseni. Next base: position 176,932,073 of record OZ007592.1, on the reverse strand, counting down.
CCAGACGTCTCGACTCTTCATCTAGCTCTAGTTGGCAATACGCATCCCGAAGATCTAACTTGGTGAATGCCGTACCACCTGACATTTCAGCAAACAAGTCCTCAATCTTCGGAAGGGGATATTGTTCCAACTCTGTTGCTTTATTCACCGTCAACTTGAAATCACCACAGATTCTTATTCTTCCATCTTGTTTTAGCACCGGAACAATTGGAGTTGCCCAATCTGAGGTTTTTACAGGTTCTAAAATACCATCTGCAATGAGGCGATCAATTTCTGTGTAAATTTTCTCTTTGTAGGCATATGGAACAGGACGGGCTTTGAAGAATTTCGGAGTTGCGTCCTTCTTACATGTAAGGTGAACTTTGACTCCTTTAACCAACCCCAATTCTGGTGAGAAAACTTCCCTAAATATTTTTAGAAGACCATCTAATGTAGGTTGACTGGCACTTACATTATGCAAACTGTGATTCATATTTGAGTCAAATGCATTCATGAGGCTTAGTGGAACAATCCAGTTCCGACCAGCCAAATTTGTGTTTCCTTCAGAAACCACCAGTAAAGGCAAATGCTCTGTTCTTGACTGGAACACCACATCTACATTTTTCACTCCCAGAATGCCAATGGGATGGCTAGTAAAGGACTGGAGTTTAATTCCTGTTTGCTCTTAAGGAGGGCAAAATCTTCTAATTTTTTGAAACAATTTTACAGGCATTAATGAAAATGGAGCACCAGAATCAATTTCAAAAGATATGGGTTATCCCTGCACTCTACATTTGATTTTAAGTGGAGGGTAATTTTCCTTAACATCAGATAAGTGATACATAGTATACTGATTATGTTCCAACTTTTCTTTTGTTTCTGATAAAAGATTTACTTTTGGTTTGTAACTAACTTTATTTTTAGACAAACATACCTTTGCCCAAGTTTCTTGCAGGTATGGCATATTGTGTTTTTATGTCTGCATTCTGATGCCTTATGTTTTGGGTCTCCACAACGAAAACAATGTTTTCCTGTATCTGCAGTGGATTCCGATTTAGCGTTTTCGTATTTCCGCGGCCTTTGCGCCGTAATTTTCAGTTTCTGAAATTCAGAAATCGGAGATACCTTCAAATCAACTGCATCCTTGCTGCTGCTTCCATCGAAACGGCGATTTCCGACGCACGCACAAAGGTTAAGTTCGACTCTGACAGCAATTTTCGTTGTATTCCTTCGTCCTGTATACCACACACTATTCTGTCTCGTAGCATCATATCCTGAGTGGCTCCAAAATTGCAATATTTCGCCAATTTTCGGAGTTCCGCGATGTAATCGGCCACCGATTCGCCCGCGCGTCGCACGCGGCTATTGAACTTGAATCGCTCCACGATTTCTGAGGGCACCGGATCATAATGTCTATTTAGTATCCCAATAAGTTCTGTTAACGTCTTGGAGGTAGGTGCTTCCGGCGATATCAAGTTTCGGAGCAGTGCGTAAGTGGCAGGTCCAACCACCGTTAAGAAAACAGCACGTTTTCTATTAGCCTCTTCGATCGCGTTTGCGATGAAGAATTGCTCAATTCTTTCAGCATATTCGCTCCAGCACTCGTTTCCGGGGTTGAATTCCCCAATGCAGCCAAAAGATGCCATGATAAAGCGTAAAGAAATCCACCACGCGGTCGCCGAACGGCGATTAGGCCTATCACGCCGTCATCTGCCGAAGTCGCGATTTTTTTTCAAAAATACGCGAAAATACGTTATATTTTCAAAAAATACATCAATAAGTTTAATCCTCGTCGCCACTGAAACATTTGTTAACTCGTAGTTTGTAGTTAAGCAAAGAATTACACTGGATGTGAAAAGATTACTATGTTTATTAGTGGATCCAAGATCCAACCTTCATACATCGCGGCTAGCGTGAGATTGAGGTCCGATCGCCGATCGCGACCGGGAAACATTTACATGCGCATGTGGCGCCACCTAGCGAGATACAATACAACTAATCTCGATTATAACACATTAAAAGATAAGATGTATATATATTTAATATTTACATCTGTAAATCGTTTGTCACAATCTCTGGAGATTTTTTGTTTCCCTCAGCGCCTTAAGAGATATCATTTCGTGTTTTAAGAGAATTGAGGCCAGGGTGTTTCGTTTATTTTCGAATGATCAGGGTTGATACATTTAAATTTATTACTCGAGAATTATATCTTTCCGTACCATTTATCGAAAACTTGGAGATATCATTTCGCGCTATAAAAGAGAGCGAGGGATTTAGAAAAAAATTCTTTTCGAAATATAAAATCATACAAAATCGAGGTTCGTTTGCAAAAACAAATCAGAGCTTGTGTTGTATGCCCGTGGGTACGCAGCCGCATGCTGTGCGGACTCGAAATCTATGTTCTTGTGGATAAATTTTCGTTAAAAAATATATAATTTTACAAATTCGAGTGTGTAATCTGCCGAAGGCAGTGGGGCCTTCAACACCAAACTTATTCGGAAAAAAATGTTTGAAATCAACAGTGATTTTAGCTATATTTCTCATCCCGGGCCGGGAAACACCGGAAGTTTGAACTAGTAAATTATAACAGCTTTATTTCAATCTATTTTTTTTAATTCAATCCACTTGAAAATTTAACATAGGGTAAATACAGGTGAGGTTTCCCATCGGGTTAGTTGCCTTAGTTACTGTATTTCAGCTATTGGATGTGTGGCACAGCTAGTGACGTTCTTCTACTCTCAATTGTATTAAAAAAACGTAGTATACGAAGTTACAGTGATTTAGTTCAAATAAAAGTTATATTCATCAAAGAAGGTAAGTTCGGCTTTTGTTTTATGTTCTTATAAGATAGAGACAAGTAGAGGATGAAATATAATGTACTTACTACAGATTTTTCATGAAATATTTAGTGAATATTGTTGAAACAGGTATAGAGTAATGCGTTAATTATAGGTTGCAGCGATATTTGTTCCAACTTCTAGAACTACTGACTGGGGCATCTATCCCTGATTAAAAGGATATATGCCCCACCTGCATCGGGGATACATGTCTCATTTGTAATGCGGAATAAGACGCCCCATTTATAATTATCAAATAACTTCGTTGTGTGAGAATATTTTTTTTTAAATCTTCAGGTTTGTTAGAAAAAAAAATATGTTTCTTCTTTTGGTAGACCATGGTCTTTCCGGGGGATCACTACATACCTAACAAGTCAAGGAGCGATGTTAGTAGTGATAAATTATCCATTTAAGCAATGATTAAAAAATCATTTGTTTCATTTCTGAAAGTTGGTTCAAAAAATTGCAATTCCCTCACATTTTTAAATGAAAAAAAATTAAGTGTTTGTAATTGTAGCTCTGATCAGAATATTTTAATACACACATTTCGAACATTCCCTCTTTTAATATCAAAATATTAGAAATCTAAATACAAAATAGAAATCTAAAATCCCTTATGTATATCATTCTCACAGAAAATTCGAAAATACTATACCGTGGCACCATATTACAGGTATAATCTCTCTTTATGCTTCTTTATTTATTTAAATAACAGTTTTTTTATTGTTGGCAATTTCTATCCCCCTCCCTTATTTTAAATTACTCAAGTTTAACCTTCGGTGGAATATATAAAATATTTTGAACTCATTCATTGTGATACATAAAAATCTAATGCACTTAATTTGAGAATTTTAAATTTGCCTCCCGAATTAGTTTTAGGTAGTTTTCAATACAAAAAAGTATAAAGCTACCTATTGCAGCCGTTCGGAGGAAAGCAGTTCCGGAAAATTTCGATATATTTTCACCGATCATGACCCCCAGACCCCAAAACCACCCTCCGTTCAAATGTTGATTTATATATATATACATATATATATCCATATATATATATATATATATATATATATATATATATATATATATATATATATCTGAGCTATGTCATACGATAACGCTCGTATTTATAAATCAATTTTGATGAAACTAATTGTGTGTATTAAGCTCACCAATGTCTTGACCGAGTTCGTTGGCCAGCTTGGTCCGCCATTTTGTTTCAAGATGGCGGCCATTTAAAAATTTAAAACTAAAATAAGTATACAAAAAAGTTAAAAATTCAAATTTATTTTTTAATTTAGTGTTAGACCTTGATACGAGGATTCTAGAACATTTTTTGGTTTACCTCTATCTTTAAAAATGGCTGAGATAGAGCAGTTTGAAATACTAGGGTGGCTGACAATTTGAAACAAAACAGCACATTAACGCGATTACTCGCAAATTATTTTCTTTCATTGTTGTAATAATTTTCCCAATCATACGCATAAAACTATATGTTTATATCCGTTAGCGCCAAATTCTCGCCAAAATTGGCGACATTTGGCGAAATATCGCCAAATTTGGTGACCAAAATAAGTTTTTATAAATGAAGCTAATTTGGCTATTGCTCAATAATTTGGCGAATTTCTTATTCAAATTCAGTATTAACGAATCTTTTGTAACCGTTTCTTTGCATTTTAACTTGCTGTTTTTGTGTAACATTAGCTAAAATTTTAAAACGAAGATATAGGAAAGCTTCCTTTTCCTCCCGGTACAGGACGGAAGGACTTTTTAGAATTTGTGCTAGAATATAAATATGCGCGGAAGGAGGGTAATCACTCTTAGTTTAGACGCTCTTAGTTTAGCCTTCATTAGAATTATCCGATTTTCTTTAAATTTTGTATACCAAATTATATGACGAATTGGTAATAGAAAATAGCAATTGTGAGGGAGTGTAATGCAAGATTAGTAAACAGAACCTGTAAGTTTAAATTCTTCAAAAAGAATCATAAATTTGATATAAATAGGATATTAAGTCAAATGCACATCCATATTTTAAGTTATAAATGTTAATTTCCTATGCTTCCTATTCTTTTATGTATGGACATCTATCCCGATTAAGTCAAGTGTCTAACCCGAGGTTCAGGATATATGGCCAAAATCATTGATTAAATCTTTTGATAAAAGCACTATTTTATATGGTATTTATGTTAAAGTAATATCTTTTTATGATATTCTGCATAAAATTTGCAGTAGACAGGTGAAATATGCACAACAAAATCATTGCTAGAAAAAAGAAAAATGAAGGGAGGCTTGAGTAGGGAAACTATCCTGGATTTACTCTAATTTTTACTTTCAAATTCTCAAATTTTCTGCTGTTAAATTTGTATCATATTAAATGCGAGAAATATATTTTTTCATTTTTTTTTAAAAACAAGAACAATATCGCAATATGCACTGAAAAATATTGTAGTTCCTTCCAGAATTATACGATAAAATAAAAAAAATCTTTGTGTAGAAACTAAATTTGCTGAATTTTCTTAATTTACTCGCCCACCTATTTTGTTAATTTACCGTCTAGAAGCACTGTTTACTTTATTTATAATTTATTCATGTAATTTCATTAATTATAACATTAACACTGACAAGTAAATTAGCTTCACAAAAAGATTTCTCTTACTAAAGCGCTACATTATAATTTTAATTTGGAGTAACGGGGGGGGGGGGGGTTAAAGCTGGATTTCTCGAATGTAATAGGGTGAATTTTTATGCATTAAAACATTTTTTAGACATTTTCTCAGGAGGTTTACGCTCACGCAAAATGAGACGGAAAACAAGTATACGAAGCTAGTAACAGTAAACGGAGATTTTTTAAAATTTCTCCATTTTAACTGCAATGGTGGAAAAAGAAAAAAAAATGTGTCTAAACATATTTTTTTCAAATGGATATAAAATAATCTGAAATGCAAATTTTAAGTTACGGTGAAACTTTCCAATCCATAATCATGCGTTATACAATTAACTTTTATCTAAATTCATATGATTCAGATTTTTGTTGTTGTTGTTGTTCTGCATGTAATTCTCCCTTAACTGTAATATATATCCTCACAGAATGTCTAGCTCTTTAAACCACAAAGTATGTTTCATCATACCACCACCCTAGATTGTCAAATCCCACATTCCCAGGCCCTAGATTGCCAATCTTGGAAAATCACACACGTACTGTTATCTTTCCGTTTTTGAGATTCCATTGTTTTTTACTTCGTTTTATAACTATACTCTTTATACTTCGGAATGAAAATTTATATAATACGCAGTTTTCTAGGTAGATTATTCGTTTTGCGTTTAGATATCCTATCTGGATTTGCACATCTAAACACTATGAAACCAATCAACTAATCATCAGTTTTTTTGTTTGTTTGTTTTTCAATATTTTGATTGAATAAAGAAAAAATGATTCCACTTTAAAATTATTTTTCCATTATAATTAAACAAAGGCAACATCAGGATTTTTTACTTTATGTTCCGTTGATATAACATAAAATGAAACAAGCAGTGTTAGAAAATTCGAATTTTAAAGCTAAGCGTCATGTTGATGCCTCCAGAGAATTATTTAGCCATCAAAAGTAAAAACTTAGGTGTAATCTTTAGTGATAAAGATCTATAGGGTATTATAAAAAATGTGCATGCAATATTAACTAATTAACGTACTTATACTTTCGTATTTTGGGCATTTTATCTCTTCGGTGACAAAAGTAGTGGGTGCGAAAAATACGCAGTTTATTTCTTCAAGTATGTATTGAAATTAATATTTCATGGGAGGAAAGCTAAGGAATTAAAGATATGTTTCTCCTTAAGGGATAACATTTAAAGAATATTTAATATCTATTATGATAATATAAAAAATAAATAACAGTTGCAGCAATTTTTTAAATGGCATTTTTAAACAGTGTGAACACAGTACATTTTTACTTTTCAGGTAATTCCAGGATAATAATAATAGTAAAAACTAAGTTAGTGACAGAGCATTAGTAGAAATTATAATCTCTATTGCTATAGTTTTCCGCATAGTGGATCACTCTAAATTTGAATTATGCGGTAACGCTTATTTTTTTTAGACTTATATTACAAAAACTATTGCACATAAAACATGGGAACAAATTTTAAGTTGCAGAATTACTTCAAGCGGTATTTAATGTTGAAATCGTTCAAGAAAGTTCAGTTACAAAAGTTTTCTAGGATAAAAAAAATATTTAACATTCTATTATTAGATTTTTTTTAACAGTGTAAAATTAATTTAAAATTACCTTTTGTTTTAACATTGATTTACACGTGTGTAATCTTACATAAACATCCAAATTTTAATAATACAGCAAGACTTATTTATTCCATCTTGGAAAATCCTGTAGACCGAGATTGTGAAAACATTAGTAGCTTATTCCTATACGTGATATGAATAAATTCTAATTAATTAACTTTTTCATCGAGCGTCTAAAACAAAAAGTTTCTACTGTAACATTTTGTAAAGGTTATTTTTACGTTTGGTTTATGCGCTTATCTACCAAATTATTCCATTACTAAATTAAAATTACATTTTCATTAAATAAAAAATGTAATAAACGATTTTCGGTTTACTTTAACTTAAAACAAGTGAATTTCTTATTACAGGGTAAATAATTAATTATATTCAAGGAAAACATTTAATAACGAAAACTATTCAAACAATTTTAAAGTTTAATCAAGCATATTAACCAATCCCCCCACTCACCCCCCCCCCAAAAAAATTCTGTTTTTTTTTTTTTTAAGCAAATTTATATTGATAAAGCATCAAAATGAATGCTAGGTTGTCTTTGAATTGAAATTAAATATAATTAATTTAAATATTACATGTTTGAAATAAATAAATAAAAATACTTTTTATTTTAGTCTCAAAAAACATCAATTTTATGTTAAATTAAATTAAATTTATTGTGTTACTAATAAAGATTTTTAAATAACTAGCCGATCCCATGCAGAATATCTTCACTCTAGTGCCTACTTTTTACAAATTCTGCATGCATATTACAATACACGAATTTCAGCATGTATAAATATGTATAAATTTATATATATATATATATATATACGCATTCTAAGATACGGATACCATTTAGAAATATGAAAAGAGAGGTATTTTTTCAGCATCGAGCATATAAAAACTTTTGCATGCACACAATAGCTGTTGGATATTCTTTAAAATTAAAAAAGTGTATACATATTATATTAAAAATATCCACACCATTCACAATTAAGAAAAAAATATTTTTTTTCTGCATCGAAAACGTCTTTATATACACAATTGTAAATTTCAGAGCTCGTAGATTTTATTATTAATTTCGATTGACAAATTGTTTGCCACTGTTAGTATGGCTCGTCCTTTTAGTTTTTCAGGTGTCACTGTCAAAAAATCGATGTCACAAAAAAGTTGCTGCACTGGATCTTGTGTATCCGGAGGATAGCAAATTGGGGGAAACATAATAGTTTCCCCACTTTGAAATTCGCCAACCTGTAACAGCCAACTTGCTAACTCTATCTCTGTTTGAAGGTCACGCATATTTTCTGTAAGTTGCATAATGTAAAATCTTCTCTTCTTTATGCTACTTGAAACTGTTAGTGATCTTGAACCTCTAAGAATGACAGGTAGGACTGACTTGACGGAAATCTCCAGTCAATAAGATTATTTTATTCATTTATTATTATTATTTATTTGTTATTACTCAATCTATATTATAAATAACAAATATGTGCTCCTTAACATTGACATCATAACGATGCAGATAACAATAACAATGAGGTTAAACTCATAAGTTACAACGACGGAGTTAATGATTTAATTAATAACAAAATGGGGTGCTTCTTGGTTCGATTTCGTACTTTATTTTCTTTCCTTTTTAGAAAGTAGCTAGTTTTTTAAAAATAAATAAGGAAAATTACCGGCCAATTTTTACAAAAATTGTATATTCGGATGCAAAAATTTTTTCTACATATGTGTGATGACTTTTAAATCGATACCTCAAATACTTTTCTTAATATTCGCAAAATAGTGAAAACAAACATCTCGTTGCCATTTGCCAATGATAAATAATCACCATATCTGTGCTACGTACGATAGCGTAATATATATATAGATGTTCCTTTTTGTCTTTTTGATTGTAGCACGTACATACGTATTCTTGTGCATCAAGGATTAGTTTATGAATAGTCGTCAATCAACAGATAGATAGATCTGGATAGATTTTTGAATTAAATCAGATAATACGTCAGCTGAAAGTTCTTCATGCTGTAAAATAAACTTGAGTCAGGAAAAACACAACACTCAATTGAATCAAATTCACCTCTGTACTATAATAATTGTTTAAAAACAACACAAAATGTCACAAAAACATATATGCATCATTTGTTAAAAACTTTTACTTTAGGTGTTTTAAAAATATACAAAACTGCATTTCACATTAAAAACCTAGCGCTTTCGAGCCGTCCTGGCTCATCATCAGGGTTAAAACATCACCACGCAGATACACACAAAGTTTAGTTGTGTTTTTTTGTGTGTATCTGCGTGGTGATGTTTTAACCCTGATGATGAGCCAGGACGGCTCGAAAGCGCTAGGTTTTTAATGTGAAATGCAGTTTTGTATATTTTTAAAACACCTAAAGTAAAAGTAGACGCACGTCTTTTTGCGCCTGACGAAGAAAGACTCAGATCTTTCGAAAGGCCTAGCGAATTTTAAAGTTTTTATGGTGTTTTAAGAAGTTATTTTAGTTCTTAAAAGTTTTTAATAAATGATGCATATATGTTTTTGTGACATTTTGTGTTGTTTTTAAACAATTCTTCATGCTGTTTTTAATGAGAAGCTCTCTTATTATTTCTTGAATAGGTAACTATTCAATGACTTCCGTCGAGAAAGATTATTATTATTATTATAATTGATTTTGTTCTTATACTTGATTAAAAAAATTCTGACGTCAATAATAGTCTATAAAAATGTACTGGCTACACGACTTTTACGAAAATTTTCTTGCATTACTAAGTTCACAAATTAATGTTTTTTTTAGCAATTGTTTCTAATAATTGTCTAATGGGCAGAAGTGTATTTTTTTATATAAGAGGAGGGTCGTATATCAGGACCTTATGTAGAATGGAAGTCATAGAACGCCATGGATTAAATTCTACATAAAGTTTTGCAGTACCTATAGTAAATGCGGCAAATTTCACGCTTTTTAATGACTGTCTTATGATATCCACATGTAGAAGGCCACTATTCATTAAACCGGGCCTTACATTTTAACATTTCTCAATCGACAATTCTTCATTATACTTGTCGTAAAACTTTGTATTTTTGTACTTGTCGGATATTATATGTTCTTCATTGTAATTTTATTTTCTCAAAAATGTATTTTTAGCAAATTTGTTACTGGCAAAATTTTCCCCAAATCATTTTTTTCATCAAAGTTTGAAACTTGTGGATACTGCATAATACTGAAACTGATTCTTGTCACTGATGAAGCTAGTAAAAACAATATATATATATATATTTACAGACATTAACAAAAAAAAAAGTATTAGAATTAACAAAAAAAATATGACTTCATACGATCAAAAACAATTCTAAAAACTAGGTGAAAAGATAAACAGATATAAACAAATCAACATCTATAAAAATCTAAGACCTTAAACTATTTAATGGAATCAAAAAATGAGTTTGGAATTGCTTGCTAATTTAACCTTTTCAATTTTAATAATTAAAAAAAGGATACCGTTTTTTGATACCTTAAATGTAAAAAAAAAAAACACTTCAGACATGAAAAATTTATGTACATAAAATCAATAAAATAAAATGTACATCATACACAGACGTATCCATTATCACGTTTTTATTACAACTCAAATCACAAGATACAAAACGATATTAGAGAATGCATTCTTTCATAGCTGAGAAATATCAACTTCGTCCTGACTTGTGGATCAGACAGATACATTTTTATAAAAATTAGTTGCAGGGTACATCACGTCATAATTAAGTTATCTAACATAAAATAAATTACAAAAAATCAGTTTTGAAAAAGCGACGTTTGGCCAGGTAAGTTTGCAAGTGATGCTTGCACTACTTGGAGTTTCCAGGGAGTTTGAGACCACTATATCGGATTAGGAATTTTGTGTTTAATAGTTAAATCACAGGCTGCACCGTCGAAGGTGTCTTCGAGAATTTTGTCTCAAGTCGTCAGTGTAGACAACTATATGATAAAATTTCGATAGAAATACTAAAGATTGTTAACATAATTCCCTTTTTTTTAATAACCATATACAAATATTTTATATGCTTTTCCGGTGAGGATAAAAATATTTTATTATATATTATTGTTCTTGAATCATGATTGATTTTCGAGGAAATCAAAAAATTACAGCTGCAATTATACTACAGGAAGCATCAGAATTTATTTTAAAAACTCCCTTTTTGTATATAAATAATTGAATATTTAAGTAATTGGCTATTATGTAATCAACACGATTGGCAAATAAATGCACTATTCTTAGTGCTAAAACACGAAATTGTATGCTGTTTACAAAAAACAAAATCACTTAAAATTTACATAAATTTTACTTTATACATGTATGAATGCGTTGTTTTTAATTTTTCTTACTTTTAAAGTGGTCGATAAATTCTTTAAATTTATTTTGTTAGAAAGATTTCAATAACGGTACTAATTAGAATAAGTAGTAAATATTTCGAATTATTAATTTATTTATTGCTGTAACACGTTATAATTCCCCTCAGTAACATACACGATTTCGTTGTTGGAAAAGATTAGCGTCATAAAGTTTTATTTCGAACATTTACCCCCTTATATATATATAATGTGTTCGAATTATTTTGTGTTACTCTTTTAAATAACTGTGAACACTTTGCACATCCCTACGAAAACATACTATAAATATTGTTACCGGCATACAGTCCAAATCTAATTTAACAAATTTATCGTGTCTGTCAAATTTATTTGTAGAACTGGGTTCCGCTATGCACTTTAAAAAATGAAAATTGTGTGTTACTTACTTATCTTATGTTTACCTTGATATTGATAAGAGGATCCTACCATTATAAATAACCATTCACCTTATTATTTTCCTCTAAAAAAATCTGGTTAAACGAAAAGGAAATGTTTGTATTCTGAAAACCGAGATGTAAATATTAATTGTAAATTACATTTATTTTGCAATTATATTTAATTTTGCATTTGATGATAATTTACACATTAAAATGTGCCTTTTATTCTTCGACTAAATATCCAGCATACTTCATTTATAGTAGAAATGTTGCATAAATACAGTATTTCTTGATTTAAACTAAATTCCTATTACTGTATTAATGGAAGCTAAAATTTCACATTGTATCCTCGTAATCTCGCTTACTTACAATTTTGTTCCAGACGTAAAATTAATTTCAGTTGATAGATTTAACATTATAACAGTTTTACATGATATTAATATATATTTACAGTAATTGTTTTATATTTATTAAACAATGACTAAGAATAATGACTGCCATTAGCAGGGGTGGGAAATTTTCAGAAAATCTTATCAGCCAAAAGCTTATTTTACCAGCCAGCATAGAATTGAAAACTGTTATGACAAAATGTAGTACATGACTTCAAAAATAGTCAATTACTACTGCTACACTGCATTTTCATATTTTTTTCCCATAAAGTTAAGAAATATATACAACAAAGGAAAGTTTAGTACAGGATTGAACATAGTAAATACCATGCTTACATCACAGTAAATTGGAAAGTTACAAAATATAGTGAACTAGAAAAAAAAATAAAGTTTTTGCCATATCTTGTATAGTCTGCTACTTTTCAAAGACTTCCTAAATATTAACTCGGCAATAAATCCACTCGCTAGTAGCGAGTAAAAACATGTATTTCCCCACCCCTGGCCATTAGTCTTCCTTCCTTTCCTCCTTCGAAAATTTTTTAAATAACTTTATTTTGCAATATAAACACCTTATTTATTATTATATTCACTAATATTAAAGTCTATTCTAAATAAAAAGATTCTGAAAATAAACAAGAACGACAAATCATGCGTGAAATATAGATTATGAAACACTTTACACCACATTTAGAAAATTGTAACGAAACTTCACTGGTAAGTAAGATGAAAGAAGGTATCCAAGTAAACAGTTTAGAAAATACATAACGCATTTAAAAATCCAGTTTTAGCAATTACCTTATTAAAAAAAATAGTACAATTATTTTGTTTACCCCTGTATTTGATCAATAGATTTGCATATATACTACATAGTATGTTAAAATTTAGTTCAATTAGAAATTTTCACCAATAGATGGAAATACAATAGCAAATACTTTTATCCAACCCTGTATATTATACCACCACATATTAATCTAAAAATTAATTCAGAAAAAATCGCATAAAACAATTGAAAACCCACTTCTAGCAATTACGAACAATAAACGGCACTGTATCTTGTTCTTTGTGGATACCTGTATACGAATTTATTTATATTCCAGAAACTTCTGTTGGTATACTAAATATACTTCAGCAGGATAATACACACAACAATTAAAAACTATCCTCATGCAATTTACTCCCATTGTTAGTAATACTTACGAATTCCTTTGTGTAGCCTGCATATGAAAAACAGAATTTATACATACCACGTACTATGCAAAATTTTAGTTCAATTGAAAAGCCCAAAGAAAAGTTGAAAACGTACTTTCAGCAATTATCATACATAGACAGTACTGTAACAAAATTATTTTGTGTGTCCCTGTAAATGAACAATAAATGCAAATCACACAATACTTTTCAGGAAAAAACTTATAGTGAACCTCAGTAATGCACACAAATTTCGTTATGTTTAAAATAGTATAACAACATTAAAATATACTGCAAACGATTTTTTCCCGTGGACCATTATGTAAAAGAATTTTTTTGTGCGTCCCTGTACATGTATAATATAAGCTTTGCACTCCATATTCTACAGAAAGCATGTTTTAGTGCGCTTCATAATTTTATATCAATTTAATCATGTTTTAAATGGCACAGCAGCATCAAAATGCACTTGAAATGATTTTTTTTCGTTCACTGTAATGTGACAGAATACTTTTGTCCCTGTAAGCGAACTATAAATGCAACATACTTCAATTTCAATAGCAATCGTGTATTAAATGTCAATAGCATATAAATTTTCTGGGCAATCCGAGTATATTTACGAGAGTTAGAGCACGTACAGACGGAAAGAAGGACAGACGGACAGACAAACCGAAGTCATAAACACTTTTGAACTATGTGGAAAAATGTTAAAAATAGCAGTATTGGCGCAGTATTTGCAATGTCTTGGCTGCAATCAACATCAGTCAAACAAACAATCATTGGTATAACATTGGTATAAAAAAAAAAGAAAAGAAAAAAAGAAAGAAAACATAGCTTGTTTCCTGTTACGTCGATTGCTATCTTTGGTTATGCCTAGTTTTAAAATAGAACAAGTTGGAAATTGTACGTCAAACGTTACAAACGAGGTGCGTTCGTACGCACGTTTTAGAATTAAATTCATGATATCCCGTGCGTAGAACGGGTTAAACAGCTAGTTAAGTATATATTTTATGACACTGTTCATACAAATATCTTAACTAGTTATATAAATATTCAGATATATATGTATCAGCTAGTTATATAAATATTCAGATCTTGATGATTTTTAATTCTGTGAAATGAATGATATCGTCTGCAGATAAATTTCTGTAATAAAATAAGTATCTCGGTCGCTTGACGATTTAACATCCATCGGAAGCTCCTATAACAAAAAAGCACCGATTTAAAAAAAAAATCAAATTTCTTAATAAATATTTTTATTAATATCTCCTAAAGTTTTGATTCGATTTTAATAAAATTTGAAATGTCTCGACAAAATTCTGCAAAGATAATATATTTTAAATTGCAAACCATTTGGTTGGGTAGTTTTTGCGTTGTTATATGCGGACAGACAGACAGACGGACGGACAGACAGACGGACAGACAGACAGACAGATGGACGGACGGACAGACGGACGGACCAAACGACGACTATAGGTGCTACGTATTTATATAATTACGAACGCACCTAAAAAGAAAGAAAAAATAGTGTGAACATTTTAACAAAGATATTTATATATTTTTTTAACCTTTGAGTGGGCGCTCTTAATTTTTTTTACACGAGCCGGCGCGTGATGTAGTTTTTGCGCACGGTAGCTACTGTATTATAAATGAAAGACATTTCGTAAGAATAATAAGAGACATAGTACAAAAACAATTATGTGTATTAATGGTAAGAATTGAACTTAAATTGAGGTGACATTTGTGAGAATATTATGTTGAAAAAATCACATTTGCCGTAAAATTTGCCACAGTGTGCCTGCTGGAAAGTTAAATAAATATTCTTAGGTAAAAAATATTTATTTATTTATTTATTTTTATAAAATTGCCAAAGCAATAGTAATAATAATAATGATAATAATAATAATAAACGCAAAACTTCAACTCTATGGTGTAAATTGTGAATCCCGATGTTTACGGCGAGTCTCACTTTCTTTTAAATGAGTTATAGATATGACTCTCACTTAGTTATCGCTCTGTTAAAATATTTTTTTATTAAAACCGATTTGAGTTGTATTTGGTCATTCAAGAAATAATTGAAAATCCAGTTGGAGGATTAAAACTATTTCTGTATTATAAGTCTTGTGAGTTCTGTTTATTCGTACAATAGGAAAGTTTAGTACAGTTCTTGCAAAATATATTTAAATACACGATTAAATAATTTTACTTCAAGAATAAGATCTGTTTTTTTTTTTTTTTTTTTTTTTTTTTTTTTTACATCTAGAGATTTTAAAATTATACGTTTATGGAAATGTTGTACAGGGTGTCTGAAAAAGGTTGGACAGATTTGAAAGAATCACAACTCTAAAAATAATTGAGTAAATGCAATTATTTTTTTTTTCAAAGTACTCGTCAAATATCCAAGATTTGATAGATGTAGCAGTTTTAAAATCGTGACTTTCAAACGATGCGCAGAATCGACGATCGGAAAATGCAAATCGCACCACACATTCGCAATTTTAACTTTTTGCTTAGGTTATTTGAGTACATAGTGGATCTTTTCCTACTAAATAGAAGATGCTGAAGAACTTTCTAATTAACATTTTTCCCATAACTTTTAGACTTATACGCTTTCCACTCCGGAATCATCGAAGAAATTGCGAATGTCTGGTGCGATTAACATTTACATATCATCGATTCTGCGCATCGTCTGAATGTTACGACTTTAAAATAGATACATCTAACAAATCTTGGATATTTGACTAGTAATTTGAAAAGAAAATAATTCCATTTACTCAATTATTTTTAGAGTTATGATTCTTTCAAATCAGTCCAACCTTTTTCGGACACCCGGTATTTCTGTGTATATTTATAAAACAACATTTCCATAAACGTATTTTTTCTAAATCATTAGGTGCAAAAAGTTGCTCTAACGTCTGAATTAAATCTTATTAAAATGTTTTAAATGTATTTTCCAAGAGCAATGAAGAAATTAAAAAAAACTTATGTACTATATAAAAACAGAAACTCAAAAGTTCACTCTTTCGGAAATTTAGTTAACATTAATAATATTTCATTAACGTTTTCATTAGAGCACTAAAAATTTGTTAAAATGTGTAGAATATGAACAATTTAAAAAAATAATATTTTTCTTATATGTAAGCATTGCCTTTGTCCTTGAAGTAAAACGTTTTTAAACATGTAGACGAGACATAATAAAACATAAGATGTTTTGCAAGAATTGTCGAAGAGTTGTAAAGCTTAAGTATTTTTCAATCGAGCAATTCTCCCCCGTCAATCCATTTTCAAGTGTTAATCTAGAATTTACAATCATTCACTAACATTTTAGAAACCGAACTAATAATTATTTTGTATTAAAAATAACTTTTTAAAGCTTATGTATAAAATTTTAAATGACTCATACTGAAAACTTCATCGCAAAATTAAAGAATCTTGAAACTATAACGGAAATGAAGCACTGATAAACTAGGCTGGAAGCATTGATTAATCGCAGAGTCACTGTGAGAATTCTAAATGTGGGATGTTAATCACATTCATATATCATCCAGCAAGTCATATAAATAACTATATTTAGCATCTAAGTTTCCTATAGGGTGCTGACTGATGTATTGTCTTTTGAGTCATATTATAAGTTACGAAGCTAAACATGAAATTTAACTCTACATCGTTATCGATATCATAAATTAAAGTTTATTTAACTTCCAAAAATTTGCACTTGTGATTTATAACATTATAAGTTTTTGCAAAGAATTTATAGAATATAAATTAGTATGTATCATATTTTATAAAATTTAGCTTTTAAATAGGAATTCTTCGGAAAATTAAAAATATTTCCCGATACCTGTCCTTTAATACATAAGTGAGAGAAGAAAGGGGTACTTATGATTTTTGTTTATCTATTTACTTTTATCTTCAGGTTGATGCACTTCATAAATAAGGTTTAACCATCATAAATTTTATACATGTTTTTGTGGTACAATTTTAAATGAAATAATTATCAAATCATGTATAGATTTTTAGAAAGAAAACAAAACTTAATATTTTATAATCTACTTGTCTCTGTACAATTTATGACGAAAGTTTAAAATATGTTGGAAAATACATCAATAATTTCTCTTCGAATTTTGTCATTCGATTACGCATTCTTTTTTCAGAGGCACACATAAAAAAATTAAATGAATCATTTGCGGCACATGCTTGTTTCAATAATTCGTATAGTGTTGGATGATTCAAAATGACAGTCCTGCTTAGAAATTGAAATAACTACATTAGAAACTAAAATAATAAGAAAAATATTTTATATCCTTCTATATTAAAAAAAAGTAATCTGGAACTGAGCCAAAAACGAAATGGACCAATCAAATTCTGCGTAGATATTCCGGGTTATTCTCATCGCATTTTTACTAAGGACTTTTTTGAGGAGCTATTACTTTTTTTCTAGCCATCCTACGGATTCGAAAATCATACCACCAGACGAGAAATATAACAAGCTTTCCGAAATTAAAAAAAGTATCACGGTCGGACAATAAAAACTCAAAAAATCCTTAAAAATCGAGTAAAAAATCTTTTATTGAAAAAGTCATTTTTTTTTATTGTTGCCAATTTCTAAATAAGCGCAAAGGATTATGTTTTATCTCAAATAAAAAATGTATTTGCGCGAGACTATTAAAAACAATAATGAAAGTTTAAAATAATAATTAAATGATCACGTGTTGAAAGCAGGAAATAAAGAAAATTACGTCATAAAAATTGTGTTTACACATGGATATTAAAAATAAAAAAGATGAATTAAATGAAAAAGCATTATAACCAGTTAAATGAAAAAGCATTGTAACCTGATTACGGAAGACAGTCGCCGTTCGTGATATCATCACCATCATCTTTTTAAAACAGGATACATTACCAGGTTTTAAGAGGCTGTGAAATCAGAACGGGGGTTGGTGAGCGTAGCGAGCAGGGGGCAGAGCCCCCTAGTATAATACAAGAAGAAGTTGAAACTTTGCGTACTTTATAAATGTTCTATTTTACTCACCTTGGCTACACGGACAAACTGTTCATGTTTTAGTCCATTTCACACCACACGTTGTGAAGCGTGTTCATAGTGGTTGTTGACTCTCACCTATAAAATTAACGAGTGTAAAAATAAACAAGAACGAAAAATCATGCGTCAAGCATAGATTATGAAACACATTCCAACACAGCCAGAATACTGTAACGAAACTTCACCGTTAAGTAAGTTGAAAGAAGATATGTAAGTAAACAGTTTAGAAAACATATACCACATTGAAAAATACAGTTTTCGATGTTAGCTTTCAGTATCAAAAAAGTAGTTAAATTATTTTGTGAAGCGTGTTCATAGTGGTTGTTGACTCTCACCTATAAAATTAACGAGTGTAAAAATAAACAAGAACGAAAAATCATGCGTCAAGCATAGATTATGAAACACATTCCAACACAGCCAGAATACTGTAACGAAACTTCACCGTTAAGTAAGTTGAAAGAAGATATGTAAGTAAACAGTTTAGAAAACATATACCACATTGAAAAATACAGTTTTCGATGTTAGCTTTCAGTATCAAAAAAGTAGTTAAATTATTTTGTGAAGCGTGTTCATAGTGGTTGTTGACTCTCACCTATAAAATTAACGAGTGTAAAAATAAACAAGAACGAAAAATCATGCGTCAAGCATAGATTATGAAACACATTCCAACACAGCCAGAATACTGTAACGAAACTTCACCGTTAAGTAAGTTGAAAGAAGATATGTAAGTAAACAGTTTAGAAAACATATACCATATTGAAAAATACAGTTTTCGATGTTAGCTTTCAGTATCAAAAAAGTAGTTAAATTATTTTGTGAAGCGTGTTCATAGTGGTTGTTGACTCTCACCTATAAAATTAACGAGTGTAAAAATAAACAAGAACGAAAAATCATGCGTCAAGTATACATTATGAAACACTTTCCAACACAGCCAGAAAACTGTAACGAAACTTCATCGTTAAGTAAGTTGAAAGAAGATATGTAAGTAAACAGTTTAGAAAACACATACCACATTGAAAAATACAGTTTTCGATGTTAGCTTTCAGTATCAAAAAAGTAGTTAAATTATTTTGTGAAGCGTGTTCATAGTGGTTGTTGACTCTCACCTATAAAATTAACGAGTGTAAAAATAAACAAGAACGAAAAATCATGCGTCAAGTATACATTATGAAACACTTTCCAACACAGCCAGAAAACTGTAACGAAACTTCACCGTTAAGTAAGTTGAAAGAAGATATGTAAGTAAACAGTTTAGAAAACATATACCACATTGAAAAATACAGTTTTCGAAGTTAGCTTTCAGTGTCAAAAAAGTAGTCAAATTATTTTGTGAAGCGTTTTCATAGTGGTTGTTGACTCTCACCTATAAAATGAACGAGTGTAGAAATAAACAAGAACGAAAAATCATGCGTCAAGTATACATTATGAAACACTTTCCAACACAGCCAGAAAACTGTAACGAAACTTTACCGTTAAGTAAGTTGAAAGGGGATATGTAAGTAAACAGTTTAGAAAACATATACTACATTGAAAAATACAGTTTTCGAAATTAGCTTCCAGTGTCAAAAAAGTAGTCGAATTATTTTGTGCAGCCCTGTATATGATCAATAGATGGGGATAAATAGCTTGATAAAATTTAGTTCAGTTAGAATATTCACATTTAGAAATTTTCTCCGATCGATGGAAATGCACTCGAAATCCTTTGTACAGCCCTATATATTATCTGAAGACTTTTGTACACACCACATATTAAGGCAACTTAAAACTCACTCGCAGCAATTACCAACCGTAAACAACGATGCATCTTTTACTTTACGTATCCTGTTTATGAATTTCTTTATATTCCACAAACTTATATTAGTATACTAAATATATTATAGTTCAGCAAGAAAATGCGTAACACAATTAAAAACTACCCTCAAGCAATGCACTCCCATAGTCTGTAATACTTACGGATTCCCTTGTGTAGCCCTGTATATGAACAACCGAGTTTATAAACACACACGTACTATGAAAAAATTTAGTTAAACTTAAAAAAAAAGTTGAAAACGCCCTTATCACACATAGACTGTAACCGATATCTTTTGTGTATCCCTGTAAATAAACTCAATGCACATCACAATTTCAAGAGAGCAATTTATAGTGAACCTCAGTAATGCATATAATTTTCATTATGTTTGAAATAGTGAAATATCACTAAATTGCACTGCAAACGATTTTTCCCCGTAGAACAATGTGTAACAGAATTCTTTTGTTTGACCCTGTAAATGAATAATTAATGATTTACACCCCATATTCTACAAAAAGCATGTTTTAATGCGCTTCATAATTATATGTCAATTTCATCATGTTTTAAATGACATAGCATTATCAAAATGCACTTGGAACGATTATTTCCCATTGACTGTAATGTAACAGAATACTTTTGACTGTCCCTGTAAGAAAAACTATAAGTGCTACACACTTCAGTTGAAATAGGGAACATGCTATAGTAAACGACAATAACATACAAAAATTTCAGGGCGATCCGAGTATTTTTAAGCAAGTTAGAGCACGGCCAGACGGCAGACAAACCGAAGTCATAAACACTTTTCAACTAGGTTGGAAAGTGTTAATAAGAACTTAAAACATAATAAGATGTTATTCTATAATTTGTCTTCATTTGGTAACTTTTTAAAAGTGTTCTAAATATGGAAATGCAGTTACAGCAGAAGATATTACAGCATGAAATCCTGATAAATTTTTCATTCTACGAACAAACTTCGATGTATAAAAAAAGGTCAGGTATTCTTCCATACTCATTAAAATCTAATTAGCTATAACTTTACGCTAAATTAATATAATTTCACGATACATTTGGCAAAGAGACCTCAGTACATATTAACTATAAAAACCTTTTGAGAAAAAAAAATCGATTTACCTGGGGAAAACCTCTAGTATAAATGGGAAAATCCTGAAAATATGCAATGACAAAAAAAAGTTTAACGAAAAAAATAAAAGAGTTACGAAATAAATGAACTGAAACTGAAAAAAGTAATTTGAAGTGATTAGCCAGGAAATTACTGTAATCTAGAGCTATAGCATAAAACTGTTTCTAGTATTCACACTTAATTACTTTAATTTTTGTAATGAAGAAGAAGAAAGAAAAAATAAGTTAAAAAAAATCAGCGTTTAGAAAAAAAATGTTGCTAAATGCAACCTTTACTAAATATAAATTGATTAAAAGGTATTTCACGGAATATGCTTCAGATTCTAAATCAGTGAAGTAAGGGAAATGGAATGCACAAAATACAGATCTTAAGAAAAAAAGATCCATCGCTCACTTGTCATGTAATAACTTAGTTAGCTGATATTATTTTGTGTTCCTGTAAAACAATAACGAAAAATCATCCGTCAAGCATAGATTATGAAACACTTTCCAACACCTCCAGAATACTACATATATAACTTTATTAACATTTTGGTAATTTGGACTCCCTTCCCCCCTTACGATATCGTACGTTATCATTCCTCTACCCCCCCCCCCTCCCTCTCCTCTCCTCGTTAATCCTATCGTTATCAATGTCTAAAAACAATATTTTTACCAGAGGGACCGTGCGAAGATTTCGCACTGAAATCTAATATTTTTTAGGTACTTCTCTATTATCCCGTTGACCACTTTTCATAACAAAAAACTACCGAACTGCAAGATTAAAAATTGGTAATATGAAACGCATAACAACGAGTGAGGTACCATATGAAAGGTTTTAGAACCGGCTTCTGACATAGCCCACTTAACAATTCGTTAAAACATGTTTTTGATTCAAATTTGCTGAAAATTCAAAATTAAATCGGCATTGTTTTCATAAAAGAAATGAAAGGTTTTCCTGAAATTATTGTTGCCAAAAAAAAATAAAATACCACATTATAGGATGCTTATAGCAATTATTATAAAAAACACAGTACGGGTTTATTTTATACTTATGATTAAAAAGCGAAATTGAAATGTTTAGATTTATATTTCAAAGTCCCATGGTTTTCCCGAAGCGGATGACGTCATCCTCTAATGCAAAATACGATTGTTATTTTTTTTTTCTCGCGCGAACCAAACTGCAAGATTAAACGCCAAAAATGCAGTCCCAATGACTTGATGTCAGAATCATTATGCGTGTTTGTTACGTCATCTAGAGGTTTTACATTCGACATTTGCGTGTATTTTTCATTCTGTTTTACTGATTTAGTAGTTATTTTATTAATTAAAATAACAATTGTGTCCTTAAATTCTTATATTTTATTTATTTATTTATTTATTGATATTCCAATGGCAACGTTCTTCCGTTTATTTGGCGATAGTTTTTTGTTATGAAAAGTGGTCGACGGGATAATAGAAAAGTATCATTTTTTATCAATATGTAATAGTTATTAGATGAAGGTTTAAACTTCTAAAGAAAAAGCAAGGATAAAAATATCTGCAAACAACATTTAGTTGTTAGTCAAGCCAGAATATTATCTAATTTATTCCATCAAAGTTAGACTGAAAACTGATCCAAGATTGCTAAAGGCACGCGCGAGAAAAAAAAAATAACAATCGTATTTTGCATTAGAGGATGACGTCATCCGCTTCGGGAAAACCATGGGACTTTGAAATATAAATCTAAACATTTCAATTTCGCTTTTTAATCATAAGTATAAAATAAACCCGTACTGTGTTTTTTATAATAATTGCTATGAGCATCCTATAATGTGGTATTTTATTTTTTTGGCAACAATAATTTCAGGAAAATCTTTCATTTCTTTTATGAAAACAATGCCGATTTAATTTTTAATTTTCAGCAAATTTGAATCAAAAACATGTTTTAACGAATTGTTAAGTGGGCTATGTCAGAAGCCGGTTCTAAAACCTTTCATATGGTACCTCACTCGTTGTTCTGCGTTTCATATTTTCTTAGAAAAAGGGATGTTGACAGGAGAAATAATATACATGATTTTTATACTTTTTTTTTCTTGTTTTTCCTTTTTATACGTTTGCATTGATATACAGGTATGGTTATACATTTATAATTCGCATACTTAATGGATTCAAATGAAGAGAAGAAGTCAATAAAATACCACTATTACACATGAAATACCTTTAATATCAAATAACGTCAGAGTTGGTATTTAAAAGTATTTAAAAATAGCCTATTTTTATATAATACAGACAACAGTTCTATTAATAATTATCTTCTTGCACTTGCCCCTTAGAACAGGTGAACAACATTGTTATCCTTTCAATACTAGTAAATACAAGTATCATTTCAAACATATTTCGCATTTGTTTTTTTCCAACAACGGATTATATGCGCATATGGCAGAAGAACAGAAATGTCGAACGTTGGGTTATTCCAAATTTTGGAATGACATGATTTTAAAATCATTTAATGCCCTTAATAATAATTTTGTATTTTTCTAAAAATAGATAAGACTAAAAAAAAGATAACAAACTATTTTAATGTGGAGAAAAGAAGAAAAAAAAATTGTTTTGATAAACAATGATAACGATATCAAAAGACATATCCCCCCTCCCCTAGAGATATCTTACGATATTAAGTACCAGACCCCCCCTCACCCTAAAGTGATAACGTTATATATGCGCAGGCCCAAACTTCATCGTTTAATAAGGTGAAACATGATGTCTAAATAAACAATTCGAAAAACGCAATTTGTAAACCCAATTTCAGGAATTACCATCATTAGTCAGAAAAAAATCCGACTACTTTTGCGCAGCCCTGTTTATGATCTATAGTTTTGTATATATACTACATAGTATTCTAAAATTCAGTTCAGTTAGGAAACGCATAGCACAGTTGAAAATTTCCCTTCATGTAATTTCCGCCAATAAACGCAAATGTAGTCGAGATCTTTCATACTATCCTGCATATCATCTATAGAATTTATGCACACGAAGTAATAGGCCAAAAGTCTATATACTTGAAGCGAAAAGTGCATTCTGTCAAATTCACATTCCCTTTTCTACACGAAAATCGTCTCATTGCGCATGCTTCAACGTTTTTTTGAAGGCTCAAAAACGGGAAACGTGTTTAGCCCTCACCTGTTTAGCGTAGGGGGATTGAAAAGGGTTGATTAAAAATGGATGGCGTACTATGGCCATGCGTTGAAAGTTAAAAAAGAAATCATGTTTTCACTACTAGAGAATCATATGTTCAATATAATCATGTTTTCACTACTAGAGAATCATATGTTTAAGAGAATCATGTTTTCACTACTAAATATGCATATTTTGTCGCAAAATTTTAAAGATAGCTTGGATACAGTTATATTTATAACCGATTGAAATTTCAGAGTGTTCGGAAGATGAGAACTATTTTTTTATTGCTAAGTTAAAGCAGCCGACGCGAAAACAAATAAACAAAAATGCGCAAAGAAAACATTTCTTTTACAGCTAGATAACAATATTTTTTCACGAAATTTTTAAACGGGCTGTAAAACTGTTTTATTTAAAACCAATAAAGATTTCAAAGAGTTCGGACAGAAATAACTTTTTATTTTAAAACTATGAAAAGGCCCAACATAAAAAAAACAAGAAAATGAGCGCTTTTATCACTAAACATCCATATTTTTTTCGCGAATTTTTCATTTTAAAATATAATTTCATACAAAATCAGGTTAAAGAAACAAAATAATAATAATAAAAAAATGTTTTTTTTTTTTTTAATTTATTATCACGGGCACGGGCAACGCCGGGCGAGTTAGCTTAATTTAAAAACGTACCATAACTGAAAACGCACTTCCAGCAATTATTGTGCTTTGATGGTGCTCTAACCGAATTCTTTTGTGCGTCACTGTAAATGATCGATGGATGCCATGTGCGTACCATATTCAATAGTAAGCCTCTTGTAGCGCATCTGAGTGATATATATCAATCTAAATATGTTTGGAATAGTGTAACATCATTAAAATTCACCGCAAACGATTTTCTCCTATAGACCGTAAAGTAACAGAATTATTTTGAGTGTCCCTCTAAATGAACTATACGCTACGTACTTAATTTTCGATGCCGAACATGCCATAGTAAACCTCATTAACATATATCAATTGCATGGCAATTCGAGTATATTTAGACGAGTTAGATCGCGGACAGACAGACAAATCGAGTTCGTAAACACTTTTCAACTACGTTGGAAAATATTAGAAAATTTATTAGTCTTTCAAATGTTATTCTATAAGACAGTATAAGAATATTTAAAATCCTTTATCGTCGGAGAGTTTTGGGTTTGACAAACAAAAATTTTTATATTTGTTAGGGCATATCGTTACAATAAATGAAACAAACGTTAGCGTAATACTCAGAGAATCGAAATGTTGTTAAGAGTACCGACCATATCCAAATTTATCATTTTTAACGCTTCCCAACATAGTTGAAGAGTGTTTATGATTTCGGTTTGTGTGTCTGTATGCCCATCTATCCGTGTTCTAACTCGCATAAATATACTCGGATTGATATGTGATTTTTATAAGTTAATGGGGTTCCTTATAGAATGTCTCGTTCATTTACAGGACACACAAAGGAATTTCGTTACATTATAGTCTAACGAGAAAAATATTTTGCAGTGCGTTTTATTTAAATTGCCTATTTAGATATCTCAGTTCATTGTTTTAAAAAATGAAATTTCTCTAATAATATTCTATTAGTATTGGAAAGTGTTGCATAATCTAAGCGTTATGCTTGATATTTCACTCATGTTTTTTTTAAAAATGCGGTGATCAATACGGAATTGTAAATGAAATATTTTAATAAATGAAAACAAATACGCTGAATTAAAGAGGGCACTTAAAAAAAGCGCAAAAAATATTATTATACATTCGTTGATAGAAAATAAATAATTATCTTCTTATTTCACAACATCCAAAACTAGAACTAATTATCACATATAGCACGTTATAATTTTCAAAAAGCTTAGAGAAATAAAATATAACTATGCGCACTTAAAAAATAAAAAAAATAAAAAATAAAAAGAATAAGAATAAGAAGAAGATTAAAGTTTTCCATTTTATTAGATTTTTTTTCTATATAAAAATATTAAATATGGACTCATTTTTTAGTATTAATCAGCCTATAATAGTCCCGAGTATGTAACTCTCAATTTTTAAAAACATGCACACTCATTTTTACCATACACTTCGCTTTTATATGACGTCATTTTTACGAATGCGTCCATGATAAAGCACTGTGCAACCGCAAGCAATGTTAATAAAATGACAACATATGGAGAATGTCTCAAAACAATTGGAACGTGCTTTAATTGTTTTAACCGTTGAGATACGTAGGAAATTTAAATTGCAAAAGTGTTCAAAATCTTGAAGGAATTAAGATTATGTTGATGAAATAGTCCTGCCATTAATTTTTGAAGATTTACACTTTTTAAATTTTTATATGCTCCCTGCATTTTGTTGCCGAAACGTCAGTTGAGGCTCACTGTGGAGACCCGAAAAGTTTTTGTTTTCCGTCTGTTTGTTTGTCTGTCTGTCTATCTGTTCCGCGATAACTGCCGTAAAAATGATCAGATTAGATTGAGTTTTGGTAGGTATGTTGGAGAGGTACCCGGAATTAGCTGTATAGATTTTAGTTACATTTGGTTGATTCGTTCGAAAAATATTGAACATTTCTTTTTAGGTCATAATGCTTTCCTATGGGAAGTCAGACGATTTTTTTTAATTTTAACATTCACCGAAAATAAAATGTCGCATTGGGATAATTGTAAAAGCGAAATTATGGATGCTAAATTTACAAAATGGAGATCTTAATTTAATCCAATCGCTTTGCAAATTTGCCAATATATTTATTAGAATTTCGAAATTAATTGCATAAATTATTGGGAAATTTTATGCATTAATTTGAAAGATATGAAACGGTTTAATTTCTCATTTTTTACAAAAATTTTCAATGCATTTTCTTTTTCTCTTTCATTAAATAGTTGCTAAGCAACTACATTTCAAAGAATATCAACAAAGGGAAATTCAAGCGAATCGCATTATTTTGACGCGAAATTTCATTAACAAAATGACTAATTTTCAGGTGATTCAAATTTTTAATATTCTTTCTTTTTTAATGAAATAGATGATAATTTATTTTAACTACTAAAGAAAGATTACCAAATCGGTTTTCCAAATGAAAATAATAAAAACGTTCAATGTGTAAATTGAAGGTAGGTCACATAAGAGGAATTCACATTTGTATAAGTATATTTTATACACGAAATTTTATTCAATTTCAGCAACATATGATGCTTAGTGGTAGAGACATAAGTATTCTTTTAAGGATAGGATAAAATCTCTTGTACAAAGAGATGGTTATTCTAATAAAATTAAAATAGTAAATACATTCAGACATATACTCAAGAAATGATATAGCACAATTACTGGAAAATTGAGAATATAAAATTAAAGCGACAACTGGAGTTTCAGGAGGGCGGAGCTCACCTGAAGTAATGTATTGTTATTCTGAAAAAATACAGTAATAAGTAGTTTATCCTATCATTGCATAACATTGTGTTTAATGCGATACTTCTAAAATTTCCGGAACTTTCGATAAATTTTATATTCTTATAAATGTATAAATAACTTAAAAAAATTTAATTTTAGGATATCAAATATTATGCAGATAATGTTAAACATTAGCGAGATTAATGAACAATGATTTGTAGAGCTGATGTTGAGGCCTTAGATCTGTAGATTTAGTAGTAAGTTATATGTAGAAACATTTTCTCCACGCTCTGATAAGTACAAGAGCAAAAATTTCATTCTTCTAGGACCAAAACTCATCGAGCTATGAAGCTTTCAATTTTATGAAATTTCGGAACTTTCCTGCACTAAAAAATCATAGGTCTTTTTTTTAGTGCCGGATATGTCCGAAATTTCATAAACTTTAACTCTGTGAATTTTGGTCGTAGAAGAATGTAATGTCTACTGTTGTAATTATCAGAGAGTGGTGGATTGTTTTCTAAATGTATTTTATAGCACTCAGAGACCGCATAGAAAATTAAAGAGAGTAACCCTTTGAAAACTAATGACCATACCTTTGGGAAACACACAAAAAAATGGTATATTATATCAGATTTTGATTGGTAATATAGACGAACAGCCAGAAGCATTGTCTGAACTCCTCACTTTGTCAGTTGTGGAATATTATCTTTTTCTTCTTTAGTGTCTCAAACAATTTCTTGACCTCTCAATAAAAGATGTGTCACCAAATGTCTTTTGAAAAATAATTTAAAAAAACGAGTGTCTTTAGATTCTTCCTGGTTGATTTTGAAAAAAATTTACTAATTAAACGATATTTTTACAGCGTTTGACAAAAGCGGCACCAGGTCGGCATTGGTGACCAAGTGTTTTTTTTAATCTGGCGGCAAAGTTATTTAATCTGGCAGGATTTTTTTCTTGAAAAAAAATTGACCTAAAAATGAGAGCAAACAGCATTTAGAATAGTTACCCGAGACTGTTTCACGTCACAGAAATAAATTGTACAAAAATCGCCGTGGAACGCAAAAAAAGAAAAAGAAAAAAAAAAAAAGCTAAATATCCCATAAAATATTCTGGAAAATTTTATAAATGTCAGATAAGAAAATTTACCTTATTGGGCTAAAAGAAAGATACCTGATTCATTTTACAAATGTCAAAAAATCGCCGCAAAACGTGAAAAAACGCTAAAAATTCAAAAATTCAAAAAATCGCAAATAAGGAAATTTTCTATACTGGGTTAAAAGGGTGAAACAGATTATTTTTTACGATGTAAAAAAAAAATGTCGCGGAACGCGCAAAAAAAGTTACAAATCACATAAAAAATAGCTAAAAATTTAATATATTGGACTAAAGAACTAAAACAGGATTTCTTTTACCACTGTGGAAAAATCGCATCGAAACGCAGAAAATTTGTATAAGAAGAGAACAAAATTTATTATAGCTAAAATATTGAAACAGGATTTATTAAAGAGTATCAAAAAATCACCGCAAAACACGAAAAAAATCTAGAAATCGCATAAAAATGAAATTAATAAATATAATTAAAAAAATTCTGTACTACTCCAAACCATGTAACTAAAACTTTTAAACTGTGTTTGTTACTATTTTTTCTTAATTAATTCATAGAAACAATTTCTGCTTTTTGAAAATCAATGATGGGTGAGGAGGGAAGGATAGATATGTTTAATACTCGACTAGAATTTTTTGCGGGCTACCAGATTTTATCAAATTTCTAAAGCCCTGTCTTTAACATTAATTTCAAATTGAAAAAAGATGGGGAAAACGAAATTGTCGTCATTTACTGGAGTTACATCTTAAGCGGAGACGCATTAACGAGAGTCTACTTCACAGTACATAATAAATTAATGATCTAAGCATAACGTTTCACAAACAAGTTGGTACAAAGTCGATATCCCTCCTACACGAATTATTGAACGTTTGACACCTTAATGATTCTTTTATTCTAATAAGCGTAAAATATTCTTGTTACAGATTGCAAATCAAAAAGAAGCAGCCTCGAAGTCAGTTCAGTTTTTATCAACCTAAACTTAATTTCCACATTCATTATTTTGACCATTTTTGCGATTTGCATCGCGTGCGTCTCTCTAGCGTAGCAAGTAAAAAAATAAAGCGCGTTTCGTTTTTGTGGGACACGCTGTATAGTCTCACAATGATGCAATAAGATATAATTTGTTAAATTTTATGTTTGCAACTTTTAATTCTTTAAAATATTCGGACATTTACAGATTGTTTATAACATTTACAAGGTAAGGTATCTATATCAATGTGAAGAATTCAAAAGTGGTAATGTCTTTAATTTGTACTTAAATCAAAAATGCATGTTTTTGTTATAACTTAACATATTATTTATATTGTCTTATCTTTTGTGTTTGAGAGTGTTTTGAAATCTGGAGACATGAATATTAAAAGAAAGCATAATATTTGATTAATGCTACTCACACACACACACACAAAATAAACATAAGTATTTACCAGTAGAACCCATATAAATTTCTTATTTTCTATTTAATCTATTCTATTAAAATCTAATCAAATTTAACTTCCTTACTCCTTTTATTTTTACCTTATTTATTATTTAATTTATTTTCAAATTACTATCTTCAAAAATGAATATTTCTATTTTTCATTTTCATTTAAAATTCGGCCTCAGGAAATTGAGATTATTTTGGTTGGATTGCTAATATGACCGAATATTAAAATACAATATTGCCGAAAAGTTTCTTACTTCCATTAATCTATAAAAATATATTTCAAAAAAATTGAAAGGCAATTTTACGCTTTTAGAATTGAAATTGATTATTTTTCGTTGGATATTCCTATCAACTCGAGAACAATATATAATAAGTAAAAATTTTTAATTTAACAATTTAATAATAAACTTAACCGTAAAATGAATTTTGCAGTGAATTTTTTTTCGTTTTATAATATTCTATTATAAATATTTTTGTTTAGTTTTAAGTTTCTTCATGTGACGGAATCATAAACGGTATGAAGTTGAGAAAACGGTTCAGTCTATGCTTTTGAAATAACCTATATTGTAATATCATTGTAAAGATGCAGAAAAATTATCAAAACTTTGTTTTGTGCGTTTCCAGGTTTTCCAAATTCTAGGCTTTAAAATAGGAAGCAACAAACCGTGGACCGATGGCAACTTAATTCAGTTAAAATATAGATAAAATGCTTAAATGATACACATAGAAACAACAAAAGGCTAATAAAATCCTTTTAATGATCGACATACGTTTCAACGCTTATACAGTGCCATTTTCAAGATAGATAACGATAAACAAAAATATTCTCACAAATTTTTGAAAATAAACTTGAAAACATGAATCACGAGATCATATATGTAAAAAAGCAGGTGCTTGAAGTAGCCAACTGTAAACGTGAAAATTAATATTTCGTAATGACTTTTTTAAAACTGAAAAGTACCTCGTGCCAAATTTTCGGTAATTCAAATGAGGCGGATTCATTGCAAATGTTTACGTTACGCATGTAGATTTCTATTGATTCACGGATAATAGATGAGAAATAGAATCTTGATGGATAAATTATTTTACTATTTTTAAAATCAATTTTTAATATCTCGGTTCTATGTAGTCTTGCCAGTTCGGTAGTACTTCTGTCATATTTGATATCTGCCATATGCTCTTTTAATCTTGTTTTAAACTTTCTAGTGGTCATTCCTCTATAATATTGTAACCAGAGCAGATGGAACATTGCAATATTATGTTGGCTACTTCAAGCACCTGCTATTTTACATATATGATCTCGTGATTCATGTTTCCAAGTTTATTTTCAAAAATTTGCGTGAGTATTTTTGTTTATCGTTATCTATCTTGAAAATGGCGCCGTATGATCGTTGAAACGAATGTCGATCATTAAAAGGTTTTTATAAGCCTTCTGTTGTTTCTATTTGTTTCACTTAAGCATTTTATCTATATTTGAATTATAATTAGTGATCTTATTCTGTGATTATGTAACTTAATTCAGTATGATTTAATTTTGAAATATCATTATAACAATAATGAAACACTATTTCTAATAGGAGAGAAAAAAGAAACAATATAACTAATATAAAATATATTAATCTCATGTAATAATCGCAACAATAAGTAATATAATACATTTTAATCTCGTGTAATAACTGTAACAATAATCTGTAACTAAACTTCGTGATAACGAATTTTTTTTCTAGACGAACATTAAGTTTGAAGCCACAAGGATCTTTCAATAGTCTGAGCAGCCTCAGGATCCCAAGCACAACCCTTTTCCCACTATTTGCGGTATTTTATTTATTCATTTTTCCTTTTAAATTTGTCCGGTTTCAATTTTCAGAATTTTTTGTTTCCTTTCTCCCTGGCTTCGGTAATGTATCGGCATAAGGGACGTAGTAAGGACCATTACGCGAAACGCCGCGCTCCGCGAATTCTGCGGCGGTCTATCACTATATTCTTCGTCTAACGATATTTTATATTTATTGATAATCTGTAACATGAAATTTTTTTGCATATTTACGGCATAAAAAGATCATTAAAGAGTCACAGGTGAAATAATTTTTCTAGGACGGATATCACCCTTATACCAATACAATGAAATGTTATGTTTAGCTAATTAATTTTACGTGTAATTCAATTTTATGTAGCACTTAGGGATTTATAAATATAATTTTTGATTAGTTTGAAGTTTCTTCATTTATGACAGTCCTAAACACCGTCATATGCGGTTATTACATAAATGAAACTTTGTATAGAAAAGACAAATCATTAATGGATAACTTCATTATATTGATAGATGCAGTTAATGAATGTAATAGGAGTAAACATTTAAAGCAATTGAGACATTAGTTATAAGAGAACGCAGAAACAATTTTTATCATTTTGTAGAATAATTAAAATGTTACTGATATTGATTAACATTTATTTTGCTCTGTTAAGTCTCAATAGTTTTAAACACCATTCGGAAAGAAATGTATATAATTTTTCTAAACACTTTGTAACTTGCCAATATGTTGTTTTCATTATTAATAAACAATTATTTATTTTATAACCATATGATATAACATAAAAATTTTACATATATTCAAAGATTTAAAAGGGTGATTAAGGACATCAAACGGGTTATAAGAAAATCCTTTGGTTTCGCTCCAAAACGGCAAAATGTACAGTTTTCACCCCATTAAATTTACACGTGAAACATCATAAAATGTCTGTTGGTTTTTCAGAAAAAACTGTCAGCCGTCAGGACTCTAGAACTTTAAATATAATTGAATTTTAAATGTTCTGATATATATTTAAATGGTATGTTTCATAATACTAAAGCTACTAGATTTATTATTTAAATCATTGTCTGATATTTTTTTCTACAGGACAAGTGGATTTAAATTAAATTGCCTATTTCTCGGTACACCGTACATAAACCAGTTCATTTTACAAAGCAAAACTGTCAGTCAGGATGCTAGTAAAAAATTCTTTTATTTTATGGACAAAGTTAGTATTTATTACAAATAAAATATATTTTGCCCGTAGAAAAAAAAATTACAGATTTTTTCGAGTACAAATCTTTATTTATTACGAACTTTATGCTATTTGAACATATTTTGTTGTAAATTGAAGAGGTTACACATTTTCTCCAGTAAAAAATATTGTGTTTTAATGACATCCTGACTAACATTTTTTTCTGTAAAACCAACAGATTCATTTTGTTTAAGTGTACGTGTAAAATTATAGGAATATTGTTGGCAACGTCTTAGCTTAATTACTAATTTAGGGTTATGACAGAATCATAAATCAGTGTATGAAATTTAAACACCAAAAGCACTTGTAGACTAAACATCATGATCGAAACAGTTTTATAACAGTCAAAAATCGTTTACTTATCGTCTGCAGATATATTGAGCAGATTTCTTTTTTCATTTGCTATTTATTTATTGTAATACTTATTATAGATTTATATAAAGTACGAAAATCATTATATATTAATAAAAATTATTCAAGTTTATGATTTGACAAAAAAATCGTAAAAACTTTCAATCAAATCGTAGATGCAATCATCATAAGCATGCCAATTTTATATTTCAAAATAACGTAAAATAAATAATCTATATAGAGAGAGGAAGGGATAGGTTAACTCATTAATGGGAATGCAACAATGACATTTTACATTTTAATGCTTCCATCATACTAATTTTACATGCGAAATTTATAAGACGATTAATATTTAGAAAAAATGCGTTTGTTTAATTTCTGTATTAATGCTATTATGAATAACACTTTTGTTTAGTTTTTAAATTAGGACTATTATAAGAAAAAATTTGTTTAGTTCTGTGGCGACTCCATCTTGCACGGGCAGTAGAAAACGAGTATCTCGCAGGAAGCGATAGAGCTAGTCTTTTGCTCGGCACTAAATATCTCACCTAATGCCCGTGGGTTCCCAGGTTCGATCCTGGCTCCCAATGCAGGAGTAGATGCGGGAGCCAGGATTGAACCTAGGAACCCACGGGCAGTAGGACCCACGGGAGATCTTTAGTGTCGAGCACAAGGCTAGCTCTATCGCTTCCTGCGAGATACTCGTTTTCTACTGCCCATGCAAGATGGCGTCGCCACAGTTCCTGTATAAGTTTCTGTATAAAACAGAATCATAAACGATCACGTACAATGTATAGTTTGGGAAATACAATACGGTATGAATTGAATGGTATGAACGGTACACCATGCTTTTGAATTTCCCTGTATTGGGATATCATTGGAGATATGCAGGGAAATTAAAACTAACATAGTTTCCGTTCATTAATTTTGATCGTTTTCCGCATTCTTTCTTTCTACATTTTCAAAAAAAAAAAAAAAAAAAAAAATTAGGTGTGAAAATATTAAGTAAAAGCCGTGGTATGATTCCATACGATTTTGTTGAAGTAATAATATCACAAAAATGACACGCTCTTTGTAAAAATAGAGAAAAATACATGATATAATACATTTTAATCTCATGTAATAACTGTAACAATACCCCGCAACTAAAATATTTACAGAAATGATTATCCTGGTGCTACTTCCTGAATATTTTCTTTTGATTGGAAAGCTGTGACGTGAATATTTTATGCAAATCCACGACATAAAAGGATCATTAAGGCGTCAAACGTGCAATAATTTGTGCAGAAAAGATATCGCTTTTGTACCAACACAGAAAAATGCTATTTTTA
The DNA here is from genome assembly GCA_963931845.1 of Maratus michaelseni. Lineage (NCBI taxonomy): Eukaryota > Metazoa > Arthropoda > Arachnida > Araneae > Salticidae > Maratus > Maratus michaelseni. The sequence goes on along the minus strand of OZ007592.1, from coordinate 176,896,875 downwards.
TGTGATTAATTTTACATGCAAATCATTATTTTGTTAACACTTAGGGCTTTTATGAATACCATTTTGGTTATTTTTCAAGTTTCGATTTTTTAAAAGAGTGTTAAACATGGGCGTATAAGGGTATTATGAATGAGAGTTATATATTGCAAAGAAAATCATTAGTGAGTGACGTCCTTGCAAAAAAAAAATGTAGCTGTGAATATTATAAGAGTAAATAATCATAGTAGCAAAGACGTAGGTTAAGGGGCTCAAGGCAACATTTTTTTTACGATTTTCAAATGAAACTGAAAATTTATTGATATTGGAATAGATGTTTCATAGTTCTGTTAAAGAACAACACTTGTAATAAGATAATAGGAAATAATAAAGTAATCGATCTGAAAATATTATTAAAAATTTTAGCTTTGCTCTGTGTCATACAAATATTTAAAAAAAAAGTATGCTTTCGATTTTCAAGAATATAAAGAAGATGTTTGACCTCGTATTTTTCAGAGACGGCTTAATCACATGGGTAATTAGGGAACCAAGAACAAATTGAAGAAGAAAAATAATATTTGGTATCACCCTGTAACATAAAATACACGCTATGATCTGTCACTGCAGCACATGACTATGACTATATTGTACAACATTTTTAATCAATTGTGTGAGAATAGTACATATATTCATGGAAATATAACTTTATTCTTTATAAAACTAGAGACATGTTTGCATATTTTTTGTTTATAACATGCGGAGTTTTCAATCAAATTTAACTCCACTTTCAGAAAATTTGGAAACATTTTGTAGAAACAACATAGCATAATTAGAACATAAATGTATTAAATATTTAAGGTAGAATGAGAAGTTGTATGAAATAACTTTTAATTGCGCTTGCGTGAACTAAACCAAAGATTTTTCTTTCGTGATTTTTCTTTCGCAATCAACTCTACAGAACAACTAATTTAAAAAGACCAGTCGAATACCTTGAAAATTCATAAAGATAACGGCGATAGAGTGAGCTGAATTTCAGTTGTTTTCTAATGGTATCTGGATGATAAGAGATTTTCCACAAATGATTTTTAATTTTTATTTATTTTTAGTTTAATTTTTTTTTTTATTGATGCTTTAATTATTTTTAGAAAACCACCAGAATATGTCTATTCCAACAGAAAAATAATTATGAAAATCGAAACATTTGTTCCAAATCTTATTCATTAAATAAAAATTCCTTTGTTGGAAGCCAGTTAATAAAAAATGACAATTTGTGGAAAATCCCTTATCATCGAGCTATTTTTCGAAAGCTACCGAAATTCAGCTCCCTTATATCGCCGATATCTTTATGAATTTTCAAGATATTAGACTGATCTTTGTATATTAGTTGCTCTATTGAATTGACTTCCAAATTACTAAACGAAATATTTGGTATAGTTCGTGTATGCGCAGTTAAAAAATATTTTTTACAGCTCTCATATTTCCTTAAATATTTAATATATTTATATTTTCATTGTATTGCGTTGTTTCTACTAAATTTTGACAAATTTTCTGAAAGTGGCGCTAAATTTGGTTGAAAATTCTGTATTCTATTAATAAAAAAACAAATTTCTTTAATTTTTTTAAAGAAATGGTCATATTATCTCCATGAATATGTACGCTATTCTCACACAATTGAACAAAAATGTTGTACAATATAGTCACAGTCATGTGCTGTAGCGACAAGTAATTTCGTGAATTTTATTGTACAGGGTGATACCAAATATTATGTTTTCTTCATTCTGTTGTAGGACTTCTATTTGCCCTCGTGATCAAACCTTCGCTGGAAAATATGAGATGAAGCATTTTCTTTTTTTTTATTACCGAAGTTCCAGAAGAATTCATCAAGTATTTCTCTAGATATTTGGCAAAAAGTCCAGAAAACGACAAAACGTCGAAAGTATCCGGATTTTGTGGCCTTATAGTGTATATATACTTTTTTAATGCATTCGAAATGTTAAAAAAATTATTGTGGTTATAAATAAATAAGTATTTTCCTTAGAATCAGAGAATGCTATTCAAAAAATTTTATGAATATTGAGAATTAAAATGATCATTGAAGCATCCAATGCACAGTCGCCACCCCCCTCCCTCCCTAAAAAAAGAACATTTCATACATTTAAATTGCTAAATTATCACATGAAAAACAAACGAACATAGACAATTGACTGGAAATCATGTCTTCTTTTAATTTATGTTAAAAGAACCTGGTTTACATGTTCGTATTCATACTAAAATTATATCAAAAAGTGTGAAACTTTCAATACGAACATTTTTTTAATACAAAGGATGTGAATTATCACTTTACTACACAGCGTACAACCAACAGAGTGAAAAAATGTCCTGACCGGGGATCGAACCCGGAACCTTTGGTATTACGCACAAATGCTCTACCATTTGAGCTATCCAGACGACATCCATTCTAGCATTCTCTCACTCTTATATGGTAAGGTTGCAACTCTCCAGCACAAGACGGTACGTCAATCATAAGTACATCTTCAGAGGCCTGCATGAGACAAATTAAACCCAGTATCGCTGAATATTTATGTATCTAATTAACTCTTCAGCAGAACTGAAATTACGCTGGAAATTAATGAATACAAAGGATGTGTTTATCAGTTTACTACACAGAGCACAACCAACAGAGAGTGAAAAAATGTTCTGACCGGAGATCGAACCCGGAATCTTTGGTATTATGCACTAATGCTCTACCATTTGGAGCTATCCAGACGACATCCAGTCTAACATTCTCTCACTCTTATATGGCAAGGCTACAATTCTGTAGCACACGATGGAATGGCAATTATGAGAGGAACTTCAGAGGCATGGATGAGACAAATAAAACACAGTATAGGTGAATATAAACTTTTTTTTTTCACATCAAATTTGGATTTTTTAGTAAATTTTATCATAGAAGATGAAATGGCAAGTCACTCGGTTAAGTAGTTTATGAATTATGAAGGGTTAAATTTTAGAACTCCTAATGTTAAATCCATTTGTCATCCACCAATCCAGATTGCAATGCGTGTAGTGTTTTGTGCATATCCCAAAAACTATTTGATGGAATGAGCTGTAAATTTGAATTATCATATTTCAAGATAATAATAAATATATTTCTGTTAAACAATTCATAGGTTACAATTTATAAAATTTATTTTGAAAGTATATATTTTTTCGTAAGTATATATATTGGAAACAAATAAGTCAGACGAATATTTTTTAAAACACAAAGCGATTGTTAGAAGCTTCAAATATGCGAATGAAAAATTACAGCTCATTTCGAAGTAGTTTTTGATATATTGATAAAAAAATCTATCCGCAATGCCGTTCTTTGAAACGATTACAAATGGATTTAATATTAAGAGTTGAAAACTTTAAACCTTTATATTTTCTAAACTACTTAACCGAGTGACTTATCATTTGGTCTCCCAAAGTTAAAATTTACCGAAAAATTCAAATATGACGTCAAAATTATGTGTTCGCATTGAAACTTTCATACTTTGATATAATTGCAGCATGAAAACGACCTAAGCCTGTTTTTTGTTAATAAGTTAAAAGAAGACTTAATATCCAGTCGATTTTGACTATTTTACTTTTTTTTAAACGACAATTAGGCGATTAAAATTTATTGAGTATCCTCATTTTAGTAGCAGACTGTAGCGTAGTGCTTTATTTAGGCACGTTTATGTTGATCTTGTTTTAACGCAATAAAATGGAATTTGGCATCATTAATTTAAAATACAATACATTTTAAATTACATTAACATACATCTAAAATTAATAGAACTAAAACGAGTAACAGTTTTATTTCGTAACCTTTTTATGATCGTTATAAGTTTTATTTTTGCTTAACGTGAAGTTTATCAATTAAATAATTTTATATACTTTGTTAGACACTATTATTATGCAATTTAGAGTTAAAAAAGAAGAGTTTTAATGTTAATGAATACAATGAGAGAAAAGAGAACAGCTAAAACTTTGGTGTTTCCCAGAGACATTTTTCTGTTTCCCAAAATAATTGGATAGAATACTGTTTTAAATATTTATATATATATACTGCCTCATTAAAAAAAAAATTGAATCTGAAAACAATAATTGAATGGGTATCTGGAAGAAGGGCCTATGTATTATAAATTTTGGAAAGCTGGGTTTTTTTTTGGAAAAATGTCTAAGTGTGTAGTGGATTTTGAATGTGATCTATTGTTTTGATAGAGGACAATTATTGCATTAAATACAATTTTAAGTTTCATCTAAATATTAAAAACAGGTTCGAGATATTCCTTGATAAAAATTAGACAAAGACAAGAAGAAGACAGATGCATATATTTTAGTCCAATTGTTTCTTTTTACTTAATTAAAGCAGACATCTAAGCAGTGACAGAGAAGTACCCGAACGATATAATATGTTAGAGGTACAAGCATGAACATAGAACTAGATCAGGACTTCTAACGAAATAGCCTTTCCAAAGTGAAAATCGTTCCTCGAAAAATGTCTCAAATAGGTAGCGCATGTGTAGGACAGTTTCTCCATACGTCACCAGTTCGTCTGCCGAGGTTAACGAAAAAAAAACAGGCTACCGTGGTGCATTCCACTTATATTTTTTTACAGACCGCTAGAATGACGTGATGCTCTTTTCATACACCTGCATTGGTGGATTCGAGCATCACGTGACTCCCGCGGTTTGTAAAAAAAAGATACGCGTAAAGCACTGCGGTAGCCTTTCTTTTTTGTTAGCCTCGTTCGTCTACTTCTTCAAACCGCCTGTTGTCTGGTGAGTATCTGCTTAGCCTACGATGATCCGCTGTATTACAGCGTCGCTCATCATCGTAGGCTATGGTATATGATATACAGTTTCGGTTTGATGTTGTAGGTGGCGCTGCCTTAGCAGGGATTCTCGCCGGCTGTGCAAAACCGTGCGTGTAGCTGCCATTTCATTCCAAAGTCGGGACACATTATTAACACTATTGCGTTAGAAGCACAGATTAATAGAAGTCCTTCTTTAGTTCTATGTTCAGGGGTACACAAGTATCCGAGAGAGAGTGTTGTTGTTGTTTCACCTAGCATGGCGAAAATTGAATGAAATGAAATATCGTCAAAGGTTTGCTGTCTTGCCGATAGTCTTTGAAAAGAGCATATAAATGATTGAACTTTGGATAAAATATAACTGTTTTTGGCACAAATCCTATCAGTCCTTTTAAAGAGGACGCCAATACATATGCAGATTTTTCTGACCGCAAGGTTCTCGTGATGATGCATGGGAAATTTCGACCAGCGAAACATTAATTTTTTTTTCATCTGCTGTTGGGTATTTTTAGAACGGACAGCATAGCTTTTGTAAGATACAATGGGATGATTTTAATGTAGATTAATTTAGAAAAAGTTAACTGAATAAGTATAATGAAATCCGTTATAACTGAAATTTAACAAAGAGGGGGGCGGGATAATAAGTAATGCTTTAAAAGAGGGTAGGGTGTTAAGAATAAACATATTAAAAGAGGGGGAGGGGGTTATGGAAAAACATAATTTTTAAAGAAATTTTAGCTTTAAAATAACGGAAATGAGAAAATTTTGTGAAATAGAATTAAATGAGAGGGAAATAATTACTAAAATAATTAATGTATGATATCTATATTATAAGGTATAATGATTGATGATTACCCAGTGTTTAAAATTGCAATTTCATAATATACAAGTTTGTTTATTTTATAGCAAAAATTAAAAATAATGTTATTACTTTCCTTACCCACCTAACTAGATTTTTATTGCTTGTCAAATGTGGGGACTAATTAAGATAGGAAGAAGTACCTATGTTGCACTAGGTGCTCAAGACATAGCTAATCAATGACATTAATTGTTTTTCTCTCATTTCTTCAAAATTTTAAATTTGTAACTAAGGCCCTTCTTCCAAACACCCATTCAATTAATAAAATCTGTGAAATCTGTCATATTCTTTTTGATAAGTGGTTCTATAACTTTCAAAAATAATTTGCTGCGTAGTAAATAAAAATGTATTACATTTTCGTAAAATAGATGCATTTTTTTTTCTTTTTACCGAAGTGATTATTTACATACTTATTAATAAGGTACACTTGGTCACAAAAGAAAATCAAAGTATCTATCTTATTTAAACACATTATCCATATTGGCATGCTCGTTTAAAATCCTAAATCAAATTATCTAAATATTTTATGAAATGAGTCACTGAATTTTGAAGGAGTATCAATGAAATGAAGAAATATTGATGAAATGCGAAAAAATCCAAAAAGGCAAAAAAGCAAAAATTCATAAATAAATTTTAGTCGATAAAAAATAATTTTTTAATTACAGTCATAAAATATTTTGAGAAATGTGTTGTGGCATCATGATAACAGGGAGTGTTTTTAGTTAACTCATGTGAGATTCCATTAAATGAAGAAAATTGGATTATAAATAATTAGTACAAATGGCAGTTCTTACTTAAAGTTCATTAGTATCTTTAGAATTTGTATGTAAACACTTTTCAGAATAAGCTTTTAAACATTTATACTCGTGAAATAAACAATTATTTCGTAATTATACTTAATTAAAACGAAATAAAAATTTCTGTATTTCAATGATAAATTGTTTGAAAATAATAGAAATTATATTAATTATCTCCGAAAATTAGATATTTTCGTTTCGTAATTTTATTTCTTTGCATTATTTCATATCATAAACAGGAGCTTTTAATTATATTGGTACTTTTAATAATTTTAATATATACTTTCAGGTTACTTTTAATTATATATAATGATGCAGTATGTTATAATGCATAACTGTATTTTCGTTTTTTAGGAATGCAATTATTATTTAATAATATATGTTATTAAATATAATATGTAACATAATATGTATACATAGTATGTGTATATAATATAATATAATATGAGTGAATATAATATAATATGTATAATATAAGTGAATATAATATAATATGTATACGTAATATGTATGCGTATTATATATGTATACATATATAATATAATATGTGTTCATGCTATGTATACATATTATATACAGGGTGATTATAATTAAACTCCCACTTTCAAAATGCTGTGAAAAAGGAACCACTGGTCAGAATGACTTCAAATATGAAATGAATGTAAGAAATAAAAAGTTCCAAAGTGTATCAACAGATGGCGCTGTAAGCGGCATAACGAAAGTGGATTCGGCTACAAGTGACATTTTTGATCGAAATACGACGGCTTTGGCATGCATTGCACAGTAAACCAACCGTACTGTTCAATGTGCATGAGTGTTTCGGTTGTTTGACGGAAAAAATGACTTCCAAATCAGTCAACAGTTGTGGTACTGTTAGTGGAAATCCCATCCACCACGGCAAGGTCGTACTACATTGGATAAAATAATCGGTTTTTAATTGTCCTTGGGACAAAAACTTCATAAAAAGCACATAATGATTAGGTTTTTAATTGCGCGTGAGTGTCTTCTAATTTGCATAGTAAGCCGCTTACAGCGCCATCTATTGATACACTTTGGAACTTTTTTTACTTATACCATACCATTTCCCCCTTCTTCCAGTGTATTCAGTTCAAATTTGAAGTCATTCTGACAAGTGATTCCTTTTTTACAGCATTTTGAAAGTGGGACTTTAATTATAATCGCCTTGTATGTATACACATTATATATGTATAATATATATATATATATATATATATATATATATATATATATAATATGCATACATCAATGTATAACATAAACATACGAAAGAAAGTCTAATTTAGAAAACTACTTAAATAATTAATTAAATGCATTATAATTTTTATTATTTTTTCGCTTTTTATATAAAAATCCGATTATTTTTTTGTTGAAAACTGATACAATAAATTTGAGAATCCACCAGTTGGTTAAAAATGCAAAGATTAAAGAAATGTCGGTTAAAGACTGGACAATTATACGCATTTTAACAGGATTTTTGTTTTATTTTATTGCATAGTTTTATTTAACTCAACTTGGGGTTTTTTATGTGTAAAGATGGAATTTTGTAATCGATCTTTAATGCACTTCCTGAGATGCTAGCATTGTAAAAATTATGTACACAGGTGTGTTTTCGATGACAATACAACATTTTCATATTTTTATAAATGAATTGTAAATTAATAACTTAATTTTAAGGCATTTTTCCTTTATGCCAACAAAGGTGATAAATCACGAGGTATTCTTTCTGGTTACAATTGTATACCAGTTACAACAACAATGAATTTAATTATGCACCAAAAAAGGACAACGGGCAGCGAAACTGCAACAATGCAATTTTTTAAGCACTAAAAAGTAGAAAATTAAATAAAAAAAATAAAGAGTATGTTAAATTAAAAATAAATATTTTTATAAATTAACAATTTAAAATAATTTAAATTATGATTACACATTGAGGAAACAGCATACAAATCCCAAATAGGTAGTTTAAACTATGTTTTTTTTTCTGTTGCGTTCTGTTAAAAAAGAACAATATATATATATTTAATAAATTCACTAGCTCGCGTTTTCTGCCAATCGTAAAAAAACGGTGAATTTTCCATAATAGGGTTTAGTCCCATGACAAATTAATGTATTGCAATAGAAATCATTTGGAAAAATTATGAATTGCTTATTATGACATTATGAAATTAGGCATGATTTTCAAGGCAAATGTTGAATGGTTATAAGAGAGTGTATGGTAAAAAAAAACTATGTTTATTTTTAGACTTATTATTCTTCTCAGATGAAACCACTGACAGTACCACTATGAATCGCGGAGCGCTACACGTTGAGAAACATAAAAAAGAAAAAAAAAAGGGCGCTTTAAAAAAGTAATAATACAAGTTTGGTTTTTGAAATGCCGAAATATGTGCTTTTTATACAAAACCTACATATTTATACCTCGTTTGTAGACATCAATAAAAAATCAGTAAATATACTCAATTCCCATGTCCTTTTTAATTGATCAATTTGAAAACGTTCTCCAGAATTCAATCTCAAGATAACAGAAAAAATTAATTTTTCATTTCTCCTCAATGGTTTCAGCAAGGTATCTTCATCTGGTCTATAAAGCTTATGTTACATTTTCTGAAACATATTTATTGAAGTATACTATGAGGATTTTGAAATTTTATTTTTTTATATCAAACATGAAACTAGGCATGATGAAACCTGGCATATCGTCAGTAATTGTTGTGAGCTCGGGGTTCGAAAGGACTGATGCCAATATATAAGAACAATCAAAAGGCTTTATTCACTATAAACAGTGCAATACGAACAACAATATCTTCTGAAAATTACAAGATATTCAGTAATCTTCAAATCCAATAAAAGCACAGCAAAATTTCACACAGAAACAATGCGTTCAATACGACGTATCAACGACAAAATCGATCCGAGAAACACAGTTCTCAATGCAAAGCCTCTCGTATGAATTCAATCGCAGTTGACAGACAACTAACTGAACTGAACTGGTGGAGGTCCCTTATATAGGCTTTAAAGATAACTGTAGAATTTTCCAGAGCCTTCAGATGCTAGAAATTACCAGAAAGTGCTTTAACTTTCGATAGAGAACCTAAGCGAGAAAGGATCCCAATGTACAGGTATAAGGGGGGGGTGGTTGCACAAACAGTCGCCAAATCGGTCGCCAACTTGGCGATAAACCCATTCCTTGGCGATTTTTCCATAGACTTCCATTATAAAGATGAGGGTGTAAGGTTGTTTTCCTTGCAAACCATCTGAGGCCTTTAGCATTGAGTTACATGATGCTCAATAGGAAATACATTAATAATACTGCAATTTTCACAATAATAAAATAAAATGAATTTAAACAAATGGAATACTTACGGATATATACAAAATTCATAACATTGCCCCCCTCTCAAGGACTGCACGTCCCGGGCAGTTCAACCTTTGATCGGAAAGCAAACCCGTTGCCAACAAATGCTATACTATTCAAAACACTTAAAGCAAACATGCAAAATAACCATTAAACACATTCATAATGCTGAATTATACAAAATATACACTTATTTAAAGAAAAAATTAAATTAAATTAAAGCATAGACATCATTACATACAAGTATTTAAATAATAATAACATTAATAATGATAATGATAAGCAAAAGAAATTTTTACATTAACTTATATACAAGACCATGGTCATACTAATTTACATTATTTACATTACACTATTTACAATCAATGAACTAAGTACTATGGCCATAGTATGGAGCCAGCCTCTCGTAATGAACGACTCTGGGCTTCGCACTTGGTGACTTTCGGATCCGAATTACGACATCGTTCAGTCTGTTTAGGACTGTATAAGGACCGTCCCAGTGCGATTGTAGTTTGGGAGAAAGTCCTTTACGTCGAGTCGGATTATAAAACCAAACCTTGTCACCTTCTTTGAATTGATGTCCCGTGGCTTTCGTGTCGTACCTGGTCTTCATCTTCTCCGTCTGTATATTGATCCGCTCTCGAGCCAAGTTGTGGACGTCTTCAAATCGTGCCTGGAGATTCTGCACGTATCCCTCTGGCGATGAAGGCGCATCTGGAGGGCGACCAAAAAGCAGATCACAAGGTAGACGAAGATCACGACCGAAAAGCATCTGAGACGGCGAATAGCCGGTTGTTTCATGGACGGCGCTGCGATAGGCGAGAAGAAATAAGGGAAGTTTTTGGTCCCAGTCTTGTTGGTTTCTTGAGACTAGCACTGAGAGGTTGTTTAGGATGGTACGATTAAACCTCTCAACCATGCCATCCGACTGTGGATGTAAAGGCGTCGTCCTAGTTTTGTCCATTCCGAGAAGTTGACAGAGACCCTCAATCACAGCAGAGATGAAATTTCTCCCCTGGTCAGAATGCATTTGAAGGGGGACTCCATACCTTGATATCCACTGGTGTACCAAGGCATCAGCAACCGTAGAAGCTTCTTGATCAGGGATGGCATAAACTTCAGGCCATTTCGTGAAATAGTCCATGACAACAAGGAGGTATTTGTTGCCATCGGAACTTCTTGGCAAAGGACCTAGGATGTCTAGGGCGATGCGTTCGAAAGGTGCTCCTACATTGTAGAGATGTAGTCTTCCTCGGCTACGTTTCTTTGGTCCTTTCCGAGATCGCAAGATTTGCACCATTGTTCGACGTCATCTCTCGCTTTTCCCCAGATGAAGCGCTCTCGGACTCTGTGTAATGTTTTCATGATTCCAAAATGGCCACCAGTGGGACTGTCATGTAATTCCTTGAGGATCTCAGGGATTCGGGATCGAGGAAGTACCAACTGCCACCGAGATGTCTTCCCATCTTCCGATTCGAATTTTCGGAACAGGACACCATTTCTGACGTGGAGGGAGTTCCAAAGAGCCCAATATTGCTTCGTCGTAGGACTGTAAGTCGAGATGTCTTTCCAACTGGGCTTCGTGCTAGAAGATTCTAATAACTCCAAAATTGGTTTGATGTCAGAGTCTGCCATTTGATCTTCTCGAATCTTCTCATCACTCCAGGGATCTGGTGGCGTTGATTGTGAAGTCTTCGTCTGGCGTATGACATATTCGGGATTATACTTGCTCTCCGCTCTGGAACAATAGCGACAGCTCTCGGGACACGGTCTTCTTGATAGGGCATCGGCGTTTCCATGCGATGAGCCTTTGCGATACCTGATGTCAAAGTCGTATTGCTGGAGTCGTTGTATCCATCTGGCTACTTGGCCCTCTGGGTTCTTAAAATTCATCAGCCATGTTAGGGATGCGTGGTCAGTACGAAGGAGAAATTTCCTGCCATAGAGATAGTGATGGAAGTGTTCTATGGCTTTCACTATAGCTAATAACTCCTTGCGAGTGACGCAATAATTCCGCTGTGGTTTCGATAAACATTTGCTCCAGTATGCTACGACTCGTTCTTGGCCATCTATTTCTTGGGAAAGTACAGCGCCGACACTTTCATGACTGGCATCCGTGTCCACAATGAACTGTTTCACGTGGTGCGGATAGGTAAGGACTGGAGAGGATGTGAGAGCTTCTTTCAGCCGCTGGACGGAATTCTCGCATTCTTGTGTCCATAGAAACTTCTGCTTGCTTTCAGTGAGCCTATGCAATGGTCTTGCGATGTTGGAGAACCCCTGGACAAACTTTCTGTAATAAGTGCATAGTCCCAGAAAGCTTCGCAACTGATGGACATTTTCCGGACGCTTCCAGTTCTTTACTGCGGACACATTTTCAGGATCTGTTCGAACACCTTCAGCTGAAATGATGTGTCATAGATAATTTACTTCCCGTTGGAAGAACTTGCATTTCAAAGGGTTCAGCTTTAAATTCGCCGCTCTTAGCTTCGTTAACACTTTTCGAATATTTCCTAGATGTTCTTCAAATGTGCGGCCACCAATGATGACGTCGTCTAGGTAGATGAGACAAGCTTCAAAAGTCAGGCCTTTTAACACTGTCTCCATGAGGCGCTCGAACGTTGCTGGAGCATTGCAGAGGCCGAACGGCATAACATTGAATTGCCAAAGTCCTTGTCCAGTAGTAAATGCGATCTTCTCTTTGTCATCAGGATGGATCTCTACTTGCCAATATCCACTCTTCAAATCCAGTGTGGAAAACCATTTATGCCCTGAAAGAGTATCTAGCGTGTCGTCTTTCTTGGTAGAGGATAGCTGTCCTTCTTCGTGATATCGTTAATTTTACGATAATCCACACAAAATCTTGTGGAGCCATCTTTCTTTCGGACCAACACGATGGGAGAGGCCCACGGACTTGATGACGGTTCGATGATGTCACTATCCTGCATCTCTCGTAAGAGCTTAGAAACCTCTTCTTGTTTTGCAAACGGCAAGCGTCTTGGATGCTGTTTAATCGGTGGATGGTCGGCAGTATCAATTCTATGACGTGTCAGAGAAGTGCGACCTATATCACTCTCGTTTTGTGAAAATACATCCTTAAATTCCTGGAACAGTGTTTCTGCGGCATGTCTCTCTTCAGGAGATAAATTCTCATTTCGTCCAATTTCAGGTGTTAAACTTGTAGGCGGCTCCGGCAACGTCAAGCTCGGGTCTTTGCAAACGCAGGTGACTGGAGCACATGTTGCAAGCACTTCACCCTTCGGGATAATTCTAGACTTTTCACTTACGTTCGCAATCCTCACAGGGATCACATCTCTCGACAGATCTACCAGCGCTGATGCTATTAGCACTCCCTTTGGGCTCTTCTCAGGATATCCAACCAAGCCACATTGAAAACTACTTTCGTTCTCAGTTAATCCAGGTATCATCATTTCGGTCCGAGGAGGGATGATAACATCTGCCTTGGCTGTGATCCGTTGAATAGACCCGGACTCATTTCCAAGTTTGAAAATAGTGACATCTTCTTGAGCAGAGCGTAACTCATTCTTCTTAAAATCCAGTGTAAATCCATGCTCTTTTAAAAAGTCCAGTCCGAGTATGAAAGGGTCTGAAATATCGGCCACATAGACTGTATGATGGTAAGCGGCGTTCCCAAACTTTATTTTCAGTTTCATTCTTCCATGTATGTCGATCATATCCCCGGTCACGGTTTGAAGGATAACACGGGGCGGAGTCCAGAGGAGTTTTTCTTTTAGCCGCAGAGCTAGATCTTTCCGAACGATGGTCACATTGGCTCCTGTATCGATGATCATATTACAGGGCAAATCATTCACACGCCCGACTAGAAAAACTCCGTTCTCGCCAACACTTCTTGCAGAAATTTCACATACTTGAAAATGAGGCTTCTCAAGATCTGGCAACCTCCACCCCGTGAGATGACCATTAATCAGTTTTCTTGCTCCTCCGTTCGTGGTTGACCTATTACCTTCGGTGCTGGGTCGTCTTGGGCAGTTGATTTGGATATGGCCTTCTCCACCGCATTTCCAGCACTTGATCTTTCTTCCAGGTTTGTTGTCCATCAAGGAGTTTATATGTCTCATCACGTCCTTCATCTGCTGCTGTAACCGTTCCACAGCTGTATCCGACGTCTCAGGCATGTTGGCTACTCGCACAAAGTACCTATCTTTCCTTGTAGCTTGCTGGGCTGCCTCGAATTTCAGGGCATAAACTAAAGCCCCTTTTAAGTCACTGAGATCTGCAATCCGGAGTTGTTTCTGGATCTCAAAGTCACGCACACCATCGATGAAATGTTGCAGAGCTAAACTTTCTCTAGTTTCAGTCGGGCAGTGAGGATAAGCAAGATGGGAAAGTCTCTCGACATCCATAGCAAGCTCTTGCAGGGATTCAGTGGATTTCTGCTGTCGAGATTTGAGCTGGAGTCTGCTATATTCCTTCATGCATTTCTCGCCAAAGCGCATTTCTAAGGCACTGACGAGCGTTTCAAAATCCAGCGGTTCATTTGCAGGCAAAGTCTGTAGGTCGTCGTCAGCATCAGCTCGTAGAGAAGCAGCTGACTGGCAAGCCTTTGTCTGGGAATCCCATCCATTGGCGTCCGCTACGATCCCAAATTGTGTCTTAAAAACTGGCCATGAGGATTTTCCGTCATAGGTCGAGAGTTTAATAGAGGCCCGGGGAAGCATAGCTTGATACTTGACATCTTCGGGATAGTTTTCGGCAGTTATCTTTTGTTTCATCACATTTTTTCCAAGTCCTTTTCTATACTCTCTATCCTTTCTTCTACGGTATTGGCTGTCTTTTGAACTTTTTCCTCTATTTCCAGAAATCTTCCTTCAAATTTGTTTTCCACGCTGTCAATTCTTTCATTTAAAGATGTTATTTTATTATCTATTAATTCTTTCAACTCACTAAGGTTGGTTGACATATCCTTCTTCATTTCTTCCAACATCTCTTTCATTTCAGCCTGGTTTGCGGTCATTTTCTCATCTATCGCTAACATTTCCTTCTTCATTTCTTCCGACATTTCCTTCATTTCAGCCTGGTTTGCAGTCATTTTCTCATCCATCGCTGACATTTCCTTCTTCATTTCTTCCGACATTTCCTTCATTTCAGCCTGGTTCGCAGTCATTTTCTCATCCATCGCTGACATATCCTTCTTCATTTCTTCTTTTAACTCGCCAAGGTTCGCAGCTAATTTCTCCAATAATTCTTTCAGTTGACCCTCCATTGCTCTGGTGATCGGCATTCAACCCCACTCCTGACACCAAATGTTGTGAGCTCGGGGTTCGAAAGGACTGATGCCAATATATAAGAACAATCAAAAGGCTTTATTCACTATAAACAGTGCAATACGAACACCAATATCTTCTGAAAATTACAAGATATTCAGTAATCTTCAAATCCAATAAAAGCACAGCAAAATTTCACACAGAAACAATGCGTTCAATACGACGTATCAACGACAAAATCGATCCGAGAAACACAGTTCTCAATGCAAAGCCTCTCGTAAGAATTCAATCGCAGTTGACAGACAACTAACTGAACTGAACTGGTGGAGGTCCCTTATATAGGCTTTAAAGATAACTGTTGAATTTTCCAGAGCCTTCAGATGCTAGAAATTACCAGAAAGTGCTTTAACTTTCGATAGAGAACCTAAGCGAGAAAGGATCCCAATGTACAGGTATAAGGGGGGGTGGTTGCACAAAAAGTCGCCAAATCCGTCGCCAACTTGGCGATAAACCCATTCCTTGGCGATAAACCCATTCCTTGGCGATTTTTCCATAGACTTCCATTATAAAGATGAGGGTGTAAGGTTGTTTTCCTTGCAAACCATCTGAGGCCTTTAGCATTGAGTTACATGATGCTCAATAGGAAATACATTAATAATACTGCAATTTTCACAATAATAAAATAAAATAAATTTAAACAAATGGAATACTTACAGATATATACAAAATTCATAACATTGCCCCCTCTCAAGGACTGCACGTCCCGGGCAGTTCAACCTTTGATCGGAAAGCAAACCCGTTGCCAACAAATGCTATACTATTCAAAACACTTAAAGCAAACATGCAAAATAACCATTAAACACATTCATAATGCTGAATTATACAAAATATACACTTATTTAAATAAAAAATTAAATTAAATTAAAGCATAGACATCATTACATACAAGTATTTAAATAATAATAACATTAATAATGATAATGATAAGCAAAAGAAATTTTTACATTAACTTATATACAAGACCATGGTCATACTAATTTACATTATTTACATTACACTATTTACAATCAATGAACTAAGTACTATGGCCATAGTATGGAGCCAGCCTGTCGTAATGAACGACTCTGGGCTTCGCACTTGGTGACTTTCGGATCCGAATTACGACATCGTTCAGTCTGTTTAGGACTGTATAAGGACCGTCCCAGTGCGATTGTAGTTTGGGAGAAAGTCCTTTACGTCGTGTCGGATTATAAAACCAAACCTTGTCACCTTCTTTGAATTGATGTCCCGTGGCTTTCGTGTCGTACCTGGTCTTCATCTTCTCCGTCTGTATATTGATCCGCTCTCGAGCCAAGTTGTGGACGTCTTCAAATCGTGCCTGGAGATTCTGCACGTATCCCTCTGGCGATGAAGGCGCATCTGGAGGGCGACCAAAAAGCAGATCACAAGGTAGACGAAGATCACGACCGAAAAGCATCTGAGACGGCGAATAGCCGGTTGATTCATGGACGGCGCTGCGATAGGCGAGAAGAAATAAGGGAAGTTTTTGGTCCCAGTCTTGTTGGTTTCTTGAGACTAGCAGTGAGAGGTTGTTTAGGATGGTACGATTAAACCTCTCAACCATGCCATCCGACTGTGGATGTAAAGGCGTCGTCCTAGTTTTGTTCATTCCGAGAAGTTGACAGAGACCCTCAATCACAGCAGAGATGAAATTTCTCCCCTGGTCAGAATGCATTTGAAGGGGGACTCCATACCTTGATATCCACTGGTGTACCAAGGCATCAGCAACCGTAGAAGCTTCTTGATCAGGGATGGCATAAACTTCAGGCCATTTCGTGAAATAGTCCATGACAACAAGGAGGTATTTGTTGCCATCGGAACTTCTTGGCAAAGGACCTAGGATGTCTAGGGCGATGCGTTCGAAAGGTGCTCCTACATTGTAGAGATGTAGTCTTCCTCGGCTACGTTTCTTTGGTCCTTTCCGAGCTGCACATGCATCGCAAGATTTGCACCATTGTTCGACGTCAGCTCTCGCTTTTCCCCAGATGAAGCGCTCTCGGACTCTGTGTAATGTTTTCATGATTCCAAAATGGCCACCAGTGGGACTGTCATGTAATTCCTTGAGGATCTCAGGAATTCGGGATCGAGGAAGTACCAACTGCCACCGAGATGTCTTCCCATCTTCCGATTCGAATTTTCGGAACAGGACACCATTTCTGACGTGGAGGGAGTTCCAAAGAGCCCAATATTGCTTCGTCGTAGTACTGTAAGTCGAGATGTCTTTCCAACTGGGCTTCGTGCTAGAAGATTCTAATAACTCCAAAATTGGTTTGATGTCAGAGTCTGCCATTTGATCTTCTCGAATCTTCTCATCACTCCAGGGATCTGGTGGCGTTGATTGTGAAGTCTTCGTCTGGCGTATGACATATTCGGGATTATACTTGCTCTCCGCTCTGGAACAATAGCGACAGCTCTCGGGACACGGTCTTCTTGATAGGGCATCGGCGTTTCCATGCGATGAGCCTTTGCGATACCTGATGTCAAAGTCGTATTCCTGGAGTCGTTGTATCCATCTGGCTACTTGGCCCTCTGGGTTCTTAAAATTCATCAGCCATGTTAGGGATGCGTGGTCAGTACGAAGGAGAAATTTCCTGCCATAGAGATAGTGATGGAAGTGTTCTATGGCTTTCACTATAGCTAATAACTCCTTGCGAGTGACGCAATAATTCCGCTCTGGTTTCGATAAACATTTGCTCCAGTATGCTACGACTCGTTCTTGGCCATCTATTTCTTGGGAAAGTACAGCGCCGAAACTTTCATGACTGGCATCCGTGTCCACAATGAACTGTTTCACGGGGTGCGGATAGGTAAGGACTGGAGAGGATGTGAGAGCTTCTTTCAGCCGCTGGAAGGATTTCTCGCATTCTTGTGTCCATAGAAACTTCTGCTTGCTTTCAGTGAGCCTATGCAATGGTCTTGCGATGTTGGAGAACCCCTGGACAAACTTTCTGTAATAAGTGCATAGTCCCAGAAAGCTTCGCAACTGATGGACATTTTCCGGACGCTTCCAGTTCTTTACTGCGGACACATTTTCAGGATCTGTTCGAACACCTTCAGCTGAAATGATGTGTCATAGATAATTTACTTCCCGTTGGAAGAACTTGCATTTCAAAGGGTTCAGCTTTAAATTCGCCGCTCTTAGCTTCGTTAACACTTTTCGAATATTTTCTAGATGTTCTTCAAACGTGCGGCCACCAATGATGACGTCGTCTAGGTAGATGAGACAAGCTTCAAAAGTCAGGCCTTTTAACACTGTCTCCATGAGGCGCTCGAACGTTGCTGGAGCATTGCAGAGCCCGAACGGCATAACTTTGAATTGCCAAAGTCCTTGTCCAGTAGTAAATGCGATCTTCTCTTTGTCATCAGGATGGATCTCTACTTGCCAATATCCACTCTTCAAATCCAGTGTGGAAAACCATTTATGCCCTGAAAGAGTATCTAGCGTGTCGTCTATTCTTGGTAGAGGATAGCTGTCCTTCTTCGTGATATCGTTAAGTTTACGATAATCCACATAAAATCTTGTGGAGCCATCTTTCTTTCGGACCAACACGATGGGAGAGGCCCACGGACTTGATGACGGTTCGATGATGTCACTATCCTGCATCTCTCGTAAGAGCTTAGAAACCTCTTCTTGTTTTGCAAACGGCAAGCGTCTTGGATGCTGTTTAATCGGTGGATGGTCGGCAGTATCAATTCTATGACGTGTCAGAGAAGTGCGACCTATATCACTCTCGTTTTGTGAAAATACATCCTTAAATTCCTGGAACAGTGTTTCTGCGGCATGTCTCTCTTCAGGAGATAAATTCTCATTTCGTCCAATTTCAGGTGTTAAACTTGTAGGCGGCTCCGACAACGTCAAGCTCGGGTCTTTGCAAACGCAGGTGACTGGAGCACATGTTACAAGCACTTCACCCTTCGGGATAATTCTAGACTTTTCACTTACGTTCGGAATCCTCACAGGGATCACATCTCTCGACAGATCTACCAGCGCTGATGCTATTAGAACTCCCTTTGGGCTCTTCTCAGGATATCCAACCAAGCCACATTGAAAACTACTTTCGTTCTCAGTTAATCCAGGTATCATCATTTCGGTCCGAGGAGGGATGATAACATCTGCCTTGGCTGTGATCCGTTGAATAGACCCGGACTCATTTCCAAGTTTGAAAATAGTGACATCTTCTTCAGCAGAGCGTAACTCATTCTTCTTAAAATCCAGTGTAAATCCATGCTCGTTTAAAAAGTCCAGTCCGAGTATGAAAGGGTCTGAAATATCGGCCACATAGACTGTATGATGGTAAGCGGCGTTCCCAAACTTTATTTTCAGTTTCATTCTTCCATGTATGTCGATCATATCCCCGGTCACGGTTTGAAGGATAACACGGGGCGGAGTCCAGAGGAGTTTTTCTTTTAGCCGCAGAGCTAGATCTTTCCGAACGATGGTCACATTGGCTCCTGTATCGATGATCATATTACAGGGCAAATCATTCACACGCCCGACTAGAAAAACTCCGTTCTCGCCACAACTTCTTGCAGAAATTTCACATACTTGAAAATGAGGCTTCTCAAGATCTGGCAACCTCCACCACGTGAGATGACCATTAATCAGTTTTCTTGCTCCGCCGTTCGTGGTTGAGCTATTACCTTCGGTGCTTGGTCGTCTTGGGCAGTTGATTTGGATATGGCCTTCTCCACCGCATTTCCAGCACTTGATCTTTCTTCCAGGTTTGTTGTCCATCAAGGAGTTTATATGTCTCATCACGTCCTTCATCTGCTGCTGTAACCGTTCCACAGCTGTATCCGACGTCTCAGGCATGTTGGCTACTCGCACAAAGTGCCTATCTTTCCTTGTAGCTTGCTGGGCTGCCTCGAATTTCAGGGCATAAACTAAAGCCCCTTTTAAGTCACTGAGATCTGCAATCCGGAGTTGTTTCTGGATCTCAAAGTCACGCACACCATCGATGAAATGTTGCAGAGCTAAACTTTCTCTAGTTTCAGTCGGGCAGTCAGGATAAGCAAGATGGGAAAGTCTCTCGACATCCATAGCAAGCTCTTGCAGGGATTCAGTGGATTTCTGCTGTCGAGATTTGAGCTGGAGTCTGCTATATTCCTTCATGCATTTCTCGCCAAAGCGCAATTCTAAGGCACTGACGAGCGTTTCAAAATCCAGCGGTTCATTTGCAGGCAAAGTCTGTAGGACGTCGTCAGCATCAGCTCGTAGAGAAGCAGCTGACTGGCAAGCCTTTGTCTGGGAATCCCATCCATTGGCGTCCGCTACGATCCCAAATTGTGTCTTAAAAACTGGCCATGAGGATTTTCCGTCATAGGTCGAGAGTTTAATAGAGGCCCGGGGAAGCATAGCTTGATACTTGACATCTTCGGGATAGTTTTCGGCAGTTATCTTTTGTTTCTTCACATTTTCCAACTCCTTTTCTATACTCTCTATCCTTTCTTCTACGGTATTGGCTGTCTTTTGAACTTTTTCCTCTATTTCCAGAAATCTTCCTTCAAATTTGTTTTCCACGCTGTCAATTCTTTCATTTAAAGATGTTATTTTATTATCTATTAATTCTTTCAACTCACCAAGGTTGGTTGACATATCCTTCTTCATTTCTTCCAACTTCTCTTTCATTTCAGCCTGGTTTGCGGTCATTTTCTCATCTATCGCTAACATTTCCTTCTTCATTTCTTCCGACATTTCCTTCATCATTTCTTCCGACATTTCCTTCATTTCAGCCTGGTTTGCAGTCATTTTCTCATCCATCGCTGACATTTCCTTCTTCATTTCTTCCGACATTTCCTTCATTTCAGCCTGGTTCGCAGTCATTTTCTCATCCATCGCTGACATATCCTTCTTCATTTCTTCTTTTAACTCGCCAAGGTTCGCAGCTAATTTCTCCAATAATTCTTTCAGTTGACCCTCCATTGCTCTGGTGATCGGCATTCAACCCCACTCCTGACACCAAATGTTGTGAGCTCGGGGTTCGAAAGGACTGATGCCAATATATAAGAACAATCAAAAGGCTTTATTCACTATAAACAGTGCAATACGAACACCAATATCTTCTGAAAATTACAAGATATTCAGTAATCTTCAAATCCAATAAAAGCACAGCAAAATTTCACACAGAAACAATGCGTTCAATACGACGTATCAACGACAAAATCGATCCGAGAAACACAGTTCTCAATGCAAAGCCTCTCGTATGAATTCAATCGCAGTTGACAGACAACTAACTGAACTGAACTGGTGGAGGTCCCTTATATAGGCTTTAAAGATAACTGTTGAATTTTCCAGAGCCTTCAGATGCTAGAAATTACCAGAAAGTGCTTTAACTTTCGATAGAGAACCTAAGCGAGAAAGGATCCCAATGTACAGGTATAAGGGGGGGTGGTTGCACAAAAAGTCGCCAAATCCGTCGCCAACTTGGCGATAAACCCATTCCTTGGCGATTTTTCCATAGACTTCCATTATAAAGATGAGGGTGTAAGGTTGTTTTCCTTGCAAACCATCTGAGGCCTTTAGCATTGAGTTACATGATGCTCAATAGGAAATACATTAATAATACTGCAATTTTCACAATAATAAAATAAAATAAATTTAAACAAATAGAATACTTACAGATATATACAAAATTCATAACATTGCCCCCTCTCAAGGACTGCACGTCCCGGGCAGTTCAACCTTTGATCGGAAAGCAAACCCGTTGCCAACAAATGCTATACTATTCAAAACACTTAAAGCAAACATGCAAAATAACCATTAAACACATTCATAATGCTGAATTATACAAAATATACACTTATTTAAATAAAAAATTAAATTAAATTAAAGCATAGACATCATTACATACAAGTATTTAAATAATAATAACATTAATAATGATAATGATAAGCAAAAGAAATTTTTACATTAACTTATATACAAGACCATGGTCATACTAATTTACATTATTTACATTACACTATTTACAATCAATGAACTAAGTACTATGGCCATAGTATGGAGCCAGCCTGTCGTAATGAACGACTCTGGACTTCGCACTTGGTGACTTTCGGATCCGAATTACGACATCGTTCAGTCTGTTTAGGACTGTATAAGGACCGTCCCAGTGCGATTGTAGTTTGGGAGAAAGTCCTTTACGTCGAGTCGGATTATAAAACCAAACCTTGTCACCTTCTTTGAATTGATGTCCCGTGGCTTTCGTGTCGTACCTGGTCTTCATCTTCTCCGTCTGTATATTGATCCGCTCTCGAGCCAAGTTGTGGACGTCTTCAAATCGTGCCTGGAGATTCTGCACGTATCCCTCTGGCGATGAAGGCGCATCTGGAGGGCGACCAAAAAGCAGATCACAAGGTAGACGAAGATCACGACCGAAAAGCATCTGAGACGGCGAATAGCCGGTTGTTTCATGGACGGCGCTGCGATAGGCGAGAAGAAATAAGGGAAGTTTTTGGTCCCAGTCTTGTTGGTTTCTTGAGACTAGCAGTGAGAGGTTGTTTAGGATGGTACGATTAAACCTCTCAACCATGCCATCCGACTGTGGATGTAAAGGCGTCGTCCTAGTTTTGTTCATTCCGAGAAGTTGACAGAGACCCTCAATCACAGCAGAGATGAAATTTCTCCCCTGGTCAGAATGCATTTGAAGGGGGACTCCATACCTTGATATCCACTGGTGTACCAAGGCATCAGCAACCGTAGAAGCTTCTTGATCAGGGATGGCATAAACTTCAGGCCATTTCGTGAAATAGTCCATGACAACAAGGAAGTATTTGTTGCCATCGGAACTTCTTGGCAAAGGACCTAGGATGTCTAGGGCGATGCGTTCGAAAGGTGCTCCTACATTGTAGAGATGTAGTCTTCCTCGGCTACGTTTCTTTGGTCCTTTCCGAGCTGCACATGCATCGCAAGATTTGCACCATTGTTCGACGTCAGCTCTCGCTTTTCCCCAGATGAAGCGCTCTCGGACTCTGTGTAATGTTTTCATGATTCCAAAATGGCCACCAGTGGGACTGTCATGTAATTCCTTGAGGATCTCAGGAATTCGGGATCGAGGAAGTACCAACTGCCACCGAGATGTCTTCCCATCTTCCGATTCGAATTTTCGGAACAGGACACCATTTCTGACGTGGAGGGAGTTCCAAAGAGCCCAATATTGCTTCGTCGTAGTACTGTAAGTCGAGATGTCTTTCCAACTGGGCTTCGTGCTAGAAGATTCTAATAACTCCAAAATTGGTTTGATGTCAGAGTCTGCCATTTGATCTTCTCGAATCTTCTCATCACTCCAGGGATCTGGTGGCGTTGATTGTGAAGTCTTCGTCTGGCGTATGACATATTCGGGATTATACTTGCTCTCCGCTCTGGAACAATAGCGACAGCTCTCGGGACACGGTCTTCTTGATAGGGCATCGGCGTTTCCATGCGATGAGCCTTTGCGATACCTGATGTCAAAGTCGTATTCCTGGAGTCGTTGTATCCATCTGACTACTTGGCCCTCTGGGTTCTTAAAATTCATCAGCCATGTTAGGGATGCGTGGTCATTACGAAGGAGAAATTTCCTGCCATAGAGATAGTGATGGAAGTGTTCTATGGCTTTCACTATAGCTAATAACTCCTTGCGAGTGACGCAATAATTCCGCTCTGGTTTCGATAAACATTTGCTCCAGTATGCTACGACTCGTTCTTGGCCATCTATTTCTTGGGAAAGTACAGCGCCGAAACTTTCATGACTGGCATCCGTGTCCACAATGAACTGTTTCACGGGGTGCGGATAGGTAAGGACTGGAGAGGATGTGAGAGCTTCTTTCAGCCGCTGGAAGGATTTCTCGCATTCTTGTGTCCATAGAAACTTCTGCTTGCTTTCAGTGAGCCTATGCAATGGTCTTGCGATGTTGGAGAACCCCTGGACAAACTTTCTGTAATAAGTGCATAGTCCCAGAAAGCTTCGCAACTGATGGACATTTTCCGGACGCTTCCAGTTCTTTACTGCGGACACATTTTCAGGATCTGTTCGAACACCTTCAGCTGAAATGATGTGTCATAGATAATTTACTTCCCGTTGGAAGAACTTGCATTTCAAAGGGTTCAGCTTTAAATTCGCCGCTCTTAGCTTCGTTAACACTTTTCGAATATTTTCTAGATGTTCTTTAAACGTGCGGCCACCAATGATGACGTCGTCTAGGTAGATGAGACAAGCTTCAAAAGTCAGGCCTTTTAACACTGTCTCCATGAGGCGCTCGAACGTCGCTGGAGCATTGCAGAGCCCAAACGGCATAACTTTGAATTGCCAAAGTCCTTGTCCAGTAGTAAATGCGATCTTCTCTTTGTCATCAGGATGGATCTCTACTTGCCAATATCCACTCTTCAAATCCAGTGTGGAAAACCATTTATGCCCTGAAAGAGTATCTAGCGTGTCGTCTACTCTTGGTAGAGGATAGCTGTCCTTCTTCGTGATATCGTTAAGTTTACGATAATCCACACAAAATCTTGTGGAGCCATCTTTCTTTCGGACCAACACGATGGGAGAGGCCCACGGACTTGATGACGGTTCGATGATGTCACTATCCTGCATCTCTCGTAAGAGCTTAGAAACCTCTTCTTGTTTTGCAAACGGCAAGCGTCTTGGATGCTGTTTAATCGGTGGATTTTCGGCAGTATCAATTCTATGACGTGTCAGAGAAGTGCGACCTATATCACTCTCGTTTTGTGAAAATACATCCTTAAATTCCTGGAACAGTGTTTCTGCGGCATGTCTCTCTTCAGGAGATAAATTCTCATTTCGTCCAATTTCAGGTGTTAAACTTGTAGGCGGCTCCGACAACGTCAAGCTCGGGTCTTTGCAAACGCAGGTGACTGGAGCGCATGTTCCAAGCACTTCACCCTTCGGGATAATTCTAGACTTTTCACTTACGTTCGGAATCCTCACAGGGATCACATCTCTCGACAGATCTACCAGCGCTGATGCTATTAGCACTCCCTTTGGGCTCTTCTCAGGATATCCAACCAAGCCACATTGAAAACTACTTTCATTCTCAGTTAATCCAGGTATCATCATTTCGGTCCGAGGAGGGATGATAACATCTGCCTTGGCTGTGATCCGTTGAATAGACCCGGACTCATTTCCAAGTTTGAAAATAGTGACATCTTCTTGAGCAGAGCGTAACTCATTCTTCTTAAAATCCAACGTAAATCCATGCTCTTTTAAAAAGTCCAGTCCGAGTATGAAAGGGTCTGAAATATCGGCCACATAGACTGTATGATGGTAAGCGGCGTTCCCAAACTTTATTTTCAATTTCATTCTTCCATGTATGTCGATCATATCCCCGGTCACGGTTTGAAGGATAACACGGGGCGGAGTCCAGAGGAGTTTTTCTTTTAGCTGCAGAGCTAGATCTTTCCGAACGATGGTCACATTGGCTCCTGTATCGATGATCATATTACAGGGCAAATCATTCACACGCCCGACTAGAAAAACTCCGTTCTCGCCACAACTTCTTGCAGAAATTTCACATACTTGAAAATGAGGCTTCTCAAGATCTGGCAACCTCCACCCCGTGAGATGACCATTAATCAGTTTTCTTGCTCCTCCGTTCTTGGTTGAGCTATTACCTTCGGTGCTGGGCCGTTTTGGGCAGTTGATTTGGATATGGCCTTCTCCACCGCATTTCCAGCACTTGATCTTTCTTCCAGGTTTGTTGTCCATCAAGGAGTTTATATGTCTCATCACGTCCTTCATCTGCTGCTGTAACCGTTCCACAGCTGTATCCGACGTCTCAGGCATGTTGGCTACTCGCACAAAGTGCCTATCTTTCCTTGTAGCTTGCTGGGCTGCCTCGAATTTCAGGGCATAAACTAAAGCCCCTTTTAAGTCACTGAGATCTGCAATCCGGAGTTGTTTCTGGATCTCAAAGTCACGCACACCATCGATGAAATGTTGCAGAGCTAAACTTTCTCTAGTTTCAGTCGGGCAGTCAGGATAAGCAAGATGGGAAAGTCTCTCGACATCCATAGCAAGCTCTTGCAGGGATTCAGTGGAATTCTGCTGTCGAGATTTGAGCTGGAGTCTGCTATATTCCTTCATGCATTTCTCGCCAAAGCGCAATTCTAAGGCACTGACGAGCGTTTCAAAATCCAGCGGTTCATTTGCAGGCAAAGTCTGTAGGACGTCGGCAGCATCAGCTCGTAGAGCAGCAGCTGACTGGCAAGCCTTTGTCTGGGAATCCCATCCATTGGCGTCCGCTACGATCCCAAATTGTGTCTTAAAAACTGGCCATGAGGATTTTCCGTCATAGGTCGAGAGTTTAATAGAGGCCCGGGGAAGCATAGCTTGATACTTGACATCTTCGGGATAGTTTTCGGCAGTTATCTTTTGTTTCTTCACATTTTCCAACTCCTTTTCTATACTCTCTATCCTTTCTTCTACGGTATTGGCTGTCTTTTGAACTTTTTCCTCTATTTCCAGAAATCTTCCTTCAAATTTGTTTTCCACGCTGTCAATTCTTTCATTTAAAGATGTTATTTTATTATCTATTAATTCTTTCAACTCACCAAGGTTGGTTGACATATCCTTCTTCATTTCTTCCAACTTCTCTTTCATTTCAGCCTGGTTTGCGGTCATTTTCTCATCTATCGCTAACATTTCCTTCTTCATTTCTTCCGACATTTCCTTCATCATTTCTTCCGACATTTCCTTCATTTCAGCCTGGTTTGCAGTCATTTTCTCATCCATCGCTGACATTTCCTTCTTCATTTCTTCCGACATTTCCTTCATTTCAGCCTGGTTCGCAGTCATTTTCTCATCCATCGCTGACATATCCTTCTTCATTTCTTCTTTTAACTCGCCAAGGTTCGCAGCTAATTTCTCCAATAATTCTTTCAGTTGACCCTCCATTGCTCTGGTGATCGGCATTCAACCCCACTCCTGACACCAAATGTTGTGAGCTCGGGGTTCGAAAGGACTGATGCCAATATATAAGAACAATCAAAAGGCTTTATTCACTATAAACAGTGCAATACGAACACCAATATCTTCTGAAAATTACAAGATATTCAGTAATCTTCAAATCCAATAAAAGCACAGCAAAATTTCACACAGAAACAAAGCGTTCAATACGACGTATCAACGACAAAATCGATCCGAGAAACACAGTTTTCAATGCAAAGCCTCTCGTATGAATTCAATCGCAGTTGACAGACAACTAACTGAACTGAACTGGTGGAGGTCCCTTATATAGGCTTTAAAGATAACTGTTGAATTTTCCAGAGCCTTCAGATGCTAGAAATTACCAGAAAGTGCTTTAACTTTCGATAGAGAACCTAAGCGAGAAAGGATCCCAATGTACAGGTATAAGGGGGGGTGGTTGCACAAAAAGTCGCCAAATCCGTCGCCAACTTGGCGATAAACCCATTCCTTGGCGATTTTTCCATAGACTTCCATTATAAAGATGAGGGTGTAAGGTTGTTTTCCTTGCAAACCATCTGAGGCCTTTAGCATTGAGTTACATGATGCTCAATAGGAAATACATTAATAATACTGCAATTTTCACAATAATAAAATAAAATAAATTTAAACAAATGGAATACTTACAGATATATACAAAATTCATAACATTGCCCCCTCTCAAGGACTGCACGTCCCGGGCAGTTCAACCTTTGATCGGAAAGCAAACCCGTTGCCAACAAATGCTATACTATTCAAAACACTTAAAGCAAACATGCAAAATAACCATTAAACACATTCATAATGCTGAATTATACAAAATATACACTTATTTAAATAAAAAATTAAATTAAATTAAAGCATAGACATCATTACATACAAGTATTTAAATAATAATAACATTAATAATGATAATGATAAGCAAAAGAAATTTTTACATTAACTTATATACAAGACCATGGTCATACTAATTTACATTATTTACATTGCACTATTTACAATCAATGAACTAAGTACTATGGCCATAGTATGGAGCCAGCCTGTCGTAATGAACGACTCTGGGCTTCGCACTTGGTGACTTTCGGATCCGAATTACGACATCGTTCAGTCTGTTTAGGACTGTATAAGGACCGTCCCAGTGCGATTGTAGTTTGGGAGAAAGTCCTTTACGTCGAGTCGGATTATAAAACCAAACCTTGTCACCTTCTTTGAATTGATGTCCCGTGGCTTTCGTGTCGTACCTGGTCTTCATCTTCTCCGTCTGTATATTGATCCGCTCTCGAGCCAAGTTGTGGACGTCTTCAAATCGTGCCTGGAGATTCTGCACGTATCCCTCTGGCGATGAAGGCGCATCTGGAGGGCGACCAAAAAGCAGATCACAAGGTAGACGAAGATCACGACCGAAAAGCATCTGAGACTTCGAATAGCCGGTTGTTTCATGGACGGCGCTGCGATAGGCGAGAAGAAATAAGGGAAGTTTTTGGTCCCAGTCTTGTTGGTTTCTTGAGACTAGCAGTGAGAGGTTGTTTAGGATGGTACGATTAAACCTCTCAACCATGCCATCCGACTGTGGATGTAAAGGCGTCGTCCTAGTTTTGTTCATTCCGAGAAGTTGACAGAGACCCTCAATCACAGCAGAGATGAAATTTCTCCCCTGGTCAGAATGCATTTGAAGGGTGACTCCATACCTTGATATCCACTGGTGTACCAAGGCATCAGCAACCGTAGAAGCTTCTTGATCAGGGATGGCATAAACTTCAGGCCATTTCGTGAAATAGTCCATGACAACAAGGAGGTATTTGTTGCCATCGGAACTTCTTGGCAAAGGACCTAGGATGTCTAGGGCGATGCGTTCGAAAGGTGCTCCTACATTGTAGAGATGTAGTCTTCCTCGGCTACGTTTCTTTGGTCCTTTCCGAGCTGCACACGCATCACAAGATTTGCACCATTGTTCGACGTCAGCTCTCGCTTTTCCCCAGATGAAGCGCTCTCGGACTCTGTGTAATGTTTTCATGATTCCAAAATGGCCATCAGTGGGACTGTCATGTAATTCCTTGAGGATCTCAGGAATTCGGGATCGAGGAAGTACCAACTGCCACCGAGATGTCTTCCCATCTTCCGATTCGAATTTTCGGAACAGGACACCATTTCTGACGTGGAGGGAGTTCCAAAGAGCCCAATATTGCTTCGTCGTAGTACTGTAAGTCGAGATGTCTTTCCAACTGGGCTTCGTGCTAGAAGATTCTAATAACTCCAAAATTGGTTTGATGTCAGAGTCTGCCATTTGATCTTCTCGAATCTTCTCATCACTCCAGGGATCTGGTGGCGTTGATTGTGAAGTCTTCGTCTGGCGTATGACATATTCGGGATTATACTTGCTCTCCGCTCTGGAACAATAGCGACAGCTCTCGGGACACGGTCTTCTTGATAGGGCATCGGCGTTTCCATGCGATGAGCCTTTGCGATACCTGATGTCAAAGTCGTATTCCTGGAGTCGTTGTATCCATCTGACTACTTGGCCCTCTGGGTTCTTAAAATTCATCAGCCATGTTAGGGATGCGTGGTCATTACGAAGGAGAAATTTCCTGCCATAGAGATAGTGATGGAAGTGTTCTATGGCTTTCACTATAGCTAATAACTCCTTCGGAGTGACGCAAGAATTCCGCTCTGGTTTCGATAAACATTTGCTCCAGTATGCTACGACTCGTTCTTGGCCATCTATTTCTTGGGAAAGTACAGCGCCGAAACTTTCATGACTGGCATCCGTGTCCACAATGAACTGTTTCACGGGGTGCGGATAGGTAAGGACTGGAGAGGATGTGAGAGCTTCTTTCAGCCGCTGGAAGGATTTCTCGCATTCTTTTGTCCATAGAAACTTCTGCTTGCTTTCAGTGAGCCTATGCAATGGTCTTGCGATGTTGGAGAACCCCTGAACAAACTTTCTGTAATAAGTGCATAGTCCCAGAAAGCTTCGCAACTGATGGACATTTTCCGGACGCTTCCAGTTCTTTACTGCGGACACATTTTCAGGATCTGTTCGAACACCTTCAGCTGAAATGATGCGTCATAGATAATTTACTTCCCGTTGGAAGAACTTGCATTTCAAAGGGTTCAGCTTTAAATTCGCCGCTCTTAGCTTCGTTAACACTTTTCGAATATTTTCTAGATGTTCTTCAAACGTGCGGCCACCAATGATGACGTCGTCTAGGTAGATGAGACAAGCTTCAAAAGTCAGGCCTTTTAACACTGTCTCCATGAGGCGCTCGAACGTTGCTGGAGCATTGCAGAGCCCGAACGGCATAACTTTGAATTGCCAAAGTCCTTGTCCAGTAGTAAATGCGATCTTCTCTTTGTCATCAGGATGTATCTCTACTTGCCAATATCCACTCTTCAAATCCAGTGTGGAAAACCATTTATGCCCTGAAAGAGTATCTAGCGTGTCGTCTATTCTTGGTAGAGGATAGCTGTCCTTCTTCGTGATATCGTTAAGTTTACGATAATCCACACAAAATCTTGTGGAGCCATCTTTCTTTCGGACCAACACGATGGGAGAGGCCCACGGACTTGATGACGGTTCGATGATGTCACTATCCTGCATCTCTCGTAAGAGCTTAGAAACCTCTTCTTGTTTTGCAAACGGCAAGCGTCTTGGATGCTGTTTAATCGGTGGATGGTCGGCAGTATCAATTCTATGACGTGTCAGAGAAGTGCGACCTATATCACTCTCGTTTTGTGAAAATACATCCTTAAATTCCTGGAACAGTGTTTCTGCGGCATGTCTCTCTTCAGGAGATAAATTCTCATTTCGTCCAATTTCAGGTGTTAAACTTGTAGGCGGCTCCGACAACGTCAAGCTCGGGTCTTTGCAAACGCAGGTGACTGGAGCACATGTTACAAGCACTTCACCCTTCGGGATAATTCTAGACTTTTCACTTACGTTCGGAATCCTCACAGGGATCACATCTCTCGACAGATCTACCAGCGCTGATGCTATTAGCACTCCCTTTGGGCTCTTCTCAGGATATCCAACCAAGCCACATTGAAAACTACTTTCGTTCTCAGTTAATCCAGGTATCATCATTTCGGTCCGAGGAGGGATGATAACATCTGCCTTGGCTGTGATCCGTTGAATAGACCCGGACTCATTTCCAAGTTTGAAAATAGTGACATCTTCTTGAGCAGAGCGTAACTCATTCTTCTTAAAATCCAGTGTAAATCCATGCTCTTTTAAAAAGTCCAGTCCGAGTATGAAAGGGTCTGAAATATCGGCCACATAGACTGTATGATGGTAAGCGGCGTTCCCAAACTTTATTTTCAGTTTCATTCTTCCATGTATGTCGATCATATCCCCGGTCACGGTTTGAAGGATAACACGGGGCGGAGTCCAGAGGAGTTTTTCTTTTAGCCGCAGAGCTAGATCTTTCCGAACGATGGTCACATTGGCTCCTGTATCGATGATCATATTACAGGGCAAATCATTCACACGCCCGACTAGAAAAACTCCGTTCTCGCCACAACTTCTTGCAGAAATTTCACATACTTGAAAATGAGGCTTCTCAAGATCTGGCAACCTCCACCCCGTGAGATGACCATTAATCAGTTTTCTTGCTCCTCCGTTCGTGGTTGAGCTATTACCTTCGGTGCTGGGTCGTCTTGGGCAGTTGATTTGGATATGGCCTTCTCCACCGCATTTCCAGCACTTGATCTTTCTTCCAGGTTTGTTGTCCATCAAGGAGTTTATATGTCTCATCACGTCCTTCATCTGCTGCTGTAACCGTTCCACAGCTGTATCCGACGTCTCAGGCATGTTGGCTACTCGCACAAAGTGCCTATCTTTCCTTGTAGCTTGCTGGGCTGCCTCGAATTTCAGGGCATAAACTAAAGCCCCTTTTAAGTCACTGAGATCTGCAATCCGGAGTTGTTTCTGGATCTCAAAGTCACGCACACCATCGATGAAATGTTGCAGAGCTAAACTTTCTCTAGTTTCAGTCGGGCAGTCAGGATAAGCAAGATGGGAAAGTCTCTCGACATCCATAGCAAGCTCTTGCAGGGATTCAGTGGATTTCTGCTGTCGAGATTTGAGCTGGAGTCTGCTATATTCCTTCATGCATTTCTCGCCAAAGCGCAATTCTAAGGCACTGACGAGCGTTTCAAAATCCAGCGGTTCATTTGCAGGCAAAGTCTGTAGGACGTCGTCAGCATCAGTTCGTAGAGAAGCAGCTGACTGGCAAGCCTTTGTCTGGGAATCCCATCCATTGGCGTCCGCTACGATCCCAAATTGTGTCTTAAAAACTGGCCATGAGGATTTTCCGTCATAGGTCGAGAGTTTAATAGAGGCCCGGGGAAGCATAGCTTGATACTTGACATCTTCGGGATAGTTTTCGGCAGTTATCTTTTGTTTCTTCACATTTTCCAACTCCTTTTCTATACTCTCTATCCTTTCTTCTACGGTATTGGCTGTCTTTTGAACTTTTTCCTCTATTTCCAGAAATCTTCCTTCAAATTTGTTTTCCACGCTGTCAATTCTTTCATTTAAAGATGTTATTTTATTATCTATTAATTCTTTCAACTCACCAAGGTTGGTTGACATATCCTTCTTCATTTCTTCCAACTTCTCTTTCATTTCAGCCTGGTTTGCGGTCATTTTCTCATCTATCGCTAACATTTCCTTCTTCATTTCTTCCGACATTTCCTTCATCATTTCTTCCGACATTTCCTTCATTTCAGCCTGGTTTGCAGTCATTTTCTCATCCATCGCTGACATTTCCTTCTTCATTTCTTCCGACATTTCCTTCATTTCAGCCTGGTTCGCAGTCATTTTCTCATCCATCGCTGACATATCCTTCTTCATTTCTTCTTTTAACTCGCCAAGGTTCGCAGCTAATTTCTCCAATAATTCTTTCAGTTGACCCTCCATTGCTCTGGTGATCGGCATTCAACCCCACTCCTGACACCAAATGTTGTGAGCTCGGGGTTCGAAAGGACTGATGCCAATATATAAGAACAATCAAAAGGCTTTATTCACTATAAACAGTGCAATACGAACACCAATATCTTCTGAAAATTACAAGATATTCAGTAATCTTCAAATCCAATAAAAGCACAGCAAAATTTCACACAGAAACAATGCGTTCAATACGACGTATCAACGACAAAATCGATCCGAGAAACACAGTTCTCAATGCAAAGCCTCTCGTATGAATTCAATCGCAGTTGACAGACAACTAACTGAACTGAACTGGTGGAGGTCCCTTATATAGGCTTTAAAGATAACTGTTGAATTTTCCAGAGCCTTCAGATGCTAGAAATTACCAGAAAGTGCTTTAACTTTCGATAGAGAACCTAAGCGAGAAAGGATCCCAATGTACAGGTATAAGGGGGGGTGGTTGCACAAAAAGTCGCCAAATCCGTCGCCAACTTGGCGATAAACCCATTCCTTGGCGATTTTTTCATAGACTTCCATTATAAAGATGAGGGTGTAAGGTTGTTTTCCTTGCAAACCATCTGAGGCCTTTAGCATTGAGTTACATGATGCTCAATAGGAAATACATTAATAATACTGCAATTTTCACAATAATAAAATAAAATAAATTTAAACAAATGGAATATTTACAGATATATACAAAATTCATAACAGTATGTATTGCGTCCGAAACTTGCTAGTCATTCAATAGATATTAACCACATACCAGATTTCAAAAATATTACAAGAATTAAATCCAACTGCATTAATTATAAAATAGAATATTTTGGAAGGTTGGTTTAATGGAATACAGAAATTTCCTCTAAAAAAGGCATGTACAATTCCATCTGAGTATGCGGTACTGCTGTGACGCATATTCCCTCTCAAGCTTTTATAGAGAGCAGGTTTAGTCTCGATTGACATTTGTACTAAGAAGGAGCTTGTGTAGATCACCAAACGTCTACTGTATTAGTTGCTTTTATTGTGTAGTTTTCATGAGTTGGTTTAATTTTGTAATTTTTTTAATGTCTTATTAACTAATATATTTATTATTCATATTACCAATTTTTTACACTCAGACATTACCTAAAAGAACCTGGTTAAAAGTTCCATACAAACAGTTCTTCATTATTAAAAATTTTAAAAAGTTTCACATAAAACTGTCACTCTTACAAAAAAGTGCTTTCACTCCGGCTGGAGCATCCTCAGTTGTAATCCTCAAGCATCCGTCCTCAGGGTTACAACTGAGGATGCTCCAGCCGGAGTGAAAGTGCTTTTGTGTAATGGTGACAGTTTTATGTGAAACATTTTAACATTTATAATAATGAACGACAGTTTTAATGGAACTTTTAACCAGGTTTTTTAGGTAACGCCTGAGTGTAAAAATTGGTAATATGAAGAATAAATATTAAATATACAGCCATTAATAATTGAATACCAGTTTTAATGTCTTATTAACTTTTTAAAAGTTTTATTCAGACGCAATGTGTTTAAATATTCGAAAATGATACCTATTTCCAAATATATGTGAAAGTTTCAGTAATATGTAGTTTTATTATGCAATGCATGTACAGCAATAACATATATTAATAAATTCTCACATGAATGTATGCTTGCCAAGAAATATCTTGACACTACTTCTCATGTTGGTTGATATTTCGAAGAACACCTCCCGCATGTCACTGTGAATCGAATAGTTGTCATTTTCGAATTAGTAGCCTACTTCAGTCATGCTTCATGCAAATGATAAAATACAAAAAATACAAAAAATGCAAAAAAAAAAAAAAAAAAAAAAAAGCAAATTAATTTAAATCTTGGGGTAATAATTTTTAATTACAGTCATAAAATATTTCTAAAATTCTTTTGTGGCATCATGAAAGAATCAGTGTTTTAGTTATTTTGTGTGAAATTGAATTAAGCTAAAAAGATTGAATTAGAAAAACTAACACAAATAACGCTTCTTAAATAAACGTCATTTGTATTTTTGGAATTTGTATGTAAACACTTTCCTGAAAAAGATTTGAAAATTTAAACTCGTGATGTAAACAATCATTTCATGATTAGCCTTAATTAAAAGAAAATGTACTTTTCTGTATTCCGATGTTGATTTGTTTGCATTATTTCACATCAATAACAGCATATTTCAAGTTATTTTTAATTATTGAATGCCTAAGGGGGGCCACTCGGCCCAGCAAAGCCAGGCCGTAGAGCGTTAGCACCTCCCCCGGGATGTTCCCCGGCACGCGGGGATTCGTTTTGGGTGATTCCAGCCACCGGCGGAAGGGAAGGCACGACGCCGAGACCGCCAGCGCACGCGCAAACGGCCCAAACAACAACAAAAAAGAAAAGAAAGAAAATACAAACTAGGCCAAAGGCCGGCACTGCCAGGACAAGCCTAAGCGCGACAAGGGGCAGGCAAGAAAGCTAAAAACAAAAAAAACAAAAAGAAACTGAAAAAAGCCTGAACCGCTGGAGCCTGCACTCCCTCGCGACAGACAGCGGCAGGTGCAGTGATGAAGAACTTGTAGGTGAACAGTCCTTAACGCTCCTGCGTCATGACACACAGTTCGCGGCCAAGGCGGTCCTTGGATAATAATGATGCGCCGGAATCTGAGAACTCAGTTCCCACGCGACAGGTGGCGCCACAAGTTGTTGCGTTGGAGAGATGAGACCGCTGCTAAAGACTGCGAAGGGAGCACAGCAAGGTGCTCAAACACTGACAAGGTACAGCCAAAATAAGGAAAAGTCAGGAGAAGGAGGGTAGGAAGATCAATTACAGTACTGATTGGTGGTGAAGAATTTAATATGTTTAGTTAAAAATTTGATAAAAGCTAGAGTTGGTTACTCAATTTGTTAAGTTCGATAAATCCATTAAGAAATTAAAAATATTTTTTAATTTTTTTAGTAAGATTGGTCTTGTTAGAATATTGGTTAGCCAAGAGGGTGGGGGTATTTCGGGAGATCTGAGATGCCAGGCAACGGTCAGTGGGCAGTCAAAATAGTAATGAGAAGGCAAGCCCCGCTGGCCACATGGTATTTTTAATTATTGTCTGAGTGCAACGAAGACTCATACACAGCGCAGTATTACTTTGCCCCATATATAGCTACGATGGATATTAAAACCTTTCGTCAAGCGTAACTCAAAAAATATTTAACGGATTTCGTTCAAATTTTTACAGCAGGTACCTATAAAGGTGACAACGTCGTCTATTTATTACCAAGAATAAGTGTCAAAGCGTTTGAAAGTTATATTAAAAAAAAAGTCCTTCCGGCCTGTACCGGGAGGAAAAGGTAGCTTTCCTATATCTTCGTTTTAAAATTTTAGCTAATGTTACACGAAAACAGCAAGCTAAAATGCAAAGAAACGTTTACAAAAGATTCGTTAATACTGAATTTGAATAAGAAATTTGCCAAATCATTGAGCAATAGTCAAATTGGCTTCATTTATGAAGACTTATTTTGATCGCCAAATTTGGCGATATTTCGCCAAATGTCGCCCAATTTTGCCAATTTTGTCGCCAATGTCGCCAATTTTGGCGTTAACGGATATGAATATAAAGTTTTATGCGTATGATTGGGAAAATTATTTCAACAATGAAAGAAAATAATTTGCGAGTAATCGCGTTAATGTGCTGTTTTGTTTCAAAATGTCAGCCACCCTAGAATTTCAAACTGCTCTATCTCAGCCATTTTTTAAGATAGAGGTAAACCAAAAAAAGCTCTGGAATCCTTGTATCAAGGCCTAACACGTAATTAAAAAATAAATTTGAATTTTTAAATTTTTTGTATATTTATTTTAGATTTTAAGTTATTTTACATCTTTAAATGGCCGCCATCTTGAAACAAGATGGCGGACCAAGCTGGCCAACGAACTCGGTCGAGACATTAGTGACCTTAATACACACAATTAGTTTCATCAAAATCGATTCATAATTACGGGCGTTATCGTATGACATAGGTCATATATATATATATATATATATATATATATATATATATATATGGATATATCTATATATATAAATCAACATTTGGACGGAGGGTGGTTTTGGGGTCTGGGGGTCATGATCGGTGAAAATATATCGAAATTTTCCGGAACTGCTTTCCTCCGAACGGCTGCAATAGGTAGCTTTATACTTTTTTGTATTGAAAGCTACCTAATAGATAAAAAAGCACAATTAAAGTACATACGTCACTAAATTTTGTGCGTATGTCATTTTCACCGGCGGGAGATTTTCGTAGACAATCGGAATTGAAAAGTTCATGGAATACATGGAGCAAAAAAATATGCAAGCACTAATATTCAGCACAATAAAATATATTTCAATTTAATAAAAATGGAAAGTTAATCTGGAATTTTTTCTGTTTGAAAAGTATTAGAGATTAGTAAGAGTAGTATTAGTATTAGAGATTTGGCGTAAATCACACCATTAGCAGCTTTTTTATTTCTCGTGTGTATGTTAGGAACAATTCTTTGATGTTTAAATAAAAGGTTTCGGTTTGTGGCATTATTTCTTATTTTCTTTTCCTTTTTAGTATTTTAAATGGAATTAGTGAAAGGCGTGTATTTTAAATTAAATGAATGAAAGACGTGTATTTTTAACGTATGTATTTCAAATGAAATCAGTGAAAGATTTATATTTAAATGAAATGAATGCAATATGAAGATGTTATGAGAAAAATATTTGGCGATTTATCAACTGCGCCAAGTTAACATAAAAGTACCAATACATATGTGGGTACTTCTCTATTATCCCGTCGACCACTTTTCATAACAAAAAACTATCACCAAATAAACGGGAGAACGTTGTCATTGAAATATCAAAATACATAAATAAATAAAATATAAGAATTTAAGGACACAATTGTTATTTTAATGAATGAAATAACTAATAAATCAGTAAAACATAATGAAAAATACACGCAAATGTCGCGTTAAAAACCACTTGATGACATAACAAACACGTATAATGCTTCTGATATCAAGTAAATGGGACTGCATTTTTGGCGTTTAATCTAACAGTTTGGCGATAGTTTTTTGTTATGAAAAGTGGTCGACGGGATAATAGAGCAGTACCTCTATGTGAAATGAAACAAGATGTCATATACGCACCACGTTGGCGCGATTTTTCCCTCCACCAGCTTGGGGAAAACTTTGTTTTTGAATATTAGTTACAAATAGTGTGACAAATAGTACACGTGATTTTTTATTTCAATATAAAAATAAAATAACGTAATAAATGAAACAGCTTCTATTATTTTAAAAAAGGAAATAAAAATAAATAATAGTTTGATATAAGTAAAGGCGCGGATGTCATATACGCATCACATTGGCGCGATTGCAACAAAATGGCAATTTTATGCCTCACATGGTAACCCGGTTATTTTGTTTCAATTGTTGTTTATTAACTTTTATTTTTTATTTTAATTCTATAAATTGTTTTTATTATATATATCAATATTTATTTATATCAAACTATCA
The DNA here is from genome assembly GCA_963931845.1 of Maratus michaelseni. Lineage (NCBI taxonomy): Eukaryota > Metazoa > Arthropoda > Arachnida > Araneae > Salticidae > Maratus > Maratus michaelseni. Next base: position 176,858,341 of record OZ007592.1, on the reverse strand, counting down.
TTTATTTATTTTTATTTCCCATTTTTGAATAATAGTAGCTATTTCATTTATTACGTTATTTTATTTTTATATTGAAATAAAAAATTACATGCTATTATTGTATGGTATTTGTAACTAATATTCAAAAACAAAGTTTTCGCCAAATTGGCGGGGGAAAAATCGCGCCAATCTGGTGCGTATATGACATCTGTGCCTAAATTAATATTGTATACATATAAAAATAATCTATAGAATTAAAATAAAAAATAAAAGTAAACAAACACAACAAACAGTTTTCGCCAATGGGGCGGGGGAAAAATCGCGCCAACGTGGTGAGTATATGGCATCTGTGCCGGGATTTTTACCCTTTTATCTGTGTTTTCGCAAATATAAAAAAATTAAAAAATTCTTATATCAGGTGTATAATGTTTTGCATTTTTATACGGACCACTTCTCCATTTTAAGATTTTAAGTGCTATTTATATCAGATATTTCTTTCTTGAGATTCCCACAAGTTTTTTCCGGTAATTTTTTTAGTTCGCTTATTAATTGTTTAGAATTTGCCCCCCTGGGAATAACAATTATTTGTCACAAAAAATGGGTACTTCTCTATTATCCCGTCGACCACTTTTCATAACAAAAAACTATCGCCAAACTGTAACGCTAAATAAACGGGAGAACGTTGCCATTGAAATATCAAAATAAATAAAACATAAGAATTTAAGGACACAATTGTTACTTTAATGAATGAAATAACTAATAAATCAGTAAAACATAATGAAAAATACACGCAAATGTCAAATTAAAAACCACTTGATGGCATAACAAATACGTATAATGCTTCTGGCATCAAGTAAATGGGACTGCAGTTTTGGCGTTTAATCTTAGTTTGGCGATAGTTTTTTGTTATGAAAAGTGGTCGACGGGATAATAGAGAAGTACCCAAAAATGGCTTAGTTTTGTTAAATTTGTTTGTTATGTATTTTCATTTCTTATTAAAATATCGAAAATGGCAATAAAATTTTATTTTATTTACTTAATTTTTTTAAAATGGCTCAAAAACATGGTTTAATAAACGTATATTTGTAAATATTTTAAAAAACATGTTTTTCCGCTCTCTAGAAAAATTTGTAAGATTCTACAACTGCCTTTGGCACCAACCAGTACATGATACGGAACTTTTCCCTATTCAGATAGACAAAAGAGGTTGGTCACAAACAAGAGTAATGCTAGCAACAATATTGTTTTAACTCTATAAGAGTTAGAAACAATAATGATATTAAATTCCCCGATTAGCTTAGGGCCCGATTACGGAACTTTCTCCTAGAAAAAAAAACTGTAGAAGTCTTTTACATTTGTTTCTAATGAAGCTCGATCAACAAAGTATTAATTGATAATACAAACAACACTAATATTAACATGGGGGCAAAAGTTTGAATTTAAGTGTATATATTTGGAACCCTCCCGCCCCCCCAACCACCCACCAAAAAAAGAAAAAGAAAGTTACAGAACTGAATTTAAAATGGCGTGAAGCCACCCTTTCTGACATAAGAAATTGGCTGCGAACCCGATTACGAAACTTTCACTTAACTTAATAACATGTATCTAATAGCCCTGAGGACAATTCCCCTTCCCAGTTATACGGAACTTGGGGCTTTTTTAAAAAGCTTGACGCAGTTCGGGTTGAAGAAGTTGAGATTTACTGTCAAATGACATAAACTACTATGAAAGTAAAACTGGTGAATTATTATGCTGGTTTATGTATGTATTTAAAAAAATTGCATCTGATTACACTCTTTAGATAAATTACTCCTGTTTGCATTTATTAACAGATAAACGGCTTCCGTTTACTAAATTGTTTAAATATTGGGAAGAGTTGGCGAGAGATAGATAGACGTGTAAACAAACGGGTAGAGAGACGGATAGCGACAGAGATGGGTAGCGAGGCAGGTGCAAAAAAGGGTTGACAGAGGGGTAGTGAGATGGGTAGGGAGACGGGTAGCGTGGTGGATAGGGATACGAGTACAGAGACGACTTGACAGACGGGTGGAGAGAGGGTTATATAGACAGACAGACGTGTTGATAGACGAGTAGTGTAACGGGAAGCGAGACAGGTAGATACACGATTAAAGAGTCGGGTAGAAAGACAGACGGATACTGAGACGGGTATACAGAAGATTAGAGAGACAGTAGACAGATGAGTTCGGAGATAGACACAGCTAAGACATACGAGTAGTTAGACTGGTAGACACGTTTGTAGCAAAGCATGTTATCAATGTGGTTTGAAGTATACGAGTTTCTATAAATAGTTATACAAATAAACAAAGGAAATTTTTTTAATTCAAATATTAATTATTTGATTTAATATTTCAATATTTAATATTTTATTTTTTAATATTTTATTTAGATATTTGTCACAAAGAAAATGTTGCAAATATTAAATTAAATTTGCGTTAAACTACACTTGCTAAAATACGCTATTGGCTGCAAATCTGATTATGTGACTTTAAAAATATCGTTTTAAAAGATCCGGCGGTTTTTTTTTAAAGTTTTGAGCAATTCCCGCTTAAGAAAATGAGATTATTTGCTAAATGTTATAAAAAAATGCATATGAAAACATAACAGTATATGAATTTATATATGATATTTTGTAATTATATCATTTAATTTACTATTTTTCATATGTTGTATCTTTATCTATCTCTTGTCTATCATATGCTGTATATTCACTTAGATTCTTGTTGATATCTTCTTTATATCGTAATTGTTAACTTTATGTTCTCAGCAATATCACTCAGACTAATCCCTTTGAGGGAAGTCCTAGTATAAGATGATGAATTATGTTATGATGTACAAACATACTTTATATTTTTAAGAATGAAATTATATAATAATGTATGTAAGATACATAAATATATAACATAAACATATGAAAAAAAAGTCAAATTTAGATAGTTAGATTAAACCAATGAAGGAGTTCTTTAGAAATTTCTTGTTTGAACTGCAATATTTTTAAATGATTATTTTTGCTTAGGATATATGAGGTCGATGTCTAATTTTCTCCATAGTGGCTGCAGTTACATTCTGAGGGCACTAACCATCCAACCAATTTTTGTGTCCTCAGAGTAAAACGTTTAACAAACAAAATCCAGAAAACAGAAAAAAAAAGGTCTGTGTATCACGATTTTCGTAAAACTATTTTCACCGTGTTTAATCGCTGAAAATTTTGCTAATAGATTAGATGAATAATATCTGTTTAAAATAGCGATGTCCAAAGTCTCTAGACCTTCCACATGGCTACGTCGCTGTCACAAAGGTACATCGTTAGACATAGACTCAATATTTTTAAATGATTTTTCTTTTTAATTGGATATATGAGGTCGATGTCTGACGTGATAGTTTTGTATTTTTTCGATTTTGGTTGCAGTTTCATTCTGAGGGCACTCTTAATTTTAGGAACAACCAACCACTTTTTCCGATATTCAAAGTGTCCTCAGATTAAAACTGACACCAAAACTCAAAAAGTACGAAATTAGCATCTCCGACTTAGATACCCTACATAAAGAATCATTTCAAAATATGGAAATGCAAACGAGAAATTTGTAAAGAACGCTTCCATTAGTTTAGAATTAGCTTAAGAATGTGTTGCGTGATTAGTATACGGTCTTAAAAGATGAGATGATTTATCCGATTTCTGGTTAAACATTGTAGAAATTTTGAAATTATGCTACATTCATTAGCCGAAAATTTACTCCTTAGTCTGTTTATAATTCAAATAGAAAAAAGTTCTTTTAGAAAATACCTTAAATGTAAATAATTTATTTACGAGGAAAAATTTATACTTAAGTTCTTGATTTATGTGTTATGCTTCTTGAAGCATATATATTTCTGATTCACCTGCAAAAGTGCGACTTCTTTCAAAAATGTGCTTAGAATCTATAAAATAGAGATTTAAAATGACTAACACGAAAGTTGTAAATAAAATGTATTTGAAAGATGGAAGGAATTCTCGAAAGTAAATAAAACCATTTCTCTTTCTTCGATATTATAGACTCAACGATTTTTTTGTATTCTGTTAGAAATATTCATTTAAAAGTATGAAGCAAGAATTGGCTTTCATTCTAAATTTTATTTCATATAATAGAAAATAGAAAACTATGCACACATACACACACACACACACACACACATATATATATATACATAGTATATGTTTGTGAGTGTGTGAGTGAGTGAATGTATGTATATGTATGTATATGTATATATACACATTTACAGGGAGTGCCATAATGGTTGAAACGTGCTTTAATTTTTACGTTAGGGATACATAGACAATGTAAATTGCAAAAGTCCTAAAAGCAAGGTAGGGAATAAGATTATATTGGTAAATAGTAATCTCACTCAGACAAAAAGTAACATTTTAAACTTTTTATACGACCCCAGTAGGCAAAAGTGGTCAACTTAAAATAATTTCCCTTTTCTGTAGTAAATTACCTGTAACAACAGCAACAACAAAAACTTACTGTATCTATAAAATTGAATGACTTATATTAAAAGTAAAAAACTGTCTTATGCCACTTTTGCGTTCTATTAAAAACTGTATCTTATCAATGAAAAGAGGGACCATGTACACATTTAAGAATTTAAGATCGCCTTCTTTAGGTAAAAAGAATGCTAAGAACTTTGCAAAAATTGCACCGGAAATACAGCTAAATATCTAATGTCTCGAAAGTTGGTTCTAGATAGACTAAAACAGGATCCAATGCACCTGATACTCAGGTTTTTAATTTTTATTATTTTATAATTAAAGCGAAATTTGGCGTATTTTTCCGATTTACCAATTTTGCAGGGAATTTTGAGCCAGTCATAAAAACAATCCAAATTGAGTCTTTCAGCCTAGTATAGTAACTTTTGTCTTGTTTTTAATAAAGTTTATTTGGAATTCGTACAGCAATTTTTTAAGAAAAGTCGCCTTTTCACCAAAAATGAGGACTTTATTTTTTATTAAACAATTTCTATTCAAAATCTTTCCCATAGAGTTTTACATTATATATCCTGTATGGAGGAAAGATTTGATGATCGCTTAAAAAATAGAAAAGTATTCATATCCTGATTTTTGTCGATTTTAAATAAAACTCAAAGAATACGCAAATTTTTCGAGCTCACAAAAGGAAAAACCAATTTCATCTTTATGTATAGATGTTGATGAACCTGTTGCTTAGGCGAGGGGGCTTATTCTGTAGTGAGCTTGGGGGTATTAGAACAGCTCGAATGTTATATTCAACAGATTTTTTATTTAATCTTTTCAGTGATTGAGTGTTTTAACGAAATGATTTATTTAAGGATGTCGCGGCACGGGAAGATATTTTCAGAATTTTCAACATTTATTTATTTTTTTTAATTATATCTTTTTTTAGTCAAAGAAGCATATTTTCAACCATAAGTTCTAAATAGAAAAAATGCACATTTGCCGAAATAAGTTTTCTAGTTTGAAACATGTTTATTTGAATTTAAAACACAACCGAAAGGTTGACAGTCATGGAATCACTAATGCACGGTTACCTTGAATGCAGGGGCCTTCTTTTCTGGGATCGAACACAGTTTAATGTCGATGTCTCATTTAATCTTGTGCAAATTCGCTCTACAATTTTTCAGTTTTTTATTTTTTATCACCTCTTTCCATGAATGAGGTAGATATTGTTTGTGGAGGGCAGTCTCTCTTTTTGTGACATCAAAGTGCTGCCTCATCAGTCGAAACAGCTAATTGAAGAGGGGATAATAAGTAATCCCTAATTATTTTTAATTGCGTAAATTACTAAATTATTTTAAATTTGAATTTATGTGTTAGTCAAAATTTTAATTATTTATTTGAACTGTGTGTTTGAACCATTAGTCTGTTTATTATTCAGTTAGAGAAATATTTTTTCATGAAATAAGTTAACTATCAAATATATCTTCTACAAATAAAAATAAAAGATTCATGTTTGAGAAAATTTTTGTTTCGTTGCAAAAGGATTCTTGAATTGCATTCACTTCTGATTGACATATAAATGGGCCATTGCTTTCAAAAATACGCATCGAATCATTAAATCATTAAATAAGAGATTTAAAAATACCAACACAGAAGTTTGATATAAAGTATTTCTCATTAAATATATAGAAGTCTCGAATATGAATATCATTTGTCTTTCTTTTACATTATTACCTCTAAAATTGTTTTGAATTCCGCTTGAAACATTTATTTAAAAGAATGAAGCAAATAAAGGCTTTCATTCTAAATTTAATTTACTAAAATGTGAAACTAGCAAACTAAAAATAAATTACTGTAAGTTACAGAATAGAATTCTGCAGTGGAAGCAAAATTTTAGATGTACAAAGTCTATAGTGTGTTCTGAGTCCTTTTTTAGCTCACAGGTTATCAAAGCCGGAGAGCTAATGTGCCCGCCCGTTCTGTATGTACGTACGTATGTATGTATGTATGTATGTATGTACGTAACGCGATAACTCGTGATAGAATTATCCGTTTTGCTTCAAATTTTGTTTACAGGTTCATTCTAATAAGGCGCTTCCCTGATTAGTTTTAGGAGTTCATTGGTTAAGTATAAAGGAGGGAAAGGGGGGGCTAACCCCCCTTAATTTAGATAAATGGATTTTTCATGCAGAAGTATCCGTTTTTCTTCAAATTTCGTATATAGGTTCATTGTGATAAGGTGCTTCCCTGATTATTTTTGGGAGTTCATTGGTTAAGTATAAAGGGGGGAAACTGGGGCTAACCCCCTTAATTTAGATAAATGGGTTTTTCATGCAGAATTATCCGATTTTCTTCAAATTTTGTATAAAGGCTCATTGTGATAAGGCACTTCCCTGATTAGTTTTGGGGGTTCATTGGATAAGTATAAAGCGGGGAAATGGGGGGCTACCCCCCCCCCCCTTAATTTAGATAAATGGGTTTTTCATGCAGAATTATCAGATTTTCTTTAAACTTTGTATATAGGCTCATTGTGATAAGGCACTTCCCTAATTAGTTTTGGGTGTTCATTGGGTAAGTATAAAGGGGGGTAAACGGGGGGCTAATCCCCCTTAATTTAGATAAATGGGTTTTTCATGCAGAATTATTCGATTTTCTTCAAATTTTGTATATAGATTCATTGTGGTAAGGCGTTTGCCTGATTAGTTTTGGGTTTTCATTTGTTAAGTATAAAGGGGGGAACGGGTTACTGTTTTTCGTGGTGCAGTTGATCCAATAAACAAACTCTTCAATATAAAGATATTTACGGGATTGATTGGCGTTCACGCTCCATCAGATGCTAATTCCATTGATCTCATTTGGAATGTTAAAGAACAAAGAATCAAAAGTTCGAGCTCTGTTTCTGTAAAACAGATAGTCTCTGTCAAGTTTTATATGAAAATTATTAAAGGTTTTCACAACCACAAAAGTTATTTGGTGCAGATCAGGTGAAAATGTTGAAGCTACTGGGCATCACTGTTCGGCGTAAACATATTACACAGTATTACATAGACTTATTGCGTATTTCAAATTCACAATCATAAATGTTTTCTTGATTTTGTAACATAAATATCATGGTGAAGAAAAAAGTACCAGTAAGATCTTGAACTGTATTTAGATTTATGTATTTTTTAATTACTAGCTTCTATGTACAGAATTTCATCGTGGTTTCACATATAATACGAATTCTCAATGTAGCAGTGATGTCAATAAAATTTTTAAACCGTACGACATTTTATAATAATTTTAAGACTATTGCGATTCAATAGTTTTAAAAACTTACAATCAATATTAAAGTTTCACCATTGAGTTTCAGGTGACATGTTACAATTTTCTATTTTTCGTTTGGTCATTTGTCTTCCATTTTCATTAAATATATATTTTTATTTCCTGGTATTTTCCGATACATTTTCACGTATTACTTTATTTAAAGATTTATTTTATAAATATCTTGAGACATTAGTTTGAATTAACTTATACTATTTTTTATGTGAAGACAAATTGTCCATTATTAAGAATTAGATATATGTGTATTATCTAACACTTTAAGGAAAGTTAAAATTTAAACAGTAGACAATTTTAAATAAATCATAAAAATATGAGCATATTTTTATTTAATATAAAGGATTAATTCGAATAAAAATAATGCCTGTCTAAATGAAGAATAAAGTATCACTATAGTCTCGTAAAACTAGTCGCTGGGGGCCACTGTAATACTTACCCATAGTGGATATGTATATTTTAAAATATGGAAATAAAACATGTATAAACTATTTATAAAATGCATTGCAATTCTAATAAAATCGTGGCTTGATAACGTCATAAACTTCAAATGCTCTATTACTGAATTGCGTAAAAGAAAAATCCTTATAACTCCAAAATTGATAATCCTATTAACTTACGGTTTACTGCGTCGGATTAAGCGTCTCATTTCCAATTAAAATATATTTTTGAATTGAAATTTGAATGAAATACAGGGTCATGAAAAATCGAAGAGTGTGGAAAATAGGATTACAAATATCTCGGCAACTCATTATCCGATCGACTTCATTCTTTATGCAAAATTTATGTTTTTTTATTGTCTTTTATATTCACTCCTTAAAATAAACAATTTCGAAAAGTTTTATATACCTTTTATCAGAACGAATATTTCGAGAGTCCGAAAAAGATTGTTCCGGATAATCGAGGTTACTGAAATTCAATAAGCTTCTTACCATTATTACATACTAAGTACATTCCAAATTTAAAGTCTCTATCTCAATTTGTTCGGGAGATAGAGCGTTTACAGACACACACACAAACAGACGGACGGCAAAATTGTTTTTTAAAGATATGTTTTCCGGAATCTCCTGTGTCTGAAACGTGTAAATCCGTCAAAAAAAATGTTCCGATTTTCAAAACGATTACAAGACTTACCCTATACTACGTATGATGGGTAAGTAATGAAACCAAAATCAGAAGAGAAACTATTGGTAAATTGATTGGATAAACGAAAGAATTGCTTTACATCTTATCTATATATAATATTATTTTTTACTGATGCTAGTTTTCTGTTGGCAGTTAGTTATTATAATGCATATTTTTGCACTTATTCGAGTAAAAAAAAAAAAAAAGTCAGAATCCATTTTCTAATTTCATTAGTGAGAATCAATCTATAAATCAATATTTTTCTTTTTATAGTAAAAAAAAACAGACCAGATATCATTCCTGTAATTGCGATCGATGTCCAATGGTGATAGAACTTCGAAGGGACGTAAATTGCATGTTTATTATCAGAGCAGTTTTTTCCCACTTACATAATGAAGGAACGCCGCGAATAACATAAAACTCGCAAATAAAGAAAAAAAACGCGGAAACCTAGAAATAAATATTATTTTTATTTAACATTATTAAGGTTTCTGTAAATGAATAATTTGCGAATAGTTCGATAGAGCTTCGTTACTCCTAATTATTTTTTCTCAATAACGTTTTCATTACGTTTAGATATTTTAGGAAGTTTGCATTGAAATGTAATTTATAAAAAATGATAATTGTTCAATGAAATGATTATATAAGTACTTAACAAAAGTGGTAAAGCTGAAAAAGTAAATTTTAAGAAATTACAATTTCTGTATAAAAGAAACACAAGAAAAGGTTTGCGTGGTAAAATAGATTTTTAGTCTGCAAAAGCATTTGAGATTAATAAATATTTATTTACTGAAAAATAAGAATATTTTAATAAAAAAACCTAGTTGAAAAATGTCTGAACATTATGTTTCAATGGAATATTAATTTAACACAATAAAATTTCTTTTACGCTTGACATCATTTAGGAAGATTTTCGAAGACTCGGAAAGTTATGAAATGATAATTACTTAATAAAATGTTAAATAAATATATTTAAAAATGCATTAAAAATCATGAAAATAAAATTGTTGCACTTAGGCAGGATATGAAAAACATAGCTTTAGTAATGCAAGCTGATCACACTTCATCATAAATTCTCATATTAACGATATAATATTCAAACGTGAAATATTCAAACATGTATTCCAAAAGTAATTTAGTGTGTAAAAAAATAAAGAATGCACTATGAAAGAAAAAACAGTTTTTTCAAACATTTAATAAACAAGTACTAAATTATAATATAAAATAAATTTTCTATATAATAGTTAAGACGCTCCTGGCAACAGCTCTTATTTTGAGCTCTGAATAACAAACAGAAAATTCGAAATATGTTAAGAAACTAAATATTGTTTCTACGTTGAACCCTATTAAATAAAACAATGTTTTAATAGAACTATTTGTAGCAACACAGAGTTTATTTTAATTATATAAGTCATAATTCAAATGAAGTCGCCAACATCAAATATAAATTGCAAGTAGCTATTAGTGCCGCTCTTACAATTATCTTTTCAATGCCCTCACTCTAAGATACATTCTATATGCATCATAGGATTTAAATTATTGGATTAAAACTTATTTGGTGATTCTACATGACTAAAGCCTTAAAATATTTTATTAATTATTTTCCAATAGAATTTTCTGGTAACAACGGTTTTTTACTATATGTTTTCAATACTAAACATATGTCGAATTATATGCGTTTACAATAATAAACTTTGGTTCATTTTCTTCCAAAATACTGGGTGTAATTTTTTTGCACAATTTGAGCGAACAAGTGTGATAATTAGAACACTTTTCTACGTATTTCGGACACCATCCATAATTAATATATATCGCAGATAATTCCAAAATAATGTGGACATATTAACTAGTTCAAATTAAAAGACCGCTAGCATATGCCATCTTTTTTTCATGCCATTCTAGTCATCGCGTCTTTATGGCACGTGAACTTGTGCATGTCTACAGAGAGAGACAAAATTAAAACTTCCAAACAGCTAATGTAAAAATAAATCATGATATGTAGTTCTGATTTTTTGAATAAGCAATGATAACCATAAGTAAGAAGCCCAATCAGTCATGGTGATAGGTAAGAGTACATATATTTTAAATTCAGACAGAGCACATGTATTTTAAATGCCAAATTGTCGCAGAGGAAAACGAAAATAGATATTCAATTAGAAGTTGTCTTTCAATTTATACTAAAAATAAACAAGCTTACGGGACAGTTTCCTTAATGAAAAGTAACATTTTTTTTTTTCAGTGTGAACACCTAATTTTATCTTCAGAATACGAACTTAGATCCTCAAATTAGCATAGATATAAAGTTTATATGATTAGCTCTAGAGATATTCAATTATACAAATTAGGCTAATTTGAGAGGTCATCTCAGCAGTGAAAATCGTTACTTTAAAGTTGAGATTTAAAAACTTTAAAAATATTTTTAGAAGGAAAGTAAATTGTTTTAAATATTTTAACAAATATTTACGATCGCTTTTAAACTTATTAAGTTTTTTATGAAATTATTCATTCTTTTATGACTATATGACACCCCAAACAGTTTTGTTGATGGATTTTTAAGCATAACAAAAAAACTTCTTATTGGATCGAGCTTTAATTTTGCTTATTAATAGTAGAAACGTCTGGAGTTGGATTTTTTGTTAAAAAATTCATAGGTTACGATTTATGATATTTTCGAATATTAATTTAATAATTTATATTATCCACTGCGATAATAAATTCATGTTGTAAACTAAAAACTATTTAAATTCAGGGTAACTCGGTTAAGGGTGACTGCCACTGTGGTAACATCCATATTCGAGTTACCATTAATTTTGCTTTAACTGGGCCATGTTGCGGTTTCCGACGCCCCACATACCGCGTTTGTGACAGTTGTCAGATGTTTTTGTGATCTATTCAATGACATCAGTTACATATTTGGAACCTAGTTTGCATCATATCACCTAAAATTTGTACCTTCCTCCCGAACTATAAAGATTTTGATTGTTCGCCCTTGGTTTTAAAATTTAACTTTGACCATAATTTATCCAATACAGGAATTTATAACAATTAAGCTGCATTTAGTTTGAAATCTTCAAATACAGAAAATGTCAACACCAACATAATTAGTAGAAAATGTTTTAAACGAAGCATTTTTTTCTTGTAATTTAGTATAAACATTCAGTGGAGAAAGAACATTCCTACACAGGCACAAATCGCTCTAGAATATATCGTTAAGCGATGAGGTGTTTGAGGGCGCTTCCTATTTGTGTTAAATGGTGAGTTTAATCATAAATTCTAGTGAATGATCTAGCATAATCTTACATAATTTGCTTAAACACCTGGAAATCTTATTTAAGGAATCTAGCAGGCACCATGATTAACACCAGTGATACTGAATTAGAACCAATTAATTCCTATATTATTTTATTTCAGAATAATTTATAGCATGACATCTGATCATTAATTCACATGCTTCATATTTGACATTCTGAGAACAACTTTTTTGTAAAGTTAAACAAGAACAGGAGATGGTCCTTAAGTCGGTTGAAAAAATTTCCTTATATTTTTAATATTGCTATTAAGGATGAGTTCTAAATTTACATACCTGTGTTTTCGATCGTGCTGACACCTTCGACGTGAATATATGCGACATAATTTATAATAACTTATTTTATTAACAATTTTTAAATTAAAAAATGAAGTTAAATTTAAATATTGACTTGATTATGTTTGAGTCCTTAACGTATTTATCATTAAAAAAATATTTTGGCCTATTATTATTCTTTTTGACGATGTAATAAGAAATCAAAATTTATTAAGTTGATTTAAAATTAGCATCCTGAAAGTATGACATCCGTTAGTTCCACAAAAGTTTTAAAAAATGAATAAGTCGAATATTTTTAATTACATATTATTTAATGTAAATACTTCACGTAAAGACTAAACTCGGCGCTACCTTGAAAGTATATGCTGGTACAGGTTTTAATATTTAACCGATTTCTTTTACAAAATAATCACTTAAAGCCAATAATCACTTATCAGAAAATAAGATTTTATTCCATGTCTAATATCACTTTTAAACTGATTTTATTGTAAAATATTATCGAAAAGACTATTGGTGTATCCTGATTTATAAACGAGATTGTACATCCATACGCCAAGGCTTTTTATGTCAAATCATAGATCAAATAAAATATTATAGAGGAATCTACTCTATTTTTCTTTTAATGAAATTTTTACATTGTGAAATATAACTTTCACAGTGTAATCTATCTCTAGAAAATATAAAAAAAATTAAAAAGTATTTATGAGTTACAAGTATTAACAATTTCACAGTAATTATTTTTTTTTTGGTAGGAACATTAAATTTATCTTTTCAAAACGTCTAAATATATTCTACTTATCATGATGAGTTTATATTACGGAAAATTGTTTTAAAAAAAGTATGAATTGTATTTGAATCAGACCATTTAACAGCATTTTACGGATATACGTATTTTTAAATATAGGACATGAAATATTACCTTCTTTCTTGTTCAAACCATTTTTAACAACAGCAGCATGAAAATTGTGCGATTCATCAATGTCATATAACATATAATTGAGCTATTTCCTATCTTAATAATAGTCTACATCTAGCGCTGGAATTTGTGAAAGAATTTATGTTATTAGTAGAATTACTATTTTAGAAACTGAAAGGCTGTAATTCTTACCAAATCTCATTTTACCTAATCAATCTACGTACTACTTAAATGTCAATTGAAACAAAATGTATTAACTGTCTTCTTCATCAAAACGAAATAAGTTTCCCTTTTAATCATTCTAGAAATGTAGCTGTACATTGTTATAAATGTTTCAGTAACATATTAAATAGCGTTATACTCATATTTGTATTGAGATAAGCTGTTGAATCTAGAGGAGGAAACGTATTTTTAAACATTTATATTTTTTAAGTATTATTATGATAAATTAGTTACACTTAATTTCTTATTGAGGAAATAGTTTCAGAAAACAGAAAATAAATTAATTCGAAATATGTTTCAAAGGCGAAACAATAAATCTTTATAAACAGCTTACTTGGATTAGTATATAAAAATGAAAAAAAAAAACATGACATTGATTTCTCTAATATTCCGGAAATTATATTTAGAGCAAATCATAAGATAGTAAAAAAGGAACTCCAGGTTGATTAGAGTGTCAAGAAACTTAAAAGATTTATTTCCTTTGCGCATTTCATTACCTCTCTACTTCTCTTAACGCGCTTTAAATATTAAAAGTAAGCCACGGTGAACATGATTTCGTTAGTTTTAGTTATTTTCCTCTTTTCTGCGCAAACGCATTCATCTCCTATCAAATCTCATGCTTCTGTAAAATTGCTCAGTCTGTGAGATCTCATCATGTGTTCGTTGCTAAAAGATAATTCGTTGTATTCGTTGAAAGAACTGCTTATTAAGAGATCTCCAGTGTATATGGGGATATTTTAAAATGTGAATTAAACTATTTTGCTTTATATACAAAAATATACACTTATTAACAAAAGTAAATTTGAAGAACAGTTGTTCTGAAGTCTCTCCAAGAAAGAAATATTTACGATCTTATTGCATTTGAAATAATAATTTATTCCATTAACTGCGAGTGTTCACTTTAATTTTAAAGCGAGAAACATTACAAAGTATTTGAAATGAGAGGCGACAATAACTTAAAATGACATGAAAATCATATCACAATAGTAAGTATGCAAACAATGATAAACTGAAATATAAACAGTAATTTGTAAAAATTTGGTTAATAAAAACCAAGTATTTTTTAATTTTTAGGATAGTGACAAATGTTGGTATTATCTTTCACTCCTCTAATACCATTCTTGTAAAATCTTTCTTTTATTTAAAGTTGAATTTCTCATTTTGTTGGTCCATCCAGTGCATCAGTTACTTTATAGAATTAATATTGGGTAAATGGAAAGCGTTTTCTGTATGGAAAACGATTTCTGTACAACTGTATCAATTTGTTTTGGATCATTATCTTCTTGAAAGATATAAGGTATCAATCCCAAGTATCAACACCAAAGCGCCTTGACGTAGATCACTTTTCAAAATGCACTAAAGCCTCTGTTGATTGTTGTTAGATGGTCTGCTCCAGATGTTCATATGCATCTGCAAGAAAAAAGTAGTTGCTGGGGTGTGGGGGGCACCGTAATACTTACCCATCATGGACGTGTATACTATAAAATATGAAAATAAAACATGTGTAATTTATTTATAAAATGCATTGCAATTCGAATAAAATCGTGGCTTGATGATGTCATAAACTTTAAATGCTCTATTACTCCAAAACTGATAATCATATTAACTAACGATTTACTGCGTCGGATTAAACGTCTCATTTCCGATTAAAATATATCTTTGAATTGAAATTTGAATGAAATACAAGGTCATGAAAAATCGAAGAGTGTGGAAATATAATTGCAAATATCTCGGCAAATAATTATCCGATCGACTTCATTTTTGATGCAAAATTTATATATTTTTATTGTCTTTTATATTCCTTCCTTAAAATAAAAAAATTCGAAATTTTTTATATACCTTTCATAAGGACGAATATTTCGAGAGTCCGAAAAAAATTGTTCCGGATAATCGAGGTTATTGAAATTCAATAAGCTTCTTTCCATTACTATGTACTAAGTACATACCAAATTTCAAGTCTCTATTTCAATTTGTTCGGGAGATAGAGCGTTTACAGACACACACACACAGACAGACGGACGGCAATTTTTTTTTCTAAAAACATGTTTTTCGGAATCTTCAGTGTCTGAAGCGTGTAAATCCGTCAATTTTTTTTTCGATTTTCAAAACGATTACAAGACTTACCATATACTACGTATGATGGGTAAGTAATAAATAAACGACGTGTTTTAAAGCTGTTAACATTTGCGTTGATTCGAGTTCTTCGATTTCTGCAAACCTTTTGACGTCTCTCCTGACCAATAGACATTAAATAATTCTTAAATTAAAATTCTCACAAAATTAAAATATTAACATATATTTTTCCTTTATTAAATATCTTATTATTATCTTTGTTCGAAATGGTTTTGTTCGTATATCATAAGCGCGACATCCCACCTTCCCACATAACAGAAAAATAATTTTCAGTGGATTCCATAGTTTGCAAATATTATTTTTCACGTTTTAATTTTATTTCACGGATTCTTAGATTTGTCTTCCTTTTTCGTATTCATTTTTCTCTATCCGGAAATATTTTAACTCACCCAATTCCTGTTTTTCATTACTGTCCTTTGCTTTTTGATTGATTTTCTGCTTTATTATGAGAATTTTGCTGATTATGTTAGTGATATGCTATCAAATCTTGCTCTGTTTCCTGAATTTACTTTTTAAATCCATCAAGTTCAGTTAAAAGTTTAATTCCTCAATTGTCCATTAGAAAATTATTTAAGCCCAATTTGAGAATATTATATTGTAATAATGTGAAAATGATCTACCTGTTTTATTGTCTGTGCACGCTGTGATGGATAAGGTCATCGCTACGAAATAAAGCACGGCGGTACTCCAAAATGTACTCAAGAACCCCTCGAGAAGATGTTTTCAAAATCCGAAGAAAACTAAAAAAAATAATTTTTAAGTAATTTTTAAATGGATTTTTACATTAGATATTTTTTTCGCATTATCGTTTCAAAATATCGTATAATATCACAAAGGACAGAAAATGCGCTTTCAGATAAAGATTGTCTCAAAACTGTAAGGTAATTTACGGATTTTCAACTATTTTTTTTTAAGAATGAAATTTTTGCTTTATATTTCGGAAACTATCAATCTGCGAACGATTTTCTTAGAATGTGTTTCTTTTCACGAGGCTGACGCATTGATAAGGTTATTTTTCTTTATTGACGCAAAAATATTAAATACTAAATCATATATGCACAATTTTTGATCTTTTTATCACGATAAGAGATTTTTTACAAAAATGGAAAGTAACGAAAAAGAAAGAGTAGAAATTAGTAGATGTATAAAACAGCCGAACCGAATCACAAATACAGAAAGGAATGTATTTTTTTTTCTTTTAATTTCCATATATGTCAAACTGCAAAAGGTTTTTCTTTTGTTTCTCCATTTTTGTCTCTTTGCAGAACGGTGAAGTACTAATAATATTATGTTATATTTTTTTCTCTAAATCTTGGGAAAAATAAAAGTTCAACCACACGTAAACCATTTTGATTCTTTTTCTTAATGTTATAGACTAAATTTAACTGGTTAAAAAATTTAAAATTACAAATTAATTGATTCAAAAAAACAACCAAAATTAAATATAAATATAGTGAATTCAAAACAAAAAATTGAAATGTACTTAAGGCTGCTCGTCAGTGAACTTCTCGATTCCCCTCGTTAATGTTAATCCTATGGGCGTAGAATGTATTCGTATTTTTAAAATATCTTCTCGGGAAATTAATATTTTTTTACTTCTGTTTTCTGTATACACTTCTTAAAAAATGTCTCTTTTTTCCTTAGTTGTCAAAATGTTTCTAAAATATATACTTAATTTTATGTGAAATGTTAAAATCTTATTCAGATTTACTAAGATCTCAGCACATAAAATTATAAATTAAGCACATATTTTAGAAATATTTTGTCAGCTTAGAAATAAAAGACATGCCTTAAGAACAGCACACAGAAAACAGAAGTTAAAAATATTTATTTTCCGAGGAGATATTTTAAATATACGAATGCATCCCACGCCCTTAGGATTAACATTAGCGACAGGAATTGGGAAATTTACTGACGGGCAGCCTTAATCATTTCCGATATGAGGTGTTTCATCGAATGCAGCGTAAACAACGGAACGTACATTTATAGACAATCGTTTATTACAACTAGAGCATACAACCCGGGCTTCCCGGAATAGAGAATATAATATGTGAAAACCATTGTTTTATTTTTTGTTATTGAAAACGAATAGATTTTTTACATTTAATAATTTTTGTTAGATTGCCCTGTAACAACACCAAAGAAATCGCTAAAAATTTCGTTATCTACAGCAGTTTTTTTATTCTGATAATTTCAGCAATTTTAAGCGTTTATTTCAAATACATGTCTGTTAAATCTGTGTTTTATTTATACTATTTTATTTATTCCTAAATGAAGTTTTAATTTCGTTATTTAATATTAGCTGAAGACAAATGCTGAACTTTTTATATTGTTTAAAGTGCAAATAGATTAATATTTTGTAATCGTCTGCAAGCGACAGAGATAGATTTTTTTTTTTTAATCGCTTGAAATTTAATTTAAATGCTACAATAAATCAATATAGTAAGATACAGTTTTCAAACAAATTGCATTTGAAAGTAGATTTTTTCCCCTATATAACGTTGTAAAAATTAAAAATGTGCGATGTTTAGAAATTAAAGAAATTGCAGTAGCAAAAATCACAAAACCGAAATTTTATTGTCAACTGTTGCCATTCGCAAAATGATGTCAGCGTTACGCACAGACACGTTTGACCTGTATAATATAGATAGTGAAAGAAAATGATAATAATACTTCAGGTATGAATACGAACTTTTCGTACATGTTCGGATGTAGTATAAAATTATCGACGTATTACCAAGTGCAAAACAAAGGCATTACTTATGTTACACCGTGTATTATACAATCCAAATACGATCTAGGTATTGTTTCACAACTTAGGAATTCGATATTACACATGGATGTTATCTCTAGGTATGAGATACTAATGAAGCACAGATTTTACAAGAAAAAATCTTTAAAGGGGTAAAACAGATGAAAAATCATGAAAAAGATATTTTAATCTTAAAAATTGGAATCTACGTTATATTTTATATCTACGTGCGGTTTTATAAATCGAATGTTATAGGCTTAAGACGGGAAAAACACAAATCTCTATTTAGAAAATTCTCATTTGCCATGGAATACAGATTCGCCAAGAACGTTCTTATTTTTTAAATTCTAATTTTTAGAAAAAAGAAGAAAGATATTTTTTTTTTCTCTTCAGTGCGAGACACAACTTTACTACCAAGTTTTCTGAGCAAAGGAATAAGACACATCTAGTAATAATTATAAGAGAAAAAGAAAGAACAAAGTGAAAAGATACAAAGAAAAAAATGATTATTATTGTAAACTATGTAAAAAGTGCCTCATGAATTGCCGTTTTCTGAAAAAAGGTATAGTTAAATGTGCCCTGTGTTTTCGAAAAATTCCATTTTTTATCATTTCATTTTCAGAAATTTGTACTGGCGCACGTGTTTTTGCTTTATAATATATATATTTTTAAATCTTTAGAATAATTTATCGATTTTGAAAATTTTTTCTTCAATTGACATGGAATTTAGTTTATTTATTTATTTATTTATTTATTTATTTTTTAATGACATATAGACATTTTAACAACATTGATAAAAAAAAATTTCAAAATTTTAAACAACACATTTCTATTATCATGGCAGTGTAATTACAATTTAAATTTTAATATTCCTTCAACTTTACGTACCTTAATTTAAGTACACGTGGAATCAAAAAAGGAGTGGAAGTTACATTATTTTTTCTCTATTGTTAATAAATGTATGGTATGACGACACAATAAGATAAAAATGCATGTTTTCTGCTAAACGCAACAGAACTTTCACCAAGAAAATCTTTTGTATTTTTCAGACTATGACCGCAAGTTAATATATAAAAACATTTCTATTTGACGATAAAAATTTATAGTGTTATAAACTGAAAAAATGTTAAACATTTTAAAAATAAAAAAAAAAAGAAAGAAAATTACATGATGTCAAAAAAATGAAATTTCTAATATAGCTTGGAGTGAAAAGTTTTCGCAAAAATTTGAAGATAAAGTGGTGGAATAAAAATAATTTAATTTTCTGCATTATAGTAAAAATTCTGAGACTTAGGGTGCTATGAATTTCTTTCGCTTATTATGCGCCAAATTTATGTATTGAATGTTTGTGACTGAATTTGAACGACGGATGTCCGTTGTGTGAAGTGACTGATGCTACTATACTTGTCATTTTTAATGTTCTTTTAGATTTTTTCCATTTGAATAAAGTTTTCCATATTAAATATTACGAATTATATATTATGGAAAAAGGACATCATGAGTTTAGAGTTGAGATATGCTTAGGATGTCCAGGATAGTAAAAGGTTGAGAAGGGGGGGGGGGGTCTAATGGAAAAAAATTGCTTTCACAAATACAGGCTATTTCTCTTTCACTAATTAAGAAATGACATAATCTTTTATCTATTAATAGAAAACTGTTTAAAATAACTGCCAGTCAAAAAAAAAAAAAAATCTGATAATCTTAGAAATTACACTTTCTACTGTATGAAAAGTAAAACATGTCCCATTAGAACTCATCATCTCCTATGTAATGTCCCTCTGATGATTGTACATTTTATTCATAATTTAATTTTACTCTCTGTTATTTCCATATATTCTTCTGGTTCATGGTTTGTAAACTTCTTAATATTTTTTAATTGTAAATTATTTTCTTATTTTTCAATGTTTGTAAATTACCTTGTTGTATTTATCTTCTCCATTCTTTTAATATTTTAACACTTACCCTATGGTTAACTCCCTATGCTTAACTGATTAACTGATTTTTAATTTTTAATTTGGTATATTATGGTATTAATGTTTTTACCATTTGTATATGTATTTCACCAATTTTTTTACACATGTAATTTCTTTTTGGCACACACACACAAAGCTGGTTGTTATCCTACCATTTTATTTTTTAACAAGATAAATAAGAAAAGGGCTTTAGTGTAATAGGAATGTCAAAGTCTTTCCATTTGACAGCTTAAATTCGTGTGTATTAACTTTTCATCCATAAAATTTTGAAATTGACAGTTTCTATCAAGGTTGGTGATAGATTATTAGAAAACGCCTTTTCAAAGTATTTTATTTCAATGATAATATAAAATACCTGCCTTTCTAAGTGTCAAAAATTTATTTTAGAACGAAATTTTTTATGAATAAAAGAAAGAAAAATGTAATCGTGAATGAAAATAAATGAAGGATTTTTAATAAAAAATATATCAGAAAAGTGTAACTTATAACAACACATTGGAAGTGATATATTTTAGTATGTATTGTAATATGGTAAATTTATATATCGTATAGATTAAACATTTTTGTGGAACATAATTCATAATTTTTCGTGTATTAATTTCATAACTCATGTTTCATACTTATAAGATTGAAAAAAATTATAAAATTGACATACTTATTTTTAGATTCATGAGTAATATGGTAAAAAAAATGCGATTTAAAATTATAACTTTAAGAACTACACTGAAAAAAAAATTGTTGATTTTACAGTATAATACTGGCATCCCAGTTGCTAGTATTATACCGTAAAATTAACAGTAATAAACAGTAAAATAAGCATTTATACGTTACCGCGCATGCGCGGCAGCTTATTACTGCTTATTTTACTGTTTATTATTACTAGTTAATTTTACGGTATAATACTAGAAGCTAGGGTGCTAGTAATTTACTGTAAAATCAGCAATTTTTTTAAAGTGTATTAACATAATACATAACAGTGGCGAAAAAACAGAGATTTTAATTTTTATATAACTTTTATTTCGAAACACTTTATCCACATGATTTGACATATGATATTTAATTGATTGAAATAGGGAATTAAAATATTTTGTGAAAATTAGATATTACTTTTGAAAACTTAAAAGTAGGCATGATTACTGGACTCACTATGAGCAATAACTGCAGGAAGTGCGTTTCAGCTGTTGTATGCATTTTTCAGCTTAACTAAATTTAGCTTATTAGGTAGTGTGTATAAATTATGTCGATACAGATTTACCCCCAACCATTCAGATAAACGTCTATGGATAGGATTTCGAAAAATGAATTTTCAACTATATTTTTCGGGGTTTTCAGCTCATCCTAATTTTATTATATTATATGTTGTTAGTACAGTATAATATATAAAATAAATTGTTGTACATGGCTGCACAAAAGAATATCAATACATCGTATCTATGGATATTAAATGTCAGAAATATGTATTTAGTTGCTTTATGCGTTTTCGTGCTGATATGAAGTTTTCCTTCCCAATATAGTATGTATAAAAATCTATACATCATACACAATGCTGCACAAAACAATTCGCATACGATACCGACTATGGGGGCAGAAGGTGCTAAAAATGGATTTTTAACTGCATTATGTGCTTTTTAAATTGTTTATTCAATTATCTAGTTCTATTATACGAAATAATTGAATTCCATAACAGTAGTCTGATAATTTAGGAAAGTGTTTCATACTTTGTATTCGATGCATGATTTTACATTCTTGTTATCCCATTCACTTTTGTTCCACATATTTGAAACACCTAGTACATTTTCTTCATTCCTGTTGGTATTTATTATGCATAATTTTGTTATAAATATTGAAACAAATAAAGTAGTGAAAAATTCCATATAGTACTGTGTTTCTGTAAAAATAATATTAACAAGTTTAATAGTGCTGTTTGCATAGTTGTCAGTAATATATTATTTCGAAAAAATATTCTCGGATGAACGTTTCGCGAGCAAACTTTTTGTTAGCTATCCTTAAAACTATATAGAATATAAATATTATACTACATTTTTCAAAAAAATAATAAATATATATATATATATATATATACTCTGTTGACTCATTTTAGAGATTGCCAGATTTAAAATAAAATTTCTGTTACAATCCACGAAAGAGAAACAAATTTATCAAGTTTTTTCGGAGTGTTTTATTTCAAGTGACTATAGAAAGGTTTAATACGCCTTCACATCTCAATCTAATGGAAATATTTTAATTAAAATACATACCAGCATTTAAAAAAAAATAAATTATTTTCCCTTGTTAATTCTTGTATGAAGATTAATTTTCCAAAACTACGGCCAAAGTGCAATCCTATGTGGTGGCGTAACGCATAACAGAAGACACGGAAATGAAAAATTACAATGAAACAATAGCAAAAGTGTCTATTAACCCCTTGGGGACGAGCGACACGTATACGTGAAGCATAAAGTGCTCAAAATCCTCGATTATTCCCACCAATTACTTTTTATTGTAAACTTTGCCTTTTATAATGACAGCATTTCTGAGATTCAACTAGGCGAAAATTTCTGTTTTGAAAAACCGGTGGCAAAAGATTAAAAATTCTGTAAAGGACGCTCGTCGCGAAGGGGTTAAGGATAAAAACTTAAAGCAATGCAATCAAATTTGGTGACGTAACGTTGTATAATAGAAGAAACTGAATTAAAAAAGTAAAATGAGATGTTCGAGAAACTCACTATTAAGAGAAAAAAACTTAGCAAGAAGCTCTTTGTAATTTTTGTAACAAAAGATACAGGTTATACCTGCTCATAACAAATTTTAATCAGCAAATAGATATCAATATACCATAATTGAATTTTTTCTCAAAACTGAATTCCTTATATATCATCCTACACCACGGAGTACAACAAATAATTACCGAGTGTTTTTCATATTACGACTTACGATTTTATATCCTTTCGAATTTATTAAGTTGTGGCGCGTCCTTTATCAATCAATTTTTAAAAGCCACTCGAAAGGTGGCTCTGGAGATATGTCTACGTAGATGATTTTATGGTGATAAAGGACTTCTCTAACATTTGAAATTTGACAGAATCTCAGCTAGTGCTGTTTTTTCTACATTTATAATTTATACAGGAAATATTGTCATATATCAGTATTCCTTCAATTTTGTTTCAAGAAAATACTTCTGACAGGTTTATTGTCTATTTTCAGTGAAATATATAGGCTGTATAAATAAGTCCATAGATCAACTATTTTTTCTTTATGTTCCAAGAACCAATTTTCCCGTTCTTTCAGCAAATATGAAACTTCTACCATGAATCTGAGTCATGCGTACGGACTCTATATATGCAAACCATAAAATCTGTACGAGGTGTGGCTGAAATATCAGCCTGATTTCAAGTGTACTGTTTCAAGATACTATTATTCAATATAATATTGTGTACTTTGGAATGGCAATGTTCAGTGATTTGTTTTCTTTTATTCATTTTCAATTACTATCCATTAAAAAATCATATCGTCTAAATGCTGACGCTGTTTATCTATGCACACAAGTTAATTATGCACACAAGTTAAGTTCTCACAACTTAAACATTATGGACAGTCCTTATGCAGATAATTATGCTTGGAGTATGGGAGAATGGGGATACTTGATCAAATGAGAAACTTGAGAGACTTCTTTTATCTCTAAAATTCATAAAGCTACAACTAAATGTAAATATATTGCTTGAAGGTGCGTAAAAACATACATAAAACATTTAAAAGCACATTAAAGTCATTTTAAAAATTCAAAACGTTTTCAACCAAACTACTCGGTCATCATCAGTGAAAAACTAATTGTTGAGTTGAGTTGTTGTCTCTTCGCGTTTTTTTGCTTGCCCGGAATAAACCATTTTACCTCAAGGGTTTGGAATATAAGGTGAGATGGGAAAGGTCATTCAACATTTCAAGAATAAGTACAGGTTAATTAATCATGTATTAATTCATTCCAGACTACATGGATATCATATTCTAATACATCGTTACAGACTATTTCTTTTTTAGATATTATTTCCAGAGACTCTCTTATGATAGCTTCCTGGTGATTATTTGTGCGGAAAATAATTTTGGATCCATTGAAAATGACTTTTATAGGTTCAGTTTGTGGTAATCTTGCTAATGCAGTGTGGGGTCTATTTAATCTCAGATCTGCTTCATGTTCTTTTATTCTGTCCCGAAATTTCCTCAGTGTCATACCTACGTACATGAAATCTTTGTTATATTTCTTGAATGGTATAATATATACCCATGATCTATTGTTAGCCTGGATTGGGTCAATTTTCTTGTTTAACAAAACCCTCAACTTTGGGGGAGGGACTGCGATTAATGTGATGCCGAACATAAAGAGGGAATGTCTCATACTTTCAAAAAACCTTGGAATGTAGTTAACTTTACAAAACTTCAAACTTTTAATTGTACCTGTATTTCGTTTTTCTTCATCTTTCACTTTAAATTTGTTAATGATTTTTTCAATGAAACGGGATGGAACTGAATTATCGGCTGCAATTTTTCTAATTACATCTAATTCTTCATTAAGGAAAAGGCATGAACAAACTTCAAACACTCTGTTTACATAAAAATTGAAAGTTGCTAACTTGTAACTAATGGGTGAGCTGCAATTAAACGGGATGGGGGAGTTAGATCTGTTAATTTTCCTAAACACCGTGTAATCAAGATTCTGTTTATCCATATTCCTGATTAGTTGTACATCCTAAAAAGCAAGCTTTTGATTTTGTTCTATTTCTAGTGTGAATTTTATTTTATTGTCTAGGCTATTGATTTTATCTAGAAAGGAGTATAATTCATCTTTTCCGTGATACCATATAATGTAAATATCATCCACGTATCTTAACCAGCAATCCGGACCCGGTTTTATGGTCTTCATGATTATATTTTCAAGAGGACGTAGTTTAAACTCTGCAAGCAAACCTGAAATGGGGGAACCATTGGGTCCCCATTGACTTGTCTGTAAACTTGATTGTTGAAAACAAAAACGTTGTTGTTGATAATTAAATTTAAACCCGCCTTGGCTGTATTTTTAATATTTTCTGTAAACGTAGGATGAGAATCGAGCAGATTCTCTATGGTGTTAGTAACTTCTTTTATATCGATAGACGGGTATAAAGATACCACTTCTAAACTAGCCATAAAAAATAGCCACGATTTTACTCTTTTATCTCTATAGTAAGTATATTTTTCTTTCTAAAGTTGGCAACATCTTAATATATTTACAGCTTTAAATATGTGAAAATAAATCAAATATTTTGGTGACATTTACAAAGTGTAATGATATATAAGGAAAGGGCAGTGACGTCACTGTTGGTTCAATTACGGTTGGTTAGCAAGAAAAACCTATTTGTTCTTTATGATTCCTACTATACACATGAAATGGTGATTGGCCGACGTCGCCATGACGATTCCTGCAATGATAGCTACGACAAAAATATGAAGTGGTAAATTGGTTGATGGAACTATTTGTTTGTAAGCATGCCCTTTCCTTATAGTTTCCTTTTTAACACTTGACAACTTAGTTGACAAGTGTTTTTGCATTCAGTTTGTCCGGTCGTCTCTTTGGTCGTCCATCTGTCCGCGCTCTATCTCGCGTAAATATGCTCGGAATACTATGCAATGGATATACATTATTAAGGTTTATCATGGAATGTTCTGTGTGGATAATGAAGTGTGCAGCATTTATAGTTCGTTTAAACGGATACTCAAAAGAATGCCATTAGATTATGGTGTATGGAGAATAATCGTCCGCGTATTTTGATCATGTAACTCTATTACAAACATAAATGAAATTGATATGAAATTATGGTGTGCACAAAAACGTTTTCTTTAGAATATGGAGTGTAAAGCATTTATCATTTCTTTACATGTCTTCACGAAAGAATTCGGTTACATAACGATCTATGGGGAAAAGCTGTTTGCAGCCAATTTTGATTATGTTACACCACTTCAAATATACTGAAATTGATATACATGACTTAGATTTAATACAAGATACTTGTATTAAATTTTGATTATGTTACACTACTTCAAATATACTGAAATTGATATACATGACTTAGGTTTAATACAAGATACTTGTATAATGTGATGTGCATTTATCGTTCATTTGCAGTGACACACAAAAGATTTCGGATACTGTATCCGAATTATCTATCTATATTATAAAGGACAAACGTGTCCGTGCGTAACGGTGATGTCATTTTGCGAATGGCAACACCCGACGATGAAATTTGGGTTTTGCGATTTTTTTATACTGCAATCTTTTCAATCTCTAAACATCCCTCATTTCCAATTTTAACACCATTATTTAGGAACAAAAATCTACTTTCAAATGCAATTTGTTTGAAAACTGTATCGCAATTTACTCATTTATTAATAATAAATGAGTAAATTATTATAGCATTTGGATTAAATTTCAAGCGTAATTTTTTTTTTAAATCTATCGATATCGCTGGCAGACGATTAGAAAATATTCATCCTTTTCAACCTTAAACAACATAAAAAGTTCAGCATTTGTTTCCAGCTAATATTCAATAGCGAAATTAAAACTCCATTATGTAATAAATCAAATAAAATTGAAATAAATGCTTAAAAATGCTGAAATTATCAGAATAAAAAAAAAACTGATGTAGATAACGAAATTTTTAGCGTTTTCTTTGGTGTTGTTAATAGCGGACAATCTGATAAAAATCATTAATCACATTATATTCTCTATTTCGGGAAGCCCTACACTGCAAAAAATAATTGTTGATTTTACAGTATAAAACTGGCACCCAGCTGCCAGTATTATACCGTAAAATTAACAGTATTAAACAGTAAAATAAGCAGTAATACGCTGCCGTGCAAGCAGTAATACGCACTGCTTGCACGGCAGCGTATTACTGCTTATTTTACTGTTTAATACTGTTAATTTTACGGTATAATACTGGCAGCTGGGTGCCAGTTTTATACTGCTAAATCAACAATTATTTTTTGCAGTGTAGTGGGATTCCCTAGTTAGCTATAATAGCTGGAAATGCGTTTTCAGTTATGGTATGCGTTTTTAAGTTACAAAAAAATATTTTACATACTACGTGGTGTGTATAAATACTATAGACCATACAAAAAAATCTTAAGCATTACTCAGTATGGGTGTGATTGGCTTAACGGGAGTTTTTAAATGAGTTGCGCATTTTTCAGCTAACTACATTTAGTATACTAAAAGATGTTTGTAGAATATAAATAAAATTATATACAGGGCCACGCAAAGATCTGGATATCTGGCCGCCTATGAATGATAATTTCTGAAAGACTGATTTCAGTAGTTCAAGCGTGTTTTTGTCTGAATTGAATTTTAGCTTAATATGTGGTGAGTATAAAAATCTGTAGGTAATATACAGGGCTGTACAAAATAAGGTTTCCGTCTAATAATAGAAATTGCTGAAGGTGAATTTGCAACTGTGTAATGTTTTTTTTTTTTATTAAACATAATTTTAGCATACTATGTAGAGTTTATGCAAATCTACAGAACATTTACAGGGCCGCACAAAACACTTGGAGTACTTTTCCGGCTATGGACAGTAATTGCTGAAATCTGGATTTCAAATGTGTTATGCGCTTTCTAAACTGCTTACTTAAGTATCTTATTTACCTTACTAAACAGTGAAGTTCTCTTAAAGTATTCTGGGAGTGTTTGAAAGTATTTCATATTCTATATTTGACGCATGATTTTCTTTTTTGTTTGTATCTGAAATAAATACTTAGACGAATGGCTGTAGTTTTATTTTGTGTTGAAATTTTTTTTCAAAGCTGTAATAGTATATCTAATTGCAATAATTATAATTTCAGCAACATGTTGAGTTAAAAATAATTTTAAAAAAATGAATGCTTTATTTATTTAAATCTTGGTAAACTAATATGGTGGTATTGGAAATTCACGTGACATGAGCCGTGATTTACCTGTCCCAACTGGAAAATTAGTGGCATGAATTTTGTTATTGTGACCATTTGAATACTTTTTTAAACAAAATTTACTATGTTTGTTAAAAATATGTATGAGTAGGCTTTTGTTAAAAAAGAGAGAGAGAAAGAAAGAGAGAAAATGTATTTTGCAATATGCTAATATAAATTATTTTATTAACCTTTTAATATTTTTTAATAGAATATACAAAGGTATACATCAGTAACGATGTGTTATGGAATCAATGGTATTAGAAATTTTATTCCGTTTTTTTTTTAAATTTTTAAAAGAATAAATATGAAAGATGTTTCTTAAAAGTTAGTTCATCAGATCCTTCGGGGGGACGATAATTCTAAACGATTAACTATACTTATAACATTTCATAAAATTTGTCAAATGTAGCAAGAAAAGTATAGCATTCATGATCTGGGACAATCATGAAAGGCACATCCTCTTATCGTCACTCAACATGGCTAAATATAATTGTACTGTTTTTTTTTTGTTTTTTTCCCCATCCTGATACCAGCTACAAGTTGCACCCTTTAGATCGTGTTGAATATGGATCATTTAAGAAATGCTATAACACCGACGCTAATTAATGGTTGTGTTACCTTTCTCCTCGACCAATTTTTATATATGGCATAGCCAATATAGTAAATAAAGTATTTTCTTTGGATACAAACATTTGTAAAGGATTTCAAGTAAGTAGTATTGTGCCTCTGAATGCAAATACAACACGCATGAAAAAACACATTTTATTCACAGCTGTAAACTTCACTCGTCTCATACAAATATCATCGAAGCAGAGTTAGCAGGAAATTTACTTACTGATTTTTTTTTTACTGCATTCAGCACAATATTTTATACATGTAGTGTTTTTAATAACTCATGATATCAGAATATATGTTAAAAATCTATTGTTATTGAATGGTATAATTTAATACAGCAAGAGACATGTTTCAATTCATCTGAAAAAGTAATCCAACATTTATAAGAAAAAAAAATAACTAATCATTAGTTTTGTTAAATGGCTACTAAATATAAATGTATGTTCCAATTAAAAAAATTTAATATGCGAATAAAAATGTAATTTATAATATTTAAAATAGTGTTTATATTTGCTATTAGAATGAAATAAATGCGGTTGAAAATAGGTATTTACTTCGTAAAAATTTACAGTTGATTAAAATATGCTTGTAACATATTTTTCGGAAAAATAAATTAATGTATAAATGTTGCACTAAGTGCAAAAAAATTAGAATTCGTGACTTTAAAGTAATTTTCTAAAGTGGATAGTTAAAGCACGCACTAAGGATTACGATATAAAATATGCAGAATCGAACTAGAGTGTGTCATAAAAAAGGTTTAATCTTTTAAAGAAATCTTCCCATTTGTGTAATTATTTTGAATTAGTTTTTTTAAGTGAATAATTATAAGAAATCAAAGTTTGTTTTAGAACGTAACGTTTAATGAGAAGTAGAAAAATACATTGTATCACTTTAATCTAATGAAATTTTAAGAATAATATAGAAATGATTATATAGTAGAAGGTAAATTCATTACTTTTTCTAGCTGTCGCAGTTTATACAATATTTAGAAAAAAATTTAAATATACGTATGTATATACGTGTATAATTTTCACGCAAATTGCATACTTAATTTTTTTTTTAAAGCAATCCTTTAAAAAACACGAAACTTAAGTATGTGAATAGATGATAGTAAGTTTTTTTTCAGTTTTATAGATTAATTAGACAATGAATCTAAATTTATCTAGCCAAAAATCTGTTTCAAAACATTTTTCTTTGGAAAGAGTATATAATAATAGTATATAACTCACTGCATCCAATTCAAAATTAGTTTTTACTTATAGAGTGTATACTTTTCGAGCAACATTTATTTATCTTATAAAGAGTATTTATTTAATCTTAATTTGGTACAGAAGTCTGATAATCAAGGTATAGAAAACTGCTGTGTGTTTGTACGAGTAGTTGATTATAATAAAATGAAGTCACGGTCGATTTCTTTAAATGAGGAAAACACGACATGATTTTTAATAAAAGACAAAAATGTAATTTAGTGTACACAGTATTACTGCATATGTACATTGCCCCATATAATTTTTTAAGCTACATTTTAAACATATCACATATTTAATCTGTGTCATAGCTAATAAGTGACTTTTTAGAGACACAATGTATGTTGCTGCATTGATTTTCATTAGTCTAAATAAGGTTAAAAGACAATGCTATTTCTATTTTAATAAAGGTGCATTCTATTTATGAAATTTATTGGTCTTGGAAACATTTCTTAGTATATTACTGGTAGATTCGTATTTTCTTCCTGTTTATTCTTTTCACATGAGTAAAGTCAAACTAACTTTGAGAAATACATCTTTAGAAGAGTTGTTTTTAAAATATCGCGATTTACTCCATTACGATAAATGCTGTTGTTCTTTTAAAAATCTGTAAAAATACGGAATGCATTCTATCTCGTTTGAAATTTTACTATAAAAAAAAGAGACAAAGAAAAATGAATGAAAAAATATACTCACGCTGCTAAACAATTTTGTTAGTTACGTGATGCAATTGAAGAGTAGCCAAAAATCCTAGAACTGCTTCAAATGTTTTGCATGTAGAAAAATTGTCAAATTGTTCTTGTCATATAATATTTCAGAAAGGCAATGAAATCTTAGAAAAATATTGATCAAGGCACGAACATAAGCTAGCAGACACTGATTATAAAGCAGTCTTAAACCAAATTAAGAAGGACCGATACAAAAAAAAAACTTGATATTTGGATGTGACACGATTTAACAGCGAAGAATTTTTATTAAAGTATTGAATTTTCATCAGCAATCATTATAGAATGGAGTAAAACGGATTTATAAACGCCCACTATAGTAGCTAAACATTTTATTTATCTACGACAGGATCGTGTCCAAGCCGGAATTGTTACCAAGGAGTGTAACGCTGATTGTATCACCGGTTTGAAAAGCTAAAGGGACTAACCAACTCGAGAACATAGTCACCATCACGTTCATCATTCATCCGATGTCACACTTCTTTAAACTCAAAATACAAGGGATAATTCCTTTAATTCTATTTTGAAGTGATGCAGATTTTTTAGGCGGTAAATGTTAATCCTTAATATAAAATATAGTTAAACTATATGTTTTAAAACATCATGTTCACCTTGAAATTTAAATGAAATATGTAATAATACCCGCATAGCATGCACAGTCACAGTGACGTCATTGTGACGTCACTGTGAGTCACGTACGTCACGTCACATCTGTGACCAAAATGACACCACTTTGTAACGTCACACTGTGATCAAAATGTGAACGTCTTGAAGATCTAAAGAAAACTTAAAATAAACTTTAGAACATCTTATGGCATGAAGAAAATTACTTTTTAACAGCTTTAAAATTTTTTGTGACGTTGCAATGACGTCACTGCAAGTCACATAAGTCACGTAAAACCTATGACCAAAATGCCAACACTCTGTGACTTCACGGTGTGATCGGAGAGAGAATTTGGAAAAAAACTCATAAAATATAGAATTGAATTATGTCATGTATCTAAATCATTAATAAAAACATTGTCACACATTATTTAAATATATTGTATTTCCAAAATAAAATAATAAAGAAATATTTGTCTACATATATGAGGCAGATATTTTTTTACAATTTTCATTGCCATTTTCATGAAATTTAACAAAATATACTATATAATACACAGGTAAAAATCCTTAAATAGAAATTTAGTAACGTAGGAAAGTTTTGGCGGAAAGTAATTCAGAAATAGATCTCCCATTCTAATAAAACTGTTAGCGATTTAGAGATTTGTTAGCATTTTAAATACAAACATTTAATTTTTTTTCCTACCACCGCATAGAACTCATTTGCTAATTTTGTGATACTAAAAATATTTTTAAAATCTCCAATCTCTTATTATTTTGAGGGGCCACTCAACCCAATCATCAGCTTTCTGTTTAAAAAGTGAGGACACCATTTTTGCGAGTTCGACACCGGGGGTGCTCGGGGTGACCGTCGAACGCGTTCAAGATTTTTCTTGTACTGAATATTTAAGGTGGTTCTTAACTGACTTGCTCTACAACGCGAAGCTTTCTGACATAATTTCTGACTCATTTTTAAACGCAAAGGCATAAAATGGGCAGGACTGACTATGGAAGCAATTTGGAATCGAAATCAGTTTTCCATTTTTTGATAAATAAATTACTTATCGAGTTATAAGCAATTCGTGTCACGTGACGACTGGTTTTTCTCTTTTCTTTCCCTGTTACGTCGGGTATTTGGTTCAAAACGCTGACTTTGACATTCTTTTCTGAAAGATCTTCTGATTTTACTAAAAAATGGAAAACGTCTTTCAATTACAGAGTTTCTGAATAAAAACAAAAGCCAATTTCATGCGTTTCCGAACAAAAACGAATTAAAAATATGTCATAAAGTATATGTCATTCCTATAACAATTTATTCCAAAACTGGTCAGTGCTTAATAAGATATCACCTCTGTTAAATATATTGCTCTTTTCAATAGAGTGTAAAAAAATGAAAAAATCGTATTTAGGAAATCTGATTGCAGAACAGTATTTATATTTATGTCGTAATTATTTTATAAAGACTATTAAATCCATTTTTATTTAAAATTTATGTTTACTTTGGACGCCTAAAACAAATGCAACTGATTAAAAAATATATAAAAATTTAAATTTTCACAGCTTATTTCCAAGAATATTAAACTCTCTCATATAAAAACAGAATATTATAGTTTTATTAGAAGTTATTTGTCAGCCATATAAACTATAAAGCATTTGAAATGTCTTTATTTAACTGTTTTCTTTCTATACTTTTTCTGGAAACACCTGCTAGATGTTACTTTGTGGTAAACATTACTGCGCAGATCATGATCGCAGATGTTGAGGGCAGACGATTATTCTCATCGGCGGATTAGAGTGTTTGGTGCTTTTAAGTTTGTGGAAGTATATTGTGGAATTTATACCGTGAAAGTAAATTAACGTTTTAAAGTGAATCATCCATTTTAACCTATCCTTATGTCTAGCTGGGTGCGTTATTAAGGTCTGCGTGATATTTGATATCTCAGATCTATGAACACACCTAAGCTGGACACCTTGAAAAATAAAGCAGTGGATTTGAGTCTCATTTTTCAATGAAAAGGAAGCAGTCAACGACCATTAAAACTTAATCCCTAGAACTGGTGGTTTTACTTATAGATTAGCAGGTAACTTTTAATGTCTTCGCAGTTTTGTTAATAGTGCATATTTAGTAATGGTACATTAATAGTGCATTATTTAAATGTTAAGATGTTTAAATCTTTTTTTTAATCACTTGTATAAAATTTTATCTTTAATGTTTTAAATCGTTTTAAATAGAGAGTTTGGAAAAAAGCTTAAAGTATTTACTAACAATATATATTCTAAATGTAAAGTGTTATTTATAACGAGGAATGTATTTATATTTTGCGTTACTCAGTTCAATTTTCATAGTTATTCATTGTAATTAAAAACATTGCAATTTTTAAAACTATTAATATTTGATTTACAATTTGAAAATTTCTTAGCTAGTGGAGGTTTTGAGAAATAATTTTCTGGTATATTTGAAATAATTGCGACAATTTAACTCATTACAAATTTAGTTGTCAAGATATGTCAATATTAGGTGCACAAAAATAATGAATATTGATGAAACAATAAAACAGCTGTTCAGTTAAGGTAATTTTTCCAGTTATGTTATCGAACTTTTTCTATAGTAAAAATTGATATTTAAGCTCTGCATTTAGTATTCTATCAAAAACTATAAATAAAATAATTTGTAAAGAAAAAAAATGTTTTTTTTCTTTGCGTTTATGATCCGAAGTTTTAAATTTCATTTGCTTCGAAAAATGTTTTATTGCTTGATACAATGTTTATTATTTAATAATATCGCACAATAGGTAGATCTATTATTTAAATGGATTCCTAATATAAATTTTTCACAATGCTTATTTAAAAATCTATACTTTTATTTTCATTAAATTTGTAATCAAATCCAAAATAACTAATTTCTGAATTCATTTTTATTCGGAAACACATGAAATTAGCAGGTGTTCTTATTCAGAATATATGTAATAGAATGGCATTTTCCATTTTTGACAAAAGATGTTTCAGAAAACAGTATCAAAGTCGGTGTTTTGAACCGAATTTCCGACGCGCAGCGTCAGAAACGTAAAAAACGTGACCAAAATTGCTCTTAAGCCTTTCATTTATCTAAAAATGGAAAACGCTATTCATTCCAAATCGCTTTAATAATCAGACATGCAAGTGCCAAGCGTTTAAAAATTTGTTCATAAATGTGTCAGAAAGTTTCGTGATACTGAACGAGGGGAAATATTGCAAAGTATACACATTTAAAAACTTCAATACTTAAAAGCAAAATAGCATAGTTTTAATTATTGTCAACATTTTTGGTGGTTACATAAAACAAATGGAAGTCGAAGTTATTTTTAAAAGTGGTTATTTGCACAATAGAATTTCATATTATTAAAATATTTAATTTTATTATAATTTTTAATGAATTCATCTATTATTTTTATATTAGTATGCGTTTTTTACATTTATAATTTTCTTGTTTAACGGCTACATTAGCCGGTTTCCCAATCAGATGCAAAGTTTTAATTTGAATACGAGTTGCATAAAAAAAAAATGATTGCCGATCCAATCCTTATCGTCGATTTTATCCGTATTTGGTGAAATCTTGTTATCCGAATCTATGCGAAATCATTTATTAGGTTCGGTTGGGTTGTAGGCCTACAGAATTTTTGTTGTTGTTGTTGTTGGGTTAGGGTAAGATTACGGGTTGAATGTAAATATAGTTTCAGTCAACCATCATTCATGTTCAAGTAGACATTCAATCATGTTCAAGAAGTATATAACCGGATTCGTGCATGACTCTAGATCCGAGCCGACATCAGAAATTGTATCGTAACACAATTTCTGATAAAATCTGGTTACTTGGTCGTATGCAAGATTCTATTCTGAACAAGACTTACAGTAAAAACATTATACCCGATTCGGGTCAGATCGGGTTCACGAAAATCAGGTCACACGACAACTAATCCAAATCTATTCTGTAGCCAAACAAATCCAAAAAGATCGATCCGAAGTTTCTGGATTGTATTCGGGTAAAATATGGTCACCCGACCAGGTGCAGTGTCGTCACAAACGTCACAAACTTGAACCATAAAAAATTTTTGATCCGAATAATCCGTATAGGATTCGGGTAAAATCTGGTCACCCTATCCGATGCAGATTCGTCACATTTTTCACATTGAAGTCGCACGGTGACTTCACAAAGTAGTCACATTGTGAGGTCACAGAAAGCCTTGAAAACGGCCATAACGACCTCGCATTTACGTCACAGTGACTTCACATCGACGTCACGTGACGTCACGACGACTGTCACAAAGTCACAGTGTGACTTCACAGTGACGTCGCCGTGATGTCACCATGCCTTACGGGTATTTATATTACTAAAAAGGTGCAAATATACGAAAAGGTTTTTAAACATAAAAACCCGCAAAAAGATGTTAAAACCCGAGCGCTTTCAACTGCTCTAAACAGTCATCATGAAGGGAATCTCGGAAAGTTTCACTTTTGACGGGTTTTTACGTTTAAAAACCTTTTCGTATATTTGCACCTTTTTAGTTAAATAATAAATATTATTACATATTTCAATGTTAATCCTTACTCTTAAAGATTAAGGATTGTAAGTAATTGAAGAAGAAGAGAAGTAATTAAAAAAACTTCAAGAATTGATTAACAAAAAATGTATTTTGTTTCTTTATGACAACACAAAACAATGTTTTTGTAGCGAGTCGTCAAAAATTAAGATGACTTTATTGAGAAATTTTGCCTAATCTGTGTTAAAAATTAAGGTGACTTCATTGAGAAGTTTTGCCTAATCTGTGTTAAAAATTAAGGTGACTTCATTGAGAAATTTTGCCTAATCTGTGTTAAAAATTAAGGTGACTTCATTGAGAAGTTTTGCCTAATCTGTGTTAAAAATTAAGGTGACTTCATTGAGAAGTTTTGCCTAATCTGTGTTAAAAAATAAGGTGACTTCATTGAGAAATTTTGCCTAATCTGTGTTAAAAATTAAGGTGACTTCATTGAGAAATTTTGCCTAATCTGTGTTAAAAATTAAGGTGACTTCATTGAGAAGTTTTGCCTAATCTGTGTTAAAAATTAAGGTGACTTCATTGAGAAGTTTTGCCTAATCTGTGTTAAAAATTAAGGTGACTTCATTGAGAAGTTTTGACCTAATCTGTGTTAAAAATTAAGGTGACTTTATTGAGAAATTTTGCCTAATCTGTGTTAAAAATTAAGGTGACTTCATTGAGAAGTTTTGCCTAATCTGTAACGTAATCTTGATTTTGCATCTTCCAACAATTATTTATTATTTCCTCTTGAAAACTGTTTTAATGGTACAAAACTGGATTTATAAAAAGCACGTGAAAATTCTTTGGTTCCGTTGTTTGTCCAAAAATTGCAAAAGTTCATCTCAATCACACCTCATAGTATTACTCAACACGGTCGTATCAGATATTTAATTTACCAAATATTTTGCGAGATGTCTGATAAAAATGACACTTTTTGATTTAATAAAATTTGTTTAAAGTATAGGGAAAATCAGTTTTAATGTAAAAACTTTTCAGTACTTTTAAACTCAATATTTTTCATAGAGTTTATTGTAGTTGCAGTAAATTGTAAAATATTTATTTATTTATTGACTTATCGATTTGCTTATTTGTTGTCATACTATAGTTGATAATATGAGAAGAAAAAATAACTATCGGAAGCACCTATTCTAAATGAGGAATCAAATTTCTCTACTGATAACACCGAATAAATCACCTTTAATGAATGAACAATTATCTTCTAATGTGATGATTGCAGAAGTATGTTTTTGTTTCTAGAAAATCACTAAAATGTAGCACTTTTATATATAAAAAAATATTTTTTTTTTGTTTTATGTTAGGTTCTTACCAATGTTATGAGGAATTGTTATATTAAATTTTCTTTCAGCTTAGCCGGCATATGATTAAGAACATTTGATTTTTTTTTAAAAAATCGGAGCTATATCTCTATAACAAACTGTGTAGGAATTAGCTATTGGTCAGCGATAAGATGTGTCTCCCTGTA
Organism: Maratus michaelseni; assembly: GCA_963931845.1. Taxonomy (NCBI): domain Eukaryota; kingdom Metazoa; phylum Arthropoda; class Arachnida; order Araneae; family Salticidae; genus Maratus; species Maratus michaelseni. The sequence continues at coordinate 176,820,666 of OZ007592.1, read as the reverse complement.
TGTCGGGCTATGTCTTTTTATTCTATTGTGATGTTAAATGGAACAAAATTGAGGAAGCCTCATGCTTAGTTGACAAGTTAAATAACTGCATAATATGTCAGAAAATTTTGCAGCAAAAATATGGTTTAAAAACTTCCTTAGATTTTTACCTTATTATATATAAAGGGAAAGGTTTATTACTGCAAAAAGTACCACCCGATATACTGACTCCACTTTCCCTGATATAATTTTTTCCATCAAAAAACGAATGAAAAAAACCTTTGAATTTCAATTATTATTATTTTTAAAGATTTTTTTAAAGATTTTTTGTATTATTTATGCATTTGAAATAGCTAAAAGTTGTGTTTTTAACTTTGTTCATCAATTTTTAAAACACCTAAGCTTCTCTTCTTTCACGACATCTGCTTAATATGTAATAATACTAATACTAATAATAACAATGGATGATGTTATACAAAAGAATATAAAAAGGATGTTTGTTTTACTATTTTAAGATACAAATGTCCATGTGCAGAAAGTTGAATAAATTGCTGTTTTAAAAAGGGTAACAATATGGTTTTAAATTCAAAATCTGTACAAAAAAATCTAGTATGTCGCTACAACAAAATATTTTTCTATTACAACTCTAATATATTAATGTTCGTCTTTTATATATAGAAGAAAGTAACAAGGAGATTATTTTTAATTTGTTCTTAAATTAAAAGTTTACCGAAAATTGTGGTATCGCAAAACGTAATATTTGCATTTTTTTAAAAATCCTTTTTACTAATTTAGCATTTAAGTACAGAAAAATTGCTTCTTAAATCTTTTTTGCTTTGTTTCTGAAAATACAAATGTTGATACAATTGACATTGCAGCGGTGACATTACAGCGGTGATATTGCAGCGGTGATATTGCTGCGGTTTTATGACACAAGAACTTCGATTTCATTTATTTCCGTCTTATAATAGAAACTGAAAGAATTATCAGCTTTAATAGAGCTTAAAAAAGGAGTATACATATTTTCCAGCTCTTTAGTTTTATTAAAGGTAGGAATTTTTTGTAGGAGAAATGAAAATGCGGCAGATCCAAAAGATAAACGAGTCTTTCTTATTGATATACTGAGTTAAAATGAAAAAAAAATAAAAGTAAAAGAAAAATAAATGAAAAAGAAAAAGAATAAAAATAAAGAGATGGAATAGATAAAAATGCTTATGATCCTTTTTAGCGCTATAAAAAGATCAAATGAAGCTAAAATACACAGTATGTACATGTTAACATATGTAATATTTTTCCTCTGGTGAACTATTAATATTATAAGAAATAAGGTAATAAGAACTGTTAACGCATTACAAGAATTTTGGAAAAAAGCCAAATGAGAATAAATAAACTGAACGTTTGCCAATTAAAAATATGATATTCTATGGATAATTGTAGTAATAATTAGCTTTAAATTGTTTTTTAAAAATATGATCAGTAGGTATTATTTATTAATTTATTATGTGCTTGTATTAACTCTCCTGGAATTGAAATTTTCAGTCTTATAAATTGAAAGAGTTATTTCAATACAATTTAAAGAAAAAAAAATATATTTAATTTTTTACTCTTTTTTTTTTAACGATAAGAGTACTTTTTAGAAAAACTATAAAATATATGTCACTTAAAATGTATGGCCGAAAACAATATGAAACTTAATTATTATGGTTAATTCATTAATTACGCCACGCCAATTTCGTTTCTATTGTTTTGTCACGTATTGTGAGATTTGAGTGACATCGCCCTCTAGCCTCTCTGCTATTGCGATGTTACATTCTTGCAATTGGTTAATTTAGAGTTAATATATATTGAAACAAAATTGCAATTATAGTTATTTTCCTCCAATCCTTTACAAATATGTAACAAAATAAAATAAACTTTGATAAATATATATATATTCATATTTTTATTAGCTGTAACAAAATTATCCTACTGAGTTCATGTATAACAATAATTGCTTGTTAGTGATATTCTTGTTTTATTAAAATTTGTCTTGGAAGAAAAAGCCATGACAAAATGTTTGGACACAGGCGTAGAAAATAAAAATGAAAATAAAACTAATACGCAGTTACAAACTCTTTTCGACTTTTTGTATGTAGTGTTTGAAAGCTGAAATATATGTTTGTATAGAACATATATTTGTGTTTTCAAACGCTACATACAAAAGGCCGAAAAGAGATTTTAGTAACGTATAGTTCTATTTTCATTTTTATTTCTGACGCCTAGTTTCGAAAACTTTTTCATGACTTTTTCCTTTTTAAACACACTTTGAAAAAGTAAGTTCAAAATTCTCCAAATAACAATTTAAAATTACAAGCATAAAGTTTGGTTGTGCAAAATAACCTCTTTATAAAAAATAATAGAATCTTTTTAGATGAAAGGGATTTCTTTTTCTTTTTCAAACTTCTATTTCAACTTTTTTAACAATATATATGTGGGATAAGAAATTAAATAATACCCATCTATGCATCAGTAGTCACATAACACAAACTCAATGATTTAATTAATAGCCTGTAAAAAAAAATTCTCAGGTTACTAAAATTTTTTTAGTATATTTGTATTCCACAGATTTTTTTAGTAACCGGTAGTAAAAATCGATACTAAAAGATTAAAAAAAAATTTGTATTCTTACTCAGTTACAAGAAAATCTGTAAGAATTACTAGAAAACAGCTAGCAATGATTCCGATTTTTGGTACCGGTTACTAAAAAAATCTGTGAAATACAAATATACTAAAAAATTTTTAATAATTTCCAAAGATCAGTTAGAAAAACCTAAACTTTTTTTAGTAGATCGACCCATTTTTTTTACAGTGTAGATACGTGATATCGCAAGATTATTACAAGAATATATGATTTGATGGAAGAGGTGATAGATTTGAAAGTAGAGCGAAACGCAATAATTGTTCTCCCTACCAATAAGCATGAGCATAAATAAGATAGACTTGAGAATGATTCTTTTTACAGAAAAAGAAGAAGTTATGTGAAGAACACGATGGACCATTCCAAACATCTACATGAGCCGAGTATATATGAAACCCTGTCCAATGAATTAAATCTTGAGCGTTATGTAATGTATCGTTATTTATATATGTGTATCGTTATATTTTATGTATTTAACTAGATAAACAAAATTTGAAAATTCATTCCATTGAGTCCCCAGACTGTCAGGATGAACGAATGTGGAATAAAAAATTAAATAATACCCATCTATGCATCAATAGTCACAATAACTCAATGATTTAATTAATAGATACGTGATATCGCAAGATTATTACAAGACTCGTAATAGATAAAAATAGAACGAGAAATACGTGGTTGTTCTATAGTTTTTTCTACCAATAATCCGAGATATATGTATAATAAAGGATTAGAAGTGTAAATCTAGGTGAATTACTATTATATACAAATATATTTAAGTAACTGTGGGATTGTAACTAAGAATTCCTATATATATAGGAATTCTTATTTACAATCTCTCTCTCTCTCTCTCTCTCTCTCTCTATATATATATATATATATAATTATACACTTTAAACCGATTGTATTTATAGAAACAATATGATAGAATATCTGAATTAAACAAGAAATAAAATTCAAAAATTCGTATGACAGAAATGGTAAGTGATAATAAAATAAACGAATCAAAATTAATATATGACCAATACTCACCAAGTTATGATGTTTTGAATTTTATTAATTTCCTTATGAATTTCCCTTTCCGGCACTAAAAAATCGCCTGTCATTTTTAGTGCTGGAAAGTTCCTATATTTTCTGAAATTACACGTATCATAACTTGGTGAGTTTTGGTCGCAGAAGAATCAAAGTTTTAATGTTTTTCTTGTTAGACCACGTAGAAACTTTTTCTAAATATAACTTCTAGGACTCAGGAACGGTATAAAAATTTAAAAAGTATAACTTTTTGAAAATCAATAGTGGTACTACTTTCTTTTACATAATCTTAATTCTTGCCTTATTTTGAACCCTTTTGAAAATTAAATTGTCTAAGTATCTCCAACAGGTAAAATATTAAAGCGCGTTTCAGTCTTTTTGGACACCCTGTATAGTAACTTCACCTTCTTCCTAACGTTTATATTTGGTCCGATATTATCTCTTTTCTTTAAATTAAACATTTTCCCAATGAAGATATAACGAACAAATAAGATTACTAGAATACGGATTATTTGATCTTTTACATATTAAAAAACTACATTTTCTTTCATATGGGAAATATGAATTTAAATGTTTCTTCTTTGACACTTGCTTCAGTAAAATAAATGAGATTCAACCCTTTTTTTACTTAATTATCCGAATCATTGTGGAAAGTGCTCGAGTACTTTTTTTTAGAGCAATAAACCAAATCTTATATTACCGACGTAATTACAAATCGATCGCTAATGGCGACAGAACTCCGAAAGAATATTAATAGCATGTTTACTATTACAGTTATTTATAAGCATTTCCCCCTTTTCTATAATGAAAGAAAGCAGAGTACAAAGTAATGCTTCATATGAACAAACAAAAATATAGGCTGCATATGAGTAAATGCAATACACCTGGAGAAGTGGTTATTAATGTTTAACCAAATTAATATCTCGAAAATGCATATTGTATTTTTCATCTAAATGTTATTACAAGGACAATTTTTGTGCTAATTAAAAATATATTCAATATTTTTTGGTGAAATTAGATGGCATATATTATAAAAGATATTTGTTTACAATGAGCATGCAAATCTATTTTAATATTTAAAAACATTTAAAATTAAACTTTTATACAATATTACAATGATTTCACATTTCAATAATTGTAAAAAAAATTTAATATATTAAAATGTATCATGAAAGAGTGCGCAAACAAGTACGGGAAAGTTGTACAAAATGGGGACGTTAACGTATTTCGGCCTACCCACAAAAATATTTAATTGAAAAAATCGGGCAAGCACCTTGTAAGGCTTAGACCATCAGATTTCTAGGTTGTTTATTACAAAAAAATCATTAGGTTAGACAGGAAAATATTTTTATGGTCCCCGTTTTGGACGATTAGTTGGTTAAAATGGGGTACTCGTATGAAATAACATAAAGTTGAAACTTAATGTGAAATTTCATTACACAAATTTATTTGGACAACAAAAGATGAAGTTACGAATACATAAAAATAATACAAACCAAATTATCATTGTTATTATTGTTTTCAACAAATACTAGCTTGCTATATTTACGGAAAACAAAATCAGTCATGAAAGTCACATATGAAATTAACATCCCCTTCTTTAGCACTTGAGCAGGCTACATGTGCACAATCTCTCTACAACTGTTACATTGAATCCACCCTTCTTTGTCCTTTGAATTTACGTACAGCTCATCATAGAAGATTCAAGTATCATCATTATGATTTTCTTTCTCAATAGATGATATCGCTGGTTTGCCAATTTCACTTTTTTTCAATTTTTATGTGTTAGCAATTGTGGGATTAGGATTATTGGGTTTCTAGAATAGTTTTTTTTAATTCATTTTTAAATTTTTTCTCCTGCTCTGTAGTTTCCAGTTCTGCTTTAAAAGAAGATAAAATATCACAGTTTTACATCTCTTTTTCTCATTTTCTCTTTTTTCAGAATACTTTTTTTTTAAAACTTTTACAATCAAGCATTATCCACAAATAAACGTTTTTTCATTATTAAAAACATAATAAAAAACCTAATGCCACAAATTTTTCCGAAAATTAAAGCATGCAATAACATATTCCGCGGTGTTTGTACCCTGTACCACTAATATCCCCGTTTTAACAGACAATGACATATGTTAAAAAACATGCGTCACCTTGTATATTACGTACCTTGTATATAACATTGTAAGAAAATTTATCAAGCAATGTGCCAAAATGTAACTTAAATCTAGAAGAATCATTGCTGTACTTAACCAAATCGAATGTTAAAAGATGACTTGATCAGTTCTAATACAATCCACGACGAAAATCGAAAAGAAAAACAGCCAAAATTTGAAAACATTATGGAAAACAATATATCAATGAAAATTGTCAATAGCACACTTCAAAATGGCATATTGGCAACCATGAATGATAGTAATATGTTAGATCAAAGAGCGGTTGAAGCTACACCCATTAATACACATTTATTATCAGTTTATGCTAATGCTGAGTAGTCGAACACTAAAATGATAATCTGCTTTCAAATGGGTTTTAAAAAAAATCCTCGTAACCAGAAGCCGGATACGATTCATGTTTTTTTCTAGATATTTCTAGAATTTTTAGAAAAAAGAGAACAGCAATAGAAAAGGAAGGACACATACGAAATCGCAAGATGTTTTTAGGAGTGGGCAGAGATAATGGCAAAAAATGATCAACCAAGTATTGAGTTTAGGCATTTTCCTTCATTTTATGCGAATAGCCTATTTTACTATTACACAAGTCTCTCTTTGTAAAGGAGAAATCGAAAATTCTGTTTATCTCTTTTCATTATAATTTTTTTGCGTTATTCGGCATTACCAACGTAATTTTCACTTACCCCAGGTTGAGAACCGCTGTTTTATACGACATTCCCCTAATGAGAATAACAAGCTGCGTAATTAATATAAATAATTAATTTCCAAAAGTAGATAGTATAAAGCATGTTACGTAAATATCTCTCAAAAATATTAATTTGGAAAATATGTAACTTGTAGCGGTGCTATAAAATATAAAGAAAACTTTTCAGGAATAGTCTGGTTTTAACTACTATTAAAGCGTGTCCAAAAATGATTGTCCCGGTTTCCTTGCCTTATAACTTTTGATTTAAGAATATGACAAAAAATATGATTACATATTCGAAAATTACAACTTAAAAAGTTTTTTTAATAACACAAAGCTACGTATGGGTAAAGTTGCAACTCGAAACGCTATTAAACAAATAACGATTAAAATCAAATAATAATTATTATCAAAATTTTATCAAATTTATCAAAAAGCTGTTAAGGAATTATGAGTACAAAGTTAGATAGATAGATATTAAATAATTCATTAATAATGTTTTGATATATTTGATACAATTTTATATTAATTATTATTTGATTGTAATCGTTATTTGACTAATAGAGTTTTGAGTTGCAAATTTACCCATATGTAACTTTGTTTGTGTTATTTAAAAAACTTTTTAAGTTGTAATTTACGAATATGTAATAATATTTTTCGTCATATTCTTAAATGAAAAGTTATGAGTTAAGGAAACCGGGACAATAGTTTTTTGTGAAATAGAAGGCTCGAATTGGATTGGAAGGGATGGACTAACACCCTGCCCTCCGCGTTCTCCAGATATTACTCCTCTGGATTTTTTTCTTTTGGGCTTATAAACAGAGTCTTTGCCACACCAACTGCTGACGTCAAAGAATTGAAGACTAGGATACAAGCTGCTGTGTGTACTATAACAGAAGACATGTTAAAGAACACTTGGCGAGAACTAGAATACCGCTTAACATTCTCCGAGCTACCAAGGGCGCACACGTTGAAATTTACTGAGGTACGTGGTCTTATAAAAATACATAACAGTACTTACAATGTATCCAAACAAACATATGTCTAATTATAATAGTTTGACCACAATACATATTTATAATCAGGGCAAGACTTTTTGTTAATCCGATACAATATATGAACTTCTACGGGCATTTTAGGCCAACATTTTTCGGAGCGATCGGGTTGACAAATGTTTTGATTTTTCAATCCCCGACAAGATCTTAGAACTATAGACAACTAGTCCAATTTGGGTGTCAAATGAAGGAATATTTTGGGAGATATCGTGTTGACAAGAATGTAATTTTTAATGGGAAGTCGGAGCTGTGATCCGACAACAAGTGTTACTAACTATAAAATTACTTTATTTGGTGGTTCAGCGCTTTGTTTTACCAACAAATGTTAATCAACAAATGTATCACGCTGTTCGATGCGTTGCTAAGTATTGCTGACATTTTCGCTGACATTCCCAAGTCGTTGCACAGAATAAATTTTGCACAAAAGAAGCAAGTTTCGAACACGTTATTTCTAGACAGATATCTCCCCTTCCCTCCCTTTTGACAAAGCAACAATATAAGCATTGACAACTTAAAATAATTCATATATTATGAAAATGGGGATTTTTTGTATCCCGCGTTGTGGTTTCGCAAAAGAACACTTACGATATCATAATTCGAAAATGTGAACAAACCTTCTCTCTAACATTTTAAGCAGCTGCGAAATTTGTCTGTTACAATCTTAGCTGATGTGAATGTAGATTTCAAACTCAGGATCTCCCAAAAAAGTTTTTGTGATTCCAAAATATGCACATACCACGTGGAGAGCTAATTACATGATTCAGTCATTATATAAGTGTTGCCATGACAAAGTGAAGTGGTTTACCCAAAGTATTATACTATTTTAATGTCAAAAATGTAATCTAATGTGTGTTTCAGATTGATAAAACAATAAACACTATTAACACATTCTTACTATCAGAAATATTTTGCCACAATCAAATTTACCGCTCCCAAAGTTTGGCGCTGTTCATCTGCTGCACAGGCCTTAATACTGACTTCTAATCAGGAGATTAGTACACATTTATGTCAAGGGCTAACTTACCGCGAAATATGAAGAAATTCCATGCCATAGAAGCCAAGATATAGCTATCATAGAAATAGTGAAACAAAACAGCATAGCAGCTCCATACCCGTTCTGTGATATACACCCAAACATATTCAGCACCAATTTATGGTTAGATCTAACTCAATACAAGGTTTGATTAAATTCTGTCCTTTAGTTATAGAGAAAATAAAACTTCTTAGTGGTGATGACACTTATAAAAATTAGGGAATAAGATATGGAATAAATAACTTCCTTTATTAATTCAATTTTTTACCTTTTATAGCCAGGAAGATAAAGAAAATCTTTTTATGTACTTTTTATAGCATTGGTTTCTCATTAGCTAATATCTTTGACCACTGAATAGAAATTATTTCTAGTTTAAACATAATTAATGCTCTTAATGTCGTTATACCTTAATTATTTTTCCTTTTAAATAATGTAAATTATTCAATCATCTTTAAGAAGTACAAATTCACATATGTAATTCTATAATGCACATAACATTAATTAAGATTGAAATAATCTTTTCCTGTCTTTAATAAGGAATTTAATGAAATTGAAAAATATTGCGTTAAATATCTGGTTAATTAATTTTAATCGATTTGCAAGAATCCTATTTTTTTCTGAATCAATAAACAGTTAAAGCAAATGGCTTTGAATTACTTTTTAATAAAAGAATTAAGAGTACGGACTATATGCAATGTGCGTTATACATTTGTATATTTTGGCTTTATTTTCTTTAACTGAATTTAAAGGGACATAAATACAAATAAGTTCATATAAGTACATAAATATTTACAAAATAGATCAAAAGCACATATTGCGTATATTTTGCATTCAGTAAAATACAAATATATATATATATATATATATATATATAAATTTGCGATTTCATAAATTTTTATCAATTTTTAGACCGAAAGTAGTTTAACGAATGACAGTGAAATTGGAGGCTAAAAAGACGGTAAAAATTGGTATATTGGAAGATATTTGGCGCCATCCGCTCACGTTTAAATGTGTTTGATTTGGAAAAACGTGGAGGTAAGAGGTAGGGGGTCTATTTCATGTTTGAAATATGTTCATTCATTATCTCGTCTTGATCAGTAGTGTATCACTTTATCTAACGGAGCTATATTCGCAAATAAAAAATCGTGTTATGTAAATAATGCCTAAAATAAAAACGGATAAAAGTCGTTTAATTCAAACGTGGTCAAAAGAACATAATAAAGAACTTGTATCTGATTGTAAAGTTTTACATTGTATCACCTGTAAAAGAGATACCTTGTGAAAAGAATTTCCAAGTACATCAACACTTTAAACTACTAGTCAAAATAATATAAAAAAAGAATAGTAGAAGTAGCCATTCAAAGGTGGAGACATTTATGACAAATAGATCATTCTCAGGTAGGAAATTAAAAAAAATCTAGAGACAAATAATTTTACTTTGGATTTGTGTAAACAATGATTGTGAATAATACACCATTAAAAGAAACTGAAGAATTTACAAATCTAGAATGCTGAATTTTTTATTAAATACTTGTTATCTATTTAGAAAAAGTAAAAAAATTCAAAAAATTTCTTCCAACCAAACAAAAGTATTTAACGGACAAAAGTGCTCAGGGGTCAAAATGACCCCTACCGCCATTCTAGTGTTAAAACATTTCACATAGTTCATACTCAGAGTTAAATTTTTGTAGTTAAGGATATTTTGTCAGACACCAATGTTAAAAAAATATTATCCATGATGGAAAATCATTTTTCATGGTTACCAGAGACGTTAAAAAAATTAGAAACACGTGATATGGCTCTCAATCATGCAATTAGATAAATAGAGACTATTAGAGATCGTATATCGTTATTCCCAGGAGAAATGGGACAAAAGGTACAAGAAAAACTCAACGAAATGTTAAATAAAAAAACAGGCTTTTTCAAGCTGAAACAGATAAATAGCCTCATTAACAGAGAGGGAATCGACTCACCAGAAAGAGGCACATCACACACATCTATTGTAAAACACTATAAATGTTATACACCAGTAGATGTTGAAAGAACATTTTCTTCGCTAAAGAAGATTGATGATCAAAGACAAAATTTCACTTTGTGTAATTTGAAAAAATATTTAATTATATAGTGCCACAAAATTTATTCCCGTTAAACGAAAATATTAGCATTTTTATCAATGATTGTACGCTCCTTCTCGTGCATTTATTTATAGTAAAAATACTTGACATCCAGTGAAAATTAGAGGTAAAAAAGAATTATTAGTGTATATTTATGCTATTTTAAAAGGTTTTAGTGCATATTTTTGCATATTTTGGGCGCATTTAGTGCATATAATCTGGACTGTAATAATAATAAATATATAACGCGGATATGTAGTTATAAATTAAAACTGAAATATTAATTTTGTTAATAAATAAAAAAAAATACTAAAAATGTTGTCGGAACATCATATGATACACTATAAAACTATACACATAAAAATGAAACTATAAAATGTATATACCTAAAAAAATACATTGGTCAAATTGAGTATCTCTTTTGTGATGCTGGCGGTTATAAACGTTAGAAAGTGTATTTAAAATATTTCTTGTATACTATACATAGTACTCTACTTAGAGTAATGAAGTAACTTTAAAAATATTTTAATATATATTTCACAATATTGCGTTCTCATTAACTAATATTTTTTAGAAACGAATATGAATTATGTGTAGGTTAAATATAATTAATACTTTTAATGTCATTAAACTTTAATTATTATCCCTTCTACATAATGAATCTTCCTGCAATCAACTTTGAGAAGTAATATTTAATATTATGAAATTTTATAATGTACAGAACATTAATTAAGATTCAATTGATCTTTTCCGTTGTTCAGTAATGAATTGCACAAAAGAGAAGAAGAATATGTTAAAAGACTAGCTAATTAATTTTAATCGATTTACAATAATCCCACTTTTATCTGAATGAATACATAGTTAAAGTACACAGCATCAAATTGCTTTTACATATATTAATGAATGTATAAAGCAACTAAGTATTTATTAATTAAAATGTGACTAAAACGTTTAATAATAAATGAAACAAATACCATAAACTCTGTTTTAACACAATAAAACATATGTTATAACATAAAGCATAAACGCGTATATCAGTAACGCTAAGCCTAATATGAGACTGCATGTCGTGGTATGCGCTATCGTTTGGTTTTTACAAATCTTCGCTTATAAATAGTGCATTAATCCATTTTTTACTCTATGAAATACAATAAAGCATATTCTGTTAAATAATTATTATTGGAAAATTGCATCTTAACTCTTTGATTCCGGGACAGGACTGGTGACTATTTTTATATTCAATCGTACCAAATTGAATAACAAAAAATAATCCCGATACGATAGATCCCGATATATGTCCCGATTCACAGTCAAAGAGTAAATTTACCGATTTCTGATGATGTTTAAAAATAATTTTCTGGCATTATTATTTTTTATTTATCTACATATAGTGTAACAATAAACATCTGCTTGCTACAAATTCATAAAATGAATAAAGATCTTAACAGAGGTGTAACACGTAACGGAGGCATAGAAGTATGCCTGCCTTCATTAAAAATATTTATAAAATCACAAATCATCAATCTTCATCATATATTTAATGAGTTCTTATATGTAAAATCTCTGAAATATTTAAAAAAGTATATTATGTGAAATATTAACTACTATGTACCTACTATGGCCCATATATTTGGAGGATAATAATATTATTTATATGAATTATATTAATATCACTAATTACTAATATTATTATCATTAGAAGATAATATTATTTGTATGTTTCTTAGTATTTTTCTAATATTTGGCAACATTGAACTTCAAGTTTACTTGTGGAGCTTCACCAGCCTCTCACGTCATCACTGGCCAATCACCCTCAATCACGTCATCAATCAGCAGTTTATATTTCAATATACGAAACCATGAAGATTTGCAAATATTGTGTGATATCAACTGTATTTGTTCGATTTTTAATAGAATAGAATCTTTTTGAAGCTTTTGGCTGATATTTTGCACTAGATTTTTCTTCCTCCAAGTGAAATTTTAAATGTTATGGTATGTTACAATCATAAGCTTCCTACAATGAATTTTTACAAACATTTTGTACTGAAAAAAAAGAAAAAAAAAAAAAAAAGACTCTCGAAGATTTTTTTATGGTGGCGATATTTTTTATTATGAAATTTTCGCATCTTGACAAGGTTATTCAGAAGTTTAAGATGCGATCAGATTTGCGTTTTGATTAGCCGATTACTAAAAATGGTTTTTTATATTATTATTAGTGGCTTAAAAAACATTGAAAAATACGTGAAAATTTGTGAATTATAAAATCTATAATTGTCTAGAAAAATCTCTCTTTAATTCAGAGTTTATACAGTACAGTATAGATCAGCCGCATGTTTCACAAAACGTTAGTAAAATGGATATTGGAAACACAGCTTTAAATGAATTTAATATACTAAGATTGAATATTTTATATACAATTTTATTCGACAAGAAATTTCTTATTTTGAATCAAATAAATGTTATAATATGAAAGACAGCAGATGCGCCAAGAAAACATCAGAACTCAAATACAGGTATGTTGTTTGAATGAACCAATCGTGCATTTAAGGTTTAATATTCTTAAAAATGTACGTACAGTGAAAACTTTGTCGGGAGATAAAAATGGGAAGTGCGGTCATATTCTAGTTACGTCTTCCATAAACCTGACGTAATTTTTCTGTTCCCTGTCATTTAAGGTGTTTTTACAAACCAGTTGTATCTGGTCGATATTATTTGTTCAAAACCTATTAGTAGTACATTATTTTACAACATTACGGCCTTTTGTATGCAATATAATAATGTTTTAATCTTTGTAATGTTTTTATATAGTACATTACGGGTGTTCCAACAACGGTACTATTTTTTTTAATTCAAACTTTTTTCATTTTTTTCAAATTTAACTTAATAAGATTATTAGTATCTACATATAATATTACCCTAAATAGAAAGATAAAACATTTTTATCTGTGAAACATGACACATGAGAAATTTGTTTTATATTTATTAACACGGAAAAATATGAGAAAATATCTTATTTATTCCTGGGCATAAGTTTAATGAAATTCCTCATTATGATCAGTTTATTAAATTATGTGCAGAAGAAGGAAAAAAAAATGTTATCTTCTCAAATAGCAAAATATAGAACTTGATAAATATCAAAAGAATTCAGAAAAAAGGCAATACATTTTCCTGAATTGATGTCTGTTATTAAAACTGTATATACATGTTCAGATATACATTTGTGAATTCCAAATACCTGTTCATCATTTTCTCATTTATATTTACAATATTATGAACAAACGAATCAAAATCTAACCTTATTAAAGTTTTCACTGTATTAATATCAAGTATATTATCCTGTTTACTGAAACACAAGTAAGATGATAAAAAAGAAAAGTTTAATAAACTGTATGGTTCTTATATTAATAGAAGATGATGAAAATATTTGTTTTGGGCTAAGAATGTTTAATTAAATACTTATGAAATTTTTCTGTATGTGGTTATAATGTTTTGTATGCAGAATAAAACTTTGTTAAAAAAATTAACTTGCATTTTTAGCAAAAAATAATGATGAATAACATACTTAGAAAACTATGTTAAATGTGTGTAACACAATACGTTTAATGTTCTTTAAATTTACGTGCATGCGAAATGTTTCTCATTCAATCGCTCAAAATGATAATTTAAATGAATTGGGCTTCAAAAAATAGGTATTTGCCGCACTAATGGGAGTGAGATAAAGCATGGGAAGTTTGTGCATTTTTCATCGATTTAATAGAAAGCAGATGCTTTCCAACAGTATGTGATTTTGTTAGTTTTATGGGAAGGAAAGACTGAAAAATTGATTATTTTTTAGACTCTATTTAGTAAAACCTATAAATTTTTCCTAACACATCAATTCTAAGAGAGTGTTTCCGTGTAATTCCTAACAGAAAATCATAGTTTTAGGTTAAGCGTACAGTTGAAACTGGGGATATTCTAACTAAAGGAAATCCTGCGCCTAATATCATAATTAGTATTTCAAGATATGTAATAACATTTAAGATTTTGAAACGCAAGGAAAATGTATAAAAATAAGATTATTCTTTGGGTGATATTTTAGAACAAAATGACATAAAAATACAAATTTCTAAAGATAATGTAATGCAATTGCATTTATTTAATATAAAAAACAAAAGTTCAATTTTTTCCCTATTTTTCTTCGATTTGTTTTTTTACTCCTTTAATTTTCCTCCTGATTAAATCATCATTGACAAATATGAGGTCAAACATATTCTTTATAATCCTGAAGTTCCAGAAGAATCCGATGGTATATCTTTAATTATTCACCAAAATGTCTAAAATTGAAAGCATTTGACGACGAATGGCCGTATAGTGCATATATATATATATATATATATATATATATATATATATATATATATTTATTTATTTATTTATTTATTTATAAGAGATTCTTAAATATAATATAAATTCCCTAATATATATATATATATATATATATATATATATATATATATTAGGGATTCTTAAAACATTTTCCCGATGCCAATCCCAAGACATAGGTTACAACTCAGGAAATTTAATAAATTTAAAAGAAAATTTCAAAAAAATATATAGATTGTATGTAAACAAAAATAAATGAAGCTATTACATGTTAGTGATTCATTTGCATTATAAAATACAATTCGAGAACACGAAAAGGCAGAGTTAAATACGTGTTATACAACAAAAGCTTTTAGTTTCATTTTTTTAAAACAATATATTAATATATTAAATCAAACCAAGGGTACTTTAAGGAATGATAATAAATGTTGTATTTATTAGAATTTTAAATTAGTCATTTGTGACCTTTATATTTGGGATTTGAGAAAAGGATATTCGTACAAGAGTTTTCCCAAATGACAAATCATAAAAATAAGTGACTTTCATATGTTATTATTTCTTTTTAAGTATAAATGGCATTTTTTTTTTACTTTATATTTACATTATTTGGTTTATTTAATATTTAATGCTATTAGATAGGTTTAAAAATGAAATGTAATCCAAATTTGTATTAAACTGAGCAGAGTATTAAAATGAGATCAGGGGGAGAAAAATGTACATGTTTTATGCATGAACCCGAGTGATTAGGATTTAATGGCACTTTTTGGATTTTTAAGTTTCTTCATGGTGAATTTTCGGCACTTAATACAATGATTCCATACTTATTTTCTTTTACGTGCCTACACACGAATGTGTTTTATACTTATATCCATCTTACATGCCCACATCAGCCAATTAGTCCAATTAGCTAATGAAGGGACTCTAACTTTTTCAGCAAAATTCCATTTTATTCAATATTTTAACTTTTACCTTCGCGTTCTAACTTTGCTAATTTGTAGTTCGGTTTTAAACTGTTTCTTCCTTTTTAAATAGTTTTTATTAACTTTTTTATTCATTTCTAAGGTATTTTTATGATGGCACACAAGCCTTTTTTTAAATTTTGCTCATTTTTTTTTTTTTAATTTTTAGTTTTTGTTAATTTTTTGTCTAAGTTCTACTTCTCTTGTTATTTCGTCTAAGTTTTCTCCATGCCAAATTTCTTCAGTTGCCGTCATTTACCTGCATTTTGACATCCCTTCATAGCTAGCCAGCACCATTGACTTGTCACCCCCTTTTGCCTGGACAGGCGGCCCGCAGGTGCCGGCAGTCGGCCGGCTGGTGCAGGCCCCCGTCCCTGCTCTCCCTCATCTCACCTCTTACAATCTTGCTTTAGCTACACACAAATCTCACTACTATTAGCTGTTGTAAACATCAAAACAATTTGCATCCCACTAATATATTCTCAAGCTCATGCCACTCAGCCCTGCCTAACAGGACGCTGGGGTTTCTCTTTTTCTTACTGCACACCTAATATGCTTCTCCCCTCTTGCTGCAGACAGAAAGCCTTTTTCCCCACTTTTCAAATTTAGAAGTGTGCCACAAATCCTGTTGCACTATTCATGGATTCACTTGGTCATAAGGCGCGAGTGCCCAATGACCAGTTATCAATTGTTAATTCATTTTCCATTTTTCTACAGTTCCTAAAGAACATCCTAACCTTATTTCTTCAGCACATTCATTAAGACCGAGATGTCACAAAAAGACACGCTGACTTTAGGACATGCCTCTCAACCAGTCCTGATCTCATCAGCATCCAACCCGCCAAAGACCAGACCAGAAAAAAGACTCACCCGCTCCATGAGCATGAACTCGATCGCATCAGCCAATGAGCAAGACGACTCGGGCATACAGGCCCAAGTGATGGCAGACCTGATTGCAAGGGCGAGCCTGTATCTTAGCCAGATCAGACAAGAAAACAAACAAGGTTTTGCCACCAAGGACATCGAATTCATCAAGCTCGAGAACCTCATTAAGCAAATCAAAGCGAGAGACATTGCAACACAACAACTTATCGCGGCTAAGGATGAGTCACTAGCTCGGTTGGAGGAGAGAGCTTTGAGCCTTGACCATCAACTGAACGACGCCAAAGCGATGCTCCACTCACGCCTATCAAGCATCCCAACACTCGAGACCATCACGGAGGCAGTCCAGACTGCACTGACCAACCAAGCTACAAAAGAAACGCATTTGGCATTAGCGGACCCACCTCCTGAACACCCACCAAAGTCTCTCCCCTATAGCCAAGTCTTGACCAGAGAACCGGTGAAAGACACCTTATCCAAACGGACTCTGGTGGTGAGAGGCAGAGACCCCACCCCAGGGAGACAAGTGGAATCCCTACTGGCTCGGGAAAGAGTCTCAGTCCCGGTCAAAATTAACAGCATTGAACCCAGGAAGAACCACGTTGAGATCACCTGCAACTCCGAGGCTGATATGAGGCAGCTACAGGCGGAGCTGCAGTCCAACCGGAACATCAACACGAAGCTCAACTTCCTACAAAAAGCTCCCCAACAAAATAAAATGATTCTCCTGGGCGTTCCGGCATCCTTAGGAACACAGGACCTCACGAAGATCATCGCAGACACATACCACCTGCCAGCCACTGACATCTTCATCATCCGGGACCTCCCGCACAGAACCAATAATGACCAGAAGGACGTCCTACTGGTCATCCCAAGCTCCCTGGGCAGAGCTATCATCGAAGATGGAGGGATTGTCCTGGGTCTCAAGACCTGCCGCCTCCGCCCGCACACCACTATAGTCAGGTGCAGGAATTGCCAGAAGTTTGGACATTCAATGAAGGCCTGCCATGCTACTACACCAACTTGTGCACGCTGTGGTGGCTCCCATGCGGGGGAGAACTGCTCGGCCCCAGCAAAGTGCATTAACTGCACAAGACATAACCATCAATATGAAACAAACTTTCATATTAGGCACCAGGCGTCTGATGCGGGCTGTAGAACCTACAGGGAGGCCTACAGCAGGGAGAGAGAAAGGCTCGACCATTTCTTCAACCTTCGCCAGCGTGGCCCCCTTCTCCGAGACCCTCCACCACCACATCAACTCCAATTCCATCCGGAACCCCCACCACAGTTCCTCCACCCGCACGAGGGCTGGCTCGACCGGCAACGTAATCCACCCTTCCAAGAGAGGTACACACGAGACCTACTGGACCGCGAGGGCATTTAAACTTAACAGTCCTCTAATAGTTACCCTAGTTCATCTAATTTATGGCCCAAAACGTAAATAAATCTGATAATAACCAAAACTCACACAACCCCCCAACCATTGGTACTTTAAACTTTCTACAGATCAATCTCAATCATTGCAAGGTAGCAAATCCTGCAGCTAAAAAGCATATGGAAGACAACTCCATAGATATTGCACTTCTACAGGATGCTCACTGCAATGAAAAAGGAACCCTATCGGGCTTCCCAAAGGACTGGAAGATTTTCACGTCTCGTAAACATTCTGCGCACTTGCTCGTCAGGAATACGAGCCTCATAATCAATCACCTATACACAGGGGACCACTGCATCTTCATAACCCTCACTGCGGCGGAAGGGGAATTAATCATTGGCTCCACTTATTTAGCGCCTTCCATTAAAAACTTTGATCAAACTCTTGAAGATTGGCAACACTTAATTACACAACGAAGACCTTTCATCTGCAGAGGGGACTTCAATGCGAACTCTCCGCTCTGGGGAAGTCCTAGAGAGGACCTCAGAGGGGGGGATCTCATTGAATTTCTTGTCGTAAACAAACTTTCAATCATCAATGCCGATAATCGGAAACACACCTTTGTCAAAAAAACCAAAACAAGACAAACAATAGCAAAAGGCTTTCCAGATCATACATTAGTTAATCCACTTGCTAATCCAAACGTTCGCAACTGGCAAGTACTTGATACACATAATTTCTCAGACCACAAATACATCGAATTTAACTACAACACAACACCACTCTTTGCAGCACAACGAAGATTTAACACAAAACACGGAAACTATAAGAAATTCACCATGCAGCTTAAAGCCAGTAAACACTTCCTTAGAGACGCCCTTAACACAATCACAAACATTGAACAGCTTAATTCCTTCACAGAAAAACTTATAGCCACAATTCAATCAGCAGCGCGTTCCTCCTTCCGTCTCAAAACCCTTAGAAAATCTCCAACATACACATTCTGGACACCACAATTAAGAGCCAAACGCAACCAGCTAACAGCTCTTAGGAGAAAACTTAGATTGCTTAAGAACAACTGCAGTCCGCCTGAAACAATTAAACCACTGCAAATAAACTACAATAAACTCGCCGCGCAGTACAAACGTTGTATTCTTGACGCCAAGAGCACAGCCTGGAAATCTTTCTGCTCCAACCAAAAAGATCCCTTTGGTACTGCACATAAATTCTTCACGGGAAAATATTTCACGCCAGATGAAATTCTCCTTGAATTGCCCTCAGGCCAATCATCCAGACAGAGAAACCTAGAATTCCTTACAGAACAACTATTTGGCGAAACCGCCTACCCACAACATGACAATACAGATATCACCTTCTCTGCCCAAAACGACAAACCATTCACCAAAGCTGAGCTTCGGGACACCCTTAGCAAATTCAATGACAATAAAGCCCCGGGCCCGGACTCCATTGACTTTCGTCTGCTTAAGCGCACTTTTAAAACACTCCCAGAGATCTTTATCCGTTGGGCAAATCTCTGTCTCCACCACCAATATTTTCCCCTTACACTGAGGCAAGGAGAGGTAGTCTATTTTCTGAAGCAAGGGAAGACACCCTCTGAACCCACCTCATATCGCCCAATCTGCCTACTTCCAACCCTAGGTAAATTACTAGAAAAGCTAATCGTTAACAGACTAACTTTCTTCTTAGAATCAAACAATCTTCTACATGAACGGCAATTTGGGTTCAGAGAGGGCAGATCATGTGAAAAAGCATTGAATGAAATTCTATCTTCCTGCGCCTTAAAAATTAAAGAAGGAAAATACACCTCCCTTGTATCACTGGATATCAAAGGAGCATTCGATAATGTCGAATGGAGAGATATCCTACTACAGCTCTGTCTTCTAAACTGCCCAGGAAACATCGCTGGAGTCATCAGAACCTACCTATCGAATAGAAGCATTCTAGTCAACTGGGGAGCAGGTACATCCAGCCACAACCAACAGAAGGGATGCCCTCAAGGCTCATGCCTTGGGCCAATCCTCTGGCTCCTCATAGCAAACCTGATTCTTAAAGAATTAGATCGTTTAGGCTTTCTCCTCTTTGCTTTTGCAGATGACTTCAGCTTCATCTTCTCTGGTCGAAGTCGTCTGGATTTAGAACTTGAGGCAGCTTCAGCCCTTCCCTTTTTTTGCCAGCTCCTGGAGTCTCTACACCTGCAACTATCAGCTGCAAAATCACAAGCCCTCACATTCGCGACACCCTACAAACTAAAAAGGAAACCAACCATCAGAATTAATGGCATCAGTGTACACCATGTCTCCACCTTAAAACTTCTAGGCCTAACCATAGACCAACACCAAAACTGGTTTGCACACATAAATTACTTAAAACTTAAGCTCATTAACTACTACCACAACTCCACTAAATTAACATCTAAATCATGGGGTACTAAAAATACAATGTTAAAAATATGGTACACAACAACAACAGAAAAAATCATAACTTATGGTGCAGGAATTTGGGGAGGCCACCTAACCAAGGCAGCGCAAATAAAATTATTATCCATCCAACGCATGTTCCTACTGCAGATTTCTAGAGGATATAAAAGTATTTCTAGTGATGCACTAGCAGTCATTACCGGCATCCCTCCTATCACATTTACCATTCTATACGAATTTCAAAGGAATAACATCTTACACCTACATAATAATGCCATAACACAAATCCACTTCCCACATTTAACCATTCAACACAAGATACAGAGCTGGCAAATTCACCCAGCTGATGAAACTTCCCACTTCCAAGTTAACCCTAAATGCAATTCCTACTCCCCTTCCCACCGCTTAACAGTCTTCACCGACGGCTCATGCACCGAAACCGGCGTAGGCGCAGCTTTTTGTGCTACGGAAGGCGGAGTGCTGACTCACCGGTGGGCCTGCAGATTGGATAACTTCAACTCTATATATCAGGCTGAACTCTTTGCCATCCACAAAGCTCTAGAATGGATTTCGGAACAACAAACAACCATTGCAATCCCCATCTATAGTGATAGCCTATCCAGCCTGGAGGCAATCTACGCCTTCAGAACCATCAATCCACAAATCCACGAAATTAAAACCCAACTTAGTAACCTGCTACATAAGACTTCGCTAGGTCATGTGACAGCACACAAGGGGATCTTCGGCAATGAATCTGCGGACATGCTAGCAAAGGAAGCAACGACAAAAACATCCATAGACATCTCGCTACCTGCGCCCCACTCCTATATCAAAAGATCCCTTAAAATGCGCATGTTGCAGCAGTGGCAAGACCACTGGGACTACTCAGAGAAAGGAAGATATACCTATGACATAGTCCCGGCGGTATCTTGCAATCTTATTACTTTAACTCCCTCAACCACTGCCTTCCTAACGGGACACGGCCCTTTCGGGTCATATCTAAACAGGTTTAAAAGGGCCCGAACTCCCACCTGTGAGTGCGGCGCAGAGGCGTCAGCCTCACACTTCTATTTTAACTGCCCCCTTACAGCTCGCTGGCACATCCGTCGCCCCTCTTCTCCCCCTAGTGGTTGGCTTGATAATATTCTTTCCCGCCCAGCACTTTTAAATAAACTAAAAAACATCTTTAAGTTCTTGATGGATCTTTCTAATTTGACCCGCTCCTGAGAACATCATTCAATCTTAAACCATCTTCACTGCCCAGTGTCGCGTTGGAGGTATGTCTCTGGCAGTGAACTACCTGTAATGTACTATTTCCACCCCGCCCCCTGTCGCGTTTTCTGGCGGGTTCAACTCCAGCTAAAATATGTATTTTTTTTTTTTTTTTTTAAGACCTTAATAAAGGGACCGGGAGGGACATCTATGCTCTACAGATCTGGTTCCCAGTCTGAGCAGTCCCTCTTAGGCATTCAAAAGTTCTTAAAGCATGCATGCTTAATAACAAGCAATAAAGTTCGACATGTACAAAATATGTAATAACGCCTTTTACAACAAATGTATGCAATAATCCTTAATGAGTAATCTTCCATAATTCCAAGCCACAACGTAATAATAATCTCTATAATAAAACCGTAAGTCATGTGACTGTCATTAACAGTTCCGGGATGTCCGCTTCATGTTTCATATGCCAGGTGGCCATTTTATTCAAAATTATTTTTTGAAATAAAACTGCATGAAAGTTACATTTTTGGAAATATCGTTCAAAATAAATTAATATTTGAGAGACGACTTACATTCAATTATGTACAATATTCTGCAATAACTTCAGTTAAAATTAGGTTCGCAGTTCAAATTCTCTATCCATGAAAGTAAACAACAACAACAAAAAAAAAACATTCATTCGTCGTGAACGTTTAACATATTAAACCATGGAGGTAATCGTTCGTAAAACAAGTTCTCCACGAATGAATTAATTGGACCGGTAGCTGGTGTAAAAAAAAAATAATAATTCGCACCAGTGAGACAATCAAAGTTTACCATAATTATGTGCTATACAACTCAACTTACTTCCGGATCTTTTCTTGCCCTAAGCTGTATGTAAACAAATACAACTTATGTAATAATATTTAATGAATCAAATTTCGAAACGATTTGTTAGTTAATTTGGTATTTATGTGTTATGGGAAGAGAGCCAGAAAGAGAGATCACCGAAAATGATTATTAGTCACCAACCATATTTACCATTGTTAATGACCAATTGCGTTCAAAACAGTAATTTAATATACATTTATAAAATACATAATATCATTAAGTACTTTTATGTTATTTGGGCGCAAATCCCACCAATAGCATTTTTTAAATGGAACAGCATTCGCAGACGCGTTGAGGTTGGCCCGATTTTTGTTTTGCGCCATTTTGGCGATAAAACGCCATTTTCAGGTACCTGTTAATGATTGCTAAAACGGCATATTACTTTTATTTTATTATGAAATATTTTATTTTAGATTAAAAAAACACACAATTTTATTATAAAACATACACAATGATCAATTTATTATTAAACACACAATATTTAATTTATTATGAAACATACGGAATCTGCTCTATGGGGTTGCCACACCAAGTAAAATCTAGCCGAAACTGCCGGGTTGCCCACGCATAAAATCACCATTTTGGCGCCAAAATGATACGCCGGTGCGTCTGCGACAGTTGAACCCAAAATTACGTGTAATAATACGCAACCTGATTATGGCAAATTATTCAAGACATTTTTAGATGAGAATAATGATAGATTTTCTAATCTTCCTAAATCGAGTCTACAGCCAAAGTTAGCGAGAAACAAAAATATATATATTAGCAACAATATGGTATTTCAAAAAAACTTTCACAAAATGGACTTCATTGCATCAAATCTTATTAACTAAAATACGCCAATTGGCAATGGACCCAATTACGGAAAATTACTTAATATGTTTAAGAATCTCCGCATTAGCGAACATATTGCAACTGATAAGCAAACGGTCATGAAGCATAAATGCTTAAATGGATTAAGTGGTTTTTGTCAAGAAAGATGAAGTACATAATAACAAAAAATATGCGAAATGCTACCTACAATGATGGCAAAAGTTCTTGATTTGTCTATTAGAATCTTCCGGTTTGGCGAAGAATAAAAAAAAAAAAATTAAATTATGAATAAAAGTAACGTGTTACAATGCTTAACATGCATTTAAGGGAGACCAAACTGGTCGCCAGTGGCGGCTAGTGACTATAATAAATATTTTATTATAGTCAAATTATAAATATCTATACTATTATATAGAGAGGAAACGGTGACTGACTGACTGACTGACTGGGTGACTCATCAACGCCCAGCCGAAACTACTAAAGTTAGGGTCACGCAATTTGGACTGTAGATTGCTGTTATAGCCTAGGCAAGCAATAAGAAGAGATTTTTGAAAATTCCCCCCCCGAAGGGGGTTAAAGGGGGGGTTCGAATGTTTTAGGTCATTTTGCCATATCTCAGCAGCAGTTATATGTAGGAGCTTGAAATTCTAGAAAACAAACCTACTAAAAAATTGATTAAACACCTATTTCAGCGATTTTAGAAATTCCCCCCAGAAGGGGGTTAAATGGGGGTGGTCGAATGTTTTAGGTCATTTCGCCATATCTCAGCAGCAAATATAGGTAGGAGCTTGAAATTCCAGAAAACAAATCTACTAAAAAAATGATTAAACACCTATTTCAGCGATTTTAGAAATCCCCGCCAGAAGGTTAAAGGGGAGTGGTCGAATGTTTTAGGTCATTTTGCCATATCTCAGCAGCAGTTATAGGTAGGAGCTTGAAATTCCAGAAAACAAATCTACTAAAAAATGATTAAACACCTATTTCAGCGATTTTAGAAATTCCCCCCCCCGAAGGGGGTTAAACGGGGGTTGTCGAATGTTTTAGGTCATTTCGCCATATCTCAGCAGCAGTTATAGGTAGGAGCTTGAAATTCCAGAAAACAAATCTACTAAAAAAATGATTAAACACCTATTTCAGCGATTTTAGAAATTTCCCCCAGAAGGGGTTAAATGGGGGTGGTGGAATGTTTTAGGTCATTTCGCCATATCTCAGCAGCAGTTATAGGTAGGAGCTTGAAATTCCAGAAAACAAATGAGTAAACACCTATTTCAGCGATTTTAGAAATTTCCCCCCATAAGGGGGTTAAATGGGGGTGGTCGAATGTTTTAGGTCATTTCGCCATATCTCAGCAGCAGTTATAGGTAGGAGCTTGAAATTCTAGAAAACAAATCTTCTAAAAAAATGATTAAACACCTATTTCAGCGATTTTAGAAATTCCCCCCAGAAGAGGGTTAAATGGGGGTGGTCAAATGTTTTAGGTCATTTCGCCATATCTTAGCAGCAGTTATAGGTAGGAGCTTGAAATTCCAGAAAACAAATGATTAAACACCTATTTCAGCGATTTTAAAAATTCCCCCAGAAGGAGGTTAAAGGGGGGCTGTCGAATGTTTTAGGTCATTTTGCCATATCTCAGCAGCAGTTATAGGTAGGAGCTTGAAATTCCAGAAAACAAACGAGTAAACACCTATTTCAGCGATTTTAGAATTCCCCCCAGAAGGGGGTTAAATGGGGGTGGTCGAATGTTTTAGGTCATTTCGCCATATATCAGCAGCAGTTATAGGTAGGAGCTTGAAATTCTAGAAAACAAATCTACTAAAAAATGATTAAACACCTATTTCTGCGATTTTAGAAATTCCCCCCCCCCCCCCCAGAAGGAGGTTAAATGGGGGTGGTCGAATGTTTTAGGTCATTTCGCCATATCTTAGCAGCAGTTATAGGTAGGAGCTTGAAATTCCAGAAAACAAATCTACTAAAAAAATGATTAAACACCTATTTCAGCGATTTTAGAAATTCCCCCCAGAAGAGGGGTAAATGGGGGTGGTCGAATGTTTTATGTCATTTCGCCATATCTCAGCAGCAGTTATAGGTACGAGCTTGAAATTCCAGAAAACAAATCTACTAAAAAAATGATTAAACACCTATTTCAGCGATTTTAGAAATTCCCCCCAGAAAGGGGGTTAAAGGGGGGTGGTCGAATGTGTTAGGTCATTTTGCCATATCTCAGCAGCAGTTATAGGTAGGAGCTTGAAATTCCAGAAAACAAATCTACTAAAAAATGATTAAACACCTATTTCAGCGATTTTAGAAATTCCCCCCAGAAGGGGGTTAAATGGGGGTGGTCGAATGTTTTAGGTCATTTCACCATATCTCAGCAGCAGTTATAGGTAGGAACGCGAAAATCAGGAAAACAGATCTACTAAAAAATAATTAAACATGTATTTCAGCGATTTTAGAAATCCCCCCCGAAGGGGTTAAAGGGGGGTGGTCGAATGTTTTAGGTCATTTCGTCATATCTTAGCAGCAGTTATAGGTAGGAGCGCGAAAATCAGGAAAACAGATCTACTAAAAAATGATTAAACATGTATTTCAGCAATTGTAGAAATACCCCTCCCGGAGGCTGTTAAAGGGGGGGGGGGGTCGAATGTTTTAGGTCGTTTTGCCGTATCTCAGCAGCAATTTTAGTTAAGAGCACGAAATTAAGGAAAACAAATCTACTAAAAAATTGGTTAAACACGTATTTCAGAGAATTTAGAAATTTCCTCCCAAAGGGGGTTAAAAGGGTGTCGAATGTTTTAGATCATTTCGTCATATCTCTGCAGGAGTTTTAGATAGTAGCGCGAAAATCAGGAAAACAAATCTACTAAAAAATGAATAAAACACTTATTTCAGCAATTTTGGAAATTCCCCCCAGAAGGTGGTTAAATGGGGGGGGGTCGAATTTTTTAGGTCATTTAGCCATATCTTAGCTTTTATGTAGTAGGGCGAAATTAATTAAAACAAATCTACTAAAAAATTGTTTTAACACGTATTTCGGCGATTTTGGAAACTCCCCCCAGAAGGTGGCTAAAGGGGTATTCAAAAGTTTCGGGTCATTTCGCCATATCTCAGCAGCGGATTTAGGTAGGAGCGTGAAATTCAGGAAAACACATCTACTAAAAAATGGATAAACACGCATTTCAGTGATTTTAGAAATTCCCCCCGAAGGGTTTTAAAGGGGGTGGTTTCGAAAATTTTAGGACATTTCGCCATATCTCAGCAGCTGTTTTATGTAGTTGCGTGACATTCAGGAAAACAAATCTACTAAACAAATGATTAAACACGTATTTCATTGAATTTAGAAATCTCCCCCCCCCCTCCGAAGGTGGTTAAAGTGGGATTCGAAAGTTTTAGGCCATTTCACCATATCTCAGCAACAGTTTTTGGTAGGAGCGCGAAATTCAGGAAAACAAATGTAATAAAAAAATTACATTGTCTACCCGTGCAAAGTCGGGACGGGCCGCTAGTAAATATATAAAAGTATAAATATTTTATTATTAGGGTGCTTTCATCATTAATGGCACGATATTTTTTCGGCGGCTGAAAGTTATAAGTAACTCTGTTGCTTTAAAAAGATTGTTTACTTAATCGTAAATTGCTTTTGTAAAAAATTGCTTACAGACTTTTTTACATTGTTTAATCAAGTTGCAAAAGGTAGCAAGGCCGAATGAAAAGAAAGTGTTAGATATCGGGAACATTCTTCAATTACTTTTGAATAATGTCTTAAATAAATTTCAGCAAAATCCTTGATTTTTTTTTATCAGAAAATTCTGAAAACTTTTACAACCACATCACTCAAGCTGTGACAAATCAAACCAATGAACTACGAATTCTTTATCTTCATAAACAAGCAAGTAAGTTGACTCCTAAACCAAGTATGATTCAACAGGTGGTAAAAATACCAGAAGTTTTCATATCCGTATAAAAATTAATTTTTACTTCCTTTTCAGCAGTGTAACGATACATGTTTGGATAATATTGAAAACGGTTAACATAAAAGAAAAAACAATGTCAAGAGAGCAGAAATTGGTAAATAAAATGTAAGTTTTTACCGAAACAAAGACTTTTTTTTTTTACCTATTTTGTTTTTTCAAATAATGGTGAATATTTTTGATTTATTCTTTTACAAGCTGACCCGCCCGGTGTTGCCCGGGCTCATGACAATAAGCGTTACATATAACTAAAATCAGTTTTGAATGATATTATATTTTTAGACGAAAATCTTTCCAAACGAACCTAATGTTGAGGCTCCACTGCCTTCGGCAACGTACACCAAGCGTGGTACTCACGCTCCGATCTGTTTTTGCAAACGAACCTCGAATTTGTATGATTTTATACACATTAAAGGAAAATCATTCGAAATGAGCTAAAAGGACATCGTTATAGTGATTATTTAATTCCTGAGTTTTAGATATATTAAACTTTCAAATCTGACGAAAAGTTCCGGAGAAAACACAAATAATATAAACATGACTCTCACTATTTTAAAACACGAAATGATATTTTCCAGTATTGACAACATTTATTGAACATTTAGATGTTTACTGGACATATGCAGAAACAAAAACCCCTCCGGAAATGTTCGAAAGCAGAATTCTCTTAAAATGGGAAGCGATATTTTGAATGGCAATGAATGAAAAAAAAATTCTGGCAATTCCGTGAAATGACGTCCAGAAAATATTATTTTGAAATATTAAATATTGATATTTATGGAAACAAAAAACATCGTTAGAACCGGAAAAGTACCGGAAATAAGTGGGTATTTTTTTCAGATTTTTTTCTGCGGAATTTTTGTTAGGTTATTGAAGCTGGCATTTTAAAAATTCAGAAAAAAAAGAAAATGATAAGATCGAACGCGAATCGATCTCTAAGAATTATATACAAATTTTTAAATAGTATTTTTGGAAACCAAAGGTACCTCCAGCATTAGAAAAGTCTGCACTAAATAAGCGTTTCGTATTTCGTCCGGGAAGTAGATGCGGCAGTTCCTAAATGTCGGGATCAACTTGAAAAGGAAACGGAAAACACAAAAACCAACATGGAATGGAATATAAGGACCTTTGTAATGGACCTTAATAGTGGAATATAAAGACCTTTTTTTTTTTTTTTTTTTTTTTTGTAAAAATTAATTTATTTTTTAATTATTAATATTTTATTTTATTTATTTATTTATTTTTGTAATTATGCGAGATACCCCGGGATCGTTATTTGAAATGTAGAAAAAACTGAACGCTTTATTTTTGTGTGCGTGAAAATCCTAGGAAAGCCATAAAGGCGTCGACACAGTCGACGGTAAGACGAAAGTTCGCCATTTCGTGATGTTCATTAGGGATTTTAATTATTATCTCTGATAATTATCAAACAATAAAAAAATCTGAGTCTTACGTACATTCGAACCCCCCCCCCCTCCTTTCGTCTATCCTCATCCGAATTTTCAGACTCTATGTGCGATAAATTTCCCTAGTCATTGCTAACAGACTGATACACGGACAGACATCTTTCTTTTATTAATATAGAATCGTGCTCGAACACAAAGATATACAGCAATGCACATTATTGTAAGAACCTAAAAGAGAAAATCGTTACATATATGTTATCATTATTGATTTTTCAGTTGTAAATAAATGTTACGGAAAAAGGAATTTTTTATATACTAAGAGCAACCAGTCGTTATAATATTAGGCGTATTCATTTAAGTAATTACTTTTTACATATAATTGTGTATGGGTTTTATTGGTTTCAAATAGCATTTAATGTAACATTTAAATAGCTTTCTTTAATGTGCGTACAACATGCATTGTTTCAACATACTTTCACATAAAACTTAGAAAACTTAGAACTTAATAAATGGTTTATTTATAGCTATAAACTAAAAACTAAAAAGCTTAGAAAAATGATTTATTTGCTTTAACTTTAATGAATTTCAAGATAAAAAGTGTATTTTATGTATGTATTTAAATGCATGAATTGAGGTTTTTTTCTATTTCTGATTTTGATAAGACGTATAATCGAAAAATGAAACTTTAATGTTATTTCAGAAAGTTGTTTTATTACAACATTTACTTTAATTGTAAATAAAATCCTCAATGCCTACTATTAATTAATATAGAATACGTAATATTATTAGGATAAATTATCTTTTTTATTAGTGACAATATCGTTATTATTGACAATTAATTGCTTTAATTTCGCAGTGCCAAAATTAACTTAATATCATAAAATTAAAATAAAATATCCGGCGTTACCTTTGTGAGTGTCATTTTCTTTGAACGGGTCTTTTCTTTAGACAAAATCATAGCACAGAAGTCAAAGACTCTAAAGAACTAGTAATACCAAAAGAAATGAATAAAGCAATTTTGATGCAAATGATAAGCAATTTTTTGATAAGTACTTATTATAACCAGGGCTTTACAAATCTGATAAAATTTGGTAGCCAGAATCAAATTCTAGTCGCCAATAACAAATACCCCCTTCCCGTCCCCCTCATTGATTTTTAAACAAAAAGGTTTTATATGAATTAATTGAGAAAAAATAATAACAAGCATAGTTTAGAATTATTAGTTGCATAGTTTAGAATAGTACATAATTTAGAAAAATAATATAAACTAAATTTTTTAATAAAACATATCAAAATTATATATTTCTGAAAAAAAAAAAGAAGTAAAAGAAATAAAGAAAAGAAAAGAAAAGAAATACTGTAAAGGCTGAATTAACAGAAATGTTCGGAAAATGGCTGATTGCAAATGCTTCAAATGTCAAGAGAGTTGAGTGCTACAAAATCTATATCTGATGAGGGGAGCATTGATAAAATTGTGAAACAGGAAAACAATTTTTTTTTTTGCTTTTTTTCCTGTCGAAGTCAGTCTAATTATTCTGATTTTATTATTTTAAAATTCGAAGTTGAACTTATTTTTGCCAAAGGAAAAATAAAAGTTAAAAATATTTTATGTTTGAATATAATTTCTAAGTTTATTTCTTAAATGGGGGGGGGGGGCATTTGTGTTCATATCTTAAACCAATTTTTATTTATTTTTTAAATGAAAAAGAAAGAAGGAAAGAAGAAACCGCCTCCGGATTAAATAATTTGGTCGCCAGATGAAAAATCTTGGTCGCCAGTGGTGACCTGGCGACCGCATTCGTCAAGCCCTGATTATAACTATATAATTATATTTCATAATAATAAAAAATATTGCATTATGTTGAAATAAGATACTTATTTTTGATATTCCGATTCATTTCAATTTATAAATATGAACTGTACTGAGAGTTAGCATTATTTTAAGAATTTTTCATAAAATGTATTCAAATATTATTTTACAAATAAGGAGTTTATTCAAACGGAAATAATTTTTAAAGAATATGTTTTCCTTCCCTAGATATTTAAAATTCCTTTTTACATATTTATGAGTTTTTCAGATAGAGAATTGCAAGCCCTGCAGTATTGAATTCGCATGGAGTTTGGTTTTATAAAAAATGATACTGTAAAATATGTGGAAAAATTCTGAAAAGATATTAAATGAGCATTCATGAAAATATATTAAATTTATTCATATCTAAAGAGCAGCATCTAAACATTCATAATAAAACCTTTAAGTTGAAATGAACAGATTTTATATGCTTTATGTTTTCTGGATGAATTTTCTATGCCAAATAGATGGATTCTTTTCGAGTAAAAGATATTTGTACCATAAAGCAGAAACATAGGTTTAATAATGCATTTTTTTGCTGATTTAATTGCCTACGGAAGCATGTACTATACCTGTTAATACATAACTGTTTTATTTCTAGAATACAAGATTTTTAATAATCATATTAAAATCGAACTCAGTTAATACGAGAAGCAAGCTAATTATAAAAGTCCCCATATTAATCGTTACTCGTAATACTCGTAAAGATAATAAAAATCCCTGAAACGCACATATAATTAATTAATTGCTACAATTAATTGCTTTAATTTCGCAGTGCCAAAATTAACTTAATATCATAAAATTAAAATAAAATATCCGGCGTTACCTTTGTGAGTGTCATTTTCTTTGAACGGGTCTTTTCTTTAGACAAAATCATAGCACAGAAGTCAAAGACTCTAAAGAACTAGTAATACCAAAAGAAATGAATGACGTACTGTAATGCAAGTGATCACCTGCCTTTTCGTAGAAAAAATTAGCTAAAATTGCAACACTCACTGCAATTTACGACTGCTGATTTTGCATACCCTTTTAATTTACTAGTGTAATAAGATATATGAAAAGCCTGGTTAATATGGACTAGAGTCCGAATTCAACGAAATAAGCAAATAAAGGTTTCCTTCTAATTCCTTTTAATTTACTAGTGTAATAAGATATATGAAAAGCCTGGTTAATATGGACTAGAGTCCGAATTTAACGAAATAAGCAAATAAAGGTTTCCTTCTAAGCAAAATTATCCTTCTATTTCATCGCTCATTTGTAAATATTACAAAGGTTTGTTTTGTATCGTTGTTTTTGGATCTCAATGTAAAACAAATTACTCATGAGTGTAATAAGTTATTTCAATCTTTCAGTGAAATATTTTCAAAATACTACTCAAAATTTTAAATTTTATAGGAAATATAGGTTGCTTACAATGGAGGATATGCTGATAACTGTAGTTCAAACAAATATGGTGGTGGTGGGTCAAGATGACGAGGATGACAGTGATATGGAAGATTATGAGAGTAAATGTTGCGTTCTCTGTGGGTAACGGTGCAATGATAAACTCTAGGTACAATGCGTCATAATGCGTCATGTACACATTTTTGGTTGGTGCAGATAATTCTGGTTGGGATGTAGATAAAGACAGACTCAGACACTGGCGATGTGATGTTTGCCTTTGATTTTTCCACGTATTTTGAATAAATGATGAAGGTGTGTGGGATGTTGTAAAATATGTTGAATAAAATTTATAGGTTACTTGATAAATATTGTTATCTATTCGTCATTTTGTCCCATATGTGGTGCAAGGTTACAAATATGACTTTCCATCTGAAAACTTATTTTTTTTCTTTCTTTGAGGGCAGATAAAAACTTTCAAATACTTTATTTTGGAGAGAAAAGTTTTGTCCATATCAAGTACAGTTATATAATCCATTTCATAAGTTCAGGAAAAATCTTGGAACTTTAGCTGTTCATCTAACTCTCCTCTGCCCTATTTCTCTTTTCCCTTATTATAAGAAATCCCAAATAATGAACTTATATTTTAGAATTTGCATCTCGTTATTTAGCCTGAGGTGACCTATACAAACAGGGCATGCCTTTGTTATGAAACAGCCTTGAAGTGAATAGAACAGCAACCTCAATGAGACTAGGTACAGCTTCTTTCTGTCAAGTATTTGCTGGATCTGGCAGTCCACAAACTGCATTCTTCACTAGACATGTTAAACTAACATTTCTAAGTGCTGTAAGTATTGTATTTTACTTTTTAAGACAGTTTGTAGTAAAGACTATGTTATTTCCAATGTACATCAGACACACGTTTTGATAAAACAAAAACAATTTTTGAGACATTTTATATCACAGAATATTTTTTTATTTAATCACTTTTCGAATTATCCGGATTTGTACATATCTGGATTGCGTCCGATTTTAAAGAAACTGCACTACAAACCAAAATAAGTGTACAGTTTTATTAATAACAAAATTGAACTTTTATAGAGTAAAAGTTTAATGGAAGAAACAATTCATGCCCGAGAAACACGCTTAACAGTGAATAGTATGCAGTAAAATGCAATTATTTGAATTCTACACATGCAGATCACCAAATATCCGAATCCGTAACAGGAAGTAAAAAAAAAAATGCATGTTCAAAAATTAAGGAATAAAAAGAAAATAAATAAATAAATAAAAACTTGAAAGTTGTATGTATTCGCCTTAGAGTGATACAGTTTTTTTACAGCCTGACAGGAAGAAATGCATTTTTTGTACCAGAAACACTGAAAATTCATAAGATTCAAAGTATCATAACTCCATGTTTTTATCGTAAATAAATTGATTTTTTGTTTCTATACATTCTAAAACATGGAGAATGTTTTACTAAATATAAATTATAGGACTCAGGAATCGTATAAAAATTTTAATTTTATAACTGTCTAAAATACAGCTATATTGGCATAAATAAAATTTCATATGACGAATAACAAGATTTCAAAGAATTTTGAATTGGAACAATGCCTTTAAAACTAACAATTTAGGATTTTGCTTATTGGTGAAAGATAAGAAGAGACACCATATATAATGAGTCTTAGAACACACAATAAAGTAAAATAAATTGAAAAGGGATTAACTCACGAAAATAAAAATTATTTTAACCTTATTGCAATAATTTGTACATGTTATATAATAAAGTAAAAAAATGAATAGAATTTTATCAAATAAGTAGAAATAGATAATGGGTATCTAAAAGCGTATATGTTTAATATAATACTTTAAAAATGCTGCAAAAATCTTCATTTTCTGTGCTTCATGCTCATAATAAATTGTGTATTGAAGTAATCAGACATCGGACCAGATAAATTATCTTTTTTATTAGTGGAAAGGAATCATATGCGAACGTTCATAAACATAATTTTTCTTTTTATAGCTTTAAGGCAGGCCTTGTATTTTCGATGTAATTGCAAATCAATCTTTGATGGCAGGAAAGCTGCGAAGAAAAATAAATATCATGTTTATTATGGCGGCTATACTAGATATTTCTCCATATCTGTAATGAAGGAATGCTGTATATGATATAAGGAAAAAAATATGGGAAAATCTTCGGAAATATATTATTATACTTCAGAAATCATAAGTCTCTGAATGTATTATCATTCTGAGCAAGACAATTATTTTTCAATTAAGCAATATTTATTTTCTGAAATTACCTAATATGATTTATAATTTTTGAAATACGAAACAGTAAAATTATTTATATTGCTAATAAAAAAGGAGAGATGGTAAAACTATATATTTTTAATGAGTTCCTGAACATGAATATATTAACCTACAAATAAGATATTAACCCATACTTATTTTGTATAAAACATAACGTTAATTAAATAAAATAAACTGATTTTCAGTTGATATATTTTTTAGGAATATCATTAAAGATCTACTGTTATCTTACATTAAAATATGAATTGAACATTGCTTAAATAAAAAGATATAAAGATGTTGACAATTAAGATGTTACTAGGCGCAGTACAATATAGACAAATAAAACAAAGGTTCAAGCACCAGAACATTCTAACAAATTACAGACGAGTTTACGTTGCATTCAGATGACCGTTATCATTGCAAATGATGATGGTATTTTGGCCCATATACGGTTTCGTGTTATAGGATTTTTGTTTATTGCTGAGCAATCCAATCTTGTTTAAAACACGTTGTTGTACTGCACTACTTATTATCTTAATTGTCAGTTATCAAGCTACAATGGGCTTTGTGTTATAGATTTTATTCTCTTTATTGCTGAGCAAGCCAATCTGTTAAGTGTCATCCAACTGGGAGATTGGGTCACCAATTTGTTTATTTTTATATTTTAATCAGGGAGAAAAAAACTAGTGAACCGTTTCTATCAACAACTGGCTAAAAAGCTGAAATCCCTGAATCGACTGACAAGAAGAGGTCCAAGCTTGGTAATCACAAATGTCGATTATTTTTATATATGTTGTAGGGTAGACGCCTCTTAGTCTCAAGTTCAACGGATTTTACACAATGCTCCTTAGTTCTCGAGAAATAAGAGTTCTAATATTATAACACAACTTAAATACTTACTTTGTAACAAAATTACTCCGTTGGTCGTAGCTCAGTTGTTATATAGCGTCTAGCCCCTGCACTTTGGCCCCGATTTCAAAAAAAGGATCACTCTGCGCGCATGCGTGCTTGTCTGATACTTTAAAATTTTTTTCTAAGCCATTTCAAAATGAGTGCGTATATCTCTGTGGTATGTCATTTCTCTTTCGTTCTATGGTCTTGAGTTCGAATCACAGCAGTGGAAAGTTTCATTTTTCAGTATTTATTTGAGTTATAAAAAATAATTTGAATAAAAAAAATGTAAAGTTTCCATTTTTCAACATATAAGCGATGGAAAGTTTGAAAAAAAATGGAAATAAATATGAAATTTGGTTATAAATGAATTTCGTACATTCTAGAGAATGCTGTACAGCGAGTTTCATGCGTCCAGTGATGTTTTTTTTCGGTTAATGTACGCGAAGCGTACATACACAAGCTATTGACCGCGGCTTGAATGAATTTCGTGCATTCTAGAGATTGCTGCAAAGCGAGTTTCGTGTGTCCAGTGATGTTTTTTTTAATGTTAAAAATTGTTTTTTGGATGTTAAAAATTCGCTTTAAAACGCTATAAAATCGTTAAAAATCCTTAAAAATTGAAAAATCCGGAGGAAAAAAATGTAGTTTAGTAAAAGTCTGAAATTGAATTTCTTTAAGAATGTTAAAAAAAAATTTAAAAAAATAATGAAAATTGCGAAAGAAAATATTTAGTTATATTACGCTAAATGTTTTAAATCAAAATCCTTTTACGAATTTTAAAAAACTGCCGCGGAATGGAATAAAATTAATTTGGACCTTTCCACTCTCTCACAGCAGATCACGGCACGCATGCGCGCAGAACGTTCCGTTTTTTGAAATCGAGGCCAAAGTGCAAGGGCTAAACGCTTGTAGTTGTTATGACGCCTGCTTGTTGTTCCAGAGGCTTGAGTTCGAGACCGGAAAGCGCTACATTTCTTTTTCACATTTTTTTGTTTTACATATATAATTGTAATTATAATTTAATAATCTGTATAAAAATTATAATATTGTGCATTAATTATGATGTTAACCTATTTATTTTTTATATGTAACTAAATCGTTGTATAAAACATCATTAAACAGTTAATTTTTTTAAATCACTTTTAAAATGTATTTCATATAAACTTTATCGATGCGATGATATTGAACAATTGTGTCAATCCATGATTTTAAAGAAGCATCTTTTATATATTGTCTTAACAATGGAAGTCAATGTGATCATAATACTACTCTGTTTTTAAAGTAAGAAGCATAATTATATTAAAAATTAACATAAGAATTAAATGACAATATATATTTTTTGCATAATTTTTAAATTTGTAATACGTGTGCTTGCGCTTTGAATTATTTTGCTTACTCATTTATCTTCTTTCTGCATTTATTTTTATTTTATTTGAAAATGTTTTATTTTACTATAACTAGAGGGCGCCACAACAGACTTTGGTTATTTCTTTTTTAGTTTGGTCTCAGGTGATGGTTTGGTGCAGTTAAGTGGTTCCTGTTTGCAATCTTTATCGCACAAGTGCGTATCGTTCTATAACAGTTTATAATCGTATACAAATGGAAGAAGCAAGCTGTAGTTCACAAGGAGATCAATCTGAAGTGTGTCGGGAGAACGGTTTTGGAATTTTTACTAGCCAATAATAGATGCAAAAAAAATCTCTTTAAATCATGAAAAATGTTTAATAATGGTTTAAAAATCAAAAATGCTAAATTAAAATTTAAATATGTTAATATTTTAATTAATGTACGATATTAAAACTTTTAATTGAGATTATTAAATTATAATTACAGGTATATTTATAAAACAAAAAAGAAATGAGAAAATCAAATGTAACGTATTCCGGTCTCGAACCCCATCCTGCGAATCAATGAGCAGACGCCGTAACAACTACGCTACGGCCAACGTAGCAGTTCCGTCACAAAGTAAGTATTTAAGTTGTGCTTTAATATTAGACATCTTATTTCTCGGAAACTAAGGAGCGTTGTATAAAATCCGTTGACCCTGAGACTAAAGTTCTACCCTACAGAATATATAAAAATAATCAAAATCTGTGTTCACCAAGCCTAGCCCTCTCCTTGTAAGATTATTTGTTCAGTGTAAACAACAGAGTATCATCCATCAGTTCAAACTCATAAAATGCAATATTTCTGGTTGCTCCTTTGTGAACAAGGCTGTATACCATTATTTGTGCCATAAATAAACTCGTCTTACCATTTCAAAAATTGTAATTGAACTATATGAACTACATTTAAAATTAGCGGTTAACCTTGCTAATTTCATGTCTATTGATTCAAATATCTAGGACCATATTGCAAAATATTCCAGTAAACATTCTTAAAAACTTAATACTAAATTTACTCGTCTTCTTAATTCAGAATATTCCATGCTACTTAACCGTTTACAGGCCGAATTCTGATAACAATATAATTATAAATTTTTCCCCTATATTACAGCTTTTAATGTCTTAGTTTAGCCATATCAATTCAGAAAATAACGAAAGAAATTATTTATACTTTTTTTGGTTGTTCCCATTTGGGAACATTGGCCGCATTTGATTATACATTGGTTAAAAATGTACAACACTTTATTTTGACAAAAATTAACAAAATTACTAATATTTCTTCTTAAAATTAAACACTATTAAAATAACACAATTTGTGAACTATAATTTAAAATGCTACATACTTCTCGATGTTATGATATTCAATGATATACAGGGGAACTATGAAAATGAATCCGTTTCTTGCATTCATTGTATTCCCATCTTGCATTTATTCCACATTGTGCACATCTACCCTGAGAAGTTCTGATCATGTAATGCCCATCCGTCTTTCTTAGTGTTACAGGGTTGGTCTTGATCGATCACTTTTTTTCTTGGCTTAATTCGTAAAAGGGCAATTGTGACTTCTTGGCGAAATTCTAGGTGTGTAATTTGGCTATTCCGAATTCGTGTTGCCTTGTGTAATAGCCATACAGCAATGACAACCATATTGAGTGCATTTCCAAATAAATTCCACCACCATTTCTTATTACAAATTTGAGGTCGATAACTACTCAGCATTTTGTCTAACACCTGCCATTTCAGAATTATATTCATGAATCAAACGTGGTTGTTGTACATCAACTTTTTTCTTTTTTCCATGTGAATATATTTCAGTTGACTGAAGTGGTTCCTGACAGCTGTAATTTGAAGCAACAGTTACTACAGATCTGTTATTTCACTGGCACATGTAAACTGATCCGTATAATCGGTAATCAAATGTATCTATTTCCATTTTTCGCAGCTCTTTACAAGGTATTACAGGACAATATGCTGCACAGTTTTCTTGAATAGTTCCAGTTGATTTTATATTTCGCTCTGCCAGATTCTTCAGCAAATCATATGAAGTAAAGAAATTGTCAAAAGAGACTTGAAGTGGGTTGATAACAATCGACAAAAGACTATTGACAACTCTGGTTCATAATGATCGAGTTTCATCTGATTGTTTACCTGCATAAATTCCCATTCTGTATGGATATTCATTGATTCCACAAATCATCCAAACTTTAAACCCAAAATGAATTGGTTTCCCGAGGATAAACATTTTACAGAGGATATTTACACATATTGCGAACGATTTTGACAACAAAAATAAAATACATAAATTAAAACAATTATTTTTAATATGTTCTATCTGGTAGCCCTTGTTGTGGACTATCATATTGCAGCGGAAGTTCCAAGATTGTAGGGCTTTTCGTGAAACTGCAAGTTGAATTTAGTTCCATTCCTCCACCACACATTTCCAGAGTCTACTCAACGTAGTTGGTCAGCGTTTCGCAAGAGCTTGGGACTCTTTTAAAGAGTCCAAAGGCGCAGTAATCCATTGGTGAAACATCTGGTGACTTGGAATATGATTAAACGGTATACACTTGATTCCAGTTTCTCTTGTCAATTTGTCTAGAAATACGACTGTACTTTTGGAAGTATGACAGCTCGCTTTATACTGGCGGATCTAAACACTTTTAACGTCTGTAGTATAAAGTTTTGGAATTTCTTCTTTAAAAATAGGAATTAGAACATTGTTTTGATAATAAGTAGAGTTAATTTTGACGTGCTTCTCAACTTTTCTTATCTTTATTTTTCCTTTGTAAGAAATTCCAGCAATCACCATAAATTCTTTTGAGAAATTTTCTTTGCAGTGTTTGAAATAAAGTTGTAAGTATTTTTTATATTTATGATATGATTTATGATATGATTTTGATTTGATAAGAAAAAATATATAACCTTTAAGCCACTTTTCTTTCGCGTGCCTTTCAGTAGCACATGATATTTTTTCATAGCTGTCAATATTTCAGTTATCACGTTATTACATGTTACCAGATTTTTTCCCCTGTTGTTTCTCGTTGTTTTTAATTTAACATCTTCTTAACATCCTCTTAATTTAACATCAGAAACGTTCCCAATGTGTGTAAACACCCTCTGTAGAAGAATGGTTTACATAATATGGAACCATTGATTCATCTTTGCTGAATTTATTATGTAATATTTCAAATTGAAGGAATTTCTTATTCAGTTCATCATAATTTGGTTGAATCTTACCCAGTTTATCACCAGGTTTCAGTAAAGAATTATCCATCAAATGAAATTTTCTTTTTAAATCTCTATATTGTTTCCTTGACATGATGGAAAAGTTTATAGGCACAGATGTGTTTTCAGACGTATTCCAATATTCACATTCCGACGGCCCATGGTGGTACCCACTCAATAAAAGTCAACCAAACAAAATGAGCAATGTCTTACCAATCCATTTGTAACTTCACACCGTCCTGAGAAGCATAATTTGTCGTTATCTCTGCTAAATAACCAAAGTACTCCTGTGTTATAAATTTAAAAAAAATATCAACAGTTCATGCTTCCAATAATTCCGGAAAATTGTCGCAACATTTTTTTTCAAGAGGGTCACTTTGAAAGACCCGATCAAACGCTAAACGTTTATTCCATTCAGGCAGCGCTTGTTTCCTTCTTGTTTGCTTTCCACTCTCTCCTGTTCCTTTTCTGTTACCATTATTTTTAGGAGCTGTTTGAGCACCAGAGATTATATTCGAAGAAGTGGGCTCTGTGACAGGTTAATTACTAATTTCAGCAATGGATAATTTCTTTGAAAAAAAAAATCACACACTTCCACGCACATCTGCAAGTATAACTGGATACAAAATATTATCGTCAAAATCCTTCTCTTCAGAGATGCGTTCATTTTCATCCGGAGAAAGTGGGCAAATTTCCAGCTCTTCATCAGCAATATCAGATCCATCACAATTTCTCAGAGACATAAGATAATCAACAGCTTCCTATACATGATTTAATTGCTTTTCCATATTTTTTCTAGTTTTCTATATTTCTTTCGTAATAACCGACAGACAGCAAAAAACTGACCAAATAAAACAAACTGAAAACTATTATCTAACTGAAGAGCGAAATCCTAATGAAAAGCATTGAAGAGAAATACCCTTCTATTATGGGGATTCCCCTTTGCTGCAGGAAGGTTCCATTTCACTGAAAGGGGTGGACTGGCATTCTTTGGGCCCCGTCTCTACAAAGAACCTCGCCTCTATTCACATCTTCAAGCCCGCTAAAGGTAACAGATAATGAGTCGATGAACGTGCCCCGAATGTCACCCGAACGTAGTTTGTCAGTTCTCTATTACAGCACATAACGGACTCATGC
Organism: Maratus michaelseni; assembly: GCA_963931845.1. NCBI lineage: Eukaryota > Metazoa > Arthropoda > Arachnida > Araneae > Salticidae > Maratus > Maratus michaelseni. The sequence goes on along the minus strand of OZ007592.1, from coordinate 176,779,458 downwards.
CAATGTTCCCATTTAGGAACATGATTACTGCTTGACAACCTGTGCAAATGTAACAAACTATTTTTTGTTTTCTGGTATTGTATATTGTTCTTGAGTGTTTTATCGAATTGTAAAAACCCTTAGATGCCTAGCGGTCAAGTGTAAGTAATATAAAAAGAAAACTGTATTTTTTTTACAGAAAGTAATGAATTTAACTTTTTTTTATCACTGTGATAAAAGTTTAAATATAATTTTTTTTTTCAAAAATTCAAATCAACCTTATATTTTATAGGAAAAGTAAGAATATCGTTATTATTTTTTAAAATATATGTTTTGCAATCGGAACAAAAGAAGACATGTTCCCATGGGGGAATATTGGCTATTAAACGGTTAATGGCCTTCCTACCATGAATCAAAATTCAGTCATAAACCTTTTTAGGGCAGATATATTGGAAATACAGTTATCAATACTCATTTGTGAAACTCAACTCAAACTTCGCAATTTCTAAAAAAACTTCATTCCGTCAGTTAATTGCCACATTTGAAAAAACCTTTTTACATAGTTGCTTAACTGAAATACAAAAATGAAAATCTGCATCGTGTAATTCTTGATAAGGTTAATTTAAATTATAAAAATACTAAATTTAACTCATTTTTCTCTTGAAGACTGCCTTCAATGGTCTTAAAACAAATGATAATAGTGTCAGTATGAAAGCAGATAAGGGAGGCAAGATTTTCATCCTTGATAAAAACCATTATGTTCGCGGCGTGAAAAATCTACTCAATGACGGTCCGTACAGACTTCTATCTCGTTCGTGACCCATTCTCACAAGAATGATCATGAATCATTATATATTATTAAGTCTTGGTCTCTACTTTCAAAGCCTACTAAGTTTTCTATTTCTCGATCAGTGTGAGTGTAAGATTTTATGTCCTTCCAAAAGTACGTTAAACTAATATACCTTTTCATCCCCATTCATTCCAAGATTGGCACCGCCTTTTACCGCTTAGCTAAATATCTGACCATAATATTTTCTCCTCCACTTTTCACCAATTTGCATACTGCAAAGAATTAAGTCACTTTTCCCAAAGTAATTGAGAATTTACACTTTATTAGTCTTACTATGATCTTCTTTGAAATAAAATCCCTATTCACGAATGTTCCGACAAGTGGTGCCCTCTATTGTCTAGAAAAAATACTTCGCGGATTCCATTATACGCATTTTGAACAGCATGTGTTATTATTGCTTACTCACACATGTCTGTCTAAACCATCCAAACCCCTTTTGCATCTCAAGACAACTTCTACAAACTATCTTACAACTTACACATGGCCTACCCTTGTCTCTGATCCTTGCAGAAATTTACATGCACTGATTTGAGAGAATGCACCCTCTTTTATAAATTCTCTTTTCCTTTCTGGACTAACTATGTTGATGACACATTCATCTTAATTGACACCTCTCTTCACAATACTGATAACATCCTTAACATTATGAACTCGATCGACAGCAATATTTAATTCATTTATGAAATAGTAAATACTAGTTCACTCCCTTATCTGGATACCCTTGTCACTCTTACTGAAAAAAGGCTGAATCCGTCATCATGCTACATCCGTCTATCACATAAGTTTCGCTGTCCCTCTACAAACCCATACTCGTTCACATCATTATCTCAACCAAAAAAGGATCGTTTTGTTTACTTTTATATAATAAATCATGCCATACACATTGGCTATGATTCTCAGTCATCCAATTCTGAAATTCAATATCTTAAAGCTATTGCTATTGACAGAAATTACAACAACTCTTTAATTATAATTACTGATTTATTAAACTACAGCCTTCTCGGTATTTGTGTTCAATTCAATATTCTTGTATTTTCCATTATTAGAATTGTTTTACCTTACTTTCTAAAATTCAGCTTTTACATTACTAAAATTCTTAAACAACATGGACTTCAAAATAATTTTTCCGATGTCAACCAGCTTATTCTTTTTAAACTGAAAGTTTCTATTGAGATATCTTATTCTTGAGGTATCTACAGCATTAATTTCTAGTGTGTTCTTTCCTATATTGGACAAACCAAATGAGGTTTAAAATATCGAATTAAAGAACACAAATAATAGTCCAAAGCATGAAACTAACAACTCAGCCATTGCGAAACATTGCTGGGAGATGAACCGAACCACACCTTTGACTTTAACTCAACTAAAATTATCTCAAAACCCACATCTAAACTTTAACTTAAATTTCTTAAGGCATTCCTTATCTAAAAAAATAAAAAAAAATATTGTTAATTGTGACTCCGCTATTCCCACATTGTCAGATTGTTGTAAATACACTATATAATAAATAAATAAATAAATAAATAATAATAATAATAATAAAATAACGCACTAAAAATGAGTTGTCTGGTTGCAACAAACATTGGTATATCTCAAGAACATACACAGAAATGAAAACGATTAAAATTTTAGAGTGATTGAATGCTTTAATACATAGTTTGATCATTATAAAGTTAGGAAATCAACAAGGCATTGGCCCACCTCTGGTCTGGATGCAAGGTGTCACCCCTCGGGCGTAGCATAGACTGATAAAGTTCCCGGATGGTGAACTGAGGGATATCTTGCTAAATTCTCTCCAACTGTCGGGCTAAATTGGCAGCTTTCTGGAGTAGTTTTCTCACGTCCAAAATAAATGTGCTCTATCAAAGAAAGATCAGGCGACTCAGATGGCCAAGAGAGTATTCAGCGAGCTTGAAGAATATCCATAGCAGCGCGTGCAGTATATGGCCGAGCATTATCTTGTTGAAAAGTAATCCCAGGATGGCGCAGAAGGGACGACAACAAAACGGGTCGCAGAATGTCATCTACGTACCGCTGTGTTGTAATTGTAACACTATTGGCGTTATCCTTGACAAATGGCACATATTTTTTTGAGGAAACAATCAGTATTCTTCATAAAATGACAAAACGGATGCTATGAAATCGAACTACGTTTCTTATTTTTCTACAAAGACAGAGGATATTTCAGACATAAAAAATATCACTGCTGGCATTTTCACCTGATTTCTGGGACATGACAATGATGGGAAGTTCATCAATGGAAAACAATCTACAGGGTCATTCATAATTCCCTCCGGGGTTTCGAAACGTTATAGTAAAAAAAACGAAGACGAATATGAAAAAGAGAAACATATGAAATTATTCCGAAACTATTCAAGTTTTACTTACATACATTACAGGTGTTCTATGTGTGAACCCTTGGTCACACGGCATACATCCATGCGATAGTCCAGTTCCTGCCATACTCCGTTTCTTTAAATCTGAATCAGTGGTGTCAGTTCAACGGGCCTTTCGTAATAAATATCGAAAACAGGGACCAACTGACAAAACAATTCATGTGTGGTACCGGAAATTTAAAGAAACGGAGTATGGCAGGAACTGGACTATCGCATGGATGTATGCCGTGTGACCAAGGGTTCACACATAGAACACCTGTAATGTATGTAAGTAAAACTTGAATAGTTTCGGAATAATTTCATATGTTTCTTTTTTTCATATTCGTCTTCGTTTTTTTACTATAACGTTTCGAAAACCCGGAGGGAATTATGAATGACCCTATATTATAACTGAAAATAGGATAAGTGCTCTTGTGTTCAATCTACTTGAAGACAACCTCAATGAGACAAAATCCTTTTTAAATCGTTTGTTTTTGTGGAAAATGAAATATTATAATTTTTAAGTATGCAGTTATATTTTATATGACATCAACCGTCAGAAGAAATTTAGATATTTTTTATAGAGATCATAATTAGTCCAATGCAAAACCTATGGTGAGTTTGACTAGTCTGTTTACTGAACTTAACTGGCTGAGTACTGGAACACCTTTTATCACATTTACCAAAAAACAGAAAACGTAATTTGCCGTTTTGTTACTTAAATAACAATGTCTAAAAATTTTAAGCACTAAGGTTTAAAAATGTCTTTGTGAATGTTATAAATTTGAGAAGAAATTAGTTCCAACAAATGGAATAGAGATTTGATTTATCGGTAAATATTTTATAACTTGAATAAGAGCCATTTGCTCCGTGTTGATGGCTTTTCTGGACTGTCGAGCCATGAAAATCGGATTAAGATGACATTTTGGAAAATATTTTCAAAAGTATTCTTTGTCTTTACAGGACAAGGACAAACGCAACTCAATGTTTCTGTATATGAATTTTGTTGCCTACAGATTTTATACATATATTATATACGAATGAAAATGACTACGTAAATCTGTATAGACTGTTGTGCGTTTTAGTTTGAGAATAATTTTTAAAAAACAAAAGCAACATGTTTTTCAAAAATACATAATTTGCATTGTATTGCTTTTATAAATATACTAAAAAACCTGACTAATAGAAAGTTATATCTTTTATCTTTAAAATTTTATTATGTTGATTTTAATGTTTGTACCGACAGAGAAAACCTATCTTCCTCATTTTCAAAACTTTCCAACATAATTCAAAAGTACTTAGGAATTCGGTTTGTCTCTCTGTCCGTATTATAACTTGCGTAAATATACTCGGATTGCCATGTAATTGATATAGTATGTTATTGAGGTTTACTAAGGCATGCTCGGTATTGAAAATGAAGAGCATATAATTTATATTTCGTTCACAGAAACACTCAAAAGATGTCCGCTGCATTATGGGCTACGGGTAAAAATCGTTTGCGGTGTATTTTAATGGTGTTACACTTTTTCAAACACAATGAAATTCATATATATCACTGAGATTATGATATGCATAGCATTTATCGGTAATTTACAGGGACATACAAATATTTCGGTTACAGTACTACCTATTAACGATAATTATTGGAAGAGCATTTTCAATTGTGTTATGCCTTTTTCTAATGTATTTATTTTTTTGCATATTACTACAGTGTGTTTAAATTCTATACATCATATACAGGGTTGCAGAAAAGAATTCGAGTACATTTCCGCTTTTTGACGGAAGTTGCTGAAGGAAAATTTTCAACTCTGTTTTGCATTTTCAAACCGAACTAAATTCTTACATACTATGTAGTATTTATACAAATATGTGGATCATATACATGGATGCACAAAAGAATTTGGATACTTTCCCGACTATAGATGATAATTGCTGAAATTAGGTTTTCAAATGTCTTATGCGTCTTCCAAAATGTTTAGTTAAATAATTGTGTATTTTAAAAATTGTAAAATCTGTCTAGCCTTCAACACATTGCATGTATCTTAAAGTAAACAGTAGGTTTGTGTCTTCGCCCCGTGATTGCACTTATACTCTAAAGCGAAAGCTGGGTTCCCGTGGCGGTCATCCCTTGTCATGTCCTTGGTTACTTAGACTAAGCCGAATGGCCCGCCTCTCCGCCCGGTTTGATTTTGACCTTGTTTACTTAGACATCATTTTTCACCTAATTAAACGGTGAAGTTTTCTTACAGTATTCTGAATGGGTAGTGAAGTTTTTCATAATCTATGATTGACTCAGGATTTTTCTTTCTTGTTGGATCGTGCTTACAATCTAGGTCCCACTGTAAACCTTCTATTAAAGAATGATGATTTCAAAGAAAATTTTCTTCCTTCGTACTCTAAATTGTTTTTCCTCTTGAGTTATTTCTTTTTCATTTTAATACGTAATTTGGAAGAAATATGAAATGATTTAAATTATGATCAGCACATTCGTTATATACAGGTCTTATTCAAGAAGGTTCGATATTTATTTTTGAAACAATTATATATGGAGAATAAACAATTGAACTAAATTTCACAGAGTTGCATCTTCCGAATCATACACTATATGTAAATGACGTTCACATATTTTTAAAAGTATGTCCAAAAGTTTCGAGTATTACCACTAGAGCACGCCTAAATCTCACATTAAACAGAACAGATTAAATTCTTAGCAAGATGGCTTTATGCAGTTACAAGATATTTTGAAGTGTTCAGTAAAAAGTTTTGTTATGTGAGATTCGTGAACAGAAAGAGTTTACATACATCTTCTAGAAAAAACTATCTAAAACTTAACAATTTTTATTTTAGCAGCAGAGAACTCAGAGATGTAAAACATACTTCAGTGGGTATGAAAATATTTCAACTACTATTTAGTGATTCTCAAACTTTTATGCTTCGCGTGCCAATTTAAAATTAGATGTACTTGATGCATCCGCTAGTTTTTTTTGTTTTTAAGCAACATGAATAGAAAAAAAGAACAAATGGGTAAGTGTGATCGAAGATCGCTCAAAGGGTTTCGTTTAATATTCCTTTCAAAACTCTTTCTCCTTTCTTTAATAAATTCAAATAAATATCATTTAGCAACAACAACAACAACAACAAAAAAGTCGTTTTTTATAAAGTAAAAATTTACCGGGCTATTTTTTCGTTTTTTTGAATATCTAAACCAGCAGGATAGCGGGCGAAGTCCGCTATTATATTCTGTCATAATACTATCCGTCATACGGACTAAATGCAATATTTAAAAAAATAATTTCAAAATTAAACAAATTGTGCACCTTCAAAATGTTAAAATATGCGAATCCATAATCGGATTCTTATCACGATTCAATATGTTTCTCAAACTCATATATTTACTATTCTCTTTGACATTTGACGGAGATTACTTTGAGACCTATAAGCTACAAGGCTGTTGTCTCGAATGATCCATATATTTTATTCACAGAAATACATACAGGAATTTGACAAATTACATAAATCTTCTTCTTGGGGGCGAGATAGACACAGGGAAGTGGACAGCACTGAAGACACACACACAATGACATCCATGCCTTACCGGGATTCGAACCACAAGCCCTCACCGTGGCTGTCGCCTTCGCTACCAACCACTGCTATTCTCAATTACTGATATTGATACTCGCTTTGTATTATTCTCAAATATTTGAAAAATTCGTTAAACTTCCAATAAGATGTCAGATTTTCTTTTTAATTCTCTAATGACGTGATATTAATCTGCTTTGTGTACATACTCCTTGTATTATTGAGAAATCTTTCCGTTTTATTACCACTATGACGTCAATCATTTTTATTTCATATTAATCTTTTTGTCAATTGGTGAAACTTTTTATTTCATTTTCATTTTTCACGTGGAAATCGTCTGATAGAAAATTAATTATTGTAGAAAGAATTTCATCGTGGATTTTTAATTTTTTGGCATCTGCTATAACGAAAAATGTTTCAATTTGATAAGAAAAGGCTGTTAGAATTTTGGTTTTTTATCTCTATTTATTAAAATAATACGAATTTTTAAAATTTTAACATTTTGAGATCTTTATAGCTAATATTCAGCTATATACACAAAGTTTCAACTCTGTAAGTTACATAGTTTTTGAGAATGGTTCTGTGACAGACAGACAACGGAGCGGGAGTAATAGGGTTTCGTGAGATGAACGAAACCCTAAAAATTAGTAGTACACTGCAATAAAAAAAATGTTGATTTTACACTGCCAGTATTATACAGTAAAATTAACAATAATAAATAGTAAAATAAGCGGTAATACGCTACCGCGCCTCAACAATTTTTTTTTGCAGTGTATTCATAAGATTTTAGTAATGAAGCAAGCAAACTCTTGTTGCCCGATTTTATGTGTTCTGTAAACAAACTATAAGTGCTACATACTTGAAGAACTCATTCAACATACTTTCTCAATTAGATTCGAATTGGTTCGGTATTTGATAAGTAATTAGAAGATTTGTGACATGATGAGAAGATATGCGTTATACATAGTTAAGTATACAGGCTGAATCTAGATTCATGGTCAAAACTTTAAGCAGGGATAAAACACATTTAGATTGTCTCAAAACACCATTCAGTGTAAGGTCGTAACCAGGGCTTAACAAATGCGGTCGCCAGGTTGCCACCGGCGATCAAGTTTTTCTATCTGGCGACCAAGATTTTTAATCTGGCTTTATATTTATTTATTTATATTTTATTTATATTTACAAAAATTTCATCTAAGAAATGATCACAAACGGTTTATTTTTCATCCACCCCCACCCTTATACTCGTGCACAGCAAGCAGTGATTTTCCTCTTCTATCGTACTTTTAACTGCAGAACCAAGTCCAAAAGGCATTTCTTTTCCATCTCATGCACAGAAAAGGTAATTCTTTTCAGTTATGACCAGCTTAGCCAGCTAGCATGCCATGTGATAAGAATGTGGAAAGAGAAGGGATGTGGGAAGATTTTAATAAAACAGTATGAAATCGTGATAATCTATCTTCTGTGGTGGTGGTGGCAACTAAAATTAGATAGAACAGCTTAAAGATGTTCAAGGAATTTTTTTTTTTTTGTTTCAAATCAGATTTTTGTATTTCAGAATTAAAACTTATTAATATATCACATTCATTTTAAAGACTATTGCATCTAACTTAAGTGATTATAAGTAATTCATTTGAAGTAAATCTATTTAGCTTAATTATAACTTTATTTATATTAATCTTAATTAAAATTTCAAGAATAACTAATTTTAATAAAATAAAAAATACATTTTTTAAAAATATTTCTCCCTCGCGTAAAATGCATAGCGTGTAAAATACATTTCCCTATTTCATCGATGACCCACTCATCAGATCTAGATTTTGTAGTACTTAACTATCCAGACACTTTGTGTATTCGACAATCCGCATTTCCGGAACATGCCAGTTAATTCGACCTTTATAGTACTCTATTTTTTTCAGATATATACACTATATTGCCAAAGGTGATTGGTCACTTGCGATTTTAGACGTTTTGTTAACTATCTAGAAAAAAATACATGAGGAATTAACCTGAAACTGCAGGTGTGTAAACAGTAAGCTCGAAATCCGTTGTTCCCAAAAAGAAGCAAAAAGATGAGGGGTTGTATCAAATATCTGTTGATTAGTGCCAAGATAGCGTACACAATATTGCACGTACTACTATATTTGGATACAACCCCTCATCTTTTTGCTTCTTTTTGGGAACAACGGATTTCGAGCTTATTCTATCGACGATAATTTTCAGAATTTTCAAGCTATGATTTGGGACTTTCACAAAAGTTGCTCTATATACTTAGCTAATACATTATGCATATTATACTTTGATTGAATTCGCGCATGCGCAGTGAAACATTTTTTAGTAAACCTGCTCATTTTTCATCCAATTTTTATTATTTTTTAATTCCAATTGCAGAGTGTTATGTACAATGTTGTTTGACATATTTTCTCAAAATAACTTTTTTTTATATTAAGAACTCTGCAAATTATAAGCAAAAGACAAGGAGAAATTTGGGACTGTTTTTATAAAAACCTTAATTTCTCTACGAGTATACATGCTATTCTCATAAAAATGAAAACAGTATATTACAATAAGCCACTTATTAATAATCTCGAGTTTCAACGCCTTTGCTAGATTAGTTTTTACAGGGTTATCCAAAAGATATTCGTTCTTTTTCAATTTGTTGGCAGTCCCCTATGGGGTTTCGTGAAAAAATCTTCGCGGAAATATATAACCTATACTATACTGTTTTCACGTCTGGAGTTTCAGGTTAATTCCTCATGTATTTTTGTAGATAGTTAACAAAAAGTCTAAAATCGCAAGTGACCAGTCACCTCTGGCAATATAGTGTATAATTTTGCAAATTTCATTAGAAAACTTTGTTTATATGTGTAAAATGTTAGCGTGTTCTTAGTTTATATGTCAGTATAATTATGCACTCTTCTAAACTATGTAGCTAATAATTCTAAACTCGGCTTGTTATTTTTTTTTATATCTTTTTTTATTATTCTTTTTCAATTTATAGAAAATTTTGTGATTTTGAAAATAAATGACGGCTTGATGTCAGCTTTACGGGAGGGGATGTAAATATCGGGGGAAAAGAAAGGGGAATCTATGCTGTCAAAGGTACTCCGTGACACATCCTATCGCACTAATGATTGAAATACCCGTAGCCTTGACGCATCCCCAAAATGACACTGGGGAGGGGGGTAAATATTTTTTTACTGGTGACTAGAAATTTTTGTTAGCTTGGCTACCAGATTTTATCAAATTTGTATAGCCCTGGTCGTAACACAGGCAGTGAAGCAAGACATTTTGTGTTTGTAGAGAGCAGCCTGTTTACAAACAATATCTAGTAAATGATTGCTGATTTTATTTAATCGAAATATTGCAGCATATTTTAATTATGTTACACTATTTGAAATATAATGAAATTGATATACATTACTGAGGTTAACTAAAAGATACTTGTTGTATAATATGATGTACATAGCATTTATCGTTCATTTACAGGAACACGCAAAAATTTCGGATGCAGTACTGTATCCGAAGTATTGCCTATAAGCGATAATTACTGGAAGTGCGCTTTCAGTTACGTATACGTTTAACTAAATTGTTGCATACTAGGTGGTATGCTATAGATCATATACATTGGCTGTACAAAAGAATAGTAAGTATTAGTGTGTATAAGCGTAAATTGTTTGAAGTGTTTTTTTAACCGAGCTATGCAGTTTGAAAGTGAAATATATTTAGTATACTTAGAGGTGTTTGTTGATTATAAATAAAATAATATACAGGGCCACGCAAAGAACTAGATACATGGCTGCCTATGTATGATAATTTCCGAGAAGTGTGACCTCAGTCGTTTTCAGAATGTTTTTGCCTGAATTAAACTTTAGCTTAATATGTGGTTAACTAAATTGATGCATACTATTTGGTATGCTATAGATCATACACATTGGCTGCACAAAAGAATAGTAAGCATTACTGTGTATAAGCGTAAAGTGTTTAAAGTGTTTTTTAACAGAGTTGTGCATTTTGAACGTGAAATATATTTAGTATATTAAGAGGTGTTTGTTGATTATAAGTAAAATCATATACAGGGCCACCCAAAGAACTGGATACATGGCCGCCTATGTGTGATAATTTCCGAGAAGTGTGACTTCAGTAGCTTTCAGAATGTTTTTGTCTGAATTAAACTTTAGCTTAATATGTCGCTTGTATAAAAATCTAGTTTACAGGGCTGCACAAAAAAATTGAAATATGTTTCCGTCTATTGTTAAAAATTGATGAAGATGAACTATGATATGTGTTTTCTTACTAAACTAAATTGTAGCATACTACATAGAGAAAGTACAAATCTATAGATTATATACAGTGCTGCACAAAAGAATTGGAGAACTGTTCTGCCTATGGCCTGTAATTGCTGAAATCGGGTTTTCAAATGGGTTTCGTGCTTTCTAAAATGTTTACTTAGGTATCTTATTTACCTCATAATTCAGCGAAGAATTGTTAAAGTGTTCTGTTAGAGTTGGAAAGTGTTTCATAATCTATGTTTGATGCATGATTTTTTTGTTTTGTTTTGTTTAAGAGTTTAAATGTTTTTATAACCTCACAGGTTCTATGGCAACTGTAGCTCTGTGACTAAAAGTAGGAATAAATTGTATATTACTGAAATATGAAACACGAGAGTAAACTGTAGCAAAAGAGATAGTAACAAAAATTTTTACTGAAAAAACAAAAATAAAATTAACCTACATATTTGAACATAAAATAAAACTAAAACAGGGCATTGAAAGTCATAAACATGAACCTCTGGTGTAAACAGCTTTTACACACAGCTTTAGAATTGAAGTTATGGTTTGAGTTCCAATTACATTATATTATATTATTTTTTTGTGCTGTATATTCGGCATTTTAAAATCATATAGACATTATTTAGAACTATATATATTTTTTAATTACTTTTTTTAATTTCTAGTGAATTATATGCTACGGTTATAATAATTAGTTATCACTTTCCTACACCATAAAAATAGCATAAAAATTGTAAAATCTAAAATATTTTGTATACACACTGTTAAAAATTTGCAGCAAACTGTCCAGTCATTCGACCGCGTTTATAGAGATAATAGATAGTATCGCAACAGTATAGAGTACTAATAGTATATAGTATGTAGTAATAGTGATAGTATAGATAATATAGTTTTTTAATTGAACCTGATGATAATACGGTCAATAATATGGCCATATTTCCTTCATAATATAGTCAATTAACCGTTATTTCCAAAAACGGTCGAATGAAAGCACAGTTTGCTGTAGATTTTTAACAGTGAACGAAAGAGTAATAAATATCGTTTAATTTTACAATTTATTATGCTAAAGAAAATTGAAAAAACATCTCTATTGCTTGAATTTACACTAAATATAATTTAATTATTCTGTTGATATTTTAATTGCTCGTTATTTTTTTTCTTATTATTCTTTATTTATATATTTTTTTTTTACAAACTCAAAAAATACTACTGTTTTTAAAGTCTTTACAAACAAATGTTTGCTAACTTTTAATATAATTCTGAAATTTAATGAATTTCAGATCTATCCTATCATTTGAGAAAATATAATGTCACTGAAATAGACGTTTTATTCGTTAAAATGGTTTAAGAACTAATTGCACCACGTCGTTATGAAATAAATTATGCATGTCGCTATGAAATAAATTAAAAGAAATATTATAGAGTAAATTGCATACTGTGCATTAATTTAGAAAAAGACGATATCCAAAAATATGCACTTAATTTCAAGTAAGAATAAAACATATTCATAACGAAAAAAAAGTTACGCAATGATTACTTAATGATGCAGACGCAATTAATGTTACCAACTAAAGAGGGATTAATTGCTTTAGCCTCCTTTGCCATATTTACATAAAATTATTTATACATTAAGAAGTATTAATTGAGGAAAATGATTATCTATTAATACCATCGTAAATTAATATCATAAATATATCAGAAAGTACAATAATTAATAGAAATTTGATGGTTTGATTATAATTATTTTATGTAATTAGTTTCTTTTTTCGAAGGCTGAATTTCGTAAGTGTATTCTAACCATATAGGAAAAATATGTTTCATTAATTCAATATTGTTAGACAACAATTTAAAAATTTATCAATAACCAGGGAATTCGACCCGGTCTCCCATGGTTGCAGAACATATTGCCTGGTGTATGAACATAGGCGAAAGTCATTTTCAATTGAAAACAGAGTTTTAAAATTAATATATTTTTAACTTGTTTTTTGTATGTAAAGGATTTTTGTATGTATGGAATTTTGTAATCGATTTTTCATTCACTTCCTGATGCGCTACAATTAAAAAAAAATATGTGCAGATGTGCATTTCCGATGACAATGCAACCTTTTAATATTTTTAGACCTTACTTATAAATTAATAAATTAATAAATTAATTTTTCAGCAGAGCTAAAATTACACTGTAAATTACTGAAATACAAAGGATGTGTATTATCACTTTACTAAACAGCGTACAACCAACAGAGTGAAAAATTGTCCAGACCGAGGTTCGATCCCGGATCCCTTGGTATAGCGCACCAAGTGCTTTAATTGGTAAAGCACATGCCGAACATGCATGGTAAACCGTAATAACATAAATCAATTGTATGTAAATCCGACTAAATTTAAGCGAGTATGAGAACGGACAGACGGACAGGGCAGATAAACTGAATTCATAAACACTTTTCAACTATGTTGGAAAAAGTCAAAATATATTGAAATTCTTCAAGGTAGGGGAGACCGGGGCAAGATGAAGAGTGGGGCCAGATGACGAATGTCTTAATTTTTCCGTTTTCCGCTAGGTGGCAGCATCAACTGGACACTACTGGCTATCCTATCAGCCGTTCGTTAAACTATACTATAGAGACGCTGAAATCGCCATTTTTGTGTCAGTTGTGAAGCTTTGATTGTTTTCCGCTGCCACTTTATAACTTTTATGCACGTGTAAATAAGCTTTGCTACAGATACAGGTAAGATATATCGTTTCTCTTTAATATTTATGAGTAACTTAGTTTAAATACTACCTATTACCATGAATAAATGTCAATTAATCGCCTTCCTTCATGGCAATGAAAACTTCTGAACGATTTTTTTTAAACAGGCAGTCCGGGGCAAGATGACGAGCTCGTCATCTGGCCCTGTGTTTCGGAATTTATTAAACAAACTATGTTGTCCATTCTATTTAAATCCTATAAACGCTTGTTTGTCTGTGTGTTTGTTTGCACGACCTTGCGCTTCTATATCCTCTGGGGCTAAGGGGCGCCTGGGATCGGGGGAGGTGTCGTTCTAAAGGGGGCGACCAGAGGAAGACATTTTTGCCATCCGCTAAGCCCCCCTAGCCTCCCGAAAGAAAAACCCTATCGGGGTCCGTATCTCCACTTCCAAGCTTCTGATCGGTACGAGGAGAGTACCGTTCGACGGGGTCAAGACATCCCCCCTCCCCCACTGGTCCCTCTCCTGCCAAAAAATTCAAAAAGCATTTAAGGCCAACTTCCGGCATTGTGACCCACCAACAGAAGAATGGATCCAGTGCTGTAAATGCCAAGAATGGTGGTATGAGGAATGTTCCAATTATGAAAATGGCATTTTTATTTGTGACTATTGTTAGCTGCACAACTAAACACTTCAAAATTACGTTACAATCAATGCATTATGTTTAGTTTGATACTTTGTAAGATGTAAAAACACAGTTATCATTTGTAAAACCATGTAACATATTCAAAAGATAAAATATGTTCAATCTTTTTCAGTGTTGTCATCTTGCCCCAAGGCCAAAGTAATCTTGCCCCAGTACTGGGGCAAGATGACGATTTGTTAATGTTATGAAAAAATAAAATTATCCTTTATTTTTTTTATTTGAAAAATTAAATGGTAATGTATTTAATACTACAAAGGTATACTCTATCAGTTCATGTAAAATTAATTTTACTATTACTTCAAAATAAATTAATAAACAACAAAAATTGTTAACAAGGTCATCTTGCCCCGGTCTCCCCTACATCAATATCTGTTGTTTTTTTACACGTGACTTTGTAATTTTTATCGCTCCCTTAATTGAACATAATATTTAGAAATCTCCCAAACAATTTGCTCAAAAGAAAATGTTTTTAAATTACCCAATTTATTAAATCCTTCTCACAAAACATTTCCCTTATTTATGAAATTCTGTTTTTTTCTTCTATTTACGACTTACATAGATAGAGGTATGGTTTCGTTCAAGGGACGTCGGGGAGGAGGCTTTCTTAGGGGATTTAGTTTCGTATGAAATATCATTTGAAAACAAAATTCAGATTTGAAAAATATGAGCATCTTTAGACATTTATTAATCTTACTAATAATTTGTTTTAAAAATAAATTCGGTCCCTATAGACGAAACAGTCAAAAATGCAGATTTTTTGTTTAAAACTTCTGTATCCAATTTAAATAAATATAATTTTTTGAATATTTCCAAATAATTCATTCAAAAGAAATTATCTAAAATAAAAACATTTTATAAAATTTACAGATGCGTAAATTATTTTCTCTGACAAAACACTTTTATTTTTTACGATTTTTTTCATTTCGTCTCTCTGTGGCTTATTCAGGCGGAAATAGATTGCTGGAGTTTTATCTCAGAAAATTTAGACTCGAATGAAATACAACTTCAAAATAAAATTCAGACTTTACAATATCTGACTGTCCTGAAATGCATTACTTTCGCCGTATCAAAATTAAATTACTTGACTACAAACGAAGCAGACATTTTTCTTCGTTCATTCGTAATGTTTGTTTTAAAGCTCATATATCCATATCTTAAAATATAAATCTTAAACAAGTAATTTTGAAATAAAATAAAATAAAATAAAACAAACGGAAATTTATGTGATACTTTCTTTATAAACGATTTACGTTTAACTGTGCAAAAAACTTAAGAATCAAACTCGGTTGATACGGTAAGCAAGGGAATTATAAACGCTCTCGTATTAACCGTAAGTCGTAATACACGTGAACTCGGCTTTACATATTTGGTAAAATCTGGTAGCCAGCAAAAAATTCTAGTAGCAAGTAAAAAATATTTACTACTCACAAACACCTACATCATTGATTTTCAAAAAGCACAAAAGTTTTTATAAATTAATTGAGAAAAAAATAATAACAAGCATAGATAGAATTATTAGTCACATAGTTTAGAAACATAATATAAACTAAGATTTCTAATCTAACTTATTAAAATTATATATCTTTAAAAAGAAAAAGAAAAAGAAATATTGTAAAGGCTGAATTAATCGGCATGTTCGGATAATGATGATTGATGAATGCTTCAAATGTCCGGATAATTAAACGCTACAATATCTATATCTGCTGATGAGGGTATCGATGAAATAGAGAAGCAGGAAAACAAGTTTTTGCCTATTTTTCTGTCGAAGTCTCAAATAATTCGGATTTTTTTATTTTTAAGTTTACATTTGCTGAACTTATTTTTGTCAAATTAAAAATAAAAGTTAAAAAAAAAAGTTTGAATATAGTTTCTAAGTTTATTTTTTTTAATATTGAGTGTGGGAGGGGAGCGAAAAATAGCATTTGTGCTCATTTCAAGAAAACTTAGGACGATTTTTGTACAAAAGAAAAAAAACGGCAGATTAAATAACTTGGTCGTCAGATAAAAAAATTTGGTCGCCATTTGCGACGTGGCGATCATATTTGTCAATCCGTGTCCGTGAAGACAGTAAAAATCTTAAAAACACACATATAATAAAACTAATTACAACTATTAATTGCTCTAATTATCGCAATGCTAAATTTAACCTAAAATCATAAAGTAAACCGTTTAATAATCCCAAGCTTTCGGAAAAAGAAAGAAGAGAAGATACTAGTTAACGCATAAGACTGAATCATACGCCACATGGCTCTTCATGATGTAAACCGCACGAGCCTGAACTCTTTAAACGCGTGCTTGGATATCAGGGATCGCAAGAAAACGAACTGTAAAAAGACTATATACAGATTTTATCTACGTAACTCTGATTTTCGATGTAAAAGGATATATCTTTCACTTGCATCTAAAACGAGTATTAATCTCTTAAATAATGTGTAAAAATATAACGTACAAGCTTTCTAATATTAAATACATAATTAAGTCTATAAAATGGAGCATATTCACTATTAATCATTACATATTAATCAATTTATCTTACACAATAGAAAGAAGTAAGTGAATCAACGTCTTTCAGTGGCAACTCACAGTTTTGGATATAACGAATAACATGTGAACACATTCTGGATTACCCATGAGTTAAATGCCAGAACCTGAACGTATAAAGGTAAAAAGTTTTACCTTACCTAATATAACTATTAAAACTGTATCAATAAAATTGACTAAGAAAGAATCATTAAATTACAAAGGAATAACTTTATAATAATTGAATTATGAACAAACTGATATTTAGTAGCCATTATTTGAATGATAATAGTTCGCGTAAATATCTGATTTACAAGAGGATCTTCTGGCAGTTTGAACTTCTGTCTGGTAAAACTGACAAACTTTTTACAGAGAGTTTTAGTGTAGAAATATTATTGCTGAGAGAGAACAATGTTCAATAAGAAAGAGATTTCTTTCCAAATTCTACCCTACTTTTCTCTGAAAATCACATTGAAATGAAGAGCTGCCTTGTTCATATTAGCCGTGATCTTTTGTAGTTCGTAAAAAGAGAGAAAATATAGAATAGTATTAATTATTAACCATTCTTAATGTCCAATTTTCTCGTTTTAACCGTACTTGTATTAGGCAAGTTAGACAGTATTACTAACATTGCTATTTTTGGTTAATATTGTTATTTACTTATTAAGCAACAGTTGGCGTTTTTTAGCTTGAGTGGTTTGGCACAAGAGAGTATTTTTGGGACAACCACTATGAGATGATGTCATCCTCTGAGTGTATCTTGCCTTATCTAAAATTTTAGTTTAGATACAACGCATTCTATCAAGTATTTAGGGAATTAGTGAGTTTTCAAAATCTTCTAACTACAATGTTGTGTATAAAGAAATTATAATTTCGCCATATTTCATCTCAAATGTAGTCGAATCTGATAGAACCTTCTCCTTCTAAAACAACCATCTTTAAAACCATATTCATTACAAATCCAATTATTCGATCTCCAATTATCCGGATCCCCAATTATCCGGTTCCATATTTGGAAATTTAAAAGAAAACCTATTGGAATGCGAAGTGTATACATTCGTTTGAAAAAAAATAATTTTCTATGAATGATAAAATTATTGATACTATATTAATATTTCCCTTGAAACTCTAATTTGAACATAATTTTTTTCCAAATATGTTTAGTGATTGGAACAATAGCTGGATATTTGTTTGGTTGTTGTTGTTGGAAATGCTTGGCGAAAGTTGATTTTGGCAAAAACCCATATGAAGTTTTAATTTGAAGACAGAATGATTTGTCAGGTGTGCATACATATGTGCCTTCGTTTTTGTTCAAGAATCGTTAAGGTAGAAGAAATAAGTCAATTTTAAAATTAAATAGTTTCATTTTTAAAAATCGATTGGTTAATTATGCAATTTTTCTGAATATTATAACATTTTCTCCCCGTGTATATGAAAAATATTAACCTCTCAAAATATGTAGTATTAGTTAAGCCGCTATCAGATTCGCCTAATTTTCGAGCAACCAATTTTTCAGCCAAATTTAACCCCAACTTTTTCGCGCTCAAAGTGAAAGAAGGGTTGCAATTGTCGTTGATAAAGTTGGAGGAAAAACCGGTTACTACGCGTACCAGTTGTTACTATTTATCACTCTTTTGTTGGCGTAAATAAATCGCTCCGTACTATCGGACTTGCTGCAAAACACGTTTTGTTTTCTTCAAATTGTTTTTGCTTTCTTTTGTTCCAATCTTTGTATCGACAATATGGTAAACAGCAAATTTTTATCGTTGAAGGATAAAAAAAAGTTGTGTTTAGCAATTTTATTATTAGATTCAGATAGCAGAAAGAAGAAACAGAAAAGAGAAGTTTGGATTAGAAGTTGTATGTAAATTGTAAAATGGAAAAAATGGAAAAATTATTCTCATGTGCCCCCACCCCCTCTCCCCTATTATTAATTTGAAAAACTATCATACAATAGCTAAAATGCTTTTAGCAGTTTTCATTTTTATTCATTTTTACAATAAGTAATGCACACGGAATTTGCAAATACCTGATATCTTTTATTCAATTCCTACTATTAGTTCACACACTCTATATATTTATATATCTTGTTCCAATTTTCAATCGTTAATAAAATACTTTTTAGCTCACAGGCTAACAAAGCCTGGGAGCTAATGTGCCCGCCGTTTCTGTATGTACGTATGTATGTACGTAACGCGATAACTCTTGATAGAAATATCCGTTTTGCTTCAAATTTTGGTTACATGTTTATAGTGATAAGGAGCTTCCCTGATTAGTTTTGGGGGTTCATTGGTTAAGTATAAAGGAGGGAATGGGGGACTAATCCTTCCCCCTTTATTTTTGTAAATGGGTTTTTCATGCAGAATTACCCAATTTGCTTCAAATTTTGTATATAGATTAATTGTGGTAAGGCGTTTCCCTGATTAGTTTTGGGGGTTCAATGGTTAAGTATAAAGGGGGGAAATAGGGGGCTAATTCCCCATTCTTAATTTATTGTCGATCTCTTTATTTTTCAAGGGGCATTATACTTTGAAATAAGAGTATAATATACAATTAGTGTGAATAGCCTGTGAGCTCAATGCCATCAGTTTAATTGGACACTTTTCTTTTTATTATTCATTCACTCAAGTTCAAATACATTTTCTTAAACTTGTAGTGGATGACACTTCATGTTAATACAGTTTTTTCAAATATTAATTCAGTAATTAAATTAATTTTAATTTTATATTTATATTTATAAAAAAAATCAGTGCTTTCTTGTTATACGAGCTTCCAAGTTTTAATCGTCAAGCGACAGAGATACTTATTTTATTACAGAAATTAATCTGCAAATGATATAATTCATTTCACGGAATTAAAAATCATCAAGATCTGAATATTTATATAACTAGCTATAGTACGAATGCACCTCATTTATCACATTTGATGTACAATTTCCAACTTATGTTTGTAATTAAATTAATTAATTTTAGTTTTATATTTTCAAATTTTCAATCGTTAATAAAATACTTTTTATTCATCCACTCAAGTTCAAATACATTTTTTTAAACTTGTAGTGGATGACACTTTATGTTAATACAGTTTTTTCAAATAAAATTCCTTAATAAAATTTCATTTCTATTTTGCCACTTAATATTGTGATTCTGACATATGTATATACATATTTATATTAATTGTAATTATTTAATAAAAAGTAACTAAAATAAATTTTTTCTTTGATGACCTAAGTAGGAATTGACTTAAAAAAAATTTCTTTTATATTACTTGTTTAATGTAAAACTACAGTGTCATATTTGTTCATAACAAAACATTTTAAACCCATTTTAGCAATTAATAAGAAAAACACAAGGCATAAATATTAAAAAAGTATTTTGATTTTTGTACTCCTTTTTAAATCATAAAACACAGAATTAAATTTTAAATATATATATATATATATATATAAATAACAAGATTTTAAAAACACAAATTATTCTTATTATTTTTCTCAATATTTAAACACAAATAAAAGTTTATTGGCTTTTTCAGTCTCTAGTCAATTGTGCAGTTTGGGCTTGTTTGGCCAAAATTAGAAAAGTTTTTCACTGATGAAGCAATACAGCCATTGTAAAAAAGTACGTAAACACCAAGCTATTTTCAAAAATATCAAACAAATCCAATATTTTGATTGATATTGAATAATATTTTCAATAGGTTAGCCAACCTATTAAACTTACAAGGAAGAATTAAAAATTAAAATACTTCACTTAACATAAAAACTGTTATTCTACATTTCTTAATAAAATATTTTAAATTATTTATGCATTCAACGACAAAATTGTGATAAAATTTAAATATCAACAAACACAAGAACAAAAAATTTTTTTCTAAATTTTTCTCTTATAAAAAAAGTATTTTAATTTTGAAAATGGGTTTTAAATTTATTTAAATATTATACTTAAATTGAGGATCAGATGTTTGAACTAATTTTTTAAGCTGATTATTTATATATTAACTGATTTTTAATTCCAAGTTAAAATTAATCTATGTAATTTTTTTCTGAAAATATGGAAAACCTTATACAAACAAGCAATTAAACATTAAAAACATGTAATAGGATACCTATAACTGATTTTACAATGTTTTTGTATGCATCCAGAATAATTATATCGTAGGACTAATAACTACTTACAAAACTTTGATTACACTCTAGAGATTCATAACTAGAAGCTTTAAAAATCAATACAGAGCAATACTTTTTATGCAGAATTCATTACATGGCAAAAGTAGTAAAATGAACACTTTCTGCTATTCCTGTAATGCAAGGATCGATCCAGGCAAAATTTGGGGTCTATTTAGGGCTCCTTCACAAAAATATATTTAACAAAAGATGGCCCTTCACAAAAATCACTTTAATAAAATAGGACCCTAAACAAAAATCAATTTGATAAAATGGGCACCTTCACAAAATTTTTTATAACAAAACAACCCCTTTACAAAATTCCTTTTAATAAAATAGGCACTTTCACAAAATTCTATTCCATAAAAACTTACTATTTATTAATTATTTATTACATTGTGACATTTTAAAATGTGTAATTTGTAAACAAACAAGTTCACCAGAGAGGAAAACTTCGGCAAAAGGATTTTAAAAAGTTTTTGTTAATAAATGCTTTGTTCGAATTTGAGCAACTAGATAACTTTCTTTCCAAAAAGTTATTTTTCACAAAAATATAATAAATTTCACAAAAATAACCTTTACTTTTCACA
Organism: Maratus michaelseni; assembly: GCA_963931845.1. Classification (NCBI taxonomy): domain Eukaryota; kingdom Metazoa; phylum Arthropoda; class Arachnida; order Araneae; family Salticidae; genus Maratus; species Maratus michaelseni. Next base: position 176,757,720 of record OZ007592.1, on the reverse strand, counting down.
AAATGGACCCCAAGAAAAAAACCCTGCACCAACCCCTGTAATGTTTACAAACATTGGCGATCAAACTAGGCAAGCCAAATCACGCCAATTTCATTTCATAGCAAAGAGGCGTTCCAAACGCCTCCCTCTGATTGGCTGAAATGTTAGAAGTTAGATGAAATGTCGCTCCTAGCCACGATTTTTTAGAGCTGTGGCAAATAAATTGGGGATATTCTTGTTTGCTATCACACTGGGTGTTGGGACGATTTTTCACGGAAAATCGGCTCAAATCAAGAGTTGGCTCAAAAGTTGCTCGAAAAGTTGGTGAATCTGATAGCGGCTTTAGTCGCTATCACTATTACGCGTGTATGATCGCTTCGCGCCCATGAAAAAGAAAACACCGATGGTTTCAACTGAATCGTTGTGTTGGAATCTCTAAAAATGTAAAATTATTTATAGCCGCTATCATCACTATAAAGCGTGTACGAGTACTTCATGCCCATTAAAACCAAGAAAATCATCAATAAATTTGGCTAAATCGTTGATTTAGAACTTCTAAAAATATAAAATTCTTTAAAGTCGCGATCCCTATAACGCGTGTATGAGCGTTCCGTGCCTATGAAAAACAAAACAACATCACTGGATTAGGCTAAACAATTCTATTGGAATCTCAAAAAATATGAAATTCTTTATAGCCGCCATGACTATAAAGCGTGTATGAGCAGTTAGCGTCTATGAAAAACAAAGAAAAACATCCGTGGGTTGAGCTAAATCGCTGACTTGAACCTCTAAAAATATAAAATTATTTATAGCCGCGATCGCTATAACGCATTATGAGCGCGTAGAATCGTGCGCAAGAAGACTACCAAAAATATCAGTGGATTCGGCTGCTAAATCATTGTACTGGAATTTCTAAAGATATAGAATTCGTTAAAACGCAATGACTATAAAGACTATTCAAAAAATCACAATATGTAAATTGTTAATAATATTTCAAATTATTTTTTATAACTTAATTAAATTGAAAAGTAGAAACATGCTATTTTTTTCAAATTTGCGTCTGTTTGAATCCGCTTCAGGTCTACAGAAATAAAGACGAACGACATAGCAAGGAACTACTACGCCCTCTTTTCGAAATCGCTTAGAACAAAATATTCAAATTTTAAACAGACACCAGAAGTATTTTTTGCCAAGTACATTATCATCAAGATACGCTATAATACTGCCAAAAGCAACAACCAATCAGAGTACGACCATGGAACATATTTAGAAGAAAAAGTATGCTTTAAACAAACTCACGGTGAAATTAATGTTTAACGGTAATTTTCGAAGTCGATATTTGGGTCAGTATTTCAGTATTTTCAGACATACAGTATTTCTCTATTCATATACTCTAAGAAAATCAGAAGCATTCAAGTTGAACAGAATTTTGAAATTCATCAGTTGAAGAATTGAAATGGAACATTTAAGTAAAAATCAAGCAATGTTCAATATTGTTAACACGTGTGGCAAATATAAGTAAGGAAAATGATAGTGCAAGAGTTTGTTTACGTCAAGAGTTTGCGGAACCTGGCAAACGAATTTTCTACTGCAAACGAATATTTAGAGCAAAACAAACAACCTCATTGAACATGTTCATGTGATATTTCTAAATGTATATGTGTACTGTACTGAATCTTTCCAATTGTGCTTAGTAGAAGGGATCTTATTTTCAAATATACGCCAGGTTTACTTTCCGATTAAACAGAATTGATTTTAGGAAATTTTTATATCACAACTTAACTGTTTCTTATGATATTTCGAGATATCCGAATTTTTGTATACCCGGATTGCATCCGGAACACTTTAGTATGGATAATTGAAGTTTCGCTTTATTTAAATAAGCATAATTTTCAGAAAGTTTCAAAATAATTCATTTAAAAGAAAATGTTTTGGAAATATCTAGTTTCTAAAATCCCATATAAATAGTTTCTTCTGGCCAAATATTTGATTTCTTTATGACTTTATCGTTCCATTTCTTCTATTTACGGTTTACAAAGACGGAGATATATGCGTACTGCAGGAACGCTTTCTCGGAGGAATACATTCGAATGAAATATCTCTGTAAAATAAAATTCAGACTGAAAAAAACAATTGAACGTCCTTTAAAATTTACGAAGTTTACCCATATTTTGTTTTCTTCGAGTTGCACACAGATAACATAGAGCAAAATAGGGCGCATTCCTTCAAAAGTTCATGGATTTAAAGTTGTTCGGGAAAAAGTTCTTCTTTTGACAGATTTCTTAAGTTTTGAAAATTTTGTCTAGAACTTAATGATCCCGGAACTAAATGTTAGAAGAGTAGAACTAGTTCCATTTAATTGGAAATAACTATTTTTAACCTACATTAAGCATGGTTGGTTATAAAATTCCTTTTGTAGTTTTTTAAGTGGGTGCACGCATAAAATTTGTACAGATGCTCCAATTAACATAAATCTTTTCTTCGTGGAAAAGGCGCATTCTATTGGCGGTTCTATTATAAATTCTGCCGGGATCCAAAAATGGTATGTTTGTCTGTTTATGCATTTTCTTTAACACTTTCCAAAGTAGTTTAAAAGTGTTCATCAATTATGTTTGTTCGTCTGTCTGTCTGTCCATGCCTTGCAAATGTATTGGAATTGCCCTGTAATTGTTATATGTTATTGAAATTTACTATGGCATGTTCGAAATTGAAAATGAAAGTTCTAGCACTTATAGTTCTTTTACAGGGACACTAAAAAAATTCCTTAATATTATAGTCTATGGGGAAAAGTCGTTTGCAATGTATTTTAATAATGTTATACTATTTCAAACAGACTGAAATATATATAAATCACTGAAGTGCATTATAAAATGCTTAGTGTTGAATATGGTGTATATATCATCTATTGTTCATTTGCAGAGACACACACAAAAACTATCTTTGAGCAATAATTTGTGGGAGTGCGTTTTAAATTATGGTATGCGTCTTTAAATTAAATTAATTTTTTTATATTACTTGGTTAGTATGAATTCTGTTGATCATATACAGGGCTGCACAATAGAATTTAAGTACATTTCCGCTTATTGTCGGAAATTTCGGAAGGGGAAGTTTCAACTTCGTTAAGTGTTTCCTACCTGAACAAAATTTTAGCATACTTTGTAAGTCTACAGCGTGCGGTATTATAGGTAAAATACCATCCTGTATGTCATAGATTTAGATCTTTTTCTGTTGCAGGTAACCATGGCAGAACCTAGACTAACTCAAGAAATGAAGAGGCATGTTGTCATCGTCTCCTCGGCTGGAAGCCAATCCGATTCAGAGATTGACGCATTCTTGAATGTCGCCCGGTAATTTGTCTTTAAAATAATTATTAGGGCGCCAGAATTCGTCAGTCTTGTCGAAGATGACATCGATGAAAGTCCTAGAAAGCCATCACGAAGCCTAGTCCATGAGGGCGATCGCCAATGAGCTGCAGGTTGACTAGAATACAATCCGACGTATGGTTCATGAATATATCCGTTACAAGTCGTATGTGATGTGAACAGAAGAGTTCTTGTTCGTGAGAACCAGAAAGACCGGCATGGCCGAAGTCAGCAGTATCCTAAGCAAGTTAAACATCCAGAGAAAATTCTGTGTTTTTTCCTCTGATGAGAAAACGTTGTCCAGGACTAGAAGGTAAACCACAAAAATGTTCGGTGGCACTCTAACAGTCTGTAGAAGGTTCTGACCGTAATGCACACAAAATTTCCGGCTTCACAGATGGTTCTTGGGGTCGTGAACAGTGAAGGCGATGCGATTCTTCTACATTTCTGTTTCGAAGGTGCCAGTCAACACTGTTGCTTACATCGAGGTATTGACACAGTCATAATGCCCTGAATTACTGCTTTAGCATGGAGGCCGTATGTTTTCCAATGAGACTCTACACTTTCCTAAACAGCCAATGCAATTTAGGAATGGATGGTCGAAACTTTTCATGACCAAATCAGTCTCAACATGTGGCTTACCACCTGAGCTCTCCAGATGTTAACACAATGGATTATTAGGTAGAGGGTGTGGTTGATAAAAACTCCAATTGGCATCCACACAACACCTCTAAGACAGTCAGGGCAGTCGTTGTGGATGCAATGGTAAACATTTCAAATACTCATCTCATTACTGCCTGCAGTCGTTTTTGACAGCGTGTAAAAGTTGTTATAGCAGCTGGCGGCGGTTTCATTGAATAACGTCGTTCATCTACTGCGTATGTGAGCACCTGCACAGAATATTAAAAGGTAATAAATTTCCAGTGACCGTTTCGGTTTGCCTGCAGACGTGACTTTATTCTCGAATACCGCCCACATTTTGTAAATACAAATATAGTTTATATACAGGGTTGTAAAAAAGTATACGGATATTTTTTCCGATTGTAGATGCTAATTTTTGAAATTTGGTTTGTTTTACACATATATATATATATATATATATATATAGTATATATATGTGATTTTAAAATTACATCGCATTCTGCTACGGAGTTTAAGTTTTATTTAAATCTATCCTCATTGAAATCTGTCTTGCTACGATTAAAAATGAATTTAACATTAGGAGTAAAAGCAACAAGCGTGATAAAATCACCCTCTCCAAACAAAAACCATAAAACGCTATTGATTGAAATGTACAGCGGGAGCATGCACAATAAATGCGATCATTGTCAAGCAGTTTCTTCTTTTTGATGCGTTATGTAATGTAACAGTTTTGTAAATCACGAACAAAGAAAGGAGTGATGTATACGTACTAGTCGTAGCATTCATGTGCACATTGTGTCCCTTTAATGAAGCTTTATTACTTTGTAATTGGTTATTTTTTATACAATTTTCGTGAATAGTACACTAATTAGCAATCGGTATACTAATTAGTGTTCCATACAATAATTAGTGATCTTGCCACGATGAGGAGCTGTAACTAGTCTCTTGTAATAGCGCAAGGCTTACGCCTACAATGCCTACACACCCTTTTTACAAATCTTGCCGTCGGCCTTTAAGAGATAAGGGGATGAGAAAAAAACTTCACTGGATATCTCGAATTTTAATACATACAATTCGAACAACATGGAGGCTTTTATATTTATTAACTAAGCCCACACTTGCTACTATTTTCATTGGTTCTATTGACCAACATATGTTAAGGGTCAAAAAGGATATTCAATGGTTTTTAAAGCTGCAATTTTATTTTGTGTCAATTTCCGCTAATTAATGTTTCTAAAACTCTTCACTAAATACCACAAAAAAGTTATCTGAAAGAATTTGTAATGTATGACCTTCTTTGAGTTACAATTAAAATAAAGAAGCTGAAACGCGATTAATTAAGTAGATGATCAAATACAGAATATAATTTCAAATCCCATTCAACTAATCGAGTAAAAATATGAGATATTCACAATTAGTAACTAATTAGTGATAAAAAATGTGTAAATTGAATAACTTAAACATACTTTTGCTTGATACAATAATGCATTCTCGATCATGTTCTCTATATAAATAAACTCATTAACGAAAAATTAAATATATTTTCCAACAATAAATGGCTTCTTGACTTCACGCGTGTTAAGTAAATGATGAAATTTTTCAGTTTTCTCTATTTGAATTCTCTCCTGAAAATTTTTTAATGATGAAAGTTACTTTTTGTTTTTACGCCAGTGGGTCATAATTAAAGTTCTGCTGTTTAGAACACGACTTAAAATAATCCCCCTAATAAAACGCAACGAATATTTGCGTAAATGCTCATTAGACTACTGGGAAATAATTTAATTAGAAAACAACTATTTAAATATTCACCACCAGGATCATAAGCGGTGCTTTGGGCTGAATTTGGACAGTACAGCACGCATAGGATTAAAAAAAAAAATGTTTTAAGTAATAAAGGTTTAACAGCATTGTATAAGAAAACCATAAAAATAATAAAATAGAGATCTATTTCGAATTATATACTTAAGTTTTTTAAATCGGGAAATTTTCATTAGATCCTCAGCAGTTTTAGCGATATTTCTGCCAGAGACTTTCGAGTAGATCGAAATTTCTATGTTCGTTCAAAGGGAATACCTCAATTGTAATTACTCTTTGTCTTATACACAAATACAGCAGTAAATTCAGGTTCTAAAATTTGCATATTTGTAGCTTGATTTGTAACTCCTATGGTATAAAAAATTACTCATATTAAATCAAATCAAAACAAAGTTAATCATAAAGAGGCAAAACATAGTTATTAAATAAAGATATATAACAGACTTTTAAAATGTATTTTTTGAAATAAAGAAAAATATAAAGAAAAAAAAAAGAATAATAATAACATAAAATCTTTTATATGTGGGATTTCTTTTAAGTACATACTATACAAAAAACTATTTTGCATATCTTGTATAATTTCAAGTACAGATTTCGGTACACTAATTACTGATTTTTCCACTGTGAGGTTCAGTAATCATCCTCCTGGAATAGCGCATATTTCTAAAACTCTTCACTAAATACCACAAAGCAATCTGAAAGAATTTGTAATGAATATCCTTCTTAGAACTACAATTAAAATAATGTAGCTGAATCGCGATCAATTAAGTATTTGATCAAATACAGACTATAATTTTAAATTTCATTCAGATAATCGAGTAGAAGTAAGAGACATTCATAATTAATATCTCTACAATGCCTAGACACCATTATTTCGACTCTACAAAAAATTTTACTGGATATTCATTGTTTCCCTGTATTTTAACATATACAACTCGAACAACATGATATCTTTTCTATTTATTAAATAAACCCACACTTGCTTCTATTTCCATTGGTTCATTTGACCAATATATGTTAGGGATGAAGAAGGAAATGAAATGCTTTCTAACACTTCAGTTTTATTGTACGTTGATTTCTGCTAATTAATGTTTCTAAAACTCTTCACTAAATACCACAAAGCAATTTATCTGAAAGAATTTGTAATGAATATTCTTCTTAGAGTTACAATTAAAATAATGTAGCTAAAACGCGACCAATTAAGCAAATGATCAAATACAGAATGTAATTTTAAATTCCATTCAGCTAATCGAGTAGAAATAAGAGACATTCATAATTAATAACTAATTAGTGATAAAAAATGTGTAAAATGAATAACGTAAACATACTTCTGCTTGATAATATAATACCTTCTCGATGAAGTTTTCTGTATTAATAAACTTATTAAAGAAAAATTAAATATATTTTTCACCAGTAAATGGATTACTGACTTCACGTCTGTTATGAAAAAGATGAAGCTTTTTAGCTCTTCTAAATCTCTCCTAAAAGTTTTTTAATAGAAATTTTTATTTATTTATTTATTTATTTTATTTTATTTTTACACAAGTGGGTTATAATTAAAGTGCAGCTGTTTAGAACTAGTTTTAAAATAATCCAGTTAATTAAACGCAACATATCTTAGTGTAAATACTGCTTAGAATAGTGGGAAATAATTTAATTAAAATACAACAGTTTTAATTATCTTTGCATATCTATGATATAATGATGATCATAATGATAATATCTATAATGATCTCGAAGTCGCAGCGGTTGTCGGACGTATTAAACGCCTTGCCTGCCGGAATGCCTCTGGTCGATGTCCTAAATTTATTGAATTTAGCTTTTAAATGTTTCCGGCTTCATCTTCCGTGATCGGGGCTGCCGCTACCGTTATGATAATAGATCATATCTTTGCATATTTGTGGCTTGAAATTTCCCGGCGAAATAGGATAAAGCAGCAAACTAGTAGGTTGCTTATTAGTAATTTTTAACAAATTCTACGTACATAAGGCAGTTTATATATCAACATATTTCTCATGCAAATTAAAAGTTTTTTTTCCAGATTACTTAAAAAAATAGTTTTATTGGAAAATATAATTGTCGTGAAATTTGTCTAAGGAAGGGGAAAGTGAAGGGGGGGGGGTTCCAATAACTTTACAACTTGCTTTATAAATAATTTACAAAAGTTTCCACAGAGCAAATATGTAGTAGTTATATGTAGTAAATATGTAGTAGTATTTTCATTCGTTAAGGAATACAAAATTTTGTTTTTTTATCTTGCACAATTTACGGCTTATAACATCTTGAAATTCGATTGGTGTTTTGCTTAGGCCGATCATCCATGCGAGGTTACATAAAGGATATAGGTCTATTCCAAGACTTCTTAGAGGACTTTTTAAGGAATTCTGTTTTACAACAAATAAATAAGAAATTAAATATTTTTATAAATCCAAATTCAAATTTTAAGTATGCGGAAGGGTTAGATTTAACATAGCTCCTCTTCCATTCTTCTAACCAGAATTGCCATAAATCGTAAGCACAGAAAATTGTAGCATTCAAGAGCAAAATAGAGCCAACTGACAGATAAATATTGGCATATTTGAAATTCCGATATTCCAAAGTGGTGGTGAGGTTAGAGTCAAATTAGTTTCTACTCTTTTAATTGTAATAGATAGAAATCGGATTAAGAGCATGTTGCAGCATTCCATAGAAAACTGAAGCTAATTGAGAGCAAAATATTGATACAGTTGAAAATTTGATATTCGATAATAGAAGCGTGGATAGTGCTAACTTAGCTCTCTAAGTTTTTAACTGAGAAGTCACCACTATCGCAGCATATTGTAGCGTCCTGGAACAAATTAGAGCTATTGCACCGATATATATCCACCAATTCCTATTAACGGATGATTCAATTAAACGTTGATTAATATGAAGAGATAATTCAACTAAGCCCTGATTCAAATATGCGAATAACTCAAATACATATTGATTCAGTTAACTCTCGATTTATGTAAGGGAATGTTTCAGTCATCCGCATATTTATATAATGTGATGATTGTATTAACCGTTTATTAGAAAAAGCGAATGATAGAATTAATCTTTGTTTCATATAAGGGGATGTTTCAATAAAACATTTTATCAGATTTGCAGCTTATTGGATTAACCGATGATTGGTATAAATGGGTTTTCAATTAAACGTTTGTTCATTAAGGGATTAATTCAATTAATTGTTGTCTCATATAAGTTCAAAAATTTTTAAACGGGATAGATGAGTTTGACGTTCCTTCCACTACAATGAGTCACTGTACCCATTTCCAGAACCAAATATCAAATAAATGGAAATATACAGTCCCTGGCCAAATTATTAGACGCAGTTGTTTTTATTATAATTTATTAAATATCTGGAAAGATACATGAGGAATTATCCTGAAACTTCAGGAGTGTAAACAACATAATAAAGGTCATATATTTCCGCAAAGATTTTTTCCCGAAACCCCATAAGGGGCCGTCAACAAATTGAAGAAAAACGAATATCTTTTGGATAACCCTGTAAAACTAATGTTGCAAAAAGCATTCAAACTGTAGATTATGATTAAGTGGCTTATTGTATTAATGTGGGTTCATTTTTATGAAGATAGCATGTATAATCAAAGAGAAATTCACGTTTTTATAAAAACAGTCCCAAATTTTACAAAGTTTTTTGCTTATAATTTGCAGAGTTTTTAATATAAATACAAGTTATTTTCAGAAAATATGACAAACAAAACAATACACAATACCCTGCAATCAGAATTATAAAATAATAAAAATTGTATGAAAAATGAGCAGATTTACTAAATATTGTTTCACTGCGCATGCGCGAATTCAATCAAAATATACTGTGCATAATATATTAGCTTAATGTATAGACCAACTTTTATGAAAGTCTCAAAAACATAGCTTAAAAATTCTGATAGTAGTCGTCGATAGAATAAGCTCGAAATTCGCTGTTCCCAAAAGGAAGCAAAAAGATAAGGGGCTGTATCCAAATATACTAGCTTATGAAAGTTGACATAATAAGAATGAAGTGTCTCTCATTGTATATTTGGATACAGCCCCTTATCTTTTTGCTTCCTTTTGGGAACAGCGAATTTCGAGCTTATTCTATCGACGACTACTATTTGAATTTTCAAGCTATGTTTTTGAGACTTTCATAAAAGTTGGTCTATACATTAAGCTAATATATTATGCACAGTATATTTTGATTGAATTCGCGCATGCGCAGTGAAACAATATTTAGTAAATCTGCTCATTTTTCATACAATTTTTATTATTTTTTAATTCTGATTGCAGGGTTTTGTGTATTATTTTGTTTGTCATATTTTCTGAAAATAACTTGTTTTTATATTAAAAACTCTGCAAATTATAAGCAAAAAACTTGGTAAAATTTGGGACTGTTTTTATAAAAACGTGAATTTCTCTTCGATTATACATGCTATCTTCATAAAAATGAACCCACATTATTACAATAAGCCACTTAATCATAATCTACAGTTTGAATGCTTTTTGCAACATTAGTTTTTACAGGGTTATCCAAAAGATATTCGTTTTTCTTCAATTTGTTGACGGCCCCTTATGGGGTTTCGGGAAAAAATCTTCGCGGAAATATATGGCGTTTATTATGTTGTTTACACTCCTGAAGTTTCAGGATAATTCCTCATGTATCTTTCCAGATATTTAATAAATTATAATAAAAACAATTGCGCCTAATAATTTGGCCAGGGACTGTATATTTATTTTAATGTGAACAATATAAATAAATCGTGTCTTTCTAATAAAAAATATGGATTATGCCCAAAACAGATCCTTTAAAGTTGGGTTATATTAACCGACGTAGGACTGTAGTTTAAGCCAATATTGATGGATTTTGTGAAAATAGCTTTCCGAATAAGAGAAATGAGAGGGAGACCGGAACAGTTGCAGGACCACTTTTTATAAAGCTGACTATATTTTCTTTTGTGATCAGTATAGAGAAATGGGATCGATATGCAAAAAAAGTATGGTTTTTTTGTTGCAAAATATAAAATAAGCGATTTTCTATAATAATAAACAAAAGAGCTGTATTTGGTTTTAAGAAGTTTGAAAATGACTAAAATAGCCCTCCTGTGTGGGAGATTTGGACTACATGACAGAGAAATATCCGAGTATATCATATAGTGTCATCAATAAAAGTAAAATAACAGAGATAAAACCACCGATAAGACATGGTAAAACTAGGCTGTCCCACTAGGAGCGCCCGGCGCGTCTTCGATCACCGAACCCAGGTCCTGAGGGGCTTTTAACGCGCACGATCGGGTTTGTCTCTCCGTATGTGCTTCGGGCGGCCAGAGTACCACCACCTGCGGACACTCCAAGTAATAGGCCCATGTGTTGACGACGCAAGTCGCTGCGTTACGCGGTGGAACACAATATGGGAACCACCACGAGACACTTGGGGACGGGCCGGCGTCCACCAACTGCTTCGGGGATAGACACCCAGAAAGGAACCAGGCCCTAGGACTTAAGTCGGGTTTTTCCGACACGTAGTTGCTTTACCAGAACTTGAAGGATGTGAAAACCTACAAAGGTAGTCACAGTTCCCTCTTGTAAGATAAGACATGGTAAAACAGACAGATTAGAAAATAATTAAAATGTATACCATATACATATTTCCTAATTTAAATGTACGTCGAGAAAAAGACAAAAACAACAACTGTTGCTTTGAGCCCATCAGATTATGATTCAGTCGATACGAATCAAACGTCAATTCGGAACGCAGTTTTGCCTCCTCCCAGGTGCGTTTATGACTCTATAATAGATATTATGCAGTAACCATCCACCGAATAGCCTGAAATATGAAAAGAGATTTGTGGTGGTTCATATCTCCACCCTGGTCAAGTATCCCTGACTCTCCTTACATAAAAATAAATAGATTATTAGAAAATATTTAATTCCATAAAAAAATCCAGTTATCTTTTAGATACATTGAAATAAATGATTCTTTTTGTTAAAATATAATAAAATTTACTTTTCAATTTAGTTAACATTCTTTAAAATGTAACTGGTATAAGTTGTCAATACAGATAATTTTAACTAACATTCTAAGAAAATGTAATTTAAATTAGCTTGTAACAAATTAATTGAGATACATGTTATATAATTTCATTCAAATTAACTTGATTTATATTAACGTTTAACTAATTTACATCCTGAAAAAACGTAACTAACATTATTCTGTAATCCAACTAATCTAATAATATTTTTTAAGATATAATTAGAATTGACTCGTAATGTATTTATACGTTTACTGGGTTTATAACTGTGTTTATAACAGTGTTTATACGTTTGAAAAACGGAATAAAAATTACTTAGTAATGCGTTGCATGTTAATCTAATTATAGTTTAAAAGATGTAATTAGGATTGTTTTGTAAGGCTTTACACGTTAAGTTGATTGCATATATTAAAAATGCAATGGGAATTACCTAGAAATTCATTACATGTTAATCTAAGTATAGTTTAAAAGATGCAATTAGAATTGTTTTATAATCCTTTACACTTTAACTTGTTTAAACATTTTAAATATTTAATGAGAATTACCTAGTATTGCATTATGTGATAACCTACTAGTTGAAGAGATTATAATTTAATAGTAATCTGTAATTTTATTAATTTTTAATGGGATTCTGTCCAACTCTACTCTGACCCCATAAGAGAAAGAAACTCCATAGTTGGATTGCATATTAGAAACTGGATTGGTCCCTCTGATGTATATTAAAAAATCTCATATTTCCGGACTTAAAGAACAAGTTATACATTTTAGTCTATTTGTTCTAAATAAATAAATTCCCAAAATATGCTAAATAAAATTATCAGGGTTTTTTATATTCGTTTTTAACACTTTTCAACCTAGTTGAAAAGTGTTTATGACTTCGGTTTGACCGGCCGTCTGGCCGTCTGCCGTCTGTCCGTCTGTCCGTGCTCTAAGTCCGGTAAATATGCTCCGATTGCGCTGCAATTTTTATATGTTATTGTCGTTATCTATAGCATGTTCCCTATTTCAACTGAAGTGTGTAGCGCTTATAGTTTTTTTACAGGGACACTCAAAAGAATTCCGTTACATTACGGTCTATGGGGAAAAATCATTTTCGGTTTATTTTAATGATGTTACACAATTTCGAATACATTGTAATTGATATATATCACTAAGGTGCATTACAAGAAGCTTAATATGGAATAGGGTGTGCATAGCACTTATAGTTACTTTACAGGGACAGTCAAAATAATTCCGTTACATTACGTCTATGGAGAAAAATTCTTTACGGTTTAATTAAAAAATGTTTCACTATTTTAAACGCATTGAAATGTATATATATCACTAAGGTGCATTACAAGAGGCTTACTACAGAATATTGTGTGTATACCAGTCATCGTTCATTTACAGGGACACACAAAAGAATTCTCTACTGACTGTTAACAATAATTCCTGGAAGTGCGTTTTAAGTTACTGAACGCGATTTTAAATTTAACTAACCTTTTTGTGTCTATTATTAGGTGTGTATAAATTCTGTATTTCATATACAGGGCAGCACAAAAGTTCGCGAACACTTTTCCGTTTATTGACAGAAACTCCAGAAAGAGAATTTTAAACTGTGCTACGCGTTTCCTAACTAAACTAAAATTTAGCATCCTATGTAGTATATATACAAATTTATAGATCATATACAGGGCTGAATAAAAGTATTCGGATATTTTTCCGAATATTGTATATATTGGAAATTCCTGAAATTACATTTTTAAATATGTTAGGCGTTTTCCAAATTGTTTACTTAGATGTTGTCTTTCAGCTTATTAAACGGTAATGGTTTGTAAAATTATTTTAGAAGCGTTGGAAAGTGTTACATAATCTATGCTTGACGCATGATTTTTCGTTCTTGTTATATTTTTATATTTGTACAAATAACGAAAAAAAAAAATAATGAACTTATCCGAAATACCTCTAAAAAATACTTTTATTTCATGAAAAGTTTGCATCCAGCGTGACGTTAACTTGATTATACATTTAAAAACTGTAATGGGAATTACCTAGTAATGCATTATATATTAATCGATTGGTTGTGAAAAGATTGTAATTTAATGGTAAGCTGTAATTTCTTTAATTTGTAATAAGATTTTGTGAACACTTGTCTGAACCGATAAGAGAAAGAAACTCCACAGTTGGATTGCATATAAAAAATTAGATTGGTCTTTCTATTATATATTAAAAAAGTATTTTTATTTAGTGTATTCCAAAAATATACTAAATAAAATTATAAGAGCTTTACAATTTTGATATATTCGTATAAATAACGAAAAAACAGAATGAAACTCACCCGAAATACCTCTAGAGAATACTTTTCTCTCATGAAAAGTTTGCATTCAGCGTAAAGAAAAGCCCAAAAAACTTTCAAAAGGGGAAAAAATAGAAAAATAAAATTTTCTCTTTCCTCACACGCTTTTATTTTTTATCTTTTCTCCCGCTGAGTGTCGGAGTTAACATGTTTCTCATAGATGGCGCTGTTTACGCTCACAGGTCCCCACCCAACATTAACTCTTTCTGTGATGCTGCTCTCTTCTATTGCATCACTGATAGTGTAAGAGAGGAGTTCCAAGCACGTTTTTGATACGTGAACAGGTACATTTCTATAAATCATCAGTTGCAGCATCTTAGAAAAATAACTAATTAAGTTTTGAAAATGTTCTCTTTATCTGTGAGTGATCAAGTGAGATTCAAGACAAAAAAGGGAAATTTATTTACATCTCTTCCCGTATACGTGGAATTTGGAAAATTAACTCGAAGTGAAAAAAACAGTAAATACGTAAACAGTAGTGACTGGAATAAAATTAACGCCGGCGACTGGGATACTAGACAGGTGAGATTTGAGCAGATATATGATTTAATTAATAGATAAAATATGAAATTAAAGGAATTATAAACCTTCAAAATTAAAAAAAATTGGAAAAGAAAAAAAATGAAAATATGACGTTTTCAATTAAAAACATATAAATATGAACAAAACATTTTCGTAGACAAATTATGAAAAAACTTTTAACATATTTTTTTACTTATGAAACCTTTTTAAACTATGAATTTTCAACAGAAATTAAAGAAATTTGTTTGGCTTTTAATTATCTGTTGTTCTGTAAATTATCGAGACTTATATAAGTAGGGATATTTATTAAGTTTTTCGTAGACAAATTATGAAAAAACTTTTAACATATTTTTTTACTTATGAAACCTTTTTAAACTATGAATTTTCAACAGAAATTACAGAAATTTGTTTGGCTTTTAATTATCTGTTGTTCTGTAAATTATCGAGACTTATATAAGTACGGATATTTAACATGTTTTTCTTTTACATTGACTTTTAAAGTTTGCATATATATTTACTCAACATAATTCAAAATTTTCATGAAATAAATGTTAAATCTGTGTACACTGTTTATGATAAACTCTCATATGCTGTAAATAAATAACAAACAACTATAATTGAAACCAATAAATGTTTTAATAAATTAAATTATTTAAAAAAGAATTTTTAGTTTAGAAAATTTCTTTTTTAATAGCTACTTTTTAATCTTTTTTTTTCAGAAGTACGATATTTTTCTATAATTTTACAATTGTAAATTACTAAGTATTAAAAATTTAAATATCTATTATATCGTGATTTTTAAAATGTATCCTTCAGTTCAAAACATTGGATTGATTAAGCAGACGGAAGACCAAACAGACAATACATTTAATAAAAAAATAAATTCTTAGTTGCACATGATGTAAATTATGAAATACGATGACCCATCACAAAATAGTTCAAATTTCAGTAATATCTCAGAAAAAGTAAATTTAGGAAAATTATCGGTCGGAGTGTAATAGAAAATAATTCATTGACTTCTGAAAATGTTTTCTTTGTCTGTAAATGATCAAGTGATAATCAAGAAAAAGGGATAAATTTATTTACTTCTCTTCCAATACACGTGGAATTTGGAAGATTAACTTGAAATGAAAAAAAAAAAAGCAAATAAGTAAGCAGTAGTGACTGAAATAAAATGAACGGCAGAGACTGGAATATTAGACAGGGTTTTGCTTTTTATACGATGAGATTTTACGTCTTAAAAGGATTTAATTTTTTGTAAGATGTATGCAATTAAAGACAGAAAATATAAACATTCATAATTAAAATAACAGAAATAAATTATTTTTTCATGATCAAAATTTTATTATTTTAAAACTGTTTATACAGCTAAAATTTTTTAATTTGCATTATATTTCATAATTTAATTTTTTCTTTAAATGCGGAACATTCAAAATACTGGCTCAAATTAATTAACATGCATGGAATTTAGATATAAAAAATTAAATATATATCACATATTACAGGCAAATACAAAAATATGTAATACACTGTTAAAAAGAAAAAAAAGTGGAAAAACTGAAAATGTACTGGTTGCCGCCTGTTCTCTGTGTGTTTCACAAAAATTCCGTTTTTATATTTCCCCGTTTTCAAGATGGAAATTTCCCGCTATTCAAAACGGGAAACTTCGATTTTTAGAAATAAATGTGAGCAAAAGCGCAATATTTAAAATAATAATAATTATATATACTGATGCATATTTACACAGAACAAGTATTTCTATTGCATATTATCACAGCCGACACTTATCACATTGTCTTCCTCCCGATTTGAACGTCGGTACTACCCATTAAAGGATGAATGCACTGTCTCTTTCACCAACTGGCCACATCCAACGTCTTGGCCTTAGAACAAAACATCAGTTACAAAATTTAACTGGAATTTTTCAGTTTTCTCTCAGTTGAAAGGAGATATTTCCGTCTGTCTGTCTTGGAAGGATCATTTCCATTTCTAACCTCTTGAGACCAGAAGCTAAAATAGTACTACAAATACTCATTCATTGCTTTTGCATAAACAAAATAGAATCATGGATGACAGAAAAAATACCTTTTCTGAAACTGATATTTTGGGGGACTTGTAATTTAGGTTTGCAAATACAGATTTAAAATTCCTAGCTCCCTAAATTATCTATTTAATTATCAATAACCTAAGTTAACACTATCACAAATTTAAGGGCTTTAAACAAGTGGATGGTCTTTATGGAAATCCTTTAAAAAAATTAGTGTTAAGGATTTAAGTTAAATAATTATGAAAATTATTTATTTTCTTGGCTACACTGTCTTGAAAACATTTTGCAAACTCAACTGAAAATAACATTTATTTTATCAGGAAATCAGCATTGATGCTGCCAGTTATTGGTTTTGTTTAAAAGCAAAAAATATTCCGCCATATGTAGAAGTGAAATCACAATGTAAAGAAATCAAATAGTTTAGTTTTTATAAGGAAAATAATAGAAGTCTACATTTGTGTACCTCGGGTTTGAAGATGTTAATATTCTACGAGCATGGATAAAAAGGAAATTTTCCTTTTATTGCGGGAAAATTTTCGATTTCAAGTGAAAATAGAAAGTTTCCATTAAAATGCAGAAATGTCACATAAAACCACCGTATATATACAGGGGTGTGCCCGTTGTGTTCTGCGCCTGAATGCAAAACTTCAGACTTCGGTTTATACCCTCACCCCGAAAAAATATCATTTGTATAAAAACTTATGAGCGAGCATAAATGAAATGCAGAATATATTATACGTTTATATATATATAGAACAAAAAACAGTAATTACAAAAAGAATGTGTAAAAGAAAAGAAAATACTCAAAAAAGAGTAGAAAAATCAGAAAATAGAATAATTTTCACTGTGCGTCAAAATAATCATTTAAAACTAAACCTTATATAGATTTAAGTAAATGAATAGTTTTACTAAAATTCAGAAAATGACTTTAAGAGGATTTAAAGGTACGGGAGGAGTTAAAATGGTTCACTGGTAAACATAAAACGAAAAAAAAAAATTAATACTTTCATAATTAATATTCACTGCATCATTGACTATATAGGTTTGGACTACTAGTTGAAAATGGCATATAAAATGCACGGAAATTTGAGTCTAAACCTCTTTTTTTTAACTATATTTTAGCCACGTATCGGCAAGCTGCTCCTTTCATTATTATGCTCTGATCCATTATCGTAAATCTGACTTCAAATATTTATATCTAAATTGAATTTTATTTCACAGAAACGGTAATAAATACTGCCAGTCCTGTATCTTTGGCATCTAAAATCGGATACAATGCTAAAAAAATCTTTTTTTTTTCTTTTTTATTTATTTATTTATTTATTTTTGTTGTAAGTTTTAAGTCACATTTTATGTCCTGAATTGAAATTGATTTCCAAATTAATCTTAAAGAATAATTCATTTAAGATAGTAATTAATTTGCGATAGATGCTTGGCGCCTTTATTATTCTCGCGCCTGTGTGTACCGTACACATTGTACAATAGGACGGCGCGGCCCGCCTCTGTATATATACGGAAATCATTTTACAGTGATAAATATAAGCTTGATTAAAGAAGTTTGAACAGCAAACAGATATAAAGAATATTTAACAGGGTTTAATAGCCGTAAAACATAAAATAATTAATTTTACACGCTACAATAGATGAAATAAAATTATCCATTACAATGTACAGGGTGTCCATGAAATGTGTCCCTGATTTCAAAATTAAATAACTCGAAAGAGGAGATCGATAGAAGAATGAGACAAGTGGTGTATTTATTTTGAAAGCCGTAAAATCTGATACAGAAGTTTCAAAATTAGTTAAACATTTTGTCGATAGGTGACGCTGTATGCTGTAGTTGCAGTACAGAATCAAAGAAATAGGCTGCAAACTATCCTTTTTGCAAGCAGAAGTTGCAATGACATCACAATCAATTCAAAATGTACACTTTTTGCACCACTAATAAACGAAGAATGAAAAAGGCGTGACTGAAAGTGACGAAGAGGATGACTGAAAGCTTCATTCTTCGTTTGCTTAGTTTCATTTTTAGTGATGCAAAAAGTGCACATTTTGAATTGATTGTGATGTCATTGCAATCTCTTCTTGCAAAAAGGACAGTTTTCAGCCTATTTGTTGGATTTTGTACTGCAACTACAGCGTTCAGCGCTACCTATCGACACAATTTGTAACTAATTTTGAAACTTCTGTATCAGATTTTATGGTTTTCAAAATAAACATGCTACTTGTTTGATTCTTCTGTCGATTTCCTCTTCCTAGTTAGTTAATTTTGAAATTAATGACTCCTTTTGTGGACACCCTGTAGCTCTGTTCTCTGTATTATTATTAAATTTAATTTGTTATTTTGTTTGTATTACATGTATCTAAAAATTGTATAAGATGATAATGTTTGTTTAAAATAAAGTCTTTAAAATTGTTTTTAAATATTCAAGGCAAAGGAAAAAAATAGAAAAGAGAACTTTAGTTATCTATCTTCTTGTATAATTATAATTTGAAAAAATAACTATAATCATAAATAGCAGAAAATATGACACAGTAATGAATGGAGTAAAATTAATTCCAGCAGTTGGGATAGTATACATCCTAGATGTTTTTATTTTTTACATTAAATATGATATTCACGAAAATAATAATGTACAATAAATGTACTAAATAAATTTTTTATTTTTTCATATTTTTTTTTCGATATAAAAGAAATGAAAGAAGTATATTTGAAATACTTTTTGGTCTTATTTAATTCATTTTATATACAAGAGATAAAACTCGATAGAAGTCTGTCATTACATTTTTCCAATGCACATTGAAGATAAAAAACGTAAACTTCGTAAAACATACTGTAATGTAGTCTATACTGAATAAAATTTAAATTTCAGTATTTTTTAAAAATGCATTTTGTTTTTAAGGGAATACAGCTCGATACAAGCATTTTATTAAATTTTTATGTGCATTGAAGAATAAAACACCAACATCACTAATTTGATAATGCTTTCTGAAAGTAGTCTATATATATAGTGAATAAAAGTTTTGAGTTTGCATATTTTTTTACGTCATAAAATAAATTAAGGTAAACTTGAAACAGTGCTTTTTATACGATTCACTTTATTTTGTATATAATATATAAAACGCATCACAAATCACTTATTACATTTTCAAAATGTGCACTAATGATCAAAAATACCGTCTTGGTAAAACATACGAAAATTTAGTCTATAATTATGCTGAATAAAATGTTTAGATTCATATTTAATACTTGGAAATTTTCCCAGAGATTTTTTTTTCTCACGCCTTGCATTCATAATACTCAAATTTTAATTGCTTAATAGGCGTATAGCCAACATAGTGAAAAAGTACCCAAGCCGGGACTCGAACCCGAGTCATCAGTATAGCGCACCGAAGTTCTACCAACTGAACCACTTGGGAACGATACTCAGGTTGGAACTTTTTTTCACTATAACATGTTGGCAAGGCTTCAAACGCAGCACAAGATGGAATATTTTCCGTGATCCGCCAACCCTGGGGCAAAAACAAAATTAAAGAAAATCAATTTAAAAAAATCTCTGGGAAAATTTCCAAGTATTAAATATGAATTTATTCAATTGTCTATGCTGGATTTTCTTTAATTTCGTGTTTGCCCCAGGGTTGGCGGCTTACGGAAAATATTCCATCTTGTGCTGCGTTTGAAGCCTTGCCAACATGTTATAGTGAAAAAAGTTCCAAGCTGAGCATCGTTCCCAAGTGGTTCAGTTGGTAGAACTTCAGTGCGCTATACTGATGTCCCGGGTTCGAGTCCCGGCTTGGGTACTTTTTCACTATCTTGGCTATACGCCTATTAAGCAATTAAAATTTGAATATTATTAAAATGTTTAGGTTTACATTTTTTTCCGATACAAATGAAAATGGATTTAAAACATTTTTTCGTACGATTTAAGTTATATTGTACATAAAGGATGAAACTGGACACAAATCTCTTATTACATTTTTATAATGTGCATTGGAGATAAAAAAACACTAACTTGATACAGAATGTTTAAAAGTAGTTTATATTTATACTAAACTTTTTATTTTTTGTTTCATAATTTTTTTTTATAGAAAAGCAATAAATGTAAATTTCAAATACATTTTGGTGCAATTTAATTTATTTTCTAAGGGATAAAACGCTGAACACAAATGTCTTACTACATTTTTGTGTGTATTGAAGATCCAAAATACTAACTTCATTAATTTGGTATCGCATACTGAAAAGTGGACTATATTTATTATGAATAAAAGTTTTAGGTTTGCATGTTTTTTACAATATAACATAAATAATAGTAAATTTGAAATACTTTTTGGTACGGTCCAATTTATTTTGTATAATATTGATAGACAAGGACACATATCTCTTATTACATTTTTTAAATGTTCTTTGATAAAGAAGTATATTATGTACTTTGATAATACAAAATGCTGACTTGGTAATGCATACTGAAATTTAGTCTATAATTATACGGCTGCCATTATATTTCTCCAAATTTTTAAAAACTGATGCTATTTGCATTAAATCAGATTTAAAGAAAATATTTTCAACCAAACAATCTGTGAGTCATTAAATGAGATTCAAGATAAAAAAAGGAAACTTTATTTATTTCTTTTCGAGAAATTTCCAAAATTAACTAGAAGTGAAAAAAAAAAAGCTTGTAATTATACAAAGAGTATAGTGGCTGGAATACGCTTAAAGAATAACGCTATCCGTGATGCTAGAAAATTTGTTGATTATATATTTATTTCTTGAGTAAACTATATATCTGAATGAAAATAGGTTTGAAGGTATTTAGTATCTTTGTTAACATATTTAATTTTTAATTTAAAATAAAAGTAGCTGGAGGCGTGGCAAGATGGCGATCCCAAAAATGCAACCGTCCTCTTCTTGCAGCACCGGTGCACCTCAAATGAATCTGGAGCATTTTTGTTTTATGTTAACCAGTATTGAAAATTTACAAGAGAAGTACACAGGATCATTAAACATAATGATATCCGTAAAAATGGCAAACATGTGAAATATGAGTAAGATTTTTCGTATAAGAATTTGAAATATTATATTGTTTAAAAATAAAAATATTTGATCAATCAAAAAAATTTCGTGCTCTTCTTTAGAGAAAAGTGTTGCGAATATGTTGTTAAAATTATTAGGCGGTCTGGGGACAATTTTTAATGTTATGTTGCAAGCCAACTTAAAAAAACCCGTTTCAAAGCGTACATGCTTCATAAAAGTGTCTGCAACGAATATATATATATATGTGTATGTGTGTGTGTGTATGTCCGTATATATGTATGTATGTATGTTAATGATGTTAAAGATTGATATCGTGAATACTTTCGAACCAACTGTCATTTCAATATACAATTTTCACAAAAAAATAAAAAAATAAGAAATAAATAAATAAATAAATAAACGATCAATAATTTGTTATTTTTCAGTTGTCGTTGGTAGCATAACCCTTGTACGCTGGAGACAGAATACTAGCTAGGTGACATATGAATAGATATCAGATTTTATTTTTTAGATTAAAAGTGTGAAATTCGTAAACATAAAAATTCCTGTTGAAAAAAGTTGTTGTCTAAATTTGAAAGAAGTTTTGAGAATGAAATTTTGATGTTTTCACTAAAAAAGGAACAAATTTTATTAAACGTAGGCAATTTTTTTTGAAAGGACTCCTAAATGTTTTCATTCATGTACTGTTTTGGAACTATGAATTTTCAAAACAAATTAAATAATTTTATGTGATTTTTAATTGTTTTCACTTTATAATTCTATTAAGTATGGAGGATAATATTTTATGCGCAGATTAATTTTTCTCTTATAATACTTTTAATCCTAATATTGTTAATTCTTTAAAAAAAAAACTCGCTACCTTGTAGTATAGTGTCTAACTATTCTTTTATGAAGGTACTCTGTGGTCGAATGAGTTTTGATATTTTGCGTGCGATCTTGGTGCACTGAATTCTAAAATTCGTGTGTGAATGAGCTATCTATTCTGTCTTTTCTTTAACTGTCTCAAAGTATGTCTGAATCTCTGGGAATCTGATCATTCCGGTTATTTTGTGCAATGAGATGTTTTTAGGTATCTGTGGTTTTGTAGCTGATATATATATATATAGTGAAGCAAGAGTTAGATTCGATGGGAAAATTAGTATGGAGTTTTACAGCATTCTGCTTTTGAATGTCGAGTTTCACGAGCTGTGTAGCTAGTGAAGTTTCCATTTAGCTATTTTTGGAGCAGAATCTACGGTTGTGAGTTCGCCAGCGTGGTAAGGAGTTCAATATCTGAATAAAAAAGTATTGAAATCCACGGGGCGCTCTTTGATAGTGACATTGCAGCATTGAAAGGGACATTTTGTAGTGACAGTTATAATGTTCCTAGTGACATTTTATAGTGAGTTAGCCTGCTTGTCTAGTGGTTAGGTCGCTGGCTACTCGAAAAGATATGACGGGGTTGAATTTCAACTCAAGCATTGATGTATTTAGTGGGTCATATTTTACTTTAGACGGAGGTCCCGGTCCGTTTAGCCCTCGTGTGCACTCTCAAAATAAATTTCGTCAAAAACCTTAAAAATCACAGAGAGCAAGTTGCCGGAACCCCCCCCCCCCCCTGTAATTGGAAGAGATTTTTCTGTTATTTGAAGAAATTTCTGTCTTGTGACTGGGGAATTTCAGGAAAATTTGACCTTCAATTCTTCAATTTTCCGTGTTTTGAAGGAAAAAAAAACACGTAAAAATTCCGTTTCTAATACGGAAAAGTAACACGCAGAACAGTTGACGGCACATCCCTCTGGTTTGAAGAAATTGCAGACTTAGATTGGAGAATTCCAGGTATATTTTATGTTAGATTGGTGAATTTTCCGTATTTTGCGGGAAGCGAAGCAAATCAAAGTGAAAAATTTTTGTGTTTTAACGAAAAAAGGCAACGGAAAAATTTGTTCAATTCACTGATTTTTTTTTTTAGAGTGTGCAAAAGATGACCGTAGCGCTCGAAACGAACCCACTAACCTATAGTGAGTCAAAGTGACATTTTCTTAGATTCTGGCCAGTGAGGCCAGTTTGCTTTGAGCTAAGCGCTTGAATTTAGTAAATTTCTTGGGAAAAAATACCCCCTTTCAAGTTCACTGCCTAGAAGGGTACGTCACAAGCTGAAGCCAATAAATGTTCACATAAATAAAGCTACTAAAGATATAAAGTGTGGCTAATAAAGTTTCAAAAATGATTTTTAAATTTCAAGTTAGGAGAAAGATATTTTAACTTTCCGATAAAAAAATGTGTTTTAAGATTAATTGATAAATGCATATATCTAAAAATAGAAAAAGCTATATTGGAATATATGTTTCTAAGGTGATGGTGTGTGCCCAAATTAAGCATTTTCACTTTTCGTGCCGTTTCTCTTAGTACCGACATCAAATAGGTATTTTCTACTTGCATATAACATGTTTTTAAATAAAAAAATAAATACGAATTAATTTTGCGTACGAAATAAGGCACCTTTATGAGAAAATAATAGATATAAAAAAATCCTCATTTCAGAATGCTCCATGTGAATTTTAAATAATTTAAAACCAATATTTACTTTAATTTATATGCAGTTCTTGAAAGTACGCATATGTGTATATTTGTTTTTATGTACTCCAATTATTACTTGAACATTTAGAAAGATTTTTCGCATATTGCGCGGACATTCTCGATTTTAATTAACATTATATTTGTTAATTATAATTTTATGTATTATATCTATGTATATTTTGTTTTACATACTTATACACAATTATATGAAAAATAAAACCAGTAACATATTTGAAAAATAAGAAAGACATTGGATGAAAATTAGTATGCATGGGGACTTTAATCATTTGCTACTGGTGTGATTTTAAACGTGCATAAAACCAGTTAAAAAACCTATTCTGATTTTAATTACTCTCAAATTGGTTTCTCTCAATTGGTCAGATAATTTATCAAAGAAGATATTTAATCAAACATTGATTTTTGCGTTTTTGTTTTATTTAATTAAAAAATATTGTCTACCATTAATGTCCACTATCACTTTAACAAGGGTACTAGACAAGTGAGATTGGCTTTTATTTTTTAAATGAAGTATTAAAAACAGGAAAACATAAATCGTCGAGATTTTAATGAATAGAAAGAAGCAAAATTTTCAGAAAGAATATCTGGCACTTAAATTTATTTTCACATTCATACTGAATAAAAATTTTATATTTTTTGAATTAAACATACTTCGAAATTCTAAAAGAAGAGGAAATATTTTGAAACGTTTCTTTTTTAAAAAAAAAACCCTTACAATAATAAATTATGCTATTAAGATGGTTTGAAGAACGTATCTTTCTCTTAAACAAAGTAGAAACTGTATTGTAATATTTTTTTCTAAACTGAGATAAAAGACATTTGTGAGACTATTCATTTTTCAAACGGAGTATAAAACTTGTGAAAATATAAAATTTCGTAATTTTAATGCATATAAAGAAACAAACTTTTCAGAAAGAATATATAACGTTTAAATTTATTTTCCTATTTGTACAGAATAAAATTTTTCGGTTTGTAATTAAAAAAATTAAAAACACTTCGGAAGGCGAATTCTTGAGGCACAAGGAAATAGTTTGGGACTATTGCATCTCCGCAAATCTTAGCTATAAAAAACTAAGCATATACTAATTCATGTTTTATTTTGTTTAATTATGCATAATTTTAAATCGGCTTAGAAGTTTAGAAAATAAACAAGTCTAATGTAAAATTAAAAAGTCTTTTACATTGTGTAAAATACCTTTAAATTGTTACTTTTACTTGATATAGAATTAACTTAATAATCCATAAAAAAAAAACACTGTAAAAAAATGCAGTAAAATTACGGGCAGAGGCCGGCAGCCGAGACTCCAGTCATACACCGTAAAAAAAAAAAAAAAAAAAAAAAAAAAAAATGTCCATCATTTTGTGCAGCCCGTAATTTTACGAGGCAAATTAATATAGCATTATAATGCACAGGATATAATGCACTTTAAAACACAATAACACCTTGCTTACTGTTCCGTAGCACGTAGCACGTTAGATAATCATCACAGAATCGCTGTTTTGGCGGGTTAAAAATTTCGAAACACGAGTAAAATGAAGGGTTACACCCTAGCGGAGGACAATGTATGGGGTCGTACCGTATTTTTGCTAACATATGGGCTAGAACTGTAAGGATTGCTCTTAATTTTCTAAGTATCTAAGGGGTAAGGCCGCTTATTTAGTGGATCAAACCGTTTTTCATCAAATAAGGCTGTTTCCCGTGAAAATTGAAGGGCAAACGCTCATAAATTTACAGTTTTTTTCTGAGAGTGAACCCCATTATAGTGTATTATTAATAATTTTCAAATACCATTCTTTATTTTATCCATGCTACATTTTTCTTAGAAATTTACAAATGATGAAATTTACTTTAATTGAGATCATATAGGAATTATCTTTAAATGAGAAATTTATAAAGTTCAAAGTGTTATAGTTCGGTGAACTTTGGTCGTAGAATAATGAAATGTTTCCTGTTGTACTTTTTAGAACAAGGAGAAACATTTTCTAAACATAACTTATAGGACCCAAGAACTGTATAAAAATTTTGAAAGTGTAACTGTTGGAAAATTAATGCCAAAACTGTTTCATCGACATAATCCTAATTCCTACCCTATTTTGAACTCTTTTGAATCTACATAGACTACGCATATACACACAACGGGTAAAAAGAGATTAAAGCGCGTTTTAATCTTTGTTGTACATCATGTATAAGATTAGATAAAATTCCAAATAAGCTACATTGTAATTACTCTTAGGAGTCTAAATATGGTTTGTAGGTTAGTTAGTTTTTTCTTCTATTATTCTTAATAATCCGTGGTTATTTTGGTCTTAATGTCATGTAAAATGGACTAATCTTTGGTCCTATAGTTAGTTTATGTCACACTTATTGTACTTTGCTTCAAGCTAAATAACTTTTATTAATTTGAACACAATTAGTTATTCGTATAAATAAGTAATACTAATTGTAATTCTCCAACTGAGTGAAAAATTGTCCAGAGAGGATTTGAACCAGGGACCATATGGCTTAAGCTGCCAATACCCTACCAACTGAGCTATCCTGGACAAATCTGGTGAACACAATTCACAATTCGATGTTCTCTGCGTGAATTGTGTTCGCCATATTTGTCCAGGATAGCTCAGTTGGTAGAGTATTGGCAGCTTAAGCCGAAAGCTCCTTGGTTCGAATCGTGACCTAGACACCTTTTCACGCAGTTGGAAAATTACAATTCGTGTAAATACTTTTTGTTAGTTATTCTTACTACATTCTGATAAAGATGATAAAATAATACTACTACCTATAGAATTATGCGCAATGGAATTAATATGTATAGTAATAATGAATACTTTTATTTTCTTACTGGGAAATGTTCCTCTTTATCGCATATTATTTAATTTATCAGATTAATAATAATAATAATATTTATAAATATTTAAGTTTTTCGAATACAATTCTGGTTTTAATAGAAGTTTTGATATTTGGCAAAATTAGATGCATTATAAATTGCATTAATCCTGTGAAATAGAAATATTTTTTTAATCTCTTAAAGGCTGCATAAAAGATTCTGATATATCGCACCCTTATCCATTGAGTGACACAATTCAAAAACTGAAGTTTTTGAGAAATAGAAAAAAAAAACAGTTTTGATGCCTGAAAATAAATAATGCTTTATTTCAAATGTATCTAACACTGAAAATTTTTTCGATCCTTTAGTTGTTTAACGTCTGACATATTGTATTTTTCTTCAAGGTAAGTAGCGTTTCATAGTTATTATTACTACTATATTTCGAACAATAAGAGAAGATAAAAGTGTGATATATTATAGGAAGTTGCGCAATGGAATAAATATATGTACTTGTAATGAATACTACATTTTTTCCTTCTGGGAAAAGAACCTCTTTTTCCTACATTATTTAATTTATAAGATCTCATTTTATTATTATTATTATCATTATTAAATGCTTAAAGTTTCTCGCATATAACGCTGGTTAGTTTAATGTAGTTTTAGATAGTTATTAAAATTAGATGTATTACAAATTGCTATAAAACAGAAACGATTCTTTTATTTATTAAAGTCTATGTAATAGATACTGATGTATCGCACATTTATTAGGAAGGTGTCACAACTATAAAAGTGAAAAAAGTTGAAAAAAGTAGGATGTTTTATTTTGAAATGGATCGGGAAGTAATTAAAAATATTTATATCCAGATTCAAAATGTATGCGTATTTACATATATATGAACCACTTTACATCCCATTTTTGGAAGATATTTGATAAATTGACTCTTTGCGAAAAAATGTTAAACCTGTTGAAATTTGGCATTTTTGAAGATATTAAAAAATGATTTTAAGCCTCTGGCCGGTCAATCCCGAGATAACTAGTTCACAAGACTACAAGCTTAACAGCAGCAATACATGCAATTATGTAAATTAATATCACTTTCCAGATTTAACAGTTTTAAAACATCGAGTAATGATTAACACACTCAATGTGTACCTTCATATAGTAATTAAGTTTTTTTATTACATGTTGTAATAATCGTTGTTTTAGCGTTAAAAAAATTAAGAGAAAACAACATTATAATTTTACCTTTTTGCTTGATACTCAGAGGGTTAACACATACTTTACCATCAAATTTCTCAGTCAGATTTATCAAACTTTCACAAGTGTTATAGCGTTTTTTTTCTTGTGTTATAGCATTCAAGTGTTATAGCATTTTTTAAGTTTGATAAGTTTGATAAGTATAAATATTACTAAGAAAATTTTAAATTAAAATTAATACAAATAAATAATAGATAATTTAAATATAAATTATTTCTTAGATTTGTTAATTTAGCTATAGTTTACTATTATATGTAACATTTGTTTTTCCAATTTAAATTATTGTGTGAAAAAAAGGCTAAAATTATTTTCGTTTAAACATGACGTCTTATATAAAATTAATACTTTCCAACATAGTTGAAAAGCATTTATAACTTCGGTCTGTCTGTCTGCTATATTTCCGTAAATATACTGGAATTGTCATGTAATTAATATATGTTGTACGATAAGTTTACTATAAGTTTACTATAGCATGTAGGCTATTAAAAATGGAGTTTCTAGCATTTATAGGTCCTTTACAGGGACACTCCAAAGAATCCCGTTACACGATGGTCTAAAGGGAAAAATCGTTTTCTGTCTATTTTAATGTTGTTACACTATATATGCATTTAAAAAGAGCATTTAAATCTGCTTTCTGTGGAATATGATGTGCAAAAAATTTATCACTCATTTACAGGTTCACTCAGTATAATTTAATTACATAATGGGGAAAAATTGTTTGCAGCGTATTTTAATGATGTTACACGATTTCAAACATAATAAAATGTATATACAAGATTGAAGTGCACTGCAAGATGCTTACTAAATAATATGACATGCGTAGCAGTTATCGTTCATTTACAGGGACACACAAGATTTCGGTTACAGCAGTGTCTATGAGCTAGAAAAGCTGGAGGTGCGTTTCAGATATGGTATTATGAAATATTCAGAGTATGCGTTTTTATGTATAAGTAACTTTTTGGATACTACGTGGTGAGTCTAATATCCATAGATCATATACAGGGCTTCGCACTGTGTATTAGCATATTGTTTAAAGGTTGATTTTAAATGCGTTAAGCATTTTCCAGGTGAACTATACTTAGTATACTAAGAGATTTTTGTGGAATATAAATAAATTCATATACAAGGCTGCGAAACAACCGACTACATTGCCGTCTATGTATAGTAATTTCTGAAAGTAAGTTTTCAATTGTATTGTGTATTTTTTTTCCTGAATTAAATTAAATTTTAATATGAAGAGTGCATAAACATCTGTACACAATATATAGGGCTGTACAAAATTATTCGAGGCCATTTCCGTCTATTAGTAGAAATCACCGAACGTGAATTTTCCTTTGTGTTATGCGTTTTGAAACAAAGCTTAACATTAGCACACTTTGTAGTGTATATTCAAATATCTAGATCATTCAGATATGCACAGAAGTATTTGAGTACTTCTCAGGCTATAGACGGTAACTGCTGAAATCTGGTTTAAACTTTTTAAATGATGAAATTCCGTTGCAGTATTCTGGAAGTGTTGGAAAGTGCTTCATAATCTATGCTTCATGCATGATTTGCATTTCTTGTTGTTAATTAAAACTAAGTATTCCTGAGTAATAGCAAAACATGTGTATATAATTTATATCAGTGGATTGTATCATCAATCTTTAAAACGGAAAACAAGAAAATTTTGGTAAATTTTTAATATTTAATTTTTTTTGTGTTCTCTATTATTAATTTGTAATAACATTTTTTGTGAAAATATTATTTTTTTCCCTATATTAAAATATACTTTAATGATAAAAATATACTTATCATTCACTGATATTAATGTCTCAAAAATCTACTTTATGATATTAGGTCACATTACTAAAAAATAGCTTAATTATGAATTCTTTTACAGCTTGTTTTAATTTTTATTTTACTCTAAACTTCAAAGAATCTGATACTTTGTAGTGATACAATACCAAAAAGTAAATTTTTGTGACTTAATATCAGTGAATGATAAGCATATTTTCGTCGGTAAGCGTATTAATTGCATAAAAATTTGTTTTACTTATTTTATCTGACAATGAATTTTTTCTATCCTATAATAATTAAACATCTGACATAAACTTCTGTTTTCCTTCAGGCTAGTTAACGCTTGATAGTTATTCACCACTTTATTCTCAACAATATAATAAAAAAAAAACGATGTGAATTATATGAGTAGAGAATAATCTGATTAAATATAAGTATGTGTAATTGCAATGACTTATAATCTTTTCTCTTGTGATAATTACATTTTGCATCGTATTCTATTCGGCATTACAGTTTCTATTTTTTAGACAGCTTTACACTTAAGGTTTGTCACTAAAACAGTTTTACTTGAGGATTAAAATAAATTAGAAAAAAATATTTATACATTTAACTATAATAAAAAGTAAAAATTAAATGTATATATACATTAAAGTTGTAAAACACGTATTTTACTGGAATCAGTTACTTGCAAAACTAGTAATACACGTATATTTTAAAATACATTTTTCGTGATACTGAAATATAAGAATTGTAGAAATCATAGGGATGAGAGAACAATATTACAAGAAATAAGTATTTATAATCGCAAATCTATATCATTTTTTTTTGGTTTGCACTGTTAAAAATTTGGTTCAGCATTTTAGCATGGTGCCATGGTGCCAAAAACATTACTACCATAAAATGGTGAAACATTAGTGATCCATAACCTTTAGTACCATAAGTACCATAAATAAGTGTGGGTTTTAACCATGAACTGGTAAAATGTTGATTCATAATATTAAATAAAAATCTGAATCACTCTACTCAATTTTTTGAACATTGATGTATGTATCCAGAAATTAAAAAAAAGAAAAAAAAATGCGTATATATATATATATATCCAGCGTTTGAATAAAACTTTAATCTATTGTGTCAGAAATATATATATATATATATATATATATATATATATATATATATATACATTTCTGACACAATAGATTAAAGTTTTATTCAAACGCTGGACCTCCGGTTTTGAAACTGGAGATGTTACCTCCGCGATACTAATGCTTTATCGCCACTAAATTTTGGAATTATACTCTGTCATATTTCCTTGGTGATTTTCTATGTTTCTCTGTCGCATATTTTTTAGAATATTGTTTAAAAATTGATTAAATTCTTAATTTGTCGTTCAATTTCTACGAAAATCTATATACAGTTTATACTACAATGGTCTAAAATATATTGTTAAATGGGAGCTCAAACAAAGTACCGTTTGGGAATTATTGTGTTCACAGATACATAAATCATGATCACAATTCCCTTACACGATGTTTTTGAAAGTACCAACTAGTAAAACTTTCAGCCCTAAAATGGCTACAATAACTTTTTGCAAACAACGCTAATCGGGTCAAGGTCTCTACTTAAATAGGAACCCGTCAAACACACGCTACAGGCATCCTAGAGTGAACTGGGTTTCGAACTCGAGATCTTTAAACTTCTGGCCAGCGTTCTAACAAGCAAGCAGGGAGATATGCTTATACCTGAAAGTATCATACTCGTATTGAGAGTGCATACGAATATTTATTCTGGTTGGGTGTTAAATATAGCCCTGAAATGCTGAAAAGTTTCACCATTGTTTAAATTTTACTACAATCAGGAGTTATGAAAAATCAAGTGGTCCAAGTTTTAGTGCGTCCACCCTTTATTTTCACCATAAAAATTTTGAACCAATATTTTTTAATGTTATTTGGCTTATATGCTTTTATTAGACAGTTTTAGATTTAAGATTTGACAGTTATTATTATTTTTCAATTACGCAAAATTGTATGTACAGTCGGCCACCCCATACATTTTAATAATTAAATTGCCCCAGTAAAAAACGGAAACAGCTATTCGACTGGAAATTATCTTCAACCAATTTATATTAAAATAAATATGCTTCGCGGTCGTCTTCATAATGAAATTGTACCAAACTCTGTAATCTTTCTAATGTTTCTGTAATGTTTCAAACTCTGTATAGTACTTTACGTTTAGTTTTGTTTTATGACTGCAACAAGTTTCAGAAAAAAATATTAAAGTTCTTTATTTTTGGGAATTAATTAATTAATTTTTTTTTCAAAGCTACATTTTTAAAGTACTTAGTAAAGATATTTTCTTCCATATTTCTATAAATGTAAATCAATTCATAACAATACTAATAACAATTTAAAATAATGACGGTACAGTACAGGAACAAAAATACGGAACACTTAAGATTATCCATGTTCAGAATTTCAGATCCGTATGAAAACTGTGCAGTTTCAATTTGAAATAAACGTAGATTTAAGTTAAAGATAATAAGCCACTGAAAACTTTAAAAAACGTACCAATCTTTTTTAACTGCAAAAATAAATAAATAAATAAATAAAATAAAATAAAAAATAAATAAATATAAAAATAAATAAAAGTAAAAGTAAAAATAAACTAATTAACAAAGAAGGAACATTTTTTTATAAAGCATTTTCAGAGGAAGAAAATACAAATTTATTTACATAATTTATACAAAATGTGGAAAATATTTACGCGGCTAATTATTTCTTGTTAAATAAATCTGATAATTTTAATTATTTTGGTTGATAAATGTGTCATAGTTTCTGTACATTTTCAGAAAAAAACATTCTCTGCTAAAAGAATTAAATTTTTTATCTAAAACACGAAAACATACATTTCTTTATCTATTAGTTTATTTTAACTGTAATAAATTAGAAAACTAACTTTGAAATTCGCAATTCTTTAGCATGAAGTTTTAGTAATGGAGCTTTGAGATTCTTAAATTATTCAGCCTTAAGGCAGTTTTAAAGAGAATGTAATTATTCTATCTCTAGTGTATAACAGGTAGAATTTTAAAATGCTTTCACAGGCACAACGAACGTTAAATGTTCAGGCATTTAGGAGAAACGCCACAAACATTGCTGGAATATTTGTACGCATTTAAAATTAATTTTAAACCAAGAAATACGAATATAACCATTATGTGAGTTCCACGATCACCTATTTATTCTCCAGCTCAAGAAAAGGTTAGATGACGTTTAAACCAACGAACTTAGTTTTGATTTTAGATCGAATTTTTGGCTTTTAAGCTTTTAATACTTTTTTTTCCAGTAATTCTTTCTTAAAATCGAAACGTAAAAATAAACAAAATGTCTTTATTTTTGAATATTTTGTCGATATTTTTCTTAATAGTAACTCCAAATATTCGTCACAATTTTTATAAATACACATACTCACATTTTAACACTTTCAAACATAGTTGAAAATTGTTTAGCAATTCGGTTAGTATAGCCACCTGCCTGGCCACCTGTCTGTCTAACTGCCTGGTCGTGCTCTAACTCTACTAAATATACTTGGTTTGCTATGTAATTTTTATATGTTATCTATATATTCAAAACGAAAAGTGCATTCTGTCAAATCCACATGAAAATCGTCTTTTTGCACATGCGCCAGCATTTTTTTGAAGGCTTCTACCTTCAGAAACGGGAAACCTGTTGATTAACCCAACCCTCGCCTGTTTAGCCTAGGGGGATTGAAAAGGGCTGATTGAAACGTATGAAGCCGTACCATTGCATTGAAAGCATAGACCTTCTAATATATTTTTGTTCTGATGTTGAAAGCTAAAGCTTTTTTTTAAAAAAAACTCATGCTTTCACTACTAAATATGCATATTTTTTCGCAAAATTTTAAAGAGAGTTTGAATGCAGTTATATTTATAAACGATTGAAATGTCAGAGAATTCGGAAGATGAGAACTATTCTTTTATTGTTATGTTAAAGGAACCGACGCGAAAACAAACAAACAAACAAAAATGTCAGAAGAAAACATATCTTTTACAACTAGACAGAGGTGTTTTTTCACGAAATTTTTACACGGGCTGTAATCCCGTTTTATTTATCACCAATAAAAATTTCAAAGAGTTCGACCCTAGGTAAAAAAACAAGAAAATGAGCGCTTTTATCACTAAATATCAATATATTTTTTCGAATTTTTCATTTAAAAATATAATTTCATACAAAATCGGGTTAAAGATATAAAATAATAATAACTTGATGCTTTTTTTCATTTATTATTACGGGCCCGGGCAACGCCCGACGGGGGTCAGCTAGTTAAGGTTTATTATAGAATGTTCGGTATTAAAAATGAAGTGTGTAGAATTTATATTTAGTTTACAGGGACACACAAAAGAATTCCGTTACACTATGGTCTATGGGGGAAAAATCAATTGCGATGCATTTTACGGATGTTACGATATTTCAAACATAATGAGATTGATATGGATTGATATGCATTACTGAGGTGAAATACAATATGAGTTTTCATGAGCATATAACAAGTAGCATTTATAGTTCGTTTACAGGGATGCACAAAATAATTCCATTACTTTACGATCCTTGGGGAAAATTGTTTGCGATGCATTTTAATTATGTTATAATACTTAAAAAACGTATAAATTTATGAGGTGCTGTAAAACATGATTTATCTAAAATATGGAGCGCAAAGCATTTATCATTCATTTACCAGGGTCACACAAAAGAATTCTATTACACAATTGAATAGGATCGTTAATTGCAGAAAGCGGATTTTCCTCTGTGGCATGCATGCATTTTTAAACTCTCCCCCCCCCGCTATTTTTTAGGGTATTACGTGATGTGTATAAATTACACAGATCATATATAGGACTCCAGGAAAGAATTTGCAAAAAATACGAATATAGATAGGAACTGATGAAAATGAACTTTTCTTGAGTTATATGTTTTTAAATTGTTTATTTTATTTTATTGTGTGAAAAAATGAAATACCCTAATAATATATTGTTAGTGCTGGAATGTGTTGCATAATCTATGCATCATGCATAATTTTTAGTTTTTGTTTAGCATATACTTTGCTTTTATAGAATTTGGCTATTATGCCGTATTATTCAAAATAACTGTAATAGCAAAACGCTCCTTTTTTTTAGTAGCAAAGCCCCCGTTTCTTTATTAGTGCTTAATATTTATAAAATTCAAAGTATCACAATTCGTTACGTTTTGGTCGTAAAAGAATGAGATGTTATTAAATGACCTTCTGAAACTCAGGACGGTATTTATCTAAAATTAAGGAAAACGGGATGGGGTGGGGCTATAAAAATTATATTTCCTATTATTTTATGTATACGGCTCCTTGCAAAACAAATTCTACATCTAAAAGCTATTCTTGATTTGTATACCTATAGTATTTGGAAGTGCGTTTTTGTCATCAGCAATTGAAACATAATTTTCATTCCATATATTTTGAATCACCCGATATATCTTCTCTTATTACTAATGCACCTATGCTAAATCTCTCCAACACAAGAAGTATAAATAAGCAGGGCGCATAAGCCGAAACACAATAAAACATAACAATTGGATTTGAGATATCCTCCGTAAAATGTAAATCTTTGAGTTTGAAGTGAACAACTTTAATTCTTCAAACTAATCTGAAAACATATTTCCGTATAATACATTCATATTTATTAATCAATTTCACTTGAAATCTGTAATATGTAAAATGGAGTAACACAAATTTATATTTATATATCAAAGCATTTTTAAGCACGTATAGTTACTTAACACATGTATAGCATGTCTCGCACTTGCTTCTGATACAAATATAAAGAAGAAAATTAATCCGGTAGGGTCATGTTCTCATTTTTAAATAGATTGTTTTAAAATAAGTCATACAATAAAATGATCATAGTAAAAATAATAATAAAACATGCATTTTCTAAGTTTATATAGAAAAAAATAAGTTTTAATTTTAGTACTTAAATGTGGGGCTCGATTTCAAATATTTATTGAAGATTAGTTTTAATATTTCATTAGTATAATTTATAAAAAGTGCACAAAAAAACTTTATTTCAAAATTATTTTTGTTTACGAATATATTTTCTGATATACTACAATTAATATATTAATATGCAAAATTATATTTAATATATGCTATATTGACGTAAAATTTATAACATTACGCATATGTTTAAACTTATGACATGCTAAACGTGTGTGAAATATATTTTTCATATTCAATAGTTGGAGTATCATGTTGAGATTCATTCCAAAAGAAAGAAAAATGGTGGGACCAGGACTCGAATCTGGGTACTTTGGCTTGCCGTGCCAACGCTCTTCCTACTGAGCTATCCCAACGCGTCATTTTTCTTTATATTGGAATGAATCTCAACTATGATACTGATACTCAGACCATTGAATCATTTACCTACTTGAAAACTAGTAAACTAGTTGTATGATTTACCTATATTACATCAACAAGTATGATTTACCTAGTTGAATGAATCTCAACTATGATACTCAGACCATTGAATATGATTTACCTAGTTGAATAAACTTTTCTCTCTTCATTATGCCCATTTCCCATTTCGAGATATTTTCGAGATATGCTAAAATTTACAAATTTATAAATTTAATCAAAATTCAGTTTTAAATACATCATATAGCATTTTAGAAATGCCTAAATTAATATTCTAACCTTCTGTTGCATTCATCTTAAAAATTAACAGTATATTTTCATTTTTTTTTTCGTCATTTTACTTAAAATTCCTGTTGAGATTTTCCCCACTAAAATTTTAAAAAGTCGAAAACGAATAATAAAATTGCAGTTTTAAATATATCATATAAAATTATTGAGATTTAAAATCAGTATTCTAAACTATATATTCAGAAATATCAGTTAAAATTCTATTTGCATCAATGCTGCTTAGTAATAAATAGTATTTTTGTGCAAATATGTCAAATCGCAAAAAAATAAATACGACAGTTTTTTTCACTTTTCATTATTTCTATAATTTAAAATATTGATTGTCTCTCAAAAATTTAAGTTTGGATATCATTTTCAGATAATTTATAGCTTTCAATATGTGCTCGCGTGCATATTTTCAAAGCATAAACTGTTTTTGAGCAGCATTAGGCATTGTTTAGCTCTTTCGGAGAAATTTTAATGGAATGCGTAAACATGGAATTAGATATCGAACAATTTTAATAACGGAAACACGCTAAAAGGTACTTTATTTATTTATTTTTTTATTAAACATTTATTTATTTTACCTATATTGAAATTTCAAACATGGTACAGAAAAGAAAATTAAAGTATTTGAAAAATTAATCGAATTTTAAAAGACGGTAGAATGAACTAAAACAAACATATTTTAAATTAAAGAACATGTTTCCAGAACTGCTTCGTGTATAGAAGGAGGGCATTGTCAGTAATAATGACCAGTCGGTAGCATAATTTTCGCTGTGTAAATTCTTTATGCAAGTTTCATTATGTTCGCTAGTTATTGGGTATTCAGTCAGTATTTTTTAGCTATCGTAATGGAATACATGACTATGGGATTAGATATAAAAAAATCAGTGGCGAAAGCACGCAAGAAAGTGCTGTATTTTTTATTCAGCATGCTTTCCCCTTTTTTTACACTCTTTTATTGGGTAACTTTCGATACAAAAAGCTGCCTATTGCAGCGGTTCGGAGGAAAGTAATTCCAGAAAATTTTGGTATATTTTCATCGATCATGACCCCCAGACCCCAAAACCACCCTCCGTTCAAATGTTGATTTATGTATATATATATATATATATGACAAATGTCATATATACAGGGTGTATCTGAAATGCTTCAACAAACTTAGAGGGATGATAGTACACATGAAGACGAACAAAAAATGCAATGGAGCATGGTGTCGCAAATGACGTTTAACCCTTTCAGGGGCAGTGGTATGTCTATGAAACCACTTAATTTTAATTCCAAAACGCCACAATGGCACCAGAATTTTGCTAAAATCTTTTCCATTTAATATTTATGTGAAATATAGCCTTTTTCTTATTTACAAACAAATATTTTTGTAAATTCCGGTGCCAGTCATTTATTTCAACATTTTACTATTAAAAATACTTTGCCCCTGAAAAGCTTAAAGGATAAAAATCAAGAAAATGCGTCTGAAAATTGAATGGCACGCACCAGAATTTACAGACATATTTGTTTGTAAATAAAAAAAAGGCTATATTTCACATACATATTAAATGGAAAATATTTTAGCAAAATTCTGGTGCCATTGTGGCGTTTTGGAATTAAAATTATTAAGTGGTTTCATAAACATACCACTGCCCCTGAAAGGGTTAAACGTCATTTGCGACACCATGTTCCATTGCATTTTTTGTTCGTCTTCATGAGTACTATCATCCCTCTAAGTTTGTTGAAGCATTTCAGATACACCCTGTATATATCCATATATATATATATATCTGACATTTGTCAAGCTGTAACTCTCTTATTTATGAACCGATTTGGATGTGACTGGGTATGTGTATAGGACATACCAAGGTCTCGACCGAGTTTGTTGGTCAGCTTCATCCGCCATCTTTTTTTCAAAATGGCGGCTAGTTAAATATTTTTAAATTTTTAAAGATACAAAAAGATGAACAAAAAATTTATAAATTGGAAACATTGTTTCCGTTAAGTGTTAGACTGTGATACAAGGATTCCGGAGAATTTATTGTTTTGGTTTTATCTTAACAAATGGCTGAGATATAGCAGTTTGAAATTTTAGGGAGGCTGACATTTTGAAACAACCTGATTTCTGTTCTGCTGTAACTCTCGTATTTATAAACCGATATGAATGTGACTGACCATGTGTACAGAACATACCAAAGTTTCGACCGAGTTCGTTGACCAGCATCATGCGCCATCTTGTTTAAAAATGGCGGCCAGTTAAAAAAAAAAAAAAATTTTTTTTTTCAAAATTCAAAAATATGTATAATAAAATTATACATTAAAAAGGTTGTTTGATTCCGGATTTTATATATATTTTGTTTTGGGTTTATCTTAGAAAAGGGCAGAAATATAGCTGTTTGAAATTCTATGACGTACGGAAGCTAGCTTTTCCTTCCGGTATAGGCCAGAAGGACTTTTTGACTTAAATTGGTTTTAGTATGTAAAGATGGAATTTTATAATCAACTTTTCTCCCACTTCCGGATAGGCTAGAATTATTAAAAATATGTTCACGGGTGTTTTCGCTGATAAAAAAACACTTAAATATTTTTAGAACTTTATTATAAAATAAAGAAATTAATTTTAAGGCATTTTTAGTTAGCCGTCTGCGAGAGATAAATTGCCAAATAATCTTATGGTTACAACTGTTAAGAGTTACAAAAATGATGGAGTTAATGATGCATCAAATCAATCTCTCCAAAATAGGAAAGCTGGTTGTGAAACTGCAACAAATAAATATTTTAAACACTAAAAAATAGAAAACATAAATAGAATGTGAAGAGTGTTATATATGTATATTCGATTTTTAAAATACTCTTTTATCAATTAATGGCTTAATAGTAATTAAATTATGATTGTACGTTGGTGAGACAACAATTTTAAAATCCTGAATAAATAGTTTAAATAATGCTTTTTTCTCTTTTCCTGTTGCCACATGTTAAAATAAAAACAGAGAAGAATAATATATTTCTTAAAAAAATCAGTTATTTGGGCTTTCGATCAAGCGTGAATAAAAGAGGTGAATTTGAAGTAATTGGGGCAAACGGCACATTGATATATTTTAATGAAACATTTGAAACAATATGAATTGAATTCTTTAAGTTAAGCGTCATTTGTAAAGTAAACATTGGATGTTTATATAAGATTGTATTTTAAAACTGCTTTTACGTTTAGTTTATTTTTAATTAAAGAGGTTCTAAAAAAAAATCCCCCTCCCCCCCCACACGCACATTTTAGGCATATTTTCAGGCTTAGTTAGTACTCATGATACTTTCAGGTAGGATTATCAATATGATTTGTAATCGATCAGTTTTTTTTTCATTTTCAGGTAAATGAATTACATCTTAAATTATAAGCGATTATTGTCTCAGGACGGCAGTACTTTTCATTTTCTGCACTGTTGCGTACGGAAATCGTTTCAAATCTCCAACTTTGACTTAATTTTCTGGAAAGTTTTGTTTCTTTAACCTGAAAAAATAAGCCAATTCGATTTACGTAGTTTCCGAATAAGAGCCCCTGTCAATTTGATACATTTACGAACAAAAATGATTAAAAAAAATTGTCAGAAAGTAGCAAAGTTGTATTAGAGGTCTGCTTTAAGGTTAATATTATTTCAAATAAAATTTTGAATTGATATTTCAGTTGGAAGTTGAAGATATATATTCTTAATTTCCGTGTATATTTTCACAGATAAGAATAATAAGAATAAAATAAGAAACATTCTATATAATACTAGGTATATTTGAGCTGTTTTAAAATAGCATAATCTAATATGTGATTGTAGAATATGGCATCGAGAGTTTGCAATAAATAAAACGCTCTAGAAATTTATTATTTTATTCAACACGAATTAACTTATTAATATTGTGGATTTCAAACAAAGAAAAGAAAATATTTGACTCATTCAGAAAGTACTTGAAGAAGAGGATTATTTAGGAGACAATTGTTTGTATGTACAATGTACATGCCACAATATAATAAAAGAGACATGCTGCACCAAAGTATACAAACCAATTCTATGTAAAACAGACATGCTGGACCGAAGTATACAAACCAATTCTATGAAAAACAGACATGCCGGACCGAAGTATACAAACCAATTCTATGTAAAACGAAACGAAATATACTATCCGATAATATAAAGGTGATGACCAACATCTTCTAAAATAAGTTCCTATTTTACACCTTTCCAACATAGTTGAAATGTGTCTATGAATTCGGCCAGTCTGTCTGTCTGCCATCTGTCTGTCCGCACTCTAACTCTCGTAAATATGCTCGGATTGCAATGAAATTTTTATGTGTCATTGAGGTTTGCTATAGAATGTTCGGAATTCAAAATTAAGTGTGTAGCATTTATAATTCGTTTACAGGGACACACAAAAGAAATCCTTACGGTCTGCGAGGAAAAATCATTTACGGTGCATTTTATTTATGTTACGATACTTAAAACATAATGCGATTGATACATCATTGAGATTGAGTACAACATGCTTTTTCGAGAGTACTGAATAAGTAGCATTTATAGTCCGTTTACAGGGATGCCCAAAAAATATCCCATTCCATTATGATTTATGAGGAAAAATCATTTGCGGTGCATTCTAATGATGTTACGATACTTAAAACATAATGAAATCACTAAAGTTCACGGCATGTTTTCTATAGAGTTCACAAAATTTATCGTTCATTCCCAGTGACAGACAAAATTTATATATATATTTCTTTTACGTGGCGCAGAAATAAGGCTGAATTTCTAGCTTAGCATTTGGCAACAACCGTAGTTTCCAGAGCTCAGACCAATGAACAGTAGATTAGGTAAGATCAACTCTGCCTCCAATATGGCGCACAGTGTGAGAGCAGTCAAACTCAAACTAGCGTTTATTAAAAATAAAATAACATATACGTAATCCAAAGCGTTTGAGATGATTCCTCATTTTAATTATGAGTAATATCGTTAATTTCAAATGAATTCTCAACTCTTATTTAGAATTTATTTACAAATTTCACTGACAGGAAAATTGGAGATAATAAAATATC
Source organism: Maratus michaelseni (assembly GCA_963931845.1). Taxonomy (NCBI): domain Eukaryota; kingdom Metazoa; phylum Arthropoda; class Arachnida; order Araneae; family Salticidae; genus Maratus; species Maratus michaelseni. The sequence goes on along the minus strand of OZ007592.1, from coordinate 176,715,712 downwards.
AACTGCCTAGATTGCACCTGCTGCCATCTGTTGCTATCTTTATGAAGTAAAAATAATTTCTTTTGTAAAAATCTCTAATCAATTAGAACAGTAAAATGTCGAACGAAATTTAAACGATGATTGATGATATATATAAACTATCTTCCTATCATGTAGCATTTCTTCTAATGAATTTATGCCGTGCTGTACAATATTATAGGTGCAATGAGTTTTAAACTAACTGTATTTCCAAGATAATTTTTTCACAGTATTTAAATGATTTATGCCCATTTGTAGCACCAACTAAATGCATTTTTAATTGTGTTTTAAATTACTTTTTTACATTAAAAAAACTGTCTATTTCATATGGTAAAATGATTTATGGTATTAATTATTCCGGCTAGAATTTCTGACCGCGTAGTGGTCTTAATGTGAATTGCATCAGAATTCACGGGGGTTGGCGAGCGTTAGCGAGTAGGGGGCTGAGCCCCCTAGTACTGGTAAAGGACAGACTAAGATTGATAATTGCTGGAAGTGCGTTTTCATCTGTAATATGCATTTTTAAAGTCATCTAATTTTCATTGTATTAGGTTTGTGTATAAATTATATAGATCGCTTACAGGTCTACTCGAAATAATTTGCACACATTACCGGATATGGACTGCAATTGCTGAAAATGGATTTTTACTGAGTTATATGTATTTTTTAAATTGCTTATTCAGATTTCTCATTTCATCGTATAAAAAATTAAATTTCTTAAGAATTTTCTGTTTGTGTTGGAAAGTTTTTCATAATCTATACCTGATGAATGATTGTTCGTTCTGGTTTATTATTTATTTAATATGAAATGTATATTGAAATGTGTTTATAGATATTCCTTTTATATATATAAATCTTACAACATGCGCTCCTTGTGCTTACATGTTTCACGAAATAAAAACGAAACGATTATCAGAAATACTATACATAATTCTGCTTTAAAAGTATCATAACCACCAAATGCGAGGCTAGAGAATTATGCTAGGAAATTTGCGATAGCAAAAGCATTTAGAAAATTGCTTTTCTTGTTCGACATGTATTTTTTTACTAAAATTCAGGATTTTCAACATCGTAAAAAAGGATTTTTTTGTATTTATTCAGGGAATAATTGGGGAAAATTAATATTCTCGTGACTATTATTTGTATGTATGATGTTTTGCGGTGCGTTGTTCTAAAAGTGACATGTTTAAACAAACTGTAATTTTAGATCAAGTAATTTAAAATACGCTATGCGTTCAAATAAAATAAAAATTTCCCTTTTCATATTAAAAATAAATAAACAAATAAGTAATGTATGAACTTTTATTATTTAAGCAAAATGTGTATTAAAGTTATGTTTCGCTGTAATATATAATTTTTTCATTCTTTATTGATGTCCATACTTTTACAACATAAAGGAGGAACAATTCTCATTAATGTTATATATATTTCATCTACTTTAAAATATCATAACCAAACGTTTATTATAGAATTAGGTATATTGAATTTTCGAGAAAAACAAATGCTATTTACAGGCGGCTGTAAAAGTTTTAGCCTGTCTAATTTGTACTCTAAACTGCAAATTGCAGTTTTAAGGAAAACAATCTGAAAAATTCTATAGGACCGCATATCTTTTGAAGAAATGAAATAAAAAATGGCATATATGCTGAAGATTAATTTTATACATTGTATATTTTGATTATGAATAATAAAAACATAATAAAAACTTATGTATTAGTGTTATAAAAGTTCCATATTAAAACCCAGTGCTTTATAAAGATGATTACATATATTTGATTAACGTTTATTATTTTTATCTTCAATATTATATGAGTTGTGTAAAAACTATATTCAAATACCAAAGATAGTTTTGCATGTTTTCTAAATATACTGTAAATATACAGAAACTCTAATACGAGTATGCAATGTATAATTGAAAAAAGCCTTGAATTAATAAAACCTATTTAAGGCTGATAGTTCCTTAACATTATTTATGATTTGAAATATTAAAAGTTGGTTTAATTGGGGGATTCTAAAAAACTATTAATATTATCACGACAATTGCTTCGATATTTGATGTTTTATCGTACAATGTCCAAAAAGAGATATGCCGAAGCAAACTGCAGATGCATGTAAACCGAAATTAACTATGCTTTACAAACTTATCAATGTTCTCTAAGAGAAATAACACTAGCCATACAGGGTGCAAATTAATGTCCTAGTACTCTCAAATAACGATTGAGTAAAGAAAGATTTGTGGACCGAGTAAAACGACTATGTGGTATCATATGAGAGTGACTGCAACGACCTTAGTAGCGTAATTTTGAAGTTAACGAGCCTATTTTGAAAGTCATGAAAGAAAGAGGAAAACAGACAAGTATAAAAGTGTAGAGCATCTCCGATTTAATGTGAAATCATAACTTACATGTAAAAATTTTTATTAGAAATCCCAAAAATTAAATCTTTTTGATATTCAATTACTGGCTTACATTCATCATAATCGCGTGCAAAAGTGTGGCATTAGAAGGCTGATTCATATTTGCTAGTAACTGTAACACATGTAAGCAAGGTACATTTTAAATATCTTTATTCTTCACATTACCTATTTTACAATCAGACATCACTTTAAAAAATCATAGTTCTACAAGTGAATAAGGAAAAAATCTAGAAATAGAAAAAATAACGAACTGCAACAACCTACATAATGTTCTAATAAAAGAAACTATCGAAATCAGCACATCAAAAGTCGAAGTCTGTAACGACATAGCGTATACATAGTAATAGACTCTCGCTGGAAAAAGTTGTTAGAAGACGGGGAGAAAAAGAGGGAAACGAATGCGATTAGAGGGAATTTGTCAATACCCAGTCAAAAATAAGGAAGGGAGAATGAGAAAGGAGACGAGAAGGATACCTGAAATTACAACTGACAAACTCTGGCTGGAGCGAAAACGTTCTTGTATTGGTGACAGATTTTATTTGAAACTTTGAAACTTTTTTATAATGATGGCCTGCTTTCTTTATATAGACCTTTTACCATTTTGTTAGGTGATGTATGATTGTAAAATAAGTAATGTGAATAATAAAGATATTGAAATACAGACATCAGAAATTGAGATATGGGATAACTATTTTTAATATATGTACTATCTACAGGGTGTCCCAAAAAGGAGTACCTATTTTTAAAAATGAATAAGAAACAAACGAATAGAGTTATTGAATAAATTCTTGCAGGAAACGGTTGTGTGAAGTCTGGAATTTTGTTTAGAGTACTTTATTATGTTAGTTAAAATTCTTACCGACAGATGGCGCTGCGGCTACTGCATTTATCAGCAATAGTTGAAAATTAAATGACAATATTTTCAATATGTCCTCAATTCATCACAATAACATGCCGGAGTCTTAGAATGAACTTTCACTGACCACGTCTGCTTCTGTCTGGTCTTCACGAATGCTCCGTTTGTTCATATAGCCACCAAAATGAGCTGTAGCGCCATCTGTCGGTCAGATTTTGAACTATCATAATAACGTGTTCTAAACAAAATTCCAGACTTCACACATCCGTTTCCTGCAAGAATTTTTTTTAATAACTTTATTCGTTTGTTTCTTATTCATTTTTAAAAATAGGTACTCCTTTTTGGGACACCCTGTATTTTGTTAAGAGAATCGAGTTAAGTATACTGAATGTGTCCACCATCGGCAACAATGCCCATGTATTCGCACATATACATCGTCGATACAGATGGCGGACACCTTAAGCATACTAAACATTTATATTAAAATAAATTGTTAGTTTTATTAGTAAATGTGCATTTGTCTCATCATGTCACATTTTTGTTTGCGATTAGTGATTTACTTAAGACGATGATTCGATATGAAAAAACTTACATTTGAGGGTTTCTATTATATATCTTTTTTGTATGCAAGAATGCTATTTCATATTAAATCGAGGACGCTCTACACTTTTGTATTTGACTTTTTTAATTATCTCTGATTGTTTTTGAGATTAACTCGATAATTCCTAAATTTTGTCCCTTGGAGCTATGCAGTCACTCTCATATGATAGAGCATACTTATTTAACAATTTTAGCTTTATCCATTTAAAAACTATTTTAATCTATTTGGACTTTAGTCTGCTCTCTGTCTATAGTGAGGGTTAATTTCAATTATTCTAAAATTCCAGTTTGTGTAAAAACTATTCTATTCACCAATGCTTTCAAAAGTTTAGCAAACGAATTCATAGCAATAATGAGAACTTTTTTATAAATTTATTATAATTTTTTTAATTACATCCACGCTATTATATCCATTTTATAATGAATATAATTTTAATGTTTGCGTTAGCTTTTATTTTTTTTATATAATTTCTGTAGCATATCTATTGAAATATCTCTGTTTGGGTAGCGCTTTCAAATACAAGTCTTTCATTCTACAACTGGTGCATGTTTTAATAGCATAAGGGAGAAAAAATCTGAATATTAAATATATTATATATTATTCAATAACTTTGAAAATATTCTAATGGAACGCGTGATTGAAGAAATGGGTATCGAGAAATTGCAATAACGAAAACACTTCGCAAAATTGCTTATCTTACGCAACTTATAGAAGATGGATGGATATAAACATTGACTTTTGGCCCTCGCATTAGGTAAATTAACATATAACAATGACAGGCATTAGAGGTAGTTTGAGAAGTCCCATGTTCAAATCCATAGCACTTTTAATAACATTAGATAAATTTGTTATGCCTTTATAAATTGTATCCTTGCTTTAGATCTGTCATATTTTATGGTGCAGTGTCTTGAAACAGATATGCTTAACCCAACTGCAGTTCTATGTTAAAATGTGAGCTACAAATGGCGTTAGTCTCCTGTGATTTTGAATGCAATGTACTAGAGCCAATTAACTTTAACTGCAAGTATCTCTGAATAATGGTTTATGGATTTGACCTATTTTACTCTAAACTGCCTATATAAGGTGACCGTTAATTTCATTTATTCTAAATTTCCAGTATGAGTAAAATCTTTTGTGCTGAATAATGCTTTCAGAAGTTTGATATGCAAATCCAAAGCATAAATTAGAAATATTAGACAGATCTACTGTGCATTTTTAAAATTTTTGTTCAGTCTATTATATATAATGGGAATAATGCTAACATTTACTTTAGCTATTATTTTGTTTATTTGTTTAGTTTAAAATAGCTATTGAAATATTTCTTTTTGGATATCGCTTTTAGCATAAAATATAAAAGATTCTGAATAATATTATATATTTTTCAACGGCTTTGAAAATATCATAATGGAATGCGTGACTACAGTTTTAGGTGTCGAGATTTTGCAATACCGTAAACGTTCTCGGAATTACTTTTCCTTTTTAACATAAAGGGGATAGGTGTATAAGCATTGATTTTTGGCATCCTCGTAGGACCAATTTTCTTCCTTTTAACTGAGATGTTTTGTTTGTTTTAGTACATTTTAGGATTTATATTTACTGTTTGTCTGGTTAGTTTTTGTTTGAAGGTAGCTTAAATGTCTTATACAAGATCATAAATGAAAGTATATTTTGAAAATTTTAATGTATTCCAATTATATCAATTTGATTTTCTTCGGTATGTTACGCTCATAACATAACATTGTAATTTTTGTGAATGGTAATATTAAAAAAATAAAATAAAACGTTATGTAAATACTACAATATGTAATACTAATATATGTTGTTAGTTTTATGGCTCTTTTGAGTCGGGTTCGGGTGAATTCAATTTTCAAAAGAATGTACTGAATATTTTTCAAATGAAAAAAGAATATATATTTGAATATTAATGAGTGTATATATATTCCATCGTTTTACAAAATGATAAAATTAATATTAGAGTAGTAGATTATAATTGTAGTCTATTTTTCCATAATTTGCTAAATAAACTTACTTTCTGACACAGGTGTAACACATTTATACACTGTTGAAACAAAAATCAATTCGACAACCGGTAAATATAGATCATAAATCATATTAAAATAATGAAAACATATGGAGAAAAATATTATTTTTTACCCTATCGGGAGTTGGGGTTTGGAATGAGAGCATCTCGTTTCTTTCTGTTGTCGGACATCTCCCTTTTTTTTTTACAGAAATTTAGGATTTCAAACAAAGTGAAGAAGAGAAAATATTTTATTTCGGGAATACATGAGGAAGATAAATATCCTCGTGACAGTTGTGCGTGTGTGTATGCGTATGTTGTTTTATGGTACAACGTCTCAAAAGTTAGATGTTGTGCCAAACTGGAGTTCTATTCAAATCAAAGTGAAATATTGCTACCCCATATGTATTTCTGTAAAAAAAATAATATAAAGTAGTGGATATTTTCTTCTATATATATATATCAAAATTTCAATATTAGTAGACGTTTTTATAATTTGTATGTTTCACTAGTGTCATACTGAAATCCGTAACACCAGAAAAATATCAGATAAATGTATTATGCATTTATTAGTTTTATGCACAATATTATATGCAGGGTATGTCTTAAAATGAACTGAACGTCTTAAAATTCAATAACAAGTAAGAGGTGATAACTATTAATGTTATTCTTGGAGCAAAGTAATGTGTCAATATTCTTCTACTTTTAAAATCCCCGTATCCTGGTTCTGCATTGTCTAGCTCTGTAAAAGTGCTCAAAATAGTCTTGAAATTCCAAAACGGAAATCCCCTTTTTCGCATTTAAACAGCTAAAGAAAAGTTGCATTCATACAAATCGAGGTGGAGCAGTGTCATATATCGGTGATATTTGAAACTAAAACAAGGAGAGTATTAAAATAATTATTAATTGCACACATGATCTGTAGATTTAAATATTATACTATATAGCATGATAAATTTGAGGTCGGTTAGAAAATTCACACTAGCAATTTTCGCCAATCGATGGAAATGCATGCGAAATTTTTTGCACAACACTGTATGTTATCTAAAGTTTTTTGTACACAACACATATTAAGCTAAAATTTAATTCAGGTAAAAAACGTATAAGGAAACTTAAAAACTTTCTCCCAGGAATTACTAATCATAAATGACGATGTACTTTGTTCTTTGCGTAAAACTGTATATGAATTTACTTATATTCCATAAACTTCTATAAGTCTTCTAAATATAGTTCAGCAAGAAAATGCGTAGCGCAATTAAAAATATCCTTAAGTAATACAATCTCATGTAGTCAGTAATACTTACGAATTCCTTTGTGTAGCCCTGTGTATGATAAAAAAAATTTATAAACACCATGTAGTTATTTAGTAAATGTTGTTAAAATTTAGTTAACTTAAAAACGCAAACCAAAGTTGAAAATGCACTTATCATACATAGACTGTAGTTATCGCATTAAGAATTAATAGAATTATTTTGTGTGTCCCTGTAAAAGAACCATAAACGCAATGCACACCAAACGTTTCAGTGAGCAATTTATCGTGTGCACCTCAGTAATACATATAAATTTCATTATGTTTGAAATAGTAAAATATCATTAAATTATGCTGCAAACAATTTTTGTCCAAAGAACATTGTGTAACAGAATTCTTTTGTGCAACCCTGTAAATGAATAACAAAGTCTTTGCACTCAGTATTTTATAGAAAGCATGTCTTATTGCGCTTCATAATTGTATATAAATTTCATCACATTTTAAATTACGTAACATCATCAAAATGCACTTGAAAATATTTTTTCCCATTGACGGAATACTTTTGACTGGCTCTGTAGATAAACTATAAGTGCTACACATTTCATTTTAGAGCACACACTTCATAGGGATCATACTATAATAGACGTCAATAACATACAAAAGTTTCAGGGAAATCTGAGAATATTTACGAGAGTTAGAGTGCGGACGGACGGCAAACAGCCATACAATCCGAAGTCATATATACTTTTCAACTAGGTTTGAAAGTGTTAAAAAATCAGCAATGTTGCAAGAGTTGTAAGCAAACGTTTTATTTTTGTTTTATTACTAAATGCTGAAACCTAAATGAAGTTATAATAAAGTATGTATAGATATATACTACCATTACCACATGCAGACAACAACAAAAATAATTGTTAAGATACAAGAAAATCAATTTAAATTGATTTCTTTTAAGTCCCTTTAAGGCCGAAAGTGTAGTAGATCCAAATAAGTGCTATGTATAGGATAATAAATTTTACTTGGTATGTTAACCCCTTCGGCCCTGATTTTTTTTTTTTATTGCTAACAAAATTAAAAATAGATATCGGAATCACAGAAGTTAGGGTTTAATGAAAGTTAACGAATGCGTTCTTTACCAAAACCTCACAAATGTAGTTATTTTGCGTGTTTTTCATATAACAATAGTCTAAGGAAGAATTTTTGAAGACGTTTGGAAAATGTCGTATTATAACTAAATTAAACAAGCATAAAAATTTAGTAATATTTTTTATATTTTATCACAAATTACCAATTCGGAAAAGGATTCCCAAATTTTAATTTAAAGAGTGAAACGTATGTTTTAATTAAAAGAAATGCCAACGGCTTGCTAATAATTATGAAAATTATTATTATTACTATTATTACTAAATGCTAAACATAAGTGAAGTCATAATAGGAAATGTAGAGATTCATACTATCACTATTAGGTGCTTGAATTAATAAAAATAATGTTTAAGACAAAATAATACTCAATAAAAGGTATGTCCTATTAGTAGGACGTCAGGGCCGAAGGGGTTAAAGTTATATATAGGTCTATTCAAAAACATCTTCATTATTTTTGAAGGATATAATGTGGTCGGATTCGAATAAAACTTACCACATTTTTTTACTTAAATAGTGGGTACACTATCACTCTTTACACTTTTTACCATGAATTTTGAATCACCCTGAATATGAGGGTATGTGAATGTACATATGTGTCTTACACAAACAATTGATAAAATATTTTCCAACAAATTATTATATGTCATTATATAAGTATAAATACTTGCATGTATGTGAAAAAGAAAAGCTATTTTTTAATGTCACAATGCCATTATGCATTATCATATTTTCCTCTAATATTCTATCTAAAGAAGATATATTTCGATCAATATCACAGGAAGTACGTTAGCTGATGAACAAATTATACTAACCCTAATACCAATGCAACATAATTCATCATGCTTCTCATTCATAAAGTAAGAGAAAGTGAAAAGAAATATGTTATAAAGTACAAAGAATAATGGAAAAATTATGCACCGAGGAAATCATTTAGGCAGAGCAAAATGATTCATGGATTTTAATTTAGTTAGATGATGCCAGAGAAAAATTCATCTAAATTAGAAAAAGAAAAATGCACTTTTTAAATTTGATTAATTTTATGAGTGTGTCATTTTTTGATAAAGAAAATAATTTGGCGAAATACATTTTGAACAGTAGATTTTCTATTTATACGGATTTATTTAACAATATCAAAAAATATCTAAATGAGTTATTTTTTATATAAATGCCTAAGTCTCTGATCATTTAAGGTATTTTTTCGTAAAACATTTGGACAACGTTTTGGAGTATACAACAATCACAGACTGTAAGGTTTCTAACTGAATAGTTTTAATTAAGCGATTCGATAGTTTTTCTTCTTTTTTAAGCAATAGAGTTGGTTATTGCTTCAATCTCCGAAATTTTCATCGTGGAAATTATGATAAAACATCTCAGTCATTGAAAGAAACCAGTTTTATAGCGATTGTTTTCTTAGGGATGGATTATTAATGATTCTTCATTCGTCCAATTATTGAAAAAAGGGTTATTATATCTGTTGCATGCAGTAAGTATGTATGTATAAGAGTGATATAAGCATTTAAGATGCACGTTTGTATCTAGGAGAAAAAAAGGGGGAAAAAAGATGTATGTAAGTGTGAAATATTTATTCAGCGGTGAAACTCAAAATGTTTAAATGTCGATTATCTATCCCAGTGCTTTTAATAAGTACTAGCTGACCCCCTGGCTTTGCCGGGCTTGTGATAATCAGTTAATAAAACCCCCTCAATTTTTTGATATCAAGTCGAGTGACGCAAACCCTGTTGAAATAGAGCCCATAGAACCTCAGAAAAGAAACAGCCCCCAGGCGGTGGAATGTGCCCTGTAGATTTAACGAATTCCCTTTAACAGGTTTCTTACGCTCTTACCACAATTTTTTAATATAATTTTTCTATTTACTATTTAAATAGCAGAAAATGTAGACGCCTCGTTTAATTGCAGTATTTGTAATACATTTATGCGTTAAGATAAGGCGAAAAATTCTATAAAAAATGTGGTAAAAACGTACGAACCCTGTTTAACATTAACGCGATATTTAATTTACGGATGGAATCCTCCCGCCTATCTCTAAACATAAACAGTTATCTTTAATAGTAACGCATTTTTAATTTACGGCTGTAGTGAGTGAACGTAAGTTGATGCCGGAAAAGAAGATTAATATTTCGAAAGAAAGATGATAGTTGGGGGTCAATGGTAATGTTTAGTAGTTTATAAAGTAGCTGGAGTACCGTAGAACTATGCTACTAAAAATTTCAAGAGAATCGGATCATTTTTAAAGGAGCTACACCAAGGAGATTAATATTCAAAATTGGTGGCAGCTGAAGTCCGAGAATTTTTTTTTTCTTGCAGATAGTAGCTGGAAGTCCTAAGAAGTTGTTAGAAAAAAAAGCTAGTGACGATTTTTAAGGAACGATTTTTAAGAGAGCTATAATAGGGGGCCCAAAAGGGGTCAACTGATAGTTTTGAGCAGGACCCTAAGAGAAAAACATCTTAAAAGGTCAGAGTATTTATCGCTTTAGATCTTTAATTAGTCGAAATTAAGCATAGTGTATAAATTAATCACTAGAACAAAATTTTAAAGAAATGCTTAAAGATTCCCTAGGTCCCCCCCCCCCCCAAAAAAAAAAAAAAAAATATGAGGGTGGTGACATGGGGAGAGATGTCCAAGACTCAACTTTAAAGTTATGCATTAAGATGGTGACATAATTAGGAGGGGGGTGGAAAATGCATGGCGCACAAAAAGTTCAAGGGGATCAGGATACTAGCTGGAATGTAGAAATGGAGGAATAACTAAATAGAGAAAAGTCCCCCAAAACTAAGAAGATAGTATTAAAAGGGGGCAAGTTATTAACATTTCAGAGAAAGAAAACTTCATGGGACACTGTACCGGACCCCAAGGGACCAGGGTTTTAACTGGAATGTAGTAATGGAGGAATAACTGAATGAAGAAAGGAGCCCCAAAGACGAAGAAGATCAGATAAAAAGGGGGCAAGTTACTAAAAATTTAAGGCACAAAAACGTAATGGGGCCAGGGGGTCCGGGTCTTGCCCGAGAAATATGTTTGTCATTCATGTAGTAGCTGGAAGTCATAAGAAGTTGAAAAAAAAAGCTATTGAATCGGACTATTTTTAAAGGAGCTATAGTAGGGGTCCAAAAGAGGCCGCTGATATTTTTGAGCAGAGTTCTAAGATAAATGGTACTAAGTGGATAGTAGAAATGGGTGAATAAATAAATGGAGAAAAGGCCCCAAAAACGAAGATCGTATTAAAAGGGTTCAAGGTGTTAACAATTTAGGGAACAAAGACTTCAAATGGGGCTCAGGGGGCCCCGATCTTCTCCGAATTTTTTTTCTGTCGTTCATGTAGTAGCTGGAAGTACTAAGAAGTTATTAGAAAAAAAGGTAGTGAATCGGACGAATTTTAAGGAAACTATAGTAGGAGGTCCAAAGGAGACCAATTGATATTTTTGAGTCGGGCCTTAAAATGAAGGGTCCTAGTTGGAAAGTATAATTGGGTGAATAACTAAATAGAGAAAAGCCCTTCACAAACTAAGAAAATCGGATTAAAATGGGTCAAGTTATTACCGGTTTAGGAAACAAAAACTTCAACGGGCCATGTACCGGGCCCCAGGGGGCCAGGTTCTTAATGGTAACGTAGAAATGGGGGGAAAGCTAAATGGAAAAATGGTCCAAAAAACGAAGAGGATCGCATAAAAATTGCGCAAATTATAATTCAGTGCAAAATTCTTAAAGGGGCCCCATGAGCTCAAAACAATACAAATCCGATCTTCAGGTGCATCAGGACCTGCCTTGGACTATCCGCGCCCAGATTTTCAAACTTCTACGTGTGGTATATTTCGCTAACCATCGCACTCAGACATACACACAGACAAACAACTTTCTTTTATTAGTATAGATACACAAGAAAGGAAAATGATGCGCGACTCATTGGTTATGAAACAATTTCCAAAATTTCAAGAACATTGTTAAACATTTGTAATCTATTGCTACAGTGAAAACATATTCTTGAACGTGGTTTTTACCACTGAAGGATGCAATATATTTTGCGTGTACAACTAACTAACTCACTGATTAAGTCTTTTATCGAAAATTGCAATAAATAATGTAATACAATAAATTACACTAATAGTAAAAATTCTAGTTTACTCATAACTGTTACAAGCTATACTGTTACAAGCTATTAGCTATAACAACCCTAGCTGACCGAAGAACCCAAGATAGGCTGCTGCAGTTTGGCCAAAAATTTTGAATTTTAACATTCGCTCTATGCGTATGTGACTAATCTCTTATAAAGACATTTTAGAAAACAACAATCTAGTAGAGATGAAATTTTGAGCGTATCACAAAACTAAAACAAACATGAAAATATCATGGTGTTGTGCTTTTAATACGCTGGTGCGCAGATGAAATATAGAGTACAGAATGTCTGTTTGTGATAGAATATTGTTGAGTGTTGGAGAGTATAGAATGTTGTTGTTGACCAAAATGAAGTAAACTGATGTAGTGGTTTTCTCATACGTACTGTAGAAAGAATCGGCCTAGCATATAAATATATAGATTATTTTTTCTCTATTGGAACCAATTTGTTCTTCATAGTAATCTTTATATATTTTAACTCAGAAATTTTGTTCATAAATAAACAAATTTCATTCTCTTTAGAGATGACGGTTTTGCCCCACCTTCCAAAAGACGTAGGCATGAACCGCCTTAGTTGCTTCGTTGACGTCTTCAAAATTTTAAATTTTGTATCATATTTTTCACTGCTTCCCTAATACCTATTCATTAACTACCTCTTTAGCTTGTGATATTGTGTCTGCTAGTGTATTTGGCACCGGAATTAATCCACTTTCTTAAATGTCCTCAAAATTCACCATTCCTCACATTTTTTCTACCTGACATTTTAGTCGGTGAAATTTGATTGGCTGCCTACATTCTCCTGATTGACCGCGACCTACGTTATATACGGCCGGTGCATGACGTTTAAAACGTCATATGGAGTGGATCATTTTTACACAGTGATTGGTGCAAAACAGTGGGCACGCCGCTTTGCACGCAATCACCGTGTAAAAATGATCCACTCCATGTGACGTTTTAAACGTCATGCACCGGCCATGTATAACGTAGGTCGCAGATTGACTGATATATTTAACAATGTAATCCTTTAGTGCAAATTTTGTTTTATAGCTTTTTTCTAATTTTTTTTAATATATTTTCATAAATAATTGTTATTATGCTTATAAAAACCCACTTTCTTAAATTTTCTTAAAATTCAAGCTTTTTCTTCTTTTTTTTTTTTTTTTTTTTTTTTTGCTGTCGGTGATTGACGGACTACTCTCGTCTGATTGGCTGATGAAGTTATCAGTCCAATCCTTTAGTGTAAATTTCGTTTTATAGATTTTTCATTAAAAATTGTTAATATTCTTATAGATTTAACTTTTCCTAACAAATATGTCTGTAAATATTGTAATACAGCTCTTTTTTTATTTAATCTTGATTTTGTTATTTGCTTTTGCAAAGTCTTGATATAGTGTAACTATTTTTCTATAATTGAAAACGTATGACTCTGGGGCATTTTTTCCCCTCCCTTACCCTCAATGCTTGGCAAACCAATTCCAGTGCAACGAATCTTGTTAGCAAGATCCACAAATATGCTGAACATCTATGCAACAAGATTTATCCACTGATCAACTTCGAATGAAGGTGAACATAGTCAATACGAACTTTGTAGGTACTCCTTCAATTCTGCATTGGTACATTGGTACAAATATAGAAATATTACTTTTCAGGATTTTTGGTATCAAAAACAGGTATCGTATACACACCTTTTGAAGATCCTTATATATGCACCCTTGGCCCCAAAGAAGATTGGCCCCAAAGAACCTTTAATCAAATAATACTTATACAATATACCGATATTTAACCATGCGTATAGCACTATTCGTCTTGATCTTGTACTAGGGTGTTATTAAAAATATAAGAGATTGTGTCATTTAAAAAATTAGACATTTTTACATAAATACACTATGCTAAATACAAAGAGAATATTCATTCTTGTAACATTATTGTGATACATAATTTATTAATAAGACAGCTGGTATAGAATTAATCGAGTAATGAATAATTCAATATATTAAGTTATCCTAAAATTAATGCAATAATAATTTAGATGTTATCAAAAAATAAATGATGTAATAAATATAACTCTGCTATCTAAACAACAGCAAATTTGATTCATAAGTATATTTTTATAGACTATATGCCTTTATCTTTGTTAGACATTTTTCCATATTAAAGTTATGTAGCTGATAAGTATCTTCTTTACCTTCAGCTTGGGGACAGTTAAAATAATGAAACAAAGGGATGATAACAAAAGTAGTATTTTGAAATACTATAAATAATTATTATGGGATATATAAAAAATGTTTCGCAAAACTTCTTTATTTTCTGAACAATATTAAAATGCCACTATAAGTTTTATCAATTTTTATAAATATGTGGATAATAATTAATAAGTGTGTTATTAAAAGATAAACTAATACATAAAAAAACTGTACAAAATTAAAAAGATAAATCTTAAAATGAATTTTTTTTCTCAAAAACAGCTATTAAAAAGTAATTTGAAGAAAATATTCATATATTAAAAGAAATGTATTTCAGAATACCTACTGCACACAGAATGTGAAAATATCTTAAAATATTTTAATTATGTACTTTTTAACTTGTTCGAAGTAGTTTTTATACAAAAATAATTTTTCACGTGTAAAACAAATCTCTTTTTTACAAAATACATATAATTATATTTTATTTAAAAATATTTTTTGGTTTGTAGTAACAATAATCCCTTGTTTGATACTATTTGTTGTTAAATTAATTATTTCCCATATTGTTATGTTTTCCATATACTTTCTGTATATTACCCAATATTTCGATTCCAAAGGAAATATCCTCAGTCATACACCTCCATCCCCTTCCAGAAAAGGAAAAAATAAATAGCAAAAAGTAACAGTATATAAAACCTTTATTATTAAATTTCCATTAATGCATCGGTGTATAATAAAAATTCTAATAACACAGGTTTACAAATTTTACCTTTCTTATTTTTGTTTAACTTTATGCTGATTCTATACATTGTTGTGATGCTTATTCCAAAAATGACCTCGAAATTTTGACAATGATATTTTTATCACAATCTTCGTCAACATGTGTTACATTGATGTATGTAGCCTTTTGAACTTAATACTGGTAAATAAATAAAATAGAATAATTTTATTTGAAGGTTTATGTATAGATTTACGCATACGTACAGAATTCATTAAAATATATTTAAATTCCTTTATTTTACTTAGTGAAAAGTCTCATACTGCCCTTTCTTTTGCTCTTAAAGCTGCGTTTTTCACTTGTTCTCTTATACAATAACTGTGAATATTTATAATTAAATATACAGCAATAATTTAAAACTATGTGTTCCACTGACCTTGTTACAACAACAACAGATACATGTCTGTTCACATTACATGATAAAGCAGTTTTAAGTAATCTTTTAGTATCGTCATTAAAATGTCTCCAGTCCCGGGCTCGTATAGTTAACATCAAAAGCATATCAATCTATTAATATTCTTGCAGGTCATTATCCAGCAGAAATTAAGATGAACATCTGTCCTCTGGTTATATATGCAGTAGAAGATGTTCTAAGAAGTAACACGTTTTTTCTTTTAGTCTGGAGTCTAAAATTTCAGCAGAATCTCCAAATTTCTGATTAAATCAGACTGTTGAGTTTGATTGGATAGTTGATGGGCATAATTGTCTACATACACTTGAAATTCATCATCATCAGAATTATCAGAATTATATTTTAAAATTTTGATTCAGATGGAATTTTTTTAGTTAATTGAAAAAAGAATATGGTGATCATTCTAATATATCTTGTAAAAGAAGGTAAAAAGTTCTGAAGCATGTGGAACAAGTAATAAGCTGATGAATGTTAAAGCTGATGAATATTTGGGTACATGAAGGTTTGTTTATGAATTCGGGTTGTTTGTCTGCATCTGTCTGCCCATACTTTAACTCTCATAAATATACTTGGATTGCTATGAAATAGTTTTATGTTATTGTGGTTTACTGTAGAATGTTCGGTGTCGAAAATGAAATGTCTAGCATTTATAGTTCGTTTAAAGGGACGTGCAAAAAGATTCCATTCCTTTATATCGATGGGAAAAAATCGTTTGCCATATTAATGATGTTTTGATGCTTCAAACATAACGAAATCGGTGAAGTGCGCTGCACGTTTTCTATATGTGATAGAGTGCCTAGTATTTATCGTTTATTTACAGAGACACACAAATGAATTCGGTCCAAGGACTGACTAGTATCGATAATTACTGGAAGTGCGCTTTCCTCTGTGGTACGCATGTTTAAATTAATGTAATTTTGAGTGTATTAGGTGGTTTGTATGAAATCTATAGATCGTATTTACGAAAGATTTTGCACACGAAAGATTTTGCACACATTACCGGATATGGACAGCAATTGCTAAAAATGTATTTTTACTCAGTTATGTTCTCCCCCCCCCCCCCCCCGCCAATTTGACGAAAATTTTGTTCTTTGAATATTAGTTACAAATAGCATGGAATAATAAGCATGCAATAATTAAATATAATTGCAATAATGCACGTGATTTTTTATTTCAATATAAAAATAAAATAACATAATAAATGAAATAGCTTCTATTATTTTAAAAAAGGAAATAAAAATAAATAAATTATAGTTTGATATAAATAAATATTGATATACATAATAAAAAAATTATAGAATAAAAATAAAACATAAAAGTAAATAAACACCAATTTTTTTTTTCGTCAAATTGACGAGGGAAAAAAATCACACCAACGTGGTGCGTATATGACATCTGTGCCAAAAAATGTTCATAATTTAGGCCTGATGCATGATTTTCAATTATTGTTTTAGACATATAATTTATAATATCACATGACGAAAAAGGCACTAGTCAGTGCGGTATTAGGACTCCTTCAGTACCAATCGGATACAAAATCTGAAAACTTATTTTGTTATTTGAGCAACATTATTATATCCTATAATGAAACTCACCATCCATCTGGCACTTATTCTCAAGTTTCACTTCATAACAGTTGAAATTAATTATCTAATAAAACGTATAATACTGCACAACAATTTTGAGGAATAACAAAATTTTTTGTTAAAAATATATTTTACCATTTAATTAAAATTAGGCGTTGTACAGTGTGTTCAGAAATTCTGAGACAAATAAAGACTTTGTGAATCTTTGAAAAGAAGAAATAACATGGAAATTTTACATCGTATATTTAAAATTGATCATAAATACTTTTTGTATTAATCACAATTTTAAAAATAAGCTTAAATATTACTAAAACTTACACTTTTTAAAGAAATTGCAAGACTACCTGAGAAAATGTGCATATAACATATCAATTCAGAATCATCATAAAGCACATGCGTTAGTATTTACTAGTGATTAATAGAGAAGCCAAGTTTTGAATTTTGATTGTTATATTCACGATTTACTTATGCCATGGAGGAGGAGGGATGTTTATCTGAGTACTATGTAAGAAAATTTTTATTTTATAAGGGTGCTTGTAAATCTGAAAGAGAAACAGAGATATTAATGAAACGTTCCACAGCAGTCATTTAGAATGTCATAACTCAAAAGTTTCTCAAGGAAAATTTAAACAATCTAGAAGGAAGAAAAAGATGACAACAACAACAAGTTTACAAGTTTTTTCGAAAAAAAGGACTTTCGATTCATGAAATTCCTAAGCAAAACACCATGACATGTTATGGCTTGTGAGTGACTTGAAACAAATACTAATACTAAATTTAAGAAAATGAGAAATAAACCAAAGTTATTGAAACATTATTGAGAAAAAGACTTAAATGGTTTAAAATGCCATGTCATGGGATGATGAGAAAAAATGAAATGATATTTTCTGATGAAAAAAACCTTAACCTTGATGATCCTGATTTCTATAAATACTACTAGCATGACTTGAGAAAACCCCCCCAAAAATGCTTCAGTTGATTAATAAATGGAAGGTATATAAAGGTTTGGTGTAGAATTTTCGAACGCATGAATGCTGAATAATTATTAAGTTATGATACGTGATCATATCATAACCATTTGGTTCTTCATTAAATAGAGTTGAGTAGTTTCAGGAAGATAATGCTTCTTGTCGTGCATCCAAATTCACTTAGGATTGATTGATATTTTGTGACGGCTCTGTCGAAGTCAAGAATCGACAATCATGGCAAAATTTTAGGGCACTTTGAGAGTTCACGCTAAAAATTAACAATTTTCTTCTATGAATGAACTGGAAGTTGCTATTGTAAGAGAATAACACAATATTCTTGAAACAGAACTTAAAAAACTGTCACATCAATAAAATATAGAGTGTTTGAGGTTATAAGAACAAATAGAGTAGCGATATTATAGAGATTTTCATTTTTGTTTTTGTTTTTGTGCAAGTGGTCTCATAATTTGTCAACAATTTGTCTTTCATTTATTTCTAATATTTTAAGTAAATTAATAATTTCTCACACTATTCCAATTTATTGAAGCCTAATTCTAATTATTGAGCTATACAATAATGTTAATAATTTAAATTATAATTATAACCTTTTTTTTATTTCATAATTTACCAAATTAAAGTGGTCAAATAATTTCTTAACAGACTGTAATTCCAAGAAGCAGACTATAACATCGTTTATATGTCATAAAAGTGAAGTTTGTGCAAAACGGAACGTGATGCACCATGTTTATTCTTATTTTAGATTTCAGCATCAAAAATGACATTAAAAACATCTAAAACTATCAAAAATTTTTTTTCATTGTAGTCTTGTGCAACTGTGCAAAATTAATAATCCAAGACATTGTAAAAATATAACAGTAATATTTCTCGTTTTGTTTCGATAAACGATAAATATTTTAAATATATTTATATATTTTATAATATTACACCATAAAAATTTTCAGATCCTTTTGCTGTGATAGGAGACAATTGATATATGTGTTTTAAATATTATATATTTTATAAAATTTCACATTGATACAGATTTTTAATCAATCAAATTAAAAGTGCATAAATTCTCTTACTATGATAATTTGCAAATCATTTTTGCATAAAACATGTCGGCATGACTAAATCTGGGATATGTATTCAAATATGTGTTTCTCATTGGAAAAAAATAATTATCGTATATTGGCCTGAATATACGATTAAACTGTTTTCTAGATATATTTAGCTCTGAAATGCCCACGCACGTTATTCGTATTTTGCTATATGAATGAGTAGATACCGGTTTTTAATTAAACATAACAGTGTTTCAAATACAGTACACCCAGTGTGCTCTAGATTCTTATTATCCTTTATTTGGTGTTATTTGGGTTTGCTCCGCGTGAAGGACAGGAAATGAAATAATTTATGAAATCACAGACGCTGTATTGCTTTGTTGCGTCATTTGACGTTGTTGGACACTCCATAATCGTGGGCAATAAATGGGAAGAGAAAAAAGAAACATTACGGAGGAAAAACGAAAAAAATGCAGGAGAAATGGGCAGAAATTGAATTTAAAAAAGGTAATAAAAAGGAAGATGTCTGACCGAGGAAGATGATGCAATTTGTGGTTTCTGTGAGGGTGTCTTCTCTGTGTACAAGAAGAGGGAACTCTAGAATACATATTTATAATGTGGTATTGGGCCCAAAGCGAATGATCCAACGCAGAGATTGATTACTATGTTTGTGATTTTTGAAGATAAAGTAATCTACAATTCAAGCAGTATTTTTTTTTTGTTCAAGACATTATAAAACAAAACTAAGAACAAAATGGAAAGAAGATTGTCATAGGCAGTCGTTACGATTTTTATAAATTTGACAAAAATGCTTGTTTATTAAAAATTAACACATTAACTGTTATTAATCCATAAAATTTATTAAACGATGTTCTTCTCTTTAAATTTGCGAAATTAGCCCAATTTGCATGATTCTTTTGGAAAAAACTGAGGTAGCTGGTATTTTGACTCCATTTTCTAAACTCAAAATTCGCAGACTTTCGGAATTTTTCTTTGAATAAACAGAAAATGTTTTTAAAACTGAATTTTGTTTTTCTAAAAGGAGGTGAAACACATCAAGGTGATTCTACCACAACTTTTCCCTCCACTAATTATCAAAATTGTGTATTTTCTATGAATTGTGTATTGTTATTAATTGTGTAGCGAAAATGTGTATTCTTTATTATTCTCTATCCGACATGAATCTATTTTTTTTCTCTCAGGAAGGTTACATTTATAACAATAATGTCTACATATTAAATGTAGAAATCTGAGAAAAAATGTCGAAACGGTAAATAATTAATATTGGGTTCTGTAAGACTGTTCCTGGCTTAATAACTAATAACATATATGAATTGCTTTTAACTATCTGTTATTTAGGATCTAGATTGAAAATAAAAGTTGTAGCCGGTTTTTGGACCTTTTCCTCTATTGATATATATGAATGCTAAATATTAAGTTGAATGGCGTGTGTTTGTACTTTATTTCCACGACTCTTCATAAAATAGTAAAACAGTAAATAAACCTATATACCCTTAAAAGCAGCCTAGTGTCTTCTCTGCTACGCCACTCCAGATATGCGATCGGCTGCATCCTGATACACGGGTGTGTGCGATGATTTTTTAATTGCGGTTTTTAATTAATAACGCAGCTAATTATGGAGAAATGAAAAATCTGAGCCTTAGGTGCATTCGGACCTGCCTTCATATATCACCATCTAAATTTTCAGACTGTTACGGGCGACAGATTTTCTTAGTCATCGCGGACACGCACACACAGTATAGTAGTAGTAGTTTTAGTATAGATATTTATAGACGTAAAAATTATTATAAATAAATAAATTTTTAAAATGAAAAATCTTTATATTAAAAATTATTATGTTAGAAGAAATATATTATTTATTTACCTAAAATTGCAAATAATGCATATTATTAAAAAAGAAAAAAAATGATACATACGGAGACACAAATTTTGACTGACCCCGCGAAGACAGAAATATATTATGCTCTCCAATATATTAAATCTCTTTCGAAATAATAAACATCGTAATATTTTCTCCCTAAACTATGAGCTTTATTATCTCAAATATCAAAAGTATTTTGGTAAAATATTTTAACTAGGATACTAAACTAGAAAAAGCATATATAAAACAATACATATAAAAAGTATTAAAATCTCTAGATCTCCTCTTCTGACTCATTCAATAAAAATAATTACCAATTTAAAAGACCAATAAAAAAATGTGCAGTATGATTTGTTTTTTAAATCTGAGATAAGTTTCAAATTCCATTTTTGAAACAGATAATAATAATGGTAGAAAAGTTGGAAAGGGATCGTTGCTGATATTTACTTGTAAGAGGGCTTATACAAGATAAATGAGGCGCTTTATAAGCTAATACGATACCAGGAAGAAGTTGAAGCAATCTTGTCTAAAACATTGTTTTTCCTCTAAAGACGCCATTTCCGGCTAACATTAAAGGAAAATGAAATTCTCTATCCGAAATGAACCTACTTTTTCTCTCAGGAGGTTTACATTTATAACAATAATGTTAACATGTTAACTGTAGAAATCTGGGAATAAATTTCGAAACGGTAAATAATGACTATTGGGTTCTGTAAGATTGTTTCTGGCTTAATAACTAATAACATATATGGATTGTTTTTAAGTATCTCTTATTTTTAAAAATATTTTTAGTACCATCTTTATATTTTATTGCGAATGAAAATCGAATTTGGGGGCATGTGCCGGATAGACGTTTCAAAAGTTTGTAGGAAATTATAAACTCGAAACGCAAAACGCCGTGTGTGAAATAATTTAAGGATGTTCACAAAAATAAATAAATAAATAAAATAGTTTTCTCCGCTTATCAATACGAAATTTTCAAATTCATTTTTTAAAGTATGATTCTTAAGGTGATTTTTTTCTTTTTTGTTTCGGATGTTAAAAAATTACACATAGAGGTATGTTATAAGTGATTGCTGTTTTATGGAGAGCTCATGCTGTTTCATCATTACATTTGATTTAAAACGCCAACTTTGACAGCATTTTCTGGAAGACACTTTGCTTTTATCAAAAAATGGAAAACACTATTCCCTTCTATAGTTAATCAAAGAGAACCCGCCTGTTTTATTCGTTTGTGAGGAAAAATAAATTCAAGACTATGTCAGAGAATAGCAAGGTTAGATTTCAGAAAAAGCCTTAACAAAAAAACTTTACACAATAAACATTAATTTGACTATAAAAGTACATATTGTAATTACATTAGAAATATACAAATATGCGTATATAAAATTTTTAATATAATACGCATTGTGTAGATATTAATAAAGAAATAACAACGATCTGTTTTATATAAGTTCTTACATTTTTATTTATTTGAATTGCACCTCTCTTAATTTAAACCTTGATTAAACCATAATTTAAAACCATTAATTTTAAATATTTTCTGTCTCCTGTATATTTGAAAACTTAATTGAGAGTGTGGTTTTATCTCCTTTTCAAAATTAATTCATACAGAAGTTTTACTTTCATCATATATTGTGCAAATGGCGTGCGTATATAAACATATTAATATGATGAGCATTGTGTATAGTATATTAGTGAAGAAATAATCGTTCATACAGAAGTTTTACTTTCCGCATACGTTTCTATCACAATTTTATTTTGCATTTGTAGCTAACCACACAACATTTTCATCAAACCTACGGTTCTTTCTATGATTATTTCCGATATTTAGAATAGATGATGTTCAAAGAATGTACTTATTATCTGAACTAATGTTCGCATAAAATCGAAGTTGAATTTAGCATCATCAAAAAATATAGTGAAACGTATTTTGTTAAAAATGATGGCTATTTTTCCTATGAATTTCAACTAAATTATCATGATTTTCCATTATAATTTTTTTTTCTTAAACTCGTTTCAGTTTTTGAGTAAAGATTTACTTTTCTGTAGACAAATTCTGCTTAAACGATGTATTCAGATGAAAATTTTCATCTATATTAATATTATAAAGAAGTAACGTTTGTTTTTTTTTTTGTTTTTTTTCTTTGTTTGTAGGGGATAATCTCTGGAACTGCCGAACCGATTTCAAAAGTGATGGTGGCAAATTGATGGTGACAATTCCTGCTCCAACATAGGCTATATTTTATGTCGGTGCCACTAACCCCAGGAGGGGGTGGTGCAGGAGCGAAAAACGTTCGAAAACTAAGATTTTTGCGATACTGAAGGAGCTAGAAATTTGAAATTTGGCATGGCAGTTACTTACAAGATGTAAATGTTCTCTAAGAACAAATTCTAAAAAAATTCGAAACTTAAAAGGGTTAAATGAGCGAAAAGTGTTCTAGAAACATTTTAAATTACAATTTCTATGGAACCTCTTAAACTACAGATATCTTTTAAAAATTGATGGTGGTAAATTGACGGTGACAGTCCTTGCTGTAACATAGGTTATATTTTATGCCGGTGCCACTAACCCCACGGGGTGCAGGAGGGAAAATCGTTCTAAAATTTCGATTTTTGCGATACCAAAGGAGCTAGAAACTTAAAATTTGGCACGGTAATTACTCACAAGATGTAAATGCTCTCTAAGAACAAATTCTAAAAAAATTCGAAATTTAAATGGTTGAAATGAGCGAAAAATGTTCTAAAAACATTCTAAATTACAATTTCTATGGAACCTCTTAAACTACAGATATCTTTTAAAAAGTGATGGTGGTAAATTGATGGTGACAGTCCTTGCTGTGACATAGGTTATATTTTATGCCGGTGCCACTAACCCCACGGGGTGCAGGAGCGAAAATCGTTCTAAAATTTCAATTTTTGCGATACCAAAGGAGCTAGAAACTTAAAATTTGGCATGGTAATTACTCACAAGATGTAAATGTTCTCTAAGAAGAAATTCTAAAAAAATTCGAAATTTAAATGGTTGAAATGAGCGAAAAATGTTCTAAAAATATTCTAAATTACAATTTCTACGGAATCTCTTAAACTACAGAACTCTTTTCATAAGTGATGGTGGTAAATTGATGGTGACAGTCCCTGCTGTAACATAGGCTATATTTTATACCGGTGCCACTACCTCCAGGGGGTGCAAGAGTAAAAAACTTTCTAAAATTACGATTTTTGCGATATAGAAGAAGTTAGAAACTTGAAATTTAGCACGGTAGTTACTTACAAGATGTAAATGCTCTCTCAGAACAAATTCTAAAAAAAAATCGAAGTTTAAATGGTTGAAATGAGCGAAAAATGTTCTAAAAATATTCTAAATTACAATTTATATGGAATCTCTTTAGCTACAGAACTCTTTTCAAGAGTGATGATGGAAAATTTATGGTGACAGTCCCGGCTGTAACATAGGCTATATTTTATGTCGGTGCCACTACATCCAGGGGATGCAGGAGCGAAAAACATTCTTTAATTAAGATTTTTGCGGTACTGCAGGAGCTATAAATTTGAATTTTGGCATGGTAGCTACTTAAAAGATTTAAATGCTCTCTAAGAGCAAATTCTAAAAAAAATCGAAATTTAAAAGGCTGAAATGAACGAAAAGTGTTCTAAAAACATTCTAAATTACAGTTTCTATTAAATCACTGGAACTACCGAAACGATTTTAAAAGTGATGGTGGAGTATTGATGGTGACAGTTCATACTTTAATAGACTATATTTCATGTCGGTGTCAATATCCCAGAGGGGTATGGTAGAGAAAAAGGTTCAAAAATTGAAATTTTTGTAATACTGAAGGGGCTAGAAATTTGAAATCTGGCATGGTAGTTACATATAAACTGTATATGCTCTGTAAGAACAGTTTCTAAAAATTTGAAATTTAAAAGGGTGAAATGAGCTAAACATTTTTTTAAAACATTCTAAATTCCAATTTCTATGGAATCTCTGATACTACCGAACCGATTTTAAACGTAATGGTTGCAAATTTATGGTGACAGTCTCTGCTCTAACATAGGCTATATTTTATGTCAGTGTCACTACCCTCAGGGTGTTGCAGTAGCGAAAAACGTTCTAAAATTGCAATATTTGTGAAACTGTAGGTATTGGATAATTGAAGTTGGGCAAAGTAGTTACTTATAAGATATATATTCTCTCTAAGGACAGTTTCTAAAAAATTTGAAATTTAAAACGGTGATGTGAGGGAAAATGTTATAAAAACATTCTAAATTACGATTTCTATGAAATTATTAAGGACAGAAACTTGAAATTTAGCATTGCTGATACTTTTTAAGACGCAAGTGAAGCAAGTTAAGATCCAGAAGTTTTTTTAATCGAAATTTATAAGGGTGAAAATGGAAAAAACTTTGTAAATTACGATTTTTTTTATACTTACAGTATTAGAAACTTCAAATTTGGCATGACGGTTACTTTTAAGATAAAAATACTTGCGGTTAAGATACAAATACAAATGGTTTGAAAAGAAATTCAAAATTTCAAAGGGCGAAATAAGCGGAAAGCGTTTTAAAAGCGTTCTAAATTACGATTTCTATGGAATTGTTAGAGATATAGAACATAGAAGAAGAAATATAAATAGAAGTAGGATGTAGGGTGTTTTCGCTCATTTTACTCTTTCGCCGTTTGCCACGGATTTTTTTATTTACGCTATTTTCCGAAACTATTTCAAAGGCGGGGAATAAGCAGCCAATAACGGTAGGGTTGGGAGCCAGGCGGGGAATAAGCAGCTAATAACGGGAGGGTTGCGAGCCATTCTGTTTGAACACCTTCCCATAACCCCCGTAACAAATGACGGGCGAAAACACCCTACATCCTACTTCTATTTATATTCCTTCTTCTATGATGAAAAAAATTGAAATTTGACATGGCTGTTGCTTTTAAGACATAAATGGTCGCATAGAACAATTCTAAAAAATCGAAATTTAAAAGAGTGAGATGGGCGAAAACTGTTCTAAAAACTTTCTAAGTTGAAATAGATTTCTATGGAATTGTTAAGGATAGAAACTTGCACCCAGAAAAAGGAATCGATTAAATCTACAAAACATGTTTTGGTGAGTACATTTTGGATTGTTTTAGAAAAATTCAAGTAAAATTGAACTATTTTACTTGAATTAACAAAACATTTTTTGCTGACGATACAAATTTTTTTTTTTTTTGGAATTGAAAAAATAAATTTTTTTGTTGATTCAAACAAAATTTCCATTGACCAATATTTAAACAAAAAGTTTTGTTGGGTCAACCAAATTTTTGTTGATTCAACAAAACTTTTTTCTGGGTGTGAAGTTTGACATGGTTGTTGCTTATAAACTGGTCGCACAGAAGAGTTAAAAAAAATAAATTTAATGTATGAAAGCTCGAAAAGCGTTCTAAAACCATTCTAAATTACTATTTATTTGGAGCTGTTAGTGCTAGAAACTTGAAATATTGCATAAAACTCACGTAAATGATCACCCAGAACAGTTTACTAAAAATGGGAAATTTAAAATAGCAGGAGCTAAAATAAAACGCTCTAAAATTGCTATTTATGTGGTACAGCTGGTATAGAAGCTTCGTATTTGGTATGGTGGTTACTCTTAAAATGCAAATGAAGAGACCGGTTTCTAAAAAATTCGAAATTTAACAGGCTTAAATGAGCAGAAAACGTTCTAAAAACGTTCTACATTATGATTTAATTGGATTTATTCGGGTTAGAAACTTGAAATTTAGTGTAGTGCCAACTTTTAAAATACAGACGCGCGGTATAAACAGTTTATTAAAATTTCGAAATTTAAAAATGCAAAATGACCGGAAAACTTTTTAAATAATGGTTTTTTATAAATCGTTAGCGATAGAAACTTAAAATTTGATATGCCTGTTATTTTTTAGACGTAAAAAGCTCGCACAGAACAGTTTTTACAAAATTCGAATTTTAAAAAAGGTGCAGAAGCAAAAAATTTTCTGAAATTGCGATTTTATTGATGCTGCTAGTATAGAAAGTTGAAATATGGCATGTTGGCTAGTTTTAAGATTTCAGTGCTCGCTATGAACGATTAAAAAATAAATAAATTTAAAAGAGTGAAATGAGCTGGAAAATTTCTAAAAACCTTCTAAACTAAGGTAAAGCCAGGAGAGATGACGCGGTCGGAGAGATTGCGCACAAAGAGGTTCGGGGGGAAGGAGTAGAGTCAGCGAACAGCGACTCCAGGTAGTTGTACAACAGCAGTAGAGCAGTGTCTACTTGAATGTGTACGTCGATTGTTTCGAGCGTCTAGGATAAAGGATTAAGGTAAAGCCAGGAGAGATGGCGCGGTTGGAGAGATTACGCACATAGAGGTGCGGAGGGAAGGAGTAGAGTGAGCGCGCAGCGACTCCAGGTAGTTGTACAACAACAGTAGTGGAGTGTCTACTTGAAAGTGCACGTTGATTGCTTTGAGCGTCTAAGTGCACGTCGATAAAGTATTGCTATTTTGTTTTGTTTTCCCAAAGTAAGTGCTTGAATTTTCATAGCTATTCATCAAAATTTCTATACAATGTCAATAGTAAAAAATATCTTAAACTTAAACGATTTCTCATAAGCTACAAATCTAGACTAACAATGTGAACATCAACGGTTCGTTTCAGAAGAGGTCATATTTAAATAAAAGGCCGCGCAATCTCTCCTACCGAAATTGGAGAGTTTGCGCACCTGCTACTTAGGAGAGATGGTGCAGTGTTCCCATTAGTTTTCATGCTAGGAGAGATTACGCAGCTTATTGGTAAATTTGCATAAAAAAATGAAAAATTAAAATGGACTAATTTTAAGTTAAACGTGTTATTAAGTAACATAATTTTATTTTGTAATCTTATCTGGACTTGTTTTTTCTGATTCTTTATTTTTTTTCCTTTAATTAAAATTTTTTAATCGTTTTTAAAATTATCTCCTTTTTTTTTAATCTTTAATCATTACGTTGAAATATTCACTCCTAATACAATAATATTTCTTCACAAAAACCTTACAGCAATGTCATTTAAGTGTAATTATTATTGTTAGCAATTTAATTGTAGTTATTATTAGTAACAATCTCTCCTACCCATGTGCGCAATCCCACCAACCCTGTAAGGACAGATTGCGAAAAATAACTTTCTTGGTTTTATTACAACTGTTCTATTAAATTGCAACATAACAACAAAATATCAAAGGAAATGCATAAAAAACAAATGAAGTAAAAATTATTCATGAATAGTTTAGCAAAAAATTAATATTTAGATTTTTTATTGCTATTCTTTTGAATTGTGCGCAGACTATCCTAGGTTTACCTTATATTTTGTTTTGTTTTCCGAAAGTAAGTGCTTGAATTTTCATAACTATTCGTCAGAATTTCTACATAGTATCAGTATTACAAAATATTTTAAACTTAAACGATTTCCCATAAGTTACTAACATAGACTAACGGTGCGAACACCACTGGTTCGTTTTAGAAGAGGCCATATTTAAATAAAAGGCTGCATAATCTCCCCTACCGAAATTGGAGAGTTTACGCATCTGCTACTTAGGAGAGATGGCGCATTGTTTCCCATTAGTTTTCATGCTAAGAGAGATTACGCGGCTTAATGGTAAATTTGCGTATATTACAAATTACATGTAAAATATGTGAATGAATCAATTTTGAAATAATTTTTGAAAAACACATAATTATCGAAACTAACTTTGGCAAAAAATTCGTTTGTTAAAAAAATACTGGGCAATGAAGATGGGTGACCTGAAAGTCTGGAATTGTACCATTAGGTTGAAATATTCACTCTTAATACAATAATATTTATTCACAAAAGCCTTAAAACAATGCCATTTAAGTGTAATTGATATTGTTAACGATTAAATTGTAGTTATTATTAATAACAATCTCTCTACCCATGTGTGCAATCACACCAACCCTGTAAGGACAGATTGCGCAAAATAGCTTTCTAGGTTTTATTAAAACTGTTCTATTAAATTACAGCATAACATCAAAATAACAATGGAAATGCATAAAAAAACAAATAAAATCAAAATTAATCATGCATAGTTTAACAAAAAATTAATATTTATATGTATTTTTATTATTCTGCTGAATTGTGCGCAGACTATCCTAGCTTTACCTTATGACTTATCTGAAATTGCTAGGGATAGAAACTTGAAATTTTATATGACTGTTACGATAGAGACACAAATTCATTCACAGAACAATTTTTAAAAGTTTAGAAACATTAATATGTGCAGTTCACAAAAAAGTTTTAAAATTGCAATTTCTGTGACATTGTTATTACTGAAATTTCATTAACTAAAAAATTGGAATTCGGCATGATGCTTACTTTTAAGATGTAAATACACGCTTAGAACTGTTACAAACAATTTCTAAATTTCAAATGAAAAAAGAGATGAAAGGGAAACCTTCAAAATACTTTTTAAATTACCATCAATTTGGAATTAATTCTAGCTCTTCTCATTCATTTAAGTCTTATGTTCGCCTAATGCAGTATAAGAATTAAGTTTACTCAAAATGTGGCTTAAATAGTAATGTTTGAATTAGCTGCGGCAGTAAAATTTCCTCTAATGAAAATAGGCCCACGAATACCACTTGCATTTTTCAAAAATTACGCGAGCAAAGCCGCGGGTTTTGCTAGTATATATATAATTGTAATTCATAAATCGTGTATAAAGATAATCCGTGTGGTAAATGGAAGGATAATGTTTGAAACAAGAAGTACCGAAACAAAGTAAAACCCAAACTGACAAATAACTTGAAAATGTTATTAATAAAAACAATAAAAGCGAAAAATCAGAATGTTATAAATTATAAAAGAAAAGAAAAAGAAAAAAAATTCAATTTTTAAAATATACATATTAATTTACAGATTTTTTCAATATTAAATAATTTTAAAAATTGGACAAACTAAACTTTATTTATCAAAATTTAGTATAAATATTGTAAGTATGATTACGCAACATATATACATATGGCTATATATATCTTTGATAATATTTAGATTCTAATAACATAAATATTCTCTTTTCTGCTAAAATGTCATTAAAATAACATTACTTTTTGTTACAACAGAACTTTTTTAAAATAATAACGCTATGGGTAAATCATTAGTTGCTAAATCAGATGAAAATACTAAATAAATTTTAAATCTATATTAAACATTTATTTCCAGTACACATTGTAGTAAATGGAGTAAAATAAATGTTAATTTTTAAACTGTTACATAATTCTTATATATATATTATTGTTCTAGCAAGTTTTTGTTTGTGCCGAAGGTATCTCAATGGAATTTAGTTGTTGAAAACAAAAAGTTTAAGAATATAATAATATATTTTCTAAATTGGTTTTAGTTTTATTTGATATAACCATTTCATGTTTTCGTTTTATTATAAAACGCATTTATTTTAAAATGGCGTATTGACAATATATATATATATTAACTATCGCACCTACATCACATAAAAATCATGGCATGTGATGTTTACAAATAGCACAGTTTTATGTTTACGCGAGTTATAAGTTGTGTTGTATCCTGAAAAAGATTTGTGATAACACATATATGTGACATAATACAAGAAACATTTTTTTTACCATAAAAATCTATCACCACTTTCTGAAAATATTTAATTTTAGTAAACACTTTTAATAGAAAAATGAACTTTATCTTAAAAATTGAAATCCATCACGAAAAATCAATTAACACTTTCTAAATTAGCCGAACAAAAATTCGCTAAAAATTTTCATTATATTTACGGAAACAAGACAAGCGTTGAATAGTGTTATATGTGTTATAATACGTCTTATATAAGACCACAAACTGGCTACAAGATCCTGATTTGAGTGTGGATATTCGAAGTAATTTCGAATCTATTTTGCGCAGTAGCCAGCAATTCGTTAAGCCGTCCTATGAAAATGACAATTGTAACATCTTAAAACACGAAGATTACGTCATTTTCATATTCATACTTATATATATCATCCAAAATTTTCCACCTAAGGCATTAACAGTTATTCCTTAATAATTTACATAATATAATTAATTTCATTTTAGAGATCGTTTAAATCTCTAATTTTAAGCTATGGAATTAAGAATTACCACTTGAAGAATCCAATCAAACAAGTATAACACAAACATAATTTATAACTATGCTTATAAAAATTTTCACCTTATAATGAAAGACAATATAATAAAAATAATTTGTGTATAAAATAACTGTTAAAAAATAAGGTGTGCATATTTTTTAAACACAAGTTTGCATTAATAATGCAATAGTAAAAGTAGTAGATTTGACTAATTATTACTCTGAATTGTTCCTATTTGACTACTGATTCATGAAATCACTCTGATTAATTTTTTATTTGTAATTAATTTGCTCCAATTTACATATTTTTATTTAAATTTTACATGCGTGTATTCAAGTTTCAGAAGAAATTTTCTTCAAGAGAATTTAACTTATAATTTAAAAATCCTTGGTATTATTTTACTAATATGAAAGTTATCGGGAGATGAAATTACTAACATAATTATTGACGGATATTCCCAATTCAGTTTATTTACTGGAATATAATTTATGAATTATAACTAAAGGTTATATAAATATTTCAGAAGTTTATACAGCACGACTAGAAGTCTTACAAGGTTTATATAACATGTTAAATTTACCTAACTACTCAGAGTGCTTAAAGATAACTTTGAACTTAATTGCATACAAATATGGAGTAATACCCTTTGAATTTGTGTAACTTACATATTATTCTAGATTTAAACATTTTCAATTGAGGATAACAATTCAAAAAATTGTTATAAAAAATGCTTTTTTCTCTCTGCATATTCTATTAAACTTTTATAAATCATCTGAAATATTGATGAAAAACCAAACAAAAATTATAAATTATAAATTAATCATAGATTATAAAACACTTAACAACACATTCAGAATACCGTAACAAAACTTCTTCGTTTAATAAGATGACTGTAAGTAAACAATTCTGAGAACGCATAACACATTTGAAAATTAAATTTCAGCAATTATTATAAATAAGCGGAAAATATTAAAATCCTTTGTGCAGCCCTGTATATGATCAATAGATTTGTATATATACTGCATAGTACGCTAAACATAAGTTCAGTTAGGAAACGCAAAGCACAGTTGGAAATTCCACTTCAGCAATCTTCGTCAGTACACGAAGATGCACTCGAGATATTTTGAACAGTACTGAACATCATTTAAAAAATTTATACACTCCAAGTAATATACAAAAAATTAGTTATATTTAAAAACGCGTACCACAAGTGAAAACTTCCTTTTAGCAATTGTTCGTGTACAGTACTGTAACCAAATTCATTTGTGTGTCCCTGTAAATAAACGATGAATACTATGCACACCATACTCTATAGTAAGCACCCTCTAATGCATCTGACTGATATATATATTAATTTCAATATGCTTAAAATAAGTTAACCTCATTAAAATACACTACAAGCAATTTTTTCTTACAGACCGTAATATAACGGAATTCTTTTGAGTGCCCTTGTAAACAAACTATAAACGCTACGTACTTCATTTTCACTATCCAATATACCATAGTATACCGCAATAAATTATATCAATTGCGTGGCAATTCGCGTATAATTACATGAGTTAGAACACGGATATGCGAACATACAAACCGATTTCATAAACACTTTTCAACTTTGTTGGAAAGTGTTAATTTCTTTAGGAATGAGAAAATATCATGAATTACGCATGGTTATGGAAATTTTTCTATGATTATAATGTTATGAAATATTTATATTTTTGTATGGTGGCAGAAAATCTCTAAATAAACAATGAGAGTATTACTTAAAGAGTGCGATTCATTTGGCAACTAAAGCAAAATTCGACAGCCATGTCGCTCTAATTACAATTCATATCACAAAATGCACGAAAACTGAGTTATGCAATATGCAGAATACAAAAATAGCGGATATTTAAATCTTAATGTCTAACTTGCAAGGTCAATTCACTAGAAATATTTTTAAATTTATATAAAAAAAATTGTCAGGTATTTCTGAAGTTCTTAATATCTCAAACATGTCCTTGTTACTAACTTAAAAGAGTGCAGAAGAATTCTACTTATACCCTTGATTTAATGAAAAAAATCATGACAAACCTCCCCACTAACATTATTGAATAAAATATATCAGATATACAGGTACATTTCTGTTGAAAAATACATATTTGCTGGACAGATCAAGGAAAATTATTTAAAGAAATTACTTATTACTAAACTGCCCATCATTTACACAAACCATGCATTATATGGGAGATATATTTAGTAAACTCTACAATTAAAATCATTCGCGATCGTATATTCGCGATCATCATTCGGAATCATCGCGATTGTATCATTCGCGATCGCGTCCTTTACCAGAAACGTTCTGGTAAAGGGAAAAAATGAGATTAAGATAAACGTGAGCGCTCACGTTATAAATTATAAATATTTAATTACATAAATAAAATTAAAGATTGCGCTGTGAATTTTTGAAATCCTTATACTTCTGAGCCTTCCACGAAAAGTTGTAATTAAACTCACAAAAGTAATCATAAAAAAAGTTATAATTTATCTTCGCGGGATATAGTTAACATAAACATACCTATAAAATAAAATAAAAATTAAACTAAAATAATTACACACAGTTTACACATGACGATTAAAGAAAACAAAACCAAAAGTAATTAAAATTAAAAACGTTTATTTACATATTTAACAATTACAAGTAAAATAAAAGGAAAAAAGAAAGCACAATCGCTATAATTTATCTCAGCTCCTGCGCTGATTACATTTCATTTGTCATGCAACGTTAATTTACTACCTTTTAAAAGTAACATATTAAAATCATTTTAGTATTTGTTAATCATCTTGATTTACAAGTATAATTAATTGTTGGGCTGGCTTTCATGAAAGTCATCACACCCTATTTTAATTTACATAAATCCATAATAATTTGAGACACAAAAAGCCATGCTATAAATAAATACATTGACACTTCTTTATAGGAAGATGTGGTGCCCCTGATTTCATAGTCTTTTGATATATTTTTTTAATTCACATATTTTAAGCTATTATTCTTTTGAGATCTTATTTCGATCAAACTTAATCAATAATGAATCAATTGATTTAAAATAAAAATATGTAAATATGCATAAGAGCATATTAAAATTATCTCTCATTTTTAGAGAAAATTGGAGATATATTCCTACTCCAAAAAGAATCAGTATTATAACATGATTCTACTAGAGCGAATGATAAAATCATACTCCTAGACTAAACATCAGCATGTTTAATACGTCTGTCTTATAAATATACTATTGAAGTCTATTCATTACCTTTTAAAGAAAATGTAAGAAAATGCCTGGGTTCAGAACACATCTAATATATATATAGAAAACCTAGGTCGCCATTCACTTATTCAGTAAATAATTCAGGGTGCCTAATGGCATGCCGTACCCGGATTTGTTTCATAAATTTAACAATAATGGAGATATTTTAGAAAGATTATCAACTTTACTTTGTGTGGAATTTGAAGATATCGTACAGTTGATCGTGTACAAATTGTGGCCAATTCCAGTTCTTCTCCTGATATTACTATATTTATAGAAAATAAACTAAAATCTGTTGAAAACGTCTTTACAATATCTGCA
Organism: Maratus michaelseni; assembly: GCA_963931845.1. NCBI lineage: Eukaryota > Metazoa > Arthropoda > Arachnida > Araneae > Salticidae > Maratus > Maratus michaelseni. Next base: position 176,680,686 of record OZ007592.1, on the reverse strand, counting down.
TTATAGTTAAAGGTTTGAATAAAAATCCAGATTTGGCTTGAACTAAAACATCTTCGATTTTTCACTAAATAATTAGACTGAAACCTTAAAAATTTATCTTATTGAAATGTATTATCTGCCGTGAAATTTAGCTGCATCGATTTTGAACACATTTTTATATCTATTGCATGTTAATAACTCCTTGAGTCTTAAATAATTAATTCAATGTAGTCTTTATTATGGTTATATTTATATATCGACACTGAAAATTAGTATGGAAGCTCGTAGATAAACATTGACCATTGCGGAAATCAGACTTTTAGAATACTTTTGAAAATTTTCTGCTTAAATCGACATATCTTTAAATGAATTTTTATTTCTATTTTTAATTTAAGCACATATTTGTCGTTCTGACGAAATCTCTAGCAATTTCTTTTCGTATTTTCTATATCTTTTATCTATTTTTTTCCCTTTACAGTATGGTTATTTTTCTTAATTTTTTTTTAATGAAAATACTCACAAAATGCATTTTGAAATAGATAATTTTAAATGCTTACCTCAATGTGAATTAAAATAAAGACTCAGAATACTTGCATGTATAAAATTAAAGTTAATAAAATATTTCATTTGGAAAATTTTAAATATAAAGTAAATTGAACAAAAACAAAGACTAAAAAATTCTCAAATTACTTAACTTCTTTTGTTTTATGTAAGATAACGTTATTTATATACACTAACTATTTTTTACGACCATAGACATTTTTGAACGATTTAGTATAGGTTATTAGACAAAGATTTTGGTGTCATTCAAACGAGCTCCTATTATTATTATTATTATTATTTTAATTTTTTCATTCAAACTTATCCTTGCGTAAAAGTGATAGAAATACATTTTAAATTCCAATTCAAATGAACAAATGATTGCAATTAAGCGATTCTTCTTATTTTAAAAACAATAGGAATACTGCTCTTATTGTTCGTTACAGTTTTTTTGTATTAATACAAAGACATTTTTTGAATGTAAAGGAAAAAATATAAAGTTAATCTTACAAGAAATGCTCCTTTTGTTTTTTAGTTTCATGTTGTCCAGTTGGCCGCATTAACAAAGTCGTGAACAATTAATATTGTTTCTTTAAAGATAATGTTACATCTGATATTATGTCTGATGAATGTTTTTTTTTTTTTTTTTTTTTTTTTTGGTGGAGTGTTGTACAGAATTTGAATGAACAAATGCTTTTTTAACATAAAAAACAATTAATATCACAATTCAAAGCTGTAAAAAGCCTTTCAGTTAATTGAATTTTAGAAAGACGTGTATCATTAAAATTTTAGTTTGTCTTTAATTAAAAACATTTACTTCATTTTTTTTTCTTCTTTAAAACTGAGATTACAAAGAGTGACTTGAAATAAAGAAAATCGTTAAAAATAATTTGAACTTATAATATATATTACATCGTAACTTTTTTTAAATAGATAAAAGGAAATATTTCGTTGCTAATTAAATTTGTTTTTTCTTTAATTTTATTATTTTTATATTATTATATTAATAAGATAAAATATTGATATTGAAAAATATTTAATAATTATTTTTAAATCAAAACTGAAAGAATCTTTTGAGCTTGTTGGGAAACGCGTCTCAAGGACAATTCGCAGAAGATACCTTTAAAATATAAGTACTCTTCTGCCATGTTTAGTCTTATTATAAGAAGTTATTACAGTACATCCATATTTACATGAAATATAAAGCACTATATCTAACATGTAATTTATAAGTCAGACATTATTATTGTTTCTTTAAATTTAGGTTGTTTACATTACATTAAAAAAATAAAATAATTATATTTTTAAATACCGTTAAGAAAACAACGTTTATACTGTACAACTTGATGCATGAATAATTTTTGTTATTAAATGCAAATTCTTATTTAACCTACTTTAAAAAAAAATTATATATATATTCTAAACACTTAGCTGAAATATTTTATTCAATGTGATTTTCTGAAGCCATTCTCCGTTAAAAAGCGAAATAAAAAAATTTACAAGTATTTATTGGACAGGATTTTATATTAACTAAATATATTGGCGGAAATTGATTTATGAACTAACAATGTTTTCAAAAGGGCTTCCTTATTATTCGTTGAAGATGAGTCAAATTACATACATTGTATATTCTGAGAATATTGAATTATTGGTTGGAATATAGTTCCAAAGATTTTAATAAACAAACACACAGAGTCAATATTTAAAATTTTATACAATGTATACATTCAAATTGAGTTATGAAGTTGTGACTATTTTTAAACGATGTAATAAGACTAGACAATAATTGTGTGATTAAATAACTGATGGTGGAAATGTGACATGCTAATAGTCACAAGAAAATTAATTACATCGAAAGCAAAAGTAAGGAAGAAAGGCCGTTATGAGAACACTTCGGAGTCGGAGGTGGATGGTGGATTATGGTGGAGGGTGGATTTCGGAGGTGGATTAGGGTGGATGTCAGAGGGTGGATTGCGGAGGTAGATAAGGTAAGGGGCATGCGTCACTTGGGAGGGTTGATTTTTGTGGTGGCGTAGATAAGATAAGGGGCGTGCGGTGGCGATAAGGATGATGGTAGATATAAGGAGTATTATTTTAATTAGTTTTAATTAGGGGACTTAAAAAATTTCGAAGCCATTTTTTTTTCGCGGAGAATTGACTACTAGAGTACGAGATGACTTTCAACGGATTTTAGCGAATTAGAAATTGAATTAATTTTAATTGGAGAACTTAGAAATTTTTCGAACCCATTTTATTTTTAACTATAGTACGATTCTAAATATTTTTCAAAGTATGCTTTGTGAAAGAAAATTGCATTTAAAAATATTAATTGAAAATGGTCATTAATTAATTTTAATTGGAGAACGTAAGAAATGTTTGCGATTTTTTTATTTTCAACTAGAGTAGGCTATTCGATATACATGTTAGAGTATATTTGAGGTGAATTTTAAAAGTCAATAAGGGTTTAATTAAAAATAGTGATTAATTTTAATTGGAGAATTTAAGAAATTTTGGCGAGATTTTTTTTTCTCAACGAGAGTACGCAGTTTGAATGGTGGATGTGAATGAAAAATAATTATTAAAAATGGTCATTCATTAATTTTAATTGGCGTACTTAAACATTTTTGGGGCAAACAGTCGGGTTTTAATGAATTCGATACAGGTTACGGTAAAAAATACAGGGTCCCGTATGAATTATACTGCACTCAATTGAATAGTACCCCCTCCCCCTCCCTTTTTTACCCAGAGGGGCCCTTCGATAGACTAACAATACACACTTCCAAAAGTATAGAGTAATATAAAAAGAAGAATTTTAATGTATATATAAAAGTGTAAATAAACAAGAATGAAAAATCATGCGTAGCGTCATGATTCATGAATCACTTTCCAACATTATCGAAATGTTATGCGAACAAAATATAATTTTACCATCGAGTGCATAGTTAATTAAAATAGTGAACCGATCCCCTTTTTAATAAAAAGGAGCCCTTCACAAAAATTCAATTATGCATAAGAACCCTTCCTAAAATCAGATAATTTACACCTTACCCTTTTTTTTCAATTCAAGTTAGGCTAAAAGTACAACTTACACATCGATATGTTCAAAATATAGAAATCCTTCAAAAGAAACTGTGAAAAGTTATAGATATTAAACCCTGCTCATTAAATAATGCGACTATTTGAGTCCCAGGGCCCTTCACAAAATAGTATAATCTTATTTGAATTCCAGAGCCCTTCACAAAATAGTATAACCTTAGTTGATTTCCAGAGCCCTTCACAAAATAATTAGACAGATCCCTTTTTAATAAAAAGGTATCCCTTCACAAAAAATCCAATGAATTATTACGGAAACCCTTCAGTTCATTGACCCCTCTTTTTTCCCCCTTCGAAGTGTGAACTCGCATTAGACTATAAAGCATCTTCATAAAATAATTTATACATGTCCTATTCGAATAAAAAACCCTTCACAAAAAATTTTGGGAGTCCCCTGTTTGAATAAAAAGGACCCCTTCACAAAAATTGAAATGTGTGTTCCATAATATTTTCTTCCGGGCGTGGCATTTTAATTCTTTGAGCAGTATGAGATTTACAGTATTGAGTATGTTCATCCAGTAGATCCCGTCTTTGGAAAGCATGCTGACATTTGTAGCAGTAGAAAGAGGCATGTGGATGATTACTGCTTTAATTTACTCCTGATCAGCAATGACACCAATCATCATTATTGCCTCATCAAGAATTTCTCTGCCTTAATGAATAATCGCACTAATCATCAACATGCCTCTTTCTACTGCTACAGATGTCTACATGCTTTCCAAAGACGGGATCTACTGGATGAACATACTCAATACTGTAAATCTCATACTGCTCAAAGAATTAAAATGCCACGCCCGGAAGAAAATATTATGGAATTCACCAAACCTCATTACCAACATCCCGTTCCATCCATAATTTATGCAGACTTTGAATCCATTCTGGTCCCTATTTCTTCCGCTGACCCCAGGCCCAGTGTCTCTTACAGCAACCATACCAAACATCATCAAGCTTGTGGGTATGCATTTGTCATCGTGGGACCAGACGGCCAATGTCATAAGCCTATTCAAAGTCACAGAGGCAGAGATGCAGTAGATTATTTTTTACGTGCACTTTTACATGAAAAAGAGGAGCTGGCAAAGATCTTACTGCATACCGTTCCCATTCAGATGACCGAAGAAAACAAAGAAGAATTCGAAAGCGCCACCCACTGCTATTTATGCAAAGAACCCTTGAATGGTGATAAATGCGCTGATCATGATCATCTGGATGGGAAATACAGAGGGGCACTTCATTCTTCATGCAATCTGAAATATCGTCTCAGAAAATTAATACCAGTTGTCTTCCATAACCTGAAATCATATGACGCTCACTTAATCATGCAGGGTCTGGGAAAGCTTCAAGATCATCAGCTGAATGTGATAGCGAATAATATGGAGACGTACATTTCCTTCTCCGTCAGCAAGCAGTACTTTAAATCACGAGTCTCTCTGCAATTTATCGACAGCTACCAGTTTTTGTCAGCCTCCCTTCAAAATCTGGTAAGCAATTTAGAAGAAAAAGATTTCTCAATTTTAAAACAACAAATGCCAAATGCTCCTATCGAGCTTCTGCTGCATAAGGGTGTATACCCCTACGAATACATGACCTCAATGGAAAAGTTTCAGGAAACCTCATTGCCCCCACGTGAAGCCTTTTTTTCAACACTTACGCAGCAGCATATTGCAGAAAGAGACTATGCGCATGTCCAAAATGTCTGGGAAATGTTCGGTATACAAGATATGGGCCAATATCACGACTTATATGTGCAGAGTGATGTGTTACAACTCGCTGACGTTTTCCAGAATTTCCGGGCGTTGTGTGCACAATTTTATGAATTAGATTGCGCACATCTTTTAACAGCGCCCGGGCTTGCATGGGAGGCTTCTTTAAAAATGTGCAAGCAACTCCTCGAATTGCTCATGGATATAGACATGCATCTTTTGATTGAACGGGGCATTCGAGGGGGTATCTCCATGATCAGCCACCGATGGGCATGCGCCAATAATCGTTTCATGCAAAACCCAGACCCTGAAAAGCCCAGCTCCTATATTATGTACCTGGATGCGAATAATCTTTATGGCCATTCCATGTCTGAACCCCTACCTTATGGTGAATTCCAATGGATCAATCCAGACGTAGGGAGCACCGATTGGATCTTGTCACTAGATGACTACGGGGATCATGAATATATCTTCGAGGTGGACTTGGAATATCCATCTCATCTCCATGATTCCCATAATTGTTATCCACTCGCACCTGAAAAAATGAAGATTCAAAAAGAAATGCTCTCTCCGTATACGCAAAATCTGATAAACGAAATGCCCTACGTCGCCACAGAGAAATTAGTACCTAATCTATGCAACAAAACCAAATATGTCGCCTTTTATAGAAATCTGAAATATTACCTGAGCTTGGGGATGAAATTACAAAAAGTGCACAAGATTATACAATTCAAACAACGGGCGTGGCTAAAACCCTACACCGAGTTCAATACCCAGCAGCGAAAACATGCTATTACCTCTTTTCAAAAAGATTTCTTCAAACTTATGAATAACTCGGTGTATGGGAAAACTATGGAATCGGTGAGAATGCGAGTAGATATCCAATTGGTGCATACGGAAAAGAGAGCAAAAAAACTTGTGGCATCACCAACCTTCAAGGCATTTGAAATTTTTACGGAAGAGCTAGTAGGGGTTCAAAGAGTCAAGTCCACAGTTACCCTCGATAAGCCCCTGTATGGCGGCTTCGTCATTCTAGAATTATCTAAGCTCCATATATACGAATTGCAGTATGATTACATGAAAAGTACATATGGAGACCAAGCTCATCTATTATTTACCGACACTTACTCGTTATGCTATCACATTGAGACCCCCGACATTTATAAAGACATGGCCACAAGAATGGATTTATTCGATACCTCTGATTATCCCCAAGCTCACGAGATTTACAGTATTGAAAATAAGAAGAAAATTGGCTGCTTCAAAGATGAGCTTAATTCGAAGCCGGTATACGAATTCGTGGGTCTAAGAGCGAAAATGTATTCGATTCTTTCGTCCGAGGGTGAGAAAAAAGCAGCTAAGGGGGTTTCACGCAGTGTCGTTAAAAAGAAGTTTAAACATGAAAATTATAAGCAAGCTCTGTTGCAATCAAAATTATCGAGAGAAATTCAATATCACATTCAGAGTGAGCGTCATCAAATCTATAGTCTTCGACAAAATAAAGTGGCACTGTGTCCCCTTGATGACAAAAGGTATATATTAAATGATGGGGTATACACCTTGGCATACGGCCACTATTCAATAACATAAATTCTTCTTCTTCTTTTTTTTTTATGTGATACGTACGCTTTACGCATCGGGTGGTCGGTGGGAAAAAAATCTTTATCTATGAAGACTGAAGAACAGTGCTATGAAAACTGAAGAACTGTAAAAAACTTTGCTATAAAAGTGAACAAAATTATAAAGTGCAGTGAAAACTTTGCTATGAAAACTGAAAAACCGTGAAAAAACTTTTTTGCCTTCAAAAAATTTTCTATCTGTGAATATTGAACAACAGTGAAAAATGATTTTATATAGTGAAAAAGAAATTTACAAAGCGCTGTAAAAAAACTTTGCTACGAAAACTGAAGAACAGTGAAACACTTTGCTATAAAAGTGAACAAAATTATAAAGTGCAGTGAAAACCTTTGCTATGAAAACTGAAGAACTGTGAAACACATTGCTATGAAAGCAAAGAAATTTATAAAGTGTAGTAAAATACTTTGCTATGAAAACTGAAGAACTTTGACTTGAGAGTGAAAAAAACTTTTTCTGTGAAGACTGAAGAACAGTGCTTTGACTAACAAAGCGAAGCTTTCATTTTTTCAAATATAATATTTTTTCATTAATGCTATTCATCGAAAACCTTTTGTCATAAAAAATATAGATAGGTGGCAATGAGTAATCTTCAAATTCATCTAAAAATCTTGGGCCAGCCAAATAAACCTAAGCGGGGGTGCATTCTTCTTTTTTATAAAACTGCTGCTAATTTAAAAACTGCTTCGATCCAGGGTGTCTTCATAATATCACTGCTGCCAATTTTCTGCTGCTGACATTTTGCAAGTACTGCAAATATTTTTAAACTGCTGCGAGTTCCTGATATCCAATGCCTGCCTGAACAACCTAGAGTTCCAGAGCCTATAAAAAAACTTATGCCTGCTAGCCTGAGTGAATTCTTCAAGCTATATAAATCTGCACATTCCTGAGTTCCTGACTGCAAGTTCCTGAGTACCTATATGCCTGATACCTTCTTCAAGTTTCTACGAGTTCCTGAGTTCCAGTACCTATATACCTGTTCCTGAAATCCAATGCCTGCCTGATTCAAACTTCTGCGTGATCCCGAGTTCCTATTTGCAAGTTCCCGAATTCCCGACTTCAAGATTCCTATTCCTGACTCCAAGTGTTCTGTTCCTGAGTGCCAGATTCCTAAATCCAAGTGTATTGTTCCTGACTTCAAGTGTGCTGTTCCTAAATCCCACTTTTCATAGAAGACTAGAACAAACATTTCATGGGTTTGCTGCTTCAAAAAAAGAACAGTTTATGTGATGGTGCAGTTTCTTCAAACCAAGAACATTAGTTGTGGTGGTGCGATACAACAGATTCGTCAAAAGATACAGAAAATTTGTTGTGGTGGTGCTAAAAATGCAGTTTATTCAAAGGAAAAAGAATATTTTAAATTCTGAACTGATAAAAGTTATAAATTCAGAAAAAACTTGGAATGCATATGCAGTCCTTAGAGACTAAAGTAAATCCTGCTTCCGTGAAAAATACTTTAGCACATTATGCAGTTTTTGAAATGAGTGCACTCACTTAGTCAAAAAAGCTTGCTGCAAAATTCTTCTCAAATACTGGGGCGCTATAAAAAAAAATATAGCGGGCGGTGGAGGGCCACAGTTTAAAAAAATATTTTTTCTTTCTTCATAAGTTGCATTTCTTTCGCCTAAGTGCAAATTTTTCATATCAGACTAACAGTTTTCATATATGAAACATTGAATTAAAAAAGAGCTTGCTGCGAAATTCTTCACAAAAACTGGGGCGCTATGAGAAATATAGCGGGCGGTGGAGGGCCCAGTTAAAAAAAAAAAAAATTCTTCATAAGTTGCATTTCTTTCGCCTAAGTGAGAATAATAGTTTTCATATATGAAACATTGAATTAAATAGGGCTTGCTGCAAAAATACTGGGGCGCTAAAAGAAATATAGCGGGCGGAGGAGGGCCCAGTTAAAAAAAATATTAATTATTTTCTTATATCATAAGATTCCTCTAACACACATTTCAATTTTTGTGAAGGGGTCCTTTTTATTCAAACAGGGGACTCCCACAATTTTTTGTAAAGGGTTTTTTATTCGAATAGGGCATGTATAAATTATTTTATGAAGATGCTCTATAGTCTAATGCGAGTTCACACTTCGAAGGGGGAAAAAAGAGGGGTCAATGAACTGAAGGGTTTCCGTAATAATTCATTGGACTTTTTTTGTGTAGGGAGACCTTTTTATTAAAAAGGGGATCTGTCTAATTATTTTGTGAAGGGTTCTGGAATTCAATTAAGGTTATACTACTTTGTGAAGGGTCCTGGGACTCAAATAGTCGCATTATTTAATGAGCAGGGTTTAATATCTATAACTTTTCACAGTTTCTTTTGAAGGATTTCTATATTTTGAACATATCGATGTGTAAGTTGTACTTTTAGCCTAACTTGAATTGAAAAAAAAAGGGTAAGGTGTAAATTATCTGATTTTAGGAAGGGTTTCTTATGTATAATTGGATTTTTGTGAAGAGCTCCTTTTTATTAAAAAGGGGATCGGTTCACTATTTTAATTAACTATGCACTCGATGGTAAAATTATATTTTGTTCGCATAACATTTCGATAATGTTGGAAAGTGATTCATGAATCATGACGATACGCATGATTTTTCATTCTTGTTTATTTACACTTTTATATATACGTTAAAATTCTTCTTTTTATATTACTCTATACTTTTGGAAGTGTGTATTGTTAGTCTATCGAAGGGCCCCTCTGGGTAAAAAAGGGAGGGGGAGCTATTCAATTGAGAGCAGTATAATTCATACGGGACCCTGTATTTTTTTCCGTAACCTGTATCGAATTCATTAAAACCCGACTGTTTGCCCCAAAAATGTTTAAGTACGCCAATTAAAATTAATGAATGACCATTTTTAATTAATATTTTTCATTCACATCCACCATTCAAACTGCGTACTCTCGTTGAGAAAAAAAAAATTTCGCCAAAATTTCTTAAATTCTCCAATTAAAATTAATCACTATTTTTAATTAAACCCTTATTGACTTTTAAAATTCACCTCAAATATACTCTAACATGTATATCGAATAACCTACTCTAGTTGAAAATAAAAAAATCGCAAACATTTCTTAAGTTCTCCAATTAAAATTAATTAATGACCATTTTCAATTAATATTTTTAAATGCAATTTTCTTTCAAAAAGCATACTTTGAAAATATTTAGAATCGTACTATAGTTGAAAATAAAATGGGTTCGAAAAATTTCTAAGTTCTCCAATTAAAATTAATTCAATTTCTAATTCGCTAAAATCCGTTGAAAGTCATCTCGTACTCTAGTAGTCAATTCTCCGCGAAAAAAAAATGGCTTCGAAATTTTATAAGTACCCCAATTAAAACTAATTAAAATAATACTCCTTAGCTCTACCATCATCCTTATCGCCACCGCACGCCCCTTATCTTATCTACGCCACCACCAAGATCAACCCTCCCAAGTGACGCATGCCCCTTATCTTATCTACCACCGCAATCCCACCTCCGACATCCACCCTAATCCACCTTCCAAATCCACCCTCCGATATCCACCTCCGAAATCCACCATAATCCACCATCCACCTCCGACTCCGAAGTGTTCTCATAACGGCCTTTATTCCCTACTAGCAAACAGTAAATGTGCAATGTTGTCTGAGGTCGAAAGATTTAAACTGGATGCATTATTAAATCGTAGAAAATGTGCTTAAGAAATTAATATATTAAAAGATCAGTCGTAAATATATAATTATAAGAATAATCACGCGAATTACTGAAAAAATTTCGATAAAAAGATAATCCACGATTAATTGCAAAAGACAAAAGAATAATTATCCAATTCGCATCAAAAACTGTTAAAGCAGATTTGTAGAGATTTATCACTTCCTGTTAATTGTAGAAAAGTTAAACAAACTTTAAAATTTTTACCGAACTGAAAGTGGTCGAAGATGTTGGCTGCTGTAGAAATACTATGTATGCATCACGAGATGATTTGTTTCCAGTAAACGTGATAGGCATGTAGAAATTGGTTAAAAAGTGGAATGAAATAATATTTCCCGACAAAATAAACTTTAGTTTTTACAGAGTGGTTAAATTAGTATTAGTGGGACACCCGTAAAGAACCAAAATCCACATTCAGTAGAAATTGTGATGGTTGAAGTGCAATGCTATTTCTTTTGTTAGAAGAACTCATATTGTGTTTTTAGAAAGTCCTCAAATAAAATTAGAGAGAGATAAAATCTAAAAAATGCCTTGCTTCCATTTGCATTAAAATAAATAGGGTTTGGGCTACAACTTTAAAGCAGTTATAATTATTCATACTTCTAATGAAATGAAATATTGGTTTGAAAAACAGAATATTGTCTTTTTAGAATCATCCTACAAAGAACATGGATTTCAATGCTATTGAAAATGTTTTGGGAATACTTTTTCTTATTATTTTGGAAGATTCAAAGCAGTAACAATCGCTTGCGTATTTGAAACTAGATCAATCAGAACAGGAAATTAATTGATCAGAACTACAGTCAAGAACTTCTTTTATCAAAAAGATAGAATTATTGGACTTTGGGTAAGAAGATTTGACGACGGAAAGCGGTTTTACCAGTCTTTAAATTTAATTAAACGTTATATCCCATACATTAATTTCCATGTATGCATTGTATGAAAACTAAAATATTGGAAAACATTTTTGTTGATTAATTTGTATGAAAAGTTATTTTTCTTAATCATTTGTTATACGCAGCCTATATAATGTATACAATTTGAATAAATTGTAACGAATATTAAAAAATTCATATGTCTACTTCCACTACTATATTTATTTATAACTTTCTCAAGATTAAAGGCAAAAAACTTAAAATTAATAAAATTACGAAATGCGCAGGGTCTTTCGAATGAACTTTAAGAAGTTCTTTCTTCTTCAGGCGAAAAATAGACGTGCTACCTCTGTCAATGCAGGAGCAAGACAGAGAAGGCATGGAATGGAAAGAGATAAGTTAAAGAAAACAGCCTATAGGAAAGCAGAAGATATCATTCAATAACAGAGCATTAGCCAATCAGAGGAAGACCAAACACAAGGAGAAATGGAATAAAATGATTGTCAGAAACGTCAAAATAAATTACTTTTCTGACTCTCTTTTAATTCAATTTGCTTTTTGCTTTAAGAATTGTGTGATTTAATCTACAAAAGTAATGTGATATGGCGGGCGTGATATGGAAGTTGAATGTTCTTTCAATTGAAGAAAAACAGAAAATCTTGACATTTTTGGGCAAAAATTCGTTAATGAAGATAAATAAACTTGTTGCGAAGTTTGGTGTTCCGTCTAACGCTCTTTAAATGATCGTTAAAAAGAGTAACGGTGGAGAAAAAATTTCAAAGCAACAAAAATGATAAAAAAAAGTTGGAAAAGTGTACGTTTTTCAATCTGGATGAATGCGTCAGGAAAGGATTTACTCAATGTAGAGACCAAAGAATTCCGATCAGCGGAATGATTCTTTAAAGAAAAGCTGAAGACTGCTGAAAAACTTGGTCATGGGGAAGAAATACTTTAAAGGCGGCAACAGGTAGCTTGAAAGCATTAAATGTAGGTTTGCTATTGTTTTCAGAAAACTTTGCGTTGAAAGTGCATCTGTATCGAAAAGTGTTTCTGAAGATTGTATAAATGACATCCTTTCTCTAGTGAAATCATACAAAAAAATAGATGTTTTTTGTGCTGATGAAACGAGACTTTTGTTTTTAATGTTTACTGGACAGAACGGTTGCTTTGAAGGACATTGACTGCAGAGGAGGTAAGCAAAGTGAATTACGGGTAACGGTACTTTTAGTCGCCTATGAAGATGCCCCTAAAAACTCTTTCCTTTGATGAATGGACGTTCTGAAAAGCCTAAGTGATTTTCGAGATAAAGTAATTTCCATTTCCATACAAAGTAAATAAGAAAGCCTGAATGACAGTCGAAATCATTAGTAAATGGTAAAGTCATTAGGTAAATCTATCCTTTCGAAAAAACGGAAATATCGTCTCTTCATTGGTAACAAAAGCGCATTCGAACCTTCCTGCTTTGAGAAATGTTAGCGTAAAGTTTTTGTCTCCTAACACCACGTTATAGTTGCCAACTTTTGAATATGAGACCATTCGAAGATTCAAAATCAAATACAGTCAACCGTTCGTGCATAAGCTTCTAGATTCCATGGATGAAGGAATCCTCCTTCTAATAATCAACGTCTTGGAGTCAATGAGGATGACAGATTATGCCGGAAAAAAATTTACACAAAACACCACACATATTTTATTCAAAAAGCTGGATTTAAGCATAGATGCGAAGGAAAGGGGATTAAAGAGGAGAACAAGAATGTCGAAGAGAAATAACTGCTGACATCACGAATGAAGAAATGTTCAATAAATTCTCAAAACTGTAAAGCCGTAAAAAATGGATTGAATTTAAACATTTCATTCGAGGAATTTTTTAAAGTGAATATGATTCTTTGGCAACGTGTGGAACCATAACGAATGCGGAGATCAAGGAGAATATATCAGAGATGTTTCAGAAGACGAAGAGGACGAAGTCGAGGAGCATGCAGAACAACCAAAAGTAACAACGAAGGAATCTGAGAAGGCTGTCGAACTGTTAAGAACTTTTCTTGAATCCCAGGAAAGTGTTGTCCAAGATGGCTTAGCGGCTATTGCTGATCTTAGCAAAATTATTCGGTCGAAAAAAGTTAGACACCAAAAATAATTGATGTTAAAAGGTATATTTAAGTAATTTTGTTGTCAATGTACGAATTTCTAAAATTAAAAAAAGAAGCCACAATAAATACTATAAGTAAAATGTACGATAATATCAGTAAAAGAATATTTTTAAAATCCTCATTAAAGCAGAACGCTTGCTATTCTTCAAATTAGGAACTTTCACAATATCTGATTTTAAATCTCTATATCTCAAAATCCTTGTATCTCGATTTTTTTCTTTCCCTTGAGATTCGAGATCGACTGTAACAGAAAGTAACGTATATGCTTAATGAAAAACTGTACGTTCAGATAAATGTGAGTTAAGCTTGTGAAATATTCATTGTGAAAAATTTAGTGCTGGGTTAAGCCAACTTTTGATTGCTGCAGTAGCTGCAATCATAAGATGGTGAGATCTCGTAACAACATTTGGAGCTCAGGTTGAACCATACCTCCAATTTACAGGAACGAATTTTCAACATCTTATGGTGGCAGCTACTGAAGCACCAAAAGTAGATTCGACGCAGCACAATATTTTTAAAAGTGTATTCAAGTATTTATAAGGAAAATTTGAAGTATTAAGTATTCATAAGGAAATTTGGATTTTTGAGTTTTCTTTTAAATACAAAAGTAACACGCATTTTTGTTTCTTTTCTATTCTTTTCTTTTTCTTTTTTTTGCGTTTAATACGTCACAGTTTTTGCTTCGTATTTGCATAGGTCACATTCTGATTTCATAAAAGTTCATTTGTATGTCTTTTTCAAAACATTTTTGCTTTTGAAGAAAACTCGTATATTTCCTAAACAGAATTTATCGCATCAATGTTGGATATTTTAGTCTGTACAGGCAATTATTTGTCGTATCCGTGTGTACAATAAATATTTTCTTACTAAATCGATGATACTTTACAACATGGTCATTAAACTTTTGTTCATATCTCTTAAACTTTTCAAGATACGAGCTAAAACTTGGGATTTATCGCAAGAGGATGCTGTGAAGTACCTCATTGTGTAGTGCAAAGTCGCTTTATAATATCTAGAAACGGCATTAACTGCTTGAGGCGAAACTGGTTAAAGTAACCATCCTGCGTATTTGCCACTTTCAAGTTCAAATGTAAATTTAAATTTACATTTGAACTTGAGAAAGATGGGAGATTGCCTTTTTTAGATGTAGAGTTAAAGAGAGAGGGAAATGTGTTTGTTCTTTCTGTTTACAGGAAACCAATAGCTAATTTAAATATCATACCTTTTGATGCGTGCACTCTAAATTCTTACAAGTTATCCACCTTCAGGTTCCTATTTAACAGAGCATTCAGGGTTTCTTCTGCTGAAAATTTGGGGGGTGAATTAGATAAAATTAGACTTATCGCTATTGACAACGGATATCGCGTGAATTCAGTTAATAAATTAATTCAGACCTTTATCACTAAAAGGAACAAAGGTATGGGGGAAAATAAGGGAGATAGTGATGTTAAATAGAAGAGAGTGGTTATGAGTTATTATCCGGGTTTATTTGAGTTTATAAAATTTCCCTTAAAAGCATTTGGTTTGAGTTTAGTCGCGAGGGCTCCCCCGAAGTTAAAGACAGTTTTGGGCACGAGAATTGATCCTGTCAGTAAGGTTGACCTTTCGGGTGTTTATGTTATTCTTTTTATTAGTAAGGGGGGTGTTAGAAATTATTATGTTGGTATGACACAGAGGAAATTCAATGTTAGATGTAAGGAGCATATCGCAGATATTAAGTATGGGAGAGGGAATACTGCCTTATCAAGGTTAAATAATAGAGAGAGCATCAACATCCTATTTAATGAAGCTAAATTGATTTTTTGTTCAGGTTTTTATTTTCAACTTTTTGTGAGGGAATCTATTGAAATATATTTAAGCAGCTCGAAAGCATGTAATGATACGTTGTCATTTAATATTCCGAAAATTTGGGTTGAGTGGTTGAATAATAGTGGGATGCGGTCTGTAGATGAATCTAAAAGCGGTGTTAAAATTAAAAGTATAGAGGGCGTTGTACCTCTTTCACATAGTGACTGTTCAGACTCTCTGGTTTTTAGTTTTTAGTTTTTAATTTTTAATTAATTTAATCTCGCGTTTTTATGTACATTGTATTTGTGTTTATATATATTCTGATGACGATTTGATGAACAAATCGAAACATGTAAATTTTAAATTTTAAATTTTAACATCTTTAATGTTTATGTTTGACGTCTTTTAAGCAAAATAAAAGAGTTTTAGTGTATATTTAAAAGTGGAATTTCTTGAACAAAATAATGTAAGCTATTTTATAATAAATGTTTTCCTAACATAGTTATGTATATATGTTTGCGAATGTTTCTTCCCCTTACTATGTATAGAAAATATTTTAATTCTTTATTTTAAAATGTAAATTCCATTAATTAATCTTTTTTTTTTTAAATGACAGGAAAATCATTTATACTGTTCTTACATGCTTTTAATTATAGTCTTACAAAGAAATTTTCAGAATAAAATAGAAAAGATAAAGTTTAATAAAAAAGAAAACCTGTCTTTATCTAGTTGAATGTTTTAACAAAAACGTGATAAATTTACCTACCTCTGTTTCTTTAAAAATAATGTTTCATCATCAGTTTTCTTTTGAAGTTCACAATGTTTAAATGAGAAAATACATTTTACGTATGAAAAACTTTTGACAACATGGAATAAAACTTAATTCAATGAATGCAAGAAAATCATGCAATAACATTCAACTGAACTCTATTGTTTTCCTCATTTTAAAATTATTTCTGTTTGCGTTTGAAATACCCTAAAGTCCAGCTATAATAGAATTGTAAATAAAATTAGACTTCTACATGAGTTTGATTCTTCCCACATAAAATAAAATCGACTATTGTAGTCTAGCGAAAGGAGAGAAAAAAACTGGAAGCACAATAATTTCTTGTTAATAAAGATATTTTGCTTATTTAGTACACTAAAAAGAGATAAATGAGGAACACACGTGTTTATCATCAACGTCTTTTTTAATTAATAAAATAATTCAGATAAGAAATTCCATACGTAGAATTAATTTATATAAAAAAATTATTTAATAGAAATCTCATCTTTTTATACGCAATATTTAGGCAATAACATATTATTCAATTTCCTTGGAAAGCATTTTCCAAAAAACATTATTACTAATATATATGATCTTGAAATATCTGCTATGCACATGTATGTTTTTGGAAATCACTGAAGCTTACATTCCTTATTCAATTGAAAACAAGACCTCGTGAAATATGCACTATAACTAACTTGTAAAATATGCAACAAGAAATAAATATTTTTTTATATTCAAAATTACGGTTTTTTTTTTTTTTTTTTTTTTTTTTTTTTTTTTTTTTTTTGCTTAAAAAAAACATTAAAAAATCATATATTTCTATATCGTGAAAAAACATTTCTGTACTATAATATAAGGGTGATCGGAAAATAACAGGAAAAGTTTTAAAGGGTGGTAGATACGCTTAATAAGTAACTATTTTTCGTCATAGAATGTGTGTCCGGAAATGGCGCGTTTAAGCGTTGGGGACGAAGAAAAATGTAAAAAGCACAATGAAAGACAGTGTACTATAAGCTCCAATAGATTGCGCTAAGCGCTTCATTTCAGGACACACATTCTATGACAATAAATGCTCATTTTGGTCCCCTCTAACATTTGCTTAACATTTTGCCAGATAGTTTCCGATCACCCTCTATAATACAAGAATGGAAAAATTAAAAACATATTCGGTTTAAACACATGTTTATTCTATTTCTTATTTATCCGGGATTTAATTTCAACTAAGTAACTAATTACTTTCTGACTAAGATAATCTTCAGATTTACATTTTACTATCCAATCTGTTTATTGTAAAATCTCTCCAAAAACTATCAGCTTTTATGGCCGTATAAACTATTTATTTTATATAAAAAATAAAAAATAAAAAACAACAGTATTCCGTTTCAAAATAATATAAAAGAACTTTTTTTTTTTTTTTTTTAATTTTACATATTTTATAATGTTTTTTTTTTTTTTTTTTTTTTTAATTTCTCATATGGCAGTTTTTTTCTGTGCCATTCATTTTTCGTTTTATCAGTGTAAACAAATGATCAACATGTTTTTTTTTATATATTACATTAATAACGTATTTACTAAAACGGACTTACATATATAATATATACATTAAATATGAACCTATCTATAAAAGAATTGTGCCTTAAACTGAAACATTTTGTAGTCCCGAGGAAACGAACAGAATACAATTACTATATATACATATACAGTAAAAAGAAGATAAATGTTTCTTAACCTAGGAAAATATAATATAACCACGAACGAAAACATATAATAACCTCTTCCAAGTTAAACCAGTTTCCGAAAAGCGTTCTTTATCTTTAGAAACCTCAGAAACTATTATAAAATATTTTTGAGATTTAAAGAAGCATTTATAAAAAGAAAGTATATTTTTCTTCTACAGATTTCGTAAACGTTTCCGAGTATTTTTTGTACTGTATTAATACGTTTTTACAACCCATAATATAGGTATTTTTTTATGCTACAAATTCTCAAGTAAACATTTTTATGTTCAACAAACATGTTTTAAAGAAAAAATGATAAATTAACAGCATTAACATTAATATTTAAAATTAAAATTATTTTGTTACTGTTTCACGTATTCAATTACTCAGCTTAAATTGTTTAGTTGAGAATTGATAACATCCTAAAAGCCAATATTCCGGTTTGAGAAAACAGATAAATACACTTATAAAAACTACTCCGAAACGTTTCTGAAAATCAGTGGTGGAAAAAAAAACTTTGATTTTATAAATGCTTCCTTAAATCTCAAAAATATATTGGTTTCTGGAGTTTCTAAAGATAAAGAACACTCTTCAGAATCATGGGTAACTTGGAAGAAGTTATTGTATATTTTCGTTCATTGTTATATTATATTTTCGTAGATTAAGAAACGTTTGTCTGTTTCTATGATGTACAATGTACTTATTAAGGCGGAATCTTGGTTAAACAATTTTAATTAATTAAATTTTTCATTAACATTTTCAATTTAGGTTCTTTTTCATTCAAACGCACTGGTTTTTAAATATGCATGACTTTAAAGTAACCAATTTTGGGAAAATTTTGGTGTACAATACATTTTCATTCACCTTTTGTAAATTTATCGCATTGGAATTTTGTCTTTAGGAAAAATCTATATCCTTGGTTAATTTTGCACTTTCTATGAAAACCAATCTTTAGAACATATCTTTAAATACATACATGAATGTTAAAGTTAAAATCAAATTCCAAGTTTATTTCAATAATTGAAAGACATTTTTCATAACAAGAACCAATGCAGCCATAAGAATCAATTTTCCTTCTGAGTTAAATCGAAATCATATTAAAACGGTTAGTACTGGAAGTTAGAAAACTTCTACTTTTCCATTAAACAAGATGCTCAATAACTTAAGGGTTCAATTTTCTTACAGGAAGAAAGAAAAATAAAATAAATATGATAGAATTTGTATTTCATAAAAAAAGTAAAATAAAATGGTTGGTAAATGAATTTATAAAACGATTTATTTCAGTATGTATGAATTTAAAATAGTCCAATTAAGTAATTTTGCATTTTTTCTGTATGTTCAAATGCGAAATATTAATTAATTTCATGAAATTAGTGAATAAAGATTTATATAAATTATTTGAATTTCGTTGTATATATATATTTTAATGTCATGTGTAAGCATTAAAAAATGAATGTTGAAAACATATTGTTTATGTGAACTTCATTTTAGCTTTAAAATGTACGTTGTTAAACCCTATCTCGGTAATTGTTGCCTTAATATGCTAAAGACGTTATATATTCTTTAAATCAATTAAAAATCATAGAAAATATAAAAATATTTAATATCGATGAAAATAATGCCGTGAAAATAGTTTAGACCTGAGAGCATTAAAATGTTATAACTTTTATTGGTAGGTATTGGGTTGTCTAGAAAAATCGTGCCGGTTGGGAAAATCAATTCGTACCGGAAAATTCTATCATTTAATTATTAGACATTGATCCTGATATCTAATGTCTAATAATTAACGGGTAGAATTTTCCGGAACGAATTAATTTTCCCAACCGGCACGAACTTTTCGGACAACTCAATAAAATATGTAATTTTCACTTTGAAGTTTTACTGTATATTAATTTCGTTGAATTTTACGAATTTTAATAAAGTAGGTTTAAATGTAATTAATGCCCAGAATGTAAAATTACGCGATTTCACAAACTTTTAAATATGTAGCTGTGTGTTGTTTAAATAATCACAGTCCTTTAATGCTACAAATTTATTTCTGTTTAAATGGGACCTAACAACTTTTATTCGTTAAATTACAAAATAACTTCAGAGTTTATTCATAATTACAGAAATTTGAGTCTTTATATAAAAACATTTTATATGTCAGATATGTATACTGTATTTCAGTGAATTTGTTTCCCGAAAAATATTAAATATGAAGAGTTTAGTGATAAATTTCTTAATAAATTTCCCTTGTACTTCATAAGCAAATAAAATAAAATAAAATAAAATAAAATAAAATGAACACTAACCCAGGATCACTTTGTACCGTTTTAAAGTTTATTAAACATATCTCGTATAAGTTACAACAAGTGTGCCAAAATCACTTTTAAAAATGATGCTGGTATATTCAAAGATAATTATGGAAACATTCTATTACTATAAAAAGCCATCACAAATAATTTTAATATTTTTATTAGTTTTCTGAAAGTTATGTGTAAAGTACATCATCAAAGCGGGTAAATTTGCACCACCTAATATATTAATTATTTTAAAGGAAACAAGATCTTGGAGCAATGCAGCCAAAATTTATTCTTGTGTTGAAAATAATTTTTTTTTTTGTAATAATAGCAAAGAATTTTATGAGCAGCACAAATAACAACGTAAATAATTGTAAAACTTATGTTTTTAAGAATAATGTTTTTAAGAATAACCTTGCTTCATGTTGGTATTTCTTGGCCCCGAACTTGGTTTGGTCTCACTGGTATGGTTGATGGTTTACTGGCCGGCCGTGGTTGGATTATAGACTAATGATTAGAGCCATGGTTCGGATGTACCAGTAACTGTTACCTTAAAGCAGTGGTACTTACTAGTACTTCCAAAAATTATTCTCATACCACTATTTTCTAAAAATAATATTCGCCTTTTCAATGACAGAAATTCTGCGATTAAATAAGGTGACGACATTTATTCAGGAAAAGGGATAGCTCTATGCACTGCAGGTGATGTAGTAAACACTACTGTCCTGTAGTGTCACATGAAACCAGTGGATTTGCAAGTGGCAATTTTTAGTATTTAAGAGAAAAAAATAATCAAATTTGCAGAAATGTAATTCATTGTATTTAACATATAAACATAGATATAGGCAAAACACTTCTTAAAAACAACATAAAATTAAGAAATGTGCAAGGCCTTTCGAAATAACTTTGTCTTCCTTCTCCAAGCTCAAGGAAGACGTGCTACAACTTTAAAGGCAGGAGCAAGTGAGCAAGTCTTGCAAGAACCATATAGTATGGAAAACAGATATCTCAGTTAAACAGTTCTCTAGCGAATATTGGTTGAAATGCTTAGCTTTAGGAAAGAAAGCAAAGCGGCCATTATGATATCTCCATAGCATTTATGTAGTTTCTGTGTTTAAAAGTTTATTTTATCATTTTTCTTTTGTTCTAATTTGTTCTAGTTTTCAAAATTCTTACATATAAACGCATTTTAAGTTACTGAAACTTTATATTTTTATGTGTAACATATTTAATAATGAATTATTTACGATAGTGATGCAGTTGCTAGCATTTAAAAGGGCATTTTTACGATTTGTTTTCCAATCCACATTCTCTTGATGTAGTTCATTTTCTTCGAATATCATATGTGGAATAAAAAAGGATATAAAACTAAGATACGCCGCTAGGCACCTGAGGAGTGCCCAGCGCGACATTCGACCCCTGGACCCATGTCCTGAGAGACATTTAACGTGCGCATCGGTGATCACCGAGCGCGCTGCCGGCCGATCCGGAGGATCGTCATCCAACGAAACCTTGGAAATAAACGATTAAAGAGCCCGTAAACAATATTTGAAGAAAAAGCAGTCAAAGCTACATGGACAAGAGTAATTAAGATTTGGTAATTTTCCGTTATACGAAGACCTTTGTCGACAAGCATAATGATTGGCGTCCTTTGACGCCATTTCATTTGATTGGGAACACAAAAAATTGGCACAAATTTATTTTATATAGCTGTTCTAGTCTACTGTTGTGTAGTGGTTCATTTGGAGTTGAAACTCACAAAACTCAATCGAAGTCCATCTTCGCATCACAAATACAGTGTGATTCACTACTAGTGTGACAAACTTTAAGTGGCGATAGAGCACACTGCAACAAACACTTTTTGAGCAGGAAAGTTATGCTGCAATCCACTTATTCAGTCATAAATACAGGGTGTCTCACTCCAAGTCGAATGCAGATTTGCGTCCATATGTATTAACAGTAATGAAGATAATTTATCGATATTTTCAAAACACTTGCGTTACTTTGTGTGAAATGAAATGATATCATGGGCTGTAATTAGGTCAAAGACCTATATGTACTGTGAGTAACATTTCATGTTACGTAGCGTCTAGATCAGTACTGTTTAGATGCAGATCGTGGTTATTTTCAGCAACTCTCCAGGATTATCACATTTCATAGAGAACAAAGTAAGTCTGTTGAAAATATCGGTAAAATATTTTCATGATTGTTAAAGTTAGGAACGAAAATATCCGTGTTTGGCGTGGAGTGAGACACCTTGCACATTTTTGACTGAATAAGTGGATTTAGACCCAGCTTCCCGATACAAAAATGTTTGTTTCAGGGATTTCTATCACCTCTTAAAATTACACTGGTAGTGAATCACCCTGTGTATAAATCTCAAGGCATTAAGAAAGGGCAAATACGATGCTCTCTTTTGTTTTATTTTGTATTTCTATACTTCGTAAGCTATACCTCCACTGATGATAAAATCCCGAACTCATCTTATAATTTCATTTTACAGTTTTTTTTAACGAAAACTTTCTTAAATATTTAAAAAATATTTAATGTTTAATACCATTATTCTGAAACAATTTTATTGAAGCTTCCTCATTAAAAGGTAACTGCCAATTTGTAAAATTTATCTGATCTTCAGTGGAAAATGTAAGTAATAAAAAATATTTTCGATTCAAAAAATGGCGAATTAAGATGTTTTGCACGATTACGATTAAATTTAAAAGAAATAATCACGTTCAATAAATAGCGAGTCACAATGTGTAGCATGCTTTGTAATAAAAATCTCTGGAAAATATTTAGGAGGAATGTCATAAATATCCATTATCAGGATTGAAACAAATGAAGTAGTAGCATACATTTTAGCATGGTGTTGATAAAACGGTGTTGATACACTTAGGATTTTCATAAAGCTGAAAAAAGAGCTGAATATCTTTTCTGTAATTACTCAAATTGATATGGAGATATTTACCACTTTGTCTTTAAATATTAAATTATTAGACTTATAATTGAAATATTATTTGTTTAGTTCAAAATAAAATACTTCCTTTACGTGAAAAGAAATGACTTGTTCTTTTTAAAAAGAAAGTCTAAACTTTTTTATTGCCTATAAGTTTTTCATATCCATGCGGAATATCCAGATTAATCTATCCATTATCCAACTGATGGGATGCGAGAGATTTGATTTTTATGAATAGTAATTTTTTAATAAAAATGTGACGAATTAATCATACATTTAGAATGATATTATCAAAGATGGCAACCTTCCGATTTTTTTTCAAATAAACATAATTCAATCCGAAACTTTATTTAATAAATGATAATCTATAACTGCTACAAGAAGGAAAGTAACACTTTATTTTTAAACAAGTTGGAAATTGTACGTCAAACGTTACAAACGAGGTGCGTTCGTACGCACGTTTTAGAATTAAATTCATGATATCCCGTGCGTAGAACGGGTTAAACAGCTAGTTAAGTATATATTTTATGACACTGTTCATACAAATATCTTAACTAGTTATATAAATATTCAGATATATATGTATCAGCTAGTTATATAAATATTCAGATCTTGATGATTTTTAATTCTGTGAAATGAATTATATCGTCTGCAGATTAATTTCTGTCATAAAATAAGTATCTCGGTCGCTTGACGATTAAACTTCGGAAGCTTCTATAACAAAAAAGCACCGATTTAAAAAAAAAAAATTCAAATTTCTTAATAAATATTTTTATTAATATCTCCTAAAGTTTTGATTCGATTTTAATAAAATTTGAAATGTCTCGACAAAATTCTGCAAAGATAATATATTTTAAATTGCAAACCATTTGGTTGGGTAGTTTTTGCGTTGTTATATGCGGACAGACAGACAGACGGACGGACAGACAGACGGACAGACAGACAGACAGACGGACGGACAGACGGACGGACCAAACGACGACTATAGGTGCTACGTATTTATATAATTACGAACGCACCTAAAAACAATCTGATTTAAAGTATGGATACCTGATTATTGAAAAACGGAAAATTGACAGCTATGTATTATGGTACAAGGATAAGTGAAGAGCATTTAAGCATATTTACATTAAATTATGTGGTAAATTCTGGCTTCAGAAAGCAAGCAATAACAAGGTAGGCAGGTTTAACCTAATTTCCATTACATGAGTTGATGATGACTGCCTGCCTATTGAGCAGAATCAAAACTGTTTGAAAATATTTAATAGAATAGCCCTTAAGCAGCATTGGGTCTTTTTTCATGTTCAGGGTAAAGTAACGCCTGTAGATGCAAAGCATCCCTGGATTACCGAACTAGAAAAATTTTGCAATATAGTAATAAAAATCACAGAGAAAAAACCCCTTTAAACTACAACTATTCACTATGCAAATTTGCCTTTTTGAAATCTGCATGGAAACGTTATTTATAAAACACTGCATGAAGAAATGTTTTTTCTCACAATTATCGGTGTGTGAAAGTGTGTTTTTTGGTCTATTAATAACATAACACTTAAGGGGAGAGTGGACATTAAAAACCAAATCCTACAATTTTCAATAGATTAATTTAAAAATTGGAAGACTTGTTATTGGTAAGCACAAATAGATATATTCAAAATTTGGTGTTAAAATAACAACAACTTTTTTAATTATTCAGTTTTAAAAATTTTTAAATGACGAATAATTGTCATATTTTAAAATGTCCCGTACGCATTTCTTTTGCATAAAATATAACTATATTTATTTATGAGATACTTTTTAGATATTACAAGGAAAGTTGGGACGAATTGTAAAAGTTCGCTGAACGTATAAACAGAAAAAAATATTTTCATAATTATGCTGTTTTTTTTTTCTAAAAAATGTATCTTTATATTTTCGTATGCGCATAAATTTCAACACTAAAATACCCCTTATATAAAACTTTTTATGCTAACATTTATTTATTATTGTATAGAGGATATAAGTATAAATTTCAAAAGAATCTGGTAATTAACAATGCGCATAGAACGTTTCAAAAGTTAGAAATGAGCGAAATTTTCAATTTTGAGAAAAATGAATTTTATGTAAAAAACATTGTGTAAATACAGTGTCTCACAAAAGTGATGGGACACTTGTGCTTTATAAAAAGAAACTGCAATAAAATAAATAAACAAACATGTGCAAAAATTTTTTGGGTGTGTTTCATATTTAAAGTTAGTAACAATTATTACATAACATACATTTTGTCAAAATATTAAAATATTAATTTAGTAAAAATACAATTGTTCAGAACGGAGCAAAAAATGGCTCACATAAGTGATGGGACACTTACTTTTCCATCAAATATTTATCCACAAATTTTACTTTTTAAAAGGTTTTAATATTTTGTTGGATTTCCTTTTACTTTTAAAACATGATTTAATCTTTTTGGGATGGATTCGACTATTTTTTTTGTGATTTCTGGAGTGATTTTACCCCATTCTTCTTGAAGCACCGATTTTAGTTGTTGTTTTGAAGAAATGGTGTGTTTGCGAATTCTTGATTCCAATTCTTGCCAAATATTCTCTATGGGATTTAAGTCTGGAGATTGTGGTGGTGTTTTTATTATTTCAGGACAGTTATATAGCAGCCAGAGTCTAACGTTCAGAGCAGTGTGCTTGGGGTCATTGTCCTGGTAGAATTTAAAATCGTTATGAAGGTTCAATTTTCGTGCTGAAGATTTCAAATTTTGCTTTAAAATATCAATATACTTGTACTGATCCATTATACTGTCAATAAAAACAAAATTACCAACTCCAGCGGACGACATACACCCCCATACCATAACTCCTCCTCCACCATGTTTTACAGTTGGTACCAAGTTCTGTTTGCGAAGTTCTTCCCTGGGTTTTCTCCACACCAAGATTCTACCGTCAGAACCAAATATATTAAATTTACTCTCATCAGCAAATATAACTTTATTCCAGTAATCAGAATTCTTATTTATGTTGGATTTTGCGAAAGCTAGTCTGAGTTTTCTATTCTTTTCACTTACGAAGAATTTTTTCCTGGCTACTCTACCGTGATATCCAGCAGATCGAATTACCCTTCTAATAGTTTCAGGATTAACAATTATTCCATATAATGCTTGTAAATCAGCAGCAACTTTTGAAGCACTAATTCTTGGATTTTTTTTAATATTTCGAACGATAATTCGCTTTATTCCATTGGATAGCTTTGATGGTCAGCCAGGTCTTCTTTTATCCTGAATCATATGATTCTTTTTATATCGTTTAATGATATTGAAAACTGTTGAACGACTCAAGTTAACTGTTTCAGCAGTTTTTCTAATAGATTTTCCACGTTCAATATGCAAATTAATAACTAATTTTCGAATTTCAGGCGAAGTTTCTTTTCGTTTAGCATTCATGACTACACAGAGCTAAAAAACACAAAAATTCCAAAACAAACTGGAGAGAAATACTGCAGACGATTTTATAAATTATTGCCAATTGCTTTTAAGTAAAAATAAAACCCCAAAAAATATTTTTATTGCTTATTTCAGGCGATTTTTGTTGCATATATAATGGTGTCCCATCACTTATGTGAGCTATTTTTTGCTCCGTTCTAAACATTTGTATTTTTATTAAATTAATATTTTAATATTTTGACAAAATGTATGTTATGTAATAATCTTTACTAAATTTAAGTATGAAACACACCCACAAAAAAAATGTGTACATGTTTTTTTAATTTATTTGATTAGTTTCCTTTTGTAAAGCACAAGTGTCCCATCACTTATGTGAGACACTGTATATAGAATTTTTACAAATATAAAAGCTTATGAAATTGAGAAAAGGCGTCAGAAATGAAAATGTATTTTTTGCATCAGATAAATTTGGACATTTTGTTTCATATTTCTCCAAATTAAAAAAAAAAAGATTTTTTATTTGAATTTCGTGAGTTAGAATGTCCAAAGCCCCTTTAAATGAATAATATTAATTCATAATCAAAATAATTCAAAAGGCTAATTCCAATATATAAATATAATACTGTAAAACTGACCTGGTAATATTTCTTCAGGGATATCAGGCAGATAATAAATCATTCAATGTCTTGAAGATTTATCAAATTCCTACGCTCTGCTAATAACTGTCTTTAAAAATGACGGACAGATTTTGGATTTCAAATTTCAAAGATATTGCGTTCTATTCATATTATATTTTTTAAAATAAATGTAAGAATGCATATTTTAAAAAGGATTTGAAGGAGACCATTTCATATTCATGTCATTTTAAATACACCTGGAGCTATACATGAGTGAAGAAAATAGAAGTTTAAATTATGCGTTCGATTTTCTAAAAAGAGAAATCTGATACATAATTTAAGCTTACATTAAATCGTTAAACGTCGAAAATTCTAATTTAAATCAAATGCATAATTTAAAACTATGGAAAATATTTTGCTTATAATAATATTTCTAATAATGTTGATTCTAATAATTTCTAATGATGTTAGAAGTACTGTATGTAAGGAATTTGTTGTAACTTAAATAACGATGAATTATTTGTGGAATAAAATTATACACACATACACACATACATGCATATAAATATATAATTTTATAAATAAATTTTGTCCAAATTTGTTCTATGTTCTACAAACAATTTTGAAGATAATAAATGAATAAATTTTTCTGATTATAAGAGAGTAAATGAATAACAAGCTTTTAATATAAGACGATTTACGAAATTATAATTCAGAAACTAACCTGTGCAATTATCTGATCATTAAAGACAAAACACGACTGTGGTGAAACACTAATATTTGTGACGCTATATAGCAGATACTTTGAAATTTCATAATTATAAGCTTCTTACTTAAAAATATCGCAGTTTTTACCGAATATGTAATTCGATGAAAAATTTGAGATTTTGTTTAAAACAGATACATAAATGCTAACTGAATATTCTTGATAAAAGCATGCAAAGGTGGTAAGGGAATATTTTATTTTTAGTACCTGATATTATCACATCCTCATATACTGTAAGATTTTTACCCTTTTTGTAGTATGTACACCAAGTTTGTATAAATTCTTACGGTATCATTTTCCAGTACCAGGCAATTTTTACCAATTAACAATTTCTAGTTGTTACAAATAAGAGCATATAGGATAGCATCTCATACTTTTTTTGAGATTTTAGTCTTAGTTATTTTGAAATATAAGTTAAGAATTATAATTTAATCTGTAAAAGTATCCACATATTACCCTGAATGTTCTAATACTCAAATTCAAAAATGTAAATTTAATTTCTTATAAAATATGCAAATAAATTTTCCGCGCACTGTTTTGTTTGTCTAATTTTTCAAAATTTAAGTTTGACTTATTTCTTTCGCATTATGTATAATGGTTTCTCACATAAATAATTGAGAGAAAAATTTTCAAACTAATTTCTTGAAAAAATAAATAAACCCACTCACATATTGGGGATCCAATTATACGCACTTCGGAATTACTCTCCTAAATTTCTCTATAAACGTTTACATTATTATAAAGCCACTGCTGCAATATTTTCCATTTTATTATGTATAAATGTAGAGTCAATTATATAAATGAAATGTGTAGTATATACAAATTTAAATTAGGTGTAATTAAAAAAAATTTATTTGCAGTGTTAAAATAGAATTTTTAAATATACATAATATGTATAATGAGAAAAACCTTTATGCAGTTCATTCTATAGATTTGTTTTTAAAATTCAGGTTATTTTATCTTATCGTCATCCAATAGCTAATTCTTAACAGGTAGTTTTAAGAGGTAATGTAAAATGTTTCAAATGTCGTTTTTCGTCATATTAAAGGACATTTATATCCAAATAGTTATTTTGTAACAGTTAGGAAATCATAAATTTTGTGCATACGGTTTATTTGTCCCATCTATATTATTAAAAGAAAGTTTCGCTTTGTGTGGTGTGTGTGTTTGTAAATAAATGAGATTATCCATCCATTTTGTTACGTATAAAATATGCTCAATTATAAATGAAATATGTAGTATATACAAGTTTAAATTAGTTGCAATTTAAGAAAAAATTTGTGCAGTTTTAAAATAGAATTTTTAAATATACATAATATGCATAATGAAGAAAACCTTTATGCAATTCATTCAACAGTCTTTGTGTCTGTTTTCTGGCGATGGATGGCAAAATCTACATCACCTAAGGATCTGAAAATTTTTATTCCGGGTAGTCCAAGGCAAGTCCTGATGCACCCGAGGCTAAGATTTTTAATTTTATGATAGTTAGCCGTTATATTAATTAAAAACTCATCTATTTCTTTCCGAACTCGCAAATAAGCTCGCACATGCCCAGAACCCGATTTACACCTCGACAGAAAATGTTGAACCGAACGTGCGGGTTTTGTGTTATTTCGTAATTTTGTTTTAATCTAAAAATGTTAAACCGTTCGGTACAGTTAAACTTGTAAGAAATGTTCGGAAATATCGTACTCTTACGTCTCAAATGCCGCAATCAATTAAATACTGTATCGCTGTTAACCCTTCGAAAAGTTTTTTTGAAAAAGAATCATTTTTCCGAAAAAACATTCTTCACCCTTATGGCAACGCCCCTAAAGGCGCAATATTTTAGAGGTAGCAACAAACCAAAAATATGCTCCTAAAGCTGAAACTTTCTTCTAATTGACGGTGCAATCAATTTTTAAAAATATGCATTTTAACTCTTCAAAAGCACCGGCGAACGCAGATCCCTTCGCGCCTGAGGGAGACTAAAAGTAACTAAATGTCCGTATTTCGACACAATCTTTTTAGACCATCTCGGTAAATCTGATTTACATCACTTAGAAAATTTTCAAAATATTCGTACGTGTAGAAATATTTAAAGAAAATAAAATCTGAGCAAGGGAATGGAAATTAAAAAAAATTACCCACGGTTTGTTTGTCTCGTATCTTATTTTTATAAAATTTTCCGTCAGGATTTTACAAGGAACGCAAACAAAAAAAGAGTATTAGTTTACGCCAAAAACTTACCGAGTTTAAGTGCTATCGGTTTTAACCATTTCCCAATTATAAAACTGATTTTTTTTTCGTTTTGAGTGCCAGAAGACTTTCAAACTTCATAAAATACACAGTACCATAATGCAAAAAGATTTGGTCATATAGAATTTTGTTTTTGTTGTTTTACTTGTTAAAGCATGCATAACGTTTTTCTAAACGTAACTTAAAGAATCATAGAAATGTTAACTTAAAAAAAAAACAATAAAAGAAAAAAAAACATCTTTTGGCGTAAATAATGTTTTATATGATAGACAATAACATTCAAAACATTTCTGAAGTTGGAATTACAACTCTAAAACTAAAGATTTAAGATTTATTTAGTTCATAACTATAAATTAAAATATAACTTCATGTATGTAACAAAAATATTTCGACACAAATCTGTGCAGTGTGGCTTACTTTTTTAAAAAGAGAATATTTTTCTCTGCATTTAAAAACTAAATCGGATTAGCCTGCATCATTAGAAATTATGTGAAGCAGATTTATAAAAAAATCAAGTAAGAAAATTTTAATTTACATACCTTCACACATGAATTATTATCCTTTGAGCACTAAAGATTAAAAGCATCAAAATCTAATTTTTGAAAGAAGTTAATACATTTCGCTTATACTGATTTTTTTAGATCATTTAATCACTTATATCAGAAGATGAAAACAAAAATAAATTTATCCTTGTAAAGTAAATTTACAATGAAAAAATTAATTTTTTTTTATGTTGTATAAACAAGATTTTAAATACAATAAACATTTTTAAAGGCGATGACAGTATTTTTAATGTAGAACAGTTTTATAATATTCAGTTTTCGAAATTAAATTTACTACAATCTTATAACTAGAATCACATTAATCATAGCATGTTTAAAGAAAACAATAGTAATTAGCATTTTCTGGAGAAAAAAAAATATATACATATATATATATATATATATATATAACATATATATATATATATATAACATATATATATATATATATATATACATATATTTTATAAAGCATAAATAACGTGACTTAAAATTTATTTCGTAGTTTTATATTTTACACGTTTTTTTTTTCAGTATCTTCGATATAATCTTTAATTAATATTTAATTACTTTTTACATACTTTATGATTTTGGAAAAGTATTCTCATAATGATAAATTATATTTATACTAATAAAATATGTAAAGTATTTATATATTTTATATTTGATAAATTTTTATTGGATGCGGAAAATTAGATTACTTGTTTTTGCAAAAAACAATTTCAATTGGAAAAAGCCTCGACAGAAAATGTTGAACCGAACGTGCGGGTTTTGTGTTATTTCGTAATCAAAACTGGAGATCTTTTTCACAAATATATTCTATTTACATCTAGTAATAATAAATATTTATATAAAGAATATAAATAACAAATTTAATTAATACTTAAAAACAAATATCCCATATAGTTTCGTTTTTACTTTCTCCCTCTGTCCATCTTTGGCGGTAGGTATGTCAGTTCTGTGAATAATTAATTTCAAGTATTTTATTTTGACGGTAAAGGCTTTACTAAAATAGTTTTTATTCTAAAATTATTTTTAATTACAGGCTATATTATGGTAAGCATCACATATTGTCTCACAATATTTTACAATATCAAAATGTCCTAAATTCACATGTCCTTAAGCCCATACATCTTTGTGTTTCATAAACATGTTGCCTTAACGTTAAACATGTATTGTCCTGGAATATTTGGTTTTCACTCATAAAAATCTAGGTATACACAATAATTTCTTAAACAATATTTAATTTTTTAGTCACATTTTCTATCATTATAAAGGCAGTAGCTAAAAGATGACACTTATCAATTGAAACGATTAAAAATGAATAAGGTTAAAAATGTTTTACAAATATTATCGTTTTTTTTCTAAACTATTTTATTCGAAAGTATTTTTAGCCTAAAACAAATGAAATAGAAGAGCAATGAACACCGAGTTATTCTAACTTTCATTTAGAAAGTATATTACATTTGAATTAGTAACTTAAAATATTTTTTGTCTTTTCCAATAAAGTTTCAATTCATTAGAAAAAGTTTTGAAAATATGCATGAATTATTTATTCGAGAGTATGGCATGCAGCATTTTATTAATGTAACCCTGACTAAATATATTTTTCTATTAGTACATTTTATTTTAATGAAGTTCATTTTTGTTTGTGGCTATGTTACATTTTCCTGATAAAGAGACATATGTACTTTTTTTTACAGTGTATGCAACTCAAATACCATGACAATTTGTATCAAGAAACTACATTAATTTAAAAATGTATTCGTATGAATATACTTAATGAATAAATCCAGTAAAGCTGATTTAGCGTAAACTCTCTCTTAAATTTTTTTAGGATTATTAATTTAATATAACAAATTTCCAAAAATTATTTCTAAGAAAAATCATTATATAACGAACGGCTATTGATCTGATATATTTGTCTGAACTACACTCAAAATCAATACAACGGCTATGAAAAGTGTATCGCCGAAAAAAAATATCCTTTTCATGATCCATTAAATAAAATATAGTAAGTCTTTAAACATAAACAAAATCTTTTTCTTTGCATGTATTCTAAGTATAGGTTTCTATTCAACTAGCAAATACAACTTTAATGTCTTTTCAGATTTGCAACAACATACATACATATAGATATCCATTTTTTACAGCTTTTTTCCTCATAGATTTTTTAAAGAACTTAAACAATAAAAAATACATATATACTCCATTATCACTTAAGAAGAAGCCTAGACATGCAAGATTGCCCCATAAAAGACTAGGAGATAAAAATGTCTTTATGGGGCCATCGGTATAAATTATCATTCATACTGTCGGCATCATTTCTTAAGATGGATTTTTCTGACCCTCAATATTTTTAGGGACAAAATATATTTTTCTATTTAAAGAAATGAATTATGTAGAAACAATGTAACATTCATGTTAAATGTTTCGTTCTATCGTTCGTCGGGCTTTCTGTTAACAACTTTTAAATAAAAAGAAAAGTGCCTAGTTAAACTGATGGCATTGAGCTCACAGGCTATTCACAATAATTGTATATTATACTCTTATTTCAAAGAATAATGCCCTAAAAAAATAAAAATAAATCGATAATAAATTAAGGGGGGGGTTAACCCTCCTGTACCCCCCTTTATACTTAACCAGTAAACCCCCAAAACTAACCAGGGAAGCGCCTTATCACAATGAACCTATATACAAAATTTGAAGCAAATCAAATATTTCTGCATGAAAAACCAATTTATCAAACTTAAGGGGGGGAATCAGCCCCCCGTTCCCCCTTTTATAGTTAACCAATGAAACTCCTAACTAATCAGGGAAGCGCCTTATCACAATGAACTTATATACAAAATTTGAAGCAAATAGGATGATTCTGCATGAAAAACCCATTTATCTAAATTAAGGGGGGGATTAGCCCCCCCGTTTTCCCCTTTATACTTAACCAATGAAACCCCAAAACTAATCAGGGAAGCGCCTTATCACAATGAACCTATAACCAAAATTTTAAACAAATCGGATATTTCTATCAAGAGTTATCGCGTTACGTACATACGTACATACGTACATACATACAGAA
Organism: Maratus michaelseni; assembly: GCA_963931845.1. NCBI lineage: Eukaryota > Metazoa > Arthropoda > Arachnida > Araneae > Salticidae > Maratus > Maratus michaelseni. The sequence goes on along the minus strand of OZ007592.1, from coordinate 176,646,850 downwards.
CGGGCGGGAACATTAGCTCACCGTCTTTGATAGCCTGTGAGCTAAAAAATCAATAAAATGCATTTGATATTTTAATTTTTTTTTAACATGAGTTATTTTCATTTGTTTAATATAGGCAATGTATGTGTATTCTGAAACTCTTTTATACGTAAAAGATGCATAGGAAAACCCCTTTTATCCTAAAACAACTTGCTAGCGGAGAGAGCTACACAGCTATGCCCGGCATAGTAAACTGACTACGACAGATCTAATTCAAACGGTAGCCGTGTCCCAAAGTATCGCAATTTCGAAGTTACATACGCTAACTGGAAAGCTATGAGTGATAACAAAAAATACGAATGCAAAAGTGAAGGGTACCCTGAATATGAAATGTTTTTAAAATATAGATGATATCTAACTTGTAAAATGGCTTTATTTGAATTCCAAAAATATAATTGTTTTGGTATCCAATGATCAATTTAAATACATAACTAATTGTGTACGAAAATGCAGTATTACAAGTGAGATGACATATACTCATAAAACTAACACACATAAGAAAGGTAACATTTATTTAAATAAGAAAATCAAGTATGATAGATGTATCCATAATTGGTGCGAATGCGCATGCATTTCTGCCAATGGTGGACACATTTAGCATGTCACCTTGATTAGTATAAATTAGCCTTATTAGTGTGACTAGTAACTGTGCATATTTATTATAATATCACACTTCTGCTATTACTGACGTCATTTAAACCGGTGATTGGATATTAAAATACTTACATTTTAGGGCTTCAAATAAAGTTATTTGAACATGTAAAAGATAATTTCACGCTAAGTAGAGAACGCCATACACTTTTGTGATTAACTCATTTTCTTTATCTAACACTCTTCCTAATAGTGACAATAACGTCCACTTAAGCCGCATCTATCGGTTGCTTTATGTCGTGCGTAGTCACTGTATTATACTGTTATTGCATTTGCATAGCTGTCTCTATGTTAATATTTTTTTTTGTTTGTTTGGATAAACGGACTTGCTATGCACACTGTATATGCATTTTGAAATAAAATGTTGGAATGTAACAGCCACACATAAATTAACACATATTTGATAGCCATGATTTTCACTTATTTTCCTTCAAAAGTGCACATCACTTAAGAGGAAGACTTGCCATGCAAAACTGTCCAATGGAAAACTATGAAATACAATTGTTGGAAGAGCAATCAATATAAATTTTCGTTCATGTTGGACATTATCATTTTTATATTCGATTTTTTTTAAACTTATCTTTTTTTTTCTTCCTCTTTATACATATATGAAGTATGTAACATTCGTGTTAAGTGGTTCGTTTTGCCCTTTCGGATAGTTTTCTTTTAATATTTTGTATAAATAAAGTAAAAGTACATAATGTATTTATTTTTGCTTTTTACTTTTTACAGATTTTGTTTTATCACTGCTAAAGTCATACATAAATTAATACATATTGATTATCCAAGATTTTCGATTTTCGAGTTTGTTTCTTTGAAATCTACACATCACTTAAAAGGATGACTTGAAACATGAGACTGTCCCATAAAAACTAGAAAAATTGTTCGAAGTACAATCAATATAACGTTTATGTTATCAGCCTCATTTCTTGAGATGGGTTTTTGTAACTCTTACTATTTTCTAGAAAAAGGTTTATGTTTCTCTTTAAACAAGTGAAGTAGAAACTTTGTGACACTTGTGCTAAACTGATCGCGTTGTTGCAAGCTCAGCTGCATTAAAACACTCCTTAATGTGTAAATAGAAGCCTTATTACTCGAAGGAAAATATTTAGAAGAACATTGAATGTATTTCTGCACATCTAAAATGTAGATAAAGTACTTTTATATATATTTCAAAGTATCATTAAGATTAAAAGTGAATTATTTCATCTGAATGAAGTTTTTAAACTTTCGGAGCTAAATCCAAAAGTATTACAATTGTATTACGTGATATTCATATCAATTCTTCATTTTAAAGAATTTGAACTGTTGGGAAATATCAAACCTTAAATGTATTTTTCTTTGGCTTTTGTGAAAACTATCTACTGTTAGATCGAAGAAAACGTACAATCGAGAAAAAAATAAAAAACTGAACACTCCCCACCAACTCTGCAACAAATTATCGTTGAAGAAAGTTACTGGTACCACTTTTAAATGATTTATATAAAATTTTCTTAGGGGCCATCTACACATCAAAACAAACCCGAACTTGGTTTTTTCAACAGCAAGACCCAATTTTGACAAGATATTTTAAATCTTCAGTTCAAACTATGCCTAGATACCAAATTTCATGAACTTCCTACGATTATCTTGAGAGACATTCATTATTTTAAAATGAGCATATTTTAGGGGCTGTATTCAAATTGATATTCGGTACTCGATTGCTGTAATAGAACACAATGACTAAGGCAGTTCTATTAATGTATTATTTCTTGCCAATATGACCATTTTACTGCCTTAATATGTTTCGACTAATGTTATATACGGTAAAAACTTTTCCATATTCATTTTATAATGTTTACAAGAGTTTAATTATTCGATTAAATATATATATATAAGTTTAATAATAAAAATATGTATCGATAAAATATATAAGTTTACCTGTGATTAAAATAGTTTTCGAATATGTGAACGTGATTTGAAGTGATTTTGAATTTATTTTACTCGCTCTTTTCCAAAATTGTATGAATATCGCCGAATACCAAATTTAGAATAAAAAATAGCATGAAGCTGTATAAGGAAACGACGTAGAGAAAACCCAGACACATTGATTTTCAGTCTGAGTATAAATCTGAACACGATTGCTATTGGCATATTTTAAAAACTTTTTCATGAAATACACAACACATATGTATTTATAAGAAACTTCATTTTAAACATACATACCACAGAAAAATAAAATAGGTTTATAAAGCTGGAGAAGAAGCTAGAAATTCAATTACAGGTAACAAAAATAATAAGTAAGATTTTTTTTTTTTTAAATGTACGACTGTTCATTTTTAAAATAAGAGCTTTGTTAATTAAAAGTAAAAGAAAAACTAATTTACATAACTGACATAAAATTATATCTCATGCGAATACAATTTACGTTATTTTGATATTTTGATTAAGAAAAATACATATATTAAAAGCAGACAGAAAAAGTGAAAAAAAAATCTTATTCTAATCAACAATAAAACGAGTAAAATATTTTTTTCCAATTATGCTTTTCTGTACATCATAGACGGCCCCTTAACCAGCATCTTGTCGTTTTTTAAGCTTAATTTGAAAACTAGGAAGAAAAATTTTAAATTTTAATGCGCATAAAGCAGCAGATAATAAACATAAATCCATCAAAAAATTGTAGGTTGCAATTCATAATTTTTCCGTTTATTAATTTAATAATTCATAATTCATATTATAAAATTATAAAAATTCTAAATTCAACATACAATACAATATGTATATATTAGTATTATAACCAAACGAAAAATTAGCACATTAGGATTATAATTTCAGGAGATACTAATAAAAATATGAAAATGTAATTTAACATTATAAGCTCTAAACTTTGAATGTTTATAATTTAAAACATTATCATCCAAATTACTGGAAATTTTGTATCTAGGCATAGTTTGAACCGAAAATTTAAAATATCGGGTTGAAATTGGCTGTTGTCATTGACATAAAACAAATTTCGGTCTGTTTTTATTATGTAGATGACCCACTAAGCAAGTTTTATATACATAATTTAAAATTAGACTTTATTTCCAATAGTTTGGTACCAGTAACTTTCTTCTACGATAATTTGTTGCAGAGTTAGTGAGCGTGTGTTCAATTTTTTTTTTTTTTTCACGACTGTACATTTTTTGAATAATTTAATTCCTGGTTCCGAATTCAGATGATGTAAAAATTTTTAACAACAATAATATTTCTTAAGATATAATTGCTTTTTTGTTGTCATCTCTTTTTGTACAAAGTATAGCTTTTTCAAGGAATCTCTGGAAAAATGATAAAAAAAGTGATTGCAAAATGATAAAACATTGCAAATTATAATTTCAAAATTCAATCTACTGTTAATCAATGATTCTTAAAAGGTTTAAAAAATCCATTTTTTAAAGTTGTACTATTTATCATCGTTCCTAAATTAAATACCGTCAGCCGAAGTAAGAGGGCATAAATTGTCACTTTAATCAGTAAAAATTGACCAAAAATACTTTTCGTGTCATTAAGTCCTAAAATGTTTTAAGAATATTAATAAATTTCCGCATATTTAGCAGAAAGTGTTCTATACGTTTTAGTGGTAATTCATAAACCTAGTATAACGCATATAAAGTGCATTTTTCTTCAAATAAATATATAGCAGTCTATAAACATTTTTAAAATACTCCATGCGTTTATTTATTTTTTACACTGAACAAATTTACACTGAACAAATAATCTCACAAGGAGAGGATTAGGCATGGTGATCACAGATTTTGATTATTTTTATATATGCTGTAGGGTAGAAGATCTTTAGTCTCAGGTTCAACGGATTTTATACAACGCTCCTTAGTTCTCGAGAAATAAGGTGTCTAATATTAAAACACAACTTAAATACTTACTTTGTAACGGAACTGATACGTTGGTCGTAGCGTAGTTGTTACGGCGTCTGCTCATTGATCCGCAGGATGGGGTTCGATACCGGAACGCGCTACGTTTGATTTTCTCATTTTTTTTGTTTTATAAATATACCTGTAATTATAGTTTAATAATCTCAATTAAAAGTTTTAATATCGTACATTAATTAAGATATTAACATATTTAAATTCTAATTTAGCATTTTTGGATTTTTAAACCATTATTAAACATTTTCATCATTTAAAGAGATTTTTTTTTAATTGCATCTATTATTGACTAGTAAAAATTCGAAAACCGTTCTCCCGACACTTCAGATTGATCTTCTTGTGAACTACAGCTTGCTCCTTCCATTTGTATACGATTATAAACTGTTATAGAACGATACGCACTTTTGCGATAAAGATCAGGAACCACTTAACTGCACCAAACCACTACCTGAGACCAAACTAAACAAGAACGAAAAATCATGCGCCAAGCATAGATTATGTAGCACTTTCCAACGCTTCCAAAATAATTTTACAAAACATACCGTTTAATAAGCTAAAAGATAACATCTAAGTAAACAATTTGGAAAACGCATAACATATTTAAAAACATAATTTCAGGAATTTCGAACAGATACAATATTCGGAAAAGTATCCGAGTACTTTTATTCAACCCTGTATATGATCTATAGATTTGTATATATACTATATAGGATGATAAATTTTAGTTTAGTTAGGAAACGCGTAGCACAGTTTAAAATTCACCTTCTGGAGTTTCTGTCAATAAACGGAAATGTGTTCTCGAACTTTTGTGCTGCCCTGTATATGAAATACAAAATTTATACACACCCAGTAATAGACAAAAAGTGAGTTCAATTTAAATTCGCATTTAGCAACTTAAAACGCACTTCCAGGAATTATTGTTATAACAGACAGTAGAGAATTCTTTTGTGTGTCCCTGTAAATGAACGATGACTGCTGTACCCACACTATTCTGTAGTAAGCCTCTTGTAATGTACCTTAGTAATATATATAAATTTCAATGCGTTTAAAATAGTGAAACATTATTTAAATAAACCGCAGACGATTTTTCTCCATAGACGTAATGTAACGGAATTCTTTTGACTGTCCCTGTATATTAACTATAAGTGGTATGCACACCCTATTCCATATTAAGCTTCTTCTAATGCACCTTAGTGATATATATAAATTTCAATGCGTTTAAAATAGTGAAACATTATTTAAATAAACCGCAAATAATTTTTCCCCATAGACCGCAATGTAACGGAATTCTTTTGAGTGTCCCTGTAAAAAAACTACAAGTGCTACACACTTCCGTTGAAATAGGGAACATGCTATAGATAACGACAATAACATATCAAAATTGCAGAGCAATCCGAGCATATTCACGGGAGTTAGAGCACGGACAGACGGCCATACGACTATACGGCAGACGGCCATCCGGCCAGACAAACCGAAGTCATAAACACTTTTCAACTAGGTTGGAAAGTGTTAATAAAAATGGCTACACAGCTTTTTTTTTTAATAAAATCCTTTTAAGTAATAAAATAAAAACAAAATGGAGAATAAAATATCAGGAAAATTGGAAAGTATGGATCATTTTAAATGAAAGAAAACCTAATCAATAGCTGTAAAAAATAAAATATTGTGTAAATTGTTTTTTTTTTCAAATATTTATAGAGTTTATCGTACAAAATAACCACTTCTCTGAAAAACTATTTGATTGGATAACATCAGTACTGTACTTCATCGTTCGTACTGTCCTCTACTTCATCGTACAGAACAAACACTTCTTTGAAAAACTATTTCATAGACTAGCTTCAAAAATGAAAAAAATAAATAAAGTCCAGTGTAATTTTAAATAATGTCAGTAAGTTAACTTCAACCTACATCTCCAAACATTTTACTTTTCTTTTATTCTATTTTTTTCCTAGATATTTTTTAATCTATCTTTCTCTTTTTTAACACCTTCCTGCATAGTGTTTATGAATTAGGTTTGTTTGTCCATCTCAGCTCTAACTCACGTAAATACACTCGGATTGAGATGTAATTTTTATATGTTAATGAGGTTCACTATAGAATGTTCGCTATTGAAAATAAAGTATATAGCATTTGTAGCTCGTTTACATGGACGCACAAAATAATTCTGTTACAGTATTGTCTATGGGAAAAAATCGTTTGCAGGTCATTGTATTTAAATTAATTACTTAGATATCTCATTTCATTATACGAAAAAATGAAATTTCTTAATAATATTGTACTAGTGTTGGAAAGTGCTGCATAATATATGCCTGATGTATAATTTTTCGCTCTTTTTAAAATTTTCCAACATAGTAGAAAAGCGTTTATGACTTCGGATTTTCTGTCTGCCGCTTGCCGTTTATCTGTCTGTCCGGGCTCTAACACACATAAATATACTCGAATTACCATGCCATTAATATATGGTATTTGGTTTACTATGGCATGTTAGGTATTGAAATGAAGTGGGTAGCGTTTATAGTTCGTTTACAGGGATATTCAAAATATTCCCGTTACATTATGGTCTATGGGAAAGTAGTTTGCATTTTATTTTAACGATGTGCACAATTTGAAACTTAATGAATGTGGTATTCGTTTTAGAGGTGCACTAAAATATGTTTTATGTTCAATAGAAAATATACAGCATAATTTTTTTTTTTTTTTTTTACAGGTTTTCACAAAACAATTTAGTTACATAATGGCCTACAGGAAAAAAATTTTGCAGCGTATTTTAGTGATGTTTCACTCCTTCAAACATAAGGAAATCTGTATGTATTATTGAGGTTCACTACAAGATGCTTACTGTAGAATATTAGGTGCATAACAGTTTCTGTTTATTTAAAGAGAAAAACAAGTTGGAAATTGTACGTTAAATGTGACATATGAGATGCGTTCGTTTTAAAACTAGTTTCACAATGCAAAAAAATTCATCCTTATTGTTTCAGTGAAATGAAGTATATCGCTTGCTTTGTGCGAAATGAGCATGCCTTTTTTTTCCTTATTACGTATGCCACGTTTACGAATGCAAATTGCTTTTCTACACCAAACAGCGCTGCAAAATTCACCATGGTTTAATATTTTTATGATTCACAATGATCGAATTTCCTGTGTTTATTTACTCTAATGGATTGAGATATTCGGCTGTTAACGTAATTTCCCCTGAAGTTATCTCAGAATCTATACATTTTTTAGTGTAACTCATCTTTCAAGCAAACATTTTTTTTTTTTTTTTTTTTTTTTTTTTTTTTTTTTTTTTTTTTTTGAACGATCTTTCTAAAAATCTAACTTTTATGCAATTTTATTCGAAAAAATAATTTTGAATAAAAATGGCCGCCTAGCGTGTGAAAAAAGAAGTGGTTTGCCCGTATTTGTTTTCCTCAGTCACATGACTTGTGCTTTTATTATATAGATTACGTACGATAGGATTTAATAGAATAAGGGAAACTTTTATTAATATCTTTATAAGTTTTGATTCGATTTTCAAAAAAATTGAAATGACTCGACAAAATTCTGCAACGATAATATATATTAAATGTCAAACCATTCGGTTGGGTAGTTTTTGTGCTGTTATATGCGGACGGACGGACAGACAGACGGACCAGACGACGACTATAGGTGCTACGTATTTATGTAATTACGAACTCACCTAAATAAGAGATTTTTGAAACAGAACAGTCTACAAGCGTAGCCGCTGAAAGTAAGTTTTTAATTGTAGTATGCATTTTTAAGTTTAACTACATTTTTCCACACTACAGTGTGTATGGTATAGTATAAGAGCGTGCATTTTTACACTCTCTTATTTAACTTAACTATTTTTTTGTATGTAAATATGGATTATTGTAATATATTTTTCGCTCACTTCCTGATAGACTAGAATTATACAAATTATGCTTACAGGCGTATTTCCAATGAGAATACAACATTTAACTCCTTAACGCCGGTTGGCAAGAAAACTTTGCCACTTAAGATGCACGAAACATTTAAATTTTGAAACCAGTACTTTAGCACTGAAATTTTCCCCCTATTTAATCTGAAATTTTGACAGATTAAATAAGTAAAAATTACAGCATGGAAAAACTGGTGTCAGCTGGTGTTAAAGAATTAAAAAAAGTGTAAAATATTCTCGTCGTGAATGGGTAAAACATTTAAAAAAATTTAATATAAATTAATAATTTAATTTTAAGGCATTTTTACGGTAACTCGCCACAGGTGATAAATCGACAAATATTCTGTATGGTTACTATTTTTTTCGATTTACAAAATAAATGGAGTTAATTATGCGCCAAACCAGTCACGCCAAAATATTCCAACTGGCTGTGAAACTGCAACAGCGAAATATTTTAAATACCAAAAAGAAAATATATAAATAAAAAAATGCAATATTTAAGAAAATACAATTTTATCAATTAACAGTCTAATATTATTTAAATTGCGATTACACGTTCAGGAAACAATTACGAAATTCTGAAAATAATTTTTAAATAATGTATCTTTTTTTCCCTGTTGCCAAATCTTAAAAAAGAAACAGAGCTCAAAAAAAAATATATTTTTTAATAAGTTGACTTGCTGTCACTTTCTACCTAGCGCATAAACAGCAGTAAATGTTCCATAATCGAGTTCGATAGCTCAAATTAATGTATTCTAAGGGAAATTTTTGGAGGAAAACATGAATTGCAATCATGAAATTAGGCTTGAATTTCAAGATAAACATTGAATGCTTATAAAAGATATTTTTTTGAAAGACTATTTTTATTTTTTACACTCTGTTACTTGACTTGCCTTTTGTATGTGAAGATGGAATTTTGTAATCGATATTTCAGTCACTTCCTGATAGACTAGAATTGTAGAACTAGAAATGTATGTATTACAGGTGTGTTTTTGAGGACAATACAAAATTTCAATATTTTTAGAATTTAATTATAATTTAATTAATTAATTTTAAGACATTTTTGCGTTAGGCGCTCTCAGGTTGATGCAACATTTTACGATTTATACAAGCAATGGACTTAATCACTCTCATCAAAATATGCCAACTGGCTGTCAAAAAGCAACAACGACATATTTTAAACACGAAAAAGAAGACAACATAAAGAACAAGAACGAAAAATCATGCGTCAAGCATAGATTATGAAACACTTTTCAACCCATTCAAAATATTTTAACAAAACTTTACCGATTAATAAGGTGGAAATTGATATCTAAGTAAAAAAGGTCAGGTTCAATCCGTACGGGGAGGCCTACCTTTCGGCTTAAGCTCAACTAGCCCCACCCATATCTAAATAAACAATTTTGAAAACGCATAATATTTTTGAAAACCCGATTTCAGCAATTATTACCAATAGTCGGAAAAATACAAGAATTCTGTCGTGAAACTCTGTATATGATATACAGATTTGTATATATACTACATAGTATGATGAAATTTAGTTCAGTTAGGAAACGCATACCACAGTTAAAAACTATTCAGCAAATTATGTCAATAAACCGAAATGTATTCGATATCTTTTGTGCTAACCTGTATAAAATCTATAGCATTTATACACGCCAAGTAATATGTAAAAAATTATTTAAATCCAAAAACGCGAACCACGACTGAAAACGCAGTCCCAGCAATTATTGTACATAGACAGTACTGTAACGAAATTATTTTGTGTGGCCCTGTAAATTAATTATGAATTCTATCCCCACGCTATTCTATAGTAAGCCTCTTGTAGTGTCCCTCAGTGATGTATATCAATTTCAATATGTTTAATATAGTGTAACATGATTAAAATACACCGCAACCAATTTTTCCCCATAAACCGTAATGTAATGGAATTCTTTTGAGTGTTCCTGTAAAGGCGCTATAAATGCTACACACTTCATTTTCAATACCAAATATGTCATAGTTAACTTCCATAACATATATCAATAGCAAGACAACCCGAGTATATTTATGCGAATTAGAGCACAGACAGACAGACAAACCGAATTCATAAACACTTTTCAACTATGCTGGAAAGTGTTAAAAAGTAAAGAGTGCAATAATATTTTTTTTAAAAGTACTCTTTTATTGAAATTGGCTATAAAGGGATAAATTAGGTATGTATTAAAATTATTTGTATTTGTCATTATACCTTAATAATCAAGTAACAAACTATGATAAACATTTCAGAATAATAAATAATAAAACTATTAGTAATAATCAACAAAAAAATCAAAATATATTAATTCACACTTTCTCACACCCTTGAATGTAAGAGTTTGAATCCTTTTAATATTTGTAATTTTGTGTGAAATTGGAACTGCCAATGCTCTTGTGACACATATCTTATTATTTTCTCGTTCGTTCCGAACACCTTCATCATTTTGTGATTCAAAACAATCTCAAATTTCTTAGAAATCTGTAAATTTCTGAAACAGCCCCAGTTTCAAATTGGAAAATAATTCTATTAAAAGTTGTTAGAAATTTTGAAAGTAACGTTGAGTTTGTTTAATATAATTACAATTTGTTTTCTACGGCACAAGCTAGATTTGACCGCACTCGAAAAACAAATGAAATTATCAACCTGCTTCACACCAATATGTTATTATAACGAATACTCGCACCTATCACCTACAATTTTGCGCCACCTTACCTCAATCCTGTTCTATGTTTTATTTTTAATTAATTCTTCTAAAGTCTATTTTTATCTATTTTCTTTCTTTTACAGGTTAGTGGATATCTGGAATTGTTCATTTGCTTATTCTTTTGTGTGGTGCATCAAGCTAAGGTAACTAGGTGAGTTATATAAATATTCAAGTGATAATACAATGCTTTTTAATCTGAAATGAAGAAGAAAAAGTTAGAAAAAATGATAAATATATTAATAAACTTGTTATTTATTTCGTTTTTAAGTATTTTTATCATAGTTAGATAATTATAATAATCACGTGTGAAATACAAATATCACAGTTTCACAGTTATAATGCTTTCCAGAGATGTTTATTTTGCTTTTCGAAAATTGGGAATTTATGAAAACTGCTGTATTTGTTTGAAACTTTTAATACTACTTTTAAATCTACGATATATGATTATAGCGTTTCTAAAATCAATATTTTAAATAATATATTCAGTACAAAAATATCTGGAAAATTCTCTTAACTGAATGATAAATAGTGCTTTAAAAAACACACAACTTTACAACAGCTTTTCCACTTCGCTTTATTTATATAATTAAAAATATCGATTGTCGTTTGAAAAAATGCTTTCATCTATAGAGCATTCAATATGTACTTGCGTGCATATTTTAATTGTATAGAAATGTTCTAAGCACATATTAAGCATTATAGTGATGCACTTAAGATATCGTAATCGAATACGTGAGTATGAGATTAGATATTGAGAAATTTCAATAATTATTCAATAAATATATTTTTGACAAAGTTATGAACTACAGACAAGTTAAAGAAACGAAAATAAGAAGTGCTTCAGAAGTATCTAGTCAAATTAAAAGAAAGGTATAAAAATGCAAAGCAAACTTTTTGTAAAAATCAATGAATATTTATAAAAAAATGTGGCGTTTTAAAAATAGGTGTGTTTTTAGTAAGATTGATCAGTCCGTAAAAATTTTGAAGCAATACTAGAAGTAACGCGCGCCACAGTAACGAAAGAGTAACAATAACTTACGTTATTTTTTCTCAAAATGGCATTTTTTAAATTAGTGGGCACTCTAGTTCCTCCAATTTTCAGGGAATTAGCTTTAATCTTATCTAAAATCAATCATCACATACGTTTCTATGACCAAATGTCTCGTGTAAGTAACGAAATGTTTGGGTGGAAATTTAAATTTTACTTTCAATCGATACAATTTCACTAAAATTACGTATTTTTAACATTTTCCAACATAGATTAAAACAAATATATGGATTCGGTTTATCTGTCTGTCTCTCCGTGCTCTAACTCACGTAAATTTTCTCGGATTTCCATTTCAAGTAACGTAATGTTTGTGGGGAAATTACCATTTTACTTTCAATCGGAACAAGTTCACTAAAATTACGTATTTTTAACATTTTCCAACATAAATAAAAATATATATATATTAATTTGGTTTGTCCATCTGTCTGTCTGTGCTCTAACTCGCGTAAATTTACTCTGATTTCCATGAAATTGATATATGTTGGTTTAGTATAGCATGTTTGGTGTTGAAAATAAAGTGTGTAGCATATATAGTCCGTTTACATGGATAATCAAAATAATTTCGTTTTATTGCACAGTTTATGGGAAAAAATAATTTGTGGTGCATTTTATTGATGTTACACTATGTCAAACATATTGAAATTGATATATATACGAAGGTAAGTCATTAAGTCACAAAAGGTAATTAAATAATAACTTACAATGATAATCACTTCAAAACTATTTTTATTTCTCAACATATTCTCCACCAATATTTCTGCACTTATATCTCCGTTTTATCACTGCCCTAACACCAGCTGCATAGCATTTTTTGGGTTGCTGTCTCAGCCACATTAGGATTTCAAGTTGAACACAGGAGACAATTCAAAAGTTTGGTTGTCAACTTTTTCAACATCCATCATACAGCTTCGACTTAACCCCAAGCGATTTTCATCCGTTTAGTCCACTAAAAAACCATCTTGGAAGCAAGATGCTGTTCACAGATGATGAAAAGGTTCAACTTGAAGTCCTAAAGTGGCTGCGACAACAACCTAAAGAATGTTATGCAGCTGGAGTTGGGGCACTGATAAAACGGTGATATAAGTGCATAAATATTGGTGGAGAATATGTTGAGAAATAAAAATAGTTTTGAAGATAATATCATTGTAAGTTATTATTTAATTATCTTTTGTGACTTACTAATGACTTACCCTCGTATATATCTGAGGTGCACTGCAAGATGTTTACTATAGAATATGGTGTGCATAGCATTTATTGTTCATTTACAAGAACCCTCAAAAATTCTGTTACATTACGGTCTATTCCGAAAAATCGTTTGCGATGAATTTTAACAATATTCACTATTTCAAACATATTGAAATTGATATATATATATATCAATTGATATATATATATATATATATATATATGTGTGTGTGTGTGTGTCACTGAGGTGAAGTGCAAAATTCTTACTGTAGAATACAGTGTGCGTCTATGAACAATAAGTGCTGGATGTGCGTTTTCAGTCGTGGTGTGCGTTTTAAAATTTAATGCATTTTTTTCATATTACTTGGTGTGTATAAGTATTATATATCATATAATAGGCTGCATAAAACAACTTCAGTACATTTCCGTTTATTGGTGGAAATTGCTGAAAGGGAATTTTCAGTTGTGCTATGTGTTTTCTAACTGAACTAACTTTTAGCATGCTATGTAGTATATATATAAATATATTGATCATAATACAGTTTTGTTCAGAAGAATTCGAATATTGTTTTGACTACTAATGTTAATTGCTGGAATTAGGTCTTCAAATTTGTTATGCATTTTACAAATTTATTTAGATACCCTTATTGAACACTAGAGTTTTATTATAGTATTCAGCATGTATTGGAAAGTGTTTCATAATCTATGTTTGACGCATGAATTTTCATTCTTATTTTTTAAGACATTTTCTTCAAGTCTGATATCCTAAGAGCATATTAATAGCTTTTAGACAACAAAAACTATTAATTATTTTTTGCATTGTCCTGGATCCATCATGTCGATCAATTCTTGTCTGATAATTTTTTTTTTCGTATCGCTCCTGCCCATCAGTCAAGCATTTTTCAACTAAATTAAATTAACTTTTTGAACTTTAATATTCGTATAAAAAATTTGTGTAAATGGATTTTTATAAGCATCTCATATTTCTTAAAGCACAAATCCCGATAAAATCTTAAATTTCATGGCATCAAAGTGTTTTTACCCCTTTAGAAGATTGTTGTAATATGTTCTTAATGGGCTATATCTAAACATATTCTTTAATTTCTTTTTTCTTCTTTGTTTGTTTTCCTGCTTTACCGTAAAATTTTCGGTATTTGGTTTATTTATGCTTGAAAAATTTAAATATTCTTGTGGGCAATTTACATATGCATAGTGTTTCATTCCACATTATCTGAACGCAGTCCTAATGATCCGAACAAACAATTCAAATGAAACAAAAAATGGAACATGCATGTAACAAATGGTCAAAGACGAATAAATACAAAGCATGTTTTATGGCTTTTATTGTCACTTGTCTTAAATTTTTAGAATACATTTTTGCATTCCCATACTGTCTTTAATTTTGTTTTCATAATTTTCACGAGTTAAATCATTTCATCATTATATAGCTAAACTTTATTATAATTCTTTCTCTCTAAACTAAATGAAGAATTAAAGAAACTTCACTTACTGCCAGATTTTAATGAATTGACCGCCAGAGTGGTTGCGATAAAAAATTACAGTTGAAATTACCTTTATTTTAAATTTTCTAGAATATCCTTTTAACAATCCTCCTTATGATGATGACGCCTTATCTGAGAATACCCCTGATGAGAATAAATTTTTAAATAAGTATAACTCCAGTCATTTTAAACTCCCATAAATTTAAATGTATATTTTTCAGAAATCATATGCAAGTATACATATTAATCTGGAATTTTAAAAAGGATATTATTCAAGTGTCTTCAAACAGTAAGATATAATATGTATTGTGCAGATTATAGTTCATAATAATGTACTTAAATGTGTAAAATTCTATATTTAGTTGTAAAATGTAAATAGTAGATTGAAATGTAAATTGTAAAATTTTAAATTATTAAATTGCTTAATAGTAAAATATATAGTGTTTAAACAAATATTTATTTGTGAGTATTAAACCTTATGTATATAACTTCCATTACACTCAAAAAGAAAAATAGGAACAATTTCAAGATTAAAACAGTTAGCATTTTCTAAACTGCACTGTAATAATTTCAAGACTGTAAGCTTTTTACTTATCCATCATACGTAGTCTTGTAATCGTTTTGAAAATCGAAAAAAAAAATTGACGGATTTACACGTTTCAGATTCTGGAGATTCCGAAAAACATATTTTTAGAAAAAAAAAAAATGCCCTCCGTCTGTTTGTGTGTGTGTGTCTGTAAACGCTGTATCTTCCAAACAAATTGAGATAGAGACTTGTAATTTGACATGTAATTAGTATATAATATTGGAAAGAAGCTTATTGAATTTCAGTAACCTCGATTATCCGGAACTATTTTTTTCGTACTCTCGAAATATTCGTTCTGATAAAAGATATATAAAATTTTCGAAATTGCTTATTTTAAGGAGTGAATATAAAAGACAATAAAAAAACATAAATTTTGCATAAAGAATGAAGTCAATCGGATAATGAGATGTCAAGATATTTGTAATCATATTTTCCACACTCTTCGATTTCATTCAAATTTCAATTCAAAGATATATTTTAATTGGAAATGAGATGCTTAATCCGACTCAGTAAACCGTTAGTTAATATGATTATGAATTTTGGAGTTATAAGAATGTTTCTTTTACGCAATTCAGTAATCGAGCATTTTTGACATCATCAAACCCCGATTTTATTCGAATTGTAATGCATTTTATAAATAGTTTACACATGTTTTATTTTCATATTTTACATTATGCATATCCATGATGGGTAATTATTATGGTGGCCACCAACGACTAATTTTCTCTGTACTGAAATATTAAATATAATTGATTATATTAGTAATAAGATTATATTGAAAATGTCATTTTTGCAATAATTAAAAAGATCGTTATGAGCTTCTTAGCAGCTATTTTAAAGATATATAAATGTTTGTATTTTTTAAGGGATTTTTTTAAAGTATATTCTTTCATGTTGGTTTGTCTGGACCCTAATCTTGGAAAAGTCTCACTAGTAGGTTTGATGGATTACTGGCCGCCGCGGTAAGACTAACTCCATAAGAGTAACGTTTGAAGCTGTGATTCGGATGTACCTATGGGTATCTATGTTACTAAAGGTACTTAAATCCAAATTTAATGATTTTAGGGCCAATAGTTAAGACTGGACAGTGGACGTTAATATATCTGACATCAACACTTGTTGAAAACAATTTTTGTGATTTTTCTATTTCTTGCCTCACAGTTATCACTTTAGAATCAAACACACCATATAAATATGTTCAACATAATAAAACTATTCTCACAAAATTTTCTAAGAAACAGTGAATTTTTCTTTCAACGTCACTCAACAGAATTTAAGTAATATGCCAATTTTTCCTGGTCGGGGTTCAATATATATAATAGATAATAAAGCGGTTTTTTAAACAAATAAAAATAACGATGACTAATGGTACATCTTCCATAGACCTAATTCACAACACTCACAATTGGTATAACAATGGGGTTTTTTTGTTTTGTTTTATAGGGGTACGTGTATTATAATTACTGTTTTCTCAGTTATTTTAGACATAAGCATTTCCATCGCTTTAAAAATACATACATAATGCATTAGATTAACACTTTCGCTTTATTATCTTTATTCATATAATGTGTATTATCTATTTAAATATTTGTGATTGAATATCGCTTTGAACTATAAACCTTTCAATCTGTATTTGCGTGCAAAATACCGAATGCGTGACATATCGAAAATTTGAAATAATGAGAATGTTCTGGAAATTGCTTTTTTTACTCAACATGAATTTTTATACTAGAATCCAGGAATTCAAACAAAGTAAGGCAAAGAAAATATTTTATTTTTTTCGGAAAATATTTGAAGCAGCTGAATATTTTCCTGTGAATTGTTTGTATGCGTGATGTTTCAGGGCACAAAATCCCCAAAGAGACATGCTGAGCTAAATTTATGTAACTTAGATATCTATTGAAATGTTTGTGTTTGGATTTCGCTTTGAGGCCGACCTTTCAATCTGTATTTGCGTATACGTTTTTACATTACAAGAAAAAGGAAAACTTCTGAATCATACTAAATAATATTCAGTTGCTTTGAAAGTATCTGAATCAAATGTATTGCTATAGAGTTAGGTATCAAGTATTTGCAATAGTGGAAAAGTTTTCGCCATGAATATATTTCCTAAAATTCAGTATTTTGAACATAATAAGAGAGTGGAAATCGGGGTTTTGGAGAATTCTAGAAGAAGCTTAATATTCCTCTGAGAATTATTTGTATGTATGTTGCTTTGTTGCAGAATGTCCCTAAAGAGTTATGCTGAGCCAAATTTATCTATTTTAAAATATTTATTGAAATATTTGTATTTGAATATCCTTTTAAGTATAAACCTTTCAATCTGCATTTGCGTGCATATTTTTACATTACAAATAAAAGATAAGCTTCTGAATAATACTAAATAATATTCAGCTGCTTTGAAAGTATTACAATTGGATGTGTGTGTACAGAATTGGTTAACAAGTACTCTTGATTCTTGTCAATGACTCTGGCTTGAAATTTCCATGATAGTAGAAATTTATTATTACCGTCGTGCCAATTTCCCCCCACACCTTTTGGGCGTCTTTCGTATGTTCGTGGTTAGCTTCTTCCTGCGTTTTCTTTAACATTATAAAAGACCAAGTGCTTGTCTGGAGGTTATGGGGTTGGCTATTGAACAAGCGGTGTCGGACTAAAAGCGAAATTAGGCATAGATGTTTGTAGCGGGCCGGATTCCACTTTAAACAGGGGTCCGGTCTTTATAGCCCTCGTGTGCAAAAGATGAGCACAGCACCCATAATAAATCAACACTTAACAAACCAAATTCATAAAAGTCTTATGGAGAAGCATATGAGATTTTACAAGTATTTTTTTCAAATGCAACACATTTCATTTCCATTTGTAAATCTCGCTTCTTTAAAAAGTAGTTAACTTAGAAGTGTGACTAGAGGCTTTGTCCATGTGAAGCTTGATTCTTTTAATGTATTTTTTTCATATAAAACTGGAACTTTTAAAAAATGCTTTTAAAAATATTTTACTGTTAATAGAGTGAATATATTTTATTTTTATTTGATATTATTTTGATCGTTAGTTTACCTCCGTTATAAACATCATATCAATCCTAATTATTTTTGAAAATTTCTTTGCATTCATGAAACCATTTCGTTGGGATTTTTTTTTTCTATTCATTGGAAAAAATCTCTTGTTAAAGTCACTTAAATAAAGCTTTATATCATCCAGTGGTACCACAAATTTGTGTTTTTCATGTTCTACGTGTTTGTTAATGTACATTCATGCGATCATAAAGAAATAGAAAGTAAAAATACAACTGTGCCAGATGCCAGAAGTGTAAAGAATAATGGAAATATGATATGCATTCTTCCGGAAGATGGCATTCAGGATCAATGAAAGTACTTTGTTAAGATTATGTATTTGTGTCTGTGTGATCTTAACAAAGAAAAGACAAAATAATTTTATACAAATAGTTTAAAAAGTATGATTATATGAGTGTAAATTTATGCATGTAAAAGTTAAAAACCCTCTTTTTTTCTAATATCATGACGCCGTTATGCTTATCAAATTTTTCGTTTATATCGTAACTACAGCAAATAGTTTTCGATCAATATCATTGACGATATGTTATCTGATGCAGATATGTTATCGGATGCAACAGTATGCAGTTCCTAAATACCAATGCAAAGTAATTCATCATATTTCATCATACGTTCATAAAGCAATAGAAAGTAAAAATAAGATTGTGCCATAATGTAAAGAATAATGGAATTATGATATGCATCTTTTTTCCTTGGTATAGGAAAATGATTTATGGATTTTAATTACGTTTTCTCCGACCTGAAAGCAACATGTTTAAATGGATAATCAAAATATAAGATTATTTTTTATTAATTTCGTTAATGTGTCATTTTTTGAAAAATGTTACTTTTCAGGAATACGTTTTGATCACTCTGTTTATTTTATTTACGAATTATTTTAGAATATTGTGATGCAGAATCCTGATACAGAGAAAAATCTTTATAAACATTCAGAATAAACTCGCAGTTTTCTACGATTCTATAAACCTTTCCCTTATCTTCGGATACAATTTAGGGAAAGTCCAATTAGAAACCACACAAACCGATAGTTTTCCGAAAATAATAAAAGAAGACTTTTTTCTAAATTTACGGACAGGAAAGGTAATGTTTTTATGAGAAATATTTCGAAAATCTCGAAAAAACAATTGAGTTAAAATGTTTTCAATAAATTTATCTCCAAATAGTTGCTAAAGATCAATGAAATGTTTTCAGAAACATGGGTAACTAAGAGGTTACTTTCATTTTTTCATAATTCTCTACTGCATCAATATTTTGTTTGAATTTTCTTTACAATGTATACTGTCTGCGATGGGGGCTGAATGGAAGACTTTTAAAGAGAATTTCATTTGAATTATTTTTTTTTCGCGCAAAAAAAACATTGAAAGCTTTAATCCACCATTCTGTCCAGGCTGTATAGAATGATGTAAATCGTTTGGAAACAAAGAATTCGAAACATTAAAAAATAAAAATTGAACAATGTAACTTTTAACATCTTGTAAAACTTTCAGCGATAAACATATCAGGTTTCTTCAAATGCATTGTACAGTTGTAATTTGTTTCACATCTTCCATATATATATATATATACACTGCTCAAAACAATTAAAGGATATTGCAGTTTTAGGTGGATTTTGTATCTGGGAAACTTTTTAGCTGATTGATACATGGTCGACAGACATAGTAGGTTATATGAGAATAAATTACACATGTTTGGCAGAAAAAAATGCATTTTATTGCGCATTTGTGTACAAAAGGAAAAAAACACAATTTGTGCATATGAGAAAAAAAGAATAAGAAAAGGTGTTTTCTTCAAAGAAAATCATTTTCAGTAGGGGGTATGGTTTCCACGGGCGGCCAGCAACGTTGAACACCTTTGAGGCATGGACTCAATGAGGCTATTAATGACGAGTTGGGGTATTCTGCCCCACTCTTCCAGAAGAGCTCTTTCCAGTTCTTGGAGAGTTTGTGCGGGTTGTTGGCGGCCAGAAACTCGTCTTCCTAGAGCGTCCCAAACTTGCTCGATTGGATTCATGTCTGGAGAACACGCTGGCCATTCCATTCGAACGATTCCTTCCTCGAAAAGGAAATCCTCCACCAGGTTTGCACGATGTGGCCTGCAGTTATCGTCCATTAAAATGAAGTTATCTCCGATTGCTGCAGCGTAAGGGACTACAATAGGTCTGAGGATCTCATCCCTATATCGGCGACCAGTCAGAGCTCCATCTCGAATGATATAGAGGTCAGTGCGACCGTCAATGGAGATGCCACCATACACCAACACTCCTCCACCGCCAAATCTGACACTTTCGTGCACGAACGCAGGATTATTCCTACTGCCACGGTCCCTCCAGATGAAAATACGCCTATTATCCGTATGCACAGAAAAACGGGACTCGTCAGAAAACAGAATATTGCTCCATTCATTTCTCCTCCAGTTGACATGCTCGGTTGCCCACTCCCTGCGGTCGCGACGATGCCTTGATGTTAATCTAACACATACCATCGGTCGGCGAGCATACAGACCTACAGCATGGAGCCGGTTTCGGACAGTCTGAGTTGAAATCGTGGTGCCTGTAGCCGAGCGAAGGTGTTGTTGGAGAAGAGTAGCGTTCATGTTTCAGTGTCTCCGAGCTGTTAACACTAAATACCGATCTTCATTGGGCGTTGTTGCCCGTCTACGACCTTGCCCTGGTCTTCGGCCTGCACATCCACTCTCCAAAAAACGGTTCCAGATCCTGGAAATGACACTTTGTGACACTCCAATGGCTTGCGCTACTTCGGCTTGAGTTTGGCCCCCTTCTAACCTACCCACAAATCTCCAAGCTTCTGAATCTGTCAAATGACTTCGCTGAGACATCGTACTCATCGAAACAAAGCAATCACTGAATGCCGATCATCCTTGTCTTCATTCTCTTTTATCCAGTTGAAAGTCAAATTTCATTCGCTGCCACTGAAGCGACGTTTTTGACGTCGAACTCAAAATTTGCATACTCCACAGTTTGAAAACCAGAAAAATTTGCATTTGTGATTCTCTTCTTCTATTTTCGGCAAAAAAAATTTCGTTTATATCTTTATTTTATATAAAACATCAAATATCCTTTAATTGTTTTGAGCAGTGTATATATATATATATACATATATATATATATATTTGCTTCATGCATACAAACCTCCTATGAGATTGTATTGTAAAACAACCACCAGAGAACTTTGTATATTTTATTACTTGTAATTTTATTACTTGTGTATACTCCCGAGATATAGAAATTGGTGCCAGAACCATTTTCGTATCGAATATTCCGTTGGAAAATTTACTTTTGACATTTTTTGTGCACGAGAGAAGATTTTCTCAAAATATTCTGCACTTGGATCTAAACAAAGACATAACCAATTTTTTTTTTTTTTTTTGTTAATCTGCCCAAAAATTAAATTAACAACACCATAACTATTAATAATAATGCAACAATAAAAACTCAATATTTTTTTCTCTTAACTCATTAACACTGTATGTGATCATATGAAAACGGTAAAAAAAAAGCAGAAAATAATCAATAAATGCCAAGGAAATATATTTTTTAAAAGTACGAAAGTTCAAAAAGACATCTTATAAAATGTATTTTTATCTCCTTTAATCATATTAATTAAATGGTATTGATTATTAGTTTCATTTACATTAAAAAATTTTCCCCGTCAGCAATAACGAGTTAATAATTCAATTATAAATATATTTTTAATGCAAAAGTGTGTTTTTTATGCATTTAAATATAAATCATGCATGAGCGAGTTTTCGGTGGATGAAACATTTTGTTCCGATGTTTCACACTGGCACTCTCAAAAAATTTTGTTTCAAAAAACGTAAAATGTACAGTACAGGCAGCAAGTTGGCGGAGTACCCCTGTGATTGGAAGAGATCATTCTGAAGAAATTTCCGTCTTTTGACTGAAGAATTTCAGGTAATTTTGAGCTTAGGTTGGTGATAGTTTCGTGTTTGAGAAAAATGAGACACACATAAAAATTCCGTTTCTAATACGAAAAGGAACACGCAGCACAATTGCCGGAACACCTCTGTGCTTTGACGAAACTGCAGCTTTAAACTGGTGGATTTAAGATTATTTTTACTTTGGATTAAAGGAATTTTTGTATTTTGGGAGAAAATAGACAAATTAAAGCTAAAGTTTTCTGGTTTTAACAAAATATAACCGACGGTAGAATTCGTTCAGTAGGACTCTTTTAGAGTGAGAAGGTGAATTCTGCTTTACAAGGGTAATTGGCAAATAATTCTAGCAGTGTAACTGGATTATGTTTGTATCAATTGATCAATTACAATTACAATTTAGTTTAACTTTTCTTCTATTTTCAAAGAAAAGTTCGAAGAATTTTCGAAGATGTAGTAGAGAATCAATATTATGAAAAAGGGGGAAAACTATCACTTTAAAAATCAGATTTCTTTCAATGTGACACAAAAGAAAATATTCTTGTAAAAACAGTGTGATTCATAGTTTATTCATATATGAAAGCAGTTATAAAAATAATTACTTAATGAATAATTGGAGATATTAAGATATAATAAAATTCCAGCATAAATATATATGCTGTAATAAATTAGATGTTATCAGAGAACTTAATGGTATAATAAATAACTCTACATATTAAACGACATAAAAGCTGCTTCATAAAGATATTTTTATGGAGCATAAGTCTGTATCTTTGTCAAAATATTTAATGTACTAAATTCCCATATCTGATAAATATCTTATTTACCTTTCGCTTTGGGACCTATAAATAAACAAATATGGGAAAGATAACAAAGATACTGTTTTGAAATACTGTAAGGCAATTATTAAAAAAAATATTTATAGAACATTTCTCAAAATGTAAATTAATTTGTAAAAGAAAATTAAAATTTTAATATTAGTTACTTTATTTTAAATGTTTACGTATAAATTTAATAAGTATATTATTAAACGGTAAACCTATGTTTAAAAAGTTATAAAATTTAAAAATATAAATCTCCAAACACAATTTTTTGAGTAAAAAAGGAAAGAAAAGAAAAAGAAAAATATGTCCACGGAATAAAAAAAAGGAATCATACTTCAAGATATATTTTGCATAGAGAGCTTAAAAATATTAAAATTTCAATATATTATTTTTTTTTATTAATTGTTGAAAACATTTTTAATGGCAAAACTTAAAACCACTACTTTATTTCTATTTTTTACAGAATTTTTATAATTTTTTTTAAATTTAAGTTTACTGGACGTAATGTTAATTGATATTTCGATACTGAACGAAAATCATACTTGAAGGCAACGGGATATTTAAAAGTTTTTAAGTGTGAAATAAAACGAATTAAAAATGCCCACAGAGAAATAATTGACCTACGTTTCAACGAAAAAAAGAATATGAATTAAAAGTTGATTTTATGGAAAAGAAAACTAAATAATAATAATAATAATAATAATAAAAATAATCGTTAATTAGTTAATTAAATTTAAAACATTATTAAAAAAATTTTGCGACACACGTACGAGGGGAATTAGAATCAAAATTGAATGAAAACGGAATCATTAATGTGTTAATTAAATTTAATAACTAATTTCCAATTTTTTGCGCACTTTCATTAATTTAAATTATTATTAAACCTTCCAGCTTAATTTTTTATTTGTTACTGTATCAACAAATTGCTACTGTTAGAACAAAACTCAAGTGTATAAAGACCAGGGATATTGAAATTGAGCAAGATTTCCCGAATAAATAAAATGGAAAATTCCTTGAAAAATCCCTTTTCTTGTAGAATAATTTTACTTTAATGAATAATCCTTAATTATTTTAAGTTAGCTTTAATCCGGTTAATTAAAAAAATATATATTTTCTCTGGTTTTTAAGATTTCGTTTGTAATTCATTGACTAAAAACCATTCACATGTTGACTGCCCCCCCCCCCCCACCCCCAACTTTTTTAAAATTCCAGATCAGTCTTTTTTTTTTTCAAAATCTGCGTACTCAAGACAAGAAAAAAAAATCAGAATTATATAAACTCTCATTTTAAAGAGCACAATACAAAAGAGAGGAAAAAATGTTTCCTTATATAGAAAAACTTTTAAACTTTAAAATTAATTCTGACTATATAAACGAAAGCATAAATTTGTAAATTTATGTAAGATTAAAAAAAAAGTTAAAAGATCATTGATTTAAAAAAATTCCGCGGTTTTCTTCGAACCTTTCTCAAACACGGGTTAAATTCCCTTAGAAAGAAGAAAGAACGCCGTCCCTACAGAGGACGAAACCGAATCTTGTCTTATATCCTCCGCGCAGATAATTGGCTGTAAGAAACACAAACCAACCAACCGATCGATCATAAGGAATGACACTCTATCGAGGTTTCAAATATGCAAATGACACAAATTGTTTAAAACATGTCTGTGCAAAAATTATATTAAAAAAAAACATATAAACAAAAAAACATGCAAAAACTATATAAAAAAAAAACATGTTTGTGAAGAAGATAAAGCAAGGTGATCCAGTATGGAGTGGTGCATAAAAGTGAAATTGCTCTATTGAAGCAAAAGCTGATAATGCTTTAACAAATAATTTTGGAGATTTACGAGGTACAGTGTAGGTAGATTTTTTTCGCGAACGTTGTACATCTAATGAAGTAAAGTATTGTGAATTTTTAGGGAAGATTATAGGAACACATCATTACTAAAAACGTTCCATTGCCATTCCAATGTTAACTTTCACAAGGACAATGCAAGATCTCACACAGCTAGTGTGACAAAACAAAAATTAGGAAAACTTCACTCGATATACTCCTTATAGTCCACACTTATCATCTTCGAACTAGAATTTATTTATATCCCCCTTAACGAAACGTTATAAGGAGAAAGATTCCCATCAGATGAAGTAAAAAAAAATTGTGCAATTTGCTTCGTACACGTCTTAGTTCTTTTTATTATAAAAGAATAAGAAAACTCTGAATCACATGCAAAAATATTTTTACAACAAAGTTATCTAAAAAAGTAGCATTGGTATAATTTTGATAAACTAGCTGACCTGCCCGGCGTTACCCGGGCAGACTGTCATTGAAAACTGTAACAGTGGAGTGTACTTCATTAAAAAAAGACTGAATAATATTTATTTATACTAGAAGCTTGTAAAAAAACTAAATAAGAGTTAAAATTTCAAAAGTATAACAGTTACGTTTAAAAAATGAAACGGTCAGGGAAAATTATTGCACTTACTTTTCCCTTTTTACTAAAAATCCCGTTTTAATTTTATATTGCAAATTGTATTTTTTAAATTATAAATATCAAATGCTTACAAAATCAATATTTCAAATGAAAATGTATAAAAATATAACTATTTAATTGTTAATGATGATAAATTATAATTACAATTTATTTTCGAGTTTATTCCTGTAGCTGGCAGCACCAACCAATGAGATGCGTTTCATTCGGGCGTTGCCATTAAACAATTAACAAACAATCGCGATTTCTGTGTACGATAGCGTAATATATATATATATATATATATATATATATAGATAATATTTCAAAAATCATGTATTAAAAAAGTCTCATTTATATTCATTTCACCCTCGTGTAAAATTCTTAAAATGGTTGAGTAACAAGTCTAGACCTACTGTCACATAAATAAATATAGATAGGCTCAAGCTTAAGAAGATCACTGAAAGAAATTGTAAGATGTTTATTTTTTTAAATATTTAACAACCTTTTGATTCAAATTAGAAACCAGTTGATAAATTAGGTAGAAAAATATAAGAAAGTAATTGAATCGTTTGTACATTTTCTTAAGAGAGGACTTAGGCAAGACTAATAACAGGCTTTATAAGCTATTAAGATATCAGGAAGACGTTAAGACTATCATGCATTAAACATTATTCTTCCGCTAAAGACGTCGTCTCTACATAATTTCTCGGAAAAGAGAAATTCTCCATGAAATGATTCTTTACATAATTTTTGAATACGTTCACATTTACAGTATTAATAACAGGATTCTGTGAATAAATTTCAAAATAGTAAATAATGAATAATGTGATTTATAAGTTTGTTCTTGGGTTAATATTTTTGTGCATTAGATGTTCATTATTATTTTTAAAAGCATATTTAACCCTATCATGCGCGATTACTTTTTTAAGGAAAAAAAAGTATATTTTGAACTTACAATAGATTTCGAATTGATTACTAAGAATATGTCTAAAAATCTCTTGTTCCTTTCAACATTGGGATGCGAACCTCGAATGAGATTACATGCCATTACAACTGTTTTTCTGTGATTAAATAGTTTTTGTGGTAATTTCAAATTTGGATACATTAATAAAAATTAAAAATTGAAAACAAAACATTTTTGTTATATTTTACTTATATTTTTCTTACTTGAAATGATTTGAGAACTCTTTTCATATGCAGAACTAGAAAAGAAGAATTGCGAAATGCGATTTTTTTTTCAACTTAATATTAAAAAAGAAAATCACTCTACTATCTACTAATGTATTTCATGTTAGATTTATATACACACAATAGATTTTAGATTTACATACAATAAATAAATAAAAACAGAATATTTACAGATTGGTATTGCGTTGCACTACAACCTCATACTGAATGTATGTGTAAATACCAATTAATATATGACGATTACTAATCCGAAATAAAATTAATTTTTCTTTTCTACCGTTTAAATTATTAAAAATATAACTTGAATAATGCGAATGTAACCACCTAGACCCAATAATTGATCTGGCTGCACCAGTAATTGTGTACTTCTTTTTTTTTTTAAATCATTTAAAAAATAATTAATTCATAAATTAATGAAGATTGAAAAGTGCCCATTTCAATATTTGAATGCCAATACAGAATGTTCAGTAAAGTCCCAGACTAAATTAAACTGAACATGATATAAAAAATTATGAACACACTATAAGTTTTTTCCTAAAATACCTAATAGTGTGAATTTTTAAACATGTGTGAAAAGCTTTTTAATTAATACATTTAAATATGTAATAACAGCTTTAGTTGCAACTATAAGTTGTTAATGTATTTCATTGCTTGTTATATACATCTTCTAACAGCCAAAAATTCGTATATCCGCGTATTATTTTTTGTTTCTTCCTGTTTTGTGGTTTATTTCTGGTTCCTGGTCAATTCGCACTCAAACTATTTAACGTACAATTTGAGTTTTTACAAAAAATAAAAAAAACTTTATTTTAACTGACGCTTTACTACTGTTGCATCTACAGTACTGCAGTTGTATACATTTTTTGTGAAATTCTCGAAAGATTGTATTAGGATGATGTTTTTGAAGAGAAAATATGTTGCATAATAACACGTTATTGGCATCATACCTTTACCTTTACATGAATTATAAATTGTGTGCCATCCAGAAAAAAAATGACGTATGGAAGAGAAAATCCTAATACATAGTTATTTGTATGCTGGATAATTCATTAAAACTTGTAGAAATTATATAATTTTAGTTTTTAGTTTAATACAAAACTAAACTTTTTCTTAAAAATGATAATCTATGATGCAAAAACAATTATAGTTTTAAATTGGACAAAGAAATTTCTGTCAAAACATTTTTCATATGTAATCTCAGACAAAAGGAATCCATATACTTAAAGCTAACCTGCTTTTTAGTTTTTCGTGCAAAAATGCTATTTATACGCATGCGCGAGCATTCAGCTAATCAGCTAGAGGCTTTTACTATCTTCAGACGCGATGTTCCAGCCAATGAGGTGAAGGCTTTTTCCTCTCTCTAGAAGCGTATGTGTTCCATTTGGTTGTTCGGTTGTTGAAACTTTAGATTTCTTTTATTAAGGTATTTTTTCATTTTACCGTATTTATTTTCTTTTTAAGTCGTATGTATTTTACTACTTTGAATTTTTTATAACTAACCCTTTTTTTGAGAGAGAGAGAGATTTCGTGGCACGAAATTCCGCGAATCGTTTCCGATGTAAACAAACTAATTTTAAACTTTTAATATGTAATTCTGTGTGATATGATTAAATTCAGGTTTTCTCAGCGACGATCACAGTATTTTTACCAAATAATTTTTGTATTAATCAAGCTTTTTTGTTTATTAAGCATAGCTAAACACGAAAGAAAACTTTGTTGTTTTAAGATTTTGATGTGAATTATTTGCGTACATTTATAAGACGAGTTTCAATGAATAATTCAAGAAAAAAAAATCTCATCATTATACATATTTAGTTATGCATTATTAATTATTTACTTGGCCTTTACTTTTAATATTTCAAACTTACAGCTGAATGTAACTATTAAAACATTTGAAATACTGTATTCGTAAAATGAAATTAGTTTAAACACTCGACAATTACTTTTAGTTATGCATTATTAATTATTTACTTGGCCTTTACTTTTAATATTTCAAGCTTACAGTTGAATGTAACTATTAAAACATTTGAAATACTGTATTCGTAAAATGAAATTTCAGCTTAAACACTCGACAATTACTTTTAGTTATGCATTATTAATTATTTACTTGGCCTTTACTTTTAATATTTCAAACTTACAGCTAAATGTAATTATTAAAACATTTGAAATACTGTATTCGTAAAATAAAATTTCAGCTTAAACACTCGACAATTACTTTTAGGTTAAATTCAGGTTTTCTCAGTGACGATCACAGTATTTTTACCAAATAATTAAAAGTACTACATGCATGCATCTATCTATCTATATTAGAAATTGTGCAGGTTTCTGGTCACTGTTTTGTTTACATATTTTAAACAAAAATTTCAATTTAATAATGCACTGAAAATTATAATGAATGCTTACAATTAAACACAACAACACAAAACAAAAAATTTCACAAAAACACATTATTTCCCCGATATTTTCCCACAACTAATCAATAAATTTCATGATATTTTATTGCGATTTTAAACCATGAACTTTAGTACTTTTCTGTTATATGGACACTATGCCAAAATGTATGTATGTATGTAAATGTATGTATGTATGTTTGGCGACAATGGTGTACGTATAACGGAAAAGTTCCTGAATTATTATTTATATATATATATATATAAAATATAAGCATAATTGGCGACACAGCAAGTTTTCTGGATTTCTCCCTGTCTCTCTAACCACATTGTTAACAAAACAAAAAATTCACGAAAAACACATTATTTCCCCGATATTTTCCCACAACTAATCAATAAATTTCATGATATTTTATTGTGATTTTAAACCATG
The DNA here is from genome assembly GCA_963931845.1 of Maratus michaelseni. Lineage (NCBI taxonomy): Eukaryota > Metazoa > Arthropoda > Arachnida > Araneae > Salticidae > Maratus > Maratus michaelseni. The sequence continues at coordinate 176,616,998 of OZ007592.1, read as the reverse complement.
AACTTTAGTACTTTTCTGTTATACGGATACTATGCCAAAATGTATGTATGTATGTATGTTTGGCGACAATGGTGTCCGTATAACGGAAAAGTGCCTGAATTATTATTTTTTTATATATATATATATAATATAAACATAATTGGCGACACAGCAAGTTTTCTGGATGTGAAAGGCGGAGATGAATTTCATTCATTCAATAACTGTTTTAAAAGTTTCAAGTTTGGATTGAGTGCACCTGAACAAAAAACCGATACCTATTTCTATGTTCATGATTGAGTTATTTGGATATCTTTTCGTATAACACAGAAAATCATTTCTCCCGCTTTCGTAATACAGATAAATTCTGGTGTATTTTTTTTCTTCTTTTTATATCATAAGTACTTTTCTACTTTAAATTTTTTAATTGTCGAGTTTCTACGCTGAAATTTCATTTTTCGAATGCAGTATTTCAAATGTTTTAAAATTACATTCAGCTGTAAGTTTGAAATATTTAAAATATTAAAAGTAAAGGTCAAGTAAATAATTAATAATGCATAACTAAATATGTATAATGATCAGAATGACATATTAAAATGTGTACAGAATGACATGAAAATTTTAAAAAACTGAAATTTTGCACTTGCAACTTAATTGTAAATTTCATTGTTTACATTGGAAACGATTTGTGGATTTTAAGAATTTGCTGAACTTCGTGTCACCAAATTACTAAATCTCTCTCTCTCACTCTCCAAAAAAAAAAAGGGTTAGTTTAAAAAAATTCAAAGTAGCAAAATACATACAACACAAAATGAAAATAAATACGGTAAAATGAAAAAATTACTTTAATAATAGAAATCCACAAATTTTCAACAACGACATCAAACGAACGTATCTCATCTTTCGTTTGTGATAAGGAACGCTCTTTTGGCCCCCTCCACTCATTGGCTGAATTGTAAAGGGCAAAATTGGGGGACAAAATGACTACAGCATTTCTGAGAAAAGAAAAAATCAGAAAATTCACAGAAAATAATTATTTTTGTTGCAAGTTGGGTTAACTGTCTTTATGGTTCGAGTCGATTTCAGACTGAGTGTAGATTTCTGCAAGTTGGATTTGGGTTAACCCGATTTTTCAAAAGTTAGTTCAAGTTCAGTATATTATTTCAGATTAAAACTATACCTATCAGGGCTTGAATTTCAGGGCGGGATTCGCGCGGAAAATTTTGAAATCCCGCCCAAAAAAGATCATGAGCGGGAGCCTCCCGCCCAAAAAATTTCAGCATTTTTGGAGAAATTTGCATTATTTAATTTACCTGCAACCGAACGATAAATTTCGTGATTTTTTTTCCCCGCAACCGATTGACGGACTTTGTGTTTTTTCCGCGACTGATCGACGAACTTTGTGGTTTTTTCCGTGACAGATCAACGAACTTTGAGTTTTTTCTGCGACAGATCGACGAACATTGCGTTTCTTAAGCAACTGATCGACGAACCTTGCGTTTTTTGGGGACATATCGACGAACTTTGCGTTTATTCCGCAATCGATCAACGAAATTTTTCTTTCTTCCCTGACTGATCGACGAACTTTGCATTTATTCCGCAATCGATCGACGAAATTTGCTTTTTTCCGCAACTGATCGACGAACTTTGCGTTTTTTCTGCGACAGATAGACGAACATTGCGTTTTTTAAGCGACTGATCGACAAACATTGCGTTTTTTAAGCGACTGATCGACGAACCTTGCGTTTATTCTGCAATCGATTGACGAAATTTGCTTTTTTCCCACGACTGATCAACGAACTTTGCGTTTTTTGTGACAGATCGACGAACTTAGCGTTTTTTCCGCGACAGATTGATGAACTTTGCGTCTTTTCCACGATCGATCGGTGAATCTCAATCAAGTAAAATCTAAAGTCAGAAATTTATTTAACAACCTAAATGTTAAGGGTCCCTAACACATTTAATGGAACTTGAAAAATACACTGCATGTATAAAACTTAACTTTCTTCCCTTTTTCATAATAAAAATAAACATTTTACATAATCATTCTCAGTTGACTTAATTTTTTCAATGGTATTTTGTCATGTCTGCATTAATGTAATTCTTTAAATAGCACGTAAAAGAATAGTGGGGTTTAAAGATTTTTTTTCTCCCTCCCAAACATTACAATTCCCCTCCATTTAAAAATGTTGGTAGGGAGACTCCCGTCTTTGGAAAAATTGAATTTCAAGCCCTGCCTATAATATGTTTGTGTGTATTGAGGTTTGTATAGATGTTTGTGTGTGTGCTGTTTTTAATACAGACAGTTTCATTTTTCACACGAACCTTTCAAAAAATTCACATTCTTTGCGCAATCCTTTAACAAAATTCGCATTTTTTTTCATGATTCTTTAATGAAATTCGCATTTTTTTCTGTATCTTTTTTTTGTCGAGATTCATAATTTTTTCAGCTATCCTATGACGTAATTCGTGCTTTTTTTTCAGCGATAATTTGACGAAATTTGTGTTTTTTCTGCGATTTTTTTTTCACGAAATTTGCGTTATTTTCCACGATTCTTTTATGAAATTTGCGTTTTTCTGTGATCCTTAGACGAAATTTTCTTTTTTCGCAATGCTTTGATAATAATCACATTTTCTCTGCTGCCTTTTGATAAGATTCATGAATTTTCAGCAATCCTTCGATGAAATTCGCGTTTTTTCAGCAATCTTTGAAGAAATTCGCATTTTTCTCGCGATACTTTAACGAAATGTGCGTTTTCCAGCGATTTTTTGATAAAATACAGTTTATTTCGCAATTTTTAGACGAAGTTTGGCAAGAAAATGCTATCTTTGGGTGAAATTTCCTGTTTTGCGATTCTTTGACAAAATTTGCTCATCTTTTGTGTAAATCGCGTTTTTCTGTGGCCTTTTAACAAAATTCACGTTTTACATGATCCTTTGATGAAATTAGTGTTTTTTCCCGTGATCATTTGACGAAATCTAGGATTTTTTTCCTGCGAAGATTGATTATATGTTTTTAGTCTGCAGGTGCCCTAAAAAGTTTGTGACGCCTGTCGCTGCATTGCACGCATTCTGCCACGGTGTATCAAAGAAACAAAATTCATCCTAAAGAAGTATTGTTTCGTTTCTGGAAATGAACAACCGTCAACTCATTGGCTGAATTATAAAGGGTGAAATGTGTAGGCACTGAGTATCATCTATACTATTAATGTCGGCAAACGTCTGTCTGTGTGTGTGTTGTTGTGTCTGGCGTCTGTAAGCACAAAACTCTGCATGCAGACGACGGACATAACTGCTTTTGGTATAAAAAAATTCGTAAGTGGAGTTTTTAAAATTCACAACATTTTGCGGGAGAAGAGGGGTGCGAACGAATTTAAAAAATGAGTCCGCATCAATAATTATGGCGGCGGGGGGGAGTATGTTTTGCCTACACGGGGCGGAGACTTTTCTTTGTTGACACCCCTCATATGATATATCGTTCTAAAGGCCTGTGACTGCCTTTTCATGTTATGCATCTGTGTGGTCCATCCCCCCCCCCCGCCAATTGGGGCACTTTTCTAAATTTTGCACATACCACTCATGTTATATATCGTTAAAAAGGTCTGTGACCGCTTAATCATATTATGCATCTCCGGTGTCCATCCCCCCACTTTGCCCCCCCCCGCAAGGGGGCACTTTTGTAAATTTTGCACAATCCCTTCATGTTACGTATTGTTGGAAAGGTCTTTGAATGCTTATTCATGTTATGCATCTCCGGGGTCCATCCCGCCACTTCCCCCCCCTTAAGGGGGGCAATTTTCTAAATTTTGTTGACACCCCTCATGTCATATATTGTTGGAAAGGTCTGTGACCGCTTAATGATATTATACATCTCCAATGTCCATCTCCCCACTTTGCCCCCCCCTCCCCCAAGGGGGTACTTTTCTAAATTTTGCAGACAACCCTCATGTCAGATATCGTTGGAAAGGTCTGTGACTGCTTAATCATATTTATATCTCCAATGTCCATTTCCCCACTTTGCCCCCCCCCTCCCCCAAGGGGGTACTTTTCTAAATTTTGCAGACAACCCTCATGTCATATATCGTTGGAAAGGTCTGTGACTGCTTAATCATATGCATATCTCTGATGTCCATCTCCCCGCTTTGCCCCCCCCCAAAGAGGTACTTTTCTAAATTTTGCACACAACCCTCATGTTATATATCGTTGGAAATGTCTGTGACCACTTAATCATATTATGCATCTTCCGTGTCCATCCCCTACTTTACCCCCCCCCCCCCAAGGGGGTACTTTTTAAAATTTTGCACACACCCCTCATGTTACATATCGTTTGTAAGGTCTTTGACTGCTTATTCATGTTATGCATCTCCTTGGTCCATCCCGCCATTTCCCCCTCCCCAAGGGGGCACTTACCATTTACTTGCACAACAGCGCTAAATATGTCAGATGAAAGAAATTCCGCGAGTACGTGTGCCAGTGAAACTTAGCCAATTGCTGTTCTTCAACCTAGCTTTAATTCAAAGTGGGTTTTTTATTTATTTGAATTATTCTGCAAAAGTTTCAAACATTTTAAAGCAGCTATGAATTTTATTTTTATGGTACTATCAAGTTTTTTGCCGTCAAATTTTGACAGGTTCCATCTAGTCATAACAAAAATGAAATATATGAAAAACATAAATATTATAAAATTAATATTCGAAAAACATATGTATTGTACCAATAAAATTTTAACAAAAATCGATTTCTATATGCTTCAAGTATACGAATCTAAGAAAATTTCAGTTCACTCTGCCATGTAGTTTTAGGTAGCTTTCAATACAAAAAAGTATAAAGAACCTATTGCAGCCGTTCGGAGGAAAGCAGTTCCGGAAAATTTTGATATATTTTCACTGATCATGACCCCCAGACCCCAAAACCACCCTCCGTTCAAATGCTGATTTATATATATAGATATATCCATATATATATATATATATATATATATATCATATATTCTAATACGAGCAAATCTTGTGGGTGGTTATATATATATATATATATATATATATATATATGCAAAAATTATCTTAAAAACGGCTCTAACGATTTTGACGAAATTTCGTATCCTACTGTTTTGGGGCACCAGAAAACCATTGGGCTAGGTCACATGTTCGAGAAAATTCAATTAGTGGGTCATTTTGGGTCATTTTGGGTCATGGGTCAAGCTAATTGTATCTAAAAACGGTCCAAACGATTTTGACGAAATTTTGTATCCGAACATTTTCGGGCATGAGAAGTCAATTGGGCTGGGTCATATGTTCGAGAACTTTCGATTAGTGGGTCATTTTTGGGTCAACGCGGGTCAAATTAATTTTATCTAAAAAACGGCTCTAACGATTTTGATTAAATTTGGGGTCCTACGAGTTTCGAGCACGATAAAAGCATTGGGCTAGGTCGCATGTCCGAGAAAATTCGATTAGTGGGTCATTTCTGGGTCATTGTGGATCAAGATCTAAAAAGCGGCTCAATTTACACTAAATTTTGCATCCAATGGTTTCCGGGCACGAGAAGACTGTTGGGCTAGGTCACATGTTCGAGAAAATTCAATTAGTGGGTCATTTTGGGTCATTTTGGGTCATGGTCAAGCTAATTGTATCTAAAAAACGGTCCAAACGATTTTGACGAAATTTTGTATCCGACTATTTTCGGGCACGAGAAGACTATTGGGCTGGGTCACATGTTCGAGAACTTTCGATTAGGGGGTCATTTTTGGGTCAAAGCGGGTCAAATTAATTTTATCTAAAAAACGGCTGTAACGATTTTGATTAAATTTTGTATTTTACGAGTTTCGGGCACGCGAAAATCATTAGACTAGGTCACATGTTCGAGAAAATTCGATTAGTGGGTCATTTCTGGGTCATTGTGGGTCAGTATCTAAAAAGCGGCTCAATTTACACTAAATTTTGCATCTTATGGTTTTCCGGCACGAGAAGACTGTTGGGCTAAGTCACATGTTCGAGAAAATTCAATTAGTGGGTCATTTTGGTCATGGGTCATGATATTTGAACTCAAATTTAATTTTGACCGAGCATAGCTCGGTCTTCCCTGCTCGTATATATATATATATAACCTATGTCATACGATAACGCTCGTATTTATAAATCAATTTTGATGAAATTAATTGTGTGTATTAAGCTAACCAATGTGCATTTTTTGGTTTACCTCTATCTTAAAAAATGGCTGAGATAGAGCAGTTTGAAATTCTAGGGTGGCTGACATTTTGAAACAAAACAGCACATTAACGCGATTACTCGCAAATTATTTTCTTTCATTGTTATAATAATTTTCCCAATCATACGCATAAAACTATATATTCATATCCGTTAGCGCCAAAATTGGCGACATTTGGCGAAATATCGCCAAATTTGGCGACCAAAATAAGTCTTCATAAATGAAGCCAATTTGGCTATTGCTCAATAATTTGGCGAATTTCTTATTCAAATTCAGTATTAACGAATCTTTTGTAAACGTTTCTTTGCATTTTAACTTGCTGTTTTCGTGTAACATTAGCTAAAATTTTAAAACGAAGATATAGGAAAGCTACCTTTTCCTCCCGGTACAGGCCGGAAGGACTTTTTGAATTATGCTTAAGAAATTCCACGCACTGCAATTTGTTTTGCATCTGTTAAAAACGAATTTAATATTAGGAGCTCAAAACTTTACATCTACATAATTCTTATAATGGTGGATAAATATCTGAAGCAAAATTTATGTACTACGTTATATTAAATATCTAGCAGACTTATTATTTTTACAATAATCGTTAAACTGTTTGTCTGTGTGCTTTGGGATAACTTTGAACTTAATTACACGCATATCTGAAGCAGAACCCATGAAACCGAGTTCAGTGTAATTTACATAAATGTCTATTGTAATTATTGATCATTTCGGAAACAGTTATTCTGAACGATTGTGAAATTTATGTATTAAATAATGGCGATTATTGAATTACTATTAATTTCACCATATATTTTCAGATCATGCACTTATATTTTTGCCGTTCTAACGAAATTTTATCTATTTCTTATAGCTTTATTTTATAAGATTTCTATCTATCTATTTTTTCTAAACAATAGTTATATTTTATGAATAATATTTTGAAATATGACATTTTAAATTATGCGAAATGAAATTTTATATTCTGCAGAACATAAAGATAAAATGCATTTATAATTTTTAGACAAAGTTTTCCCGCTTGTCACCATGGTTCCTTAAAAGAAGTATTTTTCTTCTAAACAGTCAAAACATATACAGCAATATAATATTGAAATGTTTACCTTAATATAAAATTAAGATATTTTCGATAATATAAAATTCATATAATTAAAAAATACTTTCTTAAAATGTCTCGATTCATAAATTCATAATTGTTTATACAAAATTACTCTTACTTTAACACTTTATCCAAACACATTCCAATGGATCAATAAAATTTATTTTCAAAAAGATTATAGTATTCTTTAAAATGTCTCTTTTTCATTTCTTTGTCGTTTATCATTTTTCATTGTAACTTATTATAATATAAAGAAAGTAAAAATAAATATACAAATTATTGCATTTAAATAATTCTTCTTCTTATTAGAACAATATAATATGATTTTTATTATTTTTCACAAACTTTTCAAGGAACAGAAAAAATTTAATGAATTCAAAAGAAAAGGCAAAGTTCAGTGTAAAATATAAACTCTTTTTTTTTTCATCTACTTGCCTTCCATTTGACCGTTGTAACAAAAACATGATAAATGAACATTGCTCCTTAAAGATGTTTCATTTGATATTGTGTTTTGGTCAAGAGTTGTGCAGTGTTTGAGTGAGATATTGCTTTTTCTTCGACTAACGAACTATTAAAAGCATTGGTGAAAAGTGAAAAAAAAAATTCTAATTTCGTTGAATTTAGGAAATACGTATTATAAAAATCATGGTTTGCCTTCCTGCAAAAATTGCATTTTTTCTTTTTCTGTGCTCAAAAAATGAGATAGAAAGAACAGGTAATTTCAATAAAAGAATAGCGTAACTTATTTTTTAAATAAAATAAGTTATAGTATTAGGTTTTTATATACAGGGTGGTTATAATATAGGAATCTCTATTTGGAGCTGTCTGTAGCTTGAAGGAATAACCGGAACGAAACCAAAATATGTACACTGACTATTCGAGAAGGGGGAAGAAGGATGGAATAATAAAAATATTATTGCAATAACCACCGATAGATTGCGTTACTGAAAGTGAAATGTGATATGTTTTTTTTTTTTTTTATACCGCTAACCAGGCCCCTACCTGCCCGGCATGAATGCCTAGCTTAACGGGTTAGTACCTGGGTGCGGGGCGGAAATCGCCTGATCACAGCATGGCTGTGATCCACCTGACTATTGATTTGTTCACATCGCTGCTGTGCTTGCTCTCTTGTGATTTGCTACCGCTATCTTTGTTTGCCGGTTCAAGGTTTCTGTTTAACTTTGTTGAATTGACAGATTTAATAGGTCTCGTAATTTAGAACCTTGATCAGGTGACGAGACCCTCACCTGACTAGGCACCCCCAGAGGTATTATTCACAGGTAACTTGGAGGGCTTTGCACCCACGACGGATTTTACATGCACCAGGTGCCATTAGCGTACATAGATTTACATATTTACCATGTCTGTTGGCTTGTCACGTTCATGGTGGGTTGTCGCTGTAGTGTTTATCGCCTCTTTTATGGGCTGATTTCCCTTCTTGTTGTATTTGTCTCTGTCAAGGCTTTTTGGCGTTTTTATAGGCTTGCCCCTGTTGTGGGTTGTTTTTTGTCTATCATTCATTGGTTTTTTGTCTCTTTCTTGATATATTTTTACCTCTAGCTTGTGCTAGAGCTGGTTTTCCCATTTTGAATCTTGGTCTTCTTTCGAGAGTTTCACTGGTTATTATGTCACTATCGTGGGTTTTGTCACGTTGTAACATTTGTTACTGGTGGTTGTCACATTGTAACTTTTGTTACTGGTGGTTGTCACATTGTAACTTTTATTACTGGTGGTTGTCACATTGTAACTTTTGTTACTGGTGGTTGTCACATTGTAACTTTTGTTACTGGTGGTTGTCAGATTGTAACTTTTGTTACTGGTGGTTGTCACATTGTAACTTTTGTTACTGGTGGTTGTCACATTGTAACTTCTGTTACTGGTGGTTGTCACATTTCTGGATGTTGCACACTCATTTTTGTTGTCTTTGTCACTTTATCTCACCCAAGCATTGGGGATTTTGATTTTTTTTTCCCTTCGTGAATACGCTTTTTGCGATCAGTCCATTGAATCCTAATGGCTGTTATCACTGCTTTTGAATTTTGTGCAACTTGTTGATTTGTTGTTTGAGAAACTTGTCGCACTAATGGAGCGGGGCTTGTTCCGTGGCCGTTAGTCCGTCATGTATCTATGAGGCTGTATTCACTTGATTTGACACTGTTTTTTTCCCCATTAACTTTCTTTGGCAGGTGTGCTTTGTGCATTCACCATTTAATTATTTTGTTCACTTTTTGTTGGCTATTTGCCTTCATCAGTTGGTGAAATTCAGTCCGTCACAGATGACTTCCACTTCTCACTAGTGCTGAAAAAAATCGATTTTTTTTTTGGCGTAGCAAAGAGGTTCCATTGCTACTTTTTTTTTTTTTTTTTTTTTTTAATTTTTAAAGATATATTAGAAAATATACTTACCAAATGGATGGCTTTTGAGAGTGGATATGCTTTTGAGGAATCTCGCTGCTGGGAAGGTGTATTTATTGTGATATGAGATCGATGTTTTCTACTAACCATCTCATCACTGCTCTTCCTTTTGTTTGTACTTGTTTGTTGTTCGCTAACTGGTTGTGCCATATTTTTTCGTTGTTCGGTGTGATGTGGATCAGATGTAGTGTTTGGGTTAGTGGGCAGTCTGTTAGATAGTGTTTGGGGGTTCCCAACTCCCCGCATGAGCAGTTTGGTGCGTCTTTGCGCTTAAACCTGTGTAAGTAGTCCGGGAATGCTCCGTGACCCGTGTAAATTTGACTTAGTAGATTGCAGCTGATGATTCTGCGAGAATCTACTTTTGGGAAGTATTCATATGTCTTCCTGCCCGTTTCCCCATAATCCCACTCGAACTGCCATTGTTTGATAGTGAGTTCTTTTAGTTTTCTTTTTAAGTTTGATATCGGTCTTTCTAGATGGTATGGTATTTCTTTACTTTGGTTTTCTGCAGCCTTTTTTGCTAATTCGTCGGCATCCTCGTTTCCTTGGATACCCACATGTGCTTTGACCCAGCTAATTTTGAATTTATTGTTTGAGTCTTTTACTGTTTTTTGTATTGTATCGATTAATTTTACTACATTGAAGGGTTTACTGAGTGATTGGATGGCTGACATGCAGTCCGAGCGAATGCTGTATTCCTTCCCTGTGCTATTTCCCCATTCTGCTGCTTTTAGTATAGCCAGTAGTTCGGCTTGGAAAACACTGTTGTACTTCCTTAATGGAGCTGAGAACAAGGAATGAACCCCTTCGCGACGAGCGTTCTTTACAGAATTTTTAATCTTTTACCACCGGTTTTTCAAAACAGAAATTTGCGTCAAATTGAATCGCAGAAATGCTATGATTAAATAAGGTAAATCTTACAATAAAATTTAACTGGTGGGAATAATGAAGGATTCTGAGCATCCTATGCGTCACGTATACGTGTCGTTCGTCCCCAACGGGTTAAGTCGCCAAACCGGATGGCACACCTAATTTATTGGAAAATGTCACAGTGAATGTGGTTACGCTTTCGCATGAGGGTGCCGATTATGTTCAGGTTCCACATAGCCATTGTGCTGGAGGACACAATCCAGGCAGTGCACAGCATGCTCAACTGCTGAATGTAACGCATCAGGATTTATGTTTCGAACATGATGTGATATGCGGTAAAGTCATTGACGTTTGTGACACTTCCACGGTACACAATATTACACATTACATTTCACACTCAAAATGGCCATCTGTCGGTGATTATTGCAATTATTTTTTTTATTGTTCTATTCTTTTTCCTCTTTCTCCAATAGTAAGTGTACTGATTTTGCTTTCATTCCGGTTATTCCTTCAAGCTACAGACAGCTGCAAATAGAAATACTTATATTATAATCACCCGGTATAAAGAGAAATAGTTTCGTTACTAATTACTTTTATTCTGCGTTTTCCTCTAAAAATTTTGATAATCTTCTATCAATAAAGTTATATTAAAAAATACAGCAAAATAAAATGTTTTTGTAAGTGACATGGAAAGAGATTTTTCTTTCTCTTTCAATGGTATCTTAAAACATTTCGTAGAAATTATCTTGAAAAATATGTATTAAAATCAAGATTTCTTCCATGCTTATGCATATCATAGGACGTAATTGTACTTCTCTATTTCTCTTTATAAATATGGCCTAATACCAAAGTATTATATGAAATATGTATCTTTAATTTTAAATTGCTAATTTCATATAAAGATGTAAGTAAAAATAAAATTTATATTTTAAAAGTGCCGTTAAGAAGAATCACTTTTATGTTGCAAACTATGATCCAGGTATATCAATTTAATAATAAATTCGTATTCCTTTTTAGCCTACTGTAAAATTTGTTTTATTTACATTAAAAATACTGTTAAAAAAGACTATACCCGAATCGTAATGTGTAAGATTTTCTGAAAAATATTTTTTGTGACAGAGGCAAAAAATATTTTAACCTATAATGTTTTAATTCACCATTAAGTAAGAATTTTAATTCGAATAAATATTTATTTACATTTTCCTTCCATTTACTTTCTTTAAAAATATTTATTTAATGCATGATTCAGCCTGAAATAAAAATCAAATAAATGCGCATTTTGTTGAATAAAGATCCCTTTCGTATCTTTTGCTTAAATAATATGCACATTTGCATTTTACTTTCATATTTCTTAAGAGAAAATAACCATTAAACTTCGCGAAGAATTCTAATTGAATATAAATATAAGTTAAGTTTGATAAATTATTCATACTTGGAACTATCCATGAAGAATTTAGAGGAAAATGACAAGATATTACTAAAAAATTTGTTTATCCTACATTAATTGAAATGGTTTAGGAAAAAAAAGTTTGTAAATGCAATGTACAATCAAGTAAACGAAAAAAAAAAAAAGAGAGAGAGAGAGAGAGAGAGAGAGGGAGAGAGAGAGAAAAGAAAAAATCGTACTGTTTTATCAGGAAATTAAAGCAGACAGATGCGAGAGGTACTATTTGACTGGTAATTGAGGTGTTCGGGGAAAGAAAGTGCCAAGCCTCATTTTTGGTGAAATAAATCTAACACTGTAATCTATTGCTTAATATTGTAAATTATAATATCCTACGTATAATTTGTTTCTAATGTTACTTGGTGGCAGCATATGTCCCAGGTTTCGTTTTTGCCTCAGTCGTTTATGCCCCCAATGAAGATAGATAATTTACAAAGAACGTAATAGTAATATTATTAAAGTGATGCCATGTTCTTACTCAGAATATCTCAAATGTTACTAAGACATTGGCAAAAAAAATTATGTTATATGTCTTGATTTGAATATTTGATCAAATTTTCAAATTGAAATATCTCAGAAGTTTACAAATGTGGCTTAGCACTCTCTTGCCCCGACCCCCTCAATTGTCTTCTTTACGAATATTTATGTAGTGTCTGAAATCGGGTCATCTAAATATTAAATATTCAATCAACTTTCATTTTTAAAATGTTAACACTTACGTTTGACATAATATTTGAGTTGCTCGGATCAAATGATTCCAGCGAAAATTAAAATTGATATACTTTTTAAAAAAAGGTTAGTTTTTAAAATAAAATATGCTAGGCACCTATCAGACATTTTAGAAAATAAAATTAAAATTTCTACAGTTTTTACTTTATTTCTAATATTTTATTTTTTGTGGATCTTTTAATAACAGAAGACGGTTCCCTTAGACGAATTATCTTAGTAAAATTTTCTATATCTGTAAATTTAATTATAGGAGGGATCTTTGCAGGTTGTGCATTAAATTAATACGATATCTAATGAAAAACCGTGTTTATTCCGTTTTACTTTTTAGAATAACAAATTATTAAAAGCAAAATCTAATAATCTGGTAATAATAAGCATGTTGTTTGTTTTTATTTATCTGAAATCTATTTTTATGATGGCGAAAATGGTGCTATATTAAGGTAAAAAAAAAAAAAAAAAAATTGGAACATGAACCTAAAGTATTTGCGTCTCAAGTACCCTTTATATGTAGAAAATAAATTGTCTTAATTGATTAAATAAAAATGTTCTACAAATGTATCACATTATGATTTGGCTCTAAGCTATTACAAATGAATAGGTCTAGCTAAAGACAACGACGTATTTAAAACCGTTTAAATAAAATACTTTCTATGAGGTTATTTTTAGCACTTTCCAACCTAGTTGAAAAGTGCTTATGACTTCGGTTTGTCTGGCCGTATGGCCGTCTGGACGTCTGTCCGTGCTCTAACTCCCGTAAATATGCTCGGATTGCTCTGCAATTTTTATATGTTATTGTCGTTATCTATGGCACGTTCCCTATTTCAACGGAAGTGTGTAGCACTTATAGTTTTCTTACAGGGACACTCAAAAGAATTCCGTTACATTGCGGTCTATGGGGAAAAATCATTTGCGGTTTATTTTAAAAATGTTTCACTATTGTAAACGCATTGAAATTTATATAGATCACTAAGATGCATTAGAAGAAGCTTAATATGGAATAGTAGGTGTATAGCACTTAGAGTTACTTTACAGGGACAGTCAAAATAATTCCGTTACATTACGTCTATGGAGAAAAATCGTCTGCGGATTATTTAAATAATGTTCCACTATTTTAAACGCATTGAAGTTTATATATATTACTAAGGTGCATTACAAGAGGCTTACTACAGAATAGTGTGTGTATAGTAGTCATCGTTCATTTACAGGGACACACAAAAGAATTCTCTACTGTCTGTTAACAATAATTCCTGGAAGTGCGTTTTAAGTTACTGAACGCGATTTTAATCTTAACTAGCTTTTTGACTATTACGTGGTGTGTATAAATTCTGTAGATCCTATACAGGGCAGCACAAAAGTTCGCGAACACATTTCCGCTTATTGACAGAAACTCCAGAAGGAGAATTTAAACTGTGCTACGCGTTTCCTAACTAAACTAAAATTTAGCATCCTATGTATATATACAAATCTATAGATCATATAAAGGGCTACATAAAAGTATTCGTATATTTTTCCGAATATTGTATATATTGAAAATTCCTGAAATTACGTTTTTAAATATGGTATGCGTTTTCCAAATTGTTTACTTAGATGTCATCTTTCAACTTATTAAACGGTAATGATTTGTAAAATTATTTTAGAAGCGTTGGAAAGTGCTACATAATCTATGCTTGACGCATGATTTTTCGTTCTTGTTTAGATTATTTTGTCTATGTGAGGAATTTATTTAGAAAAATAATATTCATATATAAAATGTGATAGTGCACATACAATTCATTCTATTTTTATTAATTAAATGACCAGTTCAATAAAACACACATACACACGCAAGTATGTCATATATGTAATGGAATATAACAGCATGTCGCAAAATTTTATAAAATAATTTTTATTTTTACTTTTATCTATTCAGTTTATTTATACGTGAAGCCAAGAGAGTATTAAGACCGAAAACATTTTTTTTTTCAGATATTTTAAATGGATTTATTAACGTATGATAATTCCAAAATAATATTGAGCTTTTCATTAGTTTTGGAGCTTTTTAAATTCATAGATTTATAAATAGAATATTTTCAGTAAAACATGTAGGGTATGTCCGAGATAGTTGCCCTACTTAAGTTCAACTTCATTTTTCATTTTATAGTAAAATTTTTGCAGTGCACATGTAACCTATCTACTCCAAATTTCATGTTTAATTTCATAAAAAATATTACTGTAATTTAAATACCATATAAAATTGTGTAACCAAAAAACTTAATTAATGATTTCGGCCATATGTACCGGACATCAGGGTTAGACGTCCCACTTGATACGGATAAATGCCCTATTCGTAAAAAAGTAGAAAGGCTAGGAAATTGACATTTATAATTCAAAATCTGGATTTACATTTGACTTAATATCCTACTTATATCAAATTTATGAATTGTTTTTGGGGAAAAAAATGAGCTCAAAGGTTCTGTATACTAATCCTGCATTACACTCCCACATCAAAGGATATTTGCTATTCTCAATTCTTCGAATAAATTGTTTTTCAAAATTTGATGCCAATCGGATAGTTCTAACGAAGGCAAAACATGTTTAATCTAAATTAAGAGGGATATACCCCCCCCCCCCCCCCACGCACACACATTTTTTATATTCGATGTACAAACTCTAAAAAATAATTCGGGAAGCAAATTTAAAATTCACAAATTAAATGCGTTAAACTTTTATGTTTCATAATAAATGAATTCAAAATAGTTTACATATTCTACGAAAGGTTAAACGTGTGCAATTTGAATTAGGCGGGGTGGGGCAGAAAAATTGCCAACAATAAAAGAAATATTACTTAAATAAATAAATAAGTATAAAGATGGATTATACCTCTTATATGGTCCCTCGGTATATTCTTTACGAATTTTCTGTGAGAATGATATACTTAAGTGATTTTAGATTTCTATTTAATGCTTCTGAATACATTCTGATATAAAGAGAGGAAAAGTTCGGAATGTGTGAATTAAAATGTTCTAAGCACAGATATAAATGCCAAACACTCTAATATTTTTCACTTAAAAACGTAAGGTAATTGCAATCTTTTGAACCAACTTTCTGAAATGTAACAAATGAAATTTTTTTTAATCATTGCGTAAATGGTTAATTTATCATTACTAATACCGCCCCATGACTTGTTAGGTAATGAACCTCTGGAAAGGCCATGGTCAACCAAAAGAACAAATAGATTTGTTTCTCATAATCCTTAAGATTTAAAAAATATTCTTACGCATCAAAGTTATTTAATAATTATAAATAAGGGTCTTATCTCGAATAATAAATGAGGCATATATCCCCGATGCAGCTGGGACATTTATCCTTTTAATTCGGGATAGATACCCCAGCCAGTAGCTCTGGAAGTAGGAACACATATGACTGCAACATATAATTAACACATTATTCGATACTTGTTTCAAAAACATTCACTAAATATTTCATGAAAAGTTTCGAGTAAGTAACATTATAATTCATCTCCTACTTGTTTCTATCTTACAACAGCGTACAATAAAAGTCAAACTTACCTTTCTTTGATGGATAAAATATGTATTTGAAGAAATGAATTTCTGTAACTTCGTCTACTGTGCTCTTTTATAACGATTGATAGTAGATCAACGTCACTAGCACTGCAACACATTCAATAGCTGAAATATAGTAAATAGGGCAACCTACCTGATGGGGCATCTAACCTGGATGTACCCTATGTGTTTATGTCAATTTTATATCATTCAACATGGCATTCATATTGTCAAACAAATCTTTTATACCATGTGTGCATATTTCAAAACTTACGTAAGGATTGACTGAATATTATCTACGTGTTAAAATAAAACGTATAAGAAAGCTTAAGTATTTAGGAATAATGTTGATTTTTTAGTGATATTTTTTAATTTTTGAAGACAAAAAAAATTTATTAGTAGATATATTTATCTTATTTTATCAATTTTGTATTAAAATCGTGTATGATTAATTAATGACGAGCAAGGAAGACCGAGCTATGCTCGGTCAAAATTAAATTTGAGTTCACATATCATGACCCATGACCAAAATGACCCACTAATTGAATTTTCTCGAACATGTGACTTAGCCCAACAGTCTTCTCGAGCCCGAAAACCATGGGATGCAAAATTTAGTGTAAATAGTCTGAGCCGTTTTTAAGATAAAACCGCTTGACCCATAACGACCCATGACCAAAATGACCCACTAATCGAAATTTCTCAAACATGTGACCTAGCCTAATAGTCTTCTTGTTCCCTAAACGTGTAGGGTGCTAAATTTATTTCAAATCCTCTGAACCGTTTTTAAGATAAAATAGCTTGACCCATAATGACCCATAACCAAAATGACCCACTAATTGAATTTTCTCGAACATGTGACCCAGCCCAATAGTCTTCTCGTGCCCGAAAATAGTCGGATACAATATTTCGTCAAAATCGTTTGAACCGTTTTTTAGATACAATTAGCTTGACCATGACGCAAAATGACTCAAAATGACCCACTAATTGAATTTTCTCGAACATGTGACCTAGCCCAACAGTCTTCTCGTGCCCGAAAACCATTGGATGAAAAATTTAGTGTAAATTTAGCCGCTTTTTAGATCTTGACCCACAATGACCCAGAAATGACCCACTAATCGAATTTTCTCGTACATGTGACCTAGCCCAATGATTTTATCGTGCTCGAAACTGGTAGGACACAAAATTTAATCAAAATCGTTAGAGCCGTTTTTTAGATAAAATTAATTTGACCCGCGTTGACCCAAAAATGACCCACTAATCGAAAGTTCTCGAAATGTGACCCAGCCCAATAGTCTTCTCGTGCCCGAAAATGGTCGGATACAAAATTTCGTCAAAATCGTTTGAACCGTTTTTTAGATACAATTAGCTTGACCATGACCCAAAATGACTCAAAATGACCCACTAATGGAATTTTCTCGAACATGTGACCTAGCCCAACAGTCTTCTCGTGCCCGAAAACCATTGGATGCAAAATTTAGTGTAAATTGAGCCGCTTTTTAGATCTTGACCCACAATGACCCAGAAATGACCCACTAATCGAATTTTCTCGTACATGTGACCTAGCCCAATGATTTCATCGTGCTCGAAACTGGTAGGACACAAAATTAAATCAAAATCGTTAGAGCCGTTTTTTAGATAAAATTAATTTGACACGCGTTGACCCAAAAATGACCCACTAATCGGAAGTTCGCGAACATGTGACCCAGCCCAATAGTCTTCTCGTGCCCGGAAAGGGTCGGATACAAAATTTCGTCAAAATCGTTTGAACCATTTTTTAGATACAATTAGCTAGACCATGACCCAAAATGACCCAAAATGACCCACTAATCGAATTTTCTCGAACATGTGACCTAGCCCAATGGTTTTCTGGTGCCCCAAAATATTAGGATACAAAATTTCGTAAAAATCGTTAGAGCCGTTTTTAAGATAAAATTTGCATATATATATATATATATATATATATATATATATATATAACCACACACAAGATTTGCTCGTATTAGAATATATGATATAATCAAAATATTATATAACCTTTTATTTGTAAGAAAAACTGCCATTTTATGTAACATATAATAAAATTAAAAATTCTTATACTTCGATGCAGTTTAGTTGGTGTATTGTAATTAATAACTTATTCTATTTGAGAAACTACTTTTGTTAAAAAAATTAGGACTGTTATCTGAAAACTGGCTATTCTTTCAGAACTTTCTCAATAAATATTGCAAAATTTTAAGATAAGCTGAAGAAAAAATTAGTTTTATAGTACTATTTTCATTATAAATTCATAAACTCGAGGAACCAATTAGATGCATTTTCAAAAGTTCTAAAACAAAGAAACTGTTTAAACATTTTTGTGTTTAATTATAATGCTTGATAGCATTGTTATAAATTCTTTTCAAAATATTTTCCTTGGAGAATAAATTTTAAATTATCTAAATAAGGATTTTTTTCTCTTTTAATAATAAATATTTTGCTTTTACGGACTAAACGTGTAATATATATAACACTTATATAGACAGTGTTTTATTTAATACTAGATTAAAAAAGTGCTTAAAGTAATAGCCGCCCCTGATAATGTTTTAATGCATTATTTAGACACGTATCTTTTTCAATAAGCCGCTAAAGATGTTTTATTTTTTTAAACTATTTAATTCAAAAATTTTATAAATCACTGAATATTTCACATTTATCTGTAATATGTCATTTCATAATCCAAAAGAGAATGAAATGCAAAACTTTTGCACATGAATGAAAAAATTTTCACTGGATGATATACTATTTAGAATAAATTGGCACATTTATATAATGTTATATAATGCAATATCAGTTAATAAAATGTTAAACTGATATGAGCATCTCTATAGTATCATTTAATAAATATATGCACTTTATCGGATTTACGCATTACGTTTATCTGCTTTACTATCTTATTCTATTTGTAAAACTCCTTTTGTTAAAGTAATAATAATAATGATAATAATAACAATAATAATAAATAGGACTGTTATCTGAAACCTGAGTATTCTTTTAGAATATTCTGAATAAATATTAGAAAATTTTAAAATTATTTGGAAAAATAAAGAATGACAAATCTCGCATAAAATGTGATGATAAGTAATTATTGCTCAAAAAAGTAATAGCTTTATTTGATCAAGTAAAACACAATAGGTGAAATACAAGCTAATTCATTTTATGCCACAGACTGTCACATTCTAAGAGCTGGAAAAAATAACCCGTTTTTCCGTTTTTGTCTTACCAATAAATTCATACGAAATTTAATGTCTTTAGTCTTACAATAAAATGGATCTTTTTATTGTTAATGCTGTTAAAAATCTCTAAGAAGCAATAAGGTTTTTGTTCAACATTTAATTAAGTGGAAGCTGTATTAAAATTTGAAAACTAGTATGTTGCAGCCATCACCAAACTTTCTTGTTTAGAAATCAAATCAATTAAATGATTTAAATAGTACAAGAAATTACATCTTTTATCAGATTTTGGTTCCGGCTTTTATCTAGTATCTGTTCAATGTTTTACGAGTTGATGTTTCAACACGTGCACCAAATGTTGAATTATTGTCTCATCACCGTTTAATAGCGTTGACTTTTTTAGTTTCAAGTTTTGTGAATTTTTAAATCGTATTTTTAACAATGTATTGCTTTCCTATTTGTAAATAAATGAATCTAGTTATAACCATAGTAGTTTAAAAAGCACGTCCTTCCAGAATAAAGAAATTTTAGTTTGAAACATAATGTTATGAATATATCAAAAAATGTTTTCTGGCGTATGTCACTCTTCTGGAAAACCAACATTGTACATTTATGGGAAATGAGAACATTTATTTTTCACTTTCTTAAAAATAAATAATCTTAAAGATATTTTGTAGAAAATCTCCCAGCTTGTATATTGTATATCGAAATTTGTGAGGTTCGCATATATATAATTAAAAACCATTAAAATTTACGTTTATACGCATTTAAAAATTAAACCATTTTAAATATGCGTTATATTCGATTGATAATTTATGTTTTAAAAATATTTGCGTGTTTTAAATTCAATTTGGCCATTGTTCATTCAAATAAAATTTAAAATAATTTAATATATTTTAATGTCATTAAAAAGTAACGTTTCTTTCTTGTAATGCACGAAACAGGAATGTAGAAATCGAATAAAAATTTGCCTTTGGAAATGATTAAGGTAAATCCAGGAGAGAAGGAGAGATGGCGCGGTCGGAGAGATTGCGCACATAGAGGTTCGTGGGGAAGGAGTACAGTGAGCATGCAGTGACTCAAGGTAGTTGTACAACATCAGTAGTGGAGTGTGTACTTGAAAGTGCACGTTGATTGTTTTGCGCGTCTAAGGTAAAGCATTACTATCTTGTTTTGTTTTTACAAACTAAGTGCTTGAATTTTCATAGCTATTCATCAGAATTTCTATACAATGTCAATAGTACAAAATATTTTAAACTTAAACGATTTCTCATAAGTTACTAATCTAGACTAACAATGTGAACATCAACGTTTCGTTTTAGTAGCGGCCATGTATATATAAAAGGCCACGCAATCTCTCCTATCGAAATTGGAAAGTTTGTGTATCTGCTATTTAGGAGAGATGGCGCATTGTTTCCATTAGTTTTCATGCTAGGAGAGATTACGCAGCTTATTGGTAAATTTGCATAAAAAAAGAAAAATTTAAATGGACTATTTTTAAGTTAAACGTGTTATCAAGTAACTTAATGTTATTTTGTAATCTTATCTGGACTGATTATTCTGATTATTTTCCTTTAATTAAAAATTTTTAATCGTTTTTAAAATTATTTCTTTTGATTCTTTAATCATTAGGTTTAAATATTCACTCCTAATACAATAATATTTGTTCACAAAAACCTTATAACAATGTCATTTAAGTGTAATTATTATTGTTAACAATTTAATTGAAGTTATTATTAGTAACAATCTCCCCTACCCATGTGCGCAATCACACCAACTCTGTAAGGAAAGATTGCACAAAATTACTTTCTTGGTTTTATTACAACTGTTCTATTAAATTACAACATAACAACAAAATAGCAATGGAAATGCATAAAAAACAAATGAAGTAAAACTTATTCATGGATAGTTTAGTAAAAAATTAATATTTAGATTTTCTATTGTTATTCTTTTGAATAGTGCGCAGACTCTCCTAGCTTTACCTTATTCATATGACGGTTTAGAAACAAAATTTTCAGTTGAAATAGTAGTAAAAATGTATTTATTTTTAAAAAGTCTTTATTTCTTAACTTTAGAAACAATATCTGATTTTTGAGAAAAAAATTAAAGAGAAATGAAACTTTCTTTTTTTCTCTTATTTATGTATTTTTTTTTTTCTAGTAAAATATATTGAAACCAAAAAACTTCTGTCAGCTTTTGATGGCGCAACAAAAGAAATGACCGCTGATATGGAAATAAGTGCAGAACATTCCAGGAAAGTACTGGTGACAATAGTGTCGTCGAATTTCACCAAGACATGCTTTGAGCGGGGCTTGTAGAGCTTTAACCAATCGGTAAACCACCCAGGTCCACTGAAACAAGACATGCTATTCGAACACTCACTGCAAACACAGCTTTTATAAGTAATACATCGTTTCAGCTCATTTGGAGTTTATAATTTTTAAATGGGCGTGTCCGCAACCAAATCAAGACGTGGTATACGTCACACTTTATAGATAATGCTGTTAATGAATTACATTGGGTCCAGAAGTTCCGCTGAAAGGATCTACCTCTCTGTAACGACCCTCACAGCAGCCAGGAATTTTTCTGAATGATGACGTTCTGAAAGCGGCCATAGAAGAGGACAGCAGTGAAACGTGTGATCAGCTCGTTGAACTCTATCAGGTTTCTGATAAAACAGTCATATCTTCACCTGCGCCGCATAGTAAGGTGGAAATGATTATTTCCCCTTATACGCATTTAGTATCTATGCCAAAAGCATGACAGCCGAAAAGAGGGTGATTTCGGTGCCCAGCTGCGTTTTTCCCCTCGTGGACTTATTTGTTCCGAAACCTCACTGTTGGCTGTGCACGAGTTGGTGATTTCTGCGCCGCATTGTGAACAGGTTCATGTTGCGCAAATAGTTATCTTACACACCGGCGGAAGCCAACAAGCAACAACGTTTGTAACTCTTTTTTTAGTTGTTTCTCGGCACCGCCATCCACCCATATTCGATATAGTGCTCTCTACTGACGAAAAGTGGTTCCTTTATGACACTCTGAAGCGTCCTCGACCTGCGTTTTCAGCACAGGACTCTGTGCCTTTGATCTCAAGACTACCTCTACATCTGTGAAACATCATACCAAGTGTTGTACAACAAGCTGGTTCCAATTCGTCAAACATATTCACTGCGCACTTGTACTCACATCAGTTGTAATCTGTGCAACAGGTACTGAAACAGAAGCGGCCAGCACTGACTAATCGCAAGAATGTACTCCTTCTTCAACACAATGCCTGGACACATGTGGCGGTTGTGACTAAGGATACAATATAGCAACTTGGTTGGAAGTCATTGTGCCATCCATCATACTTCCCGGACCCAGTGCCAACTGTCCAATTTCTGCTGTATCCTTTCTGGACAATCCTGCAAAAACGAACAAGTCTGTTGGAAGACACTGGCGGACTTGTTTGAAGACAAACTGCCCAATTTTTCCCACCAGGACATTGCGAATTCGAACGAATGTCAGTAAAAGATGCAGAATGTCGATTAGAATTACTTTGAGAATTAACAGTATATGGCAATTGATGTATGATATGTCATTTTTGTTTCTGACGATTAAAAATGGGAAGAACTTTCTTTGTTATATTGTAAATTATTCTTTTACAATCGTCTCATGTGACACATTTTTCTGTCAAATTCACATATCGACTTTATTTATGTCCCTCCTTTCTACATTAAAAATGCAAATAATCAAACATGCTTTACCAAATGCAAATAAATAAAATTTGAAAGGGATAAAAGATATCAAAAATCCATTGGTTGCCAAACTTGATTTTATTTAGAAGGACATATTACAAAAGCAACAAAGAACGAAGAAAGAAAACATTTTTTTCTCACATCTCCCTTACCCGAAAAATAACAGGTTCGATATCACTTTGAAAGTGATCGCCATTTAAAAAATTTAAGGTTTCGTGGACTTTCAGCTTGATAATAAATTTTTGAAACGATATTTTGGTACGCTTCCAAAATCAAGAAACCTAGGCTGCTCTCCAAATGCACATCTGTTTTTATGTACATTGCACAATAGTAAAGTATACATTTTTAAATGTAAGAAAAAATGCCACTTCATGTTACGCATCAGACAAGTGTAGAAATCTGTCACTTCAGAGCAGTACACATCACAAATTTGAATTCTCTCCAGTAGTGAAACTGCATTTTTAAGATTTTGAGAGTCAACTTAATTTTGGGTGTTCTTTCAGAACATTTTGAATAAATAATGTAAAGGGTTCCATTATTTTGAAAAATCAAAAATGACATAGTTTCTTAATTAATAAATCTTTATAAAATTATCTTCATTATAAATTCATAAACTTGAGGAACAAAACATGCCCTATTTAACATTTTCAAAAGTTTTAAAACAATGAGATGGATTTAAAACTTTTGCCTGCTTCGATATTCATTGATAGCATAGATATCATTTCTTTTTTAAATATCTTCCTTAGAGAATCGATATTAAAATATCTAAATAATGATTGATTTAAAAAATATATATACTTTTTTATTATTTTACACTTCTTAAACACTGATTTTTCTTTTAAAACCTTTTCAGAGACGATGAAAGAAATGATTTCTAATTGAACCTTTATGCATTATTTAGAATTATATCTTTTGAAATAAATTACTAATGATATTTTAGTTTTTACATTATATAAGTGTAAACCTCCATAAACACTGAATATTTCAATTTTCTTTGTAACATATCATCTTCGTACTTCATCTTTATACTTCGATAACAAAGGATTGCAACGCTTTTGTATGTAGATTAAACAAGATTCGTTGAATGATACACCGTTCATAATAAATTGCAACAATTACGCAATGTAACAACGAAGGCCTTTTAACTTATCATTGTCAAACACTATGTAGTTTGTTGGTTTTAAACATTAAGTTAGATCTTGCATAAAATGGGAAAATAAGTAATTTTACTAAAAATGGAAATAGTTTTATTTCCTTCGCAAAATAAAATCAATGCCTCTAATTGAATTACGTTTGGACCACAGATTGTGAATCAAATTGCAAAAAAAATATATATATATAAATTTTAATTTCTATTTTCTCTTTACTAATCCATTCATGTGTAATCAGATTTATTCTTACATATAAAATGCACCCTTTAATAATTTATACTTAGGAAAGTTTCTTAAAAGAAATTAAACTTATTATTTATCCGTAAATGTTATGGCCTCCAAAATTATTTTTATAACACTTCATTAACTGGAAACTATTTTCATTATCCAATAAAATTATTTTTACGAGCACAGAGGAAAAGTAATGTTTTTTTAAAAAGTAAGCCTTTCAAAAAATACATTTTATTAAAAATTTAACCCGATATTTCAAAATAAACGTTTTAAAATATTAATATTTGTGTCAAACATTAAAATGAATGAAAGTAGTTATATATATTTTTACATTTAATTGTAAAATATTAACATATTACTAATAACATAATAAAACTATAAATTGAAATTATATTTTATTAATAGCCAAATTCCTTATTTTTGTACTATTTTATCTGGGACAACATTATTTAAATACAGTCATAATCATTATAAGTGTACCAACAATTTTTTTTTTATGTGAAATATTAATATAGCCATTTTTTTAAATGTTACTGCGGCATTTAAAATATTGTTATAATTCTGTTTTCACTTTTATCAATTTTGTAAATTATACTAGAGTAAACAAACAAACAAACAAACAAACAAAAACAGTTAAATACTTAGAAAAAACTCTGTTTTCCGTAATTAAACTTGTCATTCGTAAAATAACAAAACTGTCTTATGTTGTTTTTTACATTCTTTTATTTTATTAACTTAAAAAATTAGAAATGAACGAAAGCGATACGTTTACAGGAACAGCTCTCTTTCACGATGTTCCTCTTCGTCCAGTTGACTGTTTTAACAAAGACGTGATAAATTAACATCGTTTCTTTAAAGAAAATGTTTCATCATCATTTTTTCTTTATCGATTCACAATGTTTAAATAGGAAATTACATTTTACGCATGAAACACAATTAATAGCATTATTAAAAAAAATCTTAATTCAACGAATTGCAATAACATGTTAGAGAATTTTATTTCTTATTCATCCAAACTACTTAATTTTCGTTTGAGATATTCTTAAGTCAAGAAATAACGAACATTTAGTTTTGAAAGAAAAAAGCACATTTATTAGAAAAGATTTATTTTGATAAAAATAATGAAAATCTATAACTATATCCCAGTAAAAAATAAATATGCTTGAAGAACAATAAATTATGGTTAAATAAATATCACCTGTCCTCATCTTTTTACCTTTTGTTGTTAAATTAAAGAAAAAATAATTCAACTGAGAATATTTTAAGAAAAAATTATTTTGAACAAGAAAATAAACATTTAAAAGAAATCATATGTTTTTATAGGAAATGAGAACTTTGTTTTTCAGTTTCTTTAAAAAGAATCTCAGGGGCATTTTTTAGAAAATTCTGACTTATATATTTTAAATTGACATTTCTGCTATGAAAATATACGTTATGGAAAGCCATGCAGTTCACGCTTAAATTTAGTTTAAAACTAAATCATTGCAATTATTCATTATGACTGTTTTGAAATTCAAATTGCAAAAGTAATTGTCTATTGAATTGTTTATTGTCTGTTTTAATGAAAACCAAAAAAATATCATATATGTTTTATATCATTAAATAGAAACCATTTTTTTTTATTTATTTATTTTTTAGTACTTTAATGATGCATAAGACGACTATAAAGAAGTCAAATAAATATATATATATTTTGCAAATGAATTTTCCAGCCATAAATTAAATTGAGTTAAAATTCACATAAATATGCATTTAAACTTCTTCTACCTAAGTAATATTTATGTTTGCATTCTATTATTAAATGTTCGTTTTACGTTTTTACATGGTAAGCAATCTATAAATCTGGCAGAAAAACAATCAGCTGAAATGACTTATAAATCGTTTATTTGTTTTTTTATTATTTCCGTTTTTAAGGGTTAAAAATATGTGACAAAAAGAAAATAAATAATAAAAACTAGTCGGATGTGCCAATCCAAAAAGGTTACTTCTATCTCATGCATGTTATTACTTCAAAATGCGTAATTTTTTTTAAGTATGCATTTTAGA
Organism: Maratus michaelseni; assembly: GCA_963931845.1. NCBI lineage: Eukaryota > Metazoa > Arthropoda > Arachnida > Araneae > Salticidae > Maratus > Maratus michaelseni. Next base: position 176,590,340 of record OZ007592.1, on the reverse strand, counting down.
ATTTAAAAAAATGCAGCATATCAGTGCCACCTCTTATACGATTTACACGAAAACCCAATAAGCACCAACTTATGACAAGGTCTAACAGAATATGAAATTCGATGAAACTTCGTGCATTATTTCTTGAGATATGACTATCATCAAAATCATGTAAATCCTAAAAAATACAGCACAGCAGCAGCACCTGTTGGGCGATTTACACCAAAACCTAATAGACAGCAACTTACGTCATCGTGTAACTGAATCTGAAGTTTGATGAAAATCCATATATTAGTTCTTCTGATAAAGCTATTTGAGAAATCGTGAAAAATGCAGCACCTGTTATATGATTTACACCAAAAACTAATCTCAGTACTAATTTATATCAAGGTCGAACTGAATCTAAACTTTTATTAAATTCCGTGCATTAGTTTCTGAGATATGACATTCGCTGAAATCGTGTAAGTCCTGATAAAGGAATCATAGCAGCGCCACCTGTTAGGAGATTTACACCAAAAACTAATCATCAACAACTAATGTGAATGTCTAACGGAATCTGGAGTTTGATCAAAATCGTGCATTAGTTCTTGGGATAGAACTATTGCGTAAATCATGAAAAATGTAACATAACAGTGTAAATCGAAATTAGTGTAAAACAGTGTAAATCGAAAATTTCGAATGTAATCGAAAAAAACGAAACAGTGTAAATCGAAAATTATTTTTTGGTGTAAATCGACCAACATCTGTTGGTCGATTTACACCAAAAAATAATTAGCAGCAATTTAATTCAAGGTCTACAAGAATATAAAGTTTTATTAATTTCCGTGCATTATTTTCTGAGATAGAGCGCCCACAAAATTTTTGTCACATACAAACACACACACACACACACACACAAACAGATAGACAGACTCACAGACAGACATTTTCTAAAAATGGTTAAATCCTGTTCAAGACCTTCTAAAACGTATAAATCCGTCGAACACCGGAAGTCGAAATTTTTCAAGAATGCAGTAATAATCTCAGTACTAATTTATATCTTTCTTCTTGTAAAGATACAATAAAATAAAAAAGTTTTTTCGTAATTTTTTTTTAATTTTAGGTTTATATAAAGAACATTTTAAATATAACATATAAAGGTATTTTTTCTTTTTTTATTGTCGTTTCAGCTGACAGTTTTTCTTTGAAATTTACATTCTCTTTTCTCTTTTTACTGTGTAAATGCAATTCGACAACATATTTTATAAAATGCAAAATAAATAAATAAATAAATAAAAGAGTGCAAGGATATGTGTTAAAAAAGTATTAATTGACATAGTAGGCTTTATTTAGAAGGCAAAACCGTTCGAATACAGGGTGATTATAACAAAAAACCTATCCCGATAAATGGGCCCCTAACTATCATACCGTTCACAGAAACTGAATGGAATTTTGGTTCAAAGTATTTTGAAGTATGCGCTCAAGAATCATATGAAAAACAACAGTTAAATTCTAACAGTTACGGCTACAGTGACAACATTTCAAACATTTTAAATGGCAACACCTTTTTTTTTTTTTTTTAGAATGTGATTTTCATAGTGTAAAACGATAAAAAGCGTTGCATACCTCAAAATACTTTAAACCAAAATTTCATCTAGTTTCTGTGAACGGTATGATAGTTAGGGGCTCATATATAGGAATAGTTTTTTTTTATAACAAGCCTGTATATAGGGGTGTAAATTTGGATTCTCACCCTGTACCACTGTCACCCTTTAAAATAACAATATTTTATTTTTTTAATTCCACTGTATGATCGGTTTCCAGCTATATTTCTTCTAGTGTTAACATTGAAGTTTTATTCATAAGAAAAGTATCGTTTGCATTCACTCTTAGTAAATAAATAGTCGTGAGTAAATCTTAAGATAACAGATGATAAAGATGTTACAATATACCAAATTTTATTCAATCGTTTTTAATATATTTTCATAATAACTATAATAACTATTTCTTCTTCTTAATTGAACCGATATCCTTTTAAAAAGGCTAAGATTGGAATTTTGTTTTTTCAAGAAACACCACAATCGATAACTAAGAATTTAATTTTATAAAGAAAAAGATACAATGAAACTAACGGGCCATAATTTGTAATTTTTTGTTTTGTAATAAAATTATAGACAAAATCATCGTGTATAGATAAAATCATCCTATGAACGTAACTGAAAATAGTTTATTTTTTTGTATTTAAATGTAATTAATTAACTAATTTCAATAAATAACAGCATATGCTATTTTGTATAATCAAATGGAATTGATCCTGTTGTTTACTAGGGTAAGTTTTTTTAAATTAATGAAAAATATGGTTTGATCTTATTTTACATGCGAACTTTTAACTTCAAAATGTGCTTTATTTATTACTTTCTCTATTAAAATTGTTTTTTCTTATGTTTAAAAGTTTAATTGTAATACTTACTAAACATTTGAAATTTGATAACTTTGCTTTTTGAAAGATACGATATTCATAACTTGCTATCCTCTTGATTGTTGTATAATTGTTTTCTATATATGGAATGAGAAAAGAAATATCAATATGTTTAGATTGATGTAAAATAATTTTCAAGCGGCTGTTGATATTATACATAAGAAATGTCCCAGAAATCAATGTAAAATAGTACTTTTCAGTGAAGAAGGCTACAGTCCTTAAAGAAATCAGAAGACATATTGTTGAAAATTTAACCAAGAGTGGCAGCTCCAAAATTTGTAAGACGTATAAACACACTAAATCCCTACAAAATGAGATTGGTAAAAGCAAAAGAACTGGTAACGCAGCAACCTATAATAGAAGAACATATATGGTGTGTTTAGGTGACATAAAAGAAATCATCTCCATGTATACAAAATAAGATTGCGCCAAGAAATTTGTAGCTGAGTGAAAGGGCTATTCGGCGAGGGTTGCAGGAGTTTAGTCTAAATTATAGAATTTAACAATAATGTATTTTTTATCTCTCGAGAAAAGTTTGAAATATTAAACTGTGCTAAAACTGTACAATGAAACAAGAGTACTATGTTATTTAAAATTATATGCCAAGCATATTATTCTTTGGAAGTAAAAGTTTAATATAAGTTAAAAGAAGAATAACAGAAGAGTTACATTTCTGATGCATAAAACCTACCATGAAACATTCAGTTGGTGAAATGACCCGTATTTGCATTTAGTCAAGAACTGTGGGCAGAACGTGACTTATTAACAAGAATATAAATGACTAATATTTCAATAAAAAATATTACTTGATCCCAAACTGGAGTATATCGTACATGGTCTGTTAGAAGATAATGAAGGCATGTAAAAGTAACTTCAAGATAATCACATACTACTGCTGGAATGGCCTACAGATTTGCTGCTATGCTGATCTTCACGATTTCCGTAATAGTTCTATCTGAAGAACTTATGCATGGATTTTCATCAAACTTTAAATTCAATTAGACGTCGAAATAAGTTATTGCTTATTAGGTTTTGGTGTAACTAGCCCAACAGATGGCGCTGCTATGCTGCATTTTGCAGGATTTACACGATTTTATTTATAGTCATATCTCAAAAATTAATGCACATAATTTCAACAAACTTCGTATTCTGTTAGACCTTGACATAAGTTGGTGGTGATTAGATTTTCGTGTAAGTCATATAACAAGTGGCGCTGCTATACTGCATTTTGGATTCTAAAAATGACTAGGAAAAATTTCAAACTTTCTTTTGTGCTATCTAGTATAGCACATAATGCTCCTCTATTGAAATACTTAATACATTACAATTTTCTTTCAATGAGGTGCTTTTTCCTCCTTCTAAACTTTCAAATTGGTTTTGGAAATTATCAATTATTCTAAATTAAGGTTCTAAACTTTATTGTTTTAATAAAATTATTTTTTTTTTCAAATACACATTTTTGGATTCAAAAATGCATAATTAAAAAGAAAAAATACGCTTTTTGATATATTAACATGTATGAGATAGAAGACAGTTTTGAGATTGGCACATCCGACTAGTTATATTTTGTAAAGAGTGTTTTAAGCATAATGTTTTAAAATTCTATCTCAATAATGATAGTTTTTTTGATACAATAATGTAAAGAAATCACTTCTAGTAATAAAAATGAATTTGCAAAACTAAGGAAAATGTGTCAGAATTATCAAAATTGCAATAAATTGACAAAGTTGGCGAGAGCTACTTCTGTAATTTTCCTCACATAACCAAAACAAAGTTTTTTCTTTCGTAAAAAAAAGAAAAATGACTGAAATCATTCCTTTAAAACGTTTCATAAATCTAAATCTGAATAAGACACAGACGGCTTATTTAATATCTTGTTTTGACTACATTCACTTATTATTTGAACATTTTTTTTCGAATCCATAATTGATATATATTTCATATAAAAATTATTTTTGGTGTAACTGTTTTGGCAATTAATATATATATATATATTTAATATAAAAAATCTATTTACGTTTTAATTAAAAACGATTTTTACTTTTGTGCATTACGCAGCATGATTTGTAACCCGGGTTGGATCTCCACCGGTTACATAGAAAAAAAATATAAACCATCAACGCTTCGAAATAAAGATTTTCCAAAAACTTTCCACAATTTTGGCAACTACTGTAGGTAATATTAGTCTGCTAGCGTTGGACATAAAAAATGATACAACAAATTACATATTTGAAGTATTTAGTTTTCAAAATGATATACATTTCTTTTTAAAACATGAATTAAATAAAACAAAAAAAAATGTCTGCTATAGTTTTGAACGCATATAAATGTAAAAATAATGGATTTGATAAAAAAAGAAAAATCTTCAGTTACTTTATGACTTTATCGCTGATTTTATGATAGTCTTTCATAACAACGTGATGTAAAAAATATGGAAATAAGAATGTCTGTAAATGAAAAAAAAAAATTAAAGGCAGATTCAACACTATGATTTTATCTATAACTAGTTTTTCGGAAATGTTTTATTCATTATTATAATGAAGACTTATATGGAGTAATATGGATCTTAGAATTCTCTTGAAAAGAGAAGATGACTACACGAGCATGTATGTTAAAATTATATTTTGAATATTTTTCATGACCTGACGAAAGTGAGAATTTAGATTACATTGCTTTTCAAAGAAAGTGCACCGCATGTGAAATTCAGTACATGACTTTTTTCAGAGATTAATGTATGTAAAAACGTTATACATAGAAGATTCAGTATTGAAACAGCGATTTCAGCACTTATATTCTTTTGGTATGTGACGTCAGAAGCATTAATTTACATATGAAGATTTATTTAGCTTTCTCCCAGATTTTAGACTAGTGTGGTTCTCAACACATTGGTGCAGTGTGAGAGGACCTCAAGTCCGCGGACATTTTCAGTAACGTTCAGTCAAGGTGTTCCGACTTAACAAAAATATCATTACTTTAAAATGTAACATACCAGATTCTGTCGTATACAATGTAATGGAATTAAGTGCTTGAATTATTTTAAGACATCATGAAAATGTGTTCATTTATTCAGATAAAGATAATGCTTTCAGGGAAAAAATAAGAGGTTATAATAGAAAATGCATCATAAGTACTAGGAATATTGAAAAATCATAAATTATATAACACTATTATTGAAACAAAAAACAGAACTTTACAACATTATGTTTATGTACACTGTAAAAAAAAAAAAAAAAAAAAAGATGTTTCTTAACCTAGGAAAATATAATAAAAACCACGAACAGAAATGTACAATATTCTCTTCCGAGTTACTAACAATTTCAACAAAATGTACTTTATATTAAGAAACCTCAGAAAACAATATACTTTCCAGATTTAATGAAGCATATTTATAAAAATGTTTCTTTTAGCTGTCACAAAGTTTCGGAAACTTTTCAGAGTAATTTTTATGGTGTATTAATCAGTTTTCGCAACCCGAAATAAACGTTTTTTTCTGTATGCAATCAATTCTAAAGTAAACATTTTCAAGTTCAACAAACATGTTTTACAGAGAAACATGATACATTAAAAGCATTAAAATTAATATTACTGTGCTACTCTTACAGGTATAAATTCAGTTACACAGCTGAAAATGTTTAATTGCGAGAACTAATAGCATCGTAAAAACAGCTATACCGATTTGAGAAGATTGATTAATACACCATAAAAACTACTCAGAAACGTGTTCTAAAATCACTGTCAGCAAAAGAAACTAATTTTCATAATGAGCAGAGGAAAGTATTCAACTAGGTAAATTATATCCAATGGTTGGAGTATCATAGTTGAGATTTTCCAACAGAGCGAAAATCTCAACTATGATACTCCAACCATTGGATATAATTTACCTAGTTGAATAGTTTCCTCTGCTCATTATGACCTAATTACATGGTATACAGTAGTTTCCGTTCTATTTCAGATTTATCATGTAAAATGCTATAGTTATAGCTCGGATGAATGGAATTAGGGCTGCAGTTCGCAGCCTTGTCCGACAAATAAGAATAAGATATGCCATTCCAGGATATCGTCGGGATAGCTCAGTAGGGAGAGCGTTGGTACGGCAAACCAAAGTACCCATGTTCAAATCCTGGTCCCGGCATATTTTCGCTCTGTTGGAAAAATTTCAACTATAATGTTCTAACCATTGGATAGAAAATAATTTTATTAATGATTCTTTAAATCTCGAAAATATATTGGTTTCTGTGTTTTATAATTATAAAGAACGCTTTTTTTAATCATAGGTAACTCGGTTATTGCATATTTTCTTTCGAGGTTACATTATATTTTCGTAGATTAAGAAACATTTGTATTTTCTTACAGTGTACAAAAATTTTTGAAATAATACATCAGCCCACAAGTACTTCACACAATTTCTCTGGATTAGAAGAGAATTGTCAGTTTTACGCTCAATGAGCATGCGTGTCAGCAGATATTTATGTGTATTACCGTTGAGGAATATTTAACAGAAATAAGAAATAGCAGTTAATTGTAGTAAAAATAATAAAAAAATAACAGCTATTACAATCTGTTTTCTCTCTCCGTTACAGATTATATATAATGCATTATTTCGTTTGTGATATGACATTAATTAAAAAATGCATATAGTCCTGTGTCTTGTGCTTTTTAATCATCCTAATCGTAGTGAACCGTGGAAGTATGACTTTGGGTTAAAGTGTGCCGTGTTAGAGAAAAAAGTTGAGAACACTGCTTTGATTTATGTTACTCATCGATCGATTTAAAATTACTCATCGATTTACTCATGAATTTATTTAAAATCATGTTAACCTCTCAATTTTTTGAGCTGTTTATGTTTCTGAAACGTTTTCGTGAATTATCACTTCGTTAGAATTTTAAACACTTTGAGTAAAGTTTTCAAATGTAATTAATAATAAAACTTTTAATATGAGTAAGTACTCAGCTGTATGATGCTTAAACACCAATGTATATTTGATAGGGAATAAAATTAATTTACATTTATACGTCATTTAAGCTAAGTTTTAAGTACAAAAATACATGTTTCAAAATTTAATTTCATAACTCTTTCATAGTTATTGATGTGTTTTCTTTTATGACACTTTTTACACTTCGCATATATTTTAGTGAAATCATTTAAAGATTAAGAAAATACTACTGAGTTTAAAATTTTTTAATAGACATTTTATTATACATTATAAGCTTTAGCAAACATCTTATTATATTACCTATAAATATTAGATAAACGTTTTAACAATAATCATGTAATCATTGTCTTTAAACAAACTGAATAGATCATTTTTTTTTTAAAAACCCTACACGTAAATTGTTAAAGATTTATCACATTTAGCGTGAAACCGAAGTGAGAGTTTAATCTGCCAATTATACACCACATACAACGAGACATGAATAAATATGAAGCAAAACCTAACATAGATTCAAAAAGCATAATTAGATATTTATAAATAATGCTCTAAAATATATCGGACAAAAAATTTATCAATACTGTCAGGTATATGTTCTAAAATTCAAAGCTTTAAAATTTTATAACAACGTAAAGATCAGCTAATAACGGTCCTTACTTTCTTAAATATGTCTCACAGATTTTAGATATATGGCGTTTCTTATATTTTATCATATTACAGTTTTGAAAGTTGATGTAAGGATGCATAATTTAACAGAATTAGAAAGGAATGACTTCATATTCAAGTCATATTAAAATCACCTGGAGCTGTGCACGAGCGAAGAAAATGACATTTTAAATTAAGCATTTGATTTTTAAAAACATATATTTGTGGCTAATGTTTCGCTTATTTAATATTTGATTAATAATAATCTAAAGCACTATAGATTGGAATTTCATCAAATGCAGATTAAGTTCACTATTTTGGAGCGCAAAATTGCGTACATACATGCACAGGGGTTTATGTGATGAGAATAAGATTATTTGATGCTGTTATTAATTTTAATTTTCATATAGTGGTATAGTGGAAAAAGGTACATTGCTGTTGGTAGGGAACAATAACCCCAATCTTCAAGATTTAGTTCTTTTTTGGTCAACGTTAAAGATTAATAATAAAATTTAATAAAATAATTCATCTTACTTTAAAAGGAGACACACAGCCCGTTGTAAAGAAACGAAGTCATTCTTGCTTTTTAAATCCAAATTCTTTATTAAAGATATTTGTAGCACATATCAAGAAGGCTTTACTTAAATAAATCCAGTTGGCCACTGTACCATGAGAACTGAAAGTCTTTAACTTTAGAATGGCGAAATATTGATCTAGTTGACGGCTTTTAACAAGATGTACCCCAAACTTCTTGAGAATACGAAGAAGATATTTCTTGGCAAGCTCGTTTTAATAAATTATTAACAATTTAAATCATTTAATTAAAAAAAATCACTGCATCAAATTTAAAAAAGGCTTAAAATTTAACTATTAAAAACTTTAATGAACTTAAAGAACAAACTCGGCATGAAAAATGCGAATCTCCGTACCGGAGATCGCGCCGATGAAAATAAAATTTCCGCGATCTTACATGATCGAATATTCGAATACTTCTGACGAAAATTGCCGTTGCACCGATATAAATATGACCACCACGGGGATCACACAGGTAAAATAAAGAAAGAATTAAATTGATTTGATAATTAATTATTGCCAAATAAAAATAAGAAAACTTTAGATTCCGTAGAAACGGCACTTGAACGCCGCGCCGGACAATCTATTGGCAGAAAACAGAACCAAAACATACGATGCAGTAGGCTGCGCGCATGCGCAAAAGAGATTGTCGGGCGCTCGGCAAGGCATGGGAGAGAAGGGGAAACGCTACCAAGAGAGACAGCGCTAGGCGCAATGGAAAAAGCGTGCCGGCGAGGGAGAAGACTGACAACAGCATACTTAGTAGCATAAAAATTACAGAACGGCGAATAAAAATTATGAAATTGTGATATTTCATATCACAATACCCCCAATCGCCAATTAAATTTTGGATGACCAAGAAGTGAAAAAGGTAGAAAAAAATTAAAGACCTTTTTCATAAATGGGAAGACAAAATTTTGAATGCCAAAAAGTAAAATTGACTTAAAAATGCCAAGAAGAAAATGCAATAAACATGTACAGTGACCACAAAAAATAATACAATAAAAAGAATGTACATCAATATGACATTCATAATAAGTATACAAAATTTACCGTATACAAGTCATTAAAATAAGCCCCATTGCAATTAATAGCAAAGACAGGCACCTTCCTTGTAAAATGATCTCAACAATAGTATTTTAAATAATCAAAAGTCAAACATATTCTTTTCAGCTACAAAGAGATCATACATCAAAATTTAAACAAGCTGCAGCAATATAAAATGAGTCGGTAATTTCTTTGTGCCGACTTGTCTAGACATATATAATAAAAAGTTGCAATCTAAAGCAACAATTATTCAATAAAATTTCTAAATTTTACTTGCCTAGGACTTTCAAAAGAGAGTATATGAAAAATTTTAATCTAACAAAATATCAAATTCATTCTTAAAATAATGCATGCAAAATTCATTCTTAAAAACAATCCAATATAAGGACTTAAATTCATAATAAGACCCAAAATAATATTTTTTATCTTACTTTGCCTTTTAGAAGGTCATGTATTGCAATACCAATAAATTTGTCATTCAATTCATATGAAAATTTCTAATCAATCAATAAATAATTGCACATAATACTCTGAAGTGCATAAATAATAATTACTCAAGAAAAAATTACATGAACCAAGACATAGTTGCAACAATTGTTAGAAAAATGTCAACATTATGGTAAGTTTGTCATAAATATCATAATTAGTTGGTTTTTAATAAAACTTTTTAAATATATAACAATATAATATTCAAGTTTTAACCAACATGTAATTCACTTAGACAAAATATTCAATAAATTCTTTGAAATACACAAATCTTTCATTAATACTCAATAATCAATTTTCTTCAGTACACTCAATAAAATTTCTATACAACTTTTTCTTAAATACACAATTTTCTAATACCATGGTTTTATTTATTTATTTATCTTTCAAAAGAAAAAAAGATGTGAGAAAATGTGAAAAAGGTGAGGATCCTCAAAAAAAAATATTTTTTTTTTTTAACCTTTAGTCTTTATTAAAAAAAAAAAAGTTAAAAAAAAGACACTTTCATGGGAAGAAAATAAAAACACAGTGCACCTTTTTGTAATGGTCATAATTATCATCCAGAAATATACATATATATTGTTATTGCGAACAAAAATTGGCTATTGTAAAATGCTGAATCTACATAACTCACATAAGTGCTAATAATGCTAGCCATAGAAACTATCAGCAGTCGTGCAAATTAAGCAAAATCAAAATATAAATATACATTTGTATAACCAAAACATACGATGCAGTAGGCTGCGCGCATGCGCAAAAGAGATTGTCGGGCGCTCGGCAAGGCATGGGAAAGAGGGGGAAACGCTACCAAGAGAGACAGCGCTAGGCGCAATGGAAAAAGCGTGCCGGCGAGGGAGAAGACTGACAACAGCATACTTAGTAGCATAAAAATTACAGAACGGCGAATAAAAATTATGAAATTGTGATATTTCATATCACAGTTTAGTTATTGTGGCGGCAAATTAAGAAACCTTACAACACACATAAACAAACACAATTTTTATATTTAAAAAAAATCTGTGCTGTAACCCACGTATTATGTTACAAATACAGGAAATCCTCTCGAAGCTCAATTCGGATTGTCGTTATTAACTTTAACAATCATGAAGTTATTGTAATAAAATTTTGAAAATATTTTCCTTGCTTTGTTTGAATGCGTTAAAATATTAATAAGTATACATACCACCCGAACATTGGTCAAAAATTTACTTTTTGGATATTTGTTAAAGGTGTACTCAAATCCAAACTGCTTTTTTGTGACTTATTTTTAAATTCATTTTTGCTTTAAAATGCATCCAATTGTCAGGTTATCTTATTCAAAAACTTTATAATGTCCGTATTGGTCGATTTTTTGATAAAGGTAGAATATATTTCAAAACATGTTGTCAAAGTGGACATTTTTAACCGATTTTCCCGACGCGATAGCGCTGGAAACAAGAGAAAATTATCGTACTGTGAAAATAATTGTTGGTAAATCAATTTCTAATTAATTGAACGAAAAATAAACACACAAGTCACATATAAATTTCTTCATAAATCACGCCGCCAAGTTTCATGTTTTTACTTTTAAAAATGAGTCTGAAAATGTGTCAGAAAATTTTGAGTTGTTGAGCGTGGAAAAAAAAAAAAAATTTAATACCGCCTTAACTTGGTGAAATAATTTGTATACTCATCTTTTGAAATATGCAACTAATAAACTCAAAATATTACGTATAATAAATCAGAAAAAAAAATCGATAACATAAACCCAAATAAACATTAATAAATATTTCCGTTTTAAAGCTAAGCATACAACATTTTGAGCATAATATTTTTACTCAAAGTGGCCGATGCCCGCTGAAATAAAATACGCCCACAAAAACTAGAATGCATACTTTATACGTTTTGGTATATCTCAGAACTCGCAACCTAATAACTTTTCAGCTGACCCTTTGCGTGAAAGTTATTTATCTGAATTACTTACTATTTTTTAAATAATTTTACTATCTGTATATGTTTAAAATGTTTAAATGCTAAGTTTTAAAATAATAAAAAATATAATAATAATATAGTTTATTTGGGCTTATGTTTTTGTTTATCATTTTCTCTGGTGTATTACAAGTAACATGTTGGGTTCATTTGTCGAATATTTCAACTGATGAGTATAGAAATAATTTATTACTGCGATATTCAACAATAAAATTTTGAACAATAACTGCCGAAATACAGTTGCTCGAACCACTGAACAAAATACATTGTGATGGAGGCTCCCTATTTCTAAATGTGGCAGCATGTCACTAACATGTAACTATAATAGGATGTCACCTACCAAATTATTTTAAACTTCCACCAAGTCTTGCAGTGTCAACATATTACAAACAAAGCAAGGAAATCCGTCAACCATTTTTCTACCTTAAATTTATTATTATTATTAAAAATATGAACGAAAATCCTGAACTTGTATATTTGACTGAGTGGATTGCGACACTGGTTTCCAATATATCTTATATATTTGTCTTTATATATCCATTATTACTTCTTGTGGTTTGTCGCCAGATTAAAAGAACATGCAGTTGTATAGGGGAAACTTGGGATGTTTGACCATAGGGTAGGTTCGACCCACACTTTTATTTAATTTAAAAATGTTTTTGCTGGTAAGCACATAATGTAAACCTGTTATTAGCGTGGTATTTTTCTATTAATGAATGTTGTTTTTCAGCCATTTGTAGTGACACAAAAAACCCAGAATTTTGCAATTCTCCTCATCAGCCTCCCCTCCCATCCCTGAAAAAAGGAAGTTTTCGTTTTGTCAATTATCACCTCCTATGTTAGAAATAAATAAAATTAATGAAGGTATGTTTACTTTAAAGCATATTTTATTTAATGATCTAAAAATAAGATTGTTAATTAGAACTTTGTATAAAAACTGCCTTGAGTGAGTTTGTACACTATTTTAATGGAAGCTGTGGGGCGTTTCACCCATTGCATTTGTGAAATTTTGACTCGGATCAAATATTTTATTTTTGTCGAATGTAATTGAACGTTTTATAATAATAGGATTTAAACTTACCAAAAAACAATAGCTTATTTCAGTAATTAATAGCATAATTATTTATAAATATAATACAATATAAACTATATAATACAATATTTCGATACAAACTAAATAAACAAATACATATTAATAAATGATGTGACGTTAAAATTCAAACAAAAGACTTTTACAATTCGAGACAAAATACTATGATTTATTCAGACTACAGTGATTTAAATCTTAAATATGAATTTTGTATGCATAATATTACAGCTTTTACTAACGATAATTCGTTAGTTTCGTCTGAGAGTATTTTTAAATTACCATACACAACCACCACTAGTGGTTTAGAAACAATAGCTCTAGATATGAGATTTCACTTTTCTGGTTATGAAAATCTTCACTGATGTATAAACTTATGTATATTAACATATAATCGTCAGTTTGACCTAGTAACTAGGTCAAATAAACACGATTCACTCAAAATTTTATTTTGTAAAAGAAATTAAATAAATATTATACCAAGAGTAACATTATATCCCAATAGAAGTATATTATATCAGGAGTAGTATTTCATTAAATAAAGTTTCTCTAGGAAATATATTTACACGAAATGAAATTAAATGAAATTACCCACACGTAGAGTGTTAGCTGTGAATCATAAAAACTTTTCTCCACGAGGGAAAATGTTTAAAGAAAATTAGTATTGAGAATTACAGATTCAATATTACATGAGAGATTAAAATAAAATTATTATAAAGATAGGTTTTACAATACAAGCTCAATATCACAACAGTCACACATAAAAAAAGAGACATCTCTACACTCATGAAAGGTTCTGAACCAACAAGACTATACTTTAAGATAAACTGCGATAAGTAAACTGTTACTTTATTTTTCATTTTAAAGAAAAAATATAAAGATAATAATTTGACATTTTACGAAAATGTTAACTGATGCATAGCGAATCTAGAAATCTTTAGCGTAACCCTAATAAAGTTTAGTAGGAGCAATATGAGTAAAAACATGTGAACACAATGTGAATTATAATATACAAATTTCAAAAACAATATAGATACTGTTAAATAATATTTTATAAAAGTAGATAAAAGGGTAGTAATATATTTGCAGGATTTGGTGCGATTATACCTAATCCAGTTGATAAAGTTGTGAGAAATTGGTTTTTCTGTTAATCATTTATTGCCTTTTCAGAATTATTATGCTGATAAAACATAATAAACTATTTATATGAGGCAAATTGAGATGGTTTTGCATGTATCATAATTCATAAGTAGTTACCTATTTACCATGTTGAACAAACAGATCAATAATATTATTCAACAAACACTGATTAATCCTTATTTATAATTAATAAAAATACTAGCATAGAGTCATTGTTACCCGAGAGAGCCAATATTTCAGTTCGTTTATCAAAATAACAAAATTGCATCTACTGCGACATATTTCAAAATATCTTGAAATGGTTGCATCTTTCATTATTTATAATGTTTCTATTTTAGGATTTTATTTAGAAATATTCCTTCCGAAATTTTTAATATCCTATCATTTATGATCATTTCGAATGCCTAATGATCATCTTTAATGGCTTATTTTTCAAGACGAACAGTAAAGGTCATTAATATTTTCCAGGGTACGTTAATAAGCTTCTGGAAGAATATGTACTTCCTATAATTCATAAATGTTTACGTCCAATATTCTAGCGATTACAAACAAATTTTGATCAGAATTATTTAAGGAAACCAGCAAAATTTGAACATTAGACTGATTTTGTTTGATGATAGTGTATGATGATAGTTGACATGATAGTGTATCAAATAATGGCGTGTCTTTAACATTTGTTTCACTAAATCTTATCTACATTCTTATTTATTTTGAAGTAAAGTTTCGTTAACCATTTCTAGTTTAATGTGTGCGTCTTAGTCCTTACTTTAAAAAATATTAATTTAAAAAAATACTTTTTAAATTCTTTTATAAAACCACTTTTGTGCTGTTTCGTATTATTTTTATCAGAATTATTTAAGGAAACCGGCAAAATTTTAACATTAGACTGATTTCTGTTGATAGCGATGGTGTATCAAAAAATGGCGTGTCTTTAAAATTTGTTCCACTAAATCTTATCTAGACATTCATATTACTTACCCATCATACGTAGTAAAGGGTAAATTTTGTAATCGTTTTGAAAATCGAAAAAAAATTTTTGACTGATTTACACGTTTCAGGCACTGGAGATTCCGAATTACATATTTTTAGAAAAGAAATTCTGTAAACGCTCTATCCTCGAACAAATTGAGATAGAGATTTGAAATTTGTTATGTACTTAGTATGTAATAATGGAAAGAAGGTTATTCAATTTCAGTAACCTCGATTATCCGGAACTATTTTATTCGGACTCTCGAAATATTCGTTCTGATAAAAAGTAAATAAAAATTTTCGAAATTGTTTATTTTAAGGAATGAATATAAAAGACAATAAAAAAACATAAATTTTGCATAAAGAATGAAGTCGATCGGATAATGAGTTGCCGAGATATTTGTAACTATATTTACCACACTCTTCGATTTTTCATGAGCCTGTATTTAATTCAAATTTCAATTCGAAGAGATATTTTAATTGGAAATGAGACCCTTAATCCGAAACAGTAAACCGTTAGTTAATATTATTATCAATTTTGGAGTTATAAGGATTTTTTTTTACGCAATTCAGTAATAGAGCATTTAAATTTGATGACTTCATCAAGCCACGATTTTATTCAGATTGCAATGCATTTTATAAATAGTTTACATATGTTTTATTTTCACATTCTATATTACGCATATCCATGATGGGTAAGTATTACAGTGGCCCCCAACGACTAGTTTATTTTGTAGTAAAGTTGCGTTGATCATTTCCCATTTAATGTGCATCTTAATCGTATTTAGAAAATTATAAATTATAAAGATTTTAAATTTTCAATTGTTTCATAAAACTACTTTTGTGCTGTTTCGTTTACTTTTTTAGCTCACAGGCTATCAATGCCTGAGAGCTTATGTGCCCGCCGGTTCTGTATGTACGTACGTTTGTATGTATGTACGTAACGCGATAACTCTTGATAGAACTAACCGTTTTACTTTAAATTTTGTTTATAGGTTCCTTGTAATAAGGCGCTTCCCTGATTAGTTTTGGAGGTTCATTGTTTAAGCATAAAGGGGGGAAATGGGGGGCTAACCCCCCATAATTTAGATAAATAGGTTTTTCATGCAGAATTATCCCATTTTCTTCAAATTTTGTATATAGGTTCATTTTGATAATGCTCTTCTGTCAATAGTTTTGGGGGTTCATTGGTTAAGTATAAAGGGGGAAAGGGGGGGGGACTAATCCCCCTTAATTTAGATAAATGGGTTTTTCATGCAGAATTATCCGATTTTCTTCAAATTTTGTATACAGGTTAATGGTGATAAAGCGTTTTCCTGATTGGTTTTGGGGATTCATTATTTAAGTATAAATGGGGTAACGGAGGGCTGCCCCCCCCTTAATTTAGATAATTGCGATTTTCATGCAGAATTATGCGATTTTCTTAAAATTTTGTATATAGGTTCATTGTGATGAGGCGTTTTCCTGATTAGTTTAGGGGGTTCTTTGGTTAAGTATAAAGAGGTAAAGGGGGGCTTATCCTCCCCCCTTAATTTAGATGAATGTGTTTTTCATGGAGAATTATCCGATTTTCTTCAAATTTTGTATATAGGTTCACTGTGGTAAGAAGCTTCCCTGGTTAGTCTTGGGATTCATTGGTTAAGTATAAAGGGGTATACGGGAGGGGTAATCCCCTTAATTTAGATAAATGGGTTTTTCATGCAGAATTATCCGATTTGCTTCGAATTTAGTATATATGTTCATTGTAATAAAGGGCTTCCCTGATTCGATTTGGGGGTTCAATTGTTAACTATAAGGGGGTGGGGGACCGGGGGGGATGATCCCCCTTAATATATTGTCGATTTCTTTATTTTTCGAGGGGCTTATTTCAAATTCTTTGAAATAAGTGTATAATATACAATTAGTGTGAATAGCCTGTGAGCTCAATGCCCTCAGTTTAACTGGGCAGTTTTCTTTTTTATTAGTTCTCTAGCTATCAAAGCCTGAGAGCTAATGTGCCCGCATGTTCTGTATGTTCGTAAGTACGTATGTACGTAACGCGATAACTCTTGATAGAAATATCCGATTTGTTTCAAATTTTGTATATAGGTTTATTCTGATATGGCGCTTCCCTGATTAGTTATGGTGGTTCATTGGTTAAGTATAAAGAGGGGAGGGAGGGTAATCTCCCTTAATTTAGATAAATGTGCTTTTCAAGCAGAATATCTGATTTGCTTAAAATTTTGCATATAGGTTCATTGTGAGAAGGCACTTCCCTGATTTGCTTTGCTGGTTCATTGGTTCAGTATAAAAGGGAGAGAACAGGAGGCTAATCTCCCCCTTAATTTATTGTCGATTTCTTTATTTTTAGAGTTGCATTATTCTTTGAAATAAGAGTATAATATACAATTAGTGTGAACAGCCTATGAGCTCAATGCCATCAGTTTGACTGGGCACTTTTCTTTTAATTTTTAATCCTAGTCAAAAGTGTGAAAGCAAATTTTTTCAATACTTTAAGTTTAATATCAAGTCAATCGCGTAATATGACACGGGGAGATTTTACAATATTTATTAATTTAATTATTAATTTAATTCTATAAATATGGGCTTTTATGATTGAAGAAATAAAAGCGAAATTTAATCCCACAATGTATACCTTTCTTCTTTTAATATATATATATATATATATACATATAAACAACAAAATATATATGAGTCATTTTATAGAAAACTTTATTTTCAAAGCGTGAAAAAAAATGTATGTTAATATAATATTCATACTTCATCTTCCACCTCGTTTAATATTTACATAGGTGGTCGTATAATCTTCTCATAACTTGATGCGTAATTTATCTTTTAAAGAGTAATTGTATGTCTTCATGTATTATAACGGAGGACACAGTTTAACGTTGTTTTGTTTCACTATACTATGCTTTTTTGATTAGGATATGAAATTTGAAGGAATATTAAAGTTTATATCTTAAAAAATAAGAACGAAAAATCATGAGTCAAGCATAGAGTGAGAAACAAACACTTTCCAACACATTCAGAATACTGTGGCAAAACTTCACAGTTTAATACGGTGAAAGAGGATGTTTAAGTAAACTGTATGGAAAACGTATAACACATTTGAAAACCCAATTTCTGCAATTACCATCAAGAGTCGGAAAAATAGTCGAATTATTTTATGCAGACCTGTACATGATCTATATATTTTTATGTGTACTACATACTGAGCTAAATTTTACTTCAGTTAGGACACGCATAGCACAGTTGAAAATTTTCCTTCACTAATTTCTGTCAGTAAATGAAAATGTACTCAGGATCTTTTGTGTAGCCCTGTATATTATGTATAGGATCTGTATACACCAAGTAATACGGAAAGAAATAGTTAAATTTAAAAACGCGTAACAAACTGAATACGCATTTCCACCTATCCTAGAGCAGAAAAATTACAGGTGCATTAAATAACCGTGCTTTTCATTTTTAAAGTTTATCCAACAAACATTATTGTTTAAATTAATTATCATCAATTTTTCCTGTGCATTTAACTTTTTTTTTAAATTCTACATCTGCAAGTATAATAGATACGGTAACTATCAACATTTTTAAGTATGTTTTTCATAAGATCATATCGATGATGATTCATATGATCAATATAAATATTGATTTATTATATATTTTTTTTACCAATAAGATTTAAAATCACTAGATGAATCATATAAGAAGACTGCTTACATTTCATTTATGCAATACATTTGAAGCAAAATACTTTGAAGCATATAATATATAATATAAAATACGAATAATATATAATACTCATAGACAGTACTGTAACCGATTTTTTTTTGTGTATCCCTGTAAACGAACGATGAATGCTATGCACACCCTATTATATAGTAAGCATCTTGTACTGCACTTCAATGATGTATAAAAATTTCGATTTGTTTGGAGTTGTGTAAAATCATTAAAATACACCGCAGATGATTTCTCCCCATTGACCGAAACTCAACGGAATTCTTTTGCATGTCCTTGAAAATGAACTATAAATCACACTTTTTTTTCAATTCCAAACATGTCATAGTAATCCTGAATAACATATATCATAGCAATAAGACTACATTTATGTGAACTAAAGCACGGGCAGACGGCAGACAGACGGCAGAGAGACAAACCGAATTTATAAACACTTTTCAACTACTCGGTGTCCTGCTAATTTTTAAATTCAATAATTTACAAACGGTGATAGATATTAAAAGAATTCTAGTAGGAGAGTAATGTGTGATGTCAGGAGTTTTTTACTATGATTTCCTGTTTGAATTTCAGATACCAGCGATAGATGGCACTGAAAGCAATAGGCTCGCTATCGAGACCAAGACTGAAATCACCCAGCACTGGTGTGAAGGAAGGAGGTTAAATATATGGAATGTATCTCATTTGCAAAAACAATACTAAAATATAACTAGTTTTTCTAAAGACAGTATTTTGAACGTTGTCGTTAAACATTTCGATTTCGAAGAAGTCTTTTCCATGGAAACAACACTTTTATATATTGACTCTTACGATGTCGAAATCATAGTGACTGAGTTCAGAATCGGGGCCCAACAACAAGATTGTATTGGTGAATGAGACCCACTCCATATGTTTAACCTCCTTCCTTCGCATTCATGCTGGGTGATTTCTGATTCTGCCACGATTGGACGTCTATTTCTTGCAGCGCCATTTATTGGTATTAATTCAAACTAAAATCGGGAATCACAGTAAAAACACTCTTGACGTCTTACATAACATTCCTGCAAGATTGTTTTTTTTTAAATATCTGTCACCGTTTGCAAGTTATTTAATTTAAAAATTAGTTCTTCCATTTCAAGACACCCAGTATGTTGGAAAGTGTTAAAAGATGTAAATATATGAATTAAAATTTATTTTTATTGAATAAATTAAGCTTACGTTTTAAATCAAGAACACATGAAACAAAAACTTCATGAGCATTCCCAGTTCAGCGGTAATATTTAAAAATTAATCACAGACGGCAATGTGCACATTAAGCGGGGCTAAAAGCTGAAATTAAAAATGAATGACTCCTGCCTCTGAATATTTTTATTAGGTGACGAATGCTACTATACTTTGGAATTTATTGCGCAGAGTTTTATTGTACCGTAGAATACAATAAAGCCTTGTAACATCAGTTCTAACATAATTTTGGAAAAAAAATTATAATAAAATTTTACTTACATATACAGAAAGTTTCACAGAGAAGAATTACATTATTAAATGAATACTATATTTATCACATTCCTTTAATAAGGGAAGACTTTTATAAAGAAAATTAGGGTTGACATGCAACGATGCTTTACATGTATATCTCTGTTCATTAAAAGAAAAAAAAATCACAAATGATCAATCTTTATCAAATACATATTTTTAATGTGATCTATTATGTAAAAACTCTAAAATATTAATTTAAAACTATTCTGCCAAAAATTAACTAATATGTACCTAAAAAATAACGTGTTTTCTAGAATAAGTCATATTTTATTTTCTTTAAAAAATATATTAAGAATTACATTTAATTTTATGAAAGTAGTGAGAACTTGTCCTGAATATTCTCTTGGTATTCAGTTTCAAAAGGTAAACTAAATTAGCTTTCTTATAATCAATGCAGATAAATGTTTCTAAAAGCAATGTCTTTTTAATAGTTATTTGACAAAGTTAAAATTTCAGATGCTTCTCTCGCATGTTATGCTTACATATATAAATTAGACCCTTACTTATATACCCAAAAATACTTATATACCAAAATATACCATTACATATATAAATTAGAGCAAATATTTTAGAATTCAATTTCTGAAATTAATTTGGTGCAAGAAAATTTGCATTTACTGATACTCAAATTAACATTGTTTTATTAACGCAATTCTACTTTACTCTCCTAACGTACTGCATATACATTTTAGAATATTATAAACTCACCAGTGGACATATGCGGGGCTTTCGCCGTGCAATGTTTGAATTTTTTTGCTGATACATTTTTCATTAATTTTTGATTAATAGCAATTTTTTTTTATAAAGCAATGCATTTTAACGAAATTTGGGTGAACTACGTCAAAAAACTGTTAAAAAACTTATCGTGTGTTACATCATACACCGTTGTGCGTTTTATATGTGCATAGAAAAGTTGGCAGTTGACTTCGGAAATAAAATATGTATCAGTGGATCCGTGCGAAAATGCCTCCCTTCAGGGTTATATTTTTTAGCAATGTCTAATATTTTTTAAATGCAGTTTTAAACTAAGTAAATATAGTGTATAGTTATGCCATCAATAATACAAAATAATCTAAAATAGTCAAAAGGAGGTTCAAAAACCTTTCGAATAATACCTTATTCGTCGTTCTGCGTTTTCTAAATGCGTAGAAAAGGGATATTGACAACAGAAATAAAATATATGATTTTTAAGTTATGAGAAATTTCAAACAATGTCTTTAAATGAAAATTCAGTATCCAATGTCCAATGGGGGCAAAAAATCCTATCCATTGATACCTCATTCATCGTTGTACGCTACATATTAATTTTAAAAAAGGGGATCTTGACAACATAAATAATATATATGACCAGAGGGCCCCGTGCGAGGATTTTGCACTGAAATCTAATATTTTTTAGGTACTTCTACTTCTCTATTATCCCGTTGACCACTTTTCATAACAAAAAACTATCGCCAAATTGTAAGATTGAGCGCCAAAAATGCAGTCCCATTTACTTGATGTCAGAATCATTATGCGTATTTGTTACGTCATCAAGTGGTTTTTAATTCGACATTTGGGTGTATTTTTCATTATGTTTTACTGATTTAGTAGTTATTTTATTAATTAAAATAACAATTGTGTCCTTAAATTCTTATATTTTATTTATTTATTTATTTATTGATATTCCAATGGCAACGTTCTCCCGTTTATTTGGCGATAGTTTTTTGTTATGAAAAGTGGTCGACGGGATAATAGAGAAGTATCATTTTTTATCAATATGTAATATTTATTAGATGCAGGTTTAAACTTCTAAAGAAAAAGCAAGGATAAAAATATCTGCAAACAACATTTAGTTGTTAGTCAAGCCAGAATATCATCTAATTTATTCAATCAAAGTTAGAGTAAACTCTGATCCAAGATTGCAGAAGGCACGCGCGAGAAAAAAAAAATAACAATCGTATTTTGACTGCATTAGAGGATGACGTCATCCGCTTCGGGAAAACCATGGGACTTAGAAATATAAATCTAAACATTGCAATTTCAATTTCGCTTTTTAATCATAAGTATAAAATAAACCCGTGCGGTGTTTTTTATAATAATTGCTATGAGCATCATATAATGTGGTATTTTATTTTTTTGGCAACAATAATTTCAGGAAAACCTTTCATTTCTTTCATGAAAACAATGCCGATTTAATTTTTTTATTTCAGCAAATTTTAATCAAAAACATGTTTTAACGCATTCTTAAGTGGGCTATGTCAGAAGCCTGTTCCAAAACCTTTCATATGGTATCTCATTCGTTGTTCTGCGTTTCATATTTTCTGAGTAAAAGGGATGTTGACAGGAGAAATAATATATAAGGATTGTTGAATTATTACATTTTAATTGCAAATGCAAAAAACATACGTACATAAATATTAGTTGCACATTTAAGATGCACAATTTAAAATTTTTACTTTGTGATTTTTAAACAAGCTTTATTATTCGAAAAAAAATATATTCGTAATATAAAAAACATTTATGAGATTTATGTTGTCGGAGTATCTCAATATATAAAGAAGAAAATATTAAGATATACATTTCCACTCTAGGGCTAAGTATTAAAAATAAGGAAAATAATTTATCTGTAATTTAAACTAAATCAGATGAGCATGCTTTCAAAGAAATTGTTCGAAGAAAACTTAAAAATCAGTTAGGAAAATTTAAATTTACGTACTTTCTTCATGAATTATTTATTATTCAAGCGTTAAAGATTAAAAGTGCCCAAATCTAATTTTCGGAAGCAGTTAATCTGTTTCGCTTATACAGAATATTTTAAAATATCATTTAATCATCTGTTTCGAAAGGTGAGAATAAAATAAATTTCGCTTTGTATTATAAATTTATTATAAAGGAATTTTTAAAAAAATGCGAATATTGCATAAACAGAAAATAATTGCAGTATTTTTAAAGTTGAACATTTTTTTACATTTTTGATTTGCAATTTTAAAAATTTAAAATTATTACAGTGTTTAATTCAAAGACAAAGTTTTTAATTAAATAAATCTAATTAGAAATTTCTCAGAAAACCTCATTATTTTGTAAAGACGTGATTAATGTGCATTTTATAACTTATTGTAGCTGTATTTTATTTTATTTTATTTTTACAATTTCTGTTACGTCTCGTAATGTGTGGAATGTGTACCGATTCTTACAGCAATTATTTAATAGGATTTAGAGCAGCTACATTGCGTCATTTTTGATAAAAACATTTAGTAAAACTTCTTAAAGAAATCGATCTAAAAATATATTATGTTTATTTTTAGTTATATCAAAATCCTATTTTATCTGTGTAGATAAAATATTTGATTTCCATTCATATTAATAAATAAATATTAAGCATGGAAACTAAAAAATTTAGAAAATCTGGTCTAATCTATAACCTATATCATCTCACTCTCGTTTTTACGTACTTTTATTTAACTTACTATAATTTTTATTAACGATTTTACTTAACACAACTTAGCTTTAAACATTTTCCAACATAATTGAAAAGTGTTGATGAATTCAGTTTGTCTAACTGCCGTCAGTCCTTGCTTCAACTCGCGTAAATATATTCGGATTGCTATGCAATTGATGTATGTTATTGAGGATTACTATGGAATGTTTGGTATTGCAAATGAAATGTGTAGAATTTATAGTTCATTTACAAGGACACTCAAAAAAAAATCCGTCTATGTGGAAAAATCGTTTCCGGTATATTTTAGTGATGTTATACTATTTAAAACATATTGAAATTACTATATATCACTGAAGTGCACTACAATAGGCTTACTATAGAATAGGGAGGGAGAACATTCATCGTTCATTTACAGGGACACACAAAAGAATTCAGTTACAGTACTGTCTATGAACAACAATTGCTAGAAGTTCATTTTCAGTTGTACTAAGCGTTTTTAAACTTAACTATTTTTTTATGTATTACTTCGTGTGTATAAATGCTGTAGATCATATACAGGGCAGCACAAAAGATATCGAATATATTTCGGTTTACTGACACGGAAATTTCTGAATAGGAATGTTTAACTGCGCTAGGAGTTTCCAAACTCAGCTAAAGTTTAGCATACTATGTAGTATAAATACATATACAGGGAATATAGATCATATTCATGGATCTATATATCCCGATCTATAGATGCTCTTTATAGATCATACACAGGGCTGTACAAAAGTATTCTGATATTTTTACGATTATTGATGGAAATTGCTGAAATCATTTTTTTTTTAATTTGTTATGCGTTTTCCAAATTATTTACTTCGACATCAACTTTCACCTTATTAATACGTAAAGTTTTGTTTAAATGTTATAGAAGTGTTGTAAAGTGTTTCATAATATGTGCTTGATGCGTGATTTTTCGTTCTTGTTGCATGTAAAACTGGAATTCGTAAAAGATTTTTAACTCTCTTCATGATAGGTAAGAATTATAAAAATTATGCACAAAAGTATGTTTTCGATGACAATACAGCATTTTAATATTTTAGAACTTAATTATATATTTATACATTAACTTTATGACAATTTCCCGTAAGCTTATCGCAGGTGATAAATCGCCAAATATTCTTTATGGTTACACTTGTCTACGAGTTACAACAACAATGCATTTAGTTATGCGCCCAGCGACGCTCGCCAAACTTACTATAAAACTGGAGCAATGCAATGTTTTAAATGCTAAAGAGCAGAAAAATAAATAAAAAACAAAGTGTAATATTTAAAAAAAAACGTGCACTTTTATTAGTTAAAAGTTTAATATTAATTAAATTATGATTATACGTTGAGAATATAATTTAAAAATCCCAAATAGGTAGTGTTAATGCTGTTTTTTCTTTCCTGTTGACATATTTTTAAAAAGATCAAAAATTATATATTTTTTTAATAAATTCACTAGCTTGCTCTTTCTACCAAGAGTAAAAATTAAATAAAAAGCGGTTAATTTTGCATAATTGGGTTTGATGACCAAGCCAAATACATCTATTTTAACGAAATATTTTTCAAAAAATCCTCAATTGCACAGCCATGAAGTTAGGCGTGATTTTTAAGATAAACATTGAATGTTTATAAAAAAGTATTTTAAAACACCTATTTTTACTTTTATACATATTATATGGTAAAGATGGAATTTTGTACTCGATTTTTCACTCACTTCCTGTTAGACTAGAATGATAAAAAATTTGTACACAAGCGTGTTTCCCATGACAATACAGCATTTTAATACTTTTAAAATTTAATTATGAATAAAAAAATTAACTTTAAGGTATTTTTCCGTTAGCCGGCCACAGATGACAAATCGCTAAATATGATTTATAGTTATAACTGTTTACAAAGTATAACAACAATTGAGATAATTTTTCGCCAAACCACGCTGGCCAAAATAGGCCAACGGACTGTGAAACTGCAGCAACTAAATAGTTTAAACACTAAAATGTAGAAAATACAAACAAAAAATAGAGTGCAGTAATTGTTTCTAAAATAAACTTTATTTTAGAAACAATTGCTGCACTCTTTATTTTTTGTAACTTTAATCAATAGTTTAATATTATTTAAATTATGATTATACGTTCAGAAAACTATTTCAAAATCCTAAATAGATAGTTGAAGTAATATTTTTGTTTTCTTTGTTGTTGCCATTGAAAAAAAAAAGAAACATAGCAAAAAATTATATACATTTTTAATAAATTCACTGCTTTCTACAAGTGTAAATCGGTGAACTGTCCATAATCGAGGCTCATGCTAAATTAACGTATTGTATCGTTTTTTTTTAAACATGAATTGCAGGGATGAAATTGGGCGTTGTTTTAAAAATGAATATTGAATGCTTATAAAAGGGTGTACTTTAAAAACTTATTTTACTTTGTATTTGCTTTTAAATGTGGTTACTAAATGAACAGAAAACTGATTAATAAAATAACTTTAATAATTAATAAAGATTTAAACATTAAAATAATTATGTGTGCAAAACCGTACAGCCAAAGTTAAATATTTAATGGCGATTGTAATAATATATTGTAATATAATTATTATATGAAGCACGCTAATTCATTTATCGTTTAAATTCATTGGTGAACTGAATATTTTGATCCATATTCAATTTTCAGGTGCGTTTGTAATTATATAAATACGTAGCACCTATAGTCGTCGTCTGATCCGTCCGTCCGTCTGTCCGTCTGTCAGCATATAACAGCGCAATAACTATCCAACCGAATGGTTTGAAATTTAATATGTATACTCTTTGCAGAATATTGTGGAGTAATTTAAAATTTTGTGAAAATCCAATCAAAACTTAAAAAGATATTAATAAAAATATTTATTAACTAATTTGCATTTTTTTTAAATCGGCACTTCCTTGTTATAGTAGCTTCCGAGGATTAATTGTCAAGAGACCAAGATGTGTCGCCAAGTTATCTGACTTGTATGACGTTATAGCCATATATGACGTATGTGACATTTTATAACCTCTATGACCAAGTTATAGTAGCATCCTTCATTCTATTAAATCCTATCATACGTAATTAGTTCAATGATATTCGATGATAGGTAATGATTCTAGGTTTCCATGGTGATTACGTCCTATTTAAGATGGAGTCCTATTATTTCCGTATTACTGAGTTTAAAAACCGAATTTGTATACTAAAATTGTGTAATTATAGCAAACATATAATCTACCAACATTTGTTTTGATAGATGTTTCCGGTGAAATATATATTAAATGGAAAAAGAGTCTATATATGGATATGAAGTTCTGAAATTTTCAGCGCCTGGCTTAAGTTTACCATTGAAATTTTCAGTAAATATCAACAAAAGATAAAATGTTGCCAACTTAAAATGTACTTATTTTAATACGGAAATTAATCGTATCATAATAACAGACGATATAATTAATTTCATTGAAATAATAACAGTACGAATACACTTAATTTGTCACGTTTGACGTACAGTTTCTTACTTGTTTAGTCTGTAAAAGGTAATATTCAAATATGTATGTATCCATATGTATGTATATATTATATACGGCAATACATACACTCATGCTATTTAATTATATAGCAAAACATATTCATTAATTATTATTGCATTTAAAACATAATTATTAAAAAAGAGATGCAGTTTAAATTATAATTCAAATCGTAATTCAAATAATATTAAATTGTCAGTATTTTGCAAAATATCACCAAGATCGGCAACAAACAGGAGAGCACATGTGCGTGTGTGTATGTGAATATATGTTAATACATATTACTGTATATAAATAAAAAATGAATCACTTTGACATGACTACAATTATGAAAGATTATTAGGGTACTTTTTGGTTAGCCGAACGTCAGTGATACATGTACATACATAAATATATATGTATATAATATATATATATATATATATATATATATATATTCATACATATATGTATATATATATATATATGTATGTATGTATATATATGTAAATGTGTAGCTATATGTGTATTTATATATGTGTGTATATATACACGTATTTATATCACTGGCGCCCGGTAACCGAAAAGTACTATTATTAGTTATGATCAAAATCGATTTGAATGGAAATATCTTAACATTAATCAGTTATCGACAATTTGATAAAAACAATTATGTCAACTTATATTTTTGCCAAATATCGACATCCTTGTCGACAATTTAGGGCAGGAGGACGTTTAAGTAGTTTGTTTATGTTAATACATATGTTTCTGCACATAAATAAAATCTGCCAAAATAGAGCCAGCTTTAGTTGACGTCACTGGTTTTGATGCATAAAAAACATTTCACCTCTGAGCATGATGTATTGAGCTTTATTCATTGAGCAGAAAATTACCTGACTGTATCTGCATTTTGTTGCATAAATAAACGTTTTACCTCCAAGCGTGGTAGATACATTTAATTTATTGCGTAGAAAAAAAGCGTGAGGTGCGCCTACCGAAGTTTTTATTTCAAAAAGTATTTTTGTTGCTTACCTTAAATAAGCATGAATGACCTCACAGATTACCAGTAGTTTAAAAGTAGATTTAGCAACATCGCACAGTTTGCTGCAAAGCGTAAGGAATGGTATCCTGAACACGGATGAATATCACCGTAGTTGGGGTACACTGAAAAAAAAAAAGTAATATTCCGTAAAAGTATTATTCCGTCAGTATTATTCCGTAAAATTAACAGTAATAAACAGTAAAATAGCGCGGCAGTGTATTACTGCTTATTTTACTGTTTATTACTGTTAATTTTTCGGTATAATACTGGCAGCTGGGATGCCAATATTATACTGTAAAATCAACTTTTTTTTTTTTTTTTTTTTTTTTTTTTGAGCAATGTATTATTGGTAATCAGCAAACCATTCATTTCGCTTTGCATGGAGCTTTGCATGGGGCTTTGCAATGTTGCTTTGAATGTACTTTCGTGCGAGTGTATTTTTGAAACCACTGGGAACATCCCCAGTGTTCCATGTCTATTAATAAAACACAAAAACGAAAAAAAACATGCATCACGCATAGATTATCAAACACATTTTGCATCACTAACAGAATATCATTAAGGAATTTCTTTTTTTTTCATACAATGAAATCTATCACAGTCGGTCCTGTAAAAGAATTATTTTGTGCATCTCTGTAAGTTAAATACTACGCACTGCTTAATATAGAGAAACCATGATCTAGTGCTCCTCAGGGATCATTTTTATTTTCATTATATTCGAAGTATCATAACAACATTAAAATTCATTACAAATGTTTTTTCCCCTTAGATTATAATGTAATGGAAATATTTTGTGCATCCTTGTAAACGAACTATAAATGCTACTTATTCTATACTTCTTAAAAACATGTTTTTGTACACCTCAGTGATGCATATCAATTTCATTATGTTTGAAGTACTTTAACATCACTAAAATGCATAGGAAACGTTTTTTCTCCTTATACCATAATGTAAAGGATTATTTTGTGTGTCCCTGTAAACGACCTATAAATGCTATACAGTTCATTTTCGATACCGATCGTTGGATCATCAACAACATATAAAAAGTTCCATGACAATTCCAGTATATTTAAGAGAGTTACGGAAGCAGTACTAAGGTAAAGTTAGAGCACGGACAGATAGCAGACGGCAGATAGATAGACAGGCAAACCGAATTCCTAAACATTTTTCAACTATATTGGAAAGTGTCAAAAAGCTTTTACATGATTCAGTCTTCATTATACATTTCTTCAAAAGGTTTCTTTCAATTAGAAGTAATTTTACTTCTACGTCTTTCAGTAGAAAACATTTTCCGATGTACATTTTTGCTGTCAAGTTGTTTTAAAAACAGAGCCAATTCAGCTATGTATTTATTTTGTTCATATTGGTGAATTTAGATAGTTTCTTGCAACGTTTTGCCATATCAGGAGACTCTAGACACAAGCTGTATTATCGTAATTTATTTTTAGTACAGAATTTTCGTGGAAGAAAAGAAATTATGTATCCACAATCATTTTTTTACGCAAACTTTTATTCTCTATTGAAATTTTCCATCAATACAATAGATACAGCTAAAACCGTAAACATTTCAGTGGACTTAAAAAGGAATACACAACTACTCTTATTATTTCACCATTTTATTGAAATGTTATTATTGACCAAGAAAAAAAGATGCAGAATAGCATCAAATACTAAATTATGCTACATCTTATTTTAAAAAGTGCATTAAAATTTAAACAATAGGATTGAAATATGCGCATTTTATTTTAAATGAAGATAAATCTTTAGAAATAAATTTCAAAAGAAGTTCGACATTATTCAGTTGGTAGTATGGGTTACAAAAGTTTATTAAGCTTACGAGTGCATCTATTTTGCGTTAGTAGATGAGTTTAAGAAACTATCTTAAAGTTTATATTCTTTATTTCAAATAGTGGTATTTGTGAAATAAATATATTCATAAGAAACTATTCAATGGTTTTATGGATAGAGATAACAAATAGATTTTGTTTTCAAATGAAATTGGAGCTCTGCCACATTTTGTATCAAGAAAACCCCATGAATAGAAAATTACACTTGCATTAAAATAGCTATTGAATGAAACAAGTGAAATTTATTTGAATTTAAAAAATGCTTTATTTTATTTTACATTAAAATTTCCTCCAAACATCAATTTAAAATATGGGATTTCAAGAAATTATTTCGAAGAAAAATCTTAGAAATACACGCACATAGAAATCTGCAGTGCAAATAATTTTCTTGTCTGCCAGAAAGATCAATAGAATGTCCATAAAGGGTGTTCGCAGACACAAAACAATTTATTCTGTTTATGAGACATTAAATAACATACAGTAGATCCCTACAGAGGGAATTTTTTTTTTTATATATATTTAGAGTATAGATTTCATTCGACAGCAGATATAAACTTTAATGGACTTGCAGACATGTAGTGTGAAATAACATATATACATATTAGGCTCAGGTAATACACTATATTTCCAATGATGACCGGTCACTTGCGATTTTAGACGTTTTATTAAATATCTAGAAAGATACATGAGGAATTATCCTGAAACTTCAGGAGTGTAAACAACATGATAAACGTCATATAGTTCCGCGAAGATTTTTTCCCGAAACCCCATAAGGGGCCATCAACAAATTGAAGAAAAACGAATATCTTTTGGATAACCCTGTAAAAACTAATATTACAAAAGCATTCAAATTGTAGATTATGATTAAGTGGCTTATTGTAATAATTTTGGTTCATTTTTATAAAGATAGCATGTATACTCGAAGAGAAATTCAGGTTTTTATAAAAACAGTCTCAAATATTACCAAGTTTTTTGCTTATAATTTGCAGAGTTTTTAATATAAAAACAAGTTATTTTCAGAAAATATGACAAATAAAATTATACACAACACCCTGCAGTCAGAATTAAAAAATAATAAAAATGTATGAAAAATGAGCAGGTTTACTAATTATTGTTTCACTGCGCATGCGCGTATTCAATCAAAATATGCTGTGCATAATATATTAGCTAAATGTATTGTGTAACTTTTGTAAAAGTTTCAAAAACATAACTTGTAAATTCTGATAGCGATAGTCGATAGAATAAGCTCGTATTTCGCTGATCTCAAAAGGAAGCAAAAAGATGAGGGGTTGTATCCAAATACACTAGATTATGAAAGTTGACATAATAAGAATGAAGTGTCTCTCATTCTATATTTGATACAACCCATCATCTTCTTGCTTCCTTTTGGGAACAGCGAATTTCGAGCTTATTCTATCGACGATTACTATCAGAATTTTCAAGCTATGTTTTTGAGACTTTCATAAAAGTTGGTCTATATATTTAGCTAATATATTATTGACTGTATATTTTGATTGAATTCGCGCATGCGCAGTGAAACAATATTTTGTAAACTTACTCACTTTTTCATACAATTTTTATTATTTTTTAATTCTGATTGCTGGGTGTTGTGTACAATTTTGTTTGTCATATTTTCTGAAAGTAACTTGTTTTTAAATTAAAAACTCTGCAAATTATAAGCAAAAAACTTGATAAAATTTGGGAATGTTTTTATAAAAACCTGCATTTCTCTTCGAGTATACATGCTATCTTCATAAAAATGAATCCAAATTATTACAATAATCCACTTCATCATAATCTACAGTTTTAATGCTTTTGCAATATTAGTTTTTACAGGGTTATCCAAAATATATTCGTTTTTCTTCAATTTGGTGACGGCCTCTTATGGGATTTCGGGAAAAAATCTTCACGGAAATATATGACATCTATCATGTTGTTTACACTCCTGAATTTTCAGGATAATTCTTCATGTATCTTTCCAGATATTTAACAAAACGTCTAAAATCGCAAGTGACCGGTCATCATTGGAAATATAGTGTATTAGGCTGGAGTGCAAAACAATAAAGTTTATAATTTGGAAATACAACAGTCATTACAATTTGCCTTTTCACTTACTATTTAACAGACAAAAATTCAGATCAATCAATTAATGGGTAAAGTACAAAAATTGACAGCAAATTGTGACATATCATGTAAAAATAAACTTCATAATTTTGAAATACAATAGTCATAAAAACTTGATCTTTTAGTTCCTATTTAACGGGAAAAAAAATCAGGGCAATCTATTAATGTCTTGAGCGCTCTGTCAGGCCCTGAAATTACGATGACTATTGTATTTTGAAATTGTGAACTTTATTTTTACATGCTACGCCACAATTTTCGTAATTTCCCGGCTTGGTAGCGGGTTCAAGATATTAATCGATTGACCTGAAAAATTTTTCCCGTGAAATAGGAAGTGAAAAAGCAAATTTTGATGACAATTGTATTTCAAAATTATGAACTTTATTATTACATGATATGTCACAATTTGCTGTCAATTTTTGTAATTTCACGATCTGCTAAAAAAGTCAACACATTAATCGATTCACCTGAAATGTTTTTCTGTTTAATAGTATGTGAGAAAGAAAATTTTAATCACTACTGTATTCCGAAATTGTAAACTTGATATACAATATATCTATAGAAAAATGAAATCGCTATTTGATTACAAACCGCTTAATAGCCATGCCTGCCAGTTTCATACTTTTACTTTTAAAAATGAGTCCGCGAATCTTTTCGTAAAAGAAAGTTTGAGCGGGGGAATATATATATATATATATATATATATATGTGTGTGTGTATGTTGTGTGTGTGCGTGTGTCTGTGCGTGTGTGTCTGTGCGTGTGTGTCTGTGTGTGTGATGATACAAACATTCCATTTAACTTAACATTATCATTAATCATTAACATTATCATTATCGATAATCTATTACACATTCTGCGGTAACTATCACAGTATCCGGTCAAATAATTCATAAATTGCAGTAGTATTCCATGTTTACTCAGCCTGGCTGGTGAATGTAGAACATTTTTCAAGAGAAAACGTCGTTATGGTGTTGAATAGACTTTATTAACTTGTAGGAATTATAAATATTTAGAACATTTTCCTATTTTCGTGGACATCTTTCAAAAAAATCAAGTAAACGTGGATGTTAGAAGAAGAAGTTAATTCGAAGACACAATAATTCTCTCACTACAAGCAGCTTAGTTTTTTAGACAACTCAAAATCAGCAAAATTCTGTGCTCTCGAGTTGATGGGTCTCGTTTTTAAATGTCGAGATGTAGGAGACTCTTCGTCAATGCAGGGTAATTTACACAATGAGCGGGTTACAAGGCTGTGGGATTCATTATTGTACGCGGAATAAAATTCAAGTGAATCGTCCTAGCCGACATTACACGAGAAATTGAGTTATGGAATTAAAACAAAAGAGAAAAAAGAAAATGGTATAAAAATGATAAATGCTTTTAATACTATGAATTCAGCTTCAAGATTTAGGAAATAAAAAATATTTTTTGAAGAAAAAATAAATACGGGTAAACACGGGAAGTGATTTTAGACATTATTTAAAGGGGAACAAAGTAGGAATTTACGCATTTTAAAATAAAAAGAGATTTAGATACAGAAATAAATGGAATAATGTTTATTACAGAAAAAAAATAATAAACTATGGTTGTAAAATGAATTTAAAAGGGAAGATTTTATAGAACAATTTTCATAATATACGGGATTTTGAATTTTGTAATATATATATATATATATATATATATATATATATATATATCCATTAATGAAACATTACCGAAACACCAACAAAAACTATGAAATTATGAATTAGAATGTAATAATTAATTGACAACAAGTGTTCCCCCAACACTTTGAATATAGATTCCATATACATAGTAAAAAAAGGGGGGAAAAGAAGAAGAAATTAAATTAAAAAATTGAAGAAATGAAATTTGTGGAATTTAGACAGAATCTTCAGGTCCTAAATGACTAAATGACTAAATTACCCCAAATAAAATGTGTGGTTTCATCGTCATATTAGCCATAACATTGCTAAAGAATATGATTTTGGGACTACCACACCATAATAGAGAAATAAACTGTGAAATAATCATAAAGTTTAAAAAATAAAAACAATATTAGAAAGGAAAGAAACCTTACCCATAAAAAAGAGAAGTAAACTGTGAAATATAATCATAAAGTTCAAAATACAACAAGATTAAAAAGGATATAGGGAAAAGAAAACAACAGTTACGAGATAGAATACATGATCCTAACAGGAGTCAACACATAACTCAGGCAATGAATTGGAAAAAATCAGTATATGTTGCCAAAATAAGTATATATATATATATATATATATTAATTAAACAATTTTAAGAGGGAGACTTGATAAGTAAATAACTTCTTTATCTGCTAGAAAGTTAAATAGAATGACTATAGAAAGTGTTTTGCAGATGCAAAACCATTATCTGACATTAAATAGCATACAATAAATAAGAGACTGTAACAAATACGATAAAAAAAATACATATATTTAGAGTATGGATTCTATTTGACTAGCAAACATTAACTTTAATGTACTGAAATGTAGATTTGCAATGACATACGTAGATAGCCATATCTTTCGCATGTTTTCTTTAAAATTACAGATAACATGACGAAACTTTGAATTATTAATTATTATTCATCTTTTATGCTATTCCTACATAACATTCTTCAAAGAATAGTTCTGTACCATGAATTCAATGAATATTTGAAAAGAAAATCAAAAGATTCATAATTTAAAAATGGAATAGCTATTATTTAGTTTTAAAATTAAATGCTCTATGTGTTCAAATGTTCAAAATATTTGCTTCATTTTTTTTCATTTTAATATTTAAACTTTGACTTTATTAAAACTCCTTGTCCTTCAAATTTTTAAAAACTGAAATATGGTTATTTAAAAACTATATAAAAGAACTGGCACTACATTGCATTTTCATTAAATATTCATACGTTAACTTCATTATTACTAGTTTGAAGATTTTAACAAGCCAACATTCCAAATAAGATGGATAGGATTTGTTGTAGTATGTATCAATATTATTCTTGAAATATGTTTACAATTTAAAAATAAAATTAAAACTCTTTTTGCATTTTAAACATGTCTAGAGTGCAAAAACTTTGTTTTTGCAAAAACACATTTTAAATGCATTGTGATATGTTATTTTCACTAATTATCTTTTATGAAGTGGTAAAAGACATTTTCTGTGAAATATATGACAAGATATTTTTATTTTTAAAATTTTAAGTTTTAAGTTCTAATTTCAAGTTTTAATTTTAAGTTCAAACGAAACTTTTAAAACAAGAATTCGTATTTGGTCGATTTTAACAATTTTTTGAAAGTTCACCGAGACATAGAAAGACTTGAAATGTAAGAGTGTCCCGTAAAGAGTGAGAAATAAAAATGTCTGTAAATCCTATTGATATAAATCACACTAGTCGGCAAAAAATTAAAAGCCTTACCTCCTTGTAAAACAAACATGTGAACTATTTAAAACAGACATTCCTAAATAAAAGTATGCATTCAAATTGCTTCAGCACGCAGCATTTAACCGAGAAACAATTTTATAATGATAACAGCTAATGAAGGATTGTTGTTTTAATTTACAATTGTAGATAAAACTGAAAGTCTGAAAAATGTATTTTCTTTATGTAAGATAGCAATTCCACAAAATATATCACGAAAATCTATTTCGTTGATACTTGTCTTGTGCATTGTTCTTTTGGTGTCTTGCCTCTTTTATATCCAGCAGTATCCACTAACATTTATTTCATTCATTTTGTCACTGTATCTCAGCTAATGTTTCAATTACATTTATCTGTAGCTTATTTACGTAATATTATAATGCTTTAGTAAGACATAAAATAGCTTAATTTTAAAATGTCCACCCACCTAAAAATAGAGTGGGATACAGTCATTCCATTGCCATATTTTGATGTTAGCAAAATCTGTGAGGAATCAACAACTATTTTTATAGGGAGAATTTTGGTGCCAACCAATGCTATCGTTCATACTATAGCCACTATTTCTTAAGATGAATTTATCTCACTTTTACTATTTTCTGGCGATAAAATGTATTTTTATCTTTAAACAGATAGAAAAGAAACAATGTAACATTCGTGTAAAACTGGTGGCTTTTATACAAGCTGAGATGCACTAAACCACTTTGGATGCAAACAAAAGTCTTGCAATTATACTCGAAAGTAAATATTTCACAAAATATTATTAACTATTTTTGCACATCGAGAAAGTATTCCAATTACGTTCATATCTATATTATAAAGGGCAAACGTGTCCTTGTGTAACGCATACGTCATTTTGCGAATGGCAACAGCTGACGATGAAATTCCGGTTTTGTGATTTTTGCTATTGCAATTTTTTTAATTTCTAAACATAGCACATTTTCAATTTTTACACCGTTATAGAGGAAAAAAATTACTTTCATATGCAATTTGTTTGGAAACTATATCTTAATTGCCTGTTATATTATGGCTAATAAAATAGTTTTTAAGCATGAATTTTGAAACGCCCAATAAACAAATGGAAGAACGCTGCCATTATAAATTTTTAAATAGTTACAGGTAGTAAAATTAATGAATTTTGAAATAAAAAGTCACTAAAATAGGGTGCCTTTATATGAGATACAAAATTTGATTAGTTCAGACGATTTTGAAGAAAAGGAAGCTTTGTAAAAATTTTAAAATTTAAAAGAAAATTATTTGTTTACACCATAAACAAGCATCGGATATTTTAACAGATAATATAAACAGAAGATATTGTTTTAGATATTGCATTTTTATGAATAAAATATAAAAAAATTATTTCACAAATTTAATAAAATGCATATAAAAAATTAATATGAGCAGTAAGAAACAACGTTTTAATTCATACTTCATCAGTATTACAAATAATGTTAACGGTCATTGCGAAGTTGGAAAAAACGAAAATACATGAAATTCGTTAATATCGCGATCACTATATCGCATGCATAAGATGAAGAATAATAAATTAACAAAGAAGCATCACTGGATGCAGCGAACTCCATGTATTAATAATACCAAAAAACTAAAAAATAAACAAAACCCTTGAGATTTGTTAATGTCGCGATCACTATATCGCATGTATGAACGCTTAATACAAAATTTTTTTTTTTTTAAAAATGGATGGATACCGCATGTATGAGCGCTTCACGCACAAGAAAAGCAAAGAAACCAGTAAAAAAAAATCACTAAATGCAGCAACTTTGACAAATAAAAATATGAAAAATCTATTAGATTTAGGGAAAAAATGGTTTTCGGCTGCGTTCTGTAACCCGGGAAGCCCGGGTTCGATTCCCTAGTATATTTTAAAGATTAAAAAAATGAATTATTTATTTGAATTGAGTCTTCATAAATTCTGAGTTAAATCGAATAGTAAAACAAATATCATGAAATAAGCAGAATCGAATCAAAACACTTCCTATTCCTACATTTTTTAAAATACTTTGAACAATTGGGAAATATAAAATAATTTATAATTATTATATTCTCTCCCTAAAAGTAAAGAAAAAAACATATTTTTTTCTTTCTTGTATTCCAAATATGGATTTTTCGATTTTCAAACAAGAATATAACGACCTATCGCTTCAAAACTGTAGACTTGCAACAACATACATACATACATATATATAGTTTTAATGTAAGATATTTTGTAGCTACTTTCTTCAAAGAATTTTTTCAGAATTCAGATACTAAAATATATACTTACTCCAATATACTTACTCCAATATACTTACTCCGAAGACTTGACAAGCAAGACTGTCCGATAAAAGTCTAGGCGATAAAATTGTTGGAAGTCCATCCATATAAATTATCGTCCATGTTGTCAGTATCATTTCTGAAGATGGATGTTTGTAACTCTCACTATTTTCTAGAAATAAGTATGCTTTTATCACCAAACTCAGGAAATAGAATCCATGTAACATTACTGCTAAACTGTCCCCTTCGTTATAAACTCGGAAACATTAAGAAGTTTTTATACGCAATTTTCATCATGTAATTATTCGAAAGAAAAATGTTTTACAGAAAATTCAAGAATATTTCTCTACATTTATAACTGCATTTAAAATAATTTATGTATGTTCTAAGGAATAATGTAAATTAGATACTCCTTTATTTCATTGGAATGGAGACTTAAAATCTTTGAAATTGAATAATAAAACGAACTATTATATAAAAAGAAGAAGAATCAAAATAGTGTAAGCCAAAAAAAGAAGAGAGAGAGAAAGAGAACACTCCATGTATTTTAATCTCTTAAATTGTCATAGAAAAAACAAGTTGGAAATTGTACGTTGAACCTGACAAATGAAATGCGTACGTAATATAATTAGGTTTACAATGCAAAAAAATCATCGTTATTATTTCAGCGAAATGAATTATATCGTCTGTTATGAGCGAAATGAGCATGCCTTTTAGGTAGCTTTCAATGCAAAAAAAGTATAAAGCTACCTGTTGCAGCCGTTCGGAGGAAAGCAGTTCCGGAAAATTTCGATATATTTTCACCGATCATGACTCCCAGACCCCAAAACCACCCTCCGTTCAAATGTTGATTTATATATATATATATATATATATATATATATATATATC
Organism: Maratus michaelseni; assembly: GCA_963931845.1. NCBI lineage: Eukaryota > Metazoa > Arthropoda > Arachnida > Araneae > Salticidae > Maratus > Maratus michaelseni. The sequence goes on along the minus strand of OZ007592.1, from coordinate 176,551,259 downwards.
TGAGCTATGTCATACGATAACGCTCGTATTTATAAATCAATTTTGATGAAACTAATTGTGTGTATTGAGCTCACCAATGTCTCGATCCAGTTCGTTGGGCAGCTTGGTCCGCCATTTTGTTTCAAGATGGCGGCCACTTAAAAATTTAAAACTAAAATAAATATACAAAAAAGTTAAAAATTCAAATTTATTTTTTAATTAAGTGTTAGGCCTTGATACGAGGATTCCAGAGCATTTTTTGGTTTACCTCTATCTTAAAAAATGGCTGAGATAGAGCAGTTTGAAATTCTAGGGTGGCTGACATTTTGAAACAAAACAGCACATTAACGCGATTACTCGCAAATTATTTTCTTTCATTGTTGTAATAATTTTCCCAATCATACGCATAAAACTATATATTCATATCCGTTAGCGCCAAATTCTCGCCAAAATTGGCGACATTTGGCGAAATATCGCCAAATTTGGCGACCAAAATAAGTCTTCATAAATGAAGCCAATTTGGCTATTGCTCAATAATTTGGCGAATTTCTTATTCAAATTCAGTATTAACGAATCTTTTGTAACCGTTTCTTTGCATTTTAACTTGCTGTTTTCGTGTAACATTAGCTAAAATTTTAAATCGAAGATATAGGAAGGCTACCTTTTCCTCCCGGTACAGGCCGGAAGGACTTTTTTTCTTATTACGTATGCCACGTTTACAGATGATAATTAGTTTTTCAACACCAGACAACGCTACAAAATTCACCATGGAGATCATGCTTTGCGAATGATCATCTCCATGGTTTAATATTTCTATGACTCACGATGAAGGAATCTCTTATGTTTATTTACTTTAATGGCTGTCAACCTAATTTCAAGTGAAGTTATCGTAGAATCAATACATTGTTTAATGTAATTCATCTCTCAAACAAACAATTTTTTTGAACTATCTTTCTAAAAATGTAACTTTTATGCCATTTTATTCGAAAAAAATCATTTTGAATAAAAATGGCCGCTTGGCATATGAGAAAAGAAATGGTTAGCCCGTATTTGTTTCCCTCAGTCATATGACTTGCGCTTTTATTACATAGATTACGTATGATATGATTTAATAGAATGAAGAAAACTTTTAATAATATATTTTTAAGTTTTGTTTCGATTTTCATAAAATTTGAAATGACTCGACAAAATTCTGTAACGATTATATGTATTAAATTTCATGCCATTCGGTTGGGTAGTCTTTGCGCTGTTATTTGGACGGACGGACCAGATGACGACTATAGGTGCTACGTATTTATATATTTACGAACGCACCTAAAAACCCAAAGTAGCCTTCCGACTGAAAATTATGTCTTTTTACATTTTATGTTTAAAAATGTAAGCTTAGAAGATCGTCTTCAAACTAAAATTGAACAAAACTCAAAACCTTTCTATACGAGCACCTAATTTTGACACCAAATTTGGCATTTTTAGTAAATTTTCCTGTAGGTTAGATAACGAGAAGTCATTTGGTCAAGTAGTTTAGGAATTAACAAAGTTCAAAGTTTGGAGCTCCAAGTGTTAAATTCATTTGTAATTGTTGCAAAATACATTGCAACAAAGAGTTTTCTCAGCATAATTAAACAAGTGGGTAAGTGTGATCGAAGATCGCACAAAGGGTTTCGTTTAATATTCCTTTCAAAACACTTATATACACCTCCTTCAAAACACTCCTTTCTTTAATAAATCCGAAAAAAAAGTCATGTTTTTTCTGAAGTAAAAATTTACTGGTCTATTTTTTTGTTTTTTCGAATATCTAAACCAGCCCGATAGCGGGCGATGCCCCCTATTATACTCTCTCATAATAATATCTGTCATGTGGACTAAATGCGATATTAAAAAAAGTCAATTTCAAAATTAAACATGTTGTATAGAGACTTTCAAAATGTTAAAATATGCCAATATTTCCATAATCAGATTTTTATGTTGATTCAATATGTTCTTCAAACTTTTATATTTATTATTCCCTATTACTCATATTGATACTCTCTTTGTATTATTCTCAAACATTTGAAAAATCCGCTATGACGTCATATTAATTTTCTTTTTAATTCTGTAATGACGTCATATTAAGCTGCTTTCTGTATTTAAACATACTCATACTACTTGTATTATTGAGAAATATTTAAAAAATTCCGTTTTAATACCAATGTGACGTCTTTTTTCTTTCAATTAGTGAAACTTTTTATTTCATTTTCATTTTTCACGTGGAAACTTTTCAATAGAAAAATAATTATTGTAGAAAGAATTTTATTGTGGATTTTTAAATGTTGGCAACTGCTATAACCAAAAATGTTTTAATTTAATAGGAAAAGGCTGTTAGATTTTTGGTTTTATGTCTATATATTAAAATAATACGATTTTTCCAAATTTTATGATTTTGAGCTTCGTAATCGGTATTCAGCTATAAATACACAATATTTCAAGCGTTTAAGTTATATAGTTTCTGAGAACCGGCTCTGTGACGGACAGACAACGAAGTGGGAGTAATAGGTTTTAGTGAGATGAACAAAACCCTAAAAACTATTTGGCGAAATAGCTGTAATTTTGGATTCGCAGATTTGATGTTCTTAGAAAGCGATTTCTGTAAAAATATTTATGGGTTGTAACTTATATTGTTTTGTAAAATTAGTTATTATTATTTTTTTAATACATATTGAATAATGCTTAAAAAACTACCAGAATTACAGTCTGTTTTACAACGATTACAAATGAATTTAGCATTAGGAGTTCCAAATTTCAAACCTTCATTATTTCTAAACTACTTGATCGAATGACTTCCTATTTGGTATTCTATGGTAAAGTGTACCGAAAACTCCAAAAATATGATGTCAAAATTGGGTGCTGGTATTTCAGAATTTGATATTTTCAGTATAAAGACGACTCCCTAAGCGATTTTCTTTTATATAAATTGAAAGAAAACAGACTTTCCAATCAAAATACTATATCCATTTTATTTTTTTGACAGATTTGGTGATTAGAATGTATGTTCGCTATTTTTTTATGGCCAGCTGTACAGGATATATTTTTTAGTATATAATGTATTACATAGCGTAATGAATAGCTCGAAGTCACCGCCATCTTCCGATGGATTAAAAGCCCCCAGCCCTCCTAAGTCCGCTCTTCAGTGTCTTTAAATTCATAAATTTCGCTTTGAAGTTTATCCAATGAAATCTTCCGGTATCGGAAACCCAACCTTCAGATATGAAAGGGACTGCGATTCCACAAGAAACAAAATCGCGGCGGCTACTTGAAGACGATTGGGAAGCGTGTCTCGAACATAAAATATCTCACCGTAAAAATTTACATGCGATTTTCATTAAATTTATAGACATCGACCGACAGGTTCAGTACTTTACCGAATCTCCTTATCATTCCGGCTTCTGTCTCTTTAAATTAAGGACCTCCCCTCACTTTTTTATCTCTATATTTTATATTTTTACTTGCCGATCAACCCGGCGCTGCCCGGTTCTTTGATAATAACCTTAAGCAACCTCAAGTTTGTATGATTTTATATCTTTAACCCAATTTTTTATCAATTTACATTTTCAAATGAAAAATTCGCGAAAAAATATTGATATTTAATGGTAAAACTGCTCGTAAGAAGACATTTTCTTTTTGTTCTTACTTAAGGTCTCACATATAGTTCTTCTTGTCCGAAGTCTTTGACATTTTTATGGTTTATAAATGCAATGATTTTACATACTGTGTAAAAATTTCGTGAAAAAAATATTGTTAACTAGTTGTAAAATAAATATGTTTTCTTCTGGCTTTTCTTTTCCCGCGTCATGTCATTTAACATAAGAAAAAAAAAGTTATCATCTTCAATGGTTGGAGTAACATTGTTGAGATTTATTCCAACAGAGCAAAAAATGCCGGGTCCAAGACTCGAACCCGGATACTTTGGATTGCCGTGCCAACGCTCTTCCTACTGAGCTATCTCAAAGTTATCTTGGCTGGCATATTTCACTGTTATTTGTTGGACAAGGCTGCGAACTACAGCGCTAATTTCATTCATTATAATTTTAATTTACAGCCTTGTCCAACAAATAAGAGTGAAATATACCAGCCAAAATATCGTTCGGATAGCTCAGTAGGAAGAGCGTTGACACGGCAGGCCAAAGTACCCGGGTTCGAGTCACGGTCGCGGTATTTTTCGCTGTGTTGGAATAAATATCACCTATGATACTCCAACCATTGTTTATAATTTACCTAGTTAAAAATACTTTCATCTGTTCATTATAGTTCTCATATTTCAAACTCTCGGAAATTTTAGTCGGATATAAAAATATATCTGTATCCAAGCTCTCTTTTAAATTTCGTGAAAATATATGCATATTTAGCAGAGAAAGCATGAGCGAATGCCGCGCCGACAGAGTCCGCGTTTTGTCGTTTTCATAGAAAATGTCTCTGTTTTTATTTATTTTTTAAAAAAAAATTCTACTCCTCGGAACGTTTCGTAATTTTTGGAGGGATGTAAATATGGACTGTTAATATGTTCTAAAAAGACTGTATTGGAATACGGTTAGTTTTATCGTAGAAAAATATTCTTCTTCGGGAAGAACGAAACAACCTGCGGTTGAAAATTTCGTATTTTTGAAATTCTATTACATCGTCGAAAAAAAGAATGTATCAGATAAAAGAGCATATATTTTGTTTGTCGGTACCTGTAATATTTCATTCTGGAGGAGTGCTTCCTTTAAATTTCTCTTCAAATTCAAATTTTCATAAAATTACCGACCGTTTCCAAGGGTCTCCTTGAAGAAAAGTTTTAAAGGGTTAACAACAATATTTTTTCAAACTGATTGCGGCGTTTATAACGTAAAAGTACGGTCTTTAATAATATGTCTTTCGTTTATCCGCATCCCGAATAGTTTGGCTGATGGATGTTAAAACAAAATGCCAAAAAACGCAAGAAATTAGGTCTTTTTTTCTTTCCGCTCGAAAATCAGGTTCTGGGCATACAAGTGTGCGCCTACAGATTTTCTGCAAAATAAGATAGTTTTTTATGAGTTTTTATTTATTATCTCGGCTAATTATTAAAAAATTAAAAATATGACCCTCAGGTGCATCAGGACCTGCCCTGGACTATAGGCACCCAAAATTTCAGATTTCCATTTCCAGTAGATTTTGCTAGCCATCGCAGACAGACCGAACTCGCACAGACAGAAACTATTTTTTATTTGTTTAGATAATAGAAAGTTTCTCTCTCGTCGTGCATATGTTGTATTACAGTTAGAATGTTTTTTTTTTCTTGCAGGGTTCCTCAGATGTGTTACACAAATACTCACCTACAGGGAGTGGAGTTGCTTTGCAACTCGACTGGGTATCCCCTGAAAGCTGTTTATCGGGTTCGATTCTGTTGAAGCGTTTAATACATAGGGTGACCTAAGCGGCTCTGAGATTTTACAATGCTCTCCTACAGAGATATACACATATTTCTGTAGGATTATACAATAATTAGAATAATCATGAAATGTAAAACATTTATTATATTTTAATAAATAGATATAATGCACCTAACGAGATATATATTTCATGATAATATTAAATCTCTTTAATAAAACATTTAATAATATTTTTAATGTAAACAACATGATTTCCCTAGCTTTAAGAACCTGTCTTTTATTCAGCTCGTTTAAAAGCTGTAATTTATTAAAATTATGCTGCTGCGATTTAAAAATTGCAATTTGAAGACAGAATATACTTTTAGTCAATGTATTTTTAATAGTTTAATAAAGCCATTGTTTCAAGAGATGTTATATTTCATCTTTCTTTTCAGAGAAATATTTTCTCAGTTCATAAAAAAAGTATCTTAAAATGTAAATGGTAGTATTTTACTCCTCTTTCACTTAGATTGAAGATATTGTTTTTGTTCAGTTACTTGGAAAACATAAAAAAAGACCGCATCCAAATTACTTAAAAATTGTTAAAAATTTTAGAAAACTAAATATTATCTAATATTAATTTATTCTATGAACATTTTAATATTTCTTTATGTAAACTATCAGTATGTTTACTCGCTCAAATAAAAATAAAAAAATTCTAGAAAATTGACTTTGTTAGTGAAGATAACTAAAAAAGTTTTCATCTAAAAGTTATTTGCCTACAGCATGTTTTTAATGAGTAAAATAGTTTTATGTTTCATTTATAATATAAACTCGAGGTACTTTGTAGGAAGTCTACATAAAAAACATGTTCCAAAAATCTTTAGATAATAGCATATTGTTAGTGCATTAGTTAACAAGAGAAAATTAGAAGCGTCATATAGTTGTTTTTTTCTCATTATAATCGAAACTTTTCATCAACTATTCGCATTATGTAAAATAAATATTAAAAGTTTTAAAAATTACTTTCAGCCCCATGCAATTTTTAACAGAAAATATTTTTTTCTCTAAAAATTTTTAATGCAATTTTGCATTTAATGGAAATTTGTTCTTAAACTAAAAGACCTATTTCATTATAATATTACCCAGTTATTTTATAAGTGATGGATAACTATAATAAATAATAAATATGAATGATATCTAATTAAATATTTATTGAGCTTAATGTTTATGATAGGTATATTTCTTTAATAACTAACTGTTACTCGGGACTTTGCTCACATGATATTCAATGCTGCTAATTAAAAGAAAATGGTAATCAATTTCTAAAAAAATCCACTGTCCCCCCCCCCTCCCCGCCGCACAAACACACCTTGGACTATGTTAGTTCGAAATCTTCTAGTAGCAGTGATCTTCCTGTCAGAGCGTGAGAATTAATAAAACCGACTAATTTTTCACATGATTTTTTTAGATTTTCACTGTTGCTAACTTACATATTTATACTACAGTGAGTCCAGCAGTTGAATAATGTGCAAGTTTTGAGAATTCAGTTTCATTCTTAGACCATAGTTCATGACAAATGATCAGATTGCTCATTTGACTCAGGTTGCTCATTTGTTATTTTTAATTATTATATACAGGGTGTCCATAATTAAACGACCCTATTTTAAAGTTGTCTACAGACGAAACTATTGTTCAGAAAGTTATGAAATTTTCTGGAGGACATAATGAAGGTATGGGAGTTTGGTTGAGCGAAAACAAAAGTTCAAAATTTGAGGTTGCTCATTTATTATTTATGTACAAGGTACCCTAAAGCGGTTTGAAGGTATTATAAATTACTTAACAAATAAATGGTACAAATATTACAATTATTCTTGCAGAAGAGTAACGTGTGAAATCAGCTTACTAGACTGCTTTTTTAGTTCAAAATATTACCTCTCGATGGCGCTTCTAAATATCAAATTGTTAAAACACATAAACGGATACGTAAAAATTTATCAAAGTTCACTCATCTTTTAACATTTATTCTGTTTAGCTGTTGAAATGACAAAAAATGGTGTGCGTTTTAAACCTGCAAAGCTATTTTGAGCAGTAATACAGTTTGAAAATGTGCAGCGCAATATGCAAGTGACATTTGTTGATAAAACAAGAAATGTATTAAATAATATTCAGCCTTCATATAGCTGAACAGAATGAAATTGAAAAATGTATGAAATTTTATCTATTTTTATTCCTCATTTTAAGCATTCTAAAAGTTTGAGTGTCACCTATCGGTGATATTTGGAGCTAGATGAAACGCTTTAGAGATATTGATGATTTCAAATATTAATTTCCTGCAAGAATTCTTCAATAGCTGACATCGTCTTTTTTTTTTTTTTTTTTTTTTAATCGAATTTGAAATCCGTTAGTCCAATTTAGTACATTAATAATCAGCTGTATTTTCTGAAATAATATTGCTAAATTAATCCGAACCTACTTCGCAAAATATTTAACATTTCCTTGCAATCGAAATTCTTTCCATCTTTCTCTCACATCAAGATCCATCTTTTTACATCCTTCTCTCACACCAGATAAAGATGGAAAGAGTCTCCAATCTTTCTTTCACTATTTTATTTAAAATGTTGGAAAACTGCATGTGTCTGTTTCACTATATGCTTCACGAGCATATCCTTCTATTATTATTTTTCCAGTTTCCGAATTGGGCAGATTTGTACTGAGTTGAGACCTGCTTTCAATTTCCTTGTTAAATATTCATTGTATTTCATCCTTTTCCCATCCTTCAGATTTGAGAAAAAATTACTTATTTTCGTATGTAAATTCACATATGCATTTTTTAAACCTAATTTCTATTTTGTCCACTTTTTTCAGTTTTTCATTGTTGCTTTTTCGAATTGCATTCATTTCAATTTCCATATTTTTCTACATTCTGTTTAGTTTATTATATTTTCCTTACTAAAATAAATAGAAAAACTTTTTTGAAAATGCAATGTTTGATACTAAACATTTAAAAAATATTTCTTGCATTTCAAAAGATAAGAAATAATTTAATGTTGTTGTTGTTTTAATATTATTCCTGTTGTTATAAAGGTTACTTATTTTATCCAGTTCGTCCACATATTAAATTTTGTTTATTTAATATTAAACTATATCTATTGTAATTTAGCAAATTATGAAGAACTTAGATTTTAGCCTCCAAACAGTGAAAGTTATTTTATAAACACCTTGTATTTTACATACTGAACATTTACCTGATTAAATTAAATTTCAGTTTATTTAAGTATAACAGTTAACGAAAAACTTAACACTTGTTCGTATTTAAATATACAGTGTTTTTTTTTCTAAAAACTAGAGCGGATCTTATACTACGGAGCACTACACTGTTAAAATTTTGCAGCTAACTCTCCAGTCATTTGACCGTTTTTATAGAAAAAGTTTACATAATCGTAATTTAACTCTATCCTGACTATATTATTGCACATATTATGGTCAGAATAGAGTTACATTAGGCATGTAACAGGTTTCTATAAAAACGGTCAAATGACTGGACATTTTGTTGCAAATTTTTAATAGTGTATGTCTTAATTTCGCCTTTTTCAACATGCACAACAATTTGCATATATTAATTTAAAATAATTTATAAATATCCATATACTTATTCAAAACAATCTATATTTATGCGTGAATTTTACTTCATAAAGTTGATACATTCTTTTTTATAAATGCGTCATAATGACGTTATTTTCACAGTCTTTTCTTTCTACTAGTCTTATATTTTCTACCAAAATTACAGTACAGGGGCCCTAATTTCAATAGTGAGGGAGCATAAAGTCCGTGTAAAACTACGTTATTTTGACACCGGTGTAAAAAAAAAATCCCAGTCTTATAATCAAATGTAAATTAATGAAGTTGATTTTTGCTAATGGAAGCTTTCCACTATTCTGAAATTAGGGTCGCAAACTTTCAAACGTCAGGGTTTTCTAAAATGTCGTTAATTACAATATATTTTTTAAATTATTTCGCTGGTACTGACAAGGAAGGTCTCCATAACGCGTACTCAGATATATTTGAAAAAAATTACAGAATGTTCTTCTCATGAGGATATATACGTCTATGAAAACATTTTCTGCGGAACCTCGATATAACGTCCGCAAAAATTTATGAAAATTTCGTTTATTTGGCGATCTATCACCGGTTGGTGACGGAATGAAATTTCAAGAAATACGCCTTTATGACAAATGTTCTTTAAGGAATAACTTTTTATGCTGAACTTGTTTATGTAAATTTAACTTACATAATAAATAAATTTTTATAACTACAATTTTGTGTACACATTTATATGATAATGAAATTTAACGATTGTATTTTACGATTTAAAACAAAATTTAAATTGATTAAAATTGTTTCAAGCTCAAAAATAAGCCCGATTCGGAATATTGTCAATTCAAGAAAGAAGTGTTGCTGCTATGGAAACAACGATTTCTTCGATATAGAAATGTATAACGAATCCATTAAAAATCGGGTTTTCCTTTTGAAATACATTTACAAAATACTTGTATAACCGGTGAAGCCGTTTAAATTAGAAAAAATCCTGGAATGGAGGATAAAACAATAGGCATAATTTCACTCAATAGGCAATAAATAAAGAAAAAAACGTGAGTGATTTATTTAATCTGATTTAAATAATATTTAAAAATAATATTACTGCAAACGTACAGAGAGTTGAAAATGTTGAACGCAAAATGCAAACGATTCTGAACAAGAGGGTATGGTATCATGAGCCCTAGAATTAATTCATTCTTATAATTTTTTTAAGCTAATGACAGTTTTACGCTTTCAACTTTTACAAAAAATGTGATTGGTCTCATAACAAGAATTTCTTCAAACTCATCGTTTACTTTAATATGCCTTTCAGATTCATATGTTTTTCAAATTTCGATTGTCAACTAAAAGTGAAAATACACATTTCCAACATTAAAAAAAGAAAAAAAAAATACAGATTTAATAATTCAATCTTTACATTTTACATAACTTCACATCATTGGGGGATTTTTCACATAACTTAAATGTCAGCTGCGCTATAAAATAAAATAGATATTTGCAACTTCCAAAACAAAGAATATATTTTTTCAGTGTTAAAATTAAATAATTGTAACATCAAGCAGCTTATATATATTATACAAAAAATAATAAACTATTTTATCGTTTAAGTTTAAATTCATTAAGTATTACGCATTCGAATAATCGTTTTACGAGCAATTTCAAAATTAAAATTGTTTGCATTTGGCGAGGAAAAAATGTTGCTAGCCAAATCGCGTCTTTTTGCGCCAAATACTCGAAAGTATTTTACTTTTTTGCAGATTTTCTACTGGGATTCCGCAGCTAAATTTCACTGTTCCTTTAGTACATACATAAGTAGCTTCATTGACATTTTTTTTCAAATTTTTCTGAGTATGTGCTTTAAGGAGACCTTCCTTGTGAGATTGAGATCCTAATCTAAAACTAGCCGGATGTATCAATCCCAAAACTTTCTTCTATCTCACACAGATTTCGCATACACTAAATAGAATCAGCACCAATTTATATCAAGGTCTAACTGTATCTAAGGTTTTATTAAATTCCGTATATTACTTCTTGAGATACGACTACGCTAAAATCGTGTGAATCCTGCAAAATGCAGCATAGCAGCGCCATCTGGTGGTAGATTTAGACCAAAAAATCAACAACAACTTATGTCAACATCTAACTGAATCTGAAGTTTGATGAAAATCCGTGCATTAGTTCTTGAGATATAGTTATCGTGATAATAATAAAAAAGTAGCATAGCAGCGCCACCTGTTGGGCAATTTACACCAAAACGCAACCAGCATCTGTTTATGTCAAGGTCTAACAGAATCTGAAGTTTGATGAAATTCCGTGCATTAGTTCTTGAGGTATCGCTATCGTAAAAATCGAGAAAAAAGTGGTATAGCAGCGCCACCTGTTGGGATATCTACACCAAAACGTAATCAGCGTCTATTTATGTCAAGGTCTAACTGAACCTGAAGTTTGATGAAAATAAGTGCATTAGTTCTTGAGATAGAGCTATTGCGTTAATCGCGAAAAATGCAGTATGGCAGCGCCACCTGTCGGGCGATTTTCACCAAAAACTAATCAGCACCAACTTATATCAGGGACTAACTGAATACAAAGTTTTATTAAATTTCGGGCATTAGTTCTTGAGATAGAGCGGACACAAATTTTTTGTCACATACAAACAGACAGACACAGACAGACATTTTCTAAAAATGGTCAAATCGTGTTCAGGGCCTTCTAAAATGTATAAATCCGTCGAAATCTAGAAGTCGAAAATTTTCATGAATCCAATACTTTTTTCTTGTAAAGATAGAAGAAAGTAAAAAAAGCAACACACTGCCGCACGAGAAAATAATGTCATATTTAAACAAAACATTTATTCATAATAGTGCGAAAAAAAATGGGGGATGTAGAAATTTTAGCGTTTTATTCATGCCTGTGTTTAAATCCAGCTTGGCTGTTTTCTTACAGATTCATAAAGTGATTTTTCATTCGAAAATGCTTAAATTTGGCTGAAAGAAAACACATTTTAAATTATTACTTTAAACAAAACATACCTAGTTTGAAATGCTCTTTATGATTGCGCGATTTTTTAGGACACTGCATTGTCATCGAAGATGATTTTAATGAAAGTGAGAATTTCTTTTTTTGGGGTGAGGGGAGGAGGGGGAACGTCTTTTACTATCAGTATTCTGAATTTTAAGAAGGCAAGGTCTTAATTTTGGGGAAACACTGTAGATGTTTCAGTTTCATCATAGCTTATAACATTTTCGGTACGTTTCCAGTATATGGGGCCTTGGTGATAGAAGGAAATTTGGTAACGTATTTTCTGACAACCTGTTCACTGTTTGATATACACAAGCAATTTTTTTTCAATATTTTTAAAAAAAAGTAATATAAAGAAGTCTTTTATCTATTTTTATATACAAACAGAAGTAATTTCTGTATAAACAATAATAATATATACATAAATAAAATGATTATCATATATTACAAATACGTATATAAACAGCCATAAAAGGTCAATAAAATTTTTCTTCATAACTGTTTATATCATTTGCCAAAAAATATCACTTTCTGAAGCCGTAATTGCGCCAAGCTTTTTAAAAAAAGTCAAGGCTCTTACTGTGGTAAAGTACTAAATTTTCTTTCAATAACACATTATTTAGAGATAGTTCAGTTGACAGGAAAATTACATAATTCTCCATTTCTTTAGATTAGGTGTAAATAGAATTTATGCTGGAATATTTATCAATGAAACTTCCGTAATAAATGCAGGAGTCAGAGTTTAGTGTTTTTGAAGAAAAAATGAGTGTTAGCACTTTATGTGTCGCAGTAAAAGCCATGTCATTAACATTGTACTTCATTAAGAAGTCACATTATGGGTTTTCGTTTAACTTAGCGCATTTAGTTGGGATTTTTACGCAAAAATAATCATTTTGTGTCACTTTTGAATGATTAGCTGTGAAATGTTAGATAATAAAGGATGCCATTAACAGTGACGTTTAGAAACAGTAAATATGGTTTTGTAGCAAAATAAAATTAGCAAAATAACACGAGAGAAAATTTCTTGTGTTTGTATGCTGTAATGTGGCTATTTAAAAGATTTTCATGTTACACGTACATTATAAGGAGTAAAGAAATTTCAATAGTTTCAATAAGTGACTTTATAAGTTTGTTTTAGATATTTAAAATTTTTTTTCGTTTTTAATAGTAACATAACTTTCAAATGCAAAAGAAAAAATAATGTTTGGTTTGAACAGCTAAATTAGCATTTAACCCATATCTTATCATCTCTCTCTATAAAAGAAAGCTCAAATTTATCAAATTTCTACAAATAATATCCAATTTTCTTTTCAGCTTCTCTACTAAAATAGATTTTAGGTTTGATAAGTGTTATTTAAAATTAATTATTTTAGTTTCAAGTTAAAACGTTTTATTTTTTGAGTATTTGAAACATGGCATTACTTTTTTATCTGATATAATTTATAAAAAAAAAAATATGTGTGATAAACAACGCCGAAATTATCTTTATCATTCAAATGCAAAAGAAAAAAAAACAATGTTTGGTTTAAACAGCTAAATTACCATTTAACCTATATCTTATCATCGCTTTCTATAAAGAAAGCTCAAATTTATCAATTTTCTTCAAATAATATCCACATTTTTTTCCAGCTACTCTACTAAAATAGGTTCTGAGTTTGATAAGTGTTATTTAAAATTAATTATTTTTAGTTCAAGTTTAAAAGTTTTATTTTTTGAGTATTTGGAGTATGACATTATTTTTTAACTGATATGATTTATTAAAAATATATAAATATGTGATAAACAACGCCGAAATTATCTTCCAGACAAGTCTTATGTATTATTGTCCAGTAAAACTGAGTATTGCTGAGTAATTGCAATGCAGATACACAATTTGTATAAGCATATTGTACTAATGTATGATCTTATATATACGCGTATGATCGATTATATAGGACAATTTGTCAAAAGGAAAACTATACTGTTTTGATACGTTTTTTAATTTTGTATTTTCTTTTATTGTTTGCAAAAGCATTTTTCTCGATATTAATTTTTATATCTGGTTAATTGCGACTTGCATTTGCAGCATATTCATTAAATCAGCAATAAAAAATAAAAAATCGAAGACATAAGTAAGGTTAGTTAAAACGTGAACTATAAAAAGCAGTTTTTCGTTGAATTTATGCATAGTCACTGAAATTATGTTTACCAGAGAATTCTGTAGAGTAAGTTTTCTTTTGAAGTGTATCTTTTTAGTGTTTGTAGTACCTTTGAATGTTTAAAAATATTTTATCTTTAACTTCTATAAAAACTATATACTATACTGGCTATTCTATACTGGCAATAATCTATACTGGCAATCTATACTGGCAATAAATTATTTTTAGATATATTGATAAAGATGTATAATCGCTTAATTGAACTAATTTCTTGTAGTATCTGAGGAAAAATAACAAATCATACATTTATTTCATGCTTAAAATTTAAAGTTTCAGCGATTCTCTTTTCTGTATTTGAAACTATATATCAACAAAATTATCATTTTTCTGTTAGTAATCTAAAGGCTCTTTTAAATATTGTTACAGTACCTGAGTTTTTAATGAGGTTTTGTGATCCATTATGAAGTCAGAAATTTCAGACATAAAAAAAAGTAAAGTTCTGTAAAGCACTTATTATCAAAGACAGATTTTTTTTCGAGTATATGCACATATACTGGAAATATAATATTTACATATGAATTTAGTTGTGCAATTTGAATTTTCAACCCCTTTGTTTAATGTATGCATATGTATTAGCTTTTAATGTTTTATAAAAGAGTTTATCTCGAACGACTTTATTGACAATAATTTATTCTTAGACAAATCGAGAAATATAAATAAACGCCAAATCGAAGTAATTTTATATGGTATCGGAGAAAGAATAACGAAACATAATTTTTATTTATGCGTAAAATTAAAGTAATTTATTTCATATTTCTTTCGATTCCAAAGTATTGTGACAATACAGTCATATTCACAATCCGTAATTCGAAGTCATTCAAATTTCATCTTATATAGTAACCGAGTTTTTACTGAAGTATTCTTATTATGAATTAAAGAATCGACAGTGTAGAAAATATCAAATTTTTCTTGGTGTGTTTTTATATAATTTATAATTTTTTGAATATTTATATTAAAAAAAGAAATATTGAACCGCTATTTGATATTTCGACAATAGTTTAGTCAAATCGAAGAAGATAAATGAACCCTTAATCGGAGTAATTTCTTGTGGCATCGGAGGAAAAAATAACAAAACACACCCTTTATTCATGCGTGAAATTAAAGTTATCGATTCCATCTTTTTCTCTTTTTTGTATTCGAAACTATATCAATGAAATTGTCATTTTTTTGCAGTCAGTATTCGAAAGTGGCTATATTATTAACATTTAGCAACATAGTTGAAAAGTGTGTATAAATTCGGTTTGTCTGTACGTCTGTCCGCGCTCTAACTCGCATAAATATAATCGGATTGCTTGTACTTGATATATGTTACAGAAATTTACGGTGGCATGTTCAGTATTAAAAATGAAGTGCATAGCATATATAGTTCATTTACATGTTAGACTATTTCAAAGATATTGAAATTGATATATATCACTGAGATGCGCTAACAGTTGCGTATTGTAGTTCATGGTGTGCATAGTATTTATCGTTCATTTACAAGGACACACAGGAAAAAATCAGTTACAGTACTTTCTATGGCCGATAATTGCGGGAAGTAGTTTCCAGTTGTAGTATACATTTGTAAATGTAACTAGTATTTTGCATATTACTTGGTATATATAAATTTTATAGATTATATAGGTTGTACAAAAAAAATTGAGTATATTTCCGTTTTTTGACGGAAATTGTTGAAAGGGAATTTCCAACTGCGTTTTCTAATTGATTTACATTTTAGTATACTATGTAAAATATGTACAAATCTTTAGATCATATACAGAACTTCACCAAGAAATATGAATACGTTTAAGATTATACGTGATGATTTCTGAAATTGGGTTTTTTAATGTGTTATGTGTTTTCCATTGAAGCGTAAGCTGGGTTCCCGGGCATAGGGGGCATCCCCATCCCTGTTTATTCAGATATCATGCGTCACCTCATTAAACGGGGACGTTTTGTTACAGTATTCTGAATGTGTTGGAAATTGTTTCATAATGTATACTTGACGAATGATTTTCTTTCTTGTATTTCTATAGTATCTGAGTTCTTAAAGAAGTTTTACGATTCTATATGATATCAGGAATAGACGACATACAAAAGTAAAGTTCTTGCATGGATTTTAAAATAATGGTTTTTTTTTTCAAAATATATTCACAGAAATTCTCTTCATATGAAACTCGTTTTCTTAAAACTTTTTACCGAAAATCGAATCTGATGTAAAAGTATTTTTCGGCTTCTTAAAAAAATACTCTGATAAATGTATATATATATTTGTAAGTAATGTTAAAATCTAGAATTAAAAGTCTAATATTTATCAGCTTTTATTCTAAGAACATCACACAATGAGGATGATTATGCAATCAGCATCTAAAACCAGAAAATCTTCAAAATATTTCTGATATCCAAAAAGAAGTAAATCGCTTTAAATTAAGGGTCATCAGCCCATGTTCCGCAGGCCATGCGTGGCCCGTCGAGCATATTTTAGCTTCTGGACGTATCACTTCAAATATTAGAAACAAAAATTTTCAGCGACATCATATTGTAGTATCTTATTCGGCAAATATCTTCTTAAAGATTAAAAATAATGAAGAGAGCAGGAGAACAAACGATTTTCCTTGAGATCAACAAAAATGGTGAATAATTAAATTTCATTTTTTCATGCCATAGAAAACCGGCACTTTACGAGACATAGAGTGCAGCTTTATGCTAATAGCACCCAATGTTTTCTCGTGTATCAATATGGTACTGTAGAAAAAAAAAATGCTGCTAGCCTCTTTCGCTCTCTTTCGTATTACCCAATGGATAATTTAGTTTTTTATGCAATACTAGCTGACCAACCCGGCCTTATACGGCCCTGTAGTAATAACACTAAATGCACCTAAAATCAGTTGTGAATGATTTTATTTTTTTAGACAAAAATCTTTCTAATTGAACATAATGTGGAACGTCCCACTATCTTCGTCAGCGTACATTATATTACGTAAATTAAATACGTATTATACAGCGTACATTGTACAGCCAAAATTATATTTTTAAAAGGAATTCTATCCAAACGAATAGAGTGTTGTGGGCCTCACAGCCTTCGGCAGCTTGCACAGGGAGTGCTACGCACGCTTCGTTCTATATTTGCAAACGAACATTGAATTTGTATATGATTTTATATTTATTAAACGAAAATATTTTCAAACGAATGGGGACAGGATTTTTCCACAAAGATTCACTAAAAACCTCACAAGAGAAAAAACAGAAACTTGAAAGGTACAAGAAGAAACAACTAAATTTCGAAGAAATGGGATTTCGTGGTGGGAGATACCTGTCTTTTTTCCAAGTGTACCCCCACTTCAAGTAATTTAGGAATTGGAAACTGATGCTTTACACTCACGCAAACATGTAAACATAAGTTTGGCGACTTTTTGGTTGACGCGATTTTCAAGACCGCGCCAAACGAATAACTTAATACAATGGCTAGGTTGCCATTAAAGGAAAAAATCTCCTAAATTTGGCGACTTTTTTCCTTTTTTTAACCGATTATTTTTTTTCTGCGTGAGTGTAAAGCATCTTAGCCATGAATTGTAAATTTAATAAGGATGGAATTAGGAATACGTTTCAGAATTTTTAAAAATTGACTTACTTTTATTTTAGCATCAACAGAAATTAATTCTGCTCAGTTACTATACTATATTTTGTTGGTAAGGGGTAGAGCTGCGTAAATGTTTGAGCATTTTTAGCTCTATCTTAATTTTCTAAATTACGCATTTTTCTTTACACTCTGATTACGTATCAGGACTGGCTACAATTTTTATATTTTTTCGTACCACAATTTACAGAATTTTTTTTTTTATTATAGAAAAAATCCTCGTGAAAATAAATATCCTAGTATAAGTATATGTGGTAGAGCTTATTCTGCAAAAAGTGGTACTAATAACATATAAAATAATCCATTAGACCAGCGATACTCAACCTTTTTTCTCTCACGTACCCCTTGCTTATACTTTCTGTTTATGCGTACCCCCTTATTACATAAACCAGTTTCAAATATTTTGTTTACATTAATTAGTAATGTTCTTATGCTAGTTACCAATATTATGTTCAGTTCTCTTAACAATTCCAATTTTCAACCACTTATCCATTTTGAACCACAACACAATATCAGCATAAAGCCATTCAAAACACTAAATAATAGCTAGAGGTTTTAAATTAGTACTCACAAAGAAGGGTTAAATCTACACCCATTAATACACGATTATGAGTGTTTGCTAATGCTGAGAAGTCGAACACTAAAATGATGATCTGATTTCAAATGGGTTTTAAATAAAATCCTCGAAACCAGAAACCACGATTTGATTAATGTGTTTCTAGACATTTCTAGAATTATTAGAAATAAAAGAACAACAACAGAAAAGGAGGGACACATACGAAATCGTAAGACGTTTTTATGAATGGGCAGAGATAATGGTAAAAAATGATCAACCAAGTATTAAGTTTAGGCATTTTTCTTCATTTTATGCGAATGGCCTATTTTAATTTTACACAAGTCTCTCTTTGTAAACGAAAAAGTTAATGTTTTGTTTATATTTTTTCATTATAATTTTTTGCGTTATCTGCCATTACCAATGTAATTTTCACGTACCCCCAGGTTAGGAACCGCTGCATTAGACGTATAACATGTAGTCAAAGAACGATATTTGGGCATTTCCTGCTACATCATTTAACTATAAATTTAACTATAGAGATATATATTAAAAGAATACATTATAATTAATGAAGTAAGCACCCATAAAAATGTGTCAAAAACACATAGAGTATTTTTTTATTTATTTGTTTATTCCATTTTCTGTGTTAACCTCAGACTAGAATATCTAAAGAATTGGATAAATTGGATTAATTTCTAGTTTTCGATGAAGTGTTATTTATCTTCCTTCTCCTCTTTCTTCTTTTATTTTCCCCGTCTCTTATAAATAGAGTATTTTCCAATAGTTTCATTCATTCAAAAAAATGCGTATCTAAGAAGTAGATTACTTTTGTATCTCTAATTTTTAGAAATTACATTTCTGGAACGCACAAGGTAGTCAAATATGAAAATATCGGTTTATTGCAGATCGTAGATATAGTATCGTAATCCCAATAATAGTAAAATATATTCTATTCATGTTTTCGTTCCTTTATTACCTTAGAAGAAACATAAAATATATAAATAGATAGACTGTGTAACACCGAAAGAAAAAAGTGTAATTTCTAAATGAAGTTTAACGACTTGCCTACTTATATCGAATTAACTCCAGAAAACATAATATATCAAAGATAATTAAACGGGTGAGTGTAAAAAGGATAACAGCTAATGTAAATGTTGAGGAAACAAAAAAAAAAAAAAAAAAAAAAAAAAAAAACATTTATGCAAAAAAACTATTAATTTTAGAGAAATGTTCACACTTATTCGATTGTAGGTATAGTCGATGAGGGTTCATCCAAAAAATTTAAAGAAAAATAATAATTAATTTATTATCTATTTTTAATTAAATTATCTCAGTTCATTGTTCATATTTTTGGAATCCTTTTATCACTCAGACGTTCAATTATTCCGAGTTGATTTGGACCGTCCGATCAGAGACGAAGTATCTAATTCATACCCTTTGTATAGTTTCAATTATAATTTCATATAGTATAGTACATTTAATTTTTCTTATTTTATTTAATAAAGTTAAAGGTTGCTATTACCAAACAAATAACTTTTTTATTCACAATATGCAGGGGTCGAAGTGTAATTACCACTATTTCCAAAATTAATTTTCCTGGTAGATTCTTGTTCCATATATTTATAAACGACGCTCACGAAGATTTTTGTTCGGAAATAGTGGTAGTAAATATATATAAAGCAAGTACAGTGCGCAGCGACCCCTGGATACACAACTATGATAATAATTTTGTAAAGTGATGATATTATTAGTATTGATAGTAATGGAAATGGTGAACTTGAAACCTATTATTTTCAACTATTTACAATCCTTTTTATGTCGAAAAAGATGTAAAAACCAAAAATTGGGGTTAATATTGATAAAGCGTATTATAATTTAATGCGCGTATTAAAAATGCATAACTAAACAAGAACGAAAAATCATGCGTCAAGCATAGATTATGTAACACTTTCCAACGCTTCCAAAATAATTTTACAAATCATACCGTTTAATAAGCTGAAAGATAACATCTAAGTAAACAATTTGGAAAACGCATAACATATTTAAAAACATAATTTCAGGAATTTCCAACGTATACAATATTCGAAAAAATATCCGAATACTTTTATTCAGCCGGGTATATGATCTATAGATTTGTATATATACTACATAGGATGCTAAATGTTAGTTCAGTTAAGAAACGCGTAACACAGTTTAAAATTCTCCTTCTGGAGTTTCTGTCAATAAACGGAAATTTGTTCGCGAACTTTTGTGCTTCCCTGTATATGATCTACAGAATTTATACACACCACGTAATAAACAAAAAGGGAATTAAATTTAAAATCGCGTTCAGTAACTTAAAACGCACTTCCAGGAATTATTGTTAACAGACAGTAGAGAATTATTTTGTGTGTCCCTGTAAATGAACGATGACTGCTATATACACAATATTCTGTAGTAAGCCTCTTGTAATGCACCTTAGTGATATATATATATAAATTTCAATGCGTTAATTAAACCGCAAACGATTTTTCTCCATAGACGTAATGTAACGGAATTATTTTGACTGTCCCTGTAAAGTAACTATAAGTGCTATGCACACCCTATTCCATATTAAGCTTCTTGTAATACACCTTAGTGATATATATAAATTACAACGTGTTTGCAATTGTGTAACATAATTAACATAAACCGCAAATGATTTTTCCCCATAAACCGTAATGTAACAGAATTCTTTTGAGTATCCCTGTAAAAAACTATAACTGCTACACAATTCAGTTGAAATAGGGAACGTGCTACAGATAACGACAATAACATATAAAATTGCAAGGCAATCCGAGCATATTTACGGGAGTACGGACAGACGGCAGACGGCAGACGGCCATACGGCCAGACAAACCGAAGTCATAAACACTTTTCAACTAGGTTGGAAAGTGTTAAAAATGGATGACTTTTGCAAGAAAACAACAACAACAAAAAAGAACACAAATTAGTTAAGGGTGATATTCCTATTGCTAATACTAAACCTAAGGGTGTGGGATGCATTCGTATTTTTAAAATATCTCTTCGGGAAATTAATATTTTTAACTTCATTTTTCTGTGTATTGATGTTAAAGGATGCCTCATTTTTTTTAGTTGTAAAAATATTTCCGAAATATATACTTGATTTTATATGAGGTGTTAAAATCCAACTTACAGATCGTCAGTTTCGCTAAGATTTTAACACATAAAATTATAAATTAATTATATATTTTAGAAATATTTTGACTAATAAAAAAAGAGCGATATTCTTCATTAGGTGTACACAGAAGAAAGAAGTTACGAATATTAATTTCGTGGAGAGATACTTTTAAAAATATTAATGCATTCCACTACCATAGGATTAACGTTAGTGACGGGAATTTGAGATCTCACTGACTAAAACACTTAAAATGTATAGAAGTTCTAGAAAAAATTAATCAAGCCCAATCCCAGAATCTCTTCAATCTAATAGGCACAATTTATTTTAATATATTGAAATACTTTAATATTTTCTTTCTTTTAATATTTTTACTCGTTAAAAGTATTTCGATGAAAATTTTAAAATACTAGGGAACGCTACCTTCTACGAGATACGCTCACCAATAAACGTACACAATACGGGGTCTCTAAAAACACGAAAAAAATAAAAAAAAAAGGCTACAAATGTAGAAACTTAACAGACATTTCAAGATAAACATTATTTTAAGAAATGGACTCAATAAGTGAAGTAAGCAGAAAAAGCTATTTTAATTTATTAAAATAAAATTGTTCACTGCCCCTTCCTTCCCCCCCCCCCAAAAAAAAAATAAAATAAGAAAAGTTTGGCAAAGGGGAAATATGAACGGAAAGTTTTGTGGAAATTAAATCGTAATAAAATATTTAAATTTCCTGAATAAAAATAAACGTTTACTTTTATATATGATAATATTTTCACCATCGGAAATTTTAAAGTGTATGATTTATACAAATGCACGTGATCTGCTTAATACGGAACTATTTTCAAACATCTAACACCATATTAAATGTTCAAAATTAATGAATAAGCATCAAAATCTTTTTTATCTGGCTCAGTTTTCTTTTAATACGGCAACAGAATATACAAAAATAATTATTAGTTTAATCTTAAAATAAAATTTAGATAATAAAAGTATCTTGTTAACCATGACGACAAAAACTTTCCTTTAAGAATTGTTATTCATGCATCATTAAAAAATATTTCAAAGCTTGAAATTGCACAATACGTTTGAAATATGACGCAATTTTTGCAAGTAAATGCTTTTCGCACATAATAATTCAATTATTGTAAAGTTTTCTTTCATTTTCAATATTCACGAGTAAATATATATTTCAACTGAAAATACATTGTTTGGAAATATTATTCGGGCGTTTTAAATTGTAGCAACTTTGAATAAAAAAACTGCTATTTCAAAATATGAATCAATTCGATATTCGTGCAATGAAGTTTTGAATAAAAATTTCTTAAGAAAATCTCAAATTTTAAAGAATGGTTAGATATTGCACATTAAAATATAGCCAAGTACATGCCTGTAAAACATGGTTAAATTGATATGTATAGTTTTTGATACCATAAAACTTATTTAACTGATCTATCTTGACCGATTTCAACTTTAAATAACGTTAAAATATTTCATCGATTTAAAAACCGTTTGCTGTAGCATGTTTATCAGATATTTCTGTATAAACTACCAGTTTTCATGTTTTTATATGCAAGAGTGTTTGCAGTATAAACCGAGAAATTAAATGGGAGATGTAAGAGTCATAAAACCGGCGGCAGCGTTAGTAATTTTTTTTTTAATACCGTGAGAAACAGAAATGATTTTTATAATAATGTTATTATATCACAGGGCTCGGAAAACGTTTTGGTGCATCAAAAAATTTCACTTTTTTCTATTTAGATATTTAAATATTGACAATGCGTATATTAATGTTGTATGATGATGTAGTTATGCATTTCAAGTGCTTATCGATTTCTTATGTTTGTTGTGTAAAAGAATGAATCACAATATCTAAATGACTACACTGACTTATAAATGTTTTGTGAACAGATGTAAATATGTTTACGTGTTAAAAATCATTTATGAAACAAAATAAGCTAATGCAGAAAAATCTTATTTTTTTCATTGATTTTTTTTAAATATATGGTTTTACAGTTTGTTCCATGATACGTACGTTCTTCATAATATTTTTGATTAATTTTCACATCATTTTCCACAAAAATGGGTAGAGTTTTCGGATTTGATGTTACCTTACTCAAAATCTTCACTGAAGTGCAGATGACTGATGCACTGAATGTGCAGAACACTCATTAATAGTGCTATTATTTATTTATTTTTTTTTTTGGAAAATAATTGTTCAACTGTAAAAAGCTTTTCAACTTTTCACAACACATTTATGTGAGTGTTGTAAGGAAATTTTGTATTTTGAAATTTCTGACTCATGCTTTTAACTAACAAAAGAGATTGTTGAATAAGCACTTAAAACACATAACGGAAAGACATATCATATAAGATCGATGTACTGCTATTCTTTAAATAGCTAAGCGGAAAAACATATTCCCCAAAAATGCACCAAAACTTTTTCTGCATCCTTTATATGTGTATTAAATTGTTCTGAATAAGCCACTGTAAACAACAAAACTTTCGTTTTAATTTAGTTATTCTCATTTAGAGTTTGTTGTTGTATCACAATACATTTTTCTATGCAAAATACTTTAATATTTCCCATTATTATTTAAACTCTAATATACTTAAATATCACAGGCCTATATCATTAAGGAACTAAATCAGCATAATCACAATAATATTAATTGCTGGAGATTACTATTGCATTACAATCCAGCTTTATCGAACAAATCGATCAATTTAAAAGATCTAAATTTCCATTGGATATGCATTCGCTATAATTGCAAGAAAAGCTTTCCGCGAAAGAGATCTTAGAATGTTTAATAATCTTGTTAAGATAACTTTTCTTTATCCGATTTACTATGTTTGATAAATTGATGTTGACACCAAGAAGAATGTTATAATGCTATTCTAATACATACTTGTGTAAAGACGTCCATTAAGAACATACAGATTTTTTTGGGGAAAAAATGGCACTTTTTCTCAGTATAAAAATTGGTATATATAATATTGTCATTTTGTTATTTTATTAATTTTGAACCATAAATTTTTGTAGGTGCAAGAAAAAGTTTAAGACAACACTGCAATACTGAAAAAAATATTTTTATAACAATTTAAATAAAGAATATTTAGAAGGATTTTGTTAGGTGCAATTTGTGACATTTTTATGGACAATTACATCATGCATCACATTCACAAAATAATGAAATTTTAATGCATACTTGTGTGATGATCTCAAATAAGAACATGAAGATTTATTTGAAATAAATAATGGCTAGAAGAACCCGTGCGAAAGTTTCGCACTGCAATCTTTGAGATTATTTCCTGATAATTTTTAATTAACTGATTTTTTTTAATCAAGCAACGCGTTTTAACAAAATGTGGATGTACTATCTCAGAAACTTGTTCGAAAACTTTTCGAATGATACATCATTTATCGTTGTATGTTTTGTATGTGCATACAAAAAAGGATGTTGACAATAGAAATAATATATACGAATATTGCTTGTGTATAAGGAAATGGAAATAGATTGCCAGAATTTATTTTTAACTTAAACATGGGATGTTCAAACTTTGTGGTCCAGCAGCCATTTAAGCGACGTCAGATTTCGCTACCGTATATGAACAGCTTAATAGAATATTAAAAAATAAATACTTCCAATTTTTGTGAATCCCAATGATTAACTGTGTATCTAAATGGAAGATAATCCTCAAATTACGTTGGTGCTCCGATACCGTTACGTATATACACAGCCATGATTAAACAAAGAAAACAAATAAACAATATGTGACGCCCGCATAAAAAATAAATAAAAACCCGATTAAAAGCTCGATAATTTTTCAAAAAGTACGCGCAAGAAATAAATTAACAATAGTATTTTAATTGCATTATAGGATGATGTCATCTGATAATGCAGTATTTTATTTTCGTGGCAACACTGATTTGATAAAACCTTTCATTTCATTTATGAAAACAATGTCGATTTAATTTTTAATTAACTGAAGTTTTTAATCAAAAAACATGTTTTAAAGAAATGTTAAGTGTGCTATGTTAGAAGCCTGTTCAAAATCCTTTCATATGGCATCTCATTCGTCGTTCTGCGTTTTGTATTTTCTTAGAAAAAGGGATGGTGACAGGAGAAATAATATATACGATATTTTGGTTAGTGGAAAATAAATTACTGTTATTTGAATTATTTTTGCCTGGTATGTTTATATACATACATAAAAATGTATCTATATAAACATATCAGGCATAAACATATATAAACATACCAATTTCTGTTACTGTCAAAAACAATAACTGAAATTGCTATAGGCAGATATAACAACGTTTTAAGCACCAGGATTTTTTAACTAATTGCAGAGTAGTTTCTATAGCGTTCAGCGTACCGTAATTAGTGTCACAAGTTCTGGTGCTTAAAACGTTGTTTTATCTGTATATATTGTACTGCTACAAGTATAATCTGAATTGTCAACACAAATTAATGTATTTTGAAAAATAATTTCAACAACAAAAAAATTGGGAAGCATTTGTAAATATAATTTGTGAAAATTTTACTAACGATTACATTATAAATTGCATTATTAACATAATAATGCAACTAAAATGTATATTTGTGTAATGATTTCAGTTATTAACATGCATATTTCTTTGAAAACAACAGTGACAGTTCTATTAGTAAAAAAAAATATAATAAGTTATTGGTTTTTGATTTGCTTCTGCATTATACGTTTATATAGTTGCATAGAAAAGTTAAAGATAACGCTCGATTATAAAATTTAATAAATCATTAAGATTTCTATGAAGCCTCTAGGATTTTTTAAGTATGATTTGTGAAAATTGCATTAACGATTGCATTATGCATTCCAATTTTAACAAGATAGTGTATCTCTAATGCACATTTGTATGATGATTTCCAATTAAGGACATGTGATTCTTCAAAAAAAGAAATGACAGTTTCTTTTGTGAGAAATAATTTATTATTACGTGACTTTTTCTGCGCGATAAGCTTATATTGATTCATGGACATAGGCGTAACTAGTGGGTGGGCCAGGTGGGCACGGCCCACCCCAGACATCTCCACTGCCCACCCCAGAATTTTAAACTCATGTGGAAATATTATGACGCAATAATTCAAATTTTGCATATTCCAACCCAAATCTTTGAAAGGTTGCACAGTACACAAACAAATGTAATACACATATATAATTGAATTGCGCATTCAGAGGCAGTTCTTGCGCATGTGAGTATGGGGTTGTGTTATGTGACGGGGGGGGGGCACTATCTAAAGGACAATTCTTCTATAGCATGGAAGCATCAAGGATCCAGAAAGAACAAAATTATTACATGAAGGATTTTTTCTTCACAAGCTGATGGGGAAAACATAGTTTCAAGAAGTGCTATTTAGCATTCTTTCGACAAAGTCACAAGTCTGTTGAAAGCACTGGATGGTCATTCCATCTAAAAATAGCAGGATACTTCCTGTCATTTTTTCTTTTTTTTTGTGCAAAATAGAAGAAACGACCGTATTACCTACGGCCATAGAACACCTGACAAGGATTCTTCGTCTGAACAAAGTAACGAGGGGGATAAAAATAAAATCCAGGAAGTAATTGAAAGATCGGGTGTACGCACTATAGAGGGTTTGTGTGTGACAAAAAATAGTTAATAACTTCGGCCATGAAAGACAGTTAGCACTTATAATGAAAAATATAATGCAAACCTTTATAACAAACATATTTATACAAATAAAAGAAAGTTGTGTGCATGCGACGCCGCGCCGACGGCTAACAAAATCTACCGTAAGTAGAAGTCTAAATATTTGGGTCCTGATGTACCTGAGGCAAGGATTTTTCATTTTTTAAGACCCGGGACTCCTGGGTCTCTTTTAAGATTTTTGTCCTAAATTGTTAATAACTTGTCCCTTTTTTATCCAATCTTCTTCGTTTTGGGAGTCCTTTTTTTTCTCCAATTAGCTTCCCCCCATTCATACATTCCAGTTAAGATCCTGGCCCTCTGGGGCCCCTTTGAAGTTTTTGTTTCCTAAATTGTTAATAACTTGCCCCCTTTTAATCCGATCTTCTTCGTTTTGGGGGCCCTTTTTCCATTTAGTTATTCCCTCATATCTACATTCCCATTCGGACCTTTCATCGTAGGGCTCAAAACCATCAGTTGGCTCTTTTGAGCCCCCTGCTATAGTTCTCTTAAAGTCATCACTAGTTTTTTAACAACTTTTTAGGACTTCCAGCTACTACATGAATGACAAAAAAATTCTCCGTCCAGGCCCGGGCCTCTCGCGCCCCTTTAAGTTTTGTGCCCTAAATTTTAAATAACTTGCAAGCTTTTTATCCGATCTACTTCGTTTTAGATACCTTTTCTCTATTTTGTTAATCCCTCATTTCTACATTCAAATTAGGACCCTGAACTCCTGGGCCCGGTCCGGGCCCTTGAACTTTTTGTATGTCATGCATTTTCACCCCCTAATTGTGTCATTATCTCAATGCATAGCTTAAAAGTTGAGTCTTGAACTCCTCTCCCGGGGTACCACCCTGATATTTTTATTTGGGCTCTAGGGACCTTTTTAAATATTTCTTTAATACTTTATTCTAATGATTAATTTATACATGCTTAATTTCGACTATTTGAAGATCTAAAGCGCTACGTACTAGGACCTTTTAAGATGTTTTCGTCTTAGGTTCCTGCTCAAAACTATCAGTTGGCCCCTTTTGAGCCCCCTACTACAAACCCCATTCCTTAAAAATCGTCCGATTTTCTAGGTTTTTTTTTTCTAACAAATTCTTAGGGCTTCCAGCTACTGTTTGAACGACAAAAAAATTTCTCGGATCTCAGCTACCACCAATTTTGAATATTAATCTCCTTCTTTCGTCCCTTGATGCAGCTTCTTTAAAAATGATCCGATTCTCTTTCAATTTTCTTCATAGTTCTACGGTACTCTATAAACTTTTAAACATTTCCTTAGAACTGAGCTACCACCTTTTAAAAATATTAATCTTCTTTTTCGGCATAAACTTACGTCTCACTTCAGCAATAAATTAAAAATTGCGTTACTATTCAAAATAAGTGGTTAAGTTTAAAAAGAGGGGTGATTTCCTCCATAAATTAAATTTCGCGTTAATGTTAAAATTAATTTCTTAAATTTACAGGGGGGCATCTTCCACCATCTGGGAGCGCATTCTTTTCTTGGGTTCTATAGGCCCGATTTCACCAGGGTTTAGGTCATTCAACTTGATATCGAAAACTTTTACCTTTTTAAAACTTTTCTCTTTATCGAAAACTTTTCCTTTTTTTCCCTTTTCATTTATTATCTAAGGCCCGAGCAACGCCGGTCGGGTTAGCTAGTATTACAATAAAATTGCAATCATTGAATAATGAGTTCAATAACAATCACAGACAGTTTTTATATTTATATTTATTAATATATATATATTTTTAATTCTTCTATTTATAAAGATTTAGGATAGGGGACTTGGCTCTCTCCTACCCCACCCCCACCCCCATCCCCTCTTCATATACCCATGAAATTTCAAAATGCTGTTCGCACATAGTGTTTTTGCTACATTTATGCTTCTTAATCAAATTTCTACTTTTTCAGAACTTTTTCCGATAAATTTCTAAAAATGTTTAAAGGAACAATATTTTGTTATGCAATGTAGAGAGTGCAATGAAGCAATTAAACTTGAATCAAGATAAAAGAATATTTTATTTGTCTAGAATTTGGGCACATGGAAACAAAACTATCTTATAAATATAAAACTGAACGAAAGATGTTCTACATTATTTAACCATAATACACTCAAGAACTGCACAGGCTCGGACTGGCCCGCCGGGCAACCGGCCCGCGGGCCGGTGCGCCTTCGGCCATTAAATCTGCGCCCTCGTCCAGATGATGTAAAAAAAAAACCCAGATGAAGTTTAAAAAAATTACGGCAAATACTAGAGTAACTAACTTTACAACATTAATAAAAATACTATTCTGTATATATTTTAAATATAACATTCATTTTTTGCAATAAAAAAAAATATATAGTGAACTATTTTTCTCTTTGCAAGCATTCTTTGTTTTTGAACATTTCTTTGTTTCAGGAGAGCATCCAATCCAAATCTTTTAAAACCTGAAGTATATTCAATCTGTTACCAATGCCTGCAGTCTCCGTGCAATAAATTTCAGACTGTCTGGCACCATAGAGTGTCGCTTCTATTTAATATTTTATTATCATTATTGAGTTTGCTGAAAAAGCATTTATTATATACTAGCTTACCCGCCCGGCGTTGCCCGTGCCAACAACCTTAAATGTACCTGAAATCAGTGTTGAACATTTTTTTATTTTTAAACAAATCTAATGTTGGGGGCCCCACTACCTTAGACAGCAAACACTGGGCGTGCCATACACACTCCCATATATTACCGTAAGTCGAGTCGAAAGAGCCATACCCCTTTCCAGCCCATAGAACCAGAGATAGAAAAGCACCCGCTGGTGGTGAAAATCTAAAAGCTCTATCTATGTAGAGTCGAATGAGCCATACCCCGTCGTGATCCAGCCTATAGAACCAGATATAGGAAAGCACCCCTTGTGGTGAAAATCCGAACTAAAATCAGTCAGCTCTATCGATGTTGTGTGGAATGAGCCAAACCGTGTCGTGATGTGACCCATAGAACCAGAGTTAGCTGCAAAATCCTTTAGTTACACCTTCCACCGCCAGGGGGCACAATATGTTCTATAGGAACATAACTGAATTCATTAAGGTTATCGATGTCGAGTCGAATGAGGCATACCCCGTCATGATCCAGCCTATAGAACCAAAGATACGAAAGCGCCCCCTGTGGTGAAAATCCGAACTAAAATCAGTAAGCTCTATTGATGTCGGGTGGAAAGAGCCATACTGTAATGACTTAACGAACTCCAGTGATCCAAGGTGATGATTAACATCCAGCACTTTTTATTAGGCATCGTTGATACACAAGTTAAAATAAGATGAACAATTAAAAAACATTACACTCTGCCATCAAAACCCCAGCGTACACAACCATCATATACTGTTCACGCGCACACATCATTTTCCGCTCACCATCGTCTGTTCAACTCTCTCTGCATCTCTCTTAGCTTAGCTCGGTTCACTTCTTTTTGACCTGCCAACTAACATCTCTTGCAGTCTCTTTCCATATCGAAAACTGTCTTTTCGATTCGATTACACGGCAGTCAACCTCCGAAGCTAGGCGACAAAACCATGGACAAAAACTGGACAACTCTAGGCCAGCAACTCACGAGTCAGGCTAGGCCATAGATTTCTTCGGTCGTTACACTGCTCTCATTGGCTGGCTGCTTCGTTGCCGAGGCTATTTCATGGAAGGAGCTTGAAATAGCCTCGAACCCAAAATTCCATATACACGTTTTAATTTTTTTTTTTTAAATCTAAATTAAAATTTAAAAATCCGGCCGCGAGGTATACTATCCGGTGACAACATCTACACATGACAAAAATTTCTGAGTCCTAGGTGTTATAATTACGGAGAAATCCGCGGGCAGGCAGGCAGACAGACACTTACTCTTTTATAGAGATAGAGATATGTCATATACTTATCTGAAAAGTGTAGTGTTCCTGTATTAGTAACAATTCAAATGTATCTTATAATTTCTAGTAAATGTTTATAAAATAGGTTTCAGAGAATTTTATCCCGGCAATTGGAAGGTAATTCAAACTTTGTTTTTTTGTTAACAATTACATTTTAATATGAAAAAATAACTCATTCAGAATTGTCTATAAATGTAATAATAACAAGTTTAAAATTGTACGACAAACATGACGAAAAGGTGCGTTCGTACTATAACTAGTTTAAGTGAAATGAATTATATTGTCTGTTATTATAATATGATTAATTAAGGGGGTCGGGGCAAGAAAGTGCCAAGCCACATTTTTGGTGAAATAAATCTAACACTGTAATCTGTTGCTTAATATTGTAAAATGTAATATCCAACATATAATTTGTTTCTAATGTCACTTGGTGGCAGCATATTTGACAGGTTTTGTTTTTGACCCAGATGTTTATGCCCTCAATGAAGATAGCTAATTTGCAATAAACGTAATAGTAATATCATTAAAGTAATACCATATTATTATTCAGAATATCTCAAATGTTAGTAGGACATTGGCGAAAAAACTTTAGGTTATATATCTTGATTTGATTATTTGATCAAATTTTCAAATAGAAATATCTCAGAAGTTCAAAAATGTGGCTTGGCACTCTCTTGCCGCGATTCCTTCAATTTTCGTAGAAAAATAAATACATTTTAAGTTGGCAACATTTTATCTTTGTTGACATTTACTGAAAATTCCAATGGGAAACTTAAGCCCTGCTTTGAAACTTTCAGAACTTGAAATCCATATTTAGACTCTTTTTCCATTTAATGTATATTTACCCGGAAACATCTATCCAAAAAACTGTGGGTAGATTATAGGATTGCTATCATGAAACGCTTTTAGTTTACAAATTCGGTTTTTAAATTCAGTAATACGGAAATAATAGGACTCCATCTTAAATAGGACGTCATCACCATGGCAACATAGAATCATTACCTACCATGGGGTATCATTGAATTAATTACGTATGATAGGATTTAATAGAATGAAGAATGTGATTATAACTTGGTCATAGAGATTATAAAATGTCATGTATGTCACATAGGACTATAACGTCATACCCGGTTTTTCGCGGGTTTTTTTTTTTTTTTTTCGATTTTTTTTTTTTTTTTTTTTTTTTTTATACTTCTGCATGTTCGAACGTTTCGAAAATTTTGTAAGTTATGTAAATCTTGTCTACCGAGATGCTCTAGAAATACTGTGTCGAAATAGACGTTTAGATACTTTTAGCATAGAAAAAAGATCGTCTCCGTGAGGCGTGAAGTGACCTGCGTTCGCCGGTGTTGTTGAAAGGGTTACAATTCGCATTTTTAAATACCGATTTCACATTGATTAAAAGAAGGATTTAGCTTTTAGAGCTTATTTGTGGTCTCCGGTACCTTTAAAATTACACCCTAGAGCAGGCATGTCAAACACGTGGCCCGCGAACAACCTATCTGTGGCCCGCGAATCCTTAGGCAATTTACCCGTGTTTAATTTAGTTGTGTTAGAACACGGATGCTAAAAATACACTTAGCACGAACACTTGCAGCAATCGTGGTCTTAGAGATGGCGAATATCCGAAATATATGTAAATTAGTGTTACCAATTTGACGGGCATTTTTAAATATTCAAAATGCTTCCACTATTTTTGAATAATAATATGTATCTTATTTATTATGTTATATGACGAAAATATTTGTCTTCAGAATGTGGTAGCATTCTGAATTAAAAAAAGTCCTCCTCTCTGGCAACAGTATTGTATTATAGACAGATATAATTCAATTTTACATTTTGGCACAAAAACATTGAGAATACATAGATTACCAATCGGAACGTAGCAAAGGGTCGTAAATTTTTTAAAGTATTTTTACTTATAATGTTAATTTGTTTATGTTGAAACTAATACTTTATTTTACTACTATTTTAGATTTTACACCATTTTACAAAATAATATTCAGTATTTATTAATTACTAAGAAATGCATTATAAAATAATAAAATTCAGCACTAATTAAGAACAGTTAAAATTAAAAAAAAATTTTAAATATAAAATTATATAGCTTTAAATGAGTTGCTTTGAAAGTGGCATAAATAATCACTTTTGTGTTTGACGCAAAAACCCCGAATATGCGATCCAGGTTCTTCATCTGGGCATTAGTCGAACTTAGCTTTTAGTCGGATTTAAGCTCTTTAATTATTTTTATTACTTAGGTTAGTAATTGTGTATGATCTTTCTTTCCTTTTTTAATTGATATACACACATTTTATTGACATACTCTCATACATTCCAAGATTTAAAAAAAAAAAAATGTGTTAAAGCTCTTCACCCTATGAATAAATATGATAAACTAAAGATGGACATTGCATATTTTTCTATAGGTAATTTACAACACAATTATGTTCAAAAGAAAACTGAAATTTTATGCTTGATATGTAGAAACTGTTGGAGTTTAAAAAGAATGTAACATTAAGAAGTGCTACAGCACAAAGTATAAAGAAAACTCACAAAAATCTGGCTAAACATAGAAAAGATAAACTGTCAGAATTGAAACTGATACTTTTTAAAAGAGAATCAAACTGCTTTCACCAAGCCTATTGAATGAAATACATTTGCTTAAAAAAATAATTATTGTTTTTAGAACATTAATTGTCCCGGGAGTCGAAATCACTCAAAACGAAATTGAAGAAATGATGTCTAGCGCAGTTAAAGAAATTTGAAAATAGTATAAGTATAGGTACCGTTGTTAAAAAGATTTATTTATAACGGACTGATTTTTAAAAGCCGGGTTTGTGCTTTTAAACTTATATCTGTACGTAACATTCTTAATAATCGTCAATCTGCACAAAAATATCTTAGAAATGTGGGTATAAAGATAAACAAATCTACCTTTTTGTACGGAATTTGACGGCTTTCCATTATAAAAGCTTAACTGAAATGTTACAATTTTCATTTTAAATTCACAAATTATAAAAGTCTACCAACAGACAAAGTACTTGGAGTTTTCATTTCAAATTACAAAGCACCTGAGTAAATTTCAAAGCAAATTTCATAATGCTATCTTGTTAAAAACATAAGAAATTATAACACCTTGTAATAATATACCTCTTTCAATTACTAAAAGGTGTAAAATGAAAACATAAAGAGTAAAATAACTTTTATTAGTCTGTAGACATGTTTCGGCTCTATCCGAGCCATTATCAAAACAAATAAGAATATTCTATAATTGCACGGTTTTTGAAGTTATTATTTGAAACGCTATCATTTAATCTTTCACGTATTTTTTATTTTTACTTGGTTGTTTATTTCCATATTTGTAACCATGGAGTAACTCGAGCCACAATTTCGATAGGTTAAATAATGCTGCATCGTTACATATTGTATCCAAATAAATTTCAATGAAAGTAAGATAATTTTTCACTCTAGTCTACACTATCCATCTATAATAAGAGAAACCATATATGTTGAAACACGCAAAAATACAATATGTAACGATGCAGCATTATTTAACTTATCGAAATTGTGGCTGGAGTTACTCCATGGTTACAAATATGGAAATAAACAACCAAGTAAAAATAAAAAATACGTGAAAGATTAAATGATAGCGTTTCAAATAATAACTTCAAAGACCGTGCACTTATAGAACATTCTTATTTGTTTTGATAATGGCTCGGATAGAGCCGAAACATGTCAACAGACTAATAAAAGTTATTTTACTATTTATAATGTTTTTATTTTATACCTTTTAGCAATTAACAGAAGTATGTTATCATGTTATTTGTTAGTATTAGCGTTTTCAAATAGAATTTATTACTTTGATAAAACAATTTTTTAAAAGGAAATGTATATATATATATATATATATAAGATTTTTGAATTTCAATAAATATGAAAATTGGTTTAATCTATTTACTTCAACTCTAATGATTGATGTTGAAATTATTCTTCAGAATTCAATACTGCTGTTAATCAAAATTCAGTGCGATTTCATATTAAAGTGAAAATATATGGATTTGGGGTTTCAAAATTTCTGTAATTATTCATCAATCGGCCGATTTTTTAAAGTATAAGTGTGCAATTAGGAATATTTTAGCTATGTTCGGTAGCGCACTTTTATACGACATCTTTTCATAGCTGCCAACCTTTTTTTCCCCAAATAAACATAATTTGAATCAGAAAATGTATTTAATAAATCAAATTAAATAAGTAGCCCATGGAATACAACACACATTTTATTAAATAACTTTTCTCTTTCAAAATATGCTTATTTTACTCGAAGAAAACACAGAAGATTGGCAGCTATGCTTTTGCTAGAACAGTAGGACAAAACAGCTTGTACAACCAATTTTTGATATAAATACAATTTAGGAAATTCAATTAAATTTTATAGATTTCGTTAATGAAAAAAAAAAAGAGTATTTTTCAAAAATAAGATAAACTAAACTATGTATTACAGTAACTTTGAAACTTGGCGTGAATATTTCTTTAACATGGCTGTGTTTTGTAAATACAAATTTTATCCTGTGCAATGGTAATAATATTAGTATCTACATTTTTTTAATGTGGCCCGCGGCTTTGTATATAATGCTTAATTTGGCCCGCGGCGGTAAACAGCTTTGACATGCCTGTCCTAGAGAAACGTTAACATAAGGGAGAAAAATGTTCTTCGGGAAAACTACCTTTTTGAAAAAAAAAAAAAAAAAATCCAAAGGTTAACAAAGATATTTTATCGAATATATTGCAGAATTTGAGACGTAAGAGTATGATCTTTCTGAATATGACGTCCAATTTCAATAGTTCTAATTATTTTTGCCGATTTAAAACTATGAAATAATGCATACACAAACACACACACACACACACACAAAGAAAAAAAGGAAACGCGTGTTTACTTATTCACTCTCTCCCGATGCGTAAATCGGGTTCTGGGCATGCGCAGATGCTTTTGCTGGCTCTCAAAGAAATATATGGGTTTTTGATTAATATCTTGGCTAATTATCAAAATATTAAAAATCTGAGCCTTTATTTTAGGACATGCCTTGCACTGCCTAAATCGAAATTTTCAGAGCTGTGCGAGCTGTAGATTTCGCTAGCCATCGTCAACAAACACACAGACAGACAAAAACTTTCTTTTATATTATTACTATAGGTAACAGAGAAGTTTACGAAATTTTTTTTGACTGTATCTATTTAATTACGCACAGTTCCGTAACTCTTTACCATGTCCCCAGAAATCATTTGGAAAAGAACCGACCAGAAACTCCTGGAAACAAAGGGTTTTAGAAGTTTTCGGCGATGTTTATGGAAAAAAAAAAAGTTCCTTTGTTTGTCTATAAATTTTGGAAAAGAGGTTTCTGTTAATATCGGAAGCTTGTGGTTGGTTCATGATTGCATGGTCAATTAAGGACTTGCAGACAAAAAATTACAAATAAATTTTCGTATTTTATTATTATTATTATTATTATTATTATTATTATTTTGCATCAGAAAACATTTCTGAAATTTTGTACAGTGTAGAGATCTTTATAAATAATTGGAAATTTCCAAAATTTATCACAGAAATCAAATTTTTAAAATATTGATATTTCGGATTATACTTTTACAGTCTATTAATTATTAATGGATATTATTGGCTTTCTATAAAAGTGGTAAAATAATAAGCTTCTTTAGTAAAGTTGCGCCCTTCGAAAATCCAAGGTCTGCGCCCTTTACAAGGACCCAGTCCGACCCTGGAATTGCATGTGAAGTACGAAGGTATGAAAGGAAGAGAACAAATTAGAAAGATGTGTCCAGTGCTTCTTTCAGACGACTAGGCTCTGAGGGAGGGGGGGGGGTTACAAAAATTTAAAGAATGTATTTCATTATAGCATTGAAGTTATACCTCGAAAATCTCCATGGTTTCGGCAATATACTTGCTGCGGAGTAGTAGCAGGGATGTAACTAGATTGGGGAGAGGTTTGGCTGCCCTCCACACGCACACAGCAACTTCTTGAATCCTTTTAGATTTCACAATATTTAAAATAATAATAGCATCTATATTACATTTAAAATTTCTAAAACTTTGCAATAGAAAATTTTATGACATGGGGACTTGACCTTTTTTTTCTGTCTATGTTTTGTATCATTAAAGTGGTAGAAAAGATAATCGGATGTTAATTAGCCCAACAAATAATTTTAAAGCCCCTTGTAACTTTGTTGGCTGGTTAGGGCTCTGGGTGGCACTGTTCTCCTCAAGTCCGAAGACTTGCCCGGCACGAGTACGAGTCTGAAATAAA
Organism: Maratus michaelseni; assembly: GCA_963931845.1. Taxonomy (NCBI): domain Eukaryota; kingdom Metazoa; phylum Arthropoda; class Arachnida; order Araneae; family Salticidae; genus Maratus; species Maratus michaelseni. The sequence goes on along the minus strand of OZ007592.1, from coordinate 176,513,868 downwards.
AAAGCAATCCCGTCCCGGCCCCGAATTTAATGAAAGAAAATTGGTCCGAGATCAGCCTGGCCCACGCACCGGGCCGGGCTTCTGTTGCTTACCAGCCCTGTGCCCATGCAGATTTCTACAACACTAAATTTGCATTCATACTTTACGGCAGGCGTAACTAGAGTGGTAAGCTGCAAGTATCTACAGTAATTTCAAGACTCATGTGTAAAAATTTTGATAAAAAATTTTAATTTTCCAGATATTAAAAAAGGCTACACACACAAATATAATAAATATAACTGTTGTGAAAACTAATGTAATCAGAGCCGGTGCGAACGCGTATTTCAATGTTCATGTGTGAGCCGAGAGTTGAGATCTAAAGAAGCGCAGAGAGTAGTACTGTTTCAAAGAGGCTGCTTGATAAAGATAGAAATACATCAAAAGTTCGAAAAAAATATTATTTTTCATAAATTACATTATGTGATGTATCGACTTGTATCTATCGTAAATTTGGCTTATTCGTATTTTTTTTTTCTTTTTAATTCTTTGTCCACATATGTTCTTCTCCTTTTGTAATGAGAGAAGGACTGACAAAGAATAATCACACAACTTGTGATTTCCTTCAAAAAGTGCAGTTGATGCATGTGGAGAATCCAACAATTGCTAAAAACGGAATCCTATTCATACAACTCATCAACCAAATTCACAACTTTAAAAGCAAAAAAAAATCAAATTACTGGCTATCGATTGCTGAATGTCTGAAACGGAAATAGGCCGTACACATGCTAATTAGTGGGAAGACAGATCACTGAAAAAGGGTATAGCGATTTCACACTCAGCAGGTGGAGTACTGATAAGAATATACAAAACACGACTTGATCTTGAAAGGCAAAGAACGAGAAGAAATCTAAATCCCAATCTTCTAAATATTTCTAAAAATTTCTAAATATTTTTCAAGCTAAGTTGGAAAAACGTTACTGTAAGTATGGAGAAGCGTACTGTCAACAATTTACATGAATGGGTGCAATTATGACACTGCAAGTAAGTGGAATGTAATTTAATATGCATTGTTATACGCATTTCATATGCATGTTTCCCAATATAATTTTAACTTTATTTAAACTTCCATTAACAACACATGTGTAAAATAGAGATGAGTTCGGACTCCTTTTTTTCCGGACACCGAGCCCGACGATTTGAAATCCAAACCCGAATAATTTTGTGCCACCAGAGCCCAGCCTGATACCAAAAGGATGCATTATGAAATTATTAACATTTTAATGTTGTTTCAAGACGAATTTGCTCATTTAAAAATATCTTCTTAGATAGAAATAAGTATTAATTTTAAATACTCCCCAATGACAACGTTTAGTGACTTTAATTACTCTAAAAATCTGTTTATAATTGTAAATAATAAATCTGCAAATTTATTATTTATGTCCAACCACGGGAAGAAAAAAATTAAAAGTCATTATTTCATTTCTTTTCTTTTTTTTCCCCCAATATCATTGTACGACTGTAGCAGAAAGACATGAGTTCTGTTTTACAGTAATTTAATAAAAGTAGATTAAACGGAAAATGAGGATAGACAAGGGACATCCAACGGCTTTTTCTTATGTTACTAACAGGGTATGTGTTTAATATCATAATCAAATAGAATATTTCTCTTTATATTTCACCAATAACAATTTAATTCTCTTTCAAGCTGATTTTTAAAAGATTGTAAAAGACTTTAAGATACTTAGAATCCTTTTTTTGTTTCTCAAATAGCATGGTACTTCTTTTTACACTTTTTTTTAAAAGTTGTTTCTTGTATATGAAGGTGGAATTTGGAATCGATTCACTTCTTGATGTTTTAGAATTAGAAAATTTATGTTCTCATGCGTGTTTCCGATGGTAATATAACATTTTAATATTTTTAAAACTTAATTATAAATTTTTTAATTAATTTTAAAGCATTTTCCTATTAACTGTCCACAGGTGAAATATTGCCAAATATTATATAGGGTTACAATTAAATAAGAGTTAGAATAACAATGGATTTAATTATGCTCCAAACCAAGCTCGCAAAAAGAGCCCAACTAGCTGTGAAATTGAAAGATCTAAAAAAAAAAAAAAAGAAAAAAAAAAAAAAAAGAAAAAAAAACTTTTTTTGAGAACAGTAGTTATAAAATTTATTTTCAATTTAATTTAAATTCAGGCGACGACGTTTATTTTTTTAGGTAGATTTCATAAGAAATACTGTCTAATACATTCTCCCCTATGTTCTGAAACATTTTTGCAGATCTACGCCGATAATGACTCCTAGAGCCCAAAATAACCCCCCGGTTCAAAACTTTATCTATCTATATATACAGTAGCGCTCAAAAGTATTTTGACATTATATTCGCTCTTATTTTGTTTAACATAAAAATATAAATAAAATATATTCCATACCATTGAGAATATGATTATTATTATTCTGTGAAACATTGAATATAGTTAAATAAATTAATTGATTGATTTTTTTAAAATTTATTAATGTTTTTAATTAAGTCAATTATTATCTTTGTCAAAATACTTTTGAGTGCTGCTGTATATTAATATCTCTTTTTTATGGACTCGATAACTTCTGTAATTCTGCACAAATCTCTTCCAAACTCATACATAAAATCCAGGGCGATAAAATCTCGGTCAAGTTCGTTAATGGTCAATATCGGACCAGGGGGGATGGGGGTACACTTTTTGTGAAAACAGAAAAAAAAAACATAATTTCTTAATTATGATACATATAGCATTCCGCATTTGTTTAAAGTTATTACTTCTAGGAAAAGGGCCAAAAATATACGCATGACAGATTTTTGATATTCTTAAAAATGGTCTCAAGCGGTTTAAAAAAACAGGGTTTTAAGAAGAATGAAAAACATAACTTCTTCAAATCACAAGATATCAAATCCGTTTAAATTTAATTTAATTCTTCATAATATTATCTACAATTTTTGTACTGACAAGTTTTTGAAAGAACCAACTTTTACAACAAAATAAATAAATAAAAACAAAAATATATAAAGCGAAACCTCCATCAGCGCATTCTCCAGCGCAACGCATCACCTGAAATTAGTACTTAACTTCGAAATCTACCTCTGCCTGTGTGCTGGGCCCGGAGGGATTTTTTTCATTGATTATATTATTTCTTTTCTGATTTTAACTGCTTTTAATTTAGTCAGAGATTCTATATTATATTTGACTGTTGAAATGCTAAATTAAATTAATGTTACTGTTAAATTATTATTTGCATTGTTTTTTTTTTTTTTTTTTTTTTTTAAATTTCTTTAATGGTCAAGTTTTGCAGTGTCAAAATTTTAAAGGATCTGAAGTCTAAACCTAGACTGTAGCACAAGTCTATTTTTGGCATGAGTCCAAGAAGTTCATTTAAGTGATTCGATACTATCGAAATAAAATATATTTGGCAAAATTTGAAAGGGGCAAAGTATGTTGATAAAAGATTCAAATAATTTAATGTCAGAGGAATTTACTGACAAATTGATTTGAAAATAATATTCTTCACACACTAAAAATAGGAAAAATTTATTGAAAATTTCTGGTGCAATTGTAGCCAGTCGCGGAGATTAAAATTAAGTTGTATAAGCAGTATACCACCATCCTTCAAAGGGTTAATACAAGTTCCGTTTTCATAGATTTTACGGTATTTTTTAAACAGACAGTGCATTGCTTCAACGATTTTGTTAACAGAGAAGTAGAATTTTGTGTCTTCCAACGTTTTCTTTTAAAGAATCTGTTTTTTCTAAATAAGTTAAATTTTGAAAACCGGGATAATTTAGGCGCAGCGGTCGTCCATCTTTCTACTATCACTGGCTAATTTGAACTTTATAACCATCTTCATCTTCGTGGGAGCACCTTCTTCCTATCTCTCATGTACACACACACATATTTATTTAACTGTGAGTCTATTACATAAAACTTCACAATTACACATAAAGATATTGAATGGATAGAGATATATGTTTATGAAAATTAACTGCAAACCGTAACAAAGATTCTTCTCAGCCATTGAGGACAGAAATGTGGAAGATAATGGCAAAATTTTCAGTGTGAATGAATTTTTGAATATTTTGTCGACAGAGATTTTATAAGAAAACTTCTACAGACTGAGAACGTTCGAAATACCCCCACGTTTAAAAACCCATATGTGCATTCACGAGTGCAAAATAGCATATACACTATATTGCCAAAGGTGATTGGTCACTTGTGATTTTAGACGTTTTGTTAACTATCTAGAAAAATACATGAGGAATTAACCTGAAACTGCAGGTGTGTAAACAGTATAGTATAGCTTATATATTTCCGTGAATATTTTTTTCCGAAACCCAATAGGGGACTGCCAACAAATTGAAAAAGAACGAATATCTTTTGGATTACCCTGTAAAACCTAATGTAGCAAAAGTGTTCAAACTCGAGATTATTAATAAGTGGTTTATTGTAATATACTGTGTTAATTTTTATGAAGACAGCATATATACTCGAAGAGAAATTAAGGTTTTTATAAAAACTGACCCAAATTTCACCAAGTTTTTTGCTTATAATTTGCCGAGTTCTTAATATAAAAAAAAAAGTTATTTTGAGAAAATATGTCAAACAACATTGTACATAATACTCTGCAATCGGAATTAAAAAATAATAAAAATTGGATGAAAAATGAGCAGGTTTACTAAAAAATGTTTCACTGCGCATGCGCGAATGCAATCAAAATATAATATGCATAATGTATTAGCTAAGTATATAGAGCAACTTTTGTAAAAGTCTCAAAATCATAGCTTGAAAATTCTGAAAATTATTGTCGATAGAATAAGCTCGAAATCCGTTGTTCCCAAAAAGAAGCAAAAATATGAGGGGTTGTATCAAATATCTGTTGATTAGTGCCAAGATAGCGTACACAATATTGCACGTACTACTATATTTGGATACAACCCCTCATCTTTTTGCTTCCTTTTGGGAACAACGGATTTCGAGCTTCTTCTATCGACGATAATTTTCAGAATTTTCAAGCTATGATTTTGACACTTTCACAAAAGTTGCTCTATATACTTAGCTAATACATTATGCATATTATATTTTGATTTTTTCGCGCATGCGCAGTGAAACATTTTTTAGTAAACCTGCTCATTTTTCATCCAATTTTTATTATTTTTTAATTCCGATTGCAGAATATTATGTACAATGTTGTTTGACATATTTTCTCAAAATAACTTTTCTTTATATTAAGAACTCTGCAAATTATAAGCAAAAAACTTGGCGAAATTTGAGTCGGTTTTTATAAAAAACCTTAATTTCTCTTCGAATATTTATGATATGCTCATAAAAATGAACACAGTATATTACAATAAACCATTTATTAATAATCTCGAGTTTGGACAATTTTGCTACATTAGTTTTTACAAGGTAATCCAAAAGATATTCGTTATTTTTCAATTTGTTGACAGTCCCCTATTGGGTTTCGGCAAAAAATATTCACGGAAATACATAAGCTATACTATACTGTTTACACATCTGCAGTTCCAGGTTAATTCCTCATGTATTTTTCTAAATAGTTAACAAAACGTCAATATAGTGTATATATAAATTGATATAGGTTTCATGATCGTAAGAAAATGAATCGATGGGCTCAAATGTACCCGCAATCGTTAGCTGACTACCCCCTATTTAAGGATTCTGTTAAGGCTGTTCTCAAATCCAAAAGAGCTATTTTCAGACATATTTTTTAAAATTCATTTTTGTTCGGAAAGCATGAAATGAGCAGGTCTGGTTATACAGAAACTTTGTAATCGAAACACGTTTTCCATTTTTTGGTAAAAACAGAAGATCTTTCAGAAAAAACTGGTCAAAGTCCACGTTTTGGACTGAAATCTCGCCGCGGCAGCCCGAAGAGCACGAAAAATGCGTGGTCACGTGACCAGAATCGCTTATAACACAATAAGTAAGCTATTTATCAAAAAATGGTAAACGTATTTCGATTCCAAATCGCTTAAATAGTCAGGTTTATCAATTTTATGCCTTTACGTTTAAAAATGAGTTAGAAATTGCGTTAAAAAAACATTTAAAAACCAACTTAAAAACCTGGGCGTTAAATCTAGAAGTTGGGAAACTGACACATTATCTAAAACTAGCACTGTCTCAGTACGTCTGGTCATCTTAAAAATTGCAGTATCACAGGCAATAATATTCTTTCCCATTAACCTCAATAATAAATTGTTGCTAATTTTTACTCAAATTCTTCATTAAATTAACGAGTTTGGTATCATTACAAGTTTGTTAGATATTTCCCTACATGCATATACACACAAACACACACACAAAGAACTTTTCTGGTTGGGGGCCTGTGCCCACCCCACAAAAATGTTCTAGTTACGCCCATGTTCATGGAAAAGTAAATTAAAACGAAAAGTCAATGATTTTCAATTATAAAGATTATTGGAATTGCGAAAAACATTTAAAATAACGAGAATGTGTACACTTAAAACACAGTTTAAAAGTATGCCTTACGTTATTATCATAATATTGCAATTCCAATACATATTTCTTTATTGATCTTAGTTAAGAAAATGTAGATCTGTTTTTTTAAAATGGTAACATATTCATGGGTGAAAAATAACTTAGTGTTATTAGACTATTTCCCTTGATAAGTTTATCTAGACGCAAACAAAAGTTTGTAACAATGACGTAATTGTAAGGGTATGTTTATATTTGTTTCAATAAAAAAAAACATTTATAAATATTTTCCAAAGTACAAATTGTGAAACTTCTATTTACGATAACATTTCAGCTACGAAAAAATATTTGAAATGACGAGAATTTTCAAAACTCAGAGTTGTTCAAAGTTACATTGTGCTATTAAAAAAATAATGCAAATTTAGTACTTTTGTAATTTAATTATTTCAGTTCAGAACATACAAATCTCTGAGGAAAAAAAGTTTTCTAAGAAGAGAATACCCTATTAAATATTAGATTATTTCTGATCGATAAATCTGTATAGACGGTGGAAAAATGAAAAAAAAAATAACGTATTAAAAATATTTGCATGCATATCTCATTAATGATATTTAATAGGATTTTGCTTAATTTATGTAATTTTAATTAATGATAACTGAAAAAGTACTAGAATTTTTAGTCCTCAACATTTTTTTAATTACATAAAAGCTTAATGAATTCTTATTTATTTCTTGTACCAATTAAAGTGTATTGTAATTAACTTGCACTCAAAGGCGCAACTAAAAGTTTTAATTAAAATCTACAAGGCGTTTGAAATAAATTCACAAATTCTTTTTAAATTATTGGTGTTTTTTGTTCACTACCTTTTATTCGAAAACAAAAAATCATGTCTTTAAGCGACATATTTTTTTCCCTATCTTGACCAATGTCCGATTTCAATGTTTTGCGTAAAATCCTGGTTAAATGTTTTCTGTATTAAGGTTTACTGATATATAAATGGTTTATATGAATAATATACATATAGAATATGTTAAAAGGGTGTGGGGTTAAGTAGTATTCTATTATAGACATGATTATTCGGAAATGAACGGTGTAAAAAGAACAAAAAAAGTTATTTGAAATATTATTAGTCCCTTTTTGTCTTAAAAAATAAACAGGTTTAAATATATATATATATATTTTTTTTTTTTGACAAATTTAGTAAAAATTATACTTTTTTACGTTGTTCTTTACAGAAACACATACGATTAAACATTAATTGTTAAAAAAGGATATGATATTTGACAATTTATAAACTATTGTTAATTTTTCAAATTTGTATTGTTTCCTCCTTTTACTCAATATGGATAACTACTCAAAAAAAAAAAAAAAAAAAAAAAAAAATCAGGATTAGAATATAGAAATTAAAAATGTTTAAAATAAGTGAGAATGTGCTTATCTAAAGAGCATATCTAAAACACCATTCATTGCTCCTGAAATTCACAAAAGTATTTCTACATATAAGACTAATATGCTTAAGAGATAAGATTACCAACTCAAAATTGCAAGAATATTTCTCAAATGTTCTTCAGAACACTACATAAATCAGCTATTACTTGTTACCAATTTCCTTCCTCTAATGTGTAGTTATATTAAGGTTTGCACGGACTCGGGACGCACTATTTCTTCTTAATATATTAAAGTTGGTCCAAGCCTACACTGTTAAAAATTTGCAGCAAACTGTCTAGTCATTTGACCGTTTTTATAGAAAACGGTTACATAACCATAATTTAACTCTATTCTGACCATATTATGGTCAGAATATAGTTAAATTACGGATATGTAACCGTTTTCTGTAAAAACGGTCAAATGACTGGACAGTTTGCTGCAAATTTTTAACAGTGTAGTATTTATTTTTTCCGGTCATGTTGGTTCGTAAAATTGATAGTGATATTCCATATTTGTTTAACAGAACCTTTAGTATTTTACTTTAGTTAGCTAACCTATACAAAAATATTCTTTTTAATCTGCTTTTTTTTTCTTTATGGAGCTTCAAATTTATAAATTTACTTAGCCGTCTTTTAAACTCATTTTAAATAAAATTATTTTTTCTAATGAAGCTTCATTTCAATGCATTTTTTAAAAATCTGTTATTCTGTATTAAATGGGTCGGCGAAATGAAAAATGCTATACATTTTGCAAAAATATATATAAAATCTTTTTTTAATGTTAATTGTAGGATAACGCGGCGATAATATTGGTTCAGACATATCGGCTTTTTTTAGAAATTTGGACCAGGTCTGGACACGCCTGATTTCATTGAATTTTGCCCGAGCGGACCATAAACTATTAAAAACTAAACGGGCTAACATGCTCGAGCGGGGCTGGTCCCCGGCGTGAAAATTTTGCCAGATCTGTTAGTTATATTTTTATTATAAAATTGGAGAAAGACTGAAAGTTCCTTTAATACTTTCAAACTTTTGAAAATGTTGTAGATCCTTTATCGAAAAAATTAGCTATGAAATATTTTTCAAATATTTTTCGCGCTTTATGCTATTAATTTGAAATATGGTTTGCTCGTTTAATTTATTATGTGCATAAAGATGATTTGGGAATTATTTAAGTTTCAATTTGAATATTTAAAACATATATTTTAAATGAAGGATTACATTGATATTTAGAAAACAAATCATTATTCCAAAAGAAAAAAAAAATCAGATGAAATACAACAAATGCTCTTTTTTTTTCTTATTACAGCGCCCACTATTTAAGAATTTCTGATAATGAATATGTTTCGTGTAATTCAAAAGAAATCCAATAGACATTTTTATACCTTTTTTGTAGATTCCTTAAACGAAAAATTTAGATAAAATTCACAGAAATTTTAAATGTAATTAATTTTTATAAACAAAGTAATAAAAGAAATAAATAAACTGATTCACTGAAGTGTAGTTAAAAAAAAAAATCTTAAATCTGGTGCATTGTTGATTATCTTCGTATTTAAATATTTTCAGGTGTTAATGGTTTATTGTTATTTTTTAAATAATTTAAAGAGCTAATGGATTGATTTGAATGTTTATCCAATATTAATGATTTTCGAAATCGATGCAGTAAAAAAAATTTTCTTATGTAGTCAATTCATGTATTTTTTTTAATTTCAAAATAGCAATATATTTCTTCCAAAAACACATTTATTTTTCCATATAAATATAAAGATTTTATTTTAAAAACGGAACAAAAAATATTTCAGAGGGTTTTTATTTTACGAAAATATTGATATGACAAAGTTTAAAATTGTATAAAAAATTCCTTTGTTATAAGCAGTATCCGAGAAAGTTCTTCCATGTAGGGCTTTTTAATAAATATTTTGCGTGTAAAGTATTTTTAATGAACTATCTGGAAAAATTCTCCCGGCCTGATTAATTCAACAAATTTACGACAAACCATTAATTTTAAATTCTTTAAACTTAAAACAACATCATTTTATAGCCCATTATCTTTCAGAAAGCACATGTTTAAGACTTCGTTTAAGACTTAATATTTCTCGTCACGAAGTGAGAAAGGTATTTAAAGAACAAAAATAAAGTTTTCTATTTAAAAGTAAAAATACATTTTATTATTAACGCTTACATTATCGTGGATTTATTAATATTTTTTGTATCAGTAAATTTAATGGAATTCAATATTTAAAATATTATATATAGGGTAGATTAAGTGAAGATGCCGTAGTTTATGATTTAATTTTTTATAAAATCGCCTGTTGTTTTTATTTGTTATTTATTAATTTCTTGTTAAAGTTGATACATTTATGTATGATTTAAAAATGTATTTCATTTTAGAAAAGTCATAGAAAGCATAAAAAATTTTGTTTTTGTAAATACTTGCATTTCGCCATCTTACCCCAATCTTGAGGTAAGATGGCCATCTACATAGGAAATACATAAAGAAAGAGAGTAAAAAATTTTGGACACTTACCAAAGGTGTTAAGACGAAACAGCAATAGAAAATCATTATTTAAAATTTAAATAAAACAACGAAAACTGGAATTAAAGTATCAGTAGGGAAGCCTCTTCGACACGACTAAGTGGCGTTTCCCTACAGAACCTGCGCATAGGAAAACCACGTGACACGGCATCTTGCCCATTACGGCATCTCACACCAAGTTACCCTAATATTCAGAAATCTACATATTTTTTAAATGTAATGTATGTCTGCGAATTTATGAAAAAAATCTATTGTTTTTTTTTGTTAATTTACTCATTTTAAATGTAGTTAAGAAATATTTTAGATAAAACGACATTCAAAATTTTTAATTTAAAGAAAGGTTATAGTAAAAATAACCTCAATTATAGCCAAATACAAAATAATGAGTGTCCATTTTTAATAGTCCGCAGGTAGCGTTACATTTTTTAAACCAGTTTACTGATTTTGGTATATATGATAGACTAGCAAGCTTCGTCCGCTACGCTGGTCAGTTTCTCCAAACGAACCTTCAATCAAACAAAATATAACAGTGAATTTGATCTTGTGTTTAAAAAAAAAATATGAACCTTTATCTGAATGTTCTTCCGAATTGTTGAAAATGATACGAACGCCATTGCGCTATTATATTTTATAATACGGGGCTGTTAAAGAAAAAAATGTGGGCTATTAAAGACCAACTCTTTTAGTTGATCATTTAGTGTAGGATTTGCTAAACAACGATAGCATAATATGCAATATACTAAAACTATCCCTGAAAAATTAGCAATGAAAGATCCACCAAATTCCACTCAGCAGAATTCCTACCGATACACTCAGTAGATTTTTTTAAAATAGCTAATCTTTCATAATTGGGTTCACCTGATTATGGAACTTTCCCCCATAATTCTATAACTAAGCAATGTAGAAAGATAAGTTATATACCAAAACTTTCTCTCAAAAAATATCTAACAATAAGTGCAACTCCCTTCGAAATCCATTCAGCAGAATATATATAAAAGGCTAATCTTTCATAATCGGGTTCATCTGATTACAGAACTTTAATCCATAATTGTATTACTTAGCAACGTAGAATGATACGTTATATACTAAAACTTTCACTGAAACATTATCTAACTAACAATGCAAGTCTCATCAAAATCCATTCAGCATGAACTCAAGTTGAAAGCTGCCGGAACGAAATCCCCCTTCGCATTTATATATATAGTAGATATATAAATATATCTTTCACAATCTAATCACCTTCACCTGATTATACAACTTTCAGGATGTTGTAGAAGGTATACGTTGTATACCTTCTGGAATTTTTAAGAAACTCGGCACACACTCACTAGCCGTAGCATATATTCTCTAGTGTATACGCCTCTGCCAAAGCGTATACCCTTTGGTTTTTTACGACTATACCACTGAGTACTTTCCTCCATACCTCCATAACTAAACAATGCACAATGATTTGTTTACTAATAAAATAATCCCTAAGATATTATCTAAAAAATTGTGCAACTCTCATCAAAATCCATTCAGTAGAATTTTAAAAAAGGTAATCTTTCGTAATCGGGTTCCCCTAATTTTAGAGCTTTCTCCCGTAGCTCTATAACTTAGCAATGTAGAACGGTGTTCTTTACGTTAAAACCTCTCCAAAACAAATTACCTAACAGTGTAATTCCTATACAAATATGTTCGGTAGACCCTGAGTTATGACCGATCGGAATAAAATACGAATTTACGTTTGATAAATATGGTAGATGATGATGATATGATTTTCTGTAATCGGTCGTCGTTATCAAGCTTTCTCAGTAGAAAAAACAACGCAGAACTAAACTTTGCTACAGAGAAGTACCAACCATCCTACAAAAACTACCTAACTAACAGTGTATGTCCCATCAAAATCCGTTCAGCAGAACTGAATTTAAAAACGGCTGAAATGAAATACGAAATTACATTTTGTATATATAGTAGGGGAAGGTTGCCTAAAATGATCCTAACGGGCAAAACGATCCACATATGTTTTCTTCCAGACAAGTCGCGCTATCTACAGGGTAACACATAAACTATTTGTGATAAGGACAGAAGAAGAAATGGCGGTATTCAAGCGATCGCAATATTACGCATCTGAATAGAATTCTTTGAAAAATTGGGTTTTATAACATCTGTTCTAAGGTAAGCACTAACTTTCATATTTATTTAGATATACAATCTTTCATATACAGAAATATGACTTGATTTACTTAATCGAGTATGTTTTTAGATGTGAATTACACTTACGTATTCTCATAATTACTTTTATATCCTTTATTTTGCCGATAAAAAATAATTTACAATTATTTTTAAATGAAGAATCATTTTGCCTTTTGGTGAGGGTAAAAAATCTATTTTTTTCATTACTCAAATTGGGTTTAAAATTTTATTAAATTATGTTTATAATGCAAAATATAGTGTAAAACATACTGCAAAGGGCCAAAGTTTTATTTAAAGAGTTATGTTATTTTACCACAAGTTTTTTCTTTAAGGGGATAGGCCACCTTCCCCTACATATATCTTTCATAATCCAATCACTTCTAATCACTTCTCCAATAGCTCTATAACTAATCAACGTATAATGATCTGTAATATACTACAACCATCCCTGAAAAATTATCGAAAAATGCCCCTTGCATCAAAATTCGTTCAGTAGAATTTTTAAAAAAAGTTAATCTTCAATAATCGGGTTCTTCTAATTTTAGATCTCTCCCCTGTAGCTCTATAACTAATCAACGTAAAATAATGTGTTATACACTAAAACCTTTTTAAACATTGCCTAACTAACAGTGTAAATCTTATCAAAATATTACAAACAATCGGAAAGAAATGCGAAATTGTGCTTTATGTATGTAATAGATGTTGATATGATTTTTCATAATAGGATTCATTATGAAGGTTTCGCTTCAAACAGAAACAATGATTTCAACATTGTAGCTAATATGTCAATTGACGAGGTATCTGATTATGGAAGATTAGCCTGGAATCGTATGAATAACTATCCAAAGAGAAGGGAAAATATGGTTAAAAACTGAAAACAAATAAAGAAGTAATATATAATAATAAATAGACCATCGAAACGTTATTTCAGCAAGCACGTTCTTTTTTTCCCTTTTTTCAGAATTGTGGCATTTATGTAAATAATAATAATACACAATTACATAAATTTCCACAAGAATAATATTTAATTCCTAATTCCTGAAGCAGTTAGTTTTTCTATCTGTAAAATTGATACTATATTTGAAATAAAACGTTAAAAAAAAAAAAAAAAAAAAAAAAAGAAAAAAATCTTGAACCTAAAAACATTTAATTAAAATTTCAGGTACATTTTTTCTTATTCAGGCGCAAATGGTAAATCGCCAAGTATTGTTTAATCTTTGACAAAGAAAACATTTTAAGCCATAAAAACATTGCTTTCATATTTGAGTTAAATATTTATGTTGCCATACTAATCTTATCTATCAATATTTATATTAAATATTACCAGTGAACCCGTGCGAGCATTTCGCATTGCATTCTAATACTTTTTACTAATATCTAATATTTTTGAAAGGCAAGTTTAAACTTCTAAAGAAAAAAATTAAGGATAAAAATATCTGGAAGCACCATTAGTCAAACTAGAATATTATCTCATTTATTCTATCAAAGTTACAGTAAAATCTGATAGAAGATAATAAAATGCGCGCGCGAGGGGAAAAAAAAAATTAACAATTGTATTATAGGATGACGTCATCCGGCTTCAGGAAAAACAGGGGACAAAAAAAATAAATTGAATACATATAAAATACAATTTAATTTATATAAGAAACATACGTTTTAGGTTACACGTGAAATACCACTGCTTCGATCGATCTATCGATGGTATCTTTTTCTGCTAAACATTTGAATTTTGCTTTGTAACCATAAATCTAAATTAAATACATGTGAAGAAGTTACACTTTACATTTATACACTATTTTTTAAAATATATAAGTATACCACTTTTTCGATCGACCGATGGTGTGTTTTTCTTCTAAACATTTGAATTTGAATTTTGCTTTTTAATCATAAATATAAAATAAGCCCGTGCAGAGACGTCCCACTTTATCTTTTTTTGTACTATTTATTATTATTTTTTTTAGAATCCTTATAGAACACCATGTAATGCGGTATTTAATTTTTATGGCAACATTGATTTGAGAAAACATTTCATTTCATTTATATATATATATATATAATGCTGGTTTAAGGTACTGGTTACTTATTTTAAAAAATGCTGGCAGGATGTGTTGCCATATGAATAACGCTGAGTCTGCCGCAAAATAAAATGAATATCATCATATTACATAGCGCTTACGGCTGTTACCCTGACCTGGAACAGTCATCAATAATCAGGATATCATTCATTTCACTTTGCAGCGAGCTGTGCGCTGTTGCTATGGTTACACCCCTTCTCCTGCTGTAAAAAAAGATTAAAACCTATGTAAAATCCTAAGACATGGCTTAGGATTTTACATAGGTTTTAATCTTTTGAATTGGCACTGATGATGGAGCTTTAGGGTCTCCAAAACAGCTGTTTGTCAATATATATATATATTTAATTTGTGCTATTTCACGTTGTACATTTATTTTTAATATAACGGCCCAGAGTTTAATCCACCTTTTTAGAAGATAGGTATATTGGAGCCCTTACTTCACAGTTGTATTATTTATTAAAAAGTCCATTTTATATAATGTCCTTCTGTTTTATGTGCTAAAGATCAATTAAGTAATGAAACGACGACAATAATGATCAATAAAAATATTGACTGCTTATTAAATAGCATGAAATAACTTTATGAAATATTAATCATTGGTTATAATAAATGGGGTAGAAAGGATAAGTCTTTGAAATATTGACAGGTTCGCATGAATGTGGAAACAAGAAATATAGTTTATAAATTCTAAGTAATACTCTTTAAATCGAAAACTTTAAATAATTTGAAATGGAAACTGAAAAAAGAACTTCGCCCCTGGAGTCTGCCTATAATGAGGTACAACCCTAAAGATACATGTATTTTGCATTGTTACCGAGAGTTAATTTGTGTGCAACAACTGGAAAAAAATCGATTTCATGACGGGGATCAAAAATCGATTGGAAGATTTGACCCAAATAGGCATAACAGACAACAATCTAAATTAAATAAAATCGCGTAATAAGCACAACAGAATAAATACGCCAATTTTAAGCGCAGAAGGGAAATGTGGCTATATGTCGATAGTCATTCACAGTTACTACGATAGCGTTTACGACACGCAAATGCTATAATTATCTTAAAAGTACGGGACCATACATATATAACGATATCAACTTTTTGGTAATTTTCAAAACCCCTCTTCACTTACGATATCATACGTTATCACAACATCGACACTCCCCTCCCTCCTCTCTAATGATATTGTTATCAATGTCTAAAATTATTTTTACAATTTTCTTTCTTTTTCTTTTTATATATTTGCAGTGATATACAGATATGGTTTTACATTTGTTGTTTACTTTACTGATTCAAATGAAGAGAAGAAGTCAATAAAATATCTCTATTATATATGAAATAACTTTATTCCATCTAATACTTAAAAGAAATAGCTACTATTTTAAAGTATTTGATAACAGCTTTTTGTCGCATAATGCATTCAACAGTAATATATTGTCTTCTTGCGCTTGCCCCCTACACGGGGAGGGGCAAACAGAATTTCTTGTAAACAAAACAGGTGAACAAAATTTTAGCTAAAAAATCGGACTTGATTTTGATGTAAAAAATGTTACCAAAAAAAATAAAATTTTGGTTGGATTAAAAGTGATATCGATATCAAAAGACACCACCCTCCCTACCTCTAGAGATATCTTACGATATCAAGTTCCTGACCCCCCCCTCCCCCCCCTAAAGTGATAACGTTATATATGCACAGCCCCTATGAATTGTAATTAATTACATACTGATATCACAAGCTTTTAACCAAAAATTTAACCTTACTACAACATTTGGGTTTAAAATACCAATAATCAAAAACCGTATTTTAAAAGACGTTTTTCATGTAACATCCATAATTTCAGGGATAGCAGTTATGCGCAGGGGTCACACGGTTCATACATTATGATACCACTAATTTAAAATAGTCATTTCGTCTCATTCAATTCCTTAATTCTGTCATTAAATTAGACGAAAATTACTATTGTAAATTAATTGTAATAAACTGTAGGAAACGTACAAGCCCTGCGCATCCCTGTTAATTTTCCATTCTTTAGAAAGAGGTAAACGTTTCTTGATACTATTAAAAAATGCATATTTATATTTTAAAAAAATAATGTTTTAAATACATACGCATATTTTTCAATCACGATTTTATTTTGCATTTATTTATCGGCGTTATATTTCTTTTCCGCTCAATACGCTTGTTATCTGTTGGAGTGAGATAGAAAAAAAAATACAAAGAAAACATATTTCATTTTTGAACAAATATAAAATAAAATCTTCGTTCCTGACAGTATTTCAGCTAATCACGAAGTTTGTTTGAGAGAACAGCTCTTCTGGTAACTGAATACCAATGCTCCTTACTGCTTTCAAGTACGGGACAAAGAATTAGAATAAAGAAGTGCCTCCATCCATTTGTTCTCAGGATAGAAACGAATATTTAACACTGTCAACGAGCGGTGGTTTCAAGGGATGACATCTTAATTTTAATCCTTGCCAAAGTTGCACCAGAATTTTTGAAAAAACAAATTGGTTTTTACAATGTACGTGAGTAAAAGCACAAATTTATTTAGTAATCAAGTCCTACATAATATCTGGTGCGCAGTCAATCTTTTCAACATTTTGCGAACAGAATTACTTTGCCCATGAAAGGGTTAAACAGTTTGCTTGTCACATAAATTGAACCCGACGGAAGGTTAAATAAATCAATAATAAAGATGTTGAAAGTCAAAAGATAAAAACATTTTTAAAATTTTCATTAAACGAATTCTACACTGCAAAATGGGAGATTTTGGAATAAAACTTTCGCTTCTACAAATTAACTTACCCTCCAGTAACATAATGGATTAATTACACAAGAGATTTACACAGCAGGAACTTATCACTGTCTCTTTACAGGTAAAATTACTTCAAAACTCAAGGTAACATTTGTTTTTATTAACTTAATATATTTTTCATTTAATTTTAATCCTACACTTTGAAGGCCTTAACGGTTTAACTTATACTTAAATGTATAATAATAAGATTAGTGATAAAAGCATTTCCTATTTCACAGCTGTATCTATACCATTAATCATATTATTACACAATTTATTTCAAAATTTCTATTTTATACATAATAGTAGTTCAACAAGCATTTGAAATAAAATTAAAATAATAGCTTTTACTATACGATATCTAAATTTAATCTTAATTTGATTACAATAATCAGCTTAATCAAGATATTATATTTTAATCCACACTCATAAATTTATCATTATTGGATAAGTATTCTATGTTTTAAATTTTCATTGAGTTGAAACTATAATTAGAAATATGTTGATATGATGAAATCTAGAAAAGCAAATGTATGGCTTTAACTTATCATAGTGCTTCAAATGTACGGGGCTTTTAACAGTGCTTCCAATTGTATTTTTCTTCTCTCGACTATCGTTCATAATTAAAAATAATTATTTCGTTTCGCTTCTGATTTTCATTCCATCAGAAATAGTGTTCATTTTTTTTGCGTGATTTTTGCCCATGCATCTGGATAGCATTGTTCATTCTATACCTTATTTAATATATATATGTTTTATTTTCATCAATTTTAATATACATAATTTCTGATTTATCTTTTGACATGCCTTGTACTTAAAAAAAATTAAACTGTATTTTTAATAATAAACACATAATAATAATAACATGAACAATAATAAACACTTTTTAATATTAAGAATACAACTTTTCATTTAATAGTTTTTTTATTACTGTTATATTACACATCCCTGCAAACATTAAGCATTTGCATGCTAATGGTATGTGAAAAAAAAAAAAAACGAAACTTTATGAAATGTATAAGAGAATGAAATGCACGAATGTATCAATGAAATGTATGAATGCATGTATGCATGAAATGTATAAGAGAATGAAATATATGATTGCATAAATGAAATAGATGAATGCATGAAATGTATAAGAGAATGAGTAATTGAAAACTTTCTATGGTATCAGAACATTTTATCAAGAAAGCCTGGAATTAATACAGGTTAGATGCACATCTTAAATTTAATAAATTATTCTAAGATTTTAAATAATCTGTACTCTCAAACCTAATTAACGTATTAGAAGGCTATATCAGAACAATGAATTAATTTGATCTCAAAGACTCGGGTTAATTTTTATACTCTTATTATCTTGTTAATGTTTTTTTTTTTTTTTTTTTTTTTTTTTTACCTATTGGGATAGATTTATGCGAGTTTATGGAACTATATTTCCTACTACGTAATATTTTATTTTTATAACAAACAATTAAACATCAAATCATGTAACATATGAAGGATTTGTAGAACTCTTAACTTGACAAAAAAGATAATTTAAAAGTATTATGATATATCGAATCATGTTTCAAAAATTGCATTGATCCATTTCAAACAAAATGACGAATTTAATCGTCAGGAGGGAGAAATAAGATTACTATTTTAAGGTCAATTGACGTTATAAATTAAATGATCTGATAAAAACACCAAGCTTCACTGATCATCAAAAATGCTTGGGATTTTCGGTTTGTTTTTCCTTTTATTGGATGAGATCGATTTCAACAAAATTGAACTACTGAAGTCTTTATATTTATTTGGATTGAGAAATTTCAAAAGAAATAAGTATTAGATTATAATCAGTGAACCCGTGCGAGAGTTTATAAACTACAATCTTACAGATTAAATACTGGTAAATTTTTTCATTAATTTTTAAGTAACAATAATTTTTAATCAAACAGCGCGTTTTAACGAAATTTGAGTGTACTATAAAAAGATCCTGTTCAAAACCTTTCCGAATGACACCTCATTCCTCATTGTGTGTTTGGTATGTTCATGAAAAAAGGGACGTTTACATCATAAATAATACATGCGCCAAAATCTCATAATTGTGATTTTTAGCTGCTGATTTTCTGCTGATATCTGATTCTTTAAAGTCTCATATTATGCTCAGTTTACATTTTTAATAACCAGTGATACAGGGCAGAATAACAATTAGTAGATTGGCACAAACGTTATTGAAATATAAATATGATATGCTCGTTTTTATCAGACAAATCCAAATTGTAAGGGGCAGTAATGATATTTATTGAAATTTTATCACTTTACTTAAAAATAGTATTTTTGTTGTATACACTATTTCAAAGACATGCCAAACCTACAATTAAATGGCAAGATATTGGTTAATCTATAAATATCAATCTTTAAATTAACAATGGGGACAGTATCGACGGTTAATAAAGGTACGCTTATCCTTTCCCCATTCTTTTAAATCAAGAAAATCATCTTTATGAATAAACAGCAAGTAATAGCGACTTATTAAGAAAACATGTGCTCCCCTACTGGAAACAGTTCTGAAAACGACTGCATACTGCCATCTGGTGAAAATAGGAGGGAATTCCTACACCGGGACAGTAATGAAAAAATATATCAGGTACACAACTTTAAACCAAACAAAAAAATATATTACACATTTCACTCATATAAAATTTATATTATTATGCTACATGAAATTCATGTTTATAATAAATGCATTAGTTTTTCAAAATTTTTTAATAATTATTGTTTGTTGGTGGTTTTAATGATCAAGTTATGGGTTGAATACAGGGGGACAGTAGTAACTATTGAGATATTTAAATTTTATTTTAAGGATAAAAAAAAGTGATTTTCACAGCAGAAATAACATAATACTGTAGAACAATCATCTAAAATCATTTTAACATTAAATAAAAATTTATATTGCAAAGTAATGCCGAGAGATATACCGGAGGCTGAGAAACCACACTTAGGATATTTTGGCCCATAGTTTATGTATTTAATAGCCATTATTATTGCTATAATGCATTTTACTATATTTTCTGATAATAATCGAGAACATGATCGTATAGACTACATATTGAGTTTTATGCCATGAAAAACTCATATATATGGAATCAAAAGCTACACTGTTAAAAATATGCAGAAAACTGTCCAGTCATTTGACCGTTTTTTATAGAATACAGTTATACAACTGTAATTTAACTCTATTCTGACCATATAATTATCCATATTATGGTTAGAATAGAGTTAAATTACCGTTAGGTATCCATTTTCTATAAAAAACGGTTAAATGACTGTACAGTTTGCTGCAAATTTTTAACAGTGTAATGATTAGTAGATTCTAAAAGTAGATTAGTAGATTCATTATTCTTATAATTCGTAAATTCATGGTGGCATGGAGCAGAAGCATTTTCAAAATTATAAACAAAACCTACTGATGTAGTAAGAAGATTGATTCAGCTCATTAACAAATCAAGTCCTAATCTTACTGCTGATAACTGGTAGAGTGCCATAAACTTATTGGATTGACTAAAGAAGAAAAAATGATATTATGTAGGTACTTAGAAAAAAAATGGTAATTAAAAGTCAAGAAATTTAAAAAAAGTGTTGAGAAGATTAAACAAGAGTTTCGTTTCAATTCAAATAAATTTAGAATTATATAAAAATAGCAAACAAAGTCTTTGTGCAAGAATATTAAAAGGCAGAAAACCAACGTTAATTATATTAAAAAAAAAAAACATGTGTATATATATATTTACGCGTATAATGAGTGTAAAATAGAGTGTTTATCAATGTTACTATCAGATACATTGCGCTCGATGTTGTGATTATTATTATTGCGCCAGATGGAGGGTTAAATAAATAATACTTTAATATATTTTTTCACAGATGTTTTAATATATAAAAAATGATAAAGTAATACTT
This sequence comes from Maratus michaelseni, assembly GCA_963931845.1. Taxonomy (NCBI): domain Eukaryota; kingdom Metazoa; phylum Arthropoda; class Arachnida; order Araneae; family Salticidae; genus Maratus; species Maratus michaelseni. The sequence continues at coordinate 176,492,459 of OZ007592.1, read as the reverse complement.
CGCTATACTGCGCCGCTTTGTATGGCCCATTGGGAAATATCGCTTTACGTGTATTTCAAAAAACAAGTTCTTCTGTAACCGCATACTTTAAGTATTTTATGTATAATTTGATTAGAATAAGTGTAATTATTTATCGTTATTTTATAATGAAAATTATAATATGCACATAGCTAATATTTTGGAGTCAAATATAAAATAATTTCTTGTTTTTTTTATCTACCATTTTCAATGTCTGTGGTTATATCGAACAATTTTTGTGTCTTCCGGTATTTGCATTGTTTTGGAATTACGATTGAAGGTTCTTCAAATGCAAAGTAAAAAAAAAAAATTAAAAGAATTCACATCAATTCTCATTATTATTAAATAAATTAATACGTTTATGTGTTTCCTTCATAATGATGTAATTCGATTTATTGATAACTCTAGTTATAAAGAAATGTGGTTGAAAAATCTAAAATATATTGCTAAACAAAAACGACTGAATGTTTTCGAAACAGCTGAGACCTTTTAAAAGAAACAGTAGAAATTCTGATATTGACCGGTTTTATTTCTAATTCAACAGTCTATTTTATTAAAGAGGTTCTTGACAAAGTAGCATTTATTCAAAATGCTTAATTTTCACAAAAATGAAAAGGTGTTTTTGGACAATTAATTATTTCGATTGGAAAACCAATGCTTTCTCGTATTATAACGATAACATGTTTATTATTATTATTATTATTATTATTATTATTATTATTGTTATTATTATTATTATTATTTTGTTAATTAAAAGGTTACACAACCTTGAAAGAACAAAAATATTGTGCTTTTAATTCATTTTTGAAAATTTTTGAGTAGTGATGTATTTATTAATAAACACTGAATTAGTCAAATGCAACGTGAAACTTATAAGCCTATTTCCCAGTTGAATCTCAGTGCAACGTATTAAATATGCTTTCCATGTTGTTGCTCTGTGTATGTGTTTTTAATTCAATAGAGAGTGCAAATATTGTTTTTAGAGGGGACATTTACTTTTAGCTTACTTTGAAGTTAAATTTAAACTTTAAAATCGTGATACTCGAAATAAAATATTAGAAAAATCAAAAACTTATAAACAAATTAAGTCAAGCTAGATTAAATAGATTGTATCTATGAATAAATTTTCCATTTATTCCGTTGCTTTCAAGGAAAAAAGAAAAATAATATTGATCGCATTGGGGCAGAAGGAAGGATGTAAAATATGGCTCTAAGGTTTCAATTTGCGCTAATAACGACTATTTATTTTTTTTAGGTAATCATTCAGAAAAGTACATTAAAATTTTCATTAATAACATTAAATCCATTGATGCTAAATTAAAATTCTTTCACATAAAATGCACAGAAATACAGTTTATACTGAAATCAAAGTACAGTACCAATATCTAAAACTACGAAAAAATAAACCAGTTCTTTTCAGAATAATTGAAAAAATAATTCGGAGCAGAATACTTTACCAAAAAAAAAAAAAAAAAAAAAAAAAAAAAACAAGATAATTGCACTTCGAAATACTTCTTTGGCAGCTTTTTAAATCCGAATATAGAAAGATCTTGTTAAAATAAGATCTTGTTACCTTTTGAAGTATACTTTTTCAGATTTTTTTCCAGAACACAGTTAAAGCGGAAAACGAGCAATTAAAAGAAATACGGGGCATTTCTTTTTCTACACAGAATATTTTTTTTTATATTATTCATTTTTAATGCTTATTAAGTAAAAAGAATGATGTTCCTTTAAAAAACTGATTAGAAATAAATTAATTGTTTTTATATTTAAAAAAAATTACATGCACATACACACACGAAGACACATACACGCATCGTACGTACTTTTCTTTTATAAAGGTACTCTGTGGTCGAGTGAGTTTTAAAATTTTGTGTGCGATGTTGGTGTCCAAAATTGTAATATTTTTGCGTAAATGAGCTATTTATTATATTTTGTCATTACTCTAAGTTTCGCAAAGTATGTCCGAATTACTGCTCCCCACGCGATACGTATTTCAGTTAAACGTTTAACCGATTTACGTATATACGTATAATACGTATATTTAACATACGTATACATAAAATTATATGTTTAAACGTATCTGTATACATATAAGCGTATACCGGTTAAACGTATAATTCAAGTATACGTATATTTCAAATATACGTATTTATTTTTAATGCGAATGACGTCATCAGTCTTACGTCACTGAAGGGAGGAAAACCTGGAAATCGAGGCATTACCGTAGCAATCTGCATAATATGTTTCATACATAGGTCCTTGTTATTTTTCCCTACAAATATTTTAGTTAATTTATGTTACTTCTAATTTTTATTGAATTAAGTGATAAATTGTTATATAAGTTTGCTAGAGCAATTTAAAATGTTTTATATTTCTTAAATTTGCCATTATGGTTGTTATATGCCATTGTGAATGCCGGTCTCTAGAGGGTGTTTCTCAATGTCTCTGATCCGCAGACCAGCAGGAGAAAAAACATCTTTTTTTCACGCAAATAATAAAAACCGTTTAACCGTTTATACGTTTAACCACTGGGGTAAGATCCGTACATACGTTGTACCGTATACACTGTTTCGTATAATACGTATAACCGCCATGGCCGTATCATATGTATCCAAAATGAGTACCCCGTATAATACGTATTATACGTATACTCGTATAAACGTTTAATAGGGAGCACTAGTCCAAATCTCCGGGAATCTGATTGTCACGGTTATTTCTTGCAAGGATGTGATAGGTATCAATTGGTTGTGACGTTGGATTTGGAACGCATCCTTTCTCAAGGTACCCGAGTTCTGCATTTGAAAGTCGAGTTCTCCTTGTGTCGGAGTTTTAACAGTAGCGGTTTTTAGATAGAATCTATGGCTGGGAGTTTCACGTGCGTGGTACGAAGTTACGTTTCGTATTTACGAATAAAATGATTGTTGGAATCCACGGGATTCCATTTAATAATGATATTAAATGATTATAGTGACATTTTTATAGTGTTATTGTAGTGTTAATAATGATATTTTATTGCAGGTTAAGTGGCTTTCTTAGGTTCTTGTAGAAAGGACAGAGAGTTCATTTTGGTTTGATTTAAGTGTTTGAATTTAATAAATATTTTAGGAGCTTCTCAGCTTATTAGTAAAATTGAGCTTAATTCTGAACGCCAATGATTAAGTCTGCTAGCTCCACAGCCAATCACCCTGTTTATTTATTTACTATAAATTTGAAGCCAGTACATTAAATTCTCGTATTCTAATTTTTAGACAGACAATTTAGATCTCTTTCCTTAGGAACTTTGGAAAATAAGTGTTTGACATCAAGGAAAAACATTTGGCAATTTTCAAGAAAAGTACTTTTAAGTCTGCTAACAAAGTAACAAGATATTTGTTTGACATCAAGGAAGAACATGTGGTAATTTTCAAGAAAAGTACTTTTAAGTTTGCTAACAAGGTAACAAGATATTTTTACTGTGTGAATGTTATTAACACTGAATTTAGAGAAACATTTCAAAATTTCAAAAAACAGTGGGTGACTGTGGCAGTATTTGAGAGGAAAAAGAAAGAAAAGAAAGACAATTATAGTTTTACGAAATTTAAACAAAGTATAAAATCTGACGCTTTCTATCAGTTTTAGACTTTATTACACTTATAATACTAAACATTCCCGGTTTAAAGCAAATAAATAAATGCATCACTTTATAGGATCAAATATCGTGTGGTTAATAGCATAAAATTATTGAGGCTTAAAAATAAGAAAGTTTAGTATAGATAGAATATTTTGTCTTTGTTATAAGAGCCCCATAATTAATATCAAATGAATTTTTCCTGCATAGACAACTTTGTTGATATAAAAAATAAAACAATTTGACCATTTTGTCACCTTTGTCAGGTTTTGTTATGACCAGATCTTTATTGGACTTTAAAGATGCAATAATAGTTAACAATCTTACAACATCTCTTCTCAATAAAGAATAATGCAAACCAAATGGTAAATACTTCTAGTGATGTAACCTTTTTTTTTTTTTTTTTTTTTTTTTTGGAAAACTACTGTATTGATTTAAATATGTATATTTTTGTATTAAAATACCTATAATTTGATGGCTCTGTATCTGTATTTATGATAAATCAATTTCTTTTTAGTAAAGTTGATCAAAAAATCTAAGATATTTTAAACAAATGATGCCAAAAAAATAGTTTTCCAGCAAAAAAAAGTTCGAAATGTAGCTAATTTTAATGCCGAAATACACACATATATATGTTTATATATATTGAATTTCCGTAGTTCCAGAGAAAAATATACATGAATTTTAGTCATTTACCATGTAACTTTGCAACTGTTGTCCCCTTAAATAATGCAAAGCGAAAGATTTTTCGCGTGTGTTGGATTTCCCTGCGTTTGAATTGTGTTGATAGCAACATTAGCATGAATATGTTGAAAAGTTTCCCTTCGATCTAAAGAGATTTTCCCATCAATATTTTCGCGAATGTAACGTTGCAAATGACAACATCACTAACTCTCTTTAACAAGCGTAAACATCTTTAATGATATCAAAATGTATGATTTTAAAAAAGGCAGAATTATAACTTGGAAAAAAAAATCATGATGTCTACAAATGTATAATGTAAATGTATGATAATGTAAGTTTTCATTCATGTAATTTCTGTAATACTGTTTTTACTCAAGATCCGTATGATCGGAAAACAAATATCAGTTTACAAAAATCAATAATTAATTCATTTGCATTAGTATAAAAATGCAGTTTAAAAGAATTGTCTGGAATAAAGCAGGATTTAGTGTTAAAACACTGAAAATTTATTGAATTGTTACATTATTTCTGACCATCATATGGTGCTTTTGTATAAGAATGATTTCTTTCTTTTTTTTAAGAAATTCACAGCAGTTTACAGAATTGTTGAAAAACGCTTTATGTCAATGGAATTTATCGGTTTAATTAACTTTCGAACTATTTAATTATCATGTATATTACTTCTGATGTCAACATTCCTTTTTCTATGCACATACAAAACGCTCAACAATGAATGAGCTATCATACGAAAGGTTTTTAAACAAGCTTTTGACTTAGTACACTCGCATTTTGATAAAATACGATTTTTTTTAATTTAAAAATTGCAATTAATTACAAATTACTGCAAACACGTATCAGCAAACAATCACAAAGATTGTGGTGCGACAGCTTTACATGGTGCTTATGTATATTAATCAGTAATATAATTTGTATGTAATTAAGCGTGTGTTACAAAGTAATTCGTGAAAAGTTTCAAACTAATAATAATAACAATATCCTACATGAAACTAAACTTAAACTCTGTGGAGCTGCCCTAGGGGACACGGCCTACACTGACCAACTCTGTTTTCTTGACCATGTGTTCTGGGGTGTGCTATACAGCGTATGTCCGTTCAGGTCGTCAACCTAACATGGAACCTCCAGTGTTTAGTTCCCAAACAAGTTTGGTACTCATTTTACCGTTTCCGAAAGGATGAGAAGCCGAAAAATGCTATATTATATTTGTAAATAATCTTCAGGCATATAAATGGGTTTTTTATATTTACTATTTAATGATTTTAATTTATGTAATTAAAAAATATATATATAATGTTTGCCCAAAATAAACAACAAACTATTAAAATGTGTTGTATCATACTGGAAAAAAAGAAATGCATTGATTTATCTGCATAATTTCTTTAAATTAATGCCAATAAATATCAACTGTAAAATATAATTTAAATCAAGTAACAACAATTAAAAAATATATACAAAGAAAAAGAACAAAAAATGAAGTTAATTAAAAACTGATGATTCAAAATTTGAAAGTATGAAAAAGAAAAGAAAGAATGAAAGAGTTTAATGTAAATTATAAAAAAAAAAGACATTTTCATGGATAAAATTTCTAATCTCTAAAACTACACTTGGAGAAAAAGCATAAAAGTGTATATGTTATCATCTAACTGCAGTAGAAATTTAAAGTGCTACGTTAGCTCACAGAAAAAGGATTTTCAACATTCTAAAATTTTTAGATACATAGTTTCAAGATACATATACAGTAAATATATAAAATTTAAGCTCTGTTTTTATTTTAATAACTTTACTGCAGTATTTTGCAGGCTACATTTTAAAAGATTTTATCTTTTTCGAATTATTTTTTGCATTTGTAAACGTATGAAGTTTTTAAAAAGCGTAGGTATTGGTCGTATCGAAATATAAAAAAGAAAAGAAAAAGACAGTATATAACAAAATCGCTTGTAAATGGAAATTTATATTTACTTCTAACATATTCAGAGTGTTATGTAAATTTAAAGCTATTTTGGTACAGTTGATGGAAAAAAAATTAAGAAGAGAGAAGACTCGATACATTTTAATCGCCAAATCATCACACACAAACACAACAACAAGAACAACAATAACAAATACTACGCAAATAGCCATTCGACTGGAAATAATGTCTAATTTAAATTTATCTTTAAAAAATAAGCTTAGTTCTTGACACTAAAATTGTACCAAACTCTAACATTTTCAATTCAATCACCCAATTTCGATTTCATATTTGCCACTTTTGGTACATTTTACCTTAGGATGCCAAACGAAAAATCATTCAGACAAGTAGCATAGAAATTATAAAAAAAAATAATTTTTGAAACTCCTAATGGTAAATTCATTTATAATCGTTGCAGAACAAATCGCAATGCGGATATAGTTTTTTAAGCATAACTCAAAAGATACTTGGAGGAATAAGTTGTAAGGTTGGATTCACGTATTTGGAGCTTGTAGAAATTGATTTCTACTAAAAATTCATAGGCTTATTTCTTTTTTTCGAAGATATATTTTTGAAAATATATTTTTTGTTTCGTATCCTCAGTTAAAATTTACTGAAAAAGTGAAACACTGTGTCAATATTAGGTGTTCGGAGTGAACGTTTCAGAGTTTGGCACAATTTCAGTATAAAGATTAACTTTAAGCTTATTTTTTACTTTCTTCTATCTATAATAGAAGAAAGTATTATAATCAAAAATTTTTCGACTTCCGGTTTTCGACGGATTTACACGTTTTAGGGGTCAGAGATTAGGAAAATATGTTTTTACGAAATGTCTGTCTGTCCTCGTTGTATCATCGAAAAGTGCATAAGTTATACCTAGAATTGAACCAAATTTCATTTACAGGTTTTTGACTATGGCCAGCAGGTCCCAAGTGAATTTGGGGATATTTTGACGAAAGGGGGATTGTTACAGAGATTTTTGTTCAATTTCCATTATTGTATCATTGAAAAGTGTATGAAGTTATCCAGAGAATTAAACCAAAATTTGTTTATATGTTTTGGACTATGGCCTGCAGGTCCCAGTTGAATTTGGGGATATTCCGCTGGAAGGGGGCGCTGTGATAGCCCTTTAAAGATTTCAAATTGAAAAAAATTAGAAATCCTAAAAGTTTTTTCCGTTAAATGTTTGGTCTTGATCCAAGGATTCCAGATAAATTTTTGTTTTGGCTCTATCTTAAAAAATGTCTGAGATATAGCAGTTTGATATTTTAAGGGGCTGACATGTTGAAACAAGACAGCAGGATTCCTCCATAAAAGGATTTAATTTATGAGTTTTAGTGAAAATGCTTTCTCGCAAATTTTTTTTCATCGCTGTAACCATCGTTCCAACTAATATGTTTAAATCTATACATGCATCTTCGTCAGCGTAAAATTCTCGCCAGACTTTGCTAAATTTCGCTAAATATCGCCAATTTTTGCAATGTTTGGTGAGTTATCGCCAAATTTGGTGACAAAAATAGGTTGCCATGAATGAAGCCCACTTGGCTATAACTGACTAATTTCGAGACTATCTCATTCAAATTCAATATTAACGAGAACTGGGAATGAATCTTCTGTAATCGGGTTACATTCATTTTACTTTCGTGTTTTCCACTAAAAGTTGTGAAAAAAAGCAAAAAAAAAAAACTAAGGAATAGGGTGGCTATCTATTCCTTCCGGTACAGGCCAGCAGGACTTAGTTGGTAGTTGCGTTGTACATCGAATCCTAGTGCAACGAGTGATATTCGCATCCAGGTAACCTGACGATTTGCAAGCAGCTGACGTACAACCGAATGACGAAAAATATTGTTTTTATTGACGCTGTGTTTGAAGTATTAACATGTATGAGATAGAAGAAAGTTTTGGGATTGACACATCCGACTAGTTTAACATAATTTGAAAGAGGACATAATTTCCGATCGAATAATTATTCCTGTTTTTTCTGGGTAAATTTGGTGATTAAAATGTATGTTTTTTTTTTCTCTTTGGGCCGACTGTACGTGTACGTACTTGAAATATAATGTCGTAAGAACTAAAATTTCTCCTTAAAACACCATCAAAAATTTTAAATGAGCATTTAAAAGTTTTTGATTTTGGTTTAAGAAGATCTTTTAGTTCTTATTGATTCACACCAGTTTCAAATTATTTTCTTTGATATAATGTCGTGTTAATTTTTCCTTTACCAACTTATATCATATGATCAATATTAATTACTACTATCAATTTTCAGAAGATTAAAAGAAAGATATTTTTTACAGTTACTATTAGCAATACAAAAATGTATAATAATCATTTAAAAGTGCATTGTTCTTGACCTTTTCCTTCTAATTCTCGACTGTTTTGAACAATTGGACATTTTACCATTTTATTCTACCTACCTTTTTTGGTGTAATTGCTATATTTGTTTTTAAATTTAATTATATTTCTCATTTTAAATCCTATCCTAAACGCTTTACTCTCTTTAATTGTAAATACACCCACAATTACGTAGTTCAGACTATAGTTAGTGTTCTTCTCTCTTATGGCTTCGTAAGTTACAGAACTACAACGACTTCGACACAGCGCGTAAAATTGGTGTCAACTAGAAAGCCCAGAAAATGCCTAAACTATTCAACCGTTTAGTTGTAGATACAATAAATTTCGTTAGTTCAAGTTAGAGTTGCTAATAAATAATAACCGCTATTAATTTTCTGCTTGAAAAGTTGAGTGGTTCAAAATGGTAAAGACCTGTAAAATTGTATTTTCTGCACGTGGCTTATGAGAGTGTTTCATGAACAATCATTATAATATTTTTTTATTATTATTTCGAACCTTTTGCGCATGGGTAATGAAGGATAAGCTGACCTTGATACGTTTACAGTATGGCACTGGGTGCTCTAATGCATGACTTTTATAGTAGAATTACAATTTTTTTTTCGGTGTGTTAGAGGGGGTGGTGGGCTTTGAAATTTCTTATTCATAATGACATAAAAAAACTCGTACTCATATTCTAAAGTCTTCATAAAGGTAAAAAATATTCTAGTACTTTTTTTTAAACCTTTTAACACTTTTGCATGAACTTTTTAAATTAATTTACAATTTAAAAATTTAGCAACCCAGAAAACATATTTATTTAGAAATACTTGAAGCGTTGTTCAAAGACATATTTTGCCAGTTATTTTACTATATGGATTGAATTTCTATAATACTTGAAAATTATCCATATTATCTCTAACTTGGTAGAAAAAAGGCTCATTTCATTTTTGACATTTTGAAAAAAAGCAGGCTTAATGTTTTGGAATTTTTAAATTTCCTTAATTTAGTACTAAAGAAATAATTTACATTAGGCATCGACATTAACATTTTTTTCTGTTATATATATGATTATTGTATGAAGCAGGTGGACATACACTGTAAAAAATGACCAATGTTTCTTATTTTATGAAAATATGCTATAACCACGAACGAAACTATAATATAATCTTCTGAGTTATCCGAAATTTTAAATAGCATGTTACATTGTATTTTGAATCCCCAGAAACGAATACATTTTCAAAAATTAAAGAATAATTTATAAAAAGAAATTATTTTTAGCTGCTCGAATTTTTCAGAAACGTTTCCGAAGGGATTTTATAGTGTATTAATTAGTGTCCTCAGCCAGGTACCTGTTTTTCGAATGCTATCAATTCTGAAGTAAACATTTTCATGCTCAAAAAAAATGTTTAACAGACAAACATGCAAAATTAACAGCGTTAACAATAACATTAAAATTAAGATTATTTCTTTACTCTTTCATGTATAAATTAACTTATGCGGCTGAAAACTTGTACTTGAGAATGGATAACATTCGAAAAACAGGTATTCCAGGCTGAGGGCACTAATTAATACACTATAAAAACCCTTCGCAAACGTTTCTGAAAAATTCGGGCAGCTAAAAATAATTTGTTTTTATAAATTATTCTTTAAATTTTGAAGATGTATTCGTTTCTGGGGATTCAAAAGACAATGTAACATGCTATTTGAAATTTCGGATAACTCAGAAGACTATATTATACTTTCGTTCGTGGTTATAGCATATTTTCATAAAATAAGAAACATTGGTCATTTTTTACAGTTCAGAAAAAAGTTATAGGTATTGTCAAAGAAGGTGATTATTAGAGAATATTACTTCTCGTTCTGTTTGAAAAAGTCATCTCGTATAATTTTTGTACCAGTCAGTATGAATGAACTCAAATAGTAACGTGTAATTTCGTACCCATCTTTTATTGGAGTTCTTTTAACTTCGGTTTAATTCTGTAAGCGTAAGCGGTCTCATATGACAGGTCACATATTATTGCCAGAAGGTTGCATGAGTAAATTGTGTCATCTATAGTAGTCCGGATAACTCAGTTCGTATAGCTATGGTAATTTAAACCAGTTTATTAACAATCAACTCGTATGATATCTTTACAAATCAGTATGAATGAGTTCAAAAAATAAAGTATAATTACGTATCCATATTTTATTAGAGTTCTTTTAGCTTCGGTTTATTCTGCTAAGTGATCTCATATGGCAGACCAGATGTTATTGTCAGAAGGTTTTCTGAATAAATTGCATTGGCCAGAGTAGAGTAACTCAGTTTGTAGAGATTTGGCAATTTAAGTCAGTTTATTAACAATCATCTCTTTAATTTGCTTTACCAATCAGTTTGATTGAAATTAAATAATAAATTGTTATTAAAGAATATTGATTATTAAACAATATATTCAACGGCGGACATAGGCTTTTTTTTTATTATTATACCTATGATTATTGGGAACTGATTAGTGGACATAAGGGAAAAACGGATTTTGGATCATACCTGTTTCTCTGTCAAGGTACATTTATTAAAGTTAGTCATCAGAAACAAAGTATACGCAAATATAGTGCAATATTATCGTTTTTACTGAAAAAGAAAAAAAAACAAATTAAAAAAACTGTATTCCAATTACACTTTCTTTAAGTTTTAGTAAAAAATCCAAAGAATTTTTTACACAACTGGCATGAAATGCACCTAAAATTATACTTTTATAAATTATGTTGCAAGAAATATTTTCATCAACATTCTTGTAACATTTCGCTGTAGTCATTCTTCAAAACAAAAGCAATTTTTAGATTTCTATTCCTTCATGTAAATTTTTACTTCTTAAATATATGAGTTTCTTAACAAACTCTTCATTGACAAAAGAAATGTTCAATTCAGTTCGCGTTTCTAATTTAATTTTGATATTTTGAAGTAGTTTTTCAAACTTCAAAGAACATTTTTCGTTTTCAACAATTTAAATGGAAATTGTGTGAAATGATTATCATATTAGTTGGAATATTGATTTTTCATAAAGTATGCTGTTAGAAAAGCAGATCCTTGTATTTACCGCAAAGAAAGAATATGTGATAAAATTGTATATTACAATTGAATTCCGTTAGAATGAACTCAATGGGATTGCAAAAATATGTTAGTTGTAATAAAATTTCTTTGAAATTTGATTTATAAGGATTTTACCATGAAATATAAAGAAACTTTGTTATAATAATTTCGTTCTATCAGATTTAGCTCTATCTGAATTCAACTGTATTTCATTTTGTTAAAGAGTACAGTAATGAAAATCATGTTTTGTCTGGCTACAAATAAATAATTGAATTATAAATTGGATAATTTTAGAAGTAGTAATATTTCTTTTTATACTAAAATGATTGATAAATTTTGATTTTCCTTTTTTAATAGCAAAATGTGACAATATTTTGCATGGTTTCTAGAAAAGAATTTCTAACGTGTTTTTTAATATAAATTGTTTGTATAGAAAATAGAATTTCTCCGCTTTTACAAGAAATAGAAGGTAGGCAGCTGCTTTAATTCCAATCCCAAAAATTACGGGCTTATAAGATAATCATTGTAGTCCGGTAGTCAGCAACAACTATTAGTTAACTATTTTATACAAACTGATCTCCAAATATGTAATTGATGTTACTTAATCGGTCACGAAAACAGCAGTTTGTCGTCGATATCAAGACATCATATAAGATTTTAATGGCATAAAGCGTATATTTTCTTTCTATTTATATTTTTTATTTATAATTTCTATTTATAAAAAGTAAAAGAAGAAGACCCACATGTTTGAGTTATCTCTTAAGAATATTCTAAAGTTTTATATAATTTCTTCAGCATCGTTTTTTTTTTTTTTATATTCATTACTATAACGTTATGATTTTGATTATACACCGCTGCCAAACCTTTCGATTTTTGAGTGCCACTATTTCGTCGTATTTAATTTAAACTTTTGGTCATTAAATAACAGGAATATTTCTATTCGAGAGGGGGGGGGGGGGTGCTAGATATAGAAATATTTGACAGCTATGCCTAGCAAAAAAGAATAACTTAATGTAAACTCGGAAAAAATGCCCAGCCTTAATTAGTGAAATGTAAGAGAAACTAATTAATGTGTTCCTAAAAAAAACCAATGCATGTGAATAGACAACATTATTTCTTGAAGCTTTCTTTTAAACCTTGCAGCTTCCGTATAATAGAATATCAGAAACCGACATACTGGATTAAAACGTTACCTCCAGTCATAAAATTTGGAAAAATCGATTTTGAGAAAATGTAATCGTGTAAAAGTATCACCCGTAGACTATTCAATTAAAAGTTTTAAGTCGATTTGATAGTAAGAACATATTTTTCCCATTCACTGAAACAAACGCTATCAGCTGTTGCGCGGCGACAGCAGTCGGTGCGCCCGCTGCCTCTTGTAGTAGCTGTCTCGTTTTACTCATGCAAGCAAGCTAGTCTGTTTAAAATGTGAAACACATGTTATATAGTATCATTTTTTATTAATGCTGTATACATTTTATTTCCTTTCAAAACTTTAAAGTCGTTTTACGCGCAGCGACTTTTTTAAGTCGGTGGACATGGTTACAAACAAAGTTCTTTCTCTGATTTTTTTTGAAATTGTAGCCATTAGAATTATCTTGTTTATGGACAAAGGAATTTAATTTCTGATCAAAATTAATATATTATATGCACGTTAGAATAGCCGAATTTTAGGCCAATAAATAGTCTTCTCCTTTAAACGGTTGCTTTTTGTTAACAATCATCATAAATTAATTTTCTTCGTTTAAGAACACGTTTATGTAATATATTATTAAAATCGATTGGTTTCGTTTCTTTCAGATAAGTGGTTTCCAAGTTATCCGCCCACCGCACACCATTTCCTCTGAGAGCTGACTCCGGGCCATAACTCCGCCATTTTTCATTATTTTAATACACGAAAATGCGTAAATAAACTCTATGACTGAAGAATTCGAACGTATTAATTGTTGTTTCTATAAGTTGAATACTTTTGGAGAAAACAAATGTCAAAATCGACCACCGATCGGAGAACGTGACTGGAAGTACTGCAGGGATAATGATAATAATATCAGAATTTTGAATAAATTTTTTTGAAGGAAATATTGCAACCATCTTAGAATATTAGTGGGGGCATGGACCGCGTCACGCTCATGATGGGTCTTGGGCGGATTCCTCAGAGACGGTTGTATTATGTATAACAGCAAAATATCGATATATCATACCAAAAACTATCGATTGACATCGATTTTAGACTCTGGATGTGCATTTTTTACATGTGATGTTTCCATACTTCTTAAAAATTAATATTTGTCATTTGTCATGTAAAATTCACCTGTAAGTATTCTTTACGTACATTTCTAAACGAATCTAACTAAATATATTTTATATTTTCAAAAAAAAAAGCAAACTATTTGTAATGGTTAGTTGTCTAACATGCCTAAGTATTTTATGTAATGTGAAAATATCCTACAAACTGTCAGAAAAGGAACCCGTCATGATTTTTGAAAAAACATTATTAGCGAAATTAAAAACTAGGGAAAATGACCCTCCTGTTTTATTCCATCCCATTTTTAGTGGATTAATGACTGTCTTATAAAGGCACTCGACTGCTTTGATTGTGAAGGTATCATGAAGCCAAAATTTGTGCCCATGCAGAGACATCTCTATGTTATTTTACTCTAATTTTCGACGTTAGCCTTCAGAATTTGTGGGTGTTCTGCGTTTTACAGCGATTTTATGCAAATTTTCGCTTTCCTTGTTAGTCATCAATCGTATTTAATGTCTGTTTAGCTTTGGATTTATATGCATCGCACCCACAGTGGTACATTAAACCGGAGCGGGCCAGCATAAAGCGTTTGTTCACCCGAAGTAAAATTTGACCAGCGGAAAAGTCCAACGTGGTAAGCCAGTTGTGATTTATTATTTCAATAAAGCTGATTTGGCGGCCACGGGCTGCCATTACTTTAGGTGATTTAGCACATCGTTAAGAAAGTGGTAAAGGCTTGTGCATTGCAGCAGAAGACATCCACGAGTATTAAGTTAAGATTTGAAGTGTTTCAATGATCGTCTGTACGTAAGTGGAAAGTTTTATTTATTCACTCTATTAAGTTGCTTTGTTAGTTTATAGTAAAGTATATTTTCTTAGTGGGAGCATTTTGAAAGTATTCATCAGTCCAGGCTGAATTTTGTGAGTGAGACTCAGCCATTGTCCTTGCCCATTGATCTTCTCAATAAAGGTTGGTTTTTTTTTATCCTATATCTGAGTACTTACTGAACCAGACCAGTGCAAAATGAACCCGCACGCTACACATTAACTTATATAGTAGGGTGGGTCGAAAAAACCGAAATTTATATAATCGAAACGTAATAGTGCAGGAAAGTTGCCATTGGTAATAAGGAATAAATTCGCAAAATACTACACCAAATGGTTAATATCTTTTACCGCCGCAAGGGGGGCAAAATTTCAAAAAATAGCAAAAAAATTTGTTTTTTTCAAAAGAAAAATTAAATTAGCCAACAATATCAATACAACTTCTAATAGAATGCACCAGCTACACCAAGATGTTAGTAATGTTCCAGTAACATTTCATTATTGTGAAATCATTTCTATTACCGCCGCAGGGGCGGTCAAAATTTTGATAAAAACGGCAAAAATTTCAATTTTCCGTTTTTTCTAAATTTTTCATTTTTTATGATTTTCCGGAAATACTTAGGGTTTTTTTGTAAGGGGGGGGGGGGGCAAAAGTGAAAACTGAGGGTTAATTTATGTAAAAGGCCCCCTTACCAAAAAAAATCATGGAAATTTACCGAAAAATCCCAGAAATTTCTTCAAAAAGCCCCTTTTTCTCAAATTTAGGAGGGGCGGGCCCCTCTCGCCCTTGGTTGGCAATCTTCATGATCAAAATTACTAGACATTTATAAGTTATTACTAGCTGTAATGTAAATTTATTTAATTGTAAACATATAATAAATAATAAAAAATAAATAAAAAACAACGAAAAATTGCAATTTTTGCCGTTTTTATCAAAATTTTGACCGCCCCTGCGGCGGTAATAGAAATGATTTCACCATAATGATATTTTATTGGAACATTACTAGCATCTTGATGTAGCTGTTGCATTCTATTTGAAATTTTATTGGTATGGTTGGATAACCTTTTTTTTTTTAATAAAAACTTTTTTTTGTGATTTTTCGAAACTTTGGCCCCTTTGCGGCGGTAAAATATATTAACTTTTTGGTGTAATATTTTGCCAATTTATTTATTTTTACCAATGGCAACTTTCCCGCACTATTACGTTTCTATTATATAAATTTTGGTTTGTTCGACCCACCCTATTATATAGGATGTTTCTGCTCGCCAAGATGTCAAAGAGACTTAGGAGGGCTTTGTTTTTTGTCTTTATTTGTTTTCTGATAGTTTGGATTGTTTTGTTTTTCACGAATGTGTTAATAAACTACCTACTAGTTTACTATTTTTAAATGGATTATCTGAAATGCACTGGAAATAAGTTCAGTGACTTCATAAACGTTAATTTTAAAAATATGTGGTAGAAGCTTAAAAACGAGTTTTAAATAAAACATTACTTTATATTAAGAAGAATACATCATACTCTATATTAAATCATTAAATAATATTGAAAATATTACTATATATCGAAAATTCTACATATATGGAATATTCTATATTACAAGGAAGACTTACTGTGACGTACGTACTTAAATTAAAAATAAATAATTCCAAAGGCCGGGAAAGAAAAGCAGCCGATAGTTAAAAACAGAACAAAACTTTTATTTACATGTTGATCTGAAAAGAGTTCTTAAGCGACTGTCTGGTGCGTCGACTATTGCATACAAAAGATGCGCACGCAACGAAAGGGTTACAGCGCGTGCTGGAAAAATGACCTTGACAGGAGAGGGATAATTTTCTCTCTTTCTGCAACATTCTCCCACCTTTTGAGTGGGCAGCTAAACACTCAAAATCTTTACTTATATTATGCACAAAATACACATTACATAGTACTTACATAAGAAATCACTTATACAATCAAAATACAACCTTACAAATTACAACATAAATACAGTATATAGTATATGCAAAATAACAATAAACACTGGAATACATATAAAGAAGAGAAGTGAAATTAAGTAAAATAATTACTGAAATTAAATATTCTGAATATAAAATTTACCTTACAGGTGTTTTGACAATTCTGCCGCTACTGGTCGTTAAAGGCATAGCCTCATCATTTGTTTCTTGTATTGGATTTTCCAATTCTAATCTGAACAATCGCTGAACTGGCCGTAATAACTCAGAATTGTTTGTTTTTATAAGCGCAAGTCTTATTTGGCCATCTCGACCTGGTATAACTTTTAATACGCGAGCTAGGTTCCAATAGGAACGTTTTTTATTAGTATCTTCAATTATGTTAGATAACAATCTAGAGCCAATATTGCAAGACAAAAGCTCTAAGCGAGGAATTGTAATGGGTTTTAAAGGAGCTACCCTAGATCTTGCTTGTACTAGATTAATTTTTACCCCATCGTCGTCTTCCGCTCTTAAGAAAACGCAGGTACCGTATGCTTTTTTACTGCCGTCGCAAAATAAATGCAAGCTTATTTCTTGATCACTTTGTTTAAGCCCAAACCATCTAGGTATATTTATCAATGAGAGTAAATTTAAGTTTTCTCTCCACGATTTAAATTTCTTTGCCAAATCATCGGGTAGGTTGTCATCCCATTTTAGTTTTGAATTCCATGTTTCCTGTAAGATTAGTTTCGGAATTAGCATCACTGGAGTTGTATAACCAACAATATCAAAAACTTGGTGTGCTACTGCCAAAACTATTCTTTTTGTTACTGATTCTAATGGATTTATAGCCTGTTCTATTTTACACGATAGTGTATCCGTGTGTGTATTCCATACGAGACCTAATAGGGAAACATCCTCTTTCGTGGAGGAATTCTCCTCAAATATTTCATTAATTAAATTGGATTTCCAACATCTTAGATTAAAATGACCTAAAGACATGATTAATTTTGATTCTAAGAAAAACTTTCTCATTTCTGTCTCGGAATTTAAACTTGTTACGCAGTTATCTACGTAGAAGGCTGTTTTCAAAATATCTGCAGAGTGCTTTAAATTTTCTGGAACCGTATTTAAATGATACAATAAAGTTGCGGCCAATAAATAAGGGCTGCATGTAACGCCGAAAACTACCCTTTGATGCCGATATACATTCACCTGTTCTTGATTTTCTTTATCAAACCACAGAAACCGCAAAAAATCTCGGTCTCTTTCTTTTATCGCAATCTGCAAAAACGCCTTTTCAATATCAGCGGTGACGCCTACATAATTCATACGAAAACGATTCAAAATTGAGGGGATCATTTCTATTAAATTTGGACCCGTAGCCAGACAATCATTTAAAGATGGAAAACTAGGTAAATGAAAACTAGCGTTGAACACTGGCCTTATATTCGTGGTGCTGTTCTCCTTTATTACCGCCCTATGAGGTAAATAATGAACACCCTTTAGTTTCTCAGTCGATGTCTTTTCGATTATTCCGAGAGCTAACCAGTTTTCAAAAATATCACAATAATCATTAAACTTTCCGGAATTCATCAATTTTCTTTTGGTGTTTAAAACAGATTTTTCCGCATTTATTTTATTATCCGGTAAAAGAGTGTTGTCCAGAACCCAAGGCAACGCAACTTCATATCGCCCCTCACTATTTATACTTAGAGTCTCTTCAAAATATTTCTGTGTATCCTCCTGCAATTCAGCTTTCGTTTTACTTACTGGGGGTTCCTTAATTCCCAAAACATCTAACTTCCAAAGATCACTTATACACCGATTTTTAACTAAAAGAGAAGAAATAACAAGAGAAGCTGTACTCTGAGAATTTGGCTCAGTGCCAGGATTAAATTTACCCATTAATGTCCACCCTAATTTCGTATTTATCGCTGTTATGCCACATTTAAGACTTACAATGTTTCCTGTTAAAAGCTTACCTGCAACGTCTGCACCAATTAACAATTTTATTTCCTTATCAACTTTAAAATGTTTGTTTTCTGAATCATTTATTTTAATTCCGTGTAACTTAAGTTCATTTAGCCAAGGACCAGAAGGAATTTGCTTAATTTCAGAACAAATACGTTTCTGACTAAGTACTTCTAATTTACATTTATATTTATCATTTACATCACTTAATTCAATTAAATAATTTTTATATACATTTTCTGGTGTTTCAACACCACCAAATAGAGATTGCTTAATTTTCGTTTCACCAATACACCTAAATTTCATACTTTGTGCAACATCTTCACAAATATAAGACTTCATTGAACCACTATCATAAATAGCACGAATAAACATTGTTTTAGAACCATTATGAATTTTTACAATTAAAGTTTGCAAGAGTACATCTGAAATTTTAATGTAATTATTCAGAGTGCTTGTTTTGTTTTCACTTTTATCTCCAACCGAGATATTATCAACTTTGTTAGAAACTAAATCCGGACACAAAATTACAAAGTGCCGATTTTTGCAAATTGGGCATCGATGTTTTGACTTACATTGATTAGCCTTATGATTTCGTTTTAAGCATACAAAACAAGCATTCTTTTTCTTAACTATGTCTTTTTTACAATCTAAACTCATAGCAAAAGCATCGTTACAGTTCTCTGAATTATGAAATTTACTACAAAAAATACAATCAAATTTTTTAAACTTAGAATTTTCTTGAAAATTACTACTATTGTTGCCGTTATTGGCATTAAGTAATTCATAAGCAGTTGACACACTGCTTTTAGGTTCAGAGGGCTTATTTTTCTTAACAGTTAATTTTTCAGAATTTAAGCAATCACGAGTGATTTTAAGTCTAAATTCAGTTTCTACTTCATTTTTAACAAAATCCATTAAGAGATCTAAATCGGTCTTACCTGTTTCAGCTAATGTACTTTTCTGTCGCTCCCAAATTTTAATTAAATCGGTGGGGAGTGCAGATTCTATTAATGGGAGTAACATATGCGAAAACTTATCTTGAGTAACTCCCAGAGATTCTAAGGCACGCAGTTGTGTTTGAAGCTTGTCATAGAGAGTCAACAAATTCACTTGAGTTTTGTCCGTAATAACCAGCTTTAAAAGTTCTCTAACGTAAATCTGTATAAGGACACTTTCTTTTCCAAAACGTTCTTTTAAATAGTTCAATGCCTTTTCATAATTAGCTTCTGTAGCAGGAAAACTCTCCACGATTTGTCGAGCTACTGATTCAGGCTTAGTAGACTGTAGTAGGTACTGAAACTTGTCGCGGACATCTATTCTTGGGTCTTCATCGATTTTGCTAAACTGCGTCCAAAAGGTGAGCCAATTTCTTGGGTTGCCGTCAAATTTAAAGAGTTCTATTTCAGGGAGTTTCTGTTTAGCAACCGGTGACGCCATAATTGAAGAAGAGGAAACAGCATTTACTGTATTGTAACTAAGCTTCGTTTTTAACCTGTTACATTTCACCTTTAACGTAGACATCTTCTCGTAATATTCCTGAGCTGCCTCATATTCCTTTTCGTAATCTTCTTGAGAGCAGCTTTGTTTTTGAAAAAATTCTAAAAATTTTTCATCTATAGTTCGGAGCATTTTATATTTTTCTTGTAGTTGATCTAGCAGTATTTCCACATCATCTAAATCCGGAGCAGCGGCACTTATTAGTTCTTGTAGCTTGTTAGACGTCTTCGTAAAAGATGATCTAGTGGCTTTTCTCTGCTGCTTTGTACTTTCTAGATCCGTCATATTTTTTTTTTTTTTTTCGTAAAAAATACTTAAATACTTAATTTAAACTTACTTAAGCTTAACATTTAACTATCGGCAAAATAAGAATGTCATAATTAACATTCATCTCGGTAGTGGGATGCCAGAATGTGACGTACGTACTTAAATTAAAAATAAATAATTCCAAAGGCCGGGAAAGAAAAGCAGCCGATAGTTAAAAACAGAACAAAACTTTTATTTACATGTTGATCTGAAAAGAGTTCTTAAGCGACTGTCTGGTGCGTCGACTATTGCATACAAAAGATGCGCACGCAACGAAAGGGTTACAGCGCGTGCTGGAAAAATGACCTTGACAGGAGAGGGATAATTTTCTCTCTTTCTGCAACACTTACAAAGAAGAAGAATATCGAGAAGGCATAAATACTGCAAGATGAATTACATAACTGGCCTTTTTGAAAAACTACGAAATGTTTTTTTTACGAAATGTTGAAATAAATTTGATTTCTGACCCCCACCCAATAAAATTGAAGAATTTACTGAGAGCGAAGATTCACTCAGTCCCGCGAGATGAAATTTTCGGAGTGTACGTCACTCCATTTGATACTGAAAACGATCAACAGCTCGAATATTTTGGCATGATGACTCGAGTGATGTCACGAAAGAAAGATCTTATAAAGGAACATAAAAGGGGCTTACAATTTAATAGACCAACTACTGCTCTTTCGAGACTTTACCAAAAGCAGAATATTAAAATAGATTTTAATAATGAAATAATTATATGCCATTTGAAGAATTATTAAGAGCTAATAATCCCCGAATCTATAGAAATAGTATGTAATGACATATTATCTTACAACGTTCCAAATATATGGCTAGGTTTGGTCAGGGAGCAATGAAATGTAAGGAAATACCACTGCCATTTTATTATACCTCTCAAAAAGATAAATTTCAGTAAAAAATTATCAGTAAATCTACTGTTAAACATATACTTTCGAACTAATAAGGGTTATACTCATATGTATCTTCGTTTTTTATCAGAAATTCATCTCGACATGTATGACTTTGAAATTTCTAGCATTACCTATGCACACCATAATTACAGCGATCCCTCCCTCTTTCATTCTTTACGCTTCTTCCTCTGTTAACTTTTCATGTTTGGATTTAAATAAATAATAATTTATTCTATTTCATGTGGAAGAAATTCATTCCATAATATATTTTAAAACATTTTTGTAACAGATATTAGCATTAAAAAAGGAAAATATACACTATGTCCAATGTTTGAAAAAGTAGATAAAATTTAATTTTATCTATGCTATAGCATTAAAGTGTAATTTACATAAATAATTAAGCTTAAGAAATAAATGAAAAAAAAAATCTATAAAAAATTTTAAGATCGCGTGCAAAGATTTTATGTAAAAGAGTCATAAAAAATTATTAAAATAATTTTATTTTTCGTGACTAACTCATGAATAATTTATTCTTAAACCTTGAAAGATTAGCAGGACCAAAGTTCAGTTTCAGAAACAGTTAATCAATTTCATCGGAATATTTTAAATTATAATTTCGTACTTTATTTCAAAAAGTGAAAATAAAAATATCGAATTTTACAATATTTAGATGAAAATAATTTTTCTCACAGAAGAATTTATAGTAGATGAATATTGTATAATACGAATTTTAAGTTTTCTATATAGCATTGAATTTGAATATTTTACGCATTGAGTATATTTTTAAATTCCTTTCTCTTAAATATTCCATTCTCAGCCATATTTTTTCAGTATTTGTTTTTCAAAAAATATTTTTGTTATTTATCTTCAATAACATGTATTTTTTGTCGAAATAAAAATTATTCACTGAAAGTGTAACCTATTATTTATTTTGTTCTTTATATTTTAAATATTATTTCAAAATGACAAATTTAGAAGTTATACTCATATATACAATCTTGGACAAACGTATTAAGCAGCCTATGACGGGAAAGTTGTTTTGGAAATTGTTTGAAAAAGACGAAAGAAAATTATAATTTTTTAAGTTTATGACAAAAATATTCTCACTGTGAACGAAAAAAAATTCTTAATTTTCGAAAATATAATATAATCATAACTGTAAATACTCAATAACTGCTTCTGAATTACCCATGAGTGCGAAAAGCGTTTTTTAATCTTCAGAAACAACAGAAAGAGAATTTTCTTTTCCTACTGCTGATTTCGAAAATGCTTTCAAGTAGTTTTATAATGTATAAATCAGTTTTCTCAAACCGGGTTATCGGTTTTTAGGATACTATTACTTCTCAATTAAACATATTCAGCTGCGTAATTGAATTTAGACACGCAAGAGCGATAGGGAATGCTCCCATGTCGGGTTAGCATCAATAATTGGGATGATATTTATTTAAAATTGCAACGGGCCGTGCGATGTGGCTACCCCCCTTCGTTCCCTACTAGTGCGAAATGACCTGCAGTTCCGTTATCTAGGCTATGTAATCTATCATACATACCAATATGATCGACGGTAAAATGTTGCAAAAATATGACGCTGTCTCCCAAAACTATTGTTGCAAACTCTACGTCTCTAAATCATTTCTTAGAATATTTTTGATATTGCAACGAAGACAGGCATATGTTTTTATTTAATTAATTGATACGTGATATTTTTTTTTTCTAACAAGAGCTGTGTGCTCTAAATTAAATAATTTATTTTCGTAGTTATCAACTTCTGAAATAGAAGGGGTCCCTAAGTAGAGGTATTGTAGTAGTATTGATGTAGAGGTATTTAGTGTTTGATTTAAAAATATCCATTAAATCAAAACAACAAAAATCGGTATAAAAACTGATTAGACCATTGAAAGTATATTAAAGAAAAAAAAACAGATTTTCGCCAGCAGCGGAAATATTAACTCTGCATATTAAATTTGGGTAATAAATTGCCATTGGAGCTGAAAGTAGGAATACTATACATAAAATGTGAAGCTTCAGACTCAATTAAAGCACTAAAACATTGCACAGGAACTAAAAACGGAACATTTAATGTGATTAAAAGTAATGCTTCAGGCTGAATTTAAACACCAATATAGGCATGCCTATAATCAGAGCCCAGTGCGAAGTTTATAATGCACATAGGCGCAATAGGTGCCGCGAAACATTTTTGTAAGATAAACATATTCTGATAAAAAAAAAAGAGAAATAATTTTTCTTTAATTCAAAACGTCTTAAATTATAAAAGTTATTACATGTCATGCTTATTAAATTACGTTATCAGGAACAAATCCCGCATTTTTTGTGACAGATTGAATTTTGTCACACTGCCATTGTCTACTTTTGTTTCCTTTAACGGCAAACACTCAGCGCAAAGCATTGATGGAAAAGAAAAAAAAACCTTAAAAGATATCAGAAGGAAAATATATTAGTCAGCTTTACTAGTTTTGTATACTGCGTTAGATGTAATTTTCTTACTCTGCATACTTTTGCTGATTAACGCTCATATTCACGAATAACTTCAACCGAAGCAGAAGGTTCAGTAGGAGTAGCCTTAGGTGATTGTCTAAAAACATTTTTGTTTGGGACTGTAGAAAAAATGAGTAATATCGTTCATTCTTTCTTTCTCGAGTTCATTAACATATCACGTGATTAATATTTCTCCCGGAAGTAAAATTATAATACGCCTAATTATGGATAATTTCGTTCATGCTGGATGATTTTTGAAAGATTTCAAATAGTGTTTTCACTGTACAAGTTGTAAAGTTTTTTTTTTTTTATATGTAGTGTGTATCAAAAACGGAAATTTTGTGGGTGGCAAAATTAACCAAATCGTAAAAAGTGACGACAGAGCTATTTAATATACAAGAAACACGTAATAGGTTTCTACATTGTAAAAAAAAAATAAAGCAGTTCAAATTAAGATAAATAAATGAACTGTGATGAAAAAATTTAAAGAAAGAGAATGAAAATATGAAAAAAAAATATTCCTCTAAAACCGAAAATAAAACGCGTGGTCTTGAAAGTGATGCAATTACAGTTTCTCATGAATGTAGAAAAAATAACTTTTGCCGAATCATTAAACTTGTTGATATTGGCAAATAGGTCAAAAAATTTACAGAATTTCCAGGACCTATACGAACCAAATTTATTCCCCCCCCCCCAAGTAAGTAAAATATTTTGTGTTTAATTTCTTATTAAATTTACTGATTTGTTAATTTTTTTTAACAGTTGTTGTAACAAAAATTACGTTTATTTATTAGTTCATCCACGCTATAATTGACTATACTCCAATCCAAATTCAGTATGAAAATGTTGTCGAAGATTGTAATAATAATTGATTTTTATTAGTGTAAAAAAAAATTATTTAAACTAAAGAAATTATTACTAAAATTATTATAAAACTAAAGAATTAGCATTAAAGATATGAAATCAATTAAGCTTCCATGATGTAATATGTAGAATTATGCGGTATTTATACGGGATGTATGTATCTATAATAAAAATAGATGTTTGTGTGTGTGTTCTTGGGGAGGGGGGGGGGGGGTTCGTGCGCGCGTTTGTGCTGTGTTCTGGAGAAGCTGATTTTGCTAAAGAATTGACAGGAAGGTACTTATATATCTGAAGTTATGCACTTCAAAGCCAGTTTTTGGATTCTTTGATTAGTTTTTTTTTTTATCACATTTTTTGTGCGAGTTTTCATGTTTTTTTGTTTTGTTTTGCGGCTATTTTACCACATCAGTATAAGGAATCGGATTCCAGCCTTTTAGCCCAATATAGTAAATTTTGTCCTTTTTTCAATAAAGTTCTTCGCGAAACTCTTTATACGATTTCATAACTTTTTCGCGCATTTTTTGACATTTGTAAAAGGAATCAGGTTTTAAAAATGTTAGCCAAATATAGTAAATATTGTCTTCTGTTATTTTATAATTTTTATCAATTTTGTATGCGATTTTTAGCGTTTTTTTTTCATTTGTGGCGATTTTTTCATATTACTTATAGGAATATTTTACAAATATAGTAAATTGTGCTGGGGAATATAGTAAATTTTACACTTTTTTCAATAAAGGCTATTCGGAAATCGTACAGAATTTTTTATGCGTATTTTTTAAGAGTTTTTTCATGTTCCTGCGACGGGTTTTTGGCATTCGTAAAAGTAGTCCTATTTTATTCTTTTAGTCTTTTAGTTCTTTTATTTTATTCTTGTAGTTTTATTCTTTAGTTCTTTTATTTCCTCTGCTATTTTTTAATTTATCCCAAATTTATTCTCCGTTTTTTAAGCAAACCAATGCTCGTTTAATACGAGGTTTTTTCGGAAAAAATCGACCACCGAAGCGGGCGAAGCCCAGCTAGTGAACAATAAAAAAAACAATAGGATTTTTGGTAGCCATGTAAAATTGACCTGCACATTTCTGATGTGGACAGAAAAGTTAGTATTGAAAAAGTTTTGTCAGTAAGAAAAACGATGAAATCGTACAGGTCTACTAACAGCAATTTGCAAAATTATTCCATTTACATGCATGGTATTCATCTATAAATATTTTATATATAAATTACTGTCGCTGAATTACCTACAGAAACTTCATTTAAATACTTTTTTACGATGATCTTTTTAGTTGTTTTCTAACTTGAACTAACATTGTAAAATGGGTATTTCATTCCTTACAGAATACGCAGTAAAGATTTAATAATTCCCGTCACGAAGTCTGAAAAGTAATTAAAAAACGAAAATGGAACTTTATGTTTAAGTGCAGAAAGTGCATTTTATCGTTAAAACATACTGTGTTACGGATTTTCAGGACCTTTTTCTACTAAAACAAATATGATAAAGTGGAGCAATATTGTTTATTAAAGTTAATTTTTAATTTTTAATGTAGAAAGAAATTTAAAAATATCACAGTATGATGCTACTTAAATCATTTCATTTATCGAGATTTCTTCGGTATTTTATTATTGTTCTAGCTTTATTAATTTTATCTTTCTGAATGTTTTTGGTGCCATATATGCGGTGTAGACTTAGCTTGAGAATTAATTTTGAGTGGAAAGGGCGAAAAATGAAAGGGTATTTATTGGCCAGTTATTCTCAATGGCATCCCTTTTCTAACATCTTACATTGCATTGGAAATTGGTTGCTCTGTAGTCTTTTTTTGTGTAATACTTTCCTATGTTTTAAATGGGAAATACATTTTTTATTTGAAAGCAAATAAAACTAATTTAAAATTAAAGTTATAAAATATGTCTATAATATGTGCACACAGAGATTGAAATGGTTCAAATCTCGACCCAAAACGGGTTTCAAATGGCGCACCTGGTACTACTACGAAATTTTTGATTTAAAGAATAAAAAGTAGAACTGTTTGTCTAACCCTATAGTAAGTAAAAGAAATCTATTCAGTACTTTCTCTAAACAACTTCGAAGCTCTGTTCGTTACAATATTTCTAACTGTCGGCGCTACCAGAAGCCAGCCCGAGGTGTTGGAATGACTCGGATTTTACGGAAAGTTTGATAGTAAATTTTACTGTACACTCTAAAAACGACATTTTCAAAACTGGGGAAAAAATACTCAAATCTGAATATGTCGCATAGTCAAAATGGCTCCGAATCAAAATTACTCAAGTTTGAAAAATGTATATACTCATTACTGAAAACACGCACTTACTTAAGAATAATCATGTTCTCATATTTGAGTATATCCATGTTTCAAAAATGAGTATGAACTGACTTTTATGTGCACACTTTTGAGTATTTCTGTGTCTCAAAAATAAGTTTGAACTGATTCTAATCATTTTTGAGTATGTCTATGTTTCAAAAATCAGTATGAACTGACCTCTATGTGCTCAGTTTTCAGTATATCCATGTTCCGGTATTCTGAGTATTTCTGGTATTTCAGAATTGGAAGCATTGAGTCGTCCTATTTGAAACAAAAAGTTTCATAACAAAATGGATTTACTCCGATTTGAAACTGCCATTTTTCTTTAGTGTAGTCTTTTCTCCCAGACGTTCCAAAGTTCTAAAAGAAATGGTGTAATCGCGAAAATGGGATCTCATTTAAGTAATGAGTCTCTCAATAGTCAATGACTCTATGGTGATGTTATTGCATGCACATCTCACAATTTAAATAAAAAATCAACCAACAACAAAAAATTATAATAATTTACTTTGATCACTTCAAAACATATTTTTTTTTCCTATTTCAATAAAACATCACTGCGGAAAGCAGTTTTGTCACCTAATTAGGTGCGTTTAGGACTCTGTAACGCTTTCACGTAGCAGAAAATCCAAAAAAGATATTTGCGAGCGAAAATTATCTCGAAGCTGCAGCTGTCGTTGGACGTATTAAACGCCATGGCGTATTTACATCTAATAGGTATGTTACACCTGAGACTAGAGTAATTTTTGGGCCAGAATGCAAGGCAGGCTTTGTCGTTGCAGAAGTAGACGAGACCTGCTTTTCTAACAATACCCCACCGGGAAAAAACATACAAGAAAGAAGGATTTCTTGTACGACAATAACACATTTCAGAAAATTTTGAAAATGATTTTGCATTGTAAAGTGAAATAATTAATTTGTCTAAATAAAAGCTTAGATTCTCAAGATTAAATTATTCTGTATTGTAGCGACAATATGCTTTTTTGCCACTGTTTCTGTTTCCCATTCATTATCATTCATTTTTTTTTCATAGTTTTAAATTATTATTTTTTTGTATACCTTATTACCCATGTTTTTCTGTCATTCTTCATGATATTTTCTTTTCTGCTTCCTTTTATTAGATTCGCGCACATTACTACAACTATTTCCGTACACTGTGACGAATGTTGAAAATTACTATCTATGTCAGTGCATGTTTTAATTCGCAATAATGTGTCTATGAAAACTTTTTTCCACAAGATATTTATCGTTTTAAAACTCAAATATTTTCTACATTCATTTCCTTTCTTATTTACAACTTAAAAAAATAATAAATAATTTTTCCGATTTTTTTTTTTTTTAATTTTGATGTCAAATGTTTTTTTTTCTTCTCACACTATTATTTATTTCCATTATGTATTACTATACTAATGTGAAAATATAAAAAAAAATATTTTTAGTTCTTCCTGTTATTTGTTATGGACTATTTCTTAAATATTTTTCCCCATAACAAAATATTTAAAGTCCTTAAATTGAATAAAAATTTTATGGATTTCCTTATACTATTGACTGAAAATGGTTTCTTTCAGTGCATTTTTTATAGCTGTACCGTAATGTCAAGATCTTTTATCGGTAACCGAATGTTTCGAAACAGTTCACTGAAACTTGTTTTCAAAGATGTTTATAGCATTTTATTATGTTTTTATTTGAGAGCCTACCTATTTATCTTTTAAGGTTCTATATCTCTTGCGTTTAACGCACATATAGAAATAGAACTCCCAAGGACCAACTGAAATGCAGAAATTTTATTACGGAAAATGTAAAATTATCTATATAGATTTCTTTATGGCTGAAAACTTCGATGCTTGTAAAAAATTGAAGTTGTTTTTGAATTGCATCAAAAAAGTGCAAGAAAAATATCTCTTATATAAAATAAGCATCTAAAAGTAAATTTTATGATATCACATATGAAAATAATACTTTTTTGCTGAAAATAGTATTTAAGACGCATATTATATTTGGAAATATTTTAAGGTGCTTATGACCACATTACACTATAAAAACGACATTTTCAAAACTGAGCAAAAAATACTCAAATATGAGTATGTCGTATAGTAAACATGGCTCCGATTCAAAATTACTCAAGTTTGAAACATGTATATACTCATTTCTGAAAACATGCACACACTCAAGAATAGAAAATCATGTGCTCATATTTGAATACGTCCATGTTTCAAAAATGAGTATGATCTGATTTCTATGTGCTCATTTGAGTATTCCCATGTTTCAAAAATTAGTTTGAACTGATTCTAATCATTTTTTAGTATGTCCATGTTTCAAAAATGAGTATGAACTGACCTCTATGTGTTCAATTTTGAGTATGTTCATGTTTCAATATTCTGAGTATTTCTGGTATTTCATAATTAAAAGCATTGGGTCGTCCTATTTGAAACAAAAAGTTTCATAACAAAATTAAAACAGCGATTTACTCAGATTTGAAAGTGTCATATTTCTCAGTGTGCATGTTTTGAAGTGTAGTGAAAACCGGGTACCTAACAGTTTTCCTTTGTTGAAAAAAAGTCTAGAAGGGCGGAAAAATCAGAACACCCAACAAAAGTGTTTGGGGCTATTGAAAAGCCACACCTGTTGCCGCACGAAAATTCTTCTGTACTTGGGAAATGGCGTTTTTTAGGTGGTATTTTGTTGGTAGGGTAAAACCGGGAACTTATCAGAAATTACGTTTTTACACTTACGGCATCAACAAGCTTTAGTGTAATAATTTTGAATCAAACTTAGGGTCAGTAACTTCTTGTTTTTAGGTTTTCAAGCAATTTTTAATGTTTTCATGAATGGCCCACCCTTTGTAAACTGAACATTGTATCCATCCTTCACCACTTGTTGAGTGATAAAACAATTCACTGCAGAATTCCATGCAAAACCCCGGGTACTAGGTTTTACCCCAACATACGACCAAAACTCAACATGATCGTTCTCCTGGATAGCTGGACGTCCATACTTCTAATTCGCCTCACATTGTCGTGTGAAAGCTACAGAAAACAGTGGTTAACTTAAATAAATTTATCCGTAAAGCTGGCTTTATTTGAAGAGCAGAAAAAACGGCGAAACATTAAAACTTTTGAGGTGAATTTCTTTCTAGTAGCACTGCACGGATACAGAGATGACATACTGGTAGGGGACACTAAGGGATGTAGTTAAGACGGATGCTGTCCACAGGGCTGCACCCATCACAAGTAAAGGTACTGTAATAGTCTGTGGCGGTGAATTTCGATTTTTATAGCTCATTCGATTCGTCTCATCGAGCTAAGTAATTTGCTACCTCGCATATCGGCTATTGAGTTTTGATAATGAATGGGGGTCGGCTAAAATTTTAAAATTTCGTTCATTTAAAATCAGTTGTCGTCAAAGAAATGAGTTAGATTTAAATGTATTTATGGTTCTTACACTGATATGCATTGATCGATAGTCCATTTTTGACACATTGTTCATACCGAAGAGAGTAAAACAAAAATATTTCTCAGCGTGCCCACAACGAGCAAAGGCTTCTTCAGTCCACTCGACGACGCATTCAAAACAGCTCTGCTTTCTTTCTAGAATTTTAAAACAATAGTCTGTAGGGGTGACGCAGTTTTCGTCTTTATCAATGAATCCTCCTTTGGAAAATCCATACTTGAAAATGGGAATGAACTTAACTCATACAAACTGATAATGTGTCAATGATTGGCAATGTATTTCACTGTATGGCACTGTAAAAACAGTTAGTAAATTTAAATCGCACTTATTTCTTTGAAGGCATCTGTTTTTCACTGAACGAAATTTTGAACTTTGACCCGGCCCCCTGTGATTATAAAAACTCAATAGCCGATATGCGAGGTATAAAATTACTAAGCTCGCTGAGATGAATTGAATGAGCTATAAAAATCGAAATTCGTCGCTGCAGACTATAGTACCTTTACTTGTCAGCGAGAAAACTGGCTACCCGGTTCGACCCGCCGACCCGGTTTTACCCTACTATCCACTACATCCTATTTATGATTTGTGCATAAAATAGAATATGCATATGCTTTAAGTGGCAACATTTTCAAAAAATATAATCATTTGACGTGATTGTTGTACATTAAACTATCTGAATATTGTCTTATTAAATGCATATTAAATGCAAATAAATGAATTTAGTGAATAATTCTGTTGATTAAACTGAAAAATGGATTGTAATAGCGTATTTAGCAGATAGTTAAAAAACATTGTATTGATTTATTACTCAAGCAAAATATCTAAAAATTTACTTCATATTTCTTTTATTAATTATCGTGATATTGAACGTACTGAGAAAATGTAGATTATAATTAAAATATTTTATGGATCTTATTACATGGCATCAAATCATGCGTTTTAAAGTACACATCTTAAATAAATATTGTGTGCAAAACATAGCGTACAAATATTGTACGTGGCAGTACTTTTGGTTATATGATAATTTGATAGGGTTGTTGTCT
Organism: Maratus michaelseni; assembly: GCA_963931845.1. Taxonomy (NCBI): domain Eukaryota; kingdom Metazoa; phylum Arthropoda; class Arachnida; order Araneae; family Salticidae; genus Maratus; species Maratus michaelseni. The sequence goes on along the minus strand of OZ007592.1, from coordinate 176,460,916 downwards.
TTCTAAATTATCTCAGCGCATTTTTAATTTTTAAGTTCAAAGTATTTCACCGACTCATCGAGCAGGATAAACAATTACACAATTTTATCACCGAATGAAACAGAATTTATAAAAATACTAGACTGGCTTATTATTTAAACCAAACATCTGATAAATTTCTTCTTATATCACTTTATTAAAATGGTGACATCGAACATATTAGAGATTCAGAATTAAAAAAAAAAAACAAAAAAAAAACAGGGGAACCATGCAAGTTATTTGCATTGTAATCATTGAGATTATTAGCTGATACATTTTTGTTAATTTTTAATTAATTGCAATTTTTATCAGACAACATGTCTAAAGGAAATATGAGTGTACTATGTCAAAAATCCTTCTTACGCTGTGAAAAAATAAATAATCTGGTATTCTTAATCTGGTAAAATATAATATAACGACGAATGAAAATATGCAATAATCACTTACGAATTACCCACGATTCCGAAATACTTTCTGTACGTTTAGAAACTTACGAAACCAAAATGGATCATTCTCGAAAAAGTGGCTTTATTTTTTTAAAAGATGGGGCCAAATGAATTTCCCACAAAATAGATTAACTTTACTTACTCTAATAAAAACAAATCTTAAATGTGTTTTAAATTTGTGTTTTATTGCATTAGATTAGTCTTATTTAATTGTACATATAAGTGGATTCAGATCACTGCCTCATATATTAAAATTATGAGGGAATAATTGTGAGGGGATGATGAAATATTTTTGAAAATCACTTCGTACAAAAATGATTAGGCTTAGGTTTATTTTCAGTTGCTAAATATCTTTTGAAACATATTTACAATAATATTTTAACAGAAAAAGTTATTTGCATATATTATTATTGTATTTGCATATATTAAAATTATAATAGATGAGAGAATGATGGATAATAAAACTACTTACTTTGATTTAATATTTGAAATTCTTGTGCTAGCTATTGAAGAATGCTGTTGAGCAAAAAACAAGATGGTTTCTTTATTTTACACCTATACAGACTATCCTAGCCCTATACAATGCATGTGTTGTCATTTACTGAGTAAATAGAGCAGATTTATAGTAATTTGAGGAACTGATGTCAAGTACTAGGGACAACAATAAAAAGTGTCTTAATTTTCTTCATTGCATAAGATATAAATATATTTGTTTTTAGATGTGAGCTTTTGGCTATTTATAAAGGCCTTTGTTTTATTGATTTGACACCAGGTCTCGAGTACAAGGACATTTGGATTTTAACTGATAGTCGTGCCTCTATATAGAATCTTATTAATTGGACAAATGTGGGGGACAAAACGAGTCTGAACATCCTGGAACTACAGCGCCTAGAATACATAGTGTGGAAACCGGCTATCCTTGTAATGCTTTAAAAAGTGCTAAAAAGTTGTAGCCTATAAATGTGCAACGGTGCTCCTAAGCTAAATAGGGATAGTTTACTGTTCTTGTATCGAGTATTGCAACCAGAGACAAAACAATGCGTGTCAAGTTTTTTTTTTGCCATGTTTTCATAATTTAAAAAGAACTTCTAAAAATCACCAAGTCAGATGAGATAATTTAAATATTTAAAATACTTACCACCAGCCGAAACAATTTTAATACAATGTTTACGTTGAAAAGAGCTAGGAGATGGCGCTGCGAACCCATCCTAATATTTTCAGCAACGTTGTACATTTATTGGATACAATTTTTTAGTACTATTTTGTAGCCGGTTTCCACACTATGTATTCTAGGCGCTGTACTGGAACTATTGAATTGCTTATCTGCAAGACACTCCATCCACTTTCAGTGGATCCCGTCACATGTTGGGCTGAGAGGAAACGAAATGGCCGATGGCTTGGCCAAGTCTGCCTCAGCTGAAGATCACCAGGAGGATGGAATATTAACCTATAGTGAAATAGCTTAAGAAGCAAGAATTAAATTCACTTTGGAGAGTACCTCCTATTCATCCATGGTACTTTATTAAAACACCAGGATGGTCTCTCCAACTTTATCTTTGTAGGAAACAACAGACGGCACTCTCACGCTTTATGAGTGGTCACTTAAGAGGACTTTCTTTCCACCAGGGCCAGAAAATATTTTCTGAGTGTCATCGGTGCCCAGGAGTCCAGGCCTATCCTCTGCATATTATCAAATGCCTAAATTTTACCCGCTGTGAAATCTTGGAAAATCCAGCGCTCTTTCATGATTTTCTGGAAGTCTTTCGTTTTGTGGAGATGGTTTAGCATAGCTAAACCATCTGGGATTAGAAACAACAACAACAACAGCAACAGATATAAATATAATTAAATTGCTAAATATTTATTTAATTGCCTTTAATAGATTTTATTAAAAAGCATTGTAAGCATGTACGCTATAATGGCAAAGAAACCATTTTCTTTCGTACATTGTGTGAATAGATACAGTGTTAGGGAATGATATTTGCATTAAAAATATTTTTAGTATTTTATTTCAGTTTCAAAAAACAAATAATCACAGTTTATATGTATAACTGATTATTATTGATAGTTTAAATCACCTTCTCTTTTTGTAATTTTAAAAATAAGTCTTCAAGACACCTGAGATACGCAATTTCCGCTTATCTGAAAATTACGCATATAATTGTCAAGATTTAAAGAAGCATTTGCCATTGATTTTAGAACATTTTCGAGTGGTTTTTATAGTATATTAATCCGTTTTCGCCAACCTGAATCTCGGTTTTTAGGATGCTACAAATTTTCAACTACACATTTTCAGTTGTGTAATTGTATTTATCCATGCAACTGTAACAAAATAATACTGATTCTAATGTTAATGCTGTTTATTTATCTTGTTTGTCTGTAAAACATGATTGTGGAACATGAAAGTGTTTATGTGGGACTTGATAGCATCCGATAAACTGATATTGCGGTTTGAAAAAACTGATTAATGTACTATAAAAACTGTTCAGAAACGTTTTCGAAAATCAGTGGCAGCGAAAACAAAAAGCTATTTTTATAAATGTTTCTTTAAATCTTGAAAATATATTCGTTTCTGAGGTTTACGGATAAGGAGCGCTTTTTGGAGACGGGGTAAATAGGAACAGTGTATTTTGTATTTTCGTTCGTGGTTATATTATGTGTTTCTATATTAAGAATCATTTGTATTTTTCAGTGAATGGTACTCCATTCATTGTTGTGCATTTTGAATAGCATAGTAAAAAAATATTTTGACATCAGAAATAATATCTAAGATGATATTTTACGGATATAATGATATCATCTCAAACGGAAACGTTACAAATATGCTTCCTAAATAAAACATGCATTTACAGATAATCTCAACGCTATTTCTGTTAATAAGGAAAAATTATTTCATCAATTGATCGAGAAGAATAAATTGAAAAAAAAAACTGTGATACTGTATAAATAATAATAAAAAAAAACTACATGGAGTTATTATTTAAGCAAAACATTTAATACATTTGTTCGTTTTTTTTTTTTTTTTTTTTTTTTTTTTTTTTCTTTTCAAAAGTATGCTAATGTTGTCAGGAATAATATTTCGATGCAAAAGTTCTGCATAAAATTAAATGTTTCATTAACTTTTTCTCGTTTTTCTTCGTAATATTAATGTAGTGAAACTATGGACTGTCACTGAAATATTTATATTCATTTACGAAATATAAATACAAATTTCTATTTAACTTTTTTGTGGACATTTTTATACAAAATGTGTTGTGAATAGCATCATGTTTTAGTATTATACCGCTATAAAAATATTCCAGCTAAATGCAATATATGAGAACTGTAAAGTGAAAACTAAAAATTGCAGAGGCATTTTGAATGATGTTTACTTCAATTGTTTTGGTATAAAAATCACATTTTTTTCTTTTTCCAAAGCCGCCTTTCTGAGTGCTCAGTTAAAGAACAAAAAATAACATAAAAGGCTTATACAGGCTTTTGTTTGCGTATTTCACTTTTTAACAGTTTCCAACTTGGTTAAAAATTGCTTATGAATTCAGTTTTTCTGGCCGTCTGGTAATATCATATATTAAACAAGCGGGTAAGCGCTATCATAGACAGCACAAAAAGTTGCGTTTAATATTCCTTTCAAAACACTTTATCCTTTTTTTTAATGAATCCAAATAAATTTCATTTTTCAAAAAAAAAAAAAAAAAAAAAAAATCATGTTTTTTATAAAGTAAAAATTTACCGATCTATTTTTTCGTTTTTCCGAATATCTGAACCGGCCCGATAGCGGGCGAAACCTGCTATTATACTCTGACATAATAATATTTGCCATGTGGACTAAATACGATATTAAGGAAAAAAAAATCAATTTTAAAATCAAACATGTTGTATAGCGAACTTAAAACTGTTAAACTATGCCAATATTTACATAATCGGGTTTTTATCATGATTCAATACGTTCCTCAAACTCATATGACGTTATAATCACTTGCTGACGTCATATCTACTTGCTCTCTCTATTACTTATATTAGTACTCTCTTTGTATTGTTCTCAAACATTTGAAAAAGTCCGTTAAAATTCCAATATGATGTCAGATTAATTTTATTTTTAATTCTCTAATGACGTCATATTAACCTGTTTCTGTACTTACGCATACTCATATTCCTTGTATTATTGAGAAATGTTTGGAGATTTTCGTTTTATTACCAATATGACGTCATATTAATGTTTTTTTTTTTCAATTAGTGAAACTTTTTATTTCATTTTCCTTTTTCACTTGGAAATCTTTCAATAGAAAATTAATTATTGTAGAAAGATTTTTATTGTGTATTTTTAATTGCTGGCAACTGCTATAACGAAAAATGTTTAAATTTATTAGGAAAAGGCTGTTAGAATTTAGATTTTTTATATCTCTGTATTAAAATAATACGTCTTTTTCAAAATTTTATGATTTTGAACGTGATAGTAGGTGTTCAGCTGTAAGTACACAAAATTTTAAGTCTGTAACTTATACAGTTTCTGAAAAACGGCTCTGTGACGGAGAAGAGAAGGTAGGCAGAGAAGCGGAACGAATACCGTAAAAATAAAACTGATTTTGTTTATCGGTGAAAATCTTATTTAAGATGTAGATTATAATGGGAAAATATTTCAAGATGTTTATGAGCACATTACATATCTCTCACCCGCAAGAGAAGTGGCACAACTCAAATACCACATTTCGCAAGAGAGGTAAAAAAACATTGTTGGGTATTCTTTGGCCGTTGTATTGTTTGGCCTTATTGTATCATGGAACTATAGCACCCAGCTTTGCATAAGCTGCAAAAACGGAAATAAAAGCTCAAAACCTTTAAAAGTCAACACATAGGAGAGATAGAGAGAATTGTGCACATTTTTCGCTCCCCCTCTTTTTCCCTACTAGGGTGGCAAAGTGACACACAGTCTAACCTAGTGGTATTTCTGATAACTACATTTGGAGACCACTGACCAGGCCCCTACCTACCGGGATTCGACCCAGTTTGACGGGTTTGAGTGCCTGGTCATTGGGACGAAATTCGCCTGATCGCCCTATTGGGGCGGTCCACAAAGACAAGTACCCAGTTCGGCCAATCAACTGAGTCCGGATTTTTCTGTGTTGTTCACTCCTAAATTTAAATGTTCTGAGATCTGACGCCGCACACCACGTACTCGTCATGACAGTTGAAATGGGGCTGGACAATTTAGTGCCGAAACGTTGGTACTGAACTTAGCTTGAAAAAGGGGAGAGAATTTTGAGGGAAACTAAATAAAGAAATTAACTAGATAATGAAACCACTGAAATAAAAATATAATTAGCCAATAGCTAAGTCGTACCATCGGGAAAAATTTTTGGGCCGAGTTGCAAGGCAGACGAAAACGCTGCGGGGGCTGACGGGACTGCGCCTTTCTACCGTACCCCACCTGGTAAAAACTGGCTCCGTGGGCTGTCCCATTAGAGCGGGTCCGGTAGCTTTTGCGGACAATGTCCAATTGCACCTAATAAAGAGGCGAACAGTCAAAAATAAAATGAATAAAAAAACTGCTGCTAAAAAAAAAAACCCTTGAGCTACCAGTTGGGGCCGGCCATTGGCTCGTCCCAACCGGCAGCAGGAGGAACTGCAAGGGGAACCTGGAAAAGAAGAATGTTACATTTTAAACTGAACTTATTCTGAATTACACTTTAACTACATTATTGAAATTAATTTACTTTTATTGTGCTACTGATAACTACATTTACCCTGTAACAAGACGCACCTAAGCCAGACCTATTATAGTGACGAAAAATGACTCTCTTTTTAAGTATATTTCGTAAGAAATACTACCTATTACATCCTCTCCTAAGTTGGAATTTTTGGAAAATTTTTGCAGATCTACGCCGATCATGACTCCTAGAACCCAAAACCACCCCCAGTTCAGAACTTTATCTATCTATCTATCTATCTATCTATCTATCTGTCTATGTCACTTTTTTATGGACACGATAACTTCCATAATTCTGCACAAATCTCTTCCAAACTCATATATAAAATCAAGCGGCATAAAATCTCGGTCAAGTTCGTTAATGGGCAAAATCGAACCAAGGGGGGGGGGGATGGGGGGAGGGTTGTTAACACAGAAATAAACCCATAACTAATTAATTATGATACATATCGAATCCGTTTAAAATTATTATTACTTCTAGGAAAAGGGCCAACAATTTATGTATGACAGACTTTTGATTTCATTAAAAACGGCTCCGAGGGGGTGAAAAATAGGGGTTCAGGAAGAAAAAAATTCATAACTTCGTCAATTCACAAGATATCAAATCCGCTTAGATTTATTATAAATCTTCTTAATGGTATCTACAACTTTTATACTGTCAAGTTTTTTATAGGACCAACTCTCACAGCAAAAAAAAAAAAAAAAAAAAAAAAAAAAAAAAAAAACAGAAACATTCCTGATGGCTCCGTCTACAGGCACATATATATTTATAAGTGGGCGGTGCGAACTGCCACAACATGGCAAATAAGTGTCTGTACGAGTTGTAATTTTCCAACTGGACGAAAAATGTCCGGGCCAGGATTCGAACCTGGGATCTCTTGTCTGAAGCTGCCACGCTCTACCAACTGAGCTATCCCGGTCGAATCTGGAGGGCGTAATTCATCCAGTTAACCTTATTGATCATAGCGTCTGGTGTGATATTTTAATCAGCTCAACAGAATAGATAGCAGGTAATGGAACTCCAGTAAACGCTGGAAAGGTTTCTTTAGGTTCGAATCTTGGCCCGGACATTTTTCGTCCAGTTGGAAAATTACAACTCGTATGATTTCTTTACCAATTTGAATAATTGTGTTAAAATTAATCTAGTGTAAATAAGTGTTTGTTCTGCAATTCCCAATAAATAGGCGTCCGACGGTCTGTGTCTTCGAAATTTACCTGTGCATGTAGGCCGAGCCGTCAGGGATTTTTTTTAATTGCGTAATTTTTCTTGCGGGTGAGTGATGCTGGCAAGTATGCAACTTAATTATAAAATTTATATGTAATAGAGTATACATCTGGATTTGGTGTTAATATTTTTTTGTATAATATATGCACATGACATGGTTATAACATATTAAATTATCTAAACATAGTTTCAGTTTATATGAACAAATTAATTCAGTGAACCATTGTGTTGATCAAACTAAAAAAAAAGGGCTAAAAAAAAAAGAAAGAAAAAAAGAAAAGAAAAAGATTATGATAACATGTGTTGCAGAATTTTAGAAACACTACATTGATTTATTATTTCAATCAAACATCTAAAAAGTTTCTTCCTATTTCTCTCAATAATATGCTAATATAATCAGAAATAATACTCGATCCAAAAGTTTTGCGTAAAATTTTATTTTACAACGGCTTTCTCTACTTTAGCTCCGAATTATTAATGCAGTGAACGTATCGATTGTCACTGAAATATTTATTTTTTATTTAAAAACTACAGATACCTTTTTATTCAATTTTTACATAAAAATATTTTACGAATGATATGCTACTCTAACACTATGAAAATATCCCTCATAAATAAATGCAATACAGCAGAGCTATGTATGAAGGACTAGAAGTTGGTGAAACATATTCAGTGATGTCTTTTTATTGGATATGCATTTTTTGATAAAGGTTTTAATATTGAACAGGGGACAGTAGAGTACAACCGCATACCTTATTATTAGTTCTTTTTTGAAGCAAGAATTTTCAAAAGAATTTAATGAAACTTTGCGTACGTACTCTGCACTTATCCTTGTACCACAATATAATTTTAAATATATATTTAATTTACCACATTTTGATTAATAAATGTTTTTTTTCAGAAAAAGTCAAATCATCCTGTTATAAACCACCAGTGGGTAATCCCGCATGGATATATATGTTTTACAATTCATGAAAATGTTTAGACTTTCTTTTGAAATGAAACAAAATATTTTAAATTACGAATTTTAAGTAAGGAACATAACAAGCAATATTTATATTATAAATCAAATTATTTAATATTTAAATAAACATCTTTATTACAATGTGAGAAATTTTAGAAAAGATGTTCTTCTCTTTATCAAATTTATAAAAATTATAATACCTCTTGTCTATGAAGTTTTGACTGCCTTTCTTTCAAACATTATTTACTGGCCCTTCAGTTATTGTTTCCTGTATCCCCCTTTTTATCTCATGTAGGATAACTGGTTTTACCACAAAAGAATGAGGATTGCAATGTAAGGCATAAAATCGCACATATAAATGATATCATTAGCAAGAGTTTCATCATGGGAAAAAATTATTAAATATACTAAATATATTAAAGTTTCAATAACTTTAAATGCGTTCATGTTAAAAATTTTGATAAAATTTTTGAAAGCAGCGGTGATAGGAAATTAAAAGAAAAGTCATTATATATATATTCTAATAATACTTGAGAACAGAGTAGAATACTCATATGTTTTATCTGCCGACATTTCTTGTTAAATAACATCTTAACATAATAATTTTATATCAAATTAATTCAATATACTTTTATTTTATAAGAATAAATAATTAAGTTGGTCATCCTGCAGAATCAATAAGTAAAAAGGATTATTATATCATATGAAATGGAATTTTAAAAACTTTGCTCCAATTTAATATTCAAGCCAAACTTTTCTTAATGTTACTTTCGATAGCAAACATTTCTCTTAATATATGCTAATATAGTCAGAAATGATATTTCGACGCAAAAGTTTTGCTTAAAACTTAACTTTACAATAACTGTCGTTCCATACTACCAATGCAGAGAGATTATTGACTGTAATATTTACATTTACTTCAGAAATACAGACAGATACAAACTTTTATCCAATTTTTGTTTGGAAATTTTACTTAAAATATTTTGTGGGCAATTTAATAGGCTACTCTGCTACTAAGACAATATCTCAGATAAATGTATTACAGTAGAATTTTATATAGATAACTAAAAGTTCCTTAAAATATTTTGAGTGATGTATTTTTTATTAAATAAGCATTTGTTAGTAAAGTTTACGATACGTAATATACATAAAAATATAAACATATATATATATATATATATATATATATATATATATGTGAATGTAAATCTTTACAGAAGATGGCTATTGGGTTTGGAAAATATTTTAAAGAATTTGTTATTAGAAATTGCATGTTTTCAAAATATACAGTCTATTCAAAAGTTTCTGTACATATTAGTGTATTTGTAGCGTTTAATTTCTAAATATTTTCTGAATAAGAGAATGTTGCACATTTATTTAATTTTTAAACAAAACTTTAATTAAATTCCTTTCTGTAACAAACACTTATATCCATAGAATCGTGTTGTAGTCAGATATGATATTTCGACGCAAAAGTTTTGCACAAAACTTAGCTTAATAATAACTTTCGCTACGCATTATGAATACAGTCACACTATCGAATGTTACTGAAATAGGGAAAATGTTACTGAAATAGGGAAAATTAGTTGAAATAGGGAACATGCTATAGATAGCGACAATAACATATAAAAAGTGCAGAGCAATCCGAGCATATTTACGGGAGTTAGAGCACGGCCAGACGGCCAGACGGCAGACAGCAAACGACCATACGGGAGACGGCAGACGGCCATACGGCCAGACAAACCGAAGTCATAAACACTTTTCAACGAGGTTGGAAAGTGTTAAAAACAGACTAGTCGTACGTGCCAATCCCAAAACTTTCTTCTATCTCTACATGTTAATACTTCAAAATTTACTATCACATTGTCAGTAAAATCAATATTTTTCGTCATTCTGTTATATGTTAGCTGCTTACGAATCGTCGGGTTACCTGGATGCGAAGTACCCTTTGTTGCACGAGCAGCCGATGTACAACACGACTACAAAAAGTCCTTCTGGCATGTACCGCTGAGAAAAGATAACCTCCCTATTTCTTGATTTTAACATTTTAGCTAATTTTACTGGAAAACACGAAGCCGAAATGTGTGTAACCCGATTACAGAAGATTCGTTCGCAGTTCTTGTCATTATTGAATTTGAGTGAGAATTTTATCAAATTAGTCAGTTATAGCCAAGTTGGCTTTATTTATGGCAACCTATCTTTTTTGCCAAATTTGGCGATATTTCGTCAAGTGTCATCAAGCTTAGCGAGAAATTGACGCTAAGAACATATAAGAGTTTGAATGACGGTTACAACAATCACAGGAAATTTGCCTTTAAGCATGTGGACGAAAACTCATAAATTAAACCCTTTCATGTAGGAATCATGCTGTCTTGTTTCAAAATGTTAGTCACCCTAAAATTTCATTCTTCTATATCTCATTAATTTTTTAAGATAGAGACAAAACAAAAATTGCTCCGGAATTCTTGAGCCAAGGCCGAACTTTTAACTGAAAAAACTTTTATGATTTCTACCTTTTTTGTAATTTTTTTTAATTTGAAATCATTAAGTAGCTATCACTGTGTCCTCTTCCGGCGGAATATTCCCAAATTCAACTGGGACCTACAAGCCATAGTCAAACACATATACAAAAAAATTGCTTCAATTCTATACATACCTTCATACACTTTTCGTTGGTACAATAATAAAAATGGTACAAAAACCGCTATCATAGCGACTCCTTTCAGTAGAATATCCCCAAATTCAAGTGAAACCTGCTGGCCATAGCCAAAAATATATAAAATAAAATTGGTTTAATTATATGCATAACTTCATACACTTTTCGATGATACAAAGAGGACACATACTCGGACACGTGGACAGACAGACATTTTGTAAAAACATGTTTTTCGGGATATGTGGCCCCTGAAACATGTAAATCCATTGAAAACTGGAAGTCGAAAAACATTTCGATTACAATATTTTCTTCTATTATAGATAGAAGAAAACAAAAAAGGATTTCATATCCGCCTTGTAACACTCTGACATGTGTTTCATTTCCACAGACATTCAAATTTACCAAGACGCAATACGTATACTCTTTTGATAATTGACACTCCCTCCATCTCAGTTCATTTAACTTATTACTTTCTCATGACATCCAGTTACCTTCTTTTATTTATCTTGGTTTAACGTACATGTGTTAATTTTGTCCGTCTGCACCCAATCCTTTGATAACCCTCTGATAACTTATAGTCATGTGGTTTGCTGGGTTTCCACTTTACACTCTAATCATTATGGCATTAAAATTCATAATTTACTTTGACCACCCTTCCATTCACTTATCATTAACGGAAAAGCAGCTCTCGTCTCTCCTCGCCTTTTTCTTGCCAGACAATGAGCTTGGCTAATTGTTATTATGTAATTTCGCCAATGCTTCACTGGATTTGTTGAAGATGTTCGCAACTTTTTGATCACTCTCTACCTGCTTGCTGTTCTCTAAAATCTTACGAAAATTTCCCCCTACTCAGCATTGTATTTCTGCAATGTGCCGATAGTGCATTTGGAACATGATTTATTTGTGTATTAATAAACACTTTAACAGCGCAATAATGATGCCCTCTGATTATGCCTCCACTAATTTACCAGCGGCCTTGTTACCTTACTTCTTTTTTAACTGAGCAAATTTATGACGGTTGAAACACTTCTACAACATCTGGCGAAATAATCAACGCCACAATTACGGTCTATGGGAAAAAATCGTTTGTGGTATATTTTAATAATTTTGCACTATTTCAAACATAATTGAAATTGATATATATCACTGAGGTGAACTACAAGAGGCTTACTATAGAATATGATGTACATAGCATTCATCGTTCATTTATACGGACACACAAAATAATTTAGTCACAGTATTGTCTGTAAATAATGATTGAATAATAATTGCTGGAAGTGCATTGTCAGTTGTGGTACACGTTTTCAAATTTAACTCATTTTTTCTATATTATTTGGTGTACATAAATTCCATAGATCCTATACAGGGCTGCAAAAAAGACCTCGAGTAAATTTTCGTTTATTGACAGAATTTTCTCGAGTGTTTTTTAACTGAAGTAAACTTTATAATACTATGCAATATATATATCCTATCTATCGATATAAATCTATAGATTCTATACGAGGCTGCACAATATAATTTGGATACTTTTCCGACTGTTGAGGGTAAATTGGGTTTCTACTATGCAATATATATATCCTATCTATCGATATAAATCTATAGATTCTGTACGAGGCTGCACAATATAATTTGGATACTTTTCCGACTGTTGAGGGTAAATTGGGTTTTTCAAATGTGATACGCGTATTCCAAATAGTTTGTTTAGACATCATCTTTCACCATATTATACTGTGAAGTTTTGTTACGGTATTCTGAATGTGCTGGAAAATCTTTCCTAATCTATGTTTGGCGCAGGATTTTTCATTCTTGTTAGACATCATTCGGTCTTTTTTAATTGATTTTAAAGTTGTAAAAAATTTCTGACGCAGCCGCTATATTTATGGCATCTAGTTGTGAATCAGTTATCTAAAAAATACTTGTAATTCTTTATTTAAAATGTTTTTAAGGTATATTTGAGGTGTTACTCGGCCGTTATGAAAACATTCCCACTAAATGTATTAAATTAAACAGAACTAACAGTTTCAGAAACCTATTCAGTGATGATTTGCTCATTAAATATAATTTTTGATAGTGATATAGAACATGAGAAAAAGTTTAATCGTATGCAAGAAAAAAAATGTAGCTGACTGTACAGATCATAATAAAAAATATTTTAAGACTCTAGTTTAAAAAAAAATATATATATATAAATGTATCTCCAGACTTCGTGTAGAAAACTTTTGCGGTTAAAAGTCTAGGAGTGAATCGCCCATTAAACTCTTAATTTCAAATATTAAGAGGAGATTCTATATTTCTTTGACCTAAAATTCAAGTGATTTTTATAATTAGTTTTCTGTTACAAAGAAAAGAGATATCATCTTTGAACTTTTTGAATTATATTTATTGACATCTAAGTTATATATTTAAATTTTTGTGTGTAAAAAAATAAATAATACGCATAGTGCGACGATGTGTAATTTCATGTACGCGCCGTGAACTTCTAATTGATCGACCGTTTTTCTCCAGTCACCAAATTAGGAAAGAGCATTAAATTCTCTGGAGATTATACCCACATTTAGTTTTAAAAGTTAGTTTTTAACAAAATAACGTTTTTTTCTTTAAGGGTTTTTTTAATGTTTTGCGAGCTTGAAAAATTAATTAATCAATGAAAAATATACTTTTTGGTAGTATAAGCTTCAGAAGGTCGAATTGTTTGCGAGACGCAATAAACTTTCAGCGTCAAGCTGCGCGTAGAAAACCGTTTTCTGGGTGCTGAGGCGCGGTGGCGTTACGTTCAACAAACTAATCGTTGGGGGCCACCGTAATACTTACCCATCATGGATATGCATAATATAAAATATGAAAATAAAATGTGTAAACTACTGATAAAATGCATTGCAATTCGTATAAAATCGGGCTTGATGACGTCATAAACTTTAAATGCTCTATTACTGAATTGCGTAAAAGAAACATCCTTATAACTCCAAAACTAATAATCATATTAACTAACCGTTTATTGCGTCGGATGAAGCGTCTCACTTCCAATTTAAATATATATTTGAATTGAAATTTGGATGAAATACAGGGTCATGAAAAATCGAAGTGTGTGGAAAATAGGATTACAAATATCTCGGCAACTCATTATCCGACCGACTTCGTTCTTTATGCAAAATTTATGTTTTTTTATTGTATTTTATAGTTTATCCTGAAAACAAATAATTTCGAAAATTTTTATATACCTTTTATCAAAACGAATAGTTCGAGAGTCTGAAAAAAATAGTTTCGGATAATCGACGTTACTGAAATTTAGTAAGCTTCTTCCCATTATTACATACTAAGTACATACCAAATTTCAAATCTCTATCTCAATTTGTTCGGGAGATAGAGCGTTTACTGACACACAGACGCACAGACATACAGACACACAGACGGACGGCATTTTTTTTCTTTCTAAAAATATGTTTTTCGGAATCTCCAGTGTCTGAAACGTGTAAATTCGTCAATTTTTTTTCGATTTTTAAAACGATTACAAGATTTACCCTATACTACGTATGATGGGTAAGTAAAACGTCTGTAAGACAATGGAAAACCACTAAACCACGTTAGGTCAACAATCTACAAACTTAAAGAATAATAAAAACAAACTCGAAATTTCTTATCCTAAAGAAGTAGAAGCTACCCTTAAATACTTACAAATTTTAAGAATGGAAAATAGTCTCAACCATTCCTTAATATCTCTCAAACATTCAGTGATATTTCAAAAGTTAACTATAAACAACTTTATTACATATAGAAATAACATTGAGAGATGAAGTATATAAATTATGTAGTACGAAAATAAAATAGTATTTATTTGAGAGATAACCAGCAAAATTTCTGTTACTGTAAAATGAAGTATTGATATTATTAATCAGTTTATATTTTTTGATTAACATCATTTTTGAGGAATCAAAAATATTAATATTCCAATCTTTAGAGGCTAATGGTGTCAAACATTTTCTAAAATAAAGCATCTTTTTTCTATTATTATTTTTAAGTATAATTGCAAGTTTGAATGCAATTTTATAAAACGCTCCTGCATCATTATTTTCTAAGCTCGAAATTTTTTAGAATAAAAAAAGTTAATAGGCTGCATTTGTATTCACTTCACGTTCTTGTAACACTTTTCAGAAAATACTTCTAAATATTACTCTGAAACATCGCAGAAAACAAATTGTTTCAATCTAATTAAGGAGCAGTTTTTGAATACAAATTAGTTGATTCATTTAGAACAACTGATTACGGTCGAAATGTATAACTATCTTATTAAAACCAACAATGTTTTCACCGTATTTCAGAAGTATATTTAATGCTATGAATTAAAAGAATATCTTAGGATAAAGAAAAAAAATGAATTGTATC